>CM029012.1:171709906-172996308 GCA_016801055.1 Panax notoginseng
CAAAATACATGGTACAGAAACAACTACATCTTTATTATTACAACACAAGAACTGTGAGTTTAAATACAAATATTGTCATTTAGACAATATCCACACTCAAATAAGCCCTCATTACAATTATTGATACATTATTTCACAAAAATAGTGAGGACTACTAAAGTAACTTCTAGAACCATCATTCCATACCCCGACTAGTACTCGCTACATTCTCGCCTCCTGAGAAAAATGGAACAAAAAGGAAAAGGGTGAGCTCAACTAGCCCAGTAAAGAACATTATGACTAAGATAATACAGAACAAATTATCGTTAGTCTTCAACAGGGAAAATCTAATAGAATACAATAGACAACAAGTTTTAAATCAATAACTGCAGCGGAAACAGCAAACCATTAGAAGAGTCAAGTAGAGAATGAGTTCTACTATCTTCTAAGATTTAAAAGTCCATCATCAATATTTTATCCCTGTAACAACAATCAATAACCATCTTTAATCAAATATTCATCTTTGCACTACAGGCCAAAGATATTCATTTGTATCACCAGTCGGTCATGTTCATCTCAACACCTGTTCATCTTTGCACTACGGGCCAAAGATATTCATCAGTTAATCATTCATCTTTGCACTACGGCCAAAGATATTCAGTAATATCATCATTTAGGACTGAGGATGATGAAAAATATATTAAAGAAAACGAATCCAGTGAAACAAAATAACAAATATTAAGGATTCGTATTTCGATTTATTCATGTCCAAAAATACCTTATAATTATTCATAGTGAAGTAGAATTCAAGAATGATCAAAACATGGATACAATCAAAGCTAGTACCCAAAATAGATATTTTGGACGAAAAGAAGAAAAATTTATTTTTCGGTGAATAGTAACTCGTGAATAGTAACTCGTGAATAGTAACTCATGAATAGTAACCCCGACGTGAAAAGTTCCAAATTTGATAAAAATTTCCAACCAATATTTCGGCATAATGATATTGAAGAAATAATATCATTTTTGAATAAAATAACATCCCTTACCTCGTACAGACAGTACTTCTGGTCGAATACCGGTATAAGGCTGAAAGACACTTGCTCTGATGAATAGAAACTCTCAAAGTATCTAAATACTCACAAAATACACTCAATAATCTAGAGAGAGAAAGAGAGAAAACTTATTTTTGGTGTGATTTTCAATTCTAACTTAGCCCTCTATTTATAGGAAAATGTTAGCACGCCGAAGCAGACTTACCCTGCAACCTGATGGCTTTACCTGCTACTATTCCCACCCACCACATTTGAATAAAAATCTCAGCACATTTCTTCACCAACCAAGAGTGGGGCCCACCAATTCTAGAATTTTTCACCAAAATGATTAACTCCGAAAATTCAACAATTTCTGAACCAGTCATCTCGTAAAATTCATAATAAATCATACGTTCATTTTTAACGGTTCAAAATTTGTGGACATATACTCAACTTATATATGTATAACATATCCAAAAATTACCACGATCCAACGGTCGGATTAAAAATTATAACCCCCGCAAAATATCTCAAAAACCCTGATTTTTAATACCTCCATTCCGACAAAAATACTGATAAAAACCTCAACATTAACTCCTTCATTTTTAACCACAAAAATATATCCCTCATTTATATCCACAAAAATAAATATTTCCTTATCATATGAATCAATAATTAATTATTTACAAATAATATTACAGAATCACATTTATGACAACCAACCGGCCGTCCCAGGAAAGAGGGGGCTTTCCAATAAGGATTTCTCCTTACTGGCGCGCAATTAGATGACCAAACCTCTCCTTAGACAGAACTTTCTAGACATTGCCAATAATGTTATCTAATAATATTATTCAAATAATATGAATTATTGATCTGATAATGGGAAATACTGTGTAGTGACAATTATTGAAACAACAGTAATATAAAATATCAACGCAGCAATTATTGAATCAATAAAATAAAATACTGAACAGTAATTACTGTAACCATTATTGAGTAGTGCCTTCTTACGTAAGAATCAATAATTGGTGCAATACAGTGTGCTACTGTGTAACAACGCGTATTACTGTGTTTTAACCACCGGGTATTCCAACAGTATTAACGGTAACAACTACGCCGTTATTAATAAAAAACATATACTTGTCGTTTTCTTCATCCAATCGCTTTCCGTTATGGGCCCCACAAAAGACTGCGCCGTCGTACGAATATTCCCCGACAGGAAGAATATTCCACGACCAAACGAATATTCCCCGACAACAATGAATATTTTATAACCACTTGCTTATTTAAAATATTTACGCATTTTACCCATAACTAACCTCATTAATCAATTTAACACTTACTATTTCAAAATAATAAATAGAGGGATTTAAATTTCATTTATTAATAATTTGGGGTCTTACAACCTCCCTCCTTATAAAATTTCGTCCTCGAAATTGACGTACGTACCTGGTGTTTCGAAAAGATGAGGATACCTCGCTTTCATTTCCGTTTCCAACTCCCAGGTCATTTCCTCAATAGCATGGTTTCTCCACAAAACTTTAACTTGTGGTATGACCTTCGTGCGTAGGACATGCTCCTTTCTATCCAAGATCTTGACAGGTACCTCTTCGTACGTTAAGTCTTCAGCTATCTCGTCCGGTTCTAACTCAATAACGTGGTCTGGGTCTTTCACATATTTACGTAACACAGATATATGAAAAACATTATGAACACGAGACATACTTGGAGGTAACGCAAGTCTATAGGCCACATTTCCTACTCGGTCAAGAATCTGAAATGGACCAATAAATCGTGGATTGAGCTTTCCTCTCTTCCCAAATCTTGTAACTCCTTTCCATGGAGCCACACGCAACAATACATGATCCCCAATGTCAAATTCCACGTCCTTCCGATGAAGATCCGCATAACTCTTTTGTCGATCCTGTGCCGTTTGTATACGTTGTCGAATCGTTTGGATCTTCTCTGTAGTCATGCGTACCAACTCTGGTCCCAACAATGTTGCTTCACCCACCTCGTCCCAGCATACTGGAGAGCGACACTTTCGTCCATATAATGCTTCAAATGGGGCCACACCTATACTTGCCTGATAACTGTTATTGTAAGAGAATTCCACCAATGGTAGGTACTTATCCCAACTCCCTTTGAAATCTAGGACACAAAGTCTTAATAGATCTTCAAGAGTTTGAATAGTCCTCTCTGATTGTCCGTCCGTTTGAGGATGGTATGCCGAACTAAATCGTAAATCTGTGCCCATAGCTTTTTGCAAGCTAACCCAAAATCTTGAAGTGAATCTTGGGTCACGATCCGAAACTATGGATACTGGCATGCCATGCAGTCTCACAATCTCATCTACGTATATACGAGCAAGACGTTCAAGGAATAAGTCTCCCGTATCGGCAAGAAATGAGCAGACTTGGTTAATCTATCAACAATAACCCAAATAGCATTTATGCCTTGAGAACCGTGGGAAGACCCGTAACGAAATCCATGGTAATGTGTTCCCACTTCCATTTCGGAATCTCAAGTGGTTGCAATGGACCCTTTGGTACTTGATGTTCCGCCTTTACACGTTGACAAGTTAAACACCTCGAGATAAACTTTGCAATCTCTCTCTTCATATTATTCCACCAAAATGTATGTCGTAGATCACGATACATTTTGGTACTTCCAGGATGGATTGCAAATGGTGTATTGTGTGCTTCCATCATGATCTTGTACTTCAAATCAGAATTGTTAGGAACACAGAGTCTAGAGTGAACTCGAAGTATTCCTTCTTCATCGATTCTTGCTTCTGGAATAGAACCTTCTTGCACTTTCTTCTTCATACGCATCAGCTCTATGTCCGTAGCTTGAGCAGCTTTAACTTTATCGATTAAAGTCGGTTCTACTCGTATATTTGATATCATCATGTGGGTACTTGGAGCCTTCATCTCTATCTCCATCCTTTGCAAGTCATACAAAATGGGCCTTTGTGTTAACAACATTGCACTCGTACCCGCATATGATCTTCTACTCAATGCGTCAGCTACTACGTTTGCTTTTCCAGGATGATATTGGATGGTATGATCGTAATCTTTCAACAGCTCGAGCCAACGTCGCTGCCGCATGTTGAGTTCCTTTTGGGTGAAGAAATATTTAAGGCTTTTATGATCTGTATAGATCTCCACTTTCTCCCCATACAGGTAGTGTCTCCAGATCTTCAACGCGAAAACTACTGCTGCCAACTCCAAATCATGAGTAGGATAATTCCTCTCATATTCTTTGAGTTGTCGCGAGGCATAGGCTATGACTTTCCCATGTTGCATGAGAACACATCCTAACCCTTTGCCTGAAGCATCACTGTAGATAACAAATCCATCCGAACCAGATGGTATTGTCAGAACAGGTGCCGAAATGAGTCTCCTCTTAAGCTCTTGAAAACTCTTCTCGCATTCCTCGCTCCATACGAATTTGATATCTTTCCGAGTCAGCTGAGTTAACGGGGTAGCGATTCGAGAAAACCCTTCCACGAATCTTCGATAATAACCAGCTAAGCCTAAAAAGCTACGTACTTCGGTCACCGTCTTTGGTTGCTCCCAACTTTGTATTGCTTCAATCTTCGCCGGGTCAACAGATACTCCATGTTTTGACACCACGTGCCCTAGGAAAGCTACTTCCTCAAGCCAGAACTCGCATTTCTTCAACTTGGCATATAACTTATTTTCACGCAGCCTTTGGAGTACCAGCTTCAAATGATGCTCATGATCTTCACGGCTTTTGGAATATATGAGGATGTCATCAATAAAGACAACAACGAACTGATCCAAATAATCCTTAAATACTCGGTTCATCATATCCATGAAAGCCGCAGGAGCATTAGTCAATCCAAAAGACATAACTAGGAACTCATAATGCCCGTACCGAGTTCTGAAGGCAGTCTTTGGAATATCCTCAGTTTTAACCTTCAGCTGATGATATCCAGAACGAAGATCGATCTTTGAAAAGAACTGTGCTCCTTGTAACTGGTCAAACAGGTCATCAATACGAGGTAGCGGATACCTATTCTTAATAGTGACATGGTTTAATTCCCGGTAATCAATACAAAGTCGCATACTCCCGTCTTTCTTCTTTACAAATAAAACAGGAGCACCCCAAGGAGATGTACTAGGACGAATGAAACCGATGTCCAACAACTCTTGTAGTTGGACCTTTAACTCCTGAAGTTCAATAGGAGCCATTCGATATGGGGTTTTAGAAATGGGCTTTGTACCAGGTTCAAGATCAATAAAGAATTCAATTTCTCGTTCCGGGGGTAGACCGGGAAGTTCTTCAGGAAATACGTCAGGAAAGTCAATAACAACAGGAATATTATTCAAATTTGACGTGTCTTTATTCAAATCCATAACATGGGCTAAGAAAGCTTGACATCCGTTTTTTAATAAACGAATGGCTTTATGGCTTGATATAACAGTGATTGATTTTAATGGCTTAGTTGTTTGAATTCGTACAACAGGTTGGTTAGGAATATGAAAACTAACAACCTTACGAAAACAATCAATTTTGGCATGATGAGTAGTTAGCCAATCAATCCCTAAAATCACATCAAAAGCAAGTATCTTTAAAGAGATAAGGTCAACAGGTAAGGTGATGGTACCAACTTGGATCACACAAGATTTATAAACAGTGGATGTGATGAAAGTTTCTCCTAACGGAGTCTCCACAGATAAATCAAAGTCTAACTTCTCCGGAGTCAAGTTTAAACGTTGAGCACAAGCAGGAGAGATAAAAGAATGGGTAGAACCGGTATCTAATAAGGTATAAACTTCGCATGAATTTATGATTAGCTTACCCGTGATCACCTCGTTTGGGTTCCTCGCATGTTGACCAGTCACGACAAACGCTCTTCCAGGAACCGTTGACTTTATCTTTTCTGGGACAGCTTTTTGAGTCACCATCCCCGCTGGACTTGGTTTTGCTACAGTGCAATCTCGAGCGATATGTCCTTCCTTTCCACAATTATAACATACCTTAAACTGTTGTGGGCAGTTTGGGCTGATATGTCCTTCTTTTCCGCACTTATAGCATATAACCGGTGGTCGTTCTCCTCCCTTGGAACCAATTGCTGTTGGTGCTGACGTCTTCGTATTGTCATTGTTGAATCTCCTCTTTTTAAAATCTCCTCCCGACTCGCTTCTTCTATTTTCATAGCCACGATTACCACCAGAGTGGTTGCCGTTCTTGTCTGTATTTTTCTTTCTCCGCTGGTTATCATTGTTCTGATGACTGCTGTCACCGATATGATCCTGGTTGTGATCCCTCAGTTGACCGTACTCGTTATCTCGCTCTAATAATTGAGCCCTGTTGACAACATCTGAATAGAGAGAAAATTTATGAGAAATGAGATATTGACGTATGCCAGGTTTCAAACCTCTCAGAAACATCCTCGTCATACGTTCCTCATTCTCCACCAAATGAGGTGCAAACCTGGACAACTCTGCAAACTTTGCCTCATACTGAGATACCGTCATATTATTCTGCTCTAGTCTAATAAACTCTACCTCCTTCATATGACGAATACTTTCAGGAATGTACTTGTCATTGAACAATTTTTGAAATGTCTCCCAAGACATGCTGAGTGCGGTTGGATGGGTACGCTTCACAGACTCCCACCAGTAATCTGCCTCGCCACGGAACATAAAGGTGGCGAATGGAACCTTCTGTTCCTCCGTGCATCCCAAGACATCGAATATCTTGGTAATTTGCTTGACCCACGTTTCCGCCATGATCGGATCCGGCTTTCCCTTAAATTCTGGTGGTCCCAATTCTTTGAACTGTTTGGCTGTGACAAACCGTGAATTGCTATCATTTCCTCCTGTATTTTGAACACGAGTCTCCCTTGTCTGGTTTTGCATGAATTGCAAAAAACTTCTAAACATTCCATCGTTCATCATCTGCTCATTGGTGTTGTTCACAGGAGGAACATTGCCAGCCTGTTGCACGTTCTCCTCGTTGGTAAGCACCGTGTCTCCACGGTCTCATTTACTCCACTATTAACATTCTCAGTCGACATTCTCAAATACTGCCATAAAACAAGGGTTAATTAAATAAATTAACAAATCACATAATACCCCTATATTATGACTGACCAATAAATAAGCTTAGGTAGGACACACTAGCGAAGGATTCGTCTCTCCCCTCCTAGTTCTATTCCCCGATCTCCGCCAGAGATCATATCCCTAAGCTCTGATACCAACTGTGACGCCCCCAAAATAGGTATACAACACCCATTCTGAGTCGCCAAAATACATGGTACAGAAACAACTACATCTTTATTATTACAACACAAGAACTGTGAGTTTAAATACAAATATTGTCATTTAGACAATATCCACACTCAAATAAGCCCTCATTACAATTATTGATACATTATTTCACAAAAATAGTGAGGACTACTAAAGTAACTTCTAGAACCATCATTCCATACCCCGACTAGTACTCGCTACATTCTCGCCTCCTGAGAAAAATGGAACAAAAAGGAAAAAGGTGAGCTCAACTAGCCCAGTAAAGAACGTTATGACTAAGATAATACAGAACAAATTATCGTTAGTCTTCAACAGGAAAAAATCTAATAGAATACAATAGACAACAAGTTTTAAATCAATAACTGCAGCGGAAACAGCAAACCATTAGAAGAGTCAAGTAGAGAATGAGTTCTACTATCTTCTAAGATTTAAAAGTCCATCATCAATATTTTATCCCTGTAATAACAATCAATAACCATCTTTAATCAAATATTCATCTTTGCACTACAGGCCAAAGATATTCATTTGTATCACTAGTCGGTCATGTTCATCTCAACACCTGTTCATCTTTGCACTACGGGCCAAAGATATTCATCAGTTAATCATTCATCTTTGCACTACGGCCAAAGATATTCAGTAATATCATCATTTAGGACTGAGGATGATTAAAAATATATTAAAGAAAACGAATCCAGTGAAACAAAATAACAAATATTAAGGATTCGTATTTCGATTTATTCATGTCCAAAAATACCTTATAATTATTCATAGTGAAGTAGAATTCAAGAATGGTCAAAACATGGATACAATCAAAGCTAGTACCCAAAATAGATATTTTGGACGAAAAGAAGAAAATTTTATTTTTCGGTGAATAGTAACTCGTGAATAGTAACTCGTGAATAGTAACTCATGAATAGTAACCCCGACGTGAAAAGTTCCAAATTTGATAAAAATTTCCAACCAATATTTCGGCATAATGATATTGAAGAAATAATATCATTTTGAATAAAATAACATCCCTTACCTCGTACAGACAGTACTTCTGGTCGGAATACCGTATAAGGCTGAAAGACACTTGCTCTGATGAATAGAAACTCTCAAAGTATCTAAATACTCACAAAATACACTCAATAATCTAGAGAGAGAAAGAGAGAAAACTTGTTTCTGGTGTGATTTTCAATTCTAACTTAGCCCTCTATTTATAGGAAAATGTTAGCACGCCGAAGCAGACTTAACCTGCAACCTGATGGCTTTACCTGCTACTATTCCCACCCACCACATTTGAATAAAAATCTCAGCACATTTCTTCACCAACCAAGAGTGGGGCCCACCAATTCTAGAATTTTCTACCAAAATGATTAACTCCGAAAATTCAACAATTTCTGAACCAGTCATCTCGTAAAATTCATAATAAATCATACGTTCATTTTTAACGGTTCAAAATTTATGGACATATACTCAACTTATATATGTATAACATATCCAAAAATTACCACGATCCAACGGTCGGATTAAAAATTATAACTCCCGCAAAATATCTCAAAAACCCTGATTTTTAATACCTCCATTCCGACAAAAATACTGATAAAAACCTCAACATTAACTCCTTCATTTTTAACCACAAAAATATATCCCTCATTTATATCCACAAAAATTAATATTTCCTTATCATATGAATCAATAATTAATTATTTACAAATAATATTACAGAATCACATTTATGACAACCAGGCCATTCTCAGGAAAGAGGGGGCTTTCCAATAAGGATTTCTCCTTACTGGCGCGCAATTAGATGACCAAACCTCTCCTTAGACAGAACTTTCTAGACATTGCCAATAATGTTATCTAATAATATTATTCAAATAATATGAATTATTGATCTGATAATGGGAAATACTGTGTAGTGACAATTATTGAAACAACAGTAATATAAAATATCAACGCAGCAATTATTGAATCAATAAAATAAAATACTGAACAGTAATTACTGTAACCATTATTGAGTAGTGCCTTCTTACGTAAGAATCAATAATTGCTGCAATACAGTGTGCTACTGTGTAACAACGCGTATTACTGTGTTTTAACCACCGGGTATTCCAACAGTATTAACGGTAACAACTACGCCGTTATTAATAAAAAATATATACTTGTCGTTTTCTTCATCCAATCGCTTTCCGTTAGGGGCCCACAAAAGACTGCGCCGTCGTACGAATATTCCCCGACAGGAAGAATATTCCACGACCAAACGAATATTCCCCGACAACAATGAATATTTATATAACACTTGCTTATTTAAAATATTTACGCATTTTACCCATAACTAACCTCATTAATCAATTTAACACTTACTATTTCAAAATAATAAATAGAGGGTATTTAAATTTCATTTATTAATAATTTGGGGTCTTACAGTAGCTAGGTCGAGCGGGGGTAATAGGGAAATAGAACGGTGGTCATCATTTAGTAGTTATATTTGGTGAATCATCTAGGGTGAAGTGAACCCAACGTTGGAAGGGTATTTTGCCACTATCATACAAAATGTCTAATGACATACAACCTCGTGTCATCATAAGACAGGATTGTGCTCATCCACTTGCTGAGTATATCTACGAGCACTACCTATATAATCTTGGTGTTTGTTTGAAGTATAATTCTCAATTAGAGACAGTGGAGATAATGATAAGTCAAGAGAAGACTCACCATTGGGAAGAATATGATAGTAATCTTCTCGTTTTTCTTTGGGGTATATTGGGTCAACCAAGGATAATTTTGTGGCCATATGATATCTATCACAACTTAGAAGCATGGCCTCCCATGTACAAGGGTTTTCTTGAGCACTTTCCAAAGATTCTAATTTCTAAAACAATTTTTGACTATACCTTTATGTAAGGTGTCATTGTGAGGTGCTGTCCACGGTTGGGATATGAGTCACATTTGGTATATATTTGTATCCAAACTCACATCATATGTCTTGTTGTATTTTGCACGACATTGTTGTAATAAAGTTGTAGTTATTTTATGTACCATGTATTTGGCGACTCAGAATAGGTTGGATGTAATGGACCTATTTTGGGGTTGTCACAGTGTCCAAAAATAGCAATTTTTAGATGTATATATTTAGAGTTATGAATTTTATGGGAAAAGACTATTTTAAAAGTAAACCCTTATAACTCCTTATGGTTAACTCTAAATTGGTGAAATTTTTATTGGGAGTACATGTATATAACAGAAGTATACTTTGTAATTTTGGAATTTTTGGATAAAAGTACAGTTTATGATAAATGTCTAAATATTCGGCTGTTTTGGCCATATAAAAAATAGTAAATGAACTTTAAAAATTCTGAGAAATATATATGCTCAATATGAAACTATATTCTGCTAAATTTCAGAAAAGAAAATTTGTTTGTACTGATTTGGTATTTTTCATAAAAATAGACTAGTTATGAGTAAATTAATTAAATATGTTATGTGAATTAAAAAAATTGGAAAATAGGATTTTATGGCGTGAGAATCCTATATGAGGTATATGCAGATTTTTTATGAGGGTTTTGGTTATTGGTGAGGAAATCTTATGAGTTTGGCATTTTAAGATGATTAAATACATTATTTAGTAAAGTGTAAATAATTAAAATAAATTGTTTATAAGTTTAAAAAATATTATTTTTTTAATATCATTATACCAAAATATTGGTATGAATTTTATTGTTGAATTTTTACCTTTTTCATGTCGAGATTACTATTCATGAGTTACTATTCACGAGTTAGTATTCACTGATACTATTCACGACAAAATTGGTTTCTTTTTCTGACCAAATTATCGTTGATTTATGAATTTTACTCTTGAGATTAAATCTATCTGTTGATTATATTATTTTTATTATCATATATAATATTTTTATAACCCTAATGATGATATTTCTCTTTGACTTGAGTGTAAAGATGAGTAGATTATTGGTATGATCATGACTATGAGTTCTCTTTGGCCAGTAGTGCAAAGTTGAATTATTGACTGGTATGATCATGACCATTAAAGTTATAATTGAATATCTTTAGCTTAAGTGCAAGATGAATTGATCAATATGGTTATAATTATTATTTATATAAATTCTGAAATGATTATATATATTTTTTGAGATATTAATATCTTTGGCTCGTAGTGCAAAGATGATCTGTTGTTGAATATCTTTGGCTCGTAGTGTAAAGATGAACTGTTATTGAATATCTTTAGCCTGTAGTGCAAAGATGAGCTGTTGTTGAATATCTTTGGCCTGTAGTGCAAAAATGAACTGTTAATGAATATATTTGGCCCGTAGTGCAAAGATGAATTTATTAGTATGATTATGAACAGGAACTGTGATTTGGTATAATCATGATTTTTGATGTTTCAAGTAAAGACATGTGATAAAAATTATCTTCGTCCTGGATGCGAATAGGAATTTAGAATCACAATTATGATTATGAGTTATTCATATGATTGTGGACCAGAACTGTTGATTGATGTTACATGGATAAAATATTACTGGTGAATTTTTAACATGGAGAAGATAATAGACTTTATGGTCTATTTGACTCTTCTAATGGATTGTTCGTTCCGCTGCAACTATGGTTGAAAAATTTTATCATCTACCATATGTTCTAAATCTCTGATTTATTGCTGTTGAATGCTATTGATAATTTATTTATCTTTAGTCATAATATTCTTTACTAGGCTAGTTGAGCTCACCCTTTTACTTCACGATTCCTTTCAGGTAATAAGAGTGTAGCTGGGTCGAGCGGGGGTAATAAGGGAATAGAACGGTGGTCTCTAGCTGTGGAGTTCTCCCTAAACAGTATAGAAATGGGTGTTGTATTTTTTACATAATTTAGTAGTTATATTTGGTGAATCAAATAGGGTGAGGCGAACCCAACGTTGGAAGGGTGTTTTGCCACTATCATACAAGATGTCTAATGACATACAACCTCGTGTCATCATAAGACAGAGTTGTGCACATCCACTTGCTGAGTATATCTACGAGCACTACCTATATAATCTTGGTGTTTGGTTGAAGTATAACTTTCAATTAGAGACAGTGGAGATAATGATATGTCAAGAGAAGACTCACCATTGGAAAGAATATGATAGTAATCTTCTCGATTTTCTTTGGGGTCTATTGGGTCAACCAAGGATAATTCTGTGGACATATGATATCTACCATAACCTAGACGCATGGGCTCCCATGTACGAAGGTTTCCTTGAGTACTTCCCAAATATTCTAATTTCTAAAACAGTTTTTGACTATACCTTTATGTAAGGTGTCATTGTGACGTGCTATCCAAGGTTGGGATGAGAGTCACAGTTGGTATATATTTATATCGAAACTCACAGCATATGTGTTGTTATATTTTGCACGACAATTATTGTAATAAAGTTGTAGTTATTTTCTGTACCATGTATTTGGCGACTCGGAATAGGTTGGGTGAAATGGACTTATTTTGGGTGCGTCACAGTATTCAAATATAAATTTGATATAAATTTATTTAATTTATGTCCATATAATTATAAATGTTATAAAAGTACTATTAATTATAAAATTTATTATTTTTAAAATTTAAATGAATCATATTAATTTTAAATTTAAAAATATATCAAATTAACTTTTTAAAAGTTTATATTGATCTTATGTACATTTTCAGCTACAATCCATTCAATACTCACTACATAAATTACTTCAAATTTAAATTAAAATAAAAATTATTTTACAGTGGAATACAATTGATAAATTATACTCTCTTTTATAAATTATAAGATTATTATTACTTTTTATAAGTCAATTTGATGCATTCTCAAACTTAATAATTTTGTTAAGAATTGTAAAAGTAATAAATTTTATAAGTAATAGTATTTTTTTCCTAAATTAGTTACAATATGTATTGATTAAAATTATATTAAATTTAAAAATATCATATGCTTACTTCAAAAAAGATTAATAAATTAATTGCGATTTTATAATTAAAAACAAGAGGTTATAGTATATTACATCTATCATAACCTCTAACGCATGAAGGCAATACAAAGGTCAAATAGCTAGTTACAAAGGTCAAAACATGTTTTGACGGTTGAAATTTTAAAATTTCAAATTTCATTATGTAAGGAATCAATATAAGGAACATGTTGGGTACATAGTGAATTTTTTTTTTACTATCCTGCATAATGACCCAATGATACTCTAGAATAGGGATAGAGATAAGAAAATTGTTGTAAATGCTCTAAGAAGTTGAGTTAAACATTAAACACATACTAAGTTACAAGTTCCAATAAAGGATTGCGGTGTTACTAAGACGAAACTGGTTAGTATGAAGTTAATTTTGGTTAATTGACCAATATAGTGTCGATACACAAACCTGCAGGTGATCTCTCTCTGTGTGTCAGTACTGTATTGGTCAATTGACCAACTTACTATGGAGTTAACTTCATGATAACCGAATTGACCTGTGACTTTAAGATCCTAGGTTCAACTGTGACCAATATTCCTTGAATTTATTCCTTTTTTATTGTGATTTTCTCGAGACTTATGATTCATATTATGATTGAAATAGTTTTTACTCCCTCCGTTCCTAGAAGATTGTCGTTTTAGAAGAAAAAATTTATTCCAAAATATTTGTTGTTTATAACTTTCGAGAAAAATAAATTATTTACTTTTTTATATTACTCCTACCTTATCTCATTGTCCCAAGAAATTCTCTCCATTGTATTAAAAATTTTCGACTTCCCATAAAGGGGTAGTGATGGAATTTTAAATAAATTTTATTTAGTAAATAATACTTTCACAATCCATGTACAAAAATCTTAAACGATAATATTTTAGTAACGGAGGTAGTATTATTTAAGAAATTACTAATTTATAATTTTTGGAATAATATCTTCAAAAAGTATTGCTTTTGAAAGAAAATGATTGCCAAACTCAACCCATCAAGAGGAAGAGAGATTTTTATTTTGTACTGTTGAATTATTTGGGAGTCACTTATTTTTTGAATTATTTTTTAATTTATAAGTTATTTTTAATAAGTAATAAATTTTGACTTGTTAAAAAATAATTTATAAATTATTTTAAAATAAATAAATTTGGCCAAATATAAAGACTGTTTTGTTCTTATTTTTAATAGTGTTTACATTTTATTTTAATTCATAAGTCATTTTAATCAAACACCTTTACATTTTATTTTAACTTAATTTCTGACTAATAAGTTAAAAGAGTGTTAAACACTTTTGTTTATAAGTAACCACTTAATATGACTTATAAGTCATTTTAAATTTTAATTTATAAGTCATTTTAAAATAAGTCGTCCCGAAAAGACCCTTATTATTAAGGCTGTAAAATAAGCAAATAGTTCGGACTCGATTCGGACTCGCTCAACTAAAAGTTCGATTCGAGCTCTACTCGAAATATAAATGAGTCAAATATGAGCACATTTTAAAATTCGATAAATTACTCGAACCTCCTTAAATTATAATTTAGTATTGATACTCGGATCATATTCGTTAAAAAAATCCAAACTGCTCGGGCTCGATTCGGAATCGTACTCGACTCGGTAGCTAAATGAGCCTCAATCAAATCTTATTTTATACTCGATAAATTTTATGAACCAAATCTGAACAACTCAATACTTGGATCGACTCGATTCGTTTACACCCTTACTTATTATCAAGATAGAAAAGCCAAAAAAAAAAAATAGATGGGGTAGAACGATACTAGTGAGAAAAGAAAAGGTAACATTGTCTTAAGAAATAAAAGAAGCAAAAATAACACATCATTCGTTGACCCTTAAAATCTCAATGGCGGCCCCTACGCCGTTGGCCTTGCCAAACAGACCTTTCTTTCTCTCTCTAAATTAGTTGGTGGTGGTGGCATTACAAAAGGAGAAGTGAAGAGACAACACTACCAGTAAGCAACAAACACAACCAAAACAAAAAAGATAGGAAGAAAAAGAAGCAGAGCAAAAAAGGCTGCTCCATACAAGCAACAAGTAATCCATGGAAGAAGATCGGCTGATGATCATGTTTTACAGCTGTTGGTTCATCAAAGTGTTTGTTGTGTGTTTTATAGTGCTGGTTTTGTTGCTAAAGATTATGGTTATGCTTTGGTGGAGACCCAGAAAGATTGAAGAACATTTCTGTAAGCAAGGAATCAGAGGCCCCCCTTATCGCTTCTTGATAGGCAATGCAAAGGAAATTGTGAGCCTAATGTTGAAGGCTTCTTCTCAACCCATGCCTTTTCCTTTCTCTCATAATATTCTCCCTAGAGTCCTCTCCTTCTACCACCACTGGAAGAAAATCTATGGTAATTACTTTCTTCACTACTTCATTTCATCCCCTTTTTGATTCTTTCTGTTTCTCTTTCAAAAAAGAAAAAGAAAAAAAAAAGAACTCCAAATCTTAGGTTGGTTTGTTGGGTTTTTTGATATTGTTTTCTTTAATATAATATTTTTCTTGTTTCTTGACATGCATCCTCTATTGGGCTGTCAAGGTTATATTACACACATATTTAAGTTAGTATAATTTTGGGTAAAAAAACTTGGATCTTTTTATATCTTCAATGAGAGATAGCGAGGTGTTGATGATTGATCTTATGGACGATGCCCTTGTGTGATGATGCCCATTTTTAATTTATTTTTATTTTTGGGTTGGTCTATCTTTAACATTTCATAGCTTCTGAAAGGTTAGTTGAAACTTGAAAGTAAGTTTTGGATTTACTTGTTCTTTTTAAAGCTCTTTAGGCCATTTCTTCAGCTTGTCACACACCCTCTCTCTAGTTCTGCATAATTTGTATTTGTGAGAATATTTATAATTATCTATATATCCTTTTCTGAAATTTCTGAATATTTTTTTTTCATGAGCCATCTCATCATCACTGCAGAAAAGGAGTTTTGTTGTCTTTTGAAATAGATGGTCATGGAGTTATCATTAACTTTCCTGCTCCCAATATGTCCTTATAGTTAATGTTCTTCTTCTAGATTTTATTTTTAGGGAGCTGGCTGGGTGGCTTGGACTGAGCCTCCTCCTGGCCCTGAATTTTGATAATGAAGCTGTGTTAATTTGTGTTTGCTAGTGGCATAGTTAAATATTGAGTTGTCTTCTTCTTACTTTGTTTTGTTCTCTTCTCTCTTTTTCTATCTCTTCATCATCCCTTACCATTGTAGCCGTAGGGTCTAGTCTATATATATCCAGACAGACCGACAGGCAGGCAGCAAGCTCTCTTGAATTAGTGGCCGTCTTATAACCTTCTCATTCCTCTTTTTGCAACTTGAAGCTCGCTCTTAGTGTTGAGCTTTTTCTTTCCATTACACACACACACACACACACACATGTATATATATATATACATATGCTTTTTATCGTCTTCTGTATGTATTTGTTATTCGTCTATTATCAATATGCTCAATCACTTATATTAATTAGTAGTACATTTTAAATAATTACCCATGCAGGTCCAACATTTCTTGTTTGGTTTGGACCGACAGTTCGCCTCACAGTGGCTGATCCAGACCTTATTAGAGAAATCTTCACCTCAAAGTCTGAATTTTATGAGAAGAATGAGGCTCACCCGCTTATCAAACAGCTTGAAGGTGATGGGTTGTTAAGCCTCAAAGGCGAAAAATGGGCTCATCACAGGAAAATCATCACCCCCACCTTCCATATGGAGAACCTCAAAGTAAGTTAATATTATCAGCTATATATATATATATATATATAGTAATTTTTTATCGATCGATCACTTAATTCCATATCTAGTAGGTAGGTTGAAATTAATTGCAATTTTTTTGTAGTTGTTGATCCCTGTAGCGGCTAGTAGCGTGGTGGAAATGTTGGACAGATGGTTAGCAATGTCGAACTCTGGCGATGTGGAAATTGAAGTCTCCAAATGGTATCAAACCTTGACGGAAGATATTGTTACTAGAACTGCATTCGGTCCAAGTTATGAAGATGGAAAAACCATTTTCCAACTCCAAGCCCAACAAATGGCCTTAGCATCGGAGGCATTTCAAAAAGTATTCATCCCCGGTTATAGGTAGTCTAATTTATTATTAATTCATATTTCAAACATTCTATTAATACTATTTTCCTTCTTTAATTTTTCAGGTCATATATATATATATTAAAAAATAATTAAAAAAACTAGTATATAATGTTGGTTTATGAATATCCGAGGAAATATAATACTAATAATAATAAATTTTTTGGTACCAGATTTTTGCCCACAAAAAGAAACATCAAGTCTTGGAAACTGGAGAAGGAAATCAAGAAATCTCTAATGAGAGTGATAGATCAAAGGGGGGAGAATTGGGACACCGAAATGCTGGAAAATGGGGCCAAGGATTTGTTGGGCCTCATGATTCAGGCCAGCATGAAGAGGAAGGAATTGAATTCTTCTCCTCCTTCTTCTTCTTCTTCTTCTTCTACACCGATCACCGTCCATGACATTGCTGAGGAGTGCAAGAGCTTTTTCTTTGCCGGCGAGCAAACCACGTCGAATTTGCTGACGTGGACGACCGTTTTGCTAGCAATGCACCCTCAGTGGCAGGTGCTAGCACGTGACGAGGTGCTCAAGGTGTGCGGACCACGTGACATCCCCACCAAAGATGATGTTTCCAAGCTTAAGATGGTAACCCACCCTCATTTAAGAGCCATCAATCATATCAGTATCAGTATCATATCATATCATAATAAAAATGAAAATTATGTTACTTAATTTTTTCGTTTGTTTTGTTGAAACTACCAAAATATCCTTGTGAAAATCTTTTATTTGATGAGTAGTACTACTAGTATATAAATAAATAAATAAGTGTTTGTTTGTGCTGTTTGATGATGTGCCAGCTAGGTATGATCCTCAATGAAACTTTACGACTTTACCCTCCCGTCGTGGCCACCATTAGACGGGCTAAAGCTGACGTGGAACTCGGGGGTTGTCAGGTCCCACGTGGGACCCAAATACTGATACCGATCTTGGCCGTTCATCACGATCCAGGCATATGGGGGAACGATGCAAATGAGTTCAACCCTGGTCGTTTCTCGGAAGGGGTAGCCCGAGCCTCGAAACACCCTGTTGCCTTCATGCCCTTTAGCCTCGGGGTTCGGACATGTATAGGCCAAAATCTAGCAATTCTGCAAGCAAAGCTAACGCTTGCCATAATATTACAAAGATTCTCATTTCAGTTGTCCCCACAGTATCAACACGCACCAACGGTGTTGATGCTTCTTTACCCGCAGTATGGGGCACCAATCATCTTTCGACATCTGTCCGATGATCATGATCAAAGGTCGTGATTGATTTGCCAAGACCAAGACCAAGACCAAGACGTATATCTATCCTGTGTGTGCAAGTGCATCTATGAATTCTAGTGAACCAAATATCGATCCATTAATTGCTGCAATTTAGAAAAATTATTAGGATATATATATATATATATGTTGTTATATTCATTCCTCCCCCGGCCCCTTTCCATTCCCAATCCCAATCCCAATCCCAATCCCATTGTTTCTGAAGTACGTACCTAATATATAGCCATACTAACCCCTTCCCCTCGTAGTAACCATCATGCCTAGTCTATGCCAAATACTGGGCATGTAACTTTTATGCTGATTAATTTTAGGATTTTAGTTAGTAGTTAGATGCAATCAGGTAGCTAGAGCTCAGGTAGCTAGAGCTCTTTTGGATGGATGGATGGATGGACTATGTAATGCATGTATACGTGCTGAATTCTAAGAAAGGAAAAAGTTTTGAAATACTACAACCTTTTGTTGTTATTATATTCTCCTACTCCTACTCCTACTCCATTTTGAATTGCAGAAATGGGAAAATCATGTTGGTGAGCGTGATCTATGTGTAAAAATTTTAAACGACAATCTTTTAAAAACGGAGATATTACCTCCGTTTCTAAAAGATTGTCGTTTAAAGTTTTGGCACATGAATTCATTTACCACATTTACCAAGTAAAATTTGTTTGAAATTCCATCACTACCCCTTCATGAAAAGTTGAAAATTATTAATACAAGGAAGAGAATTTCTTGAGACAATGAGAGAAGGTAGAAATAATATAGGAAAGTAATTAATTTATTTTCCTCGAAAGTTATAAACAACAAACATTTGGAATAAATTTTTTTTTTTAAAACGACGATCTTTTCAAAACTGAGATAGTAGTAGTAAACAATGAATTCCAAGCTTATTTATTGGAATTCACATACATAATTAGAATCGTGAATGCTGTCCATTATGTACTCCACTAAGGAAGTTTAGGGTAGTCACGTACACATCAAGTAGAATTTTTTTCCAATAATTTTAGGATCCAATTACCAATTACCAATTACCAATACAGACAGAGAGAGAGAGAGCTGTCCTCCTCATTATAGTGTAATTAATTACTCCAGTAAATCTGGGTAAAGGTGTTGATTTAAGGAAATTGATTTGCTTGTTTTTCTTGGTCAAGTGTGTGGATTTGAGGCACCCAAGAAAAACCCTCCATTACTAGGAGGTAGTGGGCTCTTCTTAAAAGTTGAGTTAATTGGCCTTTCTAAAGGATAAGAACAATTGCAGTGTCCAATAACATGAGATGTTCTTTTAAAGCAAAGCTAACACCGTAACCCAGCAAGCAAATGGATTTCTTAATTTGAGAGAGACAGACAGAGAACATCCTCCTTTACTTTCTTCCTACTATTACTTTTTGGGATCTTAATTCTCATGCTCTTAAGCTTTATACTTCTTCTGTTCTTAAAAGATTATCGTTTAAAATTTTTACACATAGATTAAGAAAGTCAGTTAATACTGATTTATTGAACTTTTGGTTCATTATTACTTTGACTTCAATTGTACTAATACTTGTGTATTACAAACATGAAGATAAAACGGGTCATTTTTTTAATATTTGTTTTTCAGTAGAAACATTTGATACGATGTAAAGATATTCTATACTCCCTCCGTTCCTTAATATAGGTTGTTTTAGAGAAATATTTTTGTTCCTTAATATAAGTTGTTTTAAAATTTCAAGTAAGCATTAATTGCTTAGTTTCCAATATTACCCCAAATATTAAATGTAACTTTGGTCCTCTCACTATTTTCTGTCCAATAAATAACAATATCTTATTCCAATATAAGGGTAATATAGACAATTGATATTATAGTTAATGATATACAATCATTACCTTAATACTTGTGCATAACCCTAAAACGACCTATATTAAGGAACGGAGGGAATACCATTGTCATTGGTTTTCTCAATATAGTACCTGTTAAGTCGTGTAATACCATTTAACAATTAAAATTTGTTTGAAATTCCATCACTACCTTTTATAAGAAATTGAAAACTATTAATACAAGGGAAATAATTTCTTGGGACAATGAGATAAGGTAGGGGTAATATATAAAAGTAAATAATTTATTCTCCCAGAAAGTTGTAAACGACAAATATTTTAGAATAAATTTTTTATTTTAAAACGACAAACTTTTAAGAACGGAAGGAGTAACATACATATACATATATAATTTGTTTGTATAATACAGGTGGTCCCCAACTCCCCATGAAGAAGCATGTGGCTGGGGAAAATGAAAAATCCATCTCTGTTCTATTTTTGGTGCTCTCGTCTTGTATTTAAAGAAATCAAAGCATGCTTCGTTGCATGTGATCCCCCCACCCCCAATTCAGGATTACTTTATAACCCCAATTTCCATTTCTTAATTACTTATCTATTAGCATCCACACCATGGAATTAAAACATCTTTATTCTGCGTTAATCTCAATTTATGTGCTGCATTTTGAAATCAAAACTATCTTAAAACTAACCAAAGGGTACGTGGTTATTATTATTATTTAATTATGTAACTAAAATGCACGCTACTCTTTATTTGTCCCTCTCACATAAACTAAGGAGATGTTAGCTTGCCTAACATTAGTATTGTGTTAAAAGTTATTCTGATCATACAAGACATTTTCCCTAGCTAATTGTTTAGTGCTTAATGCGGTTCCTTAATTAACACAAATCATATCAATATCTTATTAGTCTTTATATTAAACATTTCGGCAGCTTTGTCCTCTAGCATAGCATGCTCCTACGAACCGAACCATCTTGGCAATGTCTCCTTGGCTAGCCTGACAATATTCATACATTCTCATTGGATGAGAAAAATATGTTTCTGAAACCATTGATATTCTTGAATGAAATCATGATTTTGTACCAAGATTTAGCTTACCTACTACTAACCATAACCATATCCATATCCATCTCCGTCTACTCATTGCTACGTAGTAATTCACAACTTCTTGGGTCTGTTTACGGACAAATAACCAACCTAAGAAAAGAGAGAAGAGATTGATCAAAAAAACAAAAACAAAAAAGTTGAGAAGCTTTTGCAAATTTGAAGCATTTGACGGATAGGTAGGTAGAATCCTGAAGATCAGATGGTCCAGAATGCAGCGCATTATAAGGAACAAGACAACCACTGGAAATTAATATAGTACTAGATTCTATATCCAAAATGGCCAGCTAACAACTTGAATGGTTTTTCGTAGATCCCTAGTAAATGCTTGCTTAAGATTTATGTACGGAGATACTGCAAGAGTAATACTACTACTACTATAAATTACTAGTAATAATTTTAGAGACTTACATACATATAACAAGTGCTGCTGCTGCTGCTGCTGCTGCTATTATAATTAATTAAATCCCAAATGTCTCCTATCGATGCACCAATGCCACAGAGATTGAGCTGGCTCCTGTCTGCCCTTGATTAATGTGATTTAATTATCTAGTAAGATTTTAATAGGGACTCTTCTCTTCTCTCCTCCTCTCTGTATGATTGGCCATTTCATGCTCTCTCTCTTTTCCTAATCGGATCATTTCTGTGAGGGGTCCATGCCTGAGACTGTAACAGAATGGAATGGATCAGATGATTTTTCATCAAGAACATTAATGCTATTGAATTTCATGAGAAAAAATTGTAAGCATTATAGTATAAGAAAACAAATACTAGTACTTACTAGGATCTAGCATGATGCTAGTTATCTGATACTACAATGTACCACTCTGACAAAGAAGCTATAATTAGATCAATGACAACAATGCATGAAATTGATGGCCCAAAAATATGAAAAAGTATACTAGTACTACTTACCAATTACTCTTATATAACATACACAAGGATGTCACATGTTGACATTTGGCTTTACATGGGGGACTAGACTAGGATCAAAATTGATAAAAGTGCATTGCATTGCAATTAGAGGAAGAAGAAAAATCAGAGCCTCAAATTTTCATTTCTCCACTTTCACTAAAAAACGATTAAAACAAATATATTATTCACTGTATTTCTATCATAAAAGCCAAAAATTAAATTAAAACCTAACAAGTCTTAGATATTGGAGAGAAAAGACAGTATGCAGATCATCAAGATAGATACCAAAGCCAAACACAATACTCATACTTCGGAGGAGGCATCATCACATGGGAGCACCAAATCATGAAAGATACAACAAATAAGACAATGGCAGAGGATTTGGTGGAACCAGTCCACATAAATATGTACAACTATGTTCTACTCTACTTTCCAAAGGGCTATTGCTATTTACTCCATCAATCACTCCCAGTATCATAAGTGTTACAGAAGAGCTCTTCTATGCGGACCTGAAAATTGAACACGAGTGTTTTACAATTTCACTATTTGTATTTTACCCCCTATTGGGGTCAAAATACAAATAGGTGAAATTCAAATACACTCATGTCCAATTTTTATGTCTACATAGAGCTTTTGGTTACAGACACAAGGGATTTTTAAATTTTTTATTTTTAATATCTTATTTTTTATTACTATTATTCTGAATAGTATCTCAAGTGTCGTAATATTTTATATTGGTTGAATATATTTTTTATAATTGCATGTATCATTTATTTTTTATAATTAGGGGTATTATTTATTTTATTTAATAACATATCATTTGAGCCAAAAAAACTGATAACCCATCACCCTCTCAGTCACCTTCAATAAATATAAATCACTAATCTCCCTCTTACACCGTCTCTATATTAAAACATTAAAATGTTGAGATAGGAATGACACATTGAACCTTGTACAGATACGGAGGGACAAATCCACCATGCCATCCCCCCTCACAATCAAGTGTTCAAGAAAGAATTAAACTGCTGGATAATTTGATAAGAGTAACTAAGGTATCATATAATAGCACCATAGTAAATGGGTATAAACAATTAATTATATTCACAAAAAATATTTAAATACACCTGCCAAATGAATTCTAATTTAAAACATTAGATAGCCAATGAGCTCTGTAATCTCTTTTATAGAAATATAGGGAGATTTAAGCGTCAAAATGTTTATATATAGTCTATTTGCAAAATAAATTATTTTAAGGGGGAAAAAACAAGGGGACAGATTTAACATAAATAAGTGACCTTAATCAGAACTTGCTCACACAGAACAAGATTGTCTATGTAAAATATAAAAACTCTTATTTTGTAATGAAGGGTGTACAATCAACAAGATCCTATTACTACATGTATACTCTGTTTTGGGCCTTACTGGCCCAAAATAAACCATGAGATCAACATGGCTTTAGGACTGCAATCTAAGGGTAGATAGCCCAATCTAAACCAATAGTTGAAGGGATGCTTGATAAAAACTGAATGAATCTGAATCTGAATCTGAATGAGTTGAATCTGAATCTAAATAAAAAAATCTGTTTGATAATTGACATGTCTGAAACATCTGAACAAAACTTTATTATTTTACTCCTCTAAAAAAATTCAAAATTGTTGTAAATTTATTTAATATTACTTAATATAATAGTTAATATTTTTTTTTAATTTTTTTAATTTTTTTTACTTCATTCAGGTGCTCATTCAGCTAAAAAAATTTAACTTAGCCATTCAGCTCGTCCATCTTGCCGATCAGCCATTCAGACCAAAACAAACGCACTGACCGATTCAACCATTCAGATTCAACTCCATTCAGCTCTAAACAAACACCCTCTAAGTTAGGTGTCATTCATGTGGCTAAATGCCATTCCAATCTAAACCTAATAAAAGATCTTAAATATATTATTAGCTGATGAATTAGTAGTTGTTGTTCTTGTGGTACCTTCTCGGTGGTTCCTTGGCTTGTTTAAGTCAGATGTTATGATTTCCAATATGTTGTACTACTGAAACTCCTCGGGCTATCTTTCCTTCCAAGGAAAATGAATCATTTGGGTTTGCACATGAATTTGCTGCTATGCTTGATGCTGCAATCAGAAACAGAATACATTTAATTTAAGAAATGTAAATGGTTTTAGTTGAATAATTATCTCTTGTTTTTTAATTCATCACATTGTACTTTTGTATCAGCAAAGAATTGGTAGCTTAAATTACCTGAACACACGACATTTCCAAGCATCTCAATCAGAGTAAGACTCTGAACCCTTTCTCTCGGAGTGGTTCTCCACTAGCCTGACTGCCAGAGAGGAAAACAAATAAAATAGGTATGAGGAAACTATTGATGGCAGTCTACTGAAATACAACATAATTATCTGATTCAACTGTCTTCTTTATTTATCGGTCTCTTTATAAACTTCAATCATTTTAAGCTTTAGGCTTCCCGCTTTTTTATATATTCCTAAATACTTACTTAGATTGCCTCTACAAACTCCAGAATATTGTTTCTGATACCCCTTCCTGGACACAACAAATTCTTTGCATCTCTTTCTTCCAGATTTCTCTTCTATTTCCAACTTCATCTTCTCTCTGCCGGTTTGTACATTATTTCCAACTATTACACATTGTTCACAATCATAAGGGAAATTTACTACCAAATATGAAAAGAAGAATTAAACTTGACTTCATTGGATCCAATTAAGCATTAGTTCAGATTTTCGCATTTAGGAAGATTCCTTTTTGAGAGGGGGGGGGGGTGGGGGGTGGAGAAGTGGGAAGAGGAAGGCAAATGATTTACCAAGTGACTTCCACTCTCCACTCTTCATATGCAGTGTGTTGATGTTCCTCATATTAATTTTTTCATACCTTAGCGGATTGGTGGAAGGATTCCACACTGAAGTTGAGTATCAAAGAGTTTGATCTGTACTCAAGTAAGTGCTGTAAGAAAATAATATAAGAGTAAAACAGGTTAGAATAGTAATAGTTTCTAAAATGTGTACCATAAGAAAGTGTAAACATACCTCCACGAGCAGACATCTTAGACAACTTTTCTGCAGCATATTATAGTGTACTTTTATTAATGCAAGCCAAAATAGTCATCGAATGTTACTAGGAAAAAAAGTCATTGACAGCCTATACCACATCAAATTTATGAAATGCTCCAGATTTCAGGTTTCGAGCCAAACTATCAATATTAGATCATTGGTGGCAAGGAACTATATATGCTAAGTTTATAAGAGATTGATAACCTGAATCATTATTTTTGTAACTTCCTTGAGCTTTAATTTACGGTTGAGAAGTTTTTTGGAGAACCTTCAGAAAAAGAATCTTTCAGTTGGTTCCTTCCTCTTCTAACTCTCTCATAGCGACCAATCCCTCATTTATGATTACAGGACCATCGTTTTCATAAATATTAGCTTTGTTAATTATCTTAAATTCTACATTCTGTTCAACAACAGAGACACCTAGGCAGTCGGCCTCTTCTGAAAGGCAGACTTCTAATAATCTTGCCTGCCAAACTATACAAATTAATCATAAAAGGAGCAGCAAACTCTATTTACTTGACCCGAAATTGGAACATATAGAATAAACCAGCAGGCAGGAAAGAATATGATACGGAGCTGAGGTTAAGGTTCAAAACAGAACCTTTTCATATCAGAACATCCCATCGCAGCCAAGTTTAGTCCTACTGTCCTGCATCCTTCTGTGAAACATTTGAGATTCACATGGCCCAAATAGAAGAAGGCAGCAACCAAGTATATTAGTCATGCCAATGGCTGATGATTAGGTGTCCTGTTTGTAGCTAATTTGATGCTGCTATTGCTCCATTGCCTATACCAAGACAAAGAAGGCACACCACAACATCACCTTTCAAGTTGTGGAAGCAAGCTACCTCTTACTTGGCCCTGGTAAATGCAGGGCAAGAATCAATAGTACCCTTAGTAGAAAATGCTTATACGGTCAAATGGTCTGGAGGTAATCATACTGTTTTAAGAAGAACATCAAAGGATACTCGCATCAAAACACAGAGCATAGAACAGATTTTGCTCAAGGAGCTCGAAAACCCATATAAAAATATCTAAACTCCATAAAAAGTTAACAATAACAATAGTAAAAGAAGAGAGAGAGACTAACACACACAGACAGAGAGGAAAAGCTACATCTGCTGCAAATAAAGAAGGATATTGCTAGCAAAAGGTACGCATTGAGACAAATAATGGCATCCTTAACGACAAAGATGTCCGAATTATCGTCTCCAAACTTCCTTCAACTGACAGTTCATGTTCTAGTCAATTTGCAAATTTGTTTGTAGGATGAAACTCTTTTATAACCTCAGAGATATTCAACATTAGTAGAAAAAGATGAGAAAGAAAAATAAGCAAGTATACAGAAAACCAAGGATACAATAAGGAGAACTTTGAATTGTAAACATTCATTGCTTTGCAAGAGTTTATACTACAATATGTCAACTGAAACCACTATAGATTTATGAAAAATGCAACAAAACACAACATTTTTTTCCTGATTGTTACAATGATTTGAGGCTAGCTATTTAACAAAATGAAACTGAATAAAACCAAAAGAACGTGGACAGCATTAAAAGAGGGGACAAATGGCCTTTCCTGTCAACTCATAGGAATTCTTGTGGAAGTAGAAACTAGGTTCCTCAGCTCCATCAAATGCTCATCATTTGATATATGGAGCGAAATACGAAGGTTTGTCACTAATGTTTCTTGTTCCCAACTTAAGGGCCCTGATGCATGCAATGCCATTATAGTGCATCGGTAGGCATGCAACTCTAACCTATGGATTTCTTCTGCCAATTCCTCTTTGGTGGGAGGGAGGCAAAGCTCCTCCCCACACCCCAACTGACAAAAAGATTCAGCATCGCTATAATGACCTTCATTATCTTCGAAACGACTTGAATGACTTGTCAACACATGGGGACTATTGCTAGTAACACTACAACTACCAACGGAACATGTAATATTATCAGTGTCATAGGGTCCTAAGCTTATTGCAGGCAAACACCCAAAAGCACCACTCGGCGTCTCCCTCTCCACATCCATCTCAAAAAAGCGAGTTGTTATGTTGTTAGAAGATTCATGTATGTGTTTTTCATCCAGCATTTCTCTAGTGGAAGCTACTGCTTCCACCTTTTCAGGAGATAGGGATGCAGCAACTCGGCGACTCCTACCTTTCTTCTCAGCTGCTAAGAATTTCTGGGCGCTCCCTTCATGTGCTTCAATTTGAGAATACCAACAAGCTGAACTTCTCTTCAGAGTTCTGGAGGATACATTACGCGATTCCGGGAAACGTGTGTTGTCCTGAGCCTCAAAAAAGTTATCTTTTACTTGGAGTTTCATTCTTGCACATCCTGAATCAATAACGTACTTCAGATTCAGCCTTTCAGTTTGTTTCCCATCTTCATAGTTTGCAAAACCCTGCACAAAAGAAAAGAAGAAAAGAATGCTAGATAAATTAAAAAGATGAAAACAATACAAATGAGAATTCCTCTATTTGACATATGTATTCGTAATAGTTGTATGACAATTGGTTGTTAAAAGATGATTGATATTGTTATGAATGCCTGAAAATATTGCAAACTGCATCAGGCATTATAATTAACCTATCAAAATAATTCAAATTCCATGATGTCGAAACCAAACATTTAAAATGATATAATAACGAAAGCATAACAACTAACAAGACACATTCGTAGCTTTTAGGCAATGCAATCAAGTCTAATTACAAAATCTGCATACACAAGATCCGAACGCTAAAAGTGTGATGTAAAAGATTAGAAAAAATGTAAATGAAATACCTTTCCAATCACGATCCACTTGTTATCCTGCCAACACTGCCGCACCCGGAGATCAAATTTTCTCACTTTGAATTCCTGGGATGACCCGACTAACCTAACTACAAAGGAATTCCTACCCAAAACCTTACATACAGTTGCCATCTTCCAAGAATAATTGTGAAACACCTCCAACACTTCACCAGGATCCCAAACGTCTGTAAGTTCCACCTGAGGAGGACACGGCCTTACATACTTCCTAGAAACCCGTTCTACAATTTCCTCATCAGTAGCACCTGGATACACATCGTATCTAACAGTGTAATTATGGCCATTACCAAAGAAAATTTCAGCACATCGCCAATAACCCGATGGCACCTCTTCATTGCTCAATATCTCCACTCTACTCCCTATTTTGTATCTCATGAATATAACAGTATCAACTCCGATTGCACAAAAAACCTTTTATCTAAGTAAAATAAAACAAATAAAAAGTTAATTTAGGAAACAAAACGGGACAAATAAATTTGGAATTTAAAAATGAACTTGAAGAATCAAACAAAAATCCAAATTATGAGAATAACATTATGATCCACACATCTTACAATAATTAATTAAGGATAATAACGAAACTAAGATTACAAATAGACATAAACATATATAGTCCTTTATAAATAAAAATCTTAGCGAATAATCACCAGACAACAGTATTACTACACAAGTACATTATTCCGGATAGCCAAAACAGAGATAATAAAAACTAATATATAAAATTAAACAGATAATAATGGTATAAAAAGGATACGATATTAACATCCGAAAACACAAATTTGAAGTTGATTTCAAGAAGCACAAAGTTATAGTTGCATAAACTCAAATACTTATAAAATATAGACATATACACAAAAACTAAAATACAATTAAATGCAGATATTCAGAGAAATAAAACGAACAAAAATAATCAAAATCAGAAATTACACTGAGCTTGGGAAAAAGACGAAGAACAGAGAGAGGTTTGGTTTCT
This sequence comes from Panax notoginseng, assembly GCA_016801055.1. Taxonomy (NCBI): domain Eukaryota; kingdom Viridiplantae; phylum Streptophyta; class Magnoliopsida; order Apiales; family Araliaceae; genus Panax; species Panax notoginseng. The sequence continues at coordinate 171,739,200 of CM029012.1, forward strand.
TTGAAATTCGTATGGAGATTGTTTGGTGTTACGGTTTTTTATGTTTTTAGAAAACAACGAATAATGTATAATGTATATATATATATATATCCTTTGGGCGGGTTGGATGGGTTTAGGGGTCTACTGTCTACCAATTTCAACCCATTTAAAATTCGTTGGATATGAATTTATAATAATGGAGTATATTAATATTACTAAAGGAGTATTGAATAATTATCTTTGACCTTGTAATGGAGTATTATACAATAAAAAATAAAAAAATAAAAATAAAGAGAATGTTCATTTATGTATAATTTTTTTTATACTTTGATTCTCTTCTCTTTCTCTTGAGTGAAAATATGCAAAATTTTATCTTGAGAATTTTAGATGTAGTAATTATGAAAAATATTTAAAATTTAGATTTCGATATTTTTATTAAAAAAATATGATAAGTAAATCATAAAGGTAATTCGTTAAAATGTCTCAGCTCACCCAATCTAAGAAGAAAATAAAAGCTAATTGTTACTATTAAATTTTAACAATACCTTAGAATATTAGAGTTAATTTGAAACTCAAAAATAATATAATTTTAATTCATAAATAAATATTGAAAATTATTTTAAAAATAGTACTACTAAATTACAAATTTTATTATTTCATAATTGTTAATTAATTATATCAGTTTATAATTCCCTTTGTAAATAAGAAAGGTATGGACTGCTGGGCCCTTGGATCCATTATCCATACGTGAGTAAAACTATGGAAGGTGGAAGCCTTCTAAATAAAATAAAATAGAAAAACGTGGCCTTAGCATTAATCCTACGTATACGTTTCCTAGTTCTAGTTGTTATCCTGATATGTAGTAGTAGTAGTAATGTTAATTGTTTCTTGAAGCAAAACCCAATTTCTAATAACAAAGAAATACTTTTGCCAGCTCTAATAACAATTTTGATTCCTTTATTTCCCCCCTTTTATTTGCAAACGAATTAAGTAATGCGTGTATTATTATTAATATTATTATTCACAAGCCACGTTAGCAAAAAAAAAAATCAAATAAAAATTAATTAGTTGATAATTGACTTACTGATTATAATGAACAACAACCATATATATCATTAATTTTGTTCTACTTTTAATTTTTAGTCATTAAAGCAAAGGAAGGAGATGGATCAATGCTTTTGTAAGTTTCAAACACAAATTATGCATAATAATGTGATAGTAGTACTTATGATCACCTGTAACCAGAATCACTAGCTATATGTAACGTAAACTAACCTTTACAGTTGTGTTAATTAATTTTGTTTTCCTCCATAAGTAAGCTGTAAGCTGCTAATTAATGTAGTATTATCGAAGAAGGAATACGAACGGAAAGCATCCAATATGAGGCATGGGTCAACCAATATATCACTACATAGTTTATCACTACTAGTTCAAAGCAAGTCATTTATTTAAACATATCCACACCCATGAGATAGTATACTAACAACATCAACAATTGATATAAGACCAAATTTCTAAATCAAGTACTCCTACTACGAAGTTGGCCGAGTTCCTGTGTATTATTCGGATGAGAGAATAACCAAAGAATAAGAGCACAAAGCATCAAAATAATTGGGATCAAGTGAATAGCATTCTCCCCGGTTTCCTTCTTGGTTCCATCAGGAATGGGAGTAGTGTACATCTGCAAGTCATGAACATCTTTCAGCGATGGAGATCCCTTTCTGGCCGGTGACAAGTTGACCAAGAACTCGTCCGACACTCGAGCACTACTGCTCGATGATGATCTATACATCCTCTCAAGAAATGAGAGAGAAAGAAACAAAAATGAACCAGGACTTTATAGAAAACAAGTGGGCGTCGAAAACACAAATTCGATGACCCCGCCGATACAGAATCCTAAAAGCCTGAAATGAAGTACTCCATGATCAACACCTTTGCTTCCGGCTAAAACGAGAGAGAGTTGGATTTATTAATTTCTTTGACTTTGAAGATTGAGCAAACTGTTTGGGTTTCAAGAGGCAGCTTCCGTTGTAATTAAAGGCATGCATGTGATGCATACGTAGTATAAAATACTACTCCCTACGTCCCAAAATATTTGACTGTTTTACAGTAGTTTTTTTTTCCCAAAATATTTGACGTTATACAATCCCAAGAATATTTTGACATTTATTTTCTTCCCTTCTTTCTCCACCACTATTAATGCCTATTTTTTCTAGAACTCAGTCACCGTTTCTTCTTCAAGACTCACACGGAATAAACTCTTTTTTCCTCTACAAGACTCACTTCGATCCGGTGATCGTTCTGCGTGGTCCGGCTGAGGGCGGCGGAGAGGAAGGACGAAGTGTTGGTAACGGAGAGAGAAATTTTGAATTGTATTATGACGACGGTGCCGGTTCAGACCTCCGACCTTTGCCGGAGACTATGTCGGAGTTCTTAATGGGATCCGGATTGGAAATGAACGGATTAGGACGCTCAGAGCAGCCACCGGCTTCAAAAGTCGTCGTCAAATCGCTACCAACAATCAGATCTCGGTCAGATCCGGGTGGTGGATTTGCGGTTGGGAGGTTTTCCGGCGAAAAGAGGGGCGAACTCGATGGTCGTACGAAGGCTGTGGTGGTCAGATCTCGGTCAGATCCGGCTGATAAGAGAAGAGATGAAGAAGAAGAGTCCGGCTGATAAGAAAAGAGATGAAGAAGAAGAGTTCCGGCTGACGAGGAGAGATCTAGCCGGATGAGATAAAGTATTAATTAAGGATAAAATAGAAAAATTGTAACTATTCTTAATCTGTGTGAAAATATATAAAACGTCAAATATTTTTGTTAACGCCAAGATCTTCTCCCACGTCCCAATCACGTAAGACGCTCTGATCCTGCACAGTTCAACAAGTCAACACCAAAAGCTTGACGGCCTGACCGTCGGGGGATAGCTCCGGCGTGAGAGTCAGTACAGGCGATCACAAGGTTAACAATGGAGGAAAAATGATGAATAGTGTCTGAGTGTGTCCCAAAATGATAATGGTGTGTGTAGTGTTATGTTACCTCTTTTCCTTTTGTTCTCTTCTCCCCATACGTTCTCCAGACCCGATTTACTGTGCCACCCACTACCTCCTGACACCTCCTCCCATCTCCGGTCCTCTCAACCGAAAGTGTGCAGCTTATTTTCCTACCTGCTACCACTGTTATCTCCCGCCGGCAATCGGAGTCCCATCCTCATTAATGCCATGCAGACAGGTGGCAGACGTAACAGTCAACTACTGCTTTTTGTAATGATTATCGGTCAAAGATAAGATAAGTAATACCTTACGTAATGGATCAACCCCGTGACTAAGTCCAATATTATAGTCAAGTAGCGAGGCCCAAGTTGTTTGACCCAATATGGTAAAGGTGATATAATTCAGAAGACAAGCCCATCCGGCCTGGCCCAGTGGGAAAAGTATTCTGGCCCAACATTGCCCCCCAGTCTTTTATTAAACAGGATGTTTAGTGGAAGACTGTCTGTAAATAGCGCGAGTCCACAGGACGAAAGGGCCCATTAAGCGCCGGCCCACCTTGGATAACCCACCAAAGCCAAAATCGGACGTTACCCTTTCCTCTCCCACATCATTATCCCCAATTAATGCGCCGCCCTCGGCTCTCGTGCAAATTTTGAAAAAATCACTCGCTATAAAAGCCGCTGCCCATTCTCCTTGGAGGGTTCCCTGCTATTTCGAATTCATACGAGCCTATTGTCTCTTCCTCCTCAAATTTCTTCATTTTATCTGCAAATTCTCAACAATGGCATCCCAGAACCCCGATACAAGCTCTCCCCTTCGTGTCACCCCCATCTCCACCGTGACCCCTCACTCAAATCCTGACAAAGAGGTTCCGGGCTCAAACCCCCAAATCGGCGCCGTGAGTAAGGAAGCTCCGCCCATGGAATCACTTCCCAACCCATCTGATTTTTTCCAAAACGAGGAAGACTTTCCTCATGCCAACACCCTTTCCACCGTCAATGAAGCTGAGCTCTGCAACATTAGAGCTCGCTATCAAATACCGGATACCCACAGGGTACGGATAGCGGCCCCTCACGAAAGGATGTATCAACGTCCCGACGGCTGGATCGCCGTTCCGGCAACTTTTCTGGAGAAGGGGGTGAGGTTCCCCCTTCACGCCTTCCTGATCACCCTCCTAGGGTTTGTTGGGGTGGGGTTCGCCCAATTGGTGCCGAACTCGTACATCCATATACTGGCTTACATAGCCTTCTGCTACGAGATAGGAGTTCCTCCTGCTGTGGATTCCTTCTTTACCCTCTTCTCAGTGGGGAAATCTCGGGAGAAAGGCTTCAAGGTGCTAAGTAAGATAGCCCCTAAGCCCAATGCCAGAATCGAGAAGCGGTCTCTAATGGACACTCCCTCGAGCAACCGAGGATGGAATAATAAATGGTTCTTCGTCAACGGGCCCGAAGTCTCCTCTGTCCCTGACTGGACCACTTCTGATCGCGTCTCTGCAGACTTCGGAGATATATCCGAGGAGCGTATAAGAGAAATGACGCGCATCATAGAGAAGATACCCCAGAAGGAGTGGAGCTTCGGCCTCTTGGGCAAACAAGCCTGGTTGTATGACCACAAATTGTCTCTCATTAAGCCGACTTCGATCGATCGGAAGGACTTGGATAGGTACCTTTCTGGCAAGCCTTCATCCCCTTCCACCGAAGTTCCTCAAGAAGAGTTTCCAGCCTCGGAAGCCCAGGATGCAGAAGTCTTCCGCAGATCAGAGCCTGCTGAGGAGCCTAGCCGACCTCGACAGAAGAAGAGGGCGGTTCGGAAAGTCCGGTCAAATCCTCAAGGAACTCAATCAACTTCTACAGCGAGTTTGATTGACTTGCCTGCGTCCGAGCGAATGCAAGCTCTCCGGATTAAGAAGAGGAAGACCAACGTAACTCCTCTGTCTGCCGATGAGCTTCGAGTTCCTCGTTCTGCTGCAGTTGAGCCTCCCCCCGTCATTCCCGTGGAGATCCACGTTTCAGAAGATGAGCTCGAAAACCTGAACGAGTCTCCTCTTCTGTCTCGTAAAAGGAAGCAGCCTTCCGAGGATCAACCAGCACCGCCCTCCGAACCATCAGTGCCTTCTCCGCCGAGACCCTCTTCCTCCGCCTCCCGGCGAGAAGCTGCATCTTCTCCTACTGTATGGCCAGATTTTAACGAGAACTTCCCCTTTCAGCTGTTCGACTCCTTTGTTCGGGAGACCGATGACCATCGGTTCGGAAACAGCTCGATCAGGGATTTGATCGAAGAGGGAATGAGTTACCAGGCTAAGGTGAGTTGGTCCAATTAAAATATTTAGGAATCATCTGTTTCTTCCACTAACTCATTTTAAATGTCTGCAGGCAAATGCTGTCTTCGGGAGACTTCTTCCCCGATATAGAGAGTCTGAAGCCGAAGAAGATGCGGCCAGGCGAGAGATGGCTACTATGACTTCTACTCTGGAGAGGGAGAGAAGGGCTCATGGTATCACTATCTTCAATAAAGAATGCCTTCAGAAGGACTTAAATAAGTTGAAAGAACAGCTGGAGACATCCGAGGCCACCCACCAGCTGACCGTTACTACGAATATAGACCTGGTTCGTCGGAACGAGGTTCTTGTTGGGAAGAACGAGACGATGGTGAAGACCAATAAGAGCTTGGCTATACAAGTACACGACCTTGAGGCCAGGGATCTGAGACATCTGAAGGAGCGGGCAAAACTCGAAGAGGAGCTCCGCGAACTTCGGGCTCTGAGAGACTTGGGTCCTCCTCTAACCGGAGATCTTCGGAGGGAAATTCAACAAGAGTACCGGGAGTCTGCCGAGTTGAACGAGGAGGTCATCCAAATGTTCTCGGATGGGTATGACGAATGCCGAAGCAAAGACAAGGCAAGACTCGTCGCTGCCAAGGTTGACCCGACCATCCTGGACTCTTCGGAAGGCGAAGCCGACCCGTGAAGATGATTCTCTTTTCCCTTAGCTGTTAGGATTTTTGTAAAGCCTCTATTTTGTAAACAGCATTATGTAAATAAAATATCAGCATTATTCCTTATGACTTCGGTGTATTTATTGTTTACCAACACTTCAAGCTCCTTTGCAGATTTAACTTAAAATGTTAATTAACAACTAGGCAAGTCGTATAACAGATAAGATGAAATCAAAGAACGGGGTATTCCGAACTCAACACTTAGAAAAATTTATGTAATAATAACAAAGTAAAAGAATACTTATTCGTTACCAAAGTGTGAGGTATATGCCGTGATGGGCCGGACGAAGTCTGAATGACGACGCTTGCCTACCAAGAAGGGTCTGACAAGGTCTTTAGGACCGATGACGTTCGCCTACCACGAAGGGCCTGACGAAGTCATAAGGACCACCTGCCGATGAGGCTACCATCGAATGGTCAGCGAGTCCACCCAAACCTCCTTACATCGATGACGTTCGCCTACCACGAAGGGCCTAACGAAGCCATAAGGACCACCTACCGATGAGGCTACCATCGAATGGTCAGCGAGTCCACCCAAACCTCCTTACATCGATGACGTTCGCCTACCACGAAGGGCCTGACGAAGCCATAAGGACCACCTGCCGATGAGGCTACCATCGAATGGTCAGCGAGTCCACCCAAACCTCCTTACATCGATGACGTTCGCCTACCACGAAGGGCCTGACGAAGCCATAAGGACCACCTGCCGATGAGGCTACCATCGAATGGTCAGCGAGTCCACCCAAACCTCCTTACATCGATGACGTTCGCCTACCACGAAGGGCCTGACGAAGCCATAAGGACCACCTGCCGATGAGGCTACCATCGAATGGTCAGCGAGTCCACCCAAACCTCCTTACACCGATGACGTTCGCCTACCACGAAGGGCCTGATGAAGCCATAAGGACCACCTGCCGATGAGGCTACCATCGAATGGTCAGCGAGTCCACCCAAACCTCCTTATTCCATTGTGACCTTAGGATAAATGCGAAGATCAGTTGTGAAAAAAGTGACTTTTTATTGATGATGAATGGTTATGTACAGACTCCCAGTGGACTGACTTATTTTCTATTGAAAGTACTTTCGGAGCCTGCCTGCGTGCCACGTGTTCTTAACTTCGGATCCATCCAAAGCTTTCAGTCGATACGTCCCGGGCTTTGGTACTTCGGCCACTTCATACGGTCCTTCCCAGTTCGGCATCAACTTCCCGGTGTTCTGAGGTGTAGATGCTTCGGCCTCTCTGAGAACGAGGTCTCCCACCTCAAACCTTCGGAGCTTTACCCCTTTGTTGTAATGCTTGGCAACTCTCCTTTGGTAGGCTGCAAGTTTAATCAAAGCCACTTCTCTGACTTCTTCCAACAGGTCCAAGTTGGCCTTTAGTCCTTCGTCATTGTAGATCTCCCTGAACTGACTAACTCGAAGACTTGGAGATCCGATCTCAACTGGGACCAGGGCATCAGTGCCGTAGGCCAGTCTGAAAGGCGAGTCTCCCGTTGTTGTCCTCGGTGTAGTCCTGTAAGCCCACAATACGCTGAACAGCTCCTCCGGCCATCTTCCTTTGGCTTCGTCCAGTCTGCGCTTGATCCCGTTTAGAAGTGTTCTGTTAGTCACCTCGACCTGCCCATTTGACTGTGGATGAGCCACTGAAGTCTTCCTGTGCTGGACTCCCAGTTCCTTCAAAAAGCCTTCAAATTTTGATCCCACAAACTGGCGTCCGTTGTCTGATATCACCACTTGAGGGATCCCGAAGCGAAACACTACGGATTCTTTCATAAATTTCAGACACTCCTGTTCCGTTATCAACCGAAGTGGTTTCGCCTCGACCCATTTGGTCATATAATCGATGGCGACGATGACGAAACTAACCTGCCCTTTAGCCTTCGGTAACGGACCCAATATATCAACCCCCCAGACAGCGAAGGGTATAGGAGATAGAATCGAATATAGCTCTTCCGGTGGCTGATGTGGGATCGGACTGTTGAGCTGGCACTTCTCGCATTTCTTGACGTATTCAGTTGCTTCCTTGAAGATCGTTGGTCAGTAGTATCCTTGCCGGAGAACTTTGTATGCCAGTGACTTGGCAGCCATATGGTCGCCGCAGATGCCCTCGTGAACCTCCCGAAGAGCATAATCAGCTTCGGATGGAGTCAAACACTTTAGCAGCGGAGACGAGAAGGCTCTTCGGAATAGATCCCCATCTATCAGAACGAAATTAGCACTCTTGTATTTGATTTTCTTGGCTAGCATCTGATCTGAAGGTAGAACGCCGCCTGCTAAATATTCCAGGTATGGGGTCAGCCAACAGTTGGTTCGATCAACATACATTACCGATTCATGATGAACACTAGGATGTTGCAGAATTTCCAAATATACTGATCCATCAAAAACGTTAACATCGGTAGTGGCTAACTTGGAGAGTGCATCGGCGATGGAATTGCCATCACGTTCGACCCCCTGGAATTCGTAGAACTGGAAATACTGAAGCCGTTCTTTCAATTCTGCCAAGTACTTAATCATTCGATGACCTCGGGCTTCATATTCCCCGGAGACTTGTTTAACGACTAACTGAGAGTCGCTAAAGATAACTATTCTTTGCACTTCAAGACTCTTAGCTAGTCGTAAACCCGCCAACACTGCTTCGTACTCTGCCTCGTTGTTTGTTGCTTTAAACTGAAATCTGATGGCCTGTTGCACCTTGAATCCCTCCGGACTAGTCAGAATAATCCCTGCTCCGCTGACGTCTACGGTAGAGGACCCATCTGCATACAGCGTCCACGAATCCTGTTTCTGCTGAAGAGCCGCCACTACGCTGTCAGATCCTCCCGCTTCTGCTACATTCTCATCAGCTTCAGAAAACGAACACTCGACCACAAAATCAGCCAAGGCCTGCCCCTTGATGGCGGTTCGAGGATGATATTCAACGAAGAACTGAGATAGCTCCATCGTCCACGCAGCTAATCTCCCCGATACCTCAGGTTTGCCCATAATTTTCTTCAACGGCTGATCTGTGTATATTATTACCAATCTACCCTGGAAGTATTGCCTGAGCTTTCTACTAGCAGTTATTAAAGCAAAAGCAAACTTTTCAATATTTGGGTACCTTGTTTCGGCATCCCGAAGGACATGACTTACATAATAAACCGGGTGCTGCTTACCCCCAACCTCGCGCACCAAAACTGCTCCTACTGCCAACGAACTAGCTGCTAAGTACAAATATAAGGGCTCAGCAGGAGCGGGCTTCACCAACAGAGGCGCCGAAGATAAGTAGGACTTGATGCTCTGGAAGGCGTCTTCGCATTCCGAAGTCCATCGGAACGTCTTGGCATTCTTCGGCCCTTTCAACGTGTCAAAAAACGGCAGACACCTTTCTGCCGATTTGGACATAAACCTCCTCAAAGCTGCAATCCTTCCAGTCAGACGCTGAACGTCTTTAAACGACTGAGGAGTCTTCATGTCCAAAATCGCTTTAATCTTCTCTGGATTGGCTTCAATTCCCCTTTGACTGACCAGGTAACCCAGAAATTTGCCAGCCCCTAACCCGAAGGTGCACTTGGTAGGATTCAGTCGCAAATTGTGGTGACGGACTGTCTGAAAGCATTCCTCCAGGTCATCCAGATGTTTGTGCACCAATATGCTTTTAACGATCATGTCATCCACATATACCTCCATATTTTTGCCCAACTGACGTCTGAAAACAAAGTTCATCATCCTCTGGTAAGTGGCTCCGGCGTTGATGAGGCCGAAGGTCATTTTCTTGTAGGCGTATACCGACTGATGCGTAATAAATGCCGTCTTCGGTATATCCTCTTTACACATGGAGATTTGATGATAACCAGAGAATGCATCCATGAAGCTTAACAAGGCATACCCCGAAGTTGCATCGATGAGCTGGTCAATATGGGGTAATGGATAGAAGTCTTTCGGACAAGCCTTATTCAGATCCGTGTAGTCAATGCAGACCCGCCATTTCCCGTTCTGCTTCTGGACCAGTACCACGTTTGCCATCCATTGCGGATAATCGATCTCGAAGATGAAGTCAGCAGCCAGCAGCTTCGCAATTTCTTCATCGATGATCCTCTGGCGCTCGGGCGCGAAGATCCTCCTCTTTTGCCGAACCGGCTTCTTCGACGGATCTACCTCTAGCCGATGCTCAGCAATATCCCTGCTCACTCCCGGCATGTCCTGAGGCTCCCAGGCGAAGATGTCAACATAGCACTGTAGGAGTTCAATGAGGTTCTTTCTGAGAGGTTCTGGTAGACCTGAACCTATTTTCACTGTCTTGTTAGCTTTGCCCGGGATGAGTTCAATCTCCTCTGTCTCTTCGGCTGGCACGACCGATGGTTCTGAGCTGCTTTCCGTGAAAGGCTCAATCTCTATCGCCATGGCCTGTTTTTGCTTCGATACTCCTACTCCCGAAGTGATCACGGCATTTCTATAACACCTCCTAGCCAGATCCAGATCTCCTTTTACCTCCCCAACACTATGAGCCGTAGGAAATTTGATTTTGAAATGAGGGATAGAGGTTATAACTTGTAAAGCAATCAAAGTGGGTCTCCCCAAAATAGCATTATAAGCAGAATCTACATTCACTATGTAAAATTTGCAAGTGATTTCTACCTGTTGGGGGGCTGTTCCGAAAATAACCGGCAGCTCAATGGTTCCAGCCACTTTGACCGGATCGTTACTGAAGCCGTATAAAGGGGCCTCCTGCCCGATCTCCATCTTCTGCCCATCAAGATGCATCCTCTGATAAGCATGAGCATATAGGATATCCACGGAAGACCCGTTGTCGATCATCATGCGTTTCATGTCCACCGAACCCACTTGTGCTGTCACAACCAATGATCCCTCATGTGGTTCGATGGTTTCCGAAGGGTAATCCTCATCGGTAAAGGCAATTACATTACCCGGGAAGGGTCTGTCAGGCTTCGGGTGAGTACCCGCCACCGACATTACCGAATCCATATAGCCTCGGCGCTTCTTCCCAACAAGCTTACCTGAAGTGCCCCCAGTTATGACATCAATTACTTGCCTTGCGGGCTGTTCGGGAGCAGGGAACACTGGTTGAATTGGTTGGGCTGCCTGAACGGGTCCTTGACTCTGCTGCCGGCTCGCTCGGGCGGCCACATAATGAACTAACGTCCCGTCCTGCACCTTCCTCTCGATAAAATCTTTCAGGCTCGCACAATCGTTCGTATCGTGACCCGAGGCTTGATGATAGTCACAATACTTGCGAAAATTCCCTTTCCCGGGCTTAAAGTTATCTCGAGGTGGCTCGAAAATAGGTTGATTCTTGATCTGCTCCAAGATGACAGCCCTGTCGGCGTTGAGCGCGGTATATGTCCTGTTTACTCTCTGAGAGGGGGCGGACAAGCGTTCTCCACCTTGCCTCCAACTATTACTGTATTTCTTTGATTTGCCGTCGCGACGGCCCCTATCTCCTTTATTTCTACCCTGGTCACCCTCTGGTCTGTCCTGATCTGTCTCTTTAAATCGCTCTGAAGAGGGACGTTTGAGGCTATTCATGGCCTCTTCTACCACAATATAGCCTTCTGCTTTGTCGAAGGCTTCGGCGAGACTCTTCGGGTGGTGAAACATCAACTTCTTCACCAACTTTTCCGATTTGACCAGATCTAATCCGTTCTGAAACAGTCCCACAGCCTGTAGATCGTTCAGCTCTGTTACTTGGCCGACTGCTTCACGGAATCGCTTTACATATTGGCCCAAAGACTCGTTCGAGAACTGCCGAACTTGAACCAATGATCCAGTTGGTTTCCCTCTTCTTCTGTTGCTCCCGAAGCGGGCGTGGAACTGACTGCACATATCCGCCCAGGATGAGATCGAATCTGAAGGCAAAGTCCCCATCCACTGTCTGGCATCCTTTCGGAGTGTCGTGACAAAAGTATGACACTTAGCAGCATCGCTAAAGTCATAATAATCCATCAGTCGGTCGAACGCCTGACTGTGGTCGTAAGGATCCCCTGATCCGTCATAGCTTTCAATGTGAGGTAACCTCTTGGTGGGGTCAGCCTTTTCTCTCAGAATCTCCGCGGAAAAAGGGGATGCCTTCTTTCCCGAAGTCTCCTTTACTTTCTGCACCTCAGCAAGCTGCCTCCGAAACTCCTTCACTTCCTTCACTAGATAATCCACGCCCTCGGGTTGGGACGATGCTTCTTTTTCCGGTGACCCTTCCCTCCTCTAGGTGGACCGGTGCTTTACAATAGAATCCTCAACTTTCGAGGGGGTTTTCTGAGGATGACGGTCCCCAGAGCGTTGTGCCCTCGGTGGATTTTCGGGCGTAGGGCCTCTCGATCTGCTTCGTCTCGGTGTCCGGCTGCTGCGGTGGGAGTGCGCAACAACGAGCGCCCCCTTAGTATTCTCCGGAGTATGTTCTCTGGATCGACCTCTTCGTTCACTTCGACTCAGCTCCTTATAACCGACAGGGAGATGTGTCCTCTTCGATCTTTGAGGAGTAGGGCTCCTGGATCTTCTTCTTTCCCGAGGTCGATCCTGATTTTCACGCTCGGAACGAGCAGGCTCCTTTCCGCTCCGATGCCCCCGTTCTTCAGACTGGACATAGCTGGAGGCTTCGTCTCCTAATTCTGCCATTCGGGTCATCTGCTCAGCTATATCCCGCCGTTGCTTCACAAGCGCCTCCATTGCCCTATCAGCTTCATCTGCCATCTTAGCCAAGCGGGCAGCCTTTTCGTCTTGGTTGTCCCGGTATCGAGCGCTAGGCGAGGCGCCTTCTACTCGTTTCCGGCCATGACCGCCCCCTTTCTCTGCTGTAAAAATTAGATGCCGCTTGGCTTTGTTCACAGCTCTCGGACGAGAGTCTCTATGCGATTGTTTGGACGCCGTGCTGGCATGAACACTTAATGTAGGCCCCAAACGGTCCTTCACAGATACTCGCGGTACCGATTCACTGGCAGCTCTCGGCTGTCCCTCAGGTGTAGGTGTTCTACTTTTCCCCATAAAATTCGACGTAGAACGACCACAATGTGTGATTGAAAAATACTCAGGACACTAGAAAAAAGCCCTCCTTCTAGCGCCAATGTTAACGCCAAGATCTTCTCCCACGTCCCAATCACGTAAGACGCTCTGATCCTGCACAGTTCAACAAGTCAACACCAAAAGCTTGACGGCCTGACCGTCGGGGGATAGCTCCGGCGTGAGAGTCAGTACAGGCGATCACAAGGTTAACAATGGAGGAAAAATGATGAATAGTGTCTGAGTGTGTCCCAAAATGATAATGTTGTGTGTAGTGTTATGTTACCTCTTTTCCTTTTGTTCTCTTCTCCCCATACGTTCTCCAGACCCGGTTTACTGTGCCACCCACTACCTCCTGACACCTCCTCCCATCTCGGGTCCTCTCAGCCGAAAGTGTGCAGCTTATTTTCCTACCTGCTACCACTGTTATCTCCCGCCGGCAATCGGAGTCCCATCCTCATTAATGCCATGCAGACAGGTGGCAGACGTAACAGTCAACTACTGCTTTTTGTGATGATTATCGGTCAAAGATAAGATAAGTAATACCTTACGTAATGGATCAACCCCGTGACTAAGTCCAATATTATAGTCAAGTAGCGAGGCCCAAGTTGTTTGACCCAATATGGTAAAGGTGATATAATTCAGAAGACAAGCCCATCCGGCCTGGCCCAGTGGGAAAAGTATTCTGGCCCAACAATTTTGAAACGGAGGGAATAGTATTATTACCATGAAGACAGGAAGGGATTAGAAAAACCATATAACACATGATAACACATTCTTACACGGGAAGTCAGGCGATGGCTTTAGTTTTTACACTAGTAATGGGAACAAGTCAATATTTTTCACACCAAGTTGGCAATAAGAAGAGCTTTAAGTAGAATTTGTTTTATTTTGGGATTGGAGTGTCCAGCTGTTGCAATGTGAAGTGCCTTTATTGAATATGCATGTGTTTGTACATACACGTGTGTGTATATATAGACACGCATATACACATACGCGAGAGAGAGAGACAGAGAGAGAGAGAGATGGGATGGCAAATGATAAACGCCCTTCATATTTCTACCAATTCCACTCTATTGTGAAACAAAATTTGCTTCATTCTTCTACTCTACATATTTAAGGTGGAGGGCAAACGGAAAGAGGAGAGGGGGGTGGGGGTGAAGAATCATTTATCACCTATTAAAAGGATATATTGAGAGAGAGAAGAGGGAGTGATTGTCTGAGAGTCGGGGGGGGGGGGGGGGGGGGGTAGGGGTTATCCATTGTCTCTTAAGCTATCATAACTAGTTGCTAGCAAGCTGCAATCGTTATTGCTGTGCTTGGTCTGATTCACCAAAGACCCATGTACACCAGCTCATCAGTAGTGTCCGTCTATACACACAGGTAAAAACCATTATTATTAATTTTTTTTAAACAAAAAAAATATTCATTCCTATATGGCTATATATGGAAGTTTTACAACCAGATTTCATACACCCAAAAGGGGCAAAAGAAAAGACTTGACTATAAAACTGTAATAAAAACTAAAAAGAGAGATATCAAGATACTTCTTAAACTAACTAGAGACAAAAAGATACAACAGTGCATCGTACTGTGGAAAATAACTCAAAATCTCCAGAACGCTCCGACCTATCTGTATTTCTGAAGACACAGTCACCACTTAAAACTAACAGGTTTTGTGTCCCTCACACACAGGACCTGAAATAAAGCCAATATTTCAAGTTAGACAAATGTACCAAGTGCTTGACTAATAAATAAATTTTAAGAGGAAATTCAGACTATATAACATCTACACCAACAATCAATATGATGAAAACTGCTTTGGCAGTAAGAAAAACTCCACAATTTTTAATTCATTTAAAGATGGACTTTTGAGCAGACAATCCATGGTGGGATTCTTCCATATAAATTAGAACCATTCACTATCACTATTCCCGGAGTCGAGAAACAGTGCTCATGTACTATGTTGTAAAGCTCAAGCAACGTTCTATAACCAAACCACCAACTTTAGTATACCAAGACATTTCAGAAAAAATAAAGATCGACAGTTAGATAACCTAATTCAACGTGAGTGGAAATGCGCTCTTTAGGGTAGAATTTACATGCAATCTAATTTTAGCCAAATTAGTTTTAAAATTATCTGAAACTAGCCATCACCCAATCAAGGCATTATAGGTGGCAGGTGCAATCACAATCCAGTGCGCATAGAGTTTCTTTAGTTTGAGGATAAAAATGCAGATCTAGCTACTAAAGACGGTATAAACTAATTTATAGTAGTAATGCCCTCTAATCATTAGGCATTTATGCATCATAGGTTGTACTATACATACATATTAAAGGCTACAGAATTGTACCTCGGTAGATCTTAAAAGCATTCAATTCCTTTCTCATTCGATGTAAAACTTATTTTTAAAGGTTGGAAGTAGCTTCCCGGAAGAATGTCTGATCTCACAGCTGAGATCAACCTCCATTAACCGATGGTTTTCTTTAGAACGAGTCATAGCAAAATTAACATTCAAATTATCCCCGAAATGAACATGGATAGGAGGATGCAAGAGAAACACCTGTCCAGTATGCAAGAGGAATTAGAAGCAAAAGATTAAATTACAATAGTGTGCAAGCTATAAGATTAATAAATACACTACAGGATTATACAGGCACAGAAGGTATAAAGGGCTCCTGGACAATGTGATGACCGGATAGAAAAAAGGTACAAATTTTAAAAGTATATCAAAAGACTGCAAGACTAAGCAAAAACGCTACTTTCTTTTTGGCAGATTTGTTTTGTTTTAAACTATCCAGAAGCACCATCTAAAGTTTATGGAACATCTCCAAAATGATGTGCAACTTTATAGTTTATCCTACCATATACAGCGTAGAAATTTCAAATTAATGTCAATTGTACACCCTGAAGATGCACGGCATGAAAAACCTCAACCGGAAAAGATATCAATGGAGAACCCATAGTACATTTGCAAGAGGTCTTGCTATTACCAAGTGCCAGTGAGGTCAACTACTTCAGGGTATATAAGCCCCAAGTCCAACGGAATTGAAACACAGAGACTGTGATGCAGCAATTTTGACAAGAAGGTCAAATACCATCAGTGTTACTAACCTGCTGGCCCCAATGAGTGCTTTAATCTTCTCTGGGAGCAGTTGTCAACTCAATCTCCTGTTCAGCTGGATTCTCATTACTTCCCTAGGGTACCAAAAGAAGGTATAAGCACAATTATTCAAGTAAGCAAGCACATGCCTGAAACTCATGTGCTTAATGAATACTAAAAGTGTTTTACACTCACTTGAAAATGTACATCAAACCACCCACCGAACCCACATAGCCCACTATCCTCTTTAGTAATTGATGATGAGAGGGTTGCTCTAACAGTAAGAATTTCTTCTACAGTTACTGTTAGACAATTTATATCCTTTATTATGGCAGCGGTCCCAATAATTTGATTTGGATGAAGGTTGTTCCACAGGGATGTCTACAGAATACAATAACACACGCTTTTAAGATGTACATAGAGACAATCGAGGATAAATAAATATACAAGTAAATTGACTTAATAATAAATGAAGGAAATAGAAAACTATCAATTTCTTAGCGGTTAGCAGAAGAAATAAATGTTGAAGCCAATCAATTTTGTCCAGAGATTGCCATCTAACAGTCAATAGTGCATAACGACTAGGACTCTGATAACAGCAGTCAAAATAAACAGCTGCACCTAGGTACAACTATCTATATCCATTCATAAAATAAGCCAGAATCCATGTGTGTTTTCCTAGGCTACCTCAAGTGCGGAAGAGACCAATTAGTTTTAATATATGCCATTAAAATATGCTTGTTTCACAATAACGTGTTAGCAGTCAAATCCAAGAGTTAGTGTTGTGCAGCTTGTGCTAGTCGAAAATCAAAGTTTATCATAATTTTGGTCTAAAATTCCTGAAAATTTAACTTTTTATAATTATATCAGCAATAATCTGGCAAAAGGAGGATTATTCAGAGTAGGTTCAATGGATAACGGGGATGGAATAGAAGTTGGATGGTTAGGACATACTATCTTTAGGGATAAAGAACAGTGAACTTTTTGTACGACCTCCCTTTTTTGAAACCTTCCCGGTCGGTTTGGTAGATGTCGACGGAATTGTTATAGCCGATGTTTCTTTTCAAAGGGCAGAATCGAAGTATAGTGTCGAATAAGTAGGTGTAACTGTTGAGTTTACAGTGGCGAATTCAACAAAGTCGGTTTGAAAAAATATACTAGACGTGCTTGATTGGGTGAAATTTTTTAATTAGATCGTGTTATTTTGAAATCCGATGGTATTTTTCGAAGCAGTCCAAGGGGTTGATTTACTTTTGGACATGCTTCTTTCGCTTTTCTTTTCTTTTTTGGACATATTTGGCATGGTGCTAGAACCTTGTTCAGAGATTTTTTGCTGGTATTGATCCATATTTTGATACTCAAGCACAATTTGGAGCATTTCAAATACTTCGAGATCCAACTACAAGAAGACAAGCATGACTACAAAAATTTACTAACAACATAATGATTTTATAAGTAGATGAGATAAGCTGCAACTTAAATTTAACAAACCACTTTACTAAACTGTGCCACAATAGAGGAATTAACTCGAAAAGGGAAATACAGCGTCATGTCACCACCATATTCATATACTAAATGCCAAGACAGAATAAATATAAAAGAAAAGTTGAGAACAAACAATGAATCAATTTGTTAAGTTGATGGCATCATACAATAAAACTTGTGAAATTTAGGATAAAGAGTGGAAATATATGGCTAACGTGAAACAAAAAAAATGAGTAATATAATCGAGGGAAATCTATAAAGGATTCAAGGGGTACACTGAATGGCTTGACTGAACAAGTATCAGTACTCCAACTCGCAAAACAGGTTGAACTAGCACTATTTATATGTGCATATCATACATACAAATAAAAGCACACATACCCATTACAATATATAAATTTGAATAGTAAAATAGTCCGTATGACTCCAGCTACCTGGAAGTACAATTATATTAAAAGAGAAAATGAAAACTAGGACTCCAGGACTACTAACTAAAAACTAATGGAGTGGCTAGTAATATTTATACGCTTATGGACAAACTGATTAAACAGTAAACACTACATTACAAATAACTACTGCTGCCAATTTACCCACTGTTGGGATGTAATTATTTGGGTCTAGCCAAGGTGTAGTCTAACTTATTTAATGGACCGGATTTGGTGTTGGCCCATATACGATTATTTGAACAGCTTGCTCAAATAGTGGGAGAGTAAAATAAGATTGTATTTCCTTATTTGGTGAGATAAGAAGATCTAACTTGAGAAGGAAACAATCAATCATTAATTGCAGTTATAAGTTGATTCTAAAAAAGATTTCTACTCCTAGTTGGATTTGGGTTAACATGACTTCTATAAATACAACAACAAGGAAGGCTTAGAGGGGTACACAATAGTATATGACACAAATAACACTTTGTACTCTCCAGTTTATTATAATGAATTTCTCTCTCTCCGTTGTTTTTTTCAATTGAGTTTTCACGTAAATTCTTGTGTTAATATTTTATATCGCTTTGTTTATGTTTATGTGAGTGTATTTCATGAGTTCGACTTCACAACAATACAATCAACCGTTAGTGCGATTTTGATCTGCTGTTTTGGTGATTTCGTCAAGCGTATAAAATTTGGCGTTAACATTGGCGCTGTCTGTGAGAAAGCAAAATTCTATTCGAAAAATCACCAGAGATAAGTATTAAAATATATTTATTTATGAAATTTATATGCATGATTAAATTATATTTATTTACGCAATTTGGACGGATGATAGCATGCAAAAAATAAATATGATTAAAATGATATAAAACAAGTAATATATATGTTATTATATGATACACTGATGACACAAACAAACAATTTGTACTCTACATACTATTTTAGTGAATTTCTCATCTCTCTGTGGTTTTTTCCCACTTCGATTTTCAGGTAAATTCTTGTGTCCATATTTTATCTCTTATAATGATGTGTGTATATTTATCTGTGTATTTCGTGAGTTTGATTTCACAACAATACAATCAACCGTTAACGCGATTTTGGATTGCTGTTTTGATAATTTTGTCAGACGTACAAAATTTAACGTTAACACCAACAAAGATAATTCTTAACACCCTTAAGAGGCAAGAGAGTTCTCAGTGTGATTTTCGAACAGAATTGCTAGGCACCAATCTTTCATTTCAACATGCGAAAATTTGTTTGATACAAAAAAAATGATAGAAGCTTGGAAAAGTAATACTCCACATTCTAATAAAACATATTATGGTTATGATTCATCTTTTACTACTTCAGAATCAAAATCCTGTCAAATATAGCACCAACCTGCAAATAGTATTTTTTCTGCTCCTCGGAGAAAGGCTTGGTAAAAACGCTCATATCAACTCCATAATAATTGTTAGTATCTTTCACAAAATAATGCCAATCCTTCATAGATCCTTCATAGTCACTCATTTTATGATCTCCTAATCCAGATCTTATAGCTGCCAACCACATGCGAGCACGACTTGGATACCTGCCAAATTAGAGTCAAGTAGATCAACTCATTATCCATGAAAAAATAATGAAAAAAAAAGAGATGAGATAGATTGCATCAATAAAACCATTATCTACCTATCAGGAGTTCTAGTAGTTTTATCATAGAAATGGTCAGTGTTGACAAAAGCACTGATGTGCCTCCGCCTTGCCTAGAAGTTCGCAGGAGATAGATGGCCCTATGCGATTTTAACGAGTCTCTACCGAGGACGTCTAGGCGAGAGGCAAGAAGATTTTCTAAAAGGTTGTTTTCCTTGAATACATTTCTTTAAGTTAGGTTTCCTGTTTAAACAGAGTGAATATTTTTTCCAGTGATATTTCTCAATGGGCTCTGTAAAAATTGATGAATCCAAGATTAAAGGCAGGAGTTGACATATTATACTAGGGTTTGTGATGAATCTAAAGAATACTCCAATACCAATGTTCGACAAGACGGGAGGCCGGGAGGAGCATAGCGCCTAGGGGGCCTGGGCAGGGCCTAGGCAGAATTTTTTATTTTAAGTCAATTTTAATATTTTATCTTACATTTATCCAAACAAAATAATAATATAAAGCAAAACAATCTATAATAAAGATAATAAAAGCCTTTGTTTAAAGTTCTAACACATCTATATTGTCAATGTCAAAGTTCAAACACAAACATGCAATTGTTCAAAATTCAAACATATCTTTACGTATTAGTTTTATCCATAAACAAGATTGCTATTAAATAATACTCCCTCCGACCCAAATTATCTGCTTTTCTAGAGTTTTACACACATACCAATATGTGTGATAAAAATACTAAAATACCCTTATGTGCTGACTTTTTTGTTTTCTGCGCATGAATCCTTATTGGTGGGAATATGAAAAGATGCTTAAAAAAGAGGAGAGGCATGAATAAGAGTAATGACTATCATTAATTAGGGTAAAGGGGCAAACTTGAAAAATAAAGGAAAAAAATGCATTGAAATCTTAAAAAATAGATATTGTGGGACAATTTTTTTGCTAAAACAGCAGATAATTTGGGACGGAGGGAGTAAAATTTAAAATTTTAAGAATTCAATTCAATATTAAAACTTATGAAACTAAACATAAATTTAAGAATTATATTGAATTAAATTAAAATTTTCAAATGTATCATCATTTATATAATTTGAAGTTGGTACAAGTTCAAAAAATTACAACTATAATAAAATTATCCATTTTGACTTGATATTGTTCACTTCTTATTGTGATTTAATATGCTACAACATGCATTATGAATATGGTAAATCAATAAAAAAAATAAAATATATCAAGATCTGGTTTGGGTAGTTATCAAAAAATTTAAAAAAAATATACGTCGCCTAATTTCCTGGAGGGATTTTTTTGTCGCATTGGGCTTAGGTGAGGCGCCAAAGGGGGCCTAATGCCTAGGAGGGGCGCCAGGGGGGCCTAGCGCTTAGGCAAAACTTAGGTGGACCTAGGCGGGAATTTTTAGAACAGTGTCCAATACATTAGTCTCTTTCATAGTTATGTCTCTCCGCTTACACATAACTTTTCTCAATCTTTGTACGTCTAACTTTCTCTTACAAACAGATTAACGCACACACTGCAACACATGCACGTGCAATTTTTTCTCTACTCTCTCTTACCCTTTTTTACGCTGGGACCCCTATGTATCTCTGGCTCACATACTAGCTTTTCAGCTTTCTTTTCTGCTAGTGTTTTATTCAGCACTTCTGTTGAACACATTGTCTTTCTCTCTTGTTTCTTGGATTACTCTAGAAACAACTTTACATGGATTCCCCAGGATTTTTTTATTATATAGAGAGAAGGGATTTAGAAAAGAGAGATACAGAGAATTGGTACACTCTTCCTCTGTTAGACGCCATCTAGCAATAGTGGTTGCTATTAGCTCTTTTAATTGTTGTTGCTTATTAACACGGAACAAGGTTTATTGTTTAGTTTCTTTTAAAATAAAAAAAAAACTTGTATTCACAAGATAGAGAAGATACAAGAAAAAAAGGGGGGCAGGAGTCCACCCACACAAGATCGGTGGAAACCACCAAGCAAAAAGAGCACTTCAAAAAGTGTAGTCCTCCAATCTCCAAACAAGTTAGTCTTAGAGATTCCTTAAAGGTCCTATAGCAGACGCCCAAACGAATGTTAAATAGTCCCGTTCCTCAACCGATTAAAAGATAAGTAGCTTGCTCTAAACATTCTAACATTATGCTCATTCTAAACTCTCCATGAAACTAAGAAGAGAGCACACTTTCATAGTATTTATGCATTCTTACTTCTTCCAAAGCCTGTAAAGTAAATTAACAAACATATCTTACATCAAAGCTTCATAACTCAAAATAATTATGATTTAATAATAATTTAATTTATCAATTTTTTCAAGTTATTGCCTTTCACCTTCTAACTACTTAAGCAATAATAATAGCTAAAATTCATGAAGTCATCAACCCCCCTCCCTCCCCCCCTCCCCCCTCCCCCCCTCCCCCCTCCCCCCTCGTTATGGATTCATGATTGGATTCCATTGTTACCGTGATCAAAGTAGCCTTTTCTATCTGCAATATTACAAGGATCAGAAGAGATGATAGTTCAATAGTGCAGAAGATAAAAGGACACAAATTACAAATTACAACAAGGACCTCAGACGTCATACTCATACAGCACACATGTGAAAGCAGTATTGTATGATTGTATCAAACTAAAGAAGTACTTACATGACTCCAGTTGGTTTAAGCCAACGGTCACGCGCACAAATCACTGAATCAAACATAGATTCAAGCAGAAGAAAATATCACATCCACTCAGAGATTATTACATCAACTGCCCATCAAATATCAATCAATTTATTCTGTTAGATTCAAAAAACCAACTATCACAAAATCCAAAATAACTCCGCATATAACAAAATATGACACAATGCTATGGAAAAGCTTAATGGCACCTACAAGTTAAAAATAATAACCTTTCCCTGGTAGTATGACATCTTCCACTGATCCCTCAATCACCTCAACCACATCTGAAGCTTATTTGCTTTGACAAGTTCGCGGGCATGTTCAGCCATCTTGGTAGCTTCTACTGCATATACCTTCTTTGCACCTGCTTGTAGCTTCTCCCTGTTCCTACATCTAACACAACCTTTTTCCGAATATTCAAAAATTTAGTCCCACTTCCCAAACACAACTTCCACAAAATCCAATTTAATACTCCACGATTAGGTTTTCTTGGGTCAGTCCGAATAAAGAATTCCTGGTTTTCCACTTTTTATACTAATTTCTCAAATTCTTAAGAATTTAATATTTATATTTCTAGGTCTATGCCCATGTTTCTAAGAAGTTGACAACAATAAATGTGGGAAGGGTCATAAAAATTGTGATTTGGAATATTGGATCGTCGCTTTTGGAAACCAACTGAAATGTGTGAGAGGGTAGGTATTTAAGTTTATTTTGGCTGCATATAAAACTTAGGTTGAATGATAACGCTACAAATTCTTTTCCCTTGAAAACATTATTTTCAATTATTTCATTTGACCTTTTTAGAAGTTGAAACAAACTGCATCATAAACTACTGAAAAAATTACTAACCTAGACACAGTTGGCTACCATTCCAAATGGTGAAAACAAAATACGGAACCAAACTTATGAAAACTAACAAAACTGAGGGAACATTTACAATTTTACAAACCAATAAACAAAATATTACTCCACTTGACAATAAATCACAATTTTATTATTTTCCCCTTCCTCAGTTTAACCAATCAAACCGAGAACTTTACTAGACAAAATACTGCACCAGTACGTAGAATATATATATATATATATATATATATATATATATATATATATATATATTTGAGAGAGAGTGTATGTTATATACCTTTCCAAGAAAATGGCTTTTATTCTTGAAAATGGAGTTGAAGTAAGCGTCCATGCGAACTCGATCAGAGAGCATCTCCTTCTGGTGATAAAGAAAGGCGTAGGTGCAGAAATAGTTGGCGAAATCGACACCCTTGTCAGCCGAGGTGCCGCAACCATTGCTGCATGCCGTACGGTCTCCGGAGACGCCATTAACTGAGGAACTTCTCATCTCTCTCTACTAAACTGTGTTTCTTCAGAGAGCGACGCGCGAAGAGAGAGAGATAGGGGAGGGAAGCGAAGAGTTTGATTCTAATTAGGGCAACATTTACATCTATTTGCGGACCCCATCGCCAATCCTTGGTTTTAATCCCAACAAAACTATGGGAAAATAAAAGAAGAGCGTCCCTTTGGAGTTTTGGCTATGGGAGAGAAAAAAAAAAACAAGTGTTATTTAGTCGAGATGTTTTCTGGTTAATTTGAGAATACGAATACTTTCTCTGTTTTTTAATATAGGTCATTTTAAAGAAATATTTTATTTAAATATAAATCGTTTGAAAATTTTAAGTAAGCATCAATTACTTAGTTTTCAATATTACCTCAAGTAATAAATATAACTTTAGTTCTCTCACTATTTTTTGTCCAATAAATAATATTCTCTTTTTCCAAGACAAGGGCAATATAGACAATTAATAGTATATTTAATATTTTACAATCATTTCCTTAATATTTGTGTACAACTCTAAAACGACAACAAAAAGAGTAATTATTATTTTAATCACAATAAATGTTCATAATCATCGTAATAATGATGAGATATATTTAAGATAAAAATAAATAAAATTCTTAACAAATTCACAAATTAATACACATACAATCATAATTAATTAATATATTTATTCATAAATATTTTTTTGGTCATAATATAATTTTTTTCTCCTCCTTTTTCAAATTTTAGCCTTAATTTAGATTAAATTACTTTGATAAAATCTTGATAATTTTTTTTATCAGCGTTGAATAAGGTTGTAAATCGACTCAAACTGTTCGGTTCGATTCGATTCGATTTGAAAAAATATGAGAGAGACTCAAATTCATTAATAAAATGATCCAAATATGAACACAAAAATAATATACATAACATGCCTCAGCATCGTGTATCCGAATTATAAAAATTTACATTCACGGTCGGAGCATTATTTACTGCATTACAGACCCTTGTAATTGAAAGTCTCGAATCTCAATCTGTTCCTGCCACAATTGGATCTTATTAACTTCAATACTACTCTGAAGTGGAGTATATATTTAATTAAATGCATGGAAGCTTCCTCTGACACTTTTAACATGTCTTAATTACTCTATAAAATATAAATTCCGAACAGACATTATATATATATATTAGACTTAGTATTACTCTCTTTATAATACGATAATTTTTTTTTTAATCTGTAATGTTAGGGATAATATGAGTTGACAAGATAATTGCATGCAAGGAAGAAATTTTGTCACCAGTATCATAAATATAATTTATTTAAAGATAAAACTATAAACTCCAGTAAAAAGTTAGTACTCCCTCTGTCTTTAATTATTTAACGTTTTAGAGATGGACACAAGAATTAAAATAATGATTGGAAAATATTAAATATAGTATTCAATTGTCTATAATATCCTTAAATCTTTTGTTAGGATAAAAAGAGTTTTGTTGGAATAAGGAGAGAGAAAGAGTTTAAAGTATCAAAAAATAGATAGAGTAATGAGGGGTAATTTTGAAAAAAATATCATTAATTCTTCTAAATTTGAACAAACGTCAAATAATTAAGCACAAATGAAAAACTCTAAACGTCAAATAATTAAAGACGGAGAGAGTACATAATTAGAGATTGAACGAGTCCATAAAACTTAGTCCTAATTCATACCCTCTACGTCCCGTCGTTTTTAAGAAAATAATTGTATAATTTTAAATATAATATTAATTGTTTATATTGTCTTTATATTAAAAAAAAAAAGATAATGTTATTTATTGACAAAAAATAGTGAGAGAACCAAAGTTAATATTTAATAATTAGAGTAATATTAAAAACTAAGCAATTAAGAATTACTTAAAATTCTCAAAAGACTTATATTAAAATTGAGTGTCTGACTAACATAGCAATAGTTTAAAAATACCAATATAGACAGGGACATAGATTCGTAAAAACTGAGTGATATGTTACCATTTATGATCCCAAAATCTGCAAGCTTTATCTTCCCAGAAGAATATTCTCAGGCTTTATATCCCTATGTACAACTCCCATATCATGGGAATACTTTATCACTAACATCAATTCCTTGAACATATTAACAACACGATGATGCTCAGAATACGTTCCCTACTTAGCCATCTGATCAATGAACATCCCACCCAAACACAACTCCATCAAAAGATGAAACTATTCGGAATCCTCATACACTGCCTCCAATGTCACAACACCTAGAAATCACATAAATTGCTAAAATCGCAGCAGGGGGAAATCACAATGGACTTTTTGTTTTGTTTTACTAATACTTTGGCCTGATTGGGGTATGACCGGAAAAAAATATTTTGACACCGGGTGCAGTTTTTATTGGAAATAGGTTTAAAACATTAAAATATTAAAGAGCACTTTAAGGCTAAATTTAATTAGAGACCCACACTCCGAAAATGTCGGGTTCATACACCTATGCGTTCTCCTCCGTAAGGAGTATAACGTGGTATATTTATGTGTTCAAATTCATTAAGAATTGAATGAGAAAATTGAATCCAAAGTCACAAACTTAAAATGTTGTAAATTGCAAAAGTCTCATATAGGGCATTAAAAGAAAAAACGAAGAACATATATATATGGGATGTTTGTTCAATGGGAAGAGCCCCAAGGGGCACCCCACTTTTGTGGAAGAGAGAACTTAGCCAAAGTTTGATTTCAACCCACACATGCGTCGCCGTCGTTTGGGCGAGCCAGGATATATATAATTTATTGGACAAAATTTGTTTAATATATTATCAAATTTTGTTGTAAGTTATTATCACGATACTACGTAGTTTTGACAAACGGTTTCCGCGCCAACGGTAATAAACTGCGTAATTATTCTATAAATTATTCTATCTGAAAAAAATTTCCCATTCAGTCTCTTCCCGTTCTCTGCCAAAGTGTTAAAACTGTGCAGTAAGTTTTCCCAGTTTTTCTTCATGCATTCATCATTACTATTTATTCATTTCAATACATAACATAGAATTATGTTCGAAGTGTTCTTAATTTTGAAGTGATTCTAATTAAGAACTGAAAATCTGTTTTATCTTGGGAAGCAATTATTCAATTAATCATTAGCACCTGTGAGGGAATAAATTTACTTTAAAGAGACTTTGTGAATTCAAAGGACTCAGATTTATCTGTTTTATATTTTTTATTTTATAATTCTGTTCTGTTATGCTTAACTTTTTGTTATTACATATATATTAAATAATACTAAATATATATTACGGAACTACAATCTTAAAGCAAATTTATATGTTCTGTAATTATAGTTTTATTGAATATAATTCTGTAATTTGTATCTATATTAAAACTTTTAAAACCGAAATTACAGTTTAATTTTTTCAACAGAAAATTATTTTATAAAACAAATTTTTTGTAGAAACAAAATTTGTTCATTGAATTTCTGCAAATTTTGTTGAATATGAATACATAGTATGATGTTTGTTTAATGGTATATATGAGCAATGTGAATAGTGTTATGTTTGTTTGAATTTATTTTATTGCTGTAAACAGAATTTATTACTTGAATTTTGCTAAAATTTCTACAACAAATTTTATTTCTGTTTGTTTTTGTATGACAGAAATGGCATTTACTAGTACCATTCCTGCTGTGAGTTTGTCTCATGGAGAAAAATCTGAAAAGTTCAATGGAACTGATTTCAAACATTGGCAACAGAAGATGCTCTTCTATCTCACAACATTAAACTTGGCAAGGTTTCTTCAAGAGGATTGTCCTATTCTTGTTGAAGAAAAAACTGACAAGGAAAAAGTGGTTGCAGTTGACGCATAGAAACATGCTGATTTCCTTTGCAGAAATTATGTGTTGAATGAATTAGACAATACATTGCATAATGTGTATTGTACATTTCAAACTGCAAAGAAACTTTGGAAATCCTTAAACAAGAAATATAAAACTGAAGATGATGGCATGAAGAAATTCATAGTCAGTAGATTTCTTGACTATAAGATGGTAGATTCTAAAGCAGTCATCACCCAAGTTCAAGAATTACAAGTAATTCTACATGATATTCATTTTGAAGGAATGTCACTAAGTGACTCATTCCAAGTTGCTGCAATGATTGAGAAACTTCCACCATCATGGAAAGACTTCAAGAATTATCTTAAGCATAAACGCAAAGAGATGAATCTTGAAGAACTAATTGTGCGACTTAGGATTGAAGAGGACAATCGAGTATCTGAGAAGAAGAGTGGAAAAAATTTATTTGAAGCAAATGCTAATGTGATAGAACAAAGGCCAAACAATAACAACAAAAGGAAGGGCGAAGGAAATTCTAATTTCAAAGCCAATATGAAATTCAAAGACAAGTGCTTCAATTGTGGCATTCCAGGACATAAATCAAATGAATGTCGCATGCCAAAGAAATTCAAAAAAGAACAAAAGGCTCAAGCAAATGTGACAGTACTGAAAAAACTTTCTGAAAATGTTTCAGATATTAATCTCTCTGTGTAAGACCCCGAATTTTATGAAATAAAAGTATTCAATTTTTCTTATAATTACTATTCAGTAAATGGTTAAATTGATAAAAGTTTAAAGTTATGGGTGAAATGTGAATATTTTTTTCAAAATAAGCAAGTGGTTATAAAATAATCATTGTTGTCGGGGAAAATTCGTTTGGTCGTAGAATATTCTTTCTGTCGGGGAATATTCGTACGACGGCGCAGCTATTTGTGGGCCCCATAACGAATAACTGTCGGATGACGATAACGACAAAAATTTAAGTTTTTACAAATAACGGCGTAGTTGTTACCGTTAACACTGTTGGAATACCCGGTGGTTAAAATACAGTAATACGCGTTATTGCACAGTAGCACACGGTATTGCATAGTATTTTTGAAATTATTGATTCTTACGTAAGAAGGCACTACTCAATAATTGTTACAGTAATTACTGTTCAATATTTTATTTTATTGATTCAATAATTGCTACGTTAAAATTTTATATTATTGTTGTTCAATAATTGTTGCTGCACAGTATTTTTCATTATCAGATCAATAATTCATATTATTTGAATAGTATTATTAGATAGCATTATTGGCAATGTCTAGAAAGTTCTGTCTAAGGAGAGGTTTGGTCATCTAATTGCGCGCTAGTAAGGAGAAATCCTTATTGGAAAGCCCCCTCTTTCCTGGGAACGGCCTGGTTGTCATAAATGTGATTCTGTAATATTATTTGTGAATAATTAATTATTGATTTATATGATAAGAAAATATTTATTTTATGTGGATATAAATGAGGGATATATTTTTGTGGTTAAAAATGAAGGAGTTAATGTTGAGGTTTTTATCAGTATTTTTGTCGGAATGGAGGTATTAAAAATCAGGGTTTTTGAGATATTTTGCGGGGGTTATAATTTTTAATCCGACCGTTGGATCGTGGTAATTTTTGGATATGTTATACATATATAAGTTGAGTATATGTCCACAAATTTTGAACCGTTAAAAATGAACGTATGATTTGTTATGAATTTTACGAGATGACTGGTTCAGAAATTGTTGAATTTTCGGAGTTTATCATTTTGGTGAAAAATTCTAGAATTGGTGGGCCCCACTTGTGGTTGGTGAAGAAATGTGCTGAATTATATTTCAAATGTGGTGGGTGGGAATAGTAGCAGGTAAAGCCATCAGGTTGCAGGTCAAACCTACCAAAATTTTCCTATAAATAGAGGGCTAAGTTAGAATTGAAAATCACACCAGAAACATAAGCTTTCTCTCTTTCTCTCTCTATATTATGAAGCATATTTTGTGAGTTTTTAGATACTTGGTGAGTTTCTATTCATCAGTGCAAGTTTCCTTCAGCATCATATCCGATATCCAGTCAGAAGTACTGCTCTTTTGAGGTAAGGGATAGTAAGGGATTGTAAGGGATAGTAATGGATTTTAAGGGTTGTTATGATTTTCAGTTTCATAATTTTTCTGATCTTAAAAAATTATGAAAAAATTTGAAATGATATTTTGATGAGTTTTATTGATTGTGTCCAAAAATGGTGATTTTTGGATGTATAGATTAAGAGTTATGAATTTTACGGGAAAAGACTATTTTAAAAGTAACCGCTTATAATTCCTTGTGGTTAACTCCAAAATTGATGAAATTTTTATTGGGAGTACATGTATATGATAGAAGTATACTCTGTAAATTTCAGAATTTTTAGACAAAAGTACAATTTTTGATAAATGTCTAAATATTCAGCTATTTTGGCCATATGAAAAATAGTAAATGACTTTTAAAAATTCTGAGAAAAATATATGTTCACTATGGGACTATATTATGCTAAATTCCAGAAAAGAAATATTTTTGGAACGGATTTGGTATTTTTCATGAAAATAGTCTAGTTATGAGAAAATGAATTAAATATGTTATGTGAAGTAAGAAAATTGGAAAAATAGGATTTTATGGTTTGAGAATCCTATATGAGGTATATGCAAATTTTTGATGAGGGTTTTGATTATTGGTGATGAAATCTTATGAGTTTGGTATTTTTGAATGATTAAATGCATTATTTAGTAAGTGTAAACAATTTAAATAAATTGTTTATAAGCTTAAGAAATGTTATTCTTTCAATATCATTATACCGAAATATTGGTATGGATTTTATTGTGGAATTTCTACCTTTTGGTGTCGGGATTACTATTCATGAGTTACTATTCACGAATTACTATTCACGAGTTACTATTCACGGGTATTATTCAAGACAAAATTGGTTTCTTTTTCTAACTAAATTATAGTTGATTTATGAATATTACTCTTGAGATTAAATCTAGATATTTGATTATATTGATTTTACTATTATATATAACATTTTTATAACCTTGATGTTGAAATTCTCTTTCACTGGAGTGTAAAGATGGGTAGATTATTGGTATGATCATGACTAGGGTTCTCTTTGGCCTGTAGTGCAAAGTTGAATTGTGACTGGTATGATCATGACCATTGAATTTATAATTGAATATCTTAAGCTTAAGTGCAAAGGTGAATTGATCAACATGGTTATAATTATTGTTTATATAAATTCTAAAATGATTATAATATTTTGAGATATTAATATATTTGGCATGTAGTGCAAATATGAACTGTTGATGAATATATTTGGCCTGTAGTGCAAATATGAACTGTTGATGAATATCTTTGGCCTGTAGTGCAAAGATGATATGTTGTTGAATATCTTTGGCCTGTAGTGCAAAGATGAACTGTTGTTGAATATCTTTGGCCAGTAGTGCAAAGATAAACTGTTGACGAATATCTTTGGCCCGTAGTACAAAGATAAAATTATTAGTATGATTATGAACAAGAATTGTGATTTGGTATAACCATGATCTTTGATGTTTCAGGTAAAGACAAGTGATGAAAATTATCTTTGTCCTGGATGAGAAGAGGAATTTAGAATCATAATTATGATTATGAGTTATTTATATGGTTGTGGACCAGAACTGTTGATTGATGTTATAGGGATAAAACATTGTTGGTGGATTTTTAACATGGAGAAGATAATAGACTTTATAGTCTATTTGACTCTTCTAATGGATTGCTCGTTCCGCTGCAACTATGGTTGAAATTTTATCATCTACCATATGTTCTAAATCTCTGATTTATTACTGATGAAGGCTATTGATAATTTAATTATCTTTAGTCATGATATTCTTTACTGGGCTAGTTGTGCTCACCTTTTTGCTTCACAATTCCTTTCAGGTAATAAGAGTGTAGCTGGGTCGGGCAAGGGTAACGGAGAAATAGAACGGTGGTCTCTAGCTGTGGAGGTTCTCCCTAAGCAGTATAGAAAAATGTTGTATACATCATTTAGTAGTTATATTTGGTGAATCAAATAGGGTGAGGCGAACCCAACGTTGGAAGGGTGTTTTGTCACTATCATACAAGATGTCTAATGACATACAACCTCGTGTCATCATAAGACAGGGATGTGCTCATCCAGTTGCTGGGTATATATACGAGCACTACCTATATAATCTTGGTGTTTGTTTAAAGTATAATTCTCAATTGGAGACAGTAGAGATAATGATATGTCAAGAGAAGACTCACCATTGGGAAGAATATGATAGTAATCTTCTCGTTTTTCTTTGGGGTCTATTGGGTCAACCAAGGATAATTCTGTGGCCATATGATATCTATCATTACCTAGACGCGTGGCCTCCCATGTATGAAGGTTTCCTTGAGCACTTCCCAAAGATTCTAATTTCTAAAACAGTTTTTGACTATACCTTTATGTAAGGTGTTATTGTGAGGTGATGTCCACGGTTGGAACATGAGTCACATTTGGTATATATTTGTATCCAAACCCACAGCATATGTGTTGTTGTATTTTGCACGACAATTGTTGTAATAAAGTTGTAGTTATTTTCTGTACCATGTATTTGACGACTCAGAATGGGTTGGGTGGAATGGACCTATTTTGGGGTTGTCACAGGTGGTATCAGAGCTTAGGGATATGATCTCTGGCGGAGATCGGGGAATACAACTAGGAGGGGAGAGATGAGTAAATCCTTCGCTAGTGTGTCCTACCTAAGCTTATTTGTTGGTCAGTCATAATATCGGGATATTATGTGATATGTTAATTTGTTAAATTAACACTTGTTTTGAAGCTGTATTCTAGAATGTTATTTGAAATACAAGAGATGAGCAATGGAGAAATTATGATGACAGAGAAGATGGAATTTGAAATGAAAGGAAGGTATTCTCAACTCTTTGAAATACCAGGTACGTAAATTTCGGGGACGAAATTTCATAAGGAGGGGAGATTGTAAGACCCCGAATTTTATGAAATAAAAGTATTCAATTTTTCTTATAATTACTATTCAGTAAATGGTTAAATTGATAAAAGTTTAAAGTTATGGGTGAAATGTGAATATTTTTTTCAAAATAAGCAAGTGGTTATAAAATAATCATTGTTGTCGGGGAAAATTCGTTTGGTCGTAGAATATTCTTTCTGTCGGGGAATATTCGTACGACGGCGCAGCTATTTGTGGGCCCCATAACGAATAACTGTCGGATGACGATAACGACAAAAATTTAAGTTTTTACAAATAACGGCGTAGTTGTTACCGTTAACACTGTTGGAATACCCGGTGGTTAAAATACAGTAATACGCGTTATTGCACAGTAGCACACGGTATTGCATAGTATTTTTGAAATTATTGATTCTTACGTAAGAAGGCACTACTCAATAATTGTTACAGTAATTACTGTTCAATATTTTATTTTATTGATTCAATAATTGCTACGTTAAAATTTTATATTATTGTTGTTCAATAATTGTTGCTGCACAGTATTTTTCATTATCAGATCAATAATTCATATTATTTGAATAGTATTATTAGATAGCATTATTGGCAATGTCTAGAAAGTTCTGTCTAAGGAGAGGTTTGGTCATCTAATTGCGCGCTAGTAAGGAGAAATCCTTATTGGAAAGCCCCCTCTTTCCTGGGAACGGCCTGGTTGTCATAAATGTGATTCTGTAATATTATTTGTGAATAATTAATTATTGATTTATATGATAAGAAAATATTTATTTTATGTGGATATAAATGAGGGATATATTTTTGTGGTTAAAAATGAAGGAGTTAATGTTGAGGTTTTTATCAGTATTTTTGTCGGAATGGAGGTATTAAAAATCAGGGTTTTTGAGATATTTTGCGGGGGTTATAATTTTTAATCCGACCGTTGGATCGTGGTAATTTTTGGATATGTTATACATATATAAGTTGAGTATATGTCCACAAATTTTGAACCGTTAAAAATGAACGTATGATTTGTTATGAATTTTACGAGATGACTGGTTCAGAAATTGTTGAATTTTCGGAGTTTATCATTTTGGTGGAAAATTCTAGAATTGGTGGGCCCCACTTGTGGTTGGTGAAGAAATGTGCTGAATTATATTTCAAATGTGGTGGGTGGGAATAGTAGCAGGTAAAGCCATCAGGTTGCAGGTCAAACCTACCAAAATTTTCCTATAAATAGAGGGCTAAGTTAGAATTGAAAATCACACAAGAAACATAAGCTTTCTCTCTTTCTCTCTCTATATTATGAAGCATATTTTGTAAGTTTTTAGATACTTGGTGAGTTTCTATTCATCAGTGCAAGTTTCCTTCAGCATCATATCCGATATCCAGTCAGAAGTACTGCTCTTTTGAGGTAAGGGATAGTAAGGGATTGTAAGGGATAGTAATGGATTTTAAGGGTTGTTATGATTTTCAGTTTCATAATTTTTCTGATCTTAAAAAATTATGAAAAAATTTGAAATGATATTTTGATGAGTTTTATTGATTGTGTCCAAAAATGGTGATTTTTGGATGTATAGATTAAGAGTTATGAATTTTACGGGAAAAGACTATTTTAAAAGTAACCGCTTATAATTCCTTGTGGTTAACTCCAAAATTGATGAAATTTTTATTGGGAGTACATGTATATGATAGAAGTATACTCTGTAAATTTCAGAATTTTTAGACAAAAGTACAATTTTTGATAAATGTCTAAATATTCAGCTATTTTGGCCATATGAAAAATAGTAAATGACTTTTAAAAATTCTGAGAAAAATATATGTTCACTATGGGACTATATTATGCTAAATTCCAGAAAAGAAATATTTTTGGAACGGATTTGGTATTTTTCATGAAAATAGTCTAGTTATGAGAAAATGAATTAAATATGTTATGTGAAGTAAGAAAATTGGAAAAATAGGATTTTATGGTTTGAGAATCCTATATGAGGTATATGCAAATTTTTGATGAGGGTTTTGATTATTGGTGATGAAATCTTATGAGTTTGGTATTTTTGAATGATTAAATGCATTATTTAGTAAGTGTAAATAATTTAAATAAATTGTTTATAAGCTTAAGAAATGTTATTCTTTCAATATCATTATACCGAAATATTGGTATGGATTTTATTGTGGAATTTCTACCTTTTTGGTGTCGGGATTACTATTCATGAGTTACTATTCACGAATTACTATTCACGAGTTACTATTCACGGGTATTATTCAAGACAAAATTGGTTTCTTTTTCTAACTAAATTATAGTTGATTTATGAATATTACTCTTGAGATTAAATCTAGATATTTTGATTATATTGATTTTACTATTATATATAACATTTTTATAACCTTGATGTTGAAATTCTCTTTCACTGGAGTGTAAAGATGGGTAGATTATTGGTATGATCATGACTAGGGTTCTCTTTGGCCTGTAGTGCAAAGTTGAATTGTGACTGGTATGATCATGACCATTGAATTTATAATTGAATATCTTAAGCTTAAGTGCAAAGGTGAATTGATCAACATGGTTATAATTATTGTTTATATAAATTCTAAAATGATTATAATATTTTGAGATATTAATATATTTGGCATGTAGTGCAAATATGAACTGTTGATGAATATATTTGGCCTGTAGTGCAAATATGAACTGTTGATGAATATCTTTGGCCTGTAGTGCAAAGATGATATGTTGTTGAATATCTTTGGCCTGTAGTGCAAAGATGAACTGTTGTTGAATATCTTTGGCCAGTAGTGCAAAGATAAACTGTTGACGAATATCTTTGGCCCGTAGTACAAAGATAAAATTATTAGTATGATTATGAACAAGAATTGTGATTTGGTATAACCATGATCTTTGATGTTTCAGGTAAAGACAAGTGATGAAAATTATCTTTGTCCTGGATGAGAAGAGGAATTTAGAATCATAATTATGATTATGAGTTATTTATATGGTTGTGGACCAGAACTGTTGATTGATGTTATAGGGATAAAACATTGTTGGTGGATTTTTAACATGGAGAAGATAATAGACTTTATAGTCTATTTGACTCTTCTAATGGATTGCTCGTTCCGCTGCAACTATGGTTGAAATTTTATCATCTACCATATGTTCTAAATCTCTGATTTATTACTGATGAAGGCTATTGATAATTTAATTATCTTTAGTCATGATATTCTTTACTGGGCTAGTTGTGCTCACCTTTTTGCTTCACAATTCCTTTTCAGGTAATAAGAGTGTAGCTGGGTCGGGCAAGGGTAACGGAGAAATAGAACGGTGGTCTCTAGCTGTGGAGGTTCTCCCTAAGCAGTATAGAAAAATGTTGTATACATCATTTAGTAGTTATATTTGGTGAATCAAATAGGGTGAGGCGAACCCAACGTTGGAAGGGTGTTTTGTCACTATCATACAAGATGTCTAATGACATACAACCTCGTGTCATCATAAGACAGGGATGTGCTCATCCAGTTGCTGGGTATATATACGAGCACTACCTATATAATCTTGGTGTTTGTTTAAAGTATAATTCTCAATTGGAGACAGTAGAGATAATGATATGTCAAGAGAAGACTCACCATTGGGAAGAATATGATAGTAATCTTCTCGTTTTTCTTTGGGGTCTATTGGGTCAACCAAGGATAATTCTGTGGCCATATGATATCTATCATAACCTAGACGCGTGGCCTCCCATGTATGAAGGTTTCCTTGAGCACTTCCCAAAGATTCTAATTTCTAAAACAGTTTTTGACTATACCTTTATGTAAGGTGTTATTGTGAGGTGATGTCCACGGTTGGAACATGAGTCACATTTGGTATATATTTGTATCCAAACCCACAGCATATGTGTTGTTGTATTTTGCACGACAATTGTTGTAATAAAGTTGTAGTTGTTTTCTGTACCATGTATTTGACGACTCAGAATGGGTTGGGTGGAATGGACCTATTTTGGGGTTGTCACACTCTGCAGTTGTATCCGAATGCAACTTGATAGGAAACACCAAAGAATGGTGGGTGGACACCAAAGAATGGTGGTTTTGGTGGTTCAGTGTAAACTATAAATATATAATGGTTTAGTGTAAACTATAAATATATAATGGTTGGTGGGTCAGTGGGTGGGTGGGTGGGCGGACCGGGTCCGGGGTCGGGCGGGATATATATAATTTTTTGGACAAAATTTGTTTAATATATTATCAGATTTTGTTTTAAGTTATTATCACGATACTACGTAGTTTTGACAAACGGTTTCTGCTCCAACGGTAATAAACTGCATAATTATTCTATAAATGAATCTATCTGGGAAATTTTTCCCGTTCAGTCTCTTCCCGTTTTTGCAAAATTCCGTTCTCTGCCAAAGTGTTAAAACTGTGCAGTAATTTTCCCAGTTTTTCTTCATGCATGCATCATTACTATTTATTCATTTCAGTACATAACATAGAATTGTGTTCGAAGTGTTCTTAATTTTGAAGTGCTTCTAATTAAAAACTGGAAATTCGTTTTATTTTGGGAAGCAATTATTCAATTAATCCTTAGCACCTATGAGGAAATAAATTTGCTTTAAGGAGACTTTGTGAATTCAAAAGACTCGGATTTATCTGTTTTATATTTTTTATTTTATAATTCTGTTCTGTTATGCTTAACTTTTTGTTATTACATATATATTAAATAATACTAAATATTTATTACGGAACTACAGTTTTTTTATTCCATCCGTTAATAATTGCAATGGAAGGTAGATATGATATTTGCAAATTTTTAATTCATAACAAATACATTGATTGCTCATATATATACACAGTCCATTTCTCTAGTGAATAAAAAAATCTAACCAAAGACGAATCGGCTATCGCGACGGTTCGAACCTTCGCCATAGCTATGTCATCGGTTTTATATGTTATAACGACGAAACAATCCGTCGCTATAACCAGTTCGTTTTTGATTCACTCCTTATGGTTCGCTAGAAAATGAGACTCTACTCCAAAACATATAGAATAGCATTTTATGATGTTATATGCCGGTTATCATCTGGCATAGACAGATGATTATATATTTATAGTTTACACTGAACCACCAAAACCAAACTAGTGACTTTTATAAGCACAAGAAATTAAGTTGAAATGTCATATTTCAACCTATTTTAAATCTAGATTATGAAATGGAGAGTCTCCATTTATTTGAAATGAAGAGGATCATTTCCATCTTCAGCACTCTATGGTTTTGGTTTACACGCAAGTATTGCTGCAATATCAGTTGGTGAAGACAATTTTCATTTAATTTGTTTAGTTTTCTTGAAATCTCTTGCTTGAGTTTATTTTTCCTAAAAATTAAAGTGTGAATTTGAGGTGAAAGCCTTGACGACATAATTAAAATCAAAATGAATACACGCATACCGAAGAAGAATAAGTATAAGGGAGAGATATGGTCAACCTCTACAACCCATAATTAAAATAAATACTATTCCTTTTCACATCCTTCCCTTCAAAGAAAAATTTGACGATGAAAATCACAAGATATACATATATGAAAGCAAATGTCTCATGAATATTGAAAGTTTAATGGAGGACAAGAAAGCAAACATAATTACCATTTCATTGGTAATACTTCTCCTAATCGTCATCATAATCGCTCGTGTCTGCCTAAAACTTTCCAAGACATTTTTCCTCATTGCGGGGGCTGATATTGCAGCAATCCTTGCTGTTTTTGCCTGTTTTATTATCAGAAGGCGCCTTAACCACAGAAGAAAATTGCTAGAAACTCGACTGGTTTCAGAAGGACGAGAGCTAAGGATCGAGTACAGTTTCTTAAGAAAAGTAGCGGGAGTTCCCACTAAATTCCGGTACAAAGAGCTAGAAGAAGCAACCGATGGTTTCCAGGCCTTAATAGGCCGAGGGGCATCCGCCTCTGTTTTCAAGGGGATTCTAATCGATGGCACAGCTGTGGCAGTTAAAAGAATGGAGGGAAATGAGCGGGGCGAAAAGGACTTTAGATCAGAAGTTGCAGCCATTGCTAGTGTGCAACATGTAAATCTCGTGCACCTTATTGGATATTGTACTGTCCCAACCGGACCTCGATTTCTTGTCTATGATTTTATCCCGAAAGGGTCATTGGACAAGTGGATCTTCCCCCAAAGGGAAAATTCGGGTCAGCGAGTGGTAGGTGGCTGCCTTTCATGGGACTTGAGGTGTAGGATTGTACTCGATGTGGCTAAGGCACTTTCATACCTTCATCATGATTGTCGGTCGCGGATTTTACACCTTGATGTGAAGCCAGAGAACATTCTTCTTGATGAGAATTATCGCGCTCTTGTTGCGGATTTTGGATTGTCCAAGTTGATGGGGAAAGACGAGAGCAGAGTTATCACCACGATACGAGGGACTAAAGGTTACTTAGCCCCCGAGTGGCTATTGGAGTTTGGGATTTCCGAAAAGTCTGATATTTATAGCTTTGGAATGGTGCTTTTGGAGATTATTGGGGGTAGGAGAAATATTTGTAGGATTGAAAATGAGGAGGATAAATCGAAACGAACATTTCAATATTTTCCCAAAATTGTTACCCAGAAATTGAGAGAAGGGAGGCTTATGGATGTGGTGGATCATAGGGTTATGGAAGGGGGGCAGGTTGATGAAAAAGAAGTGAAGAGGTTGGTTTGTATAGCATTATGGTGTATACAAGAGAAGGC
This sequence comes from Panax notoginseng, assembly GCA_016801055.1. Classification (NCBI taxonomy): domain Eukaryota; kingdom Viridiplantae; phylum Streptophyta; class Magnoliopsida; order Apiales; family Araliaceae; genus Panax; species Panax notoginseng. Next base: position 171,778,325 of record CM029012.1, read on the forward strand.
TAGACTTAGACCAAGTATGGCTCAAGTTCTTGAATTTCTTGAAGGGCGTGTGAACATCGAAGAGCCCCCGGAGACTCGAATGATTGCTGTTGATCTATTGTCAATAACAGATGAAGAGCCAATTTTGGGTCATCAAAGGGCAAGGATTTCTGAATTGGCATCACCACAAGTAAATAGCAGCCGTTTTTCTTCATTAAGATATTCATTTTCCTGCATGTCCATGCTTTCAGGCCGGTAGTAGTCTAAGGTGTTGAATGTGCATTTACATTATTAGTAAACATTGCAAACCCATTTGTCAGTTTTCTAGGCAATTATATATCCTTATCTAATTTGTGTTCGTAATTTCTAGCCACAATTTATTCAATCCTTCTATTTTTATCTCTCTTCTTTCCCATTAGTTTTGGCCATTAGAGCCGCCCTACTACTCTAACATACCTATAAAATTAACCACAAATTAAAGAAGGAGAAGGAGAAGAAGAAGAACATGGAAAGGGAGACAATGCAGGGACCTAATATTCAATATGGAAGGCTGAAAATGATCAGAAGTAGCTAGGCAAGCGTTTGAATGCTGAAATTTAAAATTCTTGTTTGATTAATCAGGGGCAAGGGAGACTTGAATTAGAGATCATGTTCTTGGAAAATATGATTTTCAGTATTATTTTATTCAAACGAGATTTGAACTGACAATGGTTTTTTCTAGCCAACATATCGCTCCCGTAAGGCAGTTGGATGGAAACATATATAAGGTTATTGCATATGTGGAAAAAATGGAATCTACTAGTTAACAACATTAATACTTGCAACAAATACTAAACGTCTATTATATACTTTTATATATATATATATATATATATATATATATATATATATATATATATATATTTAAGCTCCTTTCATTGTTCTCATCAACAAGTAGAGTCATTAGGTCATTGTTCTCATCAACAAGTTGGGGGAAACTATCATATCTTGCCGTATGTTATACAAGAGTTTGCATTACAGCAAATTGATTGTTTTAATACTGGCTCGGCTCGAAAGGAGTTGACAAGTTTTAATACTCAATTATGTAGTGATGGTTGATGATTTCAAGGTCACTAGGAACAAGTCTAAACCACTCTTTGTTTTTAACTTTTAATTTGGAATAAACATTCACATTTCAAACAACTCCGGCTCCGCACCGCTTAATTTTGAGCTACCATGCAGTTGACTTATGAGGGGAAAAAAATGTAATTAACTCGTCTTTTGTTTTTCTTGTGGTTGGTAAGGCTGTAAATGAGTTGAAATGAAGTAAACAGAGAGCTGTTCGAATTCGACTCGAAATGATAAATTCGAATTGTATTTGAAAATTTCTACTCAAATTCGACTCGACTCAAATATTTATTACTCGAATTCGATCCGACTCGGATCGAATTATATTCAAACTACTCGCGAGCTTTAAATTCAAGCTCGAATTCGAGTCTTCATATAATAACTAGTTTTATAATAAATATAATTATAAATTGAATTTGTTATTTTACTTAGAAACGAGAAAATATATTTTACTATTACACTTTACAAATATAAAATCACAATTTAAATTAAAAACAAAACAAAACAATAATATTTAATTGTCCTAATTTAATTTAAATTTGTATATATTATAAGAGAATATATCGAGCATCTAATCGAATATTTATCAATCGAGTATATATCGAATCACAATCAAGAATTCGAGTAGTTTGAATCTTAAACGAGTCGAGTATAACCTTGTTCAAATTCTACTTGTATTTTTTCGAATCAAGTCCGAAACTACTCGAATTACAGCGGGTTGACCTATTCAATTTTGATGTATATATAGACACAGATTTTCGTACAATTTATTCTAGTATTTGATAGTGGTAGGTTTTTGTAATAAATACTCCACATAATCACTTATGCTTTGATGGTGCATGGTTGTATTGTATCATATCAATCAAAGCTGTCAACAGGCAGTAGCATTCAAAAAATCGAATTGAATGGCTCAAACTCAAAGCACTCATAAGCATGCTTGGTGATGGTGGTGACACAATGCCACACATTAATTAGCCATTAAAATTTCTGGTGTAAATTTGTATAAATATTTGTACGTATTTTTTACGCTTTCATTTGTTCCCCTCAAAAAAATACTCTAACAACTTTTATTTATCAAAGTCAAATATAAATATATTGTCGAATTTAAAATTAACAGGATTCATATTATTTCTCAAAGTCAAGGTTAACTCTCATAATTTTTTATTGATATTATCTTAAAATATAGTAAGATTTATAAATAATAATTAACTAAAGACGAAATGGAAGTGCATGCCTTCTGCCATTACATGTTGATGTTGATGTGAAAAATTAAATAGATTTATAATTTTGTTGAGAATTGTTACTCCAATTGGCTTTTCGTAGTCTTTTCATTTTGTTTAAACAAAGATTAATATTCTTATAGTAATTAATTTGGCCCCATTTTCTCAACTGCCATAACTATGACTTTTCAAAAGTGTATTTTTAAGGACACTTGTATTTGATTTGACTTTTCAATTAATCTTACGCATATAAATTAATTAAAAAGTCATTTAATATTATTATTTTATAATTAAAATTTACTACTATCCCTTTACATAAAGTTGGACACTAACATACAACGAATAAAATTTCTTGGAATTTATAGGTAATATAAGAAATAATTAAATTATTCTCTTCAAAAGTTATAAATAACAAGTAAATTAAAAAAAATTATAATATGGAAGAAAGGAACTAGGAAGTATTAGCTATTAAGTCAATATATTCATTCCAAATATTCCCAAGTTATTCAAAATGAAAATTTAAAGTCAAATTTGTCCAACCAAGTGAGGCAACGTGTAAAATGTTTTGTCAAGGCAGTTAGTTATATAAGTAGAAGCATAATAAAGGTAATTTTAATTACTATTTGCTTAACATAAAAAGAAAATTACTGTAACGGAGCAATTTAGTGGAATAACGTGGCTTTACAAACATAGTTATAAGGTAAAAAAAATTATGTTATTGATATTCATACCATTTTATCCTTTTAAGGATAACTTATAGGAAGCTTATGTTTTCAGCGGACATATTTTTTTTTTTTCATTTTCAAAGTAAATATTTTATTATTCAATTATATTGTGTGAGCTAATAGGAATAAGTGAATATATGTAAAATCTAATTTTATTATAAAAGAATATTAGAATTAAGAACAAGAATGATTACTAGAAAAGAGAGAGCATTCTCATTGTATTTGTATATCCACCGTTGTCTTTACAATGCTACTATTTATAGGTACATGAGCATCAATACTTGGAGGTTTCAAAACTCAAAGGTCACGAGTTTCAAAACTTAAAAGACATGGGAGTTCAAAAGATCAAAGATCATTACAATAAAGATGGGAGGAATGAATCTAGACATCCATATATATTACTATAATTTTATAACAAAATTTATTTTTTAAGTAACTTACTTAGTTTTGACATATTATTTTAAAAATAATATATTACTCTAGACTCTATTATGACCTCTAACCCGTGACCACACATGGTAAAAGAAGGCCATTAATTTGAGTGATTCCATATTTATATTTTTCATCCATCAAGGACCAAGTTTGCTGTTTCTCGGCCCAATTTGGATGTTATTGGGCCTAATATGATTCGCCTTGCATGTTGAAACGGGATCCGGTTAGCATGAAATTTATTTTTTAATAAGTTAGTTAATTGACCAATAAAATGCCGATGTAAGACTCCAACTTTTATAAATAAAGATGAATTTTCTATAAATATCATTTTTGAATATTATGGAGTTAATTTGATATAATGTTATAGTTGTGGGTAATATTTATAAATTTTGCAAAGTACGCAAGTTGTTATATAATATTCGATTGGTCGGGGAATATTCGTTTTAACAGGGAATATTCGTACAACGACATAATCATTGGTGGACCCCACAACGGAATTATTGTCGGATTGAGAAAACGACAAAAATATTTTATTAAAAATAACGACAGAAATTTTACCATTGTTACTGTTGAACTACTCGGTAGTAAAAGTACAGTAATACGTGTGGTTGCATAGTAGCACATGGTATTGATTATTAATGCTTATGTGAGAAGTCACTCAGTTTGATTCAATTATTGTCAGTTAATAATATGAATTATTTAGCGATAATGACGTTTTGTTTATTCGTATTATTAACGTAATAAAACAGAAACATCTTTTTATATAAAATAGAATACTTTATTAAAGTTATTCTATAAATAGAATATATTATATTTTATTTAAAAGATTTTTCTTTAAATATGGACCGTCAGATTAAAGTAATCAATCTGGACCGTTCATGGATTAGTTACTATGCATTCTATTTTTCTATAAATAGCAGCTCATTCCTTCATTATTTCTTACGAATTCACTGAACTCTAGAGAGAGAAACTATAGAGAGAAACTATAGAGAGAGAGAAGAAGAGTATTCTGCTACTTAACTACTTCCTTATTTCAGCTCGTCTTTAAAACGGTAAGGGGTGCTATTCTTTCTTATTCATGAAGAGAACTGTTGTTATTCCATTTCTTATTATTCTGTTGAAATAACCTGTATACGCGGATCTACCCTATACTTGGTGACATTCTTCTATTATTCTGTTGGAACATCCTGTCTGTGTGTTTTACACCGGACCTGGTTCCGTTTTTATTATTATTCTGTTGGAACATCCTGTCTGTGTGTTTTACACCGGACCTGGTTCCGTTTTTATTATTATTCTGTTGGAACATCCTGTCTGTGTGTTTTACACCGGACCTGGTTCCGTCTTGTTATTATTCTGTTGGAACATCCTGTCTGTGTGTTTTACACCGGACCTGGTTCCATTATTTATTATTCTGTCGGAATATCCTGTCTGCGCGTTTACGCCGGACCTGGTTCCATTATTTATTATTCTGTTGGAATAACCTGTCTGTGCGGTCTATCGCATGCATGGTGATTTCTTTTGTTATTCCATTCTTTATTATACTCAGTTGGTTAAGTTTTGACTTCTATACTCCATGAAATTTATGGAATATCCTTGATAATTGCGTTTCATCCAGTATCTTTTCATGAAAATATTCTTCTAAGTATTCTTGAATTTTACTCCACAAAGCAGTATCATGTTGACAATTTGGACGTTGTTAATTCTTGGATAAGTTAATTCTTGAACTTGTTTTATTGAATTCTTATATCATTGTCATCATCCTCGTGTTTATAAAATGTTGAAAGTCATCTGTTGCCTGTAGTGCATAGATGGACTTGGTATGATTATGACCAGGGATTATTCGGTATAATCATGACCGTAATGTTACAAATGATGTGGTAAAAGTCCTCATTGGCCCGTAGTGCATTGATGGACAGTTGTTGGCATGATCATGACCATTAATGAATACACGAATATCCTTGGCCGTAGTGCAGGGGTGATTCGATGATGTGGATTATTTTATTAAGCTGAGTCTCAGCGATCACAGTGTTGAAAAACTTTTTAAATCATAAAAGATAGTATAGTTTATTTTCTATTTGACTCTTTTAATGGATTGCTTGTTCTGCTGCAGTTAAACTTGATGTCTATTATATTTTATCAGTTTAACATTGTTGAAGGCTAATGATAATTTATTTTGCATTATCTTAGTCATAATATTTCTTACTGGGCTAGTTGAGCTCACCCTTTCTTTCACTGTTATCTTCAGGAAATGAGAACGTAGCTGGGGCAAGTCGGGGAACGGAGTAATGGTCCGAATCATAGTATCAGTTAGTAGTCCTCACTATTCTATGTAATGGTGTGTTAATAAATGTAATGAGGACTCCCTTTGAGTATGAATACTCTCTAGAAGATAATATTTGTATTCAAACTCACAGTTTATGTTTTGTCGTATTGTACACGACAGTTGTATTAGTAAGTTGTATTTGTATTTTGTACTATGTATCTGACGACCCAAGATGGGTGTTGTATACCTAATTTTGGGGGCGTCACAGTTGGTATCAGAGCTTAGGGATATGATCCCTGGCTAAGATGTGAGAATAGAACTAGGAGGGGAGAGACGGGGAATTCCTTCGCTAGTATGACCTACCTAAGTTTATTTGCATGGTATTTAATTGGTCGGTCATAATATAAGGATAATATATGACATATCAATTAACTTTTATTTTGTGGCAGTATCTGAAAATGGCATCTGAGAATGTTGAGAATAGCAATGGAGCACAGGCGATTATTGATTCACCACATATCAATAATCAGGATAATGTTCATCGGGAAGGAGACAATCCTCATGCAAACAACAACACTGACCAGATGATGAATGATGGAATGTTCAGAGGTTTTATGCAATTCATGCAACAACAGGTGAAAGCGGCTCCTGTCCACAACGTAGGTGGAAATACTGGAAACTCTCAGGCGGTCACCGCTAAACAGTTTAAGGAGCTGGGACCACCAGAGTTTAAGGGAGAACCCAAACCACTTGTAGCTGAAACATGGATAAAGCAGATCACCAAGATATTTGATGTCTTGGGTTGCTCCGAGGAGCAAAAGGTTCCCTTTGCCGCCTTTATGTTGCGAGGAGAGGCAGATTACTGATGGGAATCGATAAAGCGTACTCAACCTGCCGCACTGAAGATGTCTTGGGAGAAGTTCCAAGAGCTGTTTAACGACAAATACTTTCTCGAGAGTATTCGTCACATGAAGGAGGTGGAGTTCATCAAATTGGAGCAGAATAATATGACCGTGTCGCAGTACGAGGCAAAATTTGCGGAGTTATCCCGGTTTGCGTCCCACCTGGTGGATAATGAAGAAAGAATGACGCGGATGTTTTTAAGAGGTTTGAAGCCGAAGATACGTCAACACCTTGTTTCTCATAAACTGTGTTTGTATTCAGATGTTGTAAATAGGGCTCAGTTGGTGGAGCGCGATAACGAGACAACGCAACCAAAAGAGAGCAGCCGACAAAATGATAATACCAGTGAAAGCAGTCATCGAAGCGGTGACAACAAGCGTGGAGGGAATCAACAGGCCAGAAATGGTAACCACTTCGGTGGTAATCAGGGTCAAAATAATAAGAATGGGCATTTCAAGAAGAGGAGATTCAACAATGATGGAAAGACGTCAGCACCAGCACCTGTCGTTAAGGAAGGAGAACGACCACCTATCATATGTTTCAAATGCCGAGGGGAGGGGCACATCAGTCCAAACTGCGCGATGCCGTCCAAAGCATGTTATAATTGTGGAAGAGAAGGTCATTTAGCCCGATTTTGACGTTTACCGAAGACAAATTCAGCTAGGATGGAGGCACCAAAGGCCGTCCCAGAAAAGTCAAAACTGATTGTGCAAGGGAGAGCGTTTGTTGTGAACTCCCAAAGAGCAAGGAACCCGAATGAGGTCATCACGGGTAAGCTTATCATAAACTCTAACGAAGTCTATACTTTATTTGATACCGGTTCTACCCATTCTTTTATTTCTCCTACTTGCGCTCATCGATTAAATTTGATTCCGAAGAAATTAGACTTTGACTTAGCAGTTGAAACTCCATTGGGAGAAACCTTCATTACATCTACGGTTTATAAGTCTTGTTTGGTTCAAGTTGGTACCCACACATTACCTGTCGATCTTATTTCATTAAAAATACTTGCATTTGACGTGATTCTAGGGATTGATTGGTTAACTACTCATCATGCAAAAATTGATTGTTTTCGTAAAGTTGTTAGCTTTCATATTCCTAATCGACCTATTATGCGAATTCAAGCAACCAAACCATTAAAATCAATCGCTGTCATCTCAAGCCATAAAGCTATTCGTTTATTAAAAAACGGATGTCAAGCTTTCTTAGCTCATGTCACAGATCTAAACAAAAATACGTCAGCTTTGAATGATATTTCTGTTGTTAATAAATTTCCTGACGTATTTCCCGAAGAACTTCCTGGCCTACCCCCAGAGCGTGAAATTGAATTTTGTATCGACCTTGAACCCGGTACAAAACCCATTTCCAAAGCCCCATATCGAATGGCTCCTATTGAACTTCAGGAGTTAAAGACCCAACTGCAGGAATTGTTAGACATTGGTTTATTCGTCCTAGTACTTCTCCTTGGGGTGCTCCTGTTCTGTTCGTGAAGAAGAAAGATGGGAGTATGCGACTTTGTATTGATTATCGGGAGTTGAATCATGTCACCATCAAAAATAGGTACCCATTGCCACGTATTGATGACCTGTTTGACCAGTTGCAAGGAGCACAATTCTTTTCAAAGATCGATCTTCGTTCTGGATATCATCAGCTGAAGGTTAGAACTGAGGATATTCCAAAGACTGCCTTCAGAACTCGGTATGGGCATTATGAATTCTTAGTTATGTCTTTTGGATTGACTAATGCTCCTGCTGCCTTCATGGATATGATGAACAGGGTATTCAAGGAATATTTGGATCACTTTGTGGTCGTCTTTATCGATGACATCCTTGTTTATTCCAAAAGTCGTGAAGATCATGAGCAACACTTGAGGTTGGTACTCCAAAAGCTTCGTGAATACAAACTTTATGCCAAGTTGAAGAAATGCGAGTTCTGGCTGGAAGAGGTAGCATTCCTTGGGCACGTAGTATCAAGTCGTGGAATATCGGTTGACCCGGCAAAGATTGAAGCTATTCAAAGCTGGGAGCAACCTAAATCAGTGACCGAGGTACGTAGCTTTCTTGGTTTAGCTGGTTATTATCGGAGATTCGTGGAAGGATTTTCTCGAATCGCTACTCCATTAACTCAGCTGACTCGAAAAGATACAAAGTTCGGTTGGAGCGAAGAATGTGAGCAGAGTTTTCAAGAACTCAAGAGGAGACTCATTTCAGCACCTGTTCTAACAATACCATCTGGCTCGGAGGGATTTGTCATCTACAGTGATGCTTCGAGCAAAGGGTTGGGATGCGTTCTCATACAACATGGAAAATTCATAGCCTATGCATCAAGACAACTCAAGGAATATGAGAGGAATTATCCTACTCATGATCTAGAGTTGGCAGTTGTTATCTTTGCACTTAAAATTTGGAGGCATTACTTGTATGGGGAGAAGGTGGAGATCTTTATGGATCATAAAAGCCTCAAATATTTTTTCACTCAAAAGGAACTCAACATGCGATAACGACGTTGGCTTGAACTGTTGAAAGATTATGATCATACCATTCAATATCATCCTGGAAAAGCGAATGTGGTAGCTGACGCATTGAGTAGAAGATCATATGCAAGTACGAGTGAAATATTGTCAACACAAAAAGCCCATTTTGTGTGACTTGCAAAGGATGGAGATAGAGTTAAAGACTCCAGGGACCCATGTGATGATGGCGAATATACGAGTAGAACAAACTTTAATCGATAAAGTTAAAGCTGGTCAAGCTACAGACCTGGAGCTGATGCGTATGAGAAAGAAAGTGTAAGAAGGTTCTATGCCGGAAGCAAGAATCGATGAAGAAGGAATACTTCGAGTCAACTCCAGACTTTGTGTTCCTAACAACCCTGATTTAAAGTATGAAATCATGATGGAGGCGCACAACACACCGTTTGCAATCCATCTTGGAAGTACCAAAATGTATCATGATCTTCGTCATACATTTTGGTGGAGCAATATGAAGAGAGAGATAGCGTTGTTTATCTCAAGGTGTCTAACTTGTCAACGAGTCAAAGCGGAGCATCAAGTACCAAAAGGTCTATTGCAACCACTTGAAATTCCAGAATGGAAGTGGCAGCACATTACCATGGATTTCTTTACCGGTCTTCCTAAGGTTTCTCAAGGTATAGATGCGATTTGGGTCATTGTTGATAGATTGACCAAGTCTGCTCATTTCTTACCGATACGAGAAACTTATACACTTGAACGTCTTGCTCGTATGTACATAAACGAGATTGTAAGACTGCATGGTATGCCAGTATCCATAGTTTCTGACCGAGACCCAAGATTCACTTCACGATTTTGGGTTAGTTTACAAAAAGCTATGGGCACGGAGTTACGATTTAGTTCAGCATATCATCCTCAGACGGACGGACAATCAGAGAGGACTATTCAAACTCTTGAAGATCTATTAAGACTCTGTGTCTTTGACTTCAAGGGAAGTTGGGACATGTTCTTACCATTGGTGGAGTTTTCCTACAACAACAGTTATCAAGCAAGTATTGGCATGGCTCCATTCGAAGCATTGTATGGAAGAAAATGTCGTTCTCCAGTATGCTGGGATGAGGTGGGTGAAGCAACGTTGTTGGGACCGGAGTTGGTACGTATGACTACAGAAAAGATTAAAACGATCCGACAACGTATAAAAACCTCACAAGATCGACAAAAGAGTTATGCTGATCTTCATCGAAAGGAAGTGAAATTTGATGTAGGAGATCATGTGTTCTTACGTGTTGCTCCATGGAAAGGAGTTACGAGATTTGGAAAGAGAGGAAAGCTCAATCCTCGATTCATCGGTCCATTTTTAATCCTCGATCGAGTAGGAACTGTGGCTTATAGACTCGCTTTACCGCCAAGTATGTCTCGTGTTCATAACGTTTTTCACATATCCATGTTACGCAAATATGTGGAAGACCCGAACCACATTATTGAGTTAGAACCGGACGAAATAACGGAGGATTTGACGTATGAAGAAGTTCCTGTTCAAATCTTGGATAAGAAGGAACATATTCTACGCTCCAAGGTTATACCTCAAGTCAAAGTTTTGTGGAGAAACCACGATGTTGAGGAAATGACTTGGGAGTTAGAATCTGAAATGAAATCAAGGTATCCTTACCTCTTCGACATACCAGGTACGTACCCTAATTTCGAGGGTGAAATTTCATAAGAAGGGGAGGTTGTAAGACCCCAACTTTTATAAATAAAGATGAATTTTCTATAAATATCATTTTTGAATATTATGGAGTTAATTTGATATAATGTTATAGTTGTGGGTAATATTTATAAATTTTGCAAAGTACGCAAATTGTTATATAATATTCGATTGGTCGGAGAATATTCGTTTTAACATGGAATATTCGTACAACGACACAATCATTGGTGGACCCCACAACAGAAATATTGTCGGATTGAGAAAACGACAAAAATATTTTATTAAAAATAACGGCAGAAATTTTACCATTGTTACTGTTGAACTACTCGGTAGTAAAAATACAGTAATACGTGTAGTTGCATAGTAGCACATGGTATTGATTATTAATGCTTATGTGAGAAGTCACTCAGTTTGATTCAATTATTGTCAGTTATTAATATGAATTATTTAGCGATAATGACGTTTTATTTATTCGTATTATTAACGTAATAAAACAGAAACATCTTTTTATATAAAACAGAATACTTTATTAAAGTTATTCTATAAATAGAATATATTATATTTTATTTAAAAGATTTTTCTTTAAATATGGACCGTCAGATTAAAGTAATCAATCTGGACCGTTTATGGATTAGTTACTATGCATTCTATTTTTTTATAAATAGCAGCTCATTCATTCATTATTTCTTACGAATTCACTGAACTCTAGAGAGAGAAACTATAGAGAGAAACTATAGAGAGAGAGAAGAAGAGTATTCTGCTACTTAACTACTTCCTTATTTCAGCTCGTCTTTAAAACGGTAAGGGGTGTTATTCTTTCTTATTCATGAAGAGAACTGTTGTTATTCCATTTCTTATTATTATGTTGGAATAACCTGTATACGCGGATCTACCCTATACTTGGTGACATTCTTCTATTATTCTATTGGAACATCCTGTCTGTGTGTTTTACACCGGACCTGGTTCCGTTTTTATTATTATTCTGTTGGAACATCCTGTCTGTGTGTTTTACACCGGACCTGGTTCCGTTTTTATTATTATTCTGTTGGAACATCCTGTCTGTGTGTTTTACACCGGACCTGGTTCCGTCTTGTTATTATTCTGTTGGAACATCCTGTCTGTGTGTTTTACACCGGACCTGGTTCCATTATTTATTATTCTGTCGGAATATCCTGTCTGTGCGTTTACGCCGGACCTGGTTCCATTATTTATTATTCTGTTGGAATAACCTGTCTGTGCGGTCTATCGCATGCATGGTGATTTCTTTTGTTATTCCATTCTTTATTATACTCAGTTGGTTAAGTTTTGACTTCTATACTCCATGAAATTTATGGAATATCCTTGATAATTGCGTTTCATCCAGTATCTTTTCATGAAAATATTCTTCTAAGTATTCTTGAATTTTACTCCACAAAGCAGTATCATGTTGACAATTTGGACGTTGTTAATTCTTGGATAAGTTAATTCTTGAACTTGTTTTATTGAATTCTTATATCATTGTCATCATCCTCATGTTTATAAAATGTTGAAAGTCATCTGTTGCCTGTAGTGCATAGATGGACTTGGTATGATTATGACCAGGGATTATTCGGTATAATCATGACCGTAATGTTACAAATGATGTGGTAAAAGTCCTCATTGGCCCGTAGTGCATTGATGGACAGTTGTTGGCATGATCATGACCATTAATGAATACACGAATATCATTGGCCGTAGTGCAGGGGTGATTCGATGATGTGGATTATTTTATTAAGCTGAGTCTCAGCGATCACAGTGTTGAAAAACTTTTTAAATCATAAAAGATAGTATAGTTTATTTTCTACTTGACTCTTTTAATGGATTGCTTGTTCCGCTGCAGTTAAACTTGATGTCTATTATATTTTATCAGTTTAACATTATTGAAGGCTAATGATAATTTATATTGCATTATCTTAGTCATAATATTTCTTACTGGGCTAGTTGAGCTCACCCTTTCTTTCACTGTTATCTTCAGGAAATGAGAACGTAGCTGGGGCAAGTCGGGAAACGGAGTGATGGTCCGAATGATAGTATCAGTTAGTAGTCCTCACTATTCTATGTAATGGTGTGTTAATAAATGTAATGAGGACTCCCTTTGAGTATGAATACTCTCTAGAAGATAATATTTGTATTCAAACTCACAGTTTATGTTTTGTCGTATTGTACACGACAGTTGTATTAGTAAGTTGTATTTGTATTTTGTACTATGTATCTGAAGACCCAAGATGGGTGTTGTATACCTATTTTTGGGGGCGTCACAGCTGACACATATAGAACTTCGCCTGCGTGCCAGCACTCTATTGGCCAATTGACCAACTTACCCAAAAATAAACTTCATGCTAACCACTTCCGTTGAAACGAGTGGTCTTGTATATATATATATATATATATATATATATATATATATATATATATATATATATATATATATTTTGTAAATTTATAATTTTGTTAAATTTTTTCCTTCGCAAAAGCCAAAAGGTTTGACCTAGTATCAGCAATGAGGTGAACTACTAATAAAGCTCCCGAATTATTGCATCATGTCCAAATTATTGAACTTACTTTTTTTTTTTATTATATTTGACTGAAATTTAATATTTTTTTTTGGCAAACATGTATCCCAATTTTTTATAGTTAAATCATACAGATTCTAGAAAAATAGAAATAGAAAATGAATTAAAATTAAAATTTATAAATTAAATACTCCGTATAAAACTTGATTAATTTATTACTCCCTTAGTTCTATATTAAATTTCTTAATTTCTTTTTAAGATGCTCTAAAATAAATATTTTATTTTTGTAAGACCCCAACTTTTATAAATTAAGATGAATTTTCTATAAATATCATTTTTGAATATTATGGAGTTAATTTGATATAATGTTATAGTTGTGGGTAACATTTATAAATTTTGCAAAGTACGCAAGTTGTTATATAATATTCGATTGGTCGGGGAATATTCGTTTTAACAGGAAATATTCGTACAACGACACAATCATTGGTGGACCCCACAACAGAATTATTGTCGGATTGAGAAAACGACAAAAATATTTTATTAAAAATAACGGCGGAAGTTTTACCATCGTTACTGTTGAACTACTCGGTAGTAAAAGTATAGTAATACGTGTGGTTGCATAGTAGCACACGGTATTGATTATTAATGCTTATGTGAGAAGTCACTCAATTTGATTCAATTATTGTCAGTTAATAATATGAATTATTAGCGATAATGACGTTTTGTTTTATTCGTATTATTAACGTAATAAAACAGAAACATCTTTTTATATAAAACATAATACTTTATTAAAGTTATTCTATAAATAGAATATATTATATTTTATTTAAAAGATTTTTCTTTAAATATGGACCGTCAGATTAAAGTAATCAATCTGGACCGTTCATGGATTAGTTACTATGCATTCTATTTTTCTATAAATAGCAGCTCATTCCTTCATTATTTCTTACGAATTCACTGAACTCTAGAGAGAGAAACTATAGAGAGAAACTATAGAGAGAGAGAAGAAGAGTATTCTGCTACTTAACTACTTCCTTATTTCAGCTCTTCTTTAAAACGGTAAGGGATGTTATTCTTTCTTATTCATGAAGAGAACTGTTGTTATTCCATTTCTTATTATTCTGTTGGAATAACCTGTATACGCGGTCTACCCTATACTTGGTGACATTCTTCTATTATTCTGTTGGAACATCCTGTCTGTGTGTTTTACACCGGACCTGGTTCCGTTTTTATTATTATTCTGTTGGAACATCCTGTCTGTGTGTTTTACACCGGACCTGGTTCCGTTTTTATTATTATTCTGTTGGAACATCCTGTCTGTGTGTTTTACACCGGACCTGGTTCCATTATTTATTATTCTGTCGGAATATCCTGTCTGTGTGTTTTACACCGGACCTGGTTCCATTATTTATTATTCTGTCGGAATATCCTGTCTGTGCGTTTACGCCGGACCTGGTTCCATTATTATTATTCTGTTGGAATAACCTGTCTGTGCGGTCTATCGCATGCATGGTGATTTCTTTTGTTATTCCATTCTTTATTATACTCAGTTGGTTAAGTTTTGACTTCTATACTCCATGAAATTAGTGGAATATCCTTGATATTTGCGCTTCATCCAGTATCTATTCATGAAAATATTCTCCTAATCATTCTTGAATTTTACTCCACAAAGCAGTATCATGTTGACAATTTGGACGTTGTTAATTCTTGGATAAATTAATTCTTGAACTTGTTTTATTGAATTCTTATATCATTGTCATCATCCTCATGTTTATAAAATGTTGAAAGTCATCTGTGGCCTGTAGTGCATAGATGGACTTGGTATGATTATGACCAGGGATTATTCGGTATAATCATGACCGTAATGTTACAAATGATGTGGTAAAAGTCCTCATTGGCCCGTAGTGCATTGATGGACAGTTGTTGGCATGATCATGACCATTAATGAATACACGAATATCCTTGGCCGTAGTGCAGGGGTGATTCGATGATGTGGATTATTTTATTAAGCTGAGTCTCAGCGATCACAGTGTTGGAAAACCTTTTAAATCATAAAAGATAGTAGAGTTTATTTTCTACTTGACTCTTTTAATGGATTGCTTGTTCCGCTGCAGTTAAACTTGATGTCTATTATATTTTATCAGTTTAACATTGTTGAAGGCTAATGATAATTTATTCTGCATTATCTTAGTCATAATATTTCTTACTGGGCTAGTTGAGCTCACCCTTTCTTTCACTGTTCTCTTCAGGAAATGAGAACGTAGCTGGGGCAAGTCGGGAAACGGAGTGATGGTCCGAATGATAGTATTAGTTAGTAGTCCTCACTATTCTATGTAATAGTGTGTTAATAAATGTAATGAGGACTCCTTTTGAGTATGAATACTCTCTAGAAGATAATATTTGTATTCAAACTCACAGTTTATGTTTTGTCGTATTGTACACGACAGTTGTATTAGTAAGTTGTATTTGTATTCTTGTACTATGTATCTGACGACCCAAGATGGGTGATGTATACCTAATTTTGGGGGCGTCACAGTTGGTATCAGAGCTTAGGGATATGATCCCTGGCTAAGATGTGAGAATAGAACTAGGAGGGGAGAGACGGGGAATTCCTTCGCTAGTATGACCTACCTAAGTTTATTTGCATGGTATTTAATTGGTCGGTCATAATATAAGGATAATATATGACATATCAATTAACTTTTATTTTGTGGCAGTATCTGAAAATGGCATCTGAGAATGTTGAGAATAGCAATGGAGCACAGACGACTGTTGATTCACCACATATCAATAATCAGGATAATGTGCATCAGGAAGGTGACAATCCTCATGCAAACAACAACACTGACCAGATGATGAATGATGGAATGTTCAGAGGTTTTATGCAATTCATGCAACAACAGGTGAAAGCGGCTCCTGTCCACAACGTAGGTGGAAATACTGAAAACTCTCAGGCGGTCACCGCTAAACAGTTTAAGGAGCTGGGACCACCGGAGTTTAAGGGAGAACCCAAACCACTTGTAGCTGAAACATGGATAAAGCAGATCACCAAGATATTTGATGTCTTGGGTTGCTCCGAGGAGCAAAAGGTTCCCTTTGCCGCCTTTATGTTGCGAGGAGAGGCAGATTACTGGTGGGAATCGATAAAGCGTACTCAACCTGCCGCACTGAAGATGTCTTGGGAGAAGTTCCAAGAGCTGTTTAACGACAAATACTTTCCCGAGAGTATTCGTCACATGAAGGAGGTGGAGTTCATCAAATTGGAGCAGAATAATATGACCGTGTCGCAGTACGAGGCAAAATTTGCGGAGTTATCCCGGTTTGCGTCCCACCTGGTGGATAATGAAGAAAGAATGACGCGGATGTTTTTAAGAGGTTTGAAGCCGGAGATACGTCAACATCTTGTTTCTCATAAACTTGTGTTTGTATTCAGATGTTGTAAATAGGGCTCAGTTGGTGGAGCGCGATAACGAGACAACGCAACCAAAAGAGAGCAGCCGGCAAAATGATAATACCAGTGAAAGCAGTCATCGAAGCGGTGACAACAAGCGTGGAGGGAATCAACAGGCCAGAAATGGTAACCACTTCGGTGGTAATCAGGGCCAAAACAATAAGAATGGGCATTTCAAGAAGAGGAGATTCAACAATGATGGAAAGACGTCAGCACCAGCACCTGTCGTTAAGGAAGGAGAACGACCACCTATCATATGTTTCAAATGCGGAGGGGAGGGGCACATCAGTCCAAACTGCGCGATGCCGTCCAAAGCATGTTATAATTGTGGAAGAGAAGGTCATTTAGCCCGATTTTGTCGTTTACCGAAGACAAATTCAGCTAGGATGGAGGCACCAAAGGCCGTCCCAGAAAAGTCAAAACCGGTTGTGCAAGGGAGAGCGTTTGTTGTGAACTCCCAAAGAGCAAGGAACCCGAATGAGGTCATCACGGGTAAGCTTATCATAAACTCTAACGAAGTCTATACTTTATTTGATACCGGTTCTACCCATTCTTTTATTTCTCCTACTTGCGCTCATCGATTAAATTTGATTCCGGAGAAATTAGACTTTGACTTAGCAGTTGAAACTCCATTGGGAGAAACCTTCATTACATCCACGGTTTATAAGTCTTGTTTGGTTCAAGTTGGTACCCACACATTACCTGTCGATCTTATTTCATTAAAAATACTTGCATTTGACGTGATTCTAGGGATTGATTGGTTAACTACTCATCATGCAAAAATTGATTGTTTTCGTAAGGTTGTTAGCTTTCATATTCCTAATCGACCTATTATGCGAATTCAAGCAACCAAACCATTAAAATCAATCGCTGTCATCTCAAGCCATAAAGCTATTCGTTTATTAAAAAACGGATGTCAAGCTTTCTTAGCTCATGTCACAGATCTAAACAAAAATACGTCAGCTTTGAATGATATTTCTGTTGTTAATAAATTTCCTGACGTATTTCCCGAAGAACTTCCTGGCCTACCCCCAGAGCGTGAAATTGAATTTTGTATCGACCTTGAACCCGGTACAAAACCCATTTCCAAAGCCCCATATCGAATGGCTCCTATTGAACTTCAGGAGTTAAAGACCCAACTGCAGGAATTGTTAGACATTGGTTTTATTCGTCCTAGTACTTCTCCTTGGGGTGCTCCTGTTCTGTTCGTGAAGAAGAAAGATGGGAGTATGCGACTTTGTATTGATTATCGGGAGTTGAATCATGTCACCATCAAAAATAGGTACCCATTGCCACGTATTGATGACCTGTTTGACCAGTTGCAAGGAGCACAATTCTTTTCAAAGATCGATCTTCGTTCTGGATATCATCAGCTGAAGGTTAGAACTGAGGATATTCCAAAGACTGCCTTCAGAACTCGGTATGGGCATTATGAATTCTTAGTTATGTCTTTTGGATTGACTAATGCTCCTGCTGCCTTCATGGATATGATGAACAGGGTATTCAAGGAATATTTGGATCACTTTGTGGTCGTCTTTATCGATGACATCCTTGTTTATTCCAAAAGCCGTGAAGATCATGAGCAACACTTGAGGTTGGTACTCCAAAAGCTTCGTGAATACAAACTTTATGCCAAGTTGAAGAAATGCGAGTTCTGGCTGGAAGAGGTAGCATTCCTTGGGCACGTAGTATCAAGTCGTGGAATATCGGTTGACCCGGCAAAGATTGAAGCTATTCAAAGCTGGGAGCAACCTAAATCAGTGACCGAGGTACGTAGCTTTCTTGGTTTAGCTGGTTATTATCGGAGATTCGTGGAAGGATTTTCTCGAATCGCTACTCCATTAACTCAGCTGACTCGGAAAGATACAAAGTTCGGTTGGAGCGAAGAATGTGAGCAGAGTTTTCAAGAACTCAAGAGGAGACTCATTTCAGCACCTGTTCTAACAATACCATCTGGCTCGGAGGGATTTGTCATCTACAGTGATGCTTCGAGCAAAGGGTTGGGATGTGTTCTCATGCAACATGGAAAAGTCATAGCCTATGCATCAAGACAACTCAAGGAATATGAGAGGAATTATCCTACTCATGATCTAGAGTTGGCAGCTGTTGTCTTTGCACTTAAAATTTGGAGGCATTACTTGTATGGGGAGAAGGTGGAGATCTTTACGGATCATAAAAGCCTCAAATATTTCTTCACTCAAAAGGAACTCAACATGCGACAACGACGTTGGCTTGAACTGTTGAAAGATTATGATCATACCATTCAATACCATCCTGGAAAAGCGAACGTGGTAGCTGACGCATTGAGTAGAAGATCATATGCAAGTACGAGTGCGATATTGTCAACACAAAGGCCCATTTTGTGTGATTTGCAAAGGATGGAGATAGAGTTAAAGACTCCAGGGACCCATGTGATGATGGCGAATATACGAGTAGAACCAACTTTAATCGATAAAGTTAAAGCTGCTCAAGCTACAGACCTGGAGCTGATGCGTATGAGGAAGAAAGTGCAAGAAGGTTCTATGCCGGAAGCAAGAATCGATGAAGAAGGAATACTTCGAGTCAACTCCAGACTTTGTGTTCCTAACAACCCTGATTTAAAGTATGAAATCATGATGGAGGCGCACAACACACCGTTTGCAATCCATCCTGGAAGTACCAAAATGTATCATGATCTTCGTCATACATTTTGGTGGAGCAATATGAAGAGAGAGATAGCGTTGTTTATCTCAAGGTGTCTAACTTGTCAACGAGTCAAAGCGGAGCATCAAGTACCAAAAGGTCCATTGCAACCACTTGAAATTCCAGAATGGAAGTGGGAGCACATTACCATGGATTTCGTTACCGGTCTTCCTAAGGTTTCTCAAGGTATAGATGCGATTTGGGTCATTGTTGATAGATTGACCAAGTCTGCTCATTTCTTACCGATACGAGAAACTTATACACTTGAACGTCTTGCTCGTATGTACATAAACGAGATTGTAAGACTGCATGGTATGCCAGTATCCATAGTTTCTGATCGAGACCCAAGATTCACTTCACGATTTTGGGTTAGTTTACAAAAAGCTATGGGCACGGATTTACGATTTAGTTCAGCATATCATCCTCAGACGGACGGACAATCAGAGAGGACTATTCAAACTCTTGAAGATCTATTAAGACT
This sequence comes from Panax notoginseng, assembly GCA_016801055.1. NCBI lineage: Eukaryota > Viridiplantae > Streptophyta > Magnoliopsida > Apiales > Araliaceae > Panax > Panax notoginseng. Next base: position 171,798,274 of record CM029012.1, read on the forward strand.
CTGTGTCTTTGACTTCAAGGGAAGTTGGGACAAGTTCTTACCATTGGTGGAGTTTTCCTACAACAACAGTTATCAAGCAAGTATTGGCATGGCTCCATTCGAAGCATTGTATGGAAGAAAATGTCGTTCTCCAGTATGCTGGGATGAGGTGGGTGAAGCAACGTTGTTGGGACCGGAGTTGGTACGTATGACTACAGAAAAGATTCAAACGATCCGACAACGTATAAAAACCTCACAAGATCGACAAAAGAGTTATGCTGATCTTCATCGAAAGGACGTGAAATTTGATGTAGGAGATCATGTGTTCTTACGTGTTGCTCCATGGAAAGGAGTTACGAGATTTGGAAAGAGAGGAAAGCTCAATCCTCGATTCATCGGTCCATTTTTAATCCTCGATCGAGTAGGAACTGTGGCTTATAGACTCGCTTTACCGCCAAGTATGTCTCGTGTTCATAACGTTTTTCACATATCCATGTTACGCAAATATGTGGAAGACCCGAACCACATTATTGAGTTAGAACCGGACGAAATAACGGAGGATTTGACGTATGAAGAAGTTCCTGTTCAAATCTTGGATAAGAAGGAACATATTCTACGCTCCAAGGTTATACCTCAAGTCAAAGTTTTGTGGAGAAACCACGATGTTGAGGAAATGACTTGGGAGTTAGAATCTGAAATGAAATCAAGGTATCCTTACCTCTTCGACATACCAGGTACGTACCCTAATTTCGAGGGCGAAATTTCATAAGAAGAGGAGGTTGTAAGACCCCAACTTTTATAAATAAAGATGAATTTTCTATAAATATCATTTTTGAATATTATGGAGTTAATTTGATATAATGTTATAGTTGTGGGTAATATTTATAAATTTTGCAAAGTACGCAAGTTGTTATATAATATTCGATTGGTCGGGGAATATTCATTTTAACAGGGAATATTCGTACAACGACACAATCATTGGTGGACCCCACAACAGAATTATTGTCGGATTGAGAAAACGACAAAAATATTTTATTAAAAATAACGGCGGAAGTTTTACCATTGTTACTGTTGAACTACTCGGTAGTAAAAGTACAGTAATACGTGTGGTTGCATAGTAGCACACGGTATTGATTATTAATGCTTATGTGAGAAGTCACTTAGTTTGATTCAATTATTGTCAGTTAATAATATGAATTATTAGCGATAATGACGTTTTATTTTATTCGTATTATTAACGTAATAAAACAGAAACATCTTTTTATATAAAACAGAATACTTTATTAAAGTTATTCTATAAATAGAATATATTATATTTTATTTAAAAGATTTTTCTTTAAATATGGACCGTCAGATTAAAGTAATCAATCTGAACCGTTCATGGATTAGTTACTATGCATTCTATTTTTCTATAAATAGCAGCTCATTCCTTCATTATTTCTTACGAATTCACTGAACTCTAGAGAGAGAAACTATAGAGAGAAACTATAGAGAGAGAGAAGAAGAGTATTCTGCTACTTAACTACTTCCTTATTTCAGCTCGTCTTTAAAACGGTAAGGGATGTTATTCTTTCTTATTCATGAAGAGAACTGTTGTTATTCCATTTCTTATTATTCTGTTGAAATAACCTGTATACGCGGTCTACCCTATACTTGGTGACATTCTTCTATTATTCTGTTGGAACATTTTGTCTGTGTGTTTTACACCGGACTTGGTTCCGTTTTTATTATTATTCTGTTGGAACATCCTGTCTGTGTGTTTTACACCGGACCTGGTTCTATTTTTGTTATTATTCTGTTGGAACATCCTGTCTGTGTATTTTACACCGGACCTGGTTCCATTATTTATTATTCTGTCGGAATATCCTGTCTGTGTATTTTACACCGGACCTGGTTCCATTATTTATTATTCTGTCGGAATATCCTGTCTGTGCGTTTACGCCGGACCTGGTTCCATTATTATTATTCTGTTAAGAATAACCTGTCTGTGCGGTCTATCGCATGCATGGTGATTTCTTTTGTTATTCCATTCCTTGTTATACTCAGTTGATTTTTGACTTCTATACTCCATGAAATTAGTGGAATATCCTTGATATTTGCGCTTCATCTAGTATCTATTCATGAAAATATTCTCCTGATCAGTCTTGAAGTTACTCCACAAAGCAGTATCATGTTGACAATTTGGACGTTGTTAATTATTGGATAAATTAATTCTTGAACTTGTTTTATTGAATTCTTATATCATTGTCATCATCCTCATGTTTATAAAATGTTGAAAGTCATCTGTGGCCTGTAGTGCATAGATGGACTTGGTATGATTATGACCAGGAATTATTCGGTATAATCATGACCGTAATGTTACAAATGATGTGGTAAAAGTCCTCATTGGCCCGTAGTGCATTGATGGACAGTTGTTGGCATGATCATGACCATTAATGAATACATGAATATCCTTGGCCGTAGTGCAGGGGTGATTCGATGATGTGGATTATTTTATTAAGCTGAGTCCTAGCTGTAAGACCCCGAATTTTATGAAATAAAAGTATTCAATTTTTCTTATAATTACTATTTAGTAATGATTAAATTGATAAATGTTAAAGTTAAGGGTGATATATAAATTTTTTTTCGAAATACACAAGCAGTTATAAAATATTCATTGTTGTCGGGGAATATTCGCTTGGTCGTGGAATATTCTTACTGTCGGAGAATATTCGTACGACGGCGCAGTCTTTTATGGGCCCCATAACGGAAAGCGATTGGATGAAGAAAACGACAAGAGTAAGTTGTTTATAATTAACGGCGTAGTTGTTATCGTTAACACTGTTGGAATACCCGGTGGTTAAAATACAGTAATACGCGTGTTTGCACAGTAGCACACAGTTTTACACAGTATTTTTGAATTATTGATCCTTACGTAAGAAGGCACTACTCAATAATTGTTACAGTAATTACTGTTCAATATTTTATTTTATTGATTCAATAATTGCTACGTTGAAATTTTATATTATTGTTGTGCAATAATTGTCACTGCACAGTATTTCTCCATTATCAGATCAATAATTCATATTATTTAAATAATATTATTAGATAGCATTATTGACAATGTCTAGAAAGTTCTGTCTAAGGAGAGGTTTGGTCATTTAATTGCGCGCCAGTAAGGAGAAATTCTTATTGGAAAGCCCCCTCTTTCCTGGGAACGGCCTGGTTGTCATAAATGTGATTCTGTAATATTATTTGTGAATAATTAATTATTGATTCATATGATAAGAAAATATTTATTTTATGTGGATATAAATGAGGGATATATTTTTGTGGTTAAAAATGGAGTTAATGTTGAGGTTTTTATCAGTATTTTGTCGGAATGGAGGTATTAAAAATCAGGGTTTTTGAGATATTTTGCGGGGGTTATAATTTTTAATCCGACCGTTGGATCGTGGTAATTTTTGGATATGTTATACATATATAAGTTGAGTATATGTCCACAAATTTTGAACCGTTAAAAATGAACGTATGATTTGTTATGAATTTTACGAGATGACTGGTACAGAAATTGTTGAATTTTTGGAGTTTATCATTTTGGTGGAAAATTCTAGAATTGGTGGGCTCCACTTGTGGTTGGTGAAGAAATGTGCTGAATTATATTTCAAATGTGGTGGGTGGGAATAGTAGCAGGTAAAGCCATCAGGTTGCAGGTCAAACTTACCAAAATTTTCCTATAAATAGAGGGCTAAGTTAGAATTGAAAATCACACCAAAACATAAGCTTTCTCTCTTTCTCTCTCTATATTATGAAGCATATTTTGTGAGTATTTAGATACTTTGAGAGTTGCTATTCAGTGCAAGTTTCCTTCGCTTTACATTCCGGTCAGAAGTACTGCTGTTTCGAGGTAAGGGATAGTAAGGGATAGTAAGGGATAGTAAGGGATATTAAGGGATTTTAAGGGTTGTTATGATTTTCAGTTTCGTAATTTTTCTGATCTTCAAAAATTCTGGAAAAATTTGAAATGATATTTTGATGAGTTTTCTTGATTGTGTCCAAAAATGGTGATTTTTGGATGTATAGATTGAGAGTTATGAATTTTATGAGAAAAGACTATTTTAAAAGTAACAGCTTATAATTCCTTGTGGTTAACTCCAAAATTGATGAAATTTTTATTGGGAGTACATGTATATGATAGGAGTATACTCTGTGAATTTCAGAATTTTTAGACAAAAGTACAATTTTTGATAAATGTCTAAATATTCGGCTATTTTGGCCATATGAAAAATAGTAAATGACTTTTAAAAATTCTGAGAAAAATATATGTTCACTATGGGACTATATTATGCTAAATCCCAGAAAAGAAATATTTTTGGAACTGATTTGGTATTTTTCATGAAAATGGTCTAGTTATGAGTAAATGAATTAAATATGTTTTGTGAAGAAAGAAAATTGGAAAATAGGATTTTATGGCTTGAGAATCCTATATGAGGTATATGCAGATTTTTGATGAGGGTTTTGGTTATTGATGATGAAATTGTAAGAGTTGGCATTTTATGATGATTAAATGCATTAATTAGTAAAGTGTAAACAATTAAAATAAATTGTTTATAAATTTAAGTAATGTTATTCTTTCAATATCATTATACCGAAATATTGGTATGGATTTTATTGTGAAATTTCTATCTTTTGTGTCGGGGTTACTATTCATGAGTTACTATTCACGATTTACTATTCATGAGTTACGAATATTACTCTTGAATTAAAACTATATGTTGATCATATTATTTTTATCATCATATATAACATTTTTATAACCCTGATGTTGAAATTCTCTTTCACTGGAGTGTAAAGATGGGTAGATTATTGGTATGATCATGACTAGGGTTCTCTTTGGCTTGTAGTGCAAAGTTGAATTGTGACTGGTATGATCATGACCATTGAATTTATAATTGAATATCTTAAGCTTAAGTGCAATGGTGAATTGATCAACATGGTTATAATTATTGTTTATATAAATTCTGAAATGATTATATATTTCTTTGAGATATGAATATATTTGGCCTGTAGTGCAAATATAAATTGTTGATGAATATCTTTGGCATGTAGTGCAAAGATGGCCTGTTGATGAATATCTTTGGTCTGTAGTGCAAAGATGAACTGTTGTTGAATATCTTTGGCCCGTAGTGCAAAGATGGTTTGTTGATGAATATCTTTGGCCTGTAGTGCAAAGATGAACTGTTGTTGAATATCTTTGGCCCGTAGTGCAAAGATGGTTTGTTGATGAATATCTTTGGCCCGTAGTGCAAAGATGGATTTGTTAGTATGATTATAAACAGGAACTGTGATTTGGTATAACCATGATCTTTGATGTTTCAGGTAAAGACAGGTGATGAAAATATTCTTCGTCCTGGGTGCGAAGAAAAATTTATAGTCACAATTATGATTATGAGTTATTCATATGATTGTGGAAAGGAACTGTTGAGTGATGTTACATGGATAAAACATTGTTGATGGATTTTTAACATGGAGAAGATAATAGACTTTATAGTCTATTTGACTCTTCTAATGGATTGCATGTTCCGCTGCAACTATGGTTGAAATTTTTTATCATCTACCATATGTTCTAAATCTCTGATTTATTATTGATGAAGACTATTGATAATTTATTTATCTTTAGTCATGATATTCTTTACTGAGCTAGTTGTGCTCACCCTTTTGCTTCACAATTCCTTTCAGGTAATAAGAGTGTAGCTGGGTCGAGCGAGGGTAACAAGGGAATAGAACGGTGGTCATCATTTAGTAGTTATATTTGGTGAAGAAAATAGGGTGAGGCGAACCCAACGTTGGAAGGGTGTTTTGCCACTATCATACAAGATGTCTAACGACATACAACCTCGTGTCATCATAAGACAGGATTGTGCTCATCCGCTTGCTGAGTATATCTACAAGCACTACCTATATAATCTTGGTGTTTGTTTGAAGAAATTCTCAATTAGATACAGTGGAGATAATGATAAGTCAAGAGAAGACTCACCATTGGGATGAATATGATAGTAATCTTCTCATTTTTCTTTGGGGTCTATTGGGTCAACCAAGGATAATTCTGTGGCCATATGATATCTATCATAACCTAGACGCGTGGTCTCCCATGTACGAAGGTTTCCTTGAGCACTTCCCAAAGATTCTAATTTCTAAAACAGTTTTTGACTATACCTTTATGTAAGGTGTTATTGTGAGGTGATGTCCACGGTTGGAACATGAGTCACATTTGGTATATATTTGTATCCAAACTCACAGCATATGTGTTGTTGTATTTTGCACGACAATTGTTGTAATGAAGTTGTAGTTGTTTTCTGTACCATGTATTTGGCGACTCAGAATAGGTTGGATGGAATGAACCTATTTTGGGGTCGTTACATTTGGTATCAGAGCTATAAGTAAAGAGCCCCGAGCCTCTCGCTAGTGACTTCCTGTTGATGGGGGATGCACCGAAGCCAGACTCTCCGTAGGGGACGCCGTTCTGCGGTGGCAAACTGATAGGTACCACTGTGAGGTGCTGTGGTTGAAGCACCATGAGAGTTACAGGTGGTATCAGAGCTTAGGGATATGATCTCTGGCGGAGATCGGGGAATAGGACTAGGAGGAGATAGACGAGTAAATCCTTCGCTAGTGTGTCCTACCTAAGCTTATTTGTTGGTCAGTCATAATATCGAGATATTATGTGATATGTTAATTTGTTAAATTAACCCTTGTTTTGAAGCTGTATTCTAGAATGATATTTGAAATACAGGAGATGAGCAATGGAGAAATTATGATGACAGGGAAGATGAAATCTAAAATGAAAGGAAGGTATTCTCAACTTTTCGAAATACCAGGTACGTAAATTTCGGGGACGAAATTTCATAAGGAGGGGAGATTGTAAGACCCCGAATTTTATGAAATAAAAGTATTCAATTTTTCTTATAATTACTATTTAGTAAATGATTAAATTGATAAATGTTAAAGTTAAGGGTGATATATGAATTTTTTTTCGAAATACACAAGCAGTTATAAAATATTCATTGTTGTCGGGGAATATTCGCTTGGTCGTGGAATATTCTTACTGTCGGAGAATATTCGTACGACGGCGCAGTCTTTTGTGGGCCCCATAACGGAAAGCGATTGGATGAAGAAAACGAAAAGAGTAAGTTGTTTATAATTAACGGCGTAGTTGTTATCGTTAACACTGTTGGAATACCCGGTGGTTAAAATACAGTAATACGCGTGTTTGCACAGTAGCACACGATTTTACACAGTATTTTTGAATTATTGATCCTTACGTAAGAAGGCACTACTCAATAATTGTTACAGTAATTACTGTTCAATATTTTATTTTATTGATTCAATAATTGCTACGTTGAAATTTTATATTATTGTTGTGCAATAATTGTCACTGCACAGTATTTCTCCATTATCAGATCAATAATTCATATTATTTAAATAATATTATTAGATAGCATTATTGACAATGTCTAGAAAATTCTGTCTAAGGAGAGGTTTGGTCATTTAATTGCGCGCCAGTAAGGAGAAATTCTTATTGGAAAGCCCCCTCTTTCCTGGGAACGGCCTGGTTGTCATAAATGTGATTCTGTAATATTATTTGTGAATAATTAATTATTGATTCATATGATAAGAAAATATTTATTTTATGTGGATATAAATGAGGGATATATTTTTGTGGTTAAAAATGGAGTTAATGTTGAGGTTTTTATCAGTATTTTGTCGGAATGGAGGTATTAAAAATCAGGGTTTTTGAGATATTTTGCGGGGGTTATAATTTTTAATCCGACCGTTGGATCGTGGTAATTTTTGGATATGTTATACATATATAAGTTGAGTATATGTCCACAAATTTTGAACCGTTAAAAATGAACGTATGATTTGTTATGAATTTTACGAGATGACTGGTTCAGAAATTGTTGAATTTTTGGAGTTTATCATTTTGGTGGAAAATTCTAGAATTGGTGGGCTCCACTTGTGGTTGGTGAAGAAATGTGCTGAATTATATTTCAAATGTGGTGGGTGGGAATAGTAGCAGGTAAAGCCATCAGGTTGCAGGTCAAACTTACCAAAATTTTCCTATAAATAGAGGGCTAAGTTAGAATTGAAAATCACACCAATAACATAAGCTTTCTCTCTTTCTCTCTCTATATTATGAAGCATATTTTGTGAGTATTTAGATACTTTGAGAGTTGCTATTCAGTGCAAGTTTCCTTCGGCTTTACATTCCGGTCAGAAGTACTGCTGTTTCGAGGTAAAGGATAGTAAGGGATAGTAAGGGATAGTAAGGGATATTAAGGGATTTTAAGGGTTGTTATGATTTTCAGTTTCGTAATTTTTCTGATCTTCAAAAATTCTGGAAAAATTTGAAATGATATTTTGATGAGTTTTCTTGATTGTGTCCAAAAATGGTGATTTTTGGATGTATAGATTGAGAGTTATGAATTTTATGAGAAAAGACTATTTTAGAAGTAACAGCTTATAATTCCTTGTGGTTAACTCCAAAATTGATGAAATTTTTATTGGGAGTACATGTATATGATAGGAGTATACTCTGTGAATTTCAGAATTTTTAGATAAAAGTACAATTTTTGATAAATGTCTAAATATTCGGCTATTTTGGCTATATGAAAAATAGTAAATGACTTTTAAAAATTCTGAGAAAAATATATGTTCACTATGGGACTATATTATGCTAAATCCCAGAAAAGAAATATTTTTGGAACTGATTTGGTATTTTTCATGAAAATGGTCTAGTTATGAGTAAATGAATTAAATATGTTTTGTGAAGAAAGAAAATTGGAAAATAGGATTTTATGGCTTGAGAATCCTATATGAGGTATATGCAGATTTTTGATGAGGGTTTTGGTTATTGATGATGAAATTGTAAGAGTTGGCATTTTATGATGATTAAATGCATTAATTAGTAAAGTGTAAACAATTAAAATAAATTGTTTATAAATTTAAGTAATGTTATTCTTTCAATATCATTATACCGAAATATTGGTATGGATTTTATTGTGAAATTTCTATCTTTTGTGTCGGGGTTACTATTCATGAGTTACTATTCACGATTTACTATTCATGAGTTACGAATATTACTCTTGAGATTAAAACTATATGTTGATCATATTATTTTTATCATCTTATATAACATTTTTATAACCCTGATGTCGAAATTCTCTTTCACTGGAGTGTAAAGATGGGTAGATTATTGGTATGATCATGACTAGGGTTCTCTTTGGCTTGTAGTGCAAAGTTGAATTGTGACTGGTATGATCATGACCATTGAATTTATAATTGAATATCTTAAGCTTAAGTGCAAAGGTGAATTGATCAACATGGTTATAATTATTGTTTATATAAATTCTGAAATAAATATATATTTCTTTGAGATATGAATATATTTGGCCTGTAGTGCAAATATAAATTGTTGATGAATATCTTTGGCATGTAGTGCAAAGATGGCCTGTTGATGAATATCTTTGGTCTGTAGTGCAAAGATGAACTGTTGTTGAATATCTTTGGCCCGTAGTGTAAAGATGGTTTGTTGATGAATATCTTTGGCCTGTAGTGCAAAGATGAACTGTTGTTGAATATCTTTGGCCCGTAGTGCAAAGATGGTTTGTTGATGAATATCTTTGGCCCGTAGTGCAAAGATGGATTTGTTAGTATGATTATAAACAGGAACTGTGATTTGGTATAACCATGATCTTTGATGTTTCAGGTAAAGACAGGTGATGAAAATATTCTTCGTCCTGGGTGCGAAGAAAAATTTATAGTCACAATTATGATTATGAGTTATTCATATGATTGTGGAAAGGAACTGTTGAGTGAGGTTACATGGATAAAACATTGTTGATAGATTTTTAACATGGAGAAGATAATAGAATTTATAGTCTATTTGACTTTTCTAATGGATTGCATGTTCCGCTGCAACTATGGTTGAAATTTTTTATCATCTACCATATGTTCTAAATCTCTGATTTATTATTGATGAAGACTATTGATAATTTATTTATCTTTAGTCATGATATTCTTTACTGAGCTAGTTATGCTCACCATTTTGCTTCACAATTCCTTTCAGGTAATAAGAGTGTAGCTGGGTCGAGCGAGGGTAACAAGGGAATAGAACGGTGGTCATCATTTAGTAGTTATATTTGGTGAAGAAAATAGGGTGAGGCGAACCCAACGTTGGAAGGGTGTTTTGCCACTATAATACAAGATGTCTAACGACATACAACCTCGTGTCATCATAAGACATGATTGTGCACATCCGCTTGCCGAGTATATCTACAAGCACTATCTATATAATCTTGGTGTTTGTTTGAAGAAATTCTCAGTTAGATACAGTGGAGATAATGATAAGTCAAGAGAAGACTCACCATTGGGATGAATATGATAGTAATCTTCTCATTTTTCTTTGGGGTCTATTGGGTCAACCAAGGATAATTCTGTGGCCATATGATATCTATCATAACCTAGACGCGTGGTCTCCCATGTACGAAGGTTTCCTTGAGCACTTCCCAAAGATTCTAATTTCTAAAACAGTTTTTGACTATACCTTTATGTAAGGTGTTATTGTGAGGTGATGTCCACGGTTGGAACATGAGTCACATTTGGTATATATTTGTATCCAAACTCACAGCATATGTGTTGTTGTATTTTGCACGACAATTGTTGTAATGAAGTTGTAGTTGTTTTTTGTACCATGTATTTGGCGACTCAGAATAGGTTGGATGGAATGAACCTATTTTGGGGTCGTTACACTAGCGATCACAGTGTTGGAAAACCTTTTAAATCATAAAAGATAGTAGAGTTTATTTTCTACTTGACTCTTTTAATGGACTGCTTGTTCCACTGCAGTTAAACTTGATGTCTATTATATTTTATCAGTTTAACATTGTTGAAGGCTAACGATAATTTATTCTGCATTATCTTAGTCATAATATTTCTTACTGGGCTAGTTGAGCTCACCCTTTCTTTCACTGTTCTCTTCAGGAAATGAGAACGTAGCTGGGGCAAGTCGGGAAACGGAGTGATGGTTCGAATGATAGTATTAGTTAGTAGTCCTCACTATTCTATGTAATAGTGTGTTAATAAATGTAATGAGGACTCCTTTTGAGTATGAATACTCTCTAGAAGATAATATTTGTATTCAAACTCACAGTTTATGTTTTGTCGTATTGTACACGACAGTTGTATTAGTAAGTTGTATTTGTATTTTGTACTATGTATCTGACGACCCAAGATGGGTGATGTATACCTAATTTTGGGGGCGTCACAATTTTTATATTAATAACTATATTTATCATATTCTTTCTCTTTTACTCTCATAATCTATTTAATATATTTATTATGAAGGTGAGAGTTACAAAAAAATATAACTATCTAGAAAATTAAATGACATAGGAAATATTAATTACTACTAGCTGTGTCCCGTGCCTCTAGCAATACATGGATGATGAGATTTATCCCAAACTTTGGACGGTCCAAATGATTTATTAGATTGAATGAAAAATTCAAAATCAATTATATTTTGTTAAATAGATTAGGGTCATAGAAAAATAAAAAATAATTATTAGAATTATAAAAAAATAAAAAAAATAATTATTGAAGTCATAGAAAATTGAAAAAATAATTATTAGTCAGAAAAGCGAAAAAACAATCAAAAAAACAGTAATTTAGGTAAAAGAAAATTTTTATTAATCTCCTTTAGGAGGAGTATGAGAGAGAGAGAGAGAGAGTTTAAACGGGCGAAATAGTGGAGGAAGAGAGAGAGAGAGAGGGAGAGAATTGCTCCGACTTCTGCTGTCTGTAATCCGACTTGAGGTCAGTCCCTGAATAGCCTAATCAGATCTTTATCCATTTACTCAATCTTATTATTATGCACATATATAATTATTTCTGTCCACCTATATGTATATTTGAATGTTTTTCTATTATGAATTTATGGTCAATTCATGAGATTGACTTGTCAAATAGGCAATGTTTTTGGTCTAATTGAAACCAATTTTTTGTTTATGTGGTGTGTATTATGGGCAACGATAATTTGGTGTATGCATAACTAGAAAAATTCACATTTTATGGATTTTGTATATCCGTTGCAACTTTCAATTGGGTGGGTGTATATATACACACACATTTGTGTGTATGTTTTTGGGTGAGGTAACTGATGAATTGTTGCTCATGTCCAGTATAACTGAAAGGAATAAAGGTTGTTGCTAGGATTCTGATTTTCCTAGTAATCATGTAACCAGGACAGATATTTATAAGGAAATTTATTATTTCAATGTATGATTCAATTCAATTAGAATGAACGCAGATGAAGTCATTTTGGGGTTTATTCATTGCAGGTGGCGTCCTCAATAGTTGCATCTCACGGTTTTTCTCAGTTGAAAGTAGTATGAGTATGAGTGGATCTTCTCTGGGTTCCGGTTAGTTGTATTGTGTCACTCTGTTCTCCCTCCCTTTCTCAGAGTTATGATTAGGTAGTATAAAGTTAAAAATTCCTTTTTGGTTGCCATGAATACTGGAAAAACAAGAAAAGAAAAAGATAATTATTAATTTCCTTGGTTCATTTGGCTCCCAAAGCTGAGAACAAGGAGCCTAGCCAAGTACTTAAATTAGGATTAACTGTTTGAAGTTATGGTTTGATTGGTTTCTCTTTAATCTCCAACAATGGAAAGCCTTTGTTTACTCATTTTTCTTTACAACCAAGCATATCATTGATCTTTGGACATTTCTCGTCTTTTAATTTGAAATGATTTGTGTAACTTTATGTTGCTGAGATAATTTTCAAAAGATAAGACAAATTGATGAACAGTATACCAATTTTTTCTTCTGCTTGTCATTTGATGAGAAATTTTGTTTTTATTGGCATCACAGGTGGTAGAACTGCTAGAAGGACATTTGAATTTGGAAGAACACATGTGGTTAGACCAAAAGGTAGACACCAGGCCACTATAGTCTGGCTACATGGACTCGGTGATAATGGCTCAAGGTTATATCTAACTACTTAACCTTCTTTAAATGACCCGTTCTTATCTTTAGCTCATTCTATCTTTTAATTTTGCCTGCAGCTGGTCCCAGCTCTTGGAGACACTCCCTCTTCCAAATGTAAGGGTTGTACACTTACTGTATGCAAACTGTCCAAGTTCTTTTTACGTAAACAAGAATTTCTATGAGCAGTGGGTTTGCCTTACAATCAAGTGCTTATTTAATTATATATGCTGCAGATTAAGTGGATTTGCCCGACTGCTCCTTCTCAACCAATAACTTTATTTGGTGGCTTTCCTTCGACTGCTTGTAAGTTAATGCTCTGGAAACGTGGTTGTTTAGTTAAGTTAAATCACATTATGTTACTTATCAATTTGGAAATGAGAAATATATTCATACTTTTAGTTGCAACATATGATTAGAAAGGAAAATGTAAGAACAATTACTGCAACCTTCATATTCGGAATCTGTTAGCAGCATTTTGTAGAAAGGAAAAGTATGATTTAATAATGAAATTTATTAATAGTGGTGAAATTTGTTGCACAGACTATAAATCTGCTGCTTTTTTTTCCCAAAAAAATTCTGCTCTTTGTCATGTCTACTAAAATTACTTGAAGTTTATTATATATTTTAGGGTGTGATGTAAGTGAACTTTCGGAAGATGCTAACGAAGATCTAGAAGGGTTGGATGCTTCAGCAGTGCATGTTGCAAGTTTGTTGTCTACAGAACCCCCTGATGGTAAGTTATATTCTCACAGCTCAATATGATCTGATTTTTCTATAATATAAGCAACGTAATGAACTTGGTTCTGTAGTGATAATTATGACCTTTTAAATTGCCAAAACCTTTGAGGCTCCTATTCTTAGTTCGATTGATAAAGAAATTTTGAACTTTTAGGCTAGCTATTTAGGCTCTAGGCTTGTTGAAGTATACTATGATCAATTTTCTTGTTCTTCCTTGGCAGTATCTGGACCTTTGAAGTTTATACTTTCAATGCTGTTTCTTTACCATAATTGTAATTGCATGCCTTGAGCTTGGCTTATATAATTTTTTGTATTCCCTTTTTTTGACCTTTTAGAACAAAAATTGTGCTACAGGATTTGGCAGATCTATTACTTGATTTATGCTTTGATCTAGCTTTAAAAACTCATTCTTCCTTATTATGCTTTAATTGAATGTTCAATATTTTATATAGTATTACTATTTTTATGTCTAGTCTTCTTCTTTTTTCGACTAACAAGTTACTCTGTCTCAGTATCCAGTTACTGAACTCATACATTGATGAATATATGTATCTATTAGTACAACTACTGCCACCAATACTATTATTTCATTTTATTGAGTTTTTGGTTACAAAAATGGATTTTTCCTTGAATTATACAGTTTAATGTGTTTTTTTGGAAATTTTAGAACTTCCATTTGTGTTCGACATGGAAATTCAAGTAATTCCACATTATGTTTCTTCCTTAGCCTTTTGTAATAATTTTGATATTGCGCGTAATATTGTGAGGATTGTAGAGGATGAGTTTTAGTGTCAATGCCTGTTTATTTTGGTGATGTGTTCATTTCATTGAATTAGTCTATTGGCTTTTTGCATTCAAATTCTCTTCTGAATTAAACAGAACCATTATCCGAGGACCATTACTCTACTCCCCTCCCCTAAAAGAAAATTAGTTAAATAAATGATATGTAAAAAGAAAGAATAGTTTATTCATAAAATAACTGCTTTTCTTTAGTTTTACAATCCTAAGGTTGTTGTCATTTAAATTATGTATTGCAGTTAAACTTGGCGTTGGAGGCTTTAGTATGGGTGCAGCAACCTCCATTTACTCTGCAGTTTGTTTTGCACAAGGAAAATTTAGGAATGGCAATCCATATACTGCCAATTTGAGTGCAGTTGTTGGACTTAGTGGCTACCTTCCTTGTTCGAAGTCTGTCTTCTTGCATTATATCCTTTTATCTTTTAAATGGGCTCTTTATAATTGCTTCTTTGATTATTACTATTATTATTATGATTATTATTATTTATTTTCAATGATTCTGGTTTGTATGATTAAATGTTCTCTGCTATTTTGATATAGGACCCTAGATAAAAGGGTAGAAGGGGATGAGGCTAAAAGGCGTGCTGCATCCTTACCCATTTTGCTCTGTCATGGTAGAGGTATTCACCTACATTTCTCATATACTGGCAATATAGATAACATGTTTAAAACCGTCTTTATTTTAAGAATAAGCTGAACAATCTATTAGGCTATAGCATCTCCAACAATCTTGAAATATTAGAAACTATTGCAGCTTGATTAGTATATGATCTGAGAGGCTCAGATAATTTGATCTAAGCTTCTATGATATCCTTTCTTTGATTTTTACTTATTTACCTTTCCAGCAAATTTTCTATTGTACTATAGAACTTGGTTGCATGAAAAGCCAGGCTTGAGCAAAATATCTCTTAACTACGCAATATCAAGAAAAAAGTATAATGGAATAGACCATTTGTTGCTGTAGGCCTCTAATTAGACAATTACTTCCTTTTTATCCATAGTTTTTCTGTATTAAAAAACAGATCCATAGTTTTTCTGTATTAAAAAAAAAGGTAAGGTTGAAACTTCTGAATTCATCTGACCGGAGAGCCTCTTCATGTATCATTTGGGGAAAACTTGTACTTGCCTCGGCCTTGAAATTAAATATTTAGATTGTAATCATATGATCTATGTATTAATCAGACAGACTTATTGCTTATTTCTATACTCTCCTGGTACAGTTGCTGCCTGGTTATACAAACTTAGATTTATCTACAAGCTAGAATTGATATAGCTTCGGAAATTTTATATATTTTTGTTCTATATTTTTATCCAATACCTCTTTAGTTATCTTCTTCTTTTATTACTTTTTTTTGTGTGGCTCATACTTATTTAGTTTATCACTCCAACCATTGCTTCAGTTTATTTACAAATTTTAAGTCTATATTGTAAATGTTTAGAAGAACTTGAACCTACTTTTTCTACCTTGTCACTTTCTCATTTTTGGTCATCTTGTTAACCCAAATATATTGTCAAGTTCAGATTCCCTTCTAGTTGTCTGTTCTCATTTATTTTCTGGCTCTCTTTCTGGCTTTGACTCTGAACTTCCAATTTGAATTACTTCCATTATGTTTAATTTATGAGCTATTTGTGTTTTCTCATGCACTTGTTAGAAGAAAAGTCTTGGGAGTGCAGCGTGCTGAATGCCCTTTTCCTTTTCTAGCTAACAGAATGGTCAATCTGATAACCGAGAAATTCGAGTATTTATGTTTTTAAGGATGGAATCTACTTAGAGTGGCAGAGGGAAGCTGGTTTTAAATTTCATTCCCTGACCATTAGCTTTATTCGTATTAAAAAGCTTGGGGACGGTGCAGGAAAGATAACATTTTCCGGTAGCATGGCATATATTGTCAATTGCAGAAGATGATAATTGTCACTAGGGAATTTTTACCCTATTGGACAATTTGTTAATAGTTTTGTTGCTGTTATCAGCTTATTTGGTAAATATAATCTGCCAATAATTTTGGTTGAATTTGATGCACAGGTGATGATGTGGTCCGGTTTAAATTCGGTGAGAAGTCTTCTCAGAAATTAAGTTCATGTGGCTTTCAAGATTGCACATTCAAAGCCTACACTGCGTATGTGATTATATATTAGTTTTCCTGTCTCATAGTTCATGTGGCTTTCAAGATTGCACATTCAAAGCCTACACTGCATATGTGATTATATATTAGTTTTCCTGTCTCATTTAAGTTGACACCTTTTTATGTGTGGTATGAATTTGAAGACGTGCCAGAAACACATTGTATTATATCCTAAAGATAATACCCTCAAGACTAAAATGCAAAATTGTACCTTGAGGTAGCGATTTGCTCCGGGTACAGTTTTATATTTTATTCTATCCACAATATTTTTTTAATTTTCTATGTATTATATTTTGATCGTTTTAAGATGTATATAAATATATAATACATTAATGTGTTTTTTGGCATCTCGTTTAAACCATGTGACATGCAAAAAAGCAAGCCAATTAAATTGGGACACCAGGAATAACATTTTTGCCAATCAGAGTTCTTTATTGTTCTAGACACACTGAGGAAACTTCTTGACTGCTTTGTTTTACAATGCAGACTTGGCCACTATACAATCCCAGAAGAGATGGACGAGGTTTGTGCTTGGTTAACTTCAAAATTAGGTATGGAGGGGCGGCAGTCATAAGTTGGCAAGGACTTCGAGGACAATAGCTTGTATTAAAATCTGAAGAATATGAAGGGTTAAAGCAGTTTATACTTTCCAGTCTATGATTTGTAGTCTCTATTCAGACCTGTCCTTTATTGGGGTTTTCTTGTTGGATTGCTACAACCCTGATGGTGATAATGGTCACCTGAATGATTGGAGTCATCCTGTACTTTTGAACTCACTTTGTGGTATTTGACTTTGAATGATTGTTTGATATGCCAAGTTCTGTTTTACTGCAACATTTTAAGCATGTTACTTATTTTTTTGGTATTTCTGATTTTAATTTTGCTCGGAAATGTATTAAGGGTAAGGAAGGGTGTGTAATTTACCGTCAGTC
The DNA here is from genome assembly GCA_016801055.1 of Panax notoginseng. Taxonomy (NCBI): domain Eukaryota; kingdom Viridiplantae; phylum Streptophyta; class Magnoliopsida; order Apiales; family Araliaceae; genus Panax; species Panax notoginseng. The sequence goes on from CM029012.1 coordinate 171,815,870, forward strand.
TAAACCAATTACTGAATCTACCTAAAACTTAGTACCAATACCGGAATACCAAACCGTTCTCAATTCAGTATCAGTTTTTATCTACTTTTGTATCGGCCTAACCTTCTTTCTAAAATAGAAAGCTTTGGTAGTTATTTTATAAGAAAAAATTTCTTAGACTTCTATCAATTAAACAATGTGAGACTTGAAGACCGCGAAAGCATTCTTTATTTGGTAGTCTTTTTATAAGTAAAATCACCAAGTCGCTTGGTAGTCTTGAAGACCACCAAGGCCTTCACTTAGCAGTCTTTTTACTAATTAAGCTGAGCTTGACCATCACAAAGATGCTATCATTCAGGTTAAAGTGAAATGCCAAGTCACTTAATTAGTTCTAAATTCTAATCATAGATTCAATGGCAACCTCAGTTCTAAAGCTAAAAAATAGATAGCCATTTCTCATTTTCATCAATTCTGCAAAAAAAGCCCAAATGAAAGAGCAGAGTATACTAATTACTCATCCTCCTACTAAAACTGATTACTCATCCTCCTGCTAAAACTACCAATGATGATAAACACACATCATTAAAGAAAAATGGCTTACTTTTTAAAATCAGAACCTTAATGTCCAATTTTGTTGTTCCTTTCATACAAGCACATTCTTGAACCTTTGTAGTTTTTGAAGAAGTTGTGTGGTAGAAGCTTGTCTAATGTTTGTCTATCCCCTGATAAGCAGCCAAGCACATTACAATCATATTAACAAAAGACATTCTAAATGGTTCTCTTGAATACTCTTCTTCTTGATCAGTTTCTTTTTTAGTTTTTCATCCCCATCATTCGATAATTTCTGGGCTTGAATCCTCACTTACCTTTTAATTCTTTAGCTACATGCATGAACTTGAAATATAAAATGACTTCTAATACGTCTTCTCTTGACTGTTGTCTTGCCACTGCAGATTCTAATAAGTTCCACATTCTACTTCTCTCGACTTACCTCTATTTTATAAATGAAGAAGACTTTTAAGTTAATTTAATAAGGCTACACATTCACATACACATGATAGTCTAAAGAGAGGGCATATAAAATACTTGGTACAACTGGTCAAAAATTGGTCTCTATATCGTTATACACCAATTTTTTCTTTCTCGAACCGATTGGTTCGGACTGGTATGATTTACCTTAAAATCTGAAAAAATTAAAAAATTTGACCACTTACATTTGGAACTTGAAAAATGGTGATGAAAAGAAAAGAAAAAGGAAATTAATAATATATGTAAAAAAGGGAAAAATTATCACAAGTTTTATCACCAAAAAATCTAATAACAAGTATATATAAATATATGGGACCGAAATGCGGTCAAAGTTAATGTTATCTTTACAATAGATTGTGATTGTCAATTAAGTTCTTAAATTGGATATTTTTGGAATTTATATTTATTATTTTAAAATAAATTATTATTTTAAAAATAATAATTATTTTAAAATATTAAATTTTGGAGTTAAGTCAAACTGGGTTAGGTCAAAATTTAATCAAAATAGATGGGATTGTGGTCAAATGGGAAAGAAGGAATGAAAACATCAAAAAAATATCATTTTAAGAATCTACAAAATTAGAGTATTCTGCAGTCTCTATTCATTTGTCCCTCCCTTCAGAGTTTATATATAAAAATAGGCAGTGTACTTTCCTCTTATAGCTCAAAAATAAGCACAGGACTTTTGCAAACAAATGAGGATTCATTTCTTATCCTCTTCTTAAATGAGGTCAAATGAATTCTCTCTTATATCAACACAAAATCTCTGTTTCGGGATGCGAATTCTTATCTTCATGTCCATGAAGAATTCCACCAATCTCACCCAACACAGATCTCAGAGTCATTCTCGGACTCCTCTTCAGAAACTAACATGCCTCTGCCACCTTCACCATGGCCACGGGCTGATCCCTCCGTACATACGGAAGAATCGGAGCCTCACCCCACCCACTACACCCATTACTCAATTCAATCCTAATTGCCACATTCCCAACCTTACCAAGCCTAGTTTTAGCAATTGTAAAAGGGGCAATCAAGGATAAATTCAATTCCCTCCCCTCTCTCTGCACCTCAACTGTGCTTGTCTCACCATGGCCGCCATTGTTTTGCCAAAACGGCTGGTAGGTGATTTGAAAAACTTGAATTTGGGTTCAAACTTGGGAGAATTGGGGGAAAAGAGAAGAGAGAAAAGAGGTTTGATGGTGGTGAGGAGGGAGAAATAAACCCATTTGTTTGAGAACTAAGGGAGACAGAACTGTGGGCGGACGAGTGATAGTTAAATCGAGGCGGTGGAGGATGGGTTGGTGTATTCCCAAGTCGAAGAGTTCATCTTTTTTTTTAAGTTTTACAACTATGCAGTTTAATAAGCTGAGGACGAAAACTTGTATTAAAAAAGATATTTTAGACATCTATCGTGCTTGCAATATTAAATTATGAAACACTAGAATATGCAATATTAAATTATGAAACACTAGTATATATTTAACGGTTCGATCAACGAATTCACAATCGATTGTAAAACCTTAATTTGACAATAATCAGTCTCCTATATATATACAGGGAGAGAGAATTGTACATATTCTCGATCACAAGCTCAGAATCCAATACACTTTGTATGAAACATCAATCTTGAACCCAATACTTTACAGGTTTTTAAAATGTACAACTTAAACAGATGAAAGAAAACCAGGAGAAATAATACAACAAAGTAAAGGAAAAAGTATATTACACCAAAATCAAACAACCAACTGCAAGCAATGAAGAACAGATGGCAAGTGGCAAATTTGCTCAAAGAATATGTATACAACGTTTTCCTGGGAGCAGCTGTCTTGCTTAAAATTGGCCCAAAGAATTTTGTTTTCCTTCTATCATCAATAAACAGCTTTGAATCACCTTTGGACCTCTTTAATAAATGCTACTTCTCCTGTTCCTGATGTTGGTGATAACAACTGCTTGTTATCTTTATCTGAGTCATCATTTTCTGTCTGTTCACGGGGTGAAGCGGTTGAGAGAGACCCACTTGCATCGTCTTCTGAATAGGATAAAAATAATGTAACAAATATCAATAATTGATTTATAAGACGGACGCTAGATACTAAATCGAAGAATGCTATGGAATTTTCTTTGCAAAACCATTTTAGACATTGTGAAGCATCATGACGGTAACATTGACAAGTGAGTATAGAGTTCAGGTGATTTCAGACAGCAGGCATACCAGCATAAGAATGATACTCAGGCAGCTGTTTAACAGTTGTTTCTTGAAGGCTTTCAGGAAGCAGACAATTGCAAAAAGCACCTATAATTTATCAGAATTTAGTAAATTATAAAATCTCATATTATATGTACTAAAGATTATATAGTCAGATCAGAACAAGCAGCATGCAGTGCAAATACCAAGCAGCCAAATTTTAAAAAATAAATAAAAGTAAAATAAATAATAAACTGCAGCTCCCTGCGTCCTTCCCATATGCCAGATACTTAATTTTTAAGTTAAGTTGACTTGACATAAATTATATTCCCTTGATGCTTCATATTTGATCGATAATATGACTGCAGAAGTTCAACGCTCTTACAAACAGGATTAAGCTTCAAATAAAACTAGACTTTGTTACGTAAAGTTGATGAAAACAGTGATAATAGATTAGGAAATTGCAAACAAGAAGAAAATTTTGAGTAAAATAATCTCTACAGACCTAGCTTTGCAAGCCGATTCACCCAACCAGGAATGCTTTTGTCTGTCAATCTCAAGGACATGTCATCCGTAAAATGGTTGCAGTTTTTGGAGATGAGGTGATACGTATCACCATGATACTCGGAAGCCACAGTCTCAATAAATTCCTGGAATTCGAAGGGGGACATGTCGATACGACCCAATGGGACAGAACATCTGTAGATGAATCCCGGACAGCTCTTTGGTTCCACTTCAAACACTCCACTAATGGGAAAGTCATGAGCTCCATATCCATATTCCATACCATGGACTGAAAAAGTTAGCTACTCATCAGATGAAAAACAAAATACAGAGAAATGTAAGTTTTAGAACCAAGTCAAACATAACTATTACTTATTAACAGTTGGGACAGTTGCATTAGAAATTGTTTTGAAATAAACATTTCCAAAAGAAATCCTATATTTCAAAACCAAGTATATTTTTTATTTATCAAGAATCTCTCTCCACATGTCCCTCAACGATGGATTGTAATTTTTATTTTATCATCTTTTTTATCTTCTTCTTTTTTTGATACAGTGGACTAGTAGAGGGGTTTAAACCCCAACCACCAAGCTATAGGGACTACTCTAGGCCAGGTAGCACTTCAGAAATCCTCCCTTTAGCAGATCACTATTAATATGAAGAGGTTGAAATTTGAATCAGCTTCTGTACCCCACCCCACCCCACCCCACACCTCCCCTCTCTTCCCTTCTCCTCCTCTTCTCAATAGTGGTGATATATTTTTCCAAGTAATCACCTTTAGTCTTCACTATTCTAAAGTATATTACCATGGCTGCAAGGCACATGCCATGTATGGAATTAAGTAATTTTCAAGATTTCGAGCCAGACTCCTGAGGTACAGTAAGAACAGAGAAATTGGCATGAAGGGGTAATTAACTAAATCAGATATCAACTCAACTCAAACTTGTTCCAACTACTTGATGTTGTCTGCATGAATCCTGTTTACCAATTCTGATTTTAGGGAAACATCTTTGTTAGACCACAAACCATATTATTCTTCACTTCCCCATCAAATTTTGCAAAGTGACTAGATAATGCTTGAACCAAAATAAAGAAAAGGACTAAAAGGAAATAATTTTACGTAGATATTTTATTCAATCTGCACCTAAAAAAAATTAGGGGGGGGGGATTGGATTTAATTTGCGAAATATGACTACCAATCAAATACTAGTACTAGTAAGAGTTACAAGCTAAGTTCTTTTTAATCCAATTGAATTTCATTATTTAACTGCTACAAGGCACATTTTATAGCCAATCTCCTAACTTCACCAGAAAATGATAAATATTGTAAGATTTTAACTCCTAATGATTCGAGGAATGAAAAGTGAGTTTTCTCAACCTTTATTGCTCAAACAAAGAAAAGTGAAAAGAATGAAACTAAGTCTTACATACCACAATTCTTTCTGATTTTCAGCCTTTCTTAAAATTTGATATTTAATTTGCACCATGAAAATTGTTTGCAGAGTGTAGAAAAATATGTGAAGAGGCTATGGCAAAGTTGAGCTTAACTTTCCCATTCACATGCTTCTAGCAAGTTGTAGTGTGTTGTCATAGGCTTTCACGTGCACTAAAGGTCCATATTAGTAGCTACTACCTCCGTTCCTAAAAGATTGTCGTTTAAGGTTTTGACACATAGATTAAGAAAATATCATTTACCAAGTAAAATTTGTTTGAAATTCCATCACTACCCTTTATGGGAAGTTGAAAACTATTAATACAAGGAAGAAAATTTCTTGGGATAATGAGAGAAGGTAGGGGTAATATAGGAAAGTAAATAATTTATTCTCCTCGAAAGTTGTAAACGACAAACTTTTTAGAACAAATTTTTTCTTCTAAAACGACAATCTTTTAGGAACGGAGGGAGTATATAATAAGAGCACACTTTTTACGTATCATTGCATGCTTCATTAAAGCCGTCATAGCTTTAGAGCTCTTGGAAATGACATTTTTCTTTATCACTATTTTGCCGTAAGAGACAAAGGGATAAAGAGCATAATCTCAAATCCTAAAAGAAAATACTACCATATCAGGATAATTTACTGAAACTTTGCCTAGACCGAAGGTTGAACTCTGGTCACTCCCATGAAAGGGAGGATCAAAGATATCATGCTTGATGCCTCTCAAATATCAAACTGTAGAGAATTGGCATTAAGTAATAATGGTTTAGCAGCATACTAGAATTCCAAAAGCAGTTAAAATCTTTTAATCCGGGGTATAGCTTTACTGCTTTAGTCACGTCATATGCAGTGCCTTACAACCTTTCTTCGTACGAGGCTATGTCTGTCTCAAGCCTTATATTAATGGAACATAACTCTAATGAATTCATTCTTCTAAATAGTAAATACACCAAAGCCTATGCCAGTAATTATTAAACCCTTCAAGAATACCAAGCAATAATCGTACTTATCAAGTATAGAAGATATAGAACACTTCAACAAGCAATCATCAAGATGATGACATGCTTTAATTATACATACTTTTTACCAATTTGTGCGCAACAAGTTCCATGACTATGAATAGGTTAAGAGAAGCTCTAAATCATAAACCCTACATCAAATCTAACAAAATCTCAAAGAAAATTTTCATACTCTTTTCTTCTTAAAGAACTCCAAGTTCAAGACCAAACAAGAAGATGAAAACTTCACAAAAGAAACAGCGAAAAATAAAAGATAACCGTATGGTTCTTGGCACGGCCGTAAGTCTTGTCTCATGGTTTCCATGAGGTCAAGGGTTCGATTCTTGGATGTGTGAGTGTGGTGTGTGGAAATTAGCAAAAAAAAAAATACAATAAGTATATACTCCAGAGCTGAAGGAATGGATTACCTGTGATCACCAACACATCCGAAACGACAATATTCACGAATAATTCAAAAAATTGAACAAAACCCAGTTAGTAATTGGCTTAAAAAAACATAAAAGGATCGAGTAAGGATTATTATTCTGACCTTCAATGCCCGAATGGAAGACACCAAAACCAAACCAGGCGACGTAATTATTGAGAGGTGTGAGGTCGTATACATTCAAAATAACTTCTGTCTCGTAATTACCACCACCTCCAGAACTTGAAGTTTGTATCCCCATCTGATAATAATTATTGATTTTACTCCACTTCAAACAATAATTAGTATATATACATACAGCGTTAAACCCACCAGAGTAATTTCCTTTCTCGGTTCATTTTCTTACGACGAGGGCTTTGAGATCGGGAGGAGAGAGAGGTAAAAAGGTCGGCACTTTGTTTGTGTAAGAAAAGTGAAGAAGTAGAAAAAGGGTAATTTTGAAAATATGAAGTAGTCTAGTCTGTTGCTAGATCTCAACTCAATTATACAACGATACAGCCAGCAAAACACACACATATATATTGTCTGGATGTTAAGCTTACTCATTATCTAATATACTTTATATATTTTTCTTTAGCAACGGACCGCATAATGATTCGGTCCGTCATTATATGTTATCTCTCACTATATGTTGTATGTCACTAAAAACTAAGACGACGGTTTTATATATAACGACGGATCGAATCGTCGTCCGGTCCGTCGCTAAAGGGGGATATACAAGGTATGTTAGATAATGGATAAGCTTAAGATCCGAACCATATATATATACAGTCCGCTTCTCCAGCAAACTGGAAGGAGCGAACTAAGAACGAACCGACTATATCGACGGTTTTTTCCGTCGCTATAGCATATAAAGTCGGTTTTTTATGCTATAACGACGTAAAAAATCGTCGCTATAGCCGGTTCGCTCCCTCCAGTTTGTTGGAGAGATGCTATATATATTTATATACGGTACGGATCTTAAACTCGCCCTTTATCTAACATACATTGCTCACCCCCCTTTAGCGACGGACCAGGCAACGATTCGGTCCGTCTCTTTATATAGAATCGTCGCTATATGTTGTATATAGCTAAAAACTAAGACATCGATTTTAAATATAATAAAGGCCTTGCCACTAGTAGGAGTAGCGATATGCAAAACGACATCATTTTACATGTCGCTACTCCTACTAGCGGTAGGGCTCAAATCTTATTTTCTTCTCTAGATCTGTTTTATGTTACTGCTAATGTTTACCGAGAAAAAGAATTAAAAAACTGTTGTTCCTACAAAAAAGCTTGAAAATCAACAAAAGTTCTTCAGTTTTTAATTTTTGATTGGTGTAACATATTATAATACGAGTAAGATTATTTCTTTCGATTATTTTTTTTAAACATACATTATAATATATTTTGAAGAATTTTATGTAAAAAAATTTACTCTATGTGAATTTTAGAAAAATTTAGGGAGCATATGTCTTTGTGTATGTATATATACAGTCCATTTCAAGGGCTCATCCCTTTATTTTACATACCATGCTCACCTCCTTTAGCGACGGACCGGGCAACGGTTCGGTCCGTCGCTATATTAGAGAACTATCGTTTTAGCTTTTAACGACAGACAACATATAGCGACGAACCGAACCGACGCTAAAGGGGGTATGCTAGGTATGTAGGATCAAGGGGTAAGCCTTTGATACAGAACCCCTTGATCCTTTCCGTGTATATATATATGACGAGTGAGTTTTATACCCATTAATTGAGTGCGTTTAAGCTTAATCTTTTGAAAGTTTTTAAGTGTTTGTGTCTATTCATGCATGTTTTATGTTGTTTTGTAGGAATTGGGACAAAAGTTACTTGGATCGACGTTTAGGGTTGCTAGATTCGCATTTTTGGCTTGTCATTTACATAGCAGCCACTTCAACGTCAATTTCATCATTGCTCCAGCCCTTATTTCGGAAAACTCAAAGAATGAAAGTTGTAGATCTACGTCTCCTTTTTTCGGAACATCTTGAATCATTGAAACCGAAGTTTGGACGAAAAAGTTAAAACCATTTTCCCAAAAGACGTCAGAGCAGAAAATTTCCAAAAAAGCTCCCAGCGCCGGGGCACCCAAACCTAGCCTATTCCCAGCGCCGGGGCGCTAGGAGGCAGTGTTTCAGCGCTGGGGCGCTGATGTAGGACCAGATTAAGTGGGGACGCGTTTTAGGGCGAATTTTGATACTTTTTTGACTACAAATTGGATTGAGTTTGCTCCTAAGCTAGAAATTGGGCTTGTAACCTATAAATACTTGATGTGAGGCATAAAATAAAGAGGGGATTAGATAGATTAGATTAGAAAAAATACTCCATTAGATTAGAACATAAACCCTAGTTTATATTGGATTGTTGGAGATTGAAGCAACTTGGAGATCATTGAAGATTAAAAGCAGGAGCAAGATGGGAGCATCAGATTTGCAGACAACATATTTTATTCTCTACTATACTTCTATTCTTGTCTTTTAATGTCTATTCAGTTGTGGATTCTTGACTTTAATTCAATAATTATGAGCTAAATTCTTGTTTAAGATTGCAACGGATCATATTGCGTAGCTTATTTTAGTATACTTCTTTATTACTTATTGTGATCTATTCTATAGATTGTCTATTATGATTGCGTATAATTGTTTAATTGTCTAGCTAACAATTACCATGATAATATAGATTTAGATATGATCATAATAGCATGTGATTGTGTTTTCTGCATGGTGATGGAATTCATGATTTGTGTTTAGGATAGGAATATGTCTTTACGCCGTGTGTAATCTGATAGGGAACATGTGCTTTAAATCATTTTTAATTGTAATTAACATAGGAATATAGTGGATTAGTTAATTAGGGTGTTTGATTCAATTCTATCAATTGTAAATTTTGTATTAATATGTTTGTGATGCATCGGAAGATGGTTATAAATACTAATAAGTTCCTGATTAACAATTCAAAATAGTGAGCATAATTAATAAGAAGTGGTGCAATATAAGTGAAACAATAAATGAAGTTATGATCTTAAATCTCCATAACCTGATTTTAATCTAGGGGTATTTAGTTGTAGTTTAATTATATATTTTAATTCACAATCCCAAATCATTTGTTTAGATAAAATTAATTTGGTTACGAGTTAGTATTTGATACATTTTTATTAAATAATTCTTCGTGGAAACGATACTCTACTTACACTTTATTACTTGTTGATCGCGTATACTTGCACGTATTCATTGATTGCGAATTCGATCAAATATATATATATATATATAATCCGCTTCTTCAGCGAACTGGAAGGAGCGAACTAAGAACGAACCGGCTATAGTGACAGTTTTTTCCGTCGCAATAGCATAGAAAGCCGATTTTTTATGCTATAGCAATGGAAATAACCATTAGGGGTGCTTAAAATTTTTTGTTTTTTACCGAACCGGTTGATACCGGTATCGACGGTACCGATTTTTTTGGTATTTTAACACTTTTCGGTACCGGTAGCGGTAATAACTTTTTTAAGTTCGGAAAAAATCGAAATACCGAAATTTAATAATTTAAAAATTAATAGTTAATGTTTTGTAATTTTATATATTAATAATTTCTATATAATAGTAGTTTTATTAATTTTTTTAATATATATTAATAATGTTTTGTAGTTTTATTCTATATATTAATTATTATTAATAGTTAATGATTTCTTAGTTTTTTAAAAAAGTATTAATATATAAAAAAAATATTTAATTATTATTAATAATTATATATATTACCACGCGGTATAACCGAATCGAATAAATCGGTACCGATTTTGTACCGAACCAATAATTCGGTACTGGTTTCGGTTCTTGCTTTTTCGATAATTTTGGATCGGTACCAGTTCGGTATTTTCGGTACCGGCTCAATTTTTTTACCGATAAGCACCCCTAATAATCGTCGCTATAGTCGGTTTACTCTTAGTTCGCTCCCTCCAATTCACTGGAGAGAGTCAGGCTATATATATATATATATATATATATATATATATATATATATATATATATATATATATATATATATATATATACATACATATATTGTGAATTGTGAGTAAAATTAATAATATTTTTGTATATATATGCATGTGATTTTTAGAAAAAAATAGTTAGTATATGCCTTTTTGTGTGTGTATATATATACAACCCCAATCAATAGTATACTCCTTAAAGAGTATTCTGCCCTTAAAGAGCATTTCCCTTTAAAAAGCCGGCTTTTTTATATCTCTTCCCTCACTCAGTTGATAAAACAAAGACACAAAGGCAGAGCTTCTCGCTACAAATCGATTCCCTTTGAAATTCATTGCTGCAAAATTGAAGAGAGATAAAGCGAAGAGAGAGAAAGCATTGCACTAGAAATCTCAGCCATCACGATTGTTGCAAGAGAGAAAGCCAACCCAAGCCCTATAACTCAATTGATGCAAGAGAGAATGCCAAGCTCGTGAAACACGATCCCTTCCATAAAATTGAAGCCCAGAGTAGTCTTCAGAAGCCGTGACGTGCCTTAGAATCGCGATCTCTTTCATCTCATCAGATCGATTCGGTAAGGGCTTGCAATTTGGTACTTTACCTGTTAACAGTCTTGAGAGTTGCCCCTTTCGAAGGTATTAGGGGAGATTGAAGAACTGACACTGAAATTTTTGTCCTGCCAAATTTAAGTGTATTCTACCTAATTTACCTGTTAACAGTCTTTTAATATTTGTGTTAGAAGATAGAATGATGAGTTGAATTGTAAGACCCCAATTTTTATAAATAAAGATGAATTTTCTATAAATATCATTTTTGAATATTATGGAGTTAATTTGATATAATGTTATAGTTGTGGGTAATATTTATAAATTTTGCAAAGTAAGCAAGCTGTTATAAAATATTCGTTTGGTCGGGAAATATTCTTTTTGTCGGGGAATATTCGTACGACGACACAATCATTGGTGGACCCCACAACGGAATTATTGTCGGATTGAGAAAACGACAGAATTATCTTTCTATAAAAATAACAGCTGAGGTGTTACCGTTAAAATCGTTAAAACTGTTGAACTACTTGGTAGTAAAAGTACAGTAATACGCGTGGTTGCATAGTAGCACACGGTATTGATTATTGATGCTTACGTGAGAAGTCACTCAGTTATACTCAATTATTACTACAGTAATTGCTGCATCATATCTCTTAAATTATTGTCATAGTATCATCTGTATAATATGTTATATTATTGAGACGTTGTGGTAAGTTTGGTTATTTTATGGGGGGCCATATGTCATCATCTAAGAGTCTCTTCGTCAATAGTAATTACCGTCGTCAATAGTAATTACCGTCGTCAATAGTATTTACCTTGGTCAATAGTATTTACCTTGGTCAATAGTATTTACCTTGGTCAATAGTAATTACTTTCGTCAATAGTAGTTGTCCCTTCAATATTACCAAGAGTCATTTGACCCTTCGTTAAGACCAAGAGTCATTTGACCCTTCGTTAAGACCAAGAGTCACCCTCAGTTTTTCTATAAATAGAGGCCTAGGGCTTCATTATTTTTCACGAATTCATTCAAGCTATAGAGAGAGAAAGTATAGAGAGAATAAGAGAGAGAGAGACTAAAAGTATTCTGCTACATCACTTTTCCAATATCCAGTTCTTTTAAGGTAGGGAATATTATTTCTTTTATATTCATGAAGAGAACTTCTGTTATTCCATTCGTTATTATTCTGTTGGAATAACCAGTATACGCGGTCTACCCTATACTTGGTGACATTCTTCTATTATTCTGTTGGAACATCCTGTCTGTGTGTTTTACACCGGACCTGGTTCCGTTTATTATTCTGTTGGAACATCCTGTCTGTGTGTTTTACACCGGACCTGGTTCTTTTTTTATTATTATTCTGTTGGAACATCCTGTCTGTGTGTTTTACACCGGACCTGGTTCCATTATTTATTATTCTGTCGGAATATCCTGTCTGTGCGTTTACGCCGGACCTGGTTCCATTATTTATTATTCTGTTGGAATAACCTGTCTGTGCGATCTATCGCATGCATGGTGATTTCTTTTGTTATTCCATTCTTTATTATACTCAGTTGGTTAAGTTTTGACTTCTATACTCCATGAAATTTGTGGAATATCCTTGATAGTTGCGTTTCATCCAGTATCTTTTCAAGAAAATATTCTTCTAAGCATTCTTGAATTTTACTCCACAATGCAGTATCATGTTGACAATTTGGACGTTGTTAATTCCTGGATAAATTAATTCTTGAACTTGTTTTATTGAATTCTTATATCATTGTCATCATCCTCATGTTTATAAAATGTTGAAAGTCATCTGTGGCCTGTAGTGCATAGATGGACTTGGTATGATTATGACCAGGGATTATTCGGTATAATCATGACCGTAATGTTACAAATGATGTGGTAAAAGTCCTCATTGGCCCGTAGTGCATTGATGGACAGTTGTTGGCATGATCATGACCATTAATGAATACACGAATATCCTTGGCCGTAGTGCAGGGGTGATTCGATGATGTGGATTATTTTATTAAGCTGAGTCTCAGCGATCACAGTGTTGAAAAACTTTTTAAATCATAAAAGATAGTAGAGTTTATTTTCTACTTGACTCTTTTAATGGATTGCTTGTTCCGCTACAGTTAAACTTGATGTCTATTATATTTTATCAGTTTAACATTGTTGAAGGCTAATGATAATTTATTCTGCATTATCTTAGTCATAATATTTCTTACTGGGCTAGTTGAGCTCACCCTTTCTTTCACTGTTCTCTTCAGGAAATGAGAACGTAGCTGGGACAAGTCGGGGTACGGAGTGATGGTCCGAATGATAGTATTAGTTAGTAGTCCTCACTATTCTATGTAATGGTGTGTTAATAAATGTAATGAGGACTCCTTTTGAGTATGAATACTCTCTAGAAGATAATATTTGTATTCAAACTCACAGTTTATGTTTTGTCGTATTGTACACGACAGTTGTATTATTAAGTTGTATTTGTATTCTGTACTATGTATCTGACGACCCAAGATGGGTGATGTATACCTAATTTTGGGGGCGTCACAGTTGGTATCAGAGCTTAGGGATATGATCCCTGGCTAAGATGTGAGAATAGAACTAGGAGGGGAGAGACGGGGAATTCCTTCGCTAGTATGGCATACCTAAGTTTATTTGCATGGTATTTAATTGGTCGGTCATAATATAAGGACATATCAATTAATTTTTATTTTGTGACAGTATCTGAAAATGGCATCTGAGAATGTTGAGAATAGCAATGGAGCACAGACGACTGTTGATTCACCACATATCAATAATCAGGATAATGTGCATCAGGAAGGTGTCAATCCTCATGCAAACAACAACACTGACCAAATGATGAATGATCAAATGTTTAGAGGCTTTATGCAATTCATGCAACAACAGGTGAAAGCGGCTCCTGTCCACAACGTAGGTGGAAATACTGGAAACTCTCAGGCGGTCACCGCTAAACAGTTTAAGGAGCTGGGACCACCGGAGTTTAAGGGAGAACCCAAACCACTTGTAGCTGAAACATGGATAAAGCAGATCACCAAGATATTTGATGTCTTGGGTTGCTCCGAGGAGCAAAAGGTTCCCTTTGCCGCCTTTATGTTGCGAGGAGAGGCAGATTACTGGTGGGAATCGATAAAGCGTACTCAACCTGCCGCACTGAAGATGTCCTGGGAGAAGTTCCAAGAGCTGTTTAACGACAAATACTTTCCCGAGAGTATTCGTCACATGAAGGAGGTGGAGTTCATCAAATTGGAGCAGAATAATATGACCGTGTCGCAGTACGAGGCAAAATTTGCGGAGTTATCCCGGTTTGCGTCCCACCTGGTGGATAATGAAGAAAGAATGACGCGGATGTTTTTAAGAGGTTTGAAGCCGGAGATACGTCAACATCTTGTTTCTCATAAACTGTGTTTGTATTCAGATGTTGTAAATAGGGCTCAGTTGGTGGAGCGCGATAACGAGACAACGCAACCAAAAGAGAGCAGCCGGCAAAATGATAATACCAGTGAGAGCAGTCATCGAAGCGGTGACAACAAGCGTGGAGGGAATCAACAGGCCAGAAATGGTAACCACTTCGGTGGTAATCAGGGCCAAAACAATAAGAATGGACATTTCAAGAAGAGGAGATTCAACAATGATGGAAAGACGTCAGCACCAGCACCTGTCGTTAAGGAAGGAGAACGACCACCTATCATATGTTTCAAATGCGGAGGGGAGGGGCACATCAGTCCAAACTGCGCGATGCCGTCCAAAGCATGTTATAATTGTGGAAGAGAAGGTCATTTAGCCCGATTTTGTCGTTTACCGAAGACAAATTCAGCTAGGATGGAGGCACCAAAAGCCGTCCCAGAAAAGTCAAAACCGGTTGTGCAAGGGAGAGCGTTTGTTGTGAACTCCCAGAGAGCAAGGAACCCGAATGAGGTCATCACGGGTAAGCTTATCATAAACTCTAAAGAAGTTTATACTTTATTTGATACCGGTTCAACCCATTCTTTTATTTCTCCTACTTGCGCTCATCGATTAAATTTGATTCCGGAGAAATTAGACTTTGACTTATCTGTGGAAACTCCGTTGGGAGAAACCTTCATTACCTCCACTGGTTATAAGTCTTGTTTGGTTCAAGTTGATTCCCACACATTACCTATCGATCTGATTTCATTAAAAATACTTGCATTTGACGTGATTCTAGGGATTGATTGGTTAACTACTCATTATGCAAAAATTGATTGTTTTCGTAAGGTTGTTAGCTTTCATATTCCTAATCGACCTATTATGCGAATTCAAGCAACCAAACCATTAAAATCAATCGCTGTCATCTCAAGCCATAAAGCTATTCGTTTATTGAAAAACGGATGTCAAGCTTTCTTAGCTCATGTCACAGATCTAAACAAAAATACGTCAGTTTTGAATGATATTTCTATTGTTAATAAATTTCCTGACGTATTCCCGAAGAACTTCCTGGCCTACCCCCAGAGCGTGAAATTGAATTTTGTATCGATCTTGAACCCGGTACAAAACCCATTTCCAAAGCCCCATATCGAATGGCTCCTATTGAACTTCAGGAGTTAAAGATCCAACTGCAGGAATTGTTAGACATTGGCTTTATTCGTCCTAGTACTTCTCCTTGGGGTGCTCCTGTTCTATTCGTGAAGAAGAAAGATGGAAGTATGCGACTTTGTATTGATTATCGGGAGTTGAATCATGTCACCATCAAAAACAGGTACCCATTGCCACGTATTGATGACCTGTTTGACCAGTTGCAAGGAGCACAATTCTTTTCAAAGATCGATCTTCGTTCTGGATATCATCAGCTGAAGGTTAGAACTGAGGATATTCCAAAGACGGCTTTTAGAACTCGGTACGGGCATTATGAATTCCTAGTCATGTCCTTTGGATTGACTAATGCTCCTGCTGCCTTCATGGATATGATGAACCGGGTATTCAAGGAATATTTGGATCACTTTGTGGTCGTCTTTATTGATGACATCCTTATTTATTCCAAAAGCCGTGAAGATCATGAGCAACACTTGAGGCTGGTACTCCAAAAGCTTCGTGAATACAAGCTTTATGCCAAGTTGAAGAAATGCGAGTTCTGGCTGGAGGAGGTAGCATTCCTTGGGCACGTAGTATCAAGTCGTGGAATATCGGTTGACCCGGCAAAGATTGAAGCTATTCAAAGCTGGGAGCAACCTAAATCAGTGACCGAGGTACGTAGCTTTCTTGGTTTAGCTGGTTATTATCGGAGATTCGTGGAAGGATTTTCTCGAATCGCTACTCCATTAACTCAGCTGACTCGGAAAGATACAAAGTTTGGTTGGAGCGAAGAATGTGAGCAGAGTTTTCAAGAACTCAAGAGGAGACTCATTTCAGCACCTGTTCTAACAATACCATCTGGCTCGGAGGGATTTGTCATCTACAGTGATGCTTCGAGCAAAGGGTTGGGATGCGTTCTCATGCAACATGGAAAAGTCATAGCCTATGCATCAAGACAACTCAAGGAATATGAGAGGAATTATCCTACTCATGATCTAGAGTTGGCAGCTGTTGTCTTTGCACTTAAAATTTGGAGGCATTACTTGTATGGGGAGAAAGTGGAGATCTTTACGGATCATAAAA
Organism: Panax notoginseng; assembly: GCA_016801055.1. Lineage (NCBI taxonomy): Eukaryota > Viridiplantae > Streptophyta > Magnoliopsida > Apiales > Araliaceae > Panax > Panax notoginseng. The sequence goes on from CM029012.1 coordinate 171,832,594, forward strand.
GCCTCAAATATTTCTTCACTCAAAAGGAACTCAACATGCGACAACGACGTTGGCTTGAACTGTTGAAAGATTATGATCATACCATTCAATACCATCCTGGAAAAGCGAACGTGGTAGCTGACGCATTGAGTAGAAGATCATATGCGGGTACAAGTGCAATATTAACAACGCAAAGGCCCATTTTGTGTGACTTGCAAAGGATGGAGATAGAGTTGAAGACTCCAGGGACCCATGTGATGATGGCGAATATACGAGTAGAACCGACTTTAATCGATAAAGTTAAAGCTGCTCAAGCTACAGACCTGGAGCTGATGCGTATGAGGAAGAAAGTGCAAGAAGGTGCTATGCCGGAAGCAAGAATCGATGAAGAAGGAATACTTCGAGTCAACTCCAGACTTTGTGTTCCTAACAACCCTGATTTAAAGTATGAAATCATGATGGAGGCGCACAACACACCGTTTGCAATCCATCCTGGAAGTACCAAAATGTATCATGATCTTCGTCATACATTTTGGTGGAGCAATATGAAGAGAGAGATAGCGTTGTTTATCTCAAGGTGTCTAACTTGTCAACGAGTCAAAGCGGAGCATCAAGTACCAAAAGGTCCATTGCAACCACTTGAAATTCCAGAATGGAAGTGGGAGCACATTACCATGGATTTCGTTACCGGTCTTCCTAGGGTTTCTCAAGGTATTGATGCGATTTGGGTCATTGTTGATAGATTGACCAAGTCTGCTCATTTCTTACCGATACGAGAAACTTATACACTTGAACGTCTTGCTCGTATGTACATAAACGAGATTGTAAGACTGCATGGTATGCCAGTATCCATAGTTTCTGATCGAGACCCAAGATTCACTTCACGATTTTGGGTTAGTTTACAAAAAGCTATGGGCACGGAGTTACGATTTAGTTCAGCATATCATCCTCAGACGGACGGACAATCAGAGAGGACTATTCAAACTCTTGAAGATCTATTAAGACTCTGTGTCTTTGACTTCAAGGGAAGTTGGGACAAGTTCTTACCATTGGTGGAGTTTTCCTACAACAACAGTTATCAAGCAAGTATTGGCATGGCTCCATTCGAAGCATTGTATGGAAGAAAATGTCGTTCTCCAGTATGCTGGGATGAGGTGGGCGAAGCAACGTTGTTGGGACCGGAGTTGGTACGTATGACTACAGAAAAGATTCAAACGATCCGACAACGTATAAAAACCTCACAAGATCGACAAAAGAGTTATGCTGATCTTCATCGAAAGGACGTGGAATTTGATGTAGGAGATCATGTGTTCTTACGTGTTGCTCCATGGAAAGGAGTTACGAGATTTGGAAAGAGAGGAAAGCTAAATCCTCGATTCATCGGTCCATTTTTAATCCTCGATCGAGTAGGAACTGTGGCTTATAGACTCGCTTTACCGCCAAGTATGTCTCGTGTTCATAACGTTTTCCACATATCCATGTTACGCAAATATGTGGAAGACCCGAACCACATTATTGAGTTAGAACCGGACGAAATAGCGGAGGATTTGACGTATGAAGAAGTTCCTGTTCAAATCTTGGATAAGAAGGAACATATTCTACGCTCCAAGGTTATACCTCAAGTCAAAGTTTTGTGGAGAAACCACGATGTTGAGGAAATGACTTGGGAGTTAGAATCAGAAATGAAATCAAGGTATCCTTACCTCTTCGACATACCAGGTACGTACCCTAATTTCGAGGGCGAAATTTCATAAGAAGGGGAGGTTGTAAGACCCCAATTTTTATAAATAAAGATGAATTTTCTATAAATATCATTTTTGAATATTATGGAGTTAATTTGATATAATGTTATAGTTGTGGGTAATATTTATAAATTTTGCAAAGTAAGCAAGTTGTTATAAAATATTCGTTTGGTCGGGAAATATTCTTTTTGTCGGGGAATATTCGTACGACGGCACAATCATTGGTGGACCCCACAACGGAATTATTGTCGGATTGAGAAAACGACAGAATTATCTTTCTATAAAAATAACGGCTGAGGTGTTACCGTTAAAATCGTTAAAACTGTTGAACTACTCGGTAGTAAAAGTACAGTAATACGCGTGGTTGCATAGTAGCACACGGTATTGATTATTGATGCTTACGTGAGAAGTCACTCAGCTATACTCAATTATTGCTACAGTAATTGCTGCATCATATCTCTTAAATTATTGTCATAGTATCATCTGTATAATATGTTATATTATTGAGACGTTGTGGTAAGTTTGGTTATTTTATGGGGGGCCATATGTCATCATCTAAGAGTCTCTTCGTCAATAGTAATTACCGTCGTCAATAGTAATTACCGTCGTCAATAGTATTTACCTTGGTCAATAGTATTTACCTTGGTCAATAGTAATTACCTTCGTCAATAGTATTTACCTTGGTCAATAGTATTTACCTTGGTCAATAGTAATTACTTTCGTCAATAGTAGTTGTCCCTTCAATATTACCAAGAGTCATTTGACCCTTCGTTAAGACCAAGAGTCATTTGACCCTTCGTTAAGACCAAGAGCCACCCTCAGTTTTTCTATAAATAGAGGCCTAGGGCTTCATTATTTTTCACGAATTCATTCAAGCTATAGAGAGAGAAAGTATAGAGAGAATAAGAGAGAGAGAGATAAAAGTATTCTGCTACATCACTTTTCCAATATCCAGTTCTTTTAAGGTAGGGAATATTATTTCTTTTATATTCATGAAGAGAACTTCTGTTATTCCATTCGTTATTATTCTGTTGGAATAACCAGTATACGCGGTCTACCCTATACTTGGTGACATTCTTCTATTATTCTGTTGGAACATCCTGTCTGTGTGTTTTACACCGGACCTGGTTCCGTTTATTATTCTGTTGGAACATCCTGTCTGTGTGTTTTACACCGGACCTGGTTCTTTTTTATTATTATTCTGTTGGAATCCTGTCTGTGTGTTTTACACCGGACCTGGTTCCATTATTTATTATTCTGTCGGAATATCCTGTCTGTGCGTTTACGCCGGACCTGGTTCCATTATTTATTATTCTGTTGGAATAACCTGTCTGTGCGGTCTATCGCATGCATGGTGATTTCTTTTGTTATTCCATTCTTTATTATACTCAGTTGGTTAAGTTTTGACTTCTATACTCCATGAAATTTGTGGAATATCCTTGATAGTTGCGTTTCATCCAGTATCTTTTCAAGAAAATATTCTTCTAAGCATTCTTGAATTTTACTCCACAATGCAGTATCATGTTGACAATTTGGACGTTGTTAATTCCTGGATAAATTAATTCTTGAACTTGTTTTATTGAATTCTTATATCATTGTCATCATCCTCATGTTTATAAAATGTTGAAAGTCATCTGTGGCCTGTAGTGCATAGATGGACTTGGTATGATTATGACCAGGGATTATTCGGTATAATCATGACCGTAATGTTACAAATGATGTGGTAAAAGTCCTCATTGGCCCGTAGTGCATTGATGGACAGTTGTTGGCATGATCATGACCATTAATGAATACACGAATATCCTTGGCCGTAGTGCAGGGGTGATTCGATGATGTGGATTATTTTATTAAGCTGAGTCTCAGCGATCACAGTGTTGAAAAACTTTTTAAATCATAAAAGATAGTAGAGTTTATTTTCTACTTGACTCTTTTAATGGATTGCTTGTTCCGCTACAGTTAAACTTGATGTCTATTATATTTTATCAGTTTAACATTGTTGAAGGCTAATGATAATTTATTCTGCATTATCTTAGTCATAATATTTCTTACTGGGCTAGTTGAGCTCACCCTTTCTTTCACTGTTCTCTTCAGGAAATGAGAACGTAGCTGGGACAAGTCGGGGTACGGAGTGATGGTCCGAATGATAGTATTAGTTAGTAGTCCTCACTATTCTATGTAATGGTGTGTTAATAAATGTAATGAGGACTCCTTTTGAGTATGAATACTCTCTAGAAGATAATATTTGTATTCAAACTCACAGTTTATGTTTTGTCGTATTGTACACGACAGTTGTATTAATCAGTTGTATTTGTATTCTATACTATGTATCTGACGACCCAAGATGGGTGATGTATACCTAATTTTGGGGGCGTCACATGAATACTCTTTAAGTAGTAGTATTATATTGTTCAATTGGATTTGAGTTCTTGATTACATGTATACCTTCGCATATTATGTTTCTGTGTTGATTATTCATTATAAACACTCTATAATTGTTAAGTTATTTTGTGTGATGATTGCTTAGAGTGTTTATGAGGCTGGAATATAAATGGCATTGATATTACTTTGTAATCTTTTTAAATGCAGTACCTTGGTTGTTTAATTAAAGCCATCTGTTTGTCATCTTCTTGCTTTCCATTAATTATTAATGTTTTCCATTCATGTAGGCGCTTTAGTGTGTATAGGAGGATGTTAAAAGGTCAAAATTTTGTTAAGTTCTGCTCAGGACTAATAATTGCAAGTGACAACTTCTAATTTAGGAAGAGTTTCGAGAGTATTAGTCTGTTTTTGGTTCTGGAGTCTATGAACTATAACTGTTATGCTTCTTTTTCTCCTATGTGTTTTGAGATAATAACAACTTCCTGGAAACAAATGTGCTTTGAGATAATAGCAGTTTTGAGATAAATCTCTATCTGTGACGCTAAATCTACAGATGATTCATTGTGATGTATATTTCAAGTGTGTATTCTTTTGTTTGTTCATTTGATTTATTTTGATTATGTTGCATGCACCACATCCCAACACCGGAAAGAGTTTGTAAGACCCCAACTTTTATAAATAAAGATGAATTTTCTATAAATATCAATTTTGAATATTAAGGAGTTAATTTGATATAATGTTATAGTTGTAGGTAATATTTATAAATTTTGTAAAGTACGCAAGTTGTTATATAATATTCGATTGGTCGGGGAATATTCATTTTAACAGGGAATATTCGTACAACGGCACAATCATTGGTGGACCCCACAACAGAATTATTATCGGATTGAGAAAACAACAAAAATATTTTATTAAAAATAACGGCGAAAGTTTTACCATTGATACTGTTGAACTACTCGGTAGTAAAAGTACAGTAATACGTGTGGTTGCATAGTAACACACGGTATTGATTATTAATGCTTATGTGAGAAGTCACTCAGTTTGATTTAATTATTATCAGTTAATAATATGAATTATTTAGCGATAATGACGTTTTATTTTATTCGTATTATTAACGTAATAAAACAGAAACATCTTTTCATATAAAATAAAATACTTTATTAAAGTTATTCTATAAATAGAATATATTATATTTTATTTAAAAGATTTTTCTTTAAATATGGACCGTCAAATTAAAGTAATCAATCTAGACCGTGCATGAATTAATTACTATGCATTTTATTTTTCTATAAATAGCAGCTCATTCCTTCATTATTTCTTACGAATTCACTGAACTCTAGAGAGAGAAACTATAGAGAGAGAGAAGAAGAGTATTCTGCTACTTAACTACTTCCTTATTTCAGCTCTTCTTTAAAACGGTAAGGGGTGTTATTCTTTCTTATTCATGAAGAGAACTGTTGTTATTCCATTTCTTATTATTCTGTTGGAATAACCTGTATACGCGGTCTACCCTATACTTGGTGACAATCTTCTATTATTCTGTTGGAACATCATGTCTGTGTGTTTTACACCGAACCTGGTTCTGTCTTTATTATTATTCTGTTGGAACATCCTGTCTGTGAGTTTTACACCGGACCTGGTTCCGTCTTTATTATTATTCTGTTGGAACATCCTGTCTGTGTGTTTTACACCAGACCTGGTTCCGTCTTTATTATTATTCTGTGGAACATCCTGTCTGTGTGTTTTACACCGGACCTGGTTCCATCTTTATTATTATTCTGTTGGAATATCCTGTCTGTGCGTTTTACGCCGGACCTGGTTCCATTATTTATTATTCTGTTGGAATAACCTGTCTGTGCGGTCTATCACATGCATGGTGATTTCTTTTGTTATTTCATTCTTTATTATACTCAGTTGGTTAAGTTTTGACTTCTATACTCCATGAAATTTGTGGAATATCCTTGATAATTGCAGTTCATCCAGTATCTTTTCATGAAAATATTCTTCTAAATATTCTTGAATTTTACTCCACAAAGCAGTATCATGTTGACAATTTGGACGTTGTTAATTCTTGGATAAATTAATTCTTGAACTTATTTTATTGAATTCTTATATTATTGTCATCATCCTCATGTTTATAAAATGTTGAAAGTCATTTGTGGCCTGTAGTGCATAGATGGACTTGGTATGATTATGACCAGGGATTATTCGGTATAATCATGACCGTAATGTTATAAATGATGTGGTAAAAGTCCTCATTGGCCCGTAGTGCATTGATGGACAGTTGTTGGCGTGATCATGACCATTAATGAATATACGAATATCCTTGGCCGTAGTGCAGGGGTGATTCGATGATGTGAATTATTTTATTAAGCTGAGTCCCAGCGATAACAGTGTTGAAAAACCTTTTAAATCATAGAAGATAGTATATATTATTTTCTACTTGACTCTTTTAATGGATTGCTTGTTCCGCTGCAGTTAAACTTGATGTTCGTTATATTTTATTAGTTTAACACTGTTGAAGGCTAATGATAATTTATTCTGCATTATCTTAGTCATAATATTTCTTACTGGGCTAGTTGAGCTCACCCTTTCTTTCACTGTTCTCTTCAGGACATGAGAATATAGCTGGGACGAGTCGGAGAACGGAGTGATGAACCAGATGATAGTATTAGTAGTCCTCACTATTCTATGTAATAGTGTGATAATAATTGTAATGAGGACTCCTTTTGAGTATGGATACTCTCTAGAAGATAATATTTGTATTCAAACTCACAGTTTATATTTTGTCGGATTGTGCACGACAGTTGTATTAGTAAGTTTTATTTGAATTCTTTACCATGTATCTTGCGACCCAAGATGGGTGATGTATACCTATTTTTGGGGGCGTCACAGAGTCAACTTAAATGGCCGCATTTAACCACTGTCATTGTCATCGCCCGGCTATGTTAATAACTTCTTGGACTGATTTGAATCCTGGTCGTCGATTCTACGGATGTCAAACTGCAAAAGTAAGTAATTTATATTTAATTTCCTTTGATATGAAGTTTGTTCTCAAAAAATTCCTTTTTGACAGCCTCATGGTTACGGGTATTTCATATGGTATGATCCTCCGATGCAGCCGAGAGCTATTCAAGTGATTCCTGGTTTGTTGAGGAAGTTGAGGGCTCTTGAAAATGAAGCTCAAAATGTTAGACGCAAACATAGGATTTACAAGATAATCATATTGGTTTTCTTGGTTTTGCTACTTTGGAACCATCTCTGTGCAAGAAGATGCTTAAATTCGAGAAATTTGTAATTAGAATTCTAGAATTTGGGAGATGGAATTTCTTAGGTTATGTGAAGTCCATATTTTAAATGTAATGAATTGATTGTAATGAAGCAATGTTGATTACTACTAGTTGATTACAAGTTGATTTAGACAAACTTTTAAATACTGTTTTGTGCAATGTTATGAATTCAATGCAATTATATTACACCATGATCTGTTGAGGTTGATTTCATTGCCTCTGTGTCTCTGTTAGTGATATGTATTGGATATAGTTCTCAGTTTTAACTGATCCCTTGCTGAGACTGTTATAGATATGACAAGTGAAGGTTACAATTCGGAGTCATAAACTGTGGCAACACAATCTCACAGCCAACACAATCATGTACATTACAATTCTAAGTCATAAACAAGTGAAGCATAGTGTCAGAAGCTCACAGCCAACACAATCAAATTCATAAACTGTGGCAAAGCTTTAGCTCACAGTCATGTACATTACACCATGTGGCAACACTGTTTACATCAAGCACCTATTAACTGGTTACAATCATGTACATCACAGCCATAAACGGTTTACATATGGTAGAGGTGCACAAAAGGCCTGAGGCCCGCGGCCTAGCCTTGGTCCGGCCTGGGCCTGGTCTGGTCAAAGTCCGGCCTGGCCCGGTCTGAAAGGCTTAAAAAGGCTGCCATTTGAGCACAAAAATCTGGCCTGGCCCGACCTGACCCAAAGCCCGATCTGAACTGGCCTGTGGCCTGAATCCGGCCTGGGTCTGGCCTGGTCAGACTCAACAGGCCTGGCCTGCTTGCTTGCTTGCTGGCAATTGATCATGAAATAACAAATGGCACAAATAATGTTTATTATCAATTTATCACGCCTAACACTGTGCAAACATACAGACCAGTGGGCTAACAGTTATATAAAAAAAAAGCAAAAGACAAGTACTAGCTAGTCTAGCTCACTGTGACTCGCGGTTTTGACTTTAAACTTTGCAAAACCTCCCAAAATAAGTGATTTGATTGTTCACTAGCTGTCTAGCTCACTGTCCAAGTTATCAACTATCAAGGAATGCTATTATATATAATCTATATATATATATATATATATATATATATATATATATATATATATATATATAATAGTGACAATTTAGCAATGACCAATGGAAAAAAAAAAGGCTGACACACCTTCTCATTCATCTATCAATCCATCACATCTATGAAAAGTTCATCAAAATTTGAATTTCAAAAATGTCTTATAACAGCTATAATGTCTTATAACAACTATATGAAAATGTCTTATAACAGCTATAATTTTACTAACGATTATTTTTTTTACTATAAAAATCATATAATTTACTTCACAAAAATTACAACTCACATCTTTCTCTCTTTATTCTCTGATATAACAATAACATCATACTGCAAGCTCAAATTCTAAATTTGTATATTGTTATAATTTTTATAATTAATTTTATATAATATATATTTACAATTTATTATACACATAAATCATAATATTTATTTTATTAGTACATTTATGTTATTACAATGGATTCTTCCAACATTCCACAAGTGTCATCATTTATTCAAAATGATCCAAATATTATTATGCCCGAAAGTGCCGTTCCGGGTTCGAGTACAATATTTTCACGTCCTACCGACGAGCAAACCATACGTAAAGCGGCTGTTTGGGATCATTTCATCGAAGTGTGGATTGCGGAAGGTGTAAAAAAAGCCCAATGCAAAATATATAACAACTTCTTCGGGGTTAAAGGAAATAACACATTACTCCGTCACTATGAGTCGTGTTTGAAGAAGCACAAAATAACTGATGAAAGCTCTCAATCACAAATTGATCGTTCTAGTCACAGTTGGAGTTACGATCAAATATTACAAAAGGAGTGGCAAGCTAAGTTGGTGATCGAGAAGGAGCTTCCATTCAATTTTTTTGATGATGCGCGTTGTACCGACTACATTCAAGGCGCATTGCAACCAAAATATAAACAAGTAAGTAGAATGACTACTAAACGTGATGCAATTAAATTATATAATAATTAATAAAGCTAAAAATGAATTAATTGAATATTTTAATAATTTTGATGGTAAAATTTGTTTAACTAGTGATACTTGGTCCGCTAATCATCAACTTGGAATTAGTTATATTTGTATTACAGCTCATTGGATAGATTCTGATATGTTTATGCAAAAAAGAATTATAGGATTTGAATATTTTGAATTACCACATAATGGTCAATCAATATATGCTCAAATTATGTCCATAATCCGTACTTTTAAAATTAAAGATAAAATAATGAGTATTAGTTTAGATAATGCAACAAATAATACTAGTTCTATTAATATGTTAAAAAATAATTTAAAACCTGTAGTAAATGGTGTATTTTTTCATGTTAGATGTGTATGCCATATAATAAATTTGATTGTACAATCCGGATTCACTTACTTGCAAACGACGACAATAAATAAAATTCATTTTATGATTGGTTATATATATGGTTCAAATAGAAGAATGCAAGATTTTAGAACTTTTTGTCATACAAGAGGTGAAAAATTTAAAAGAGTAAAATTTGATAATAACACTAGATGGAATAGTACATATGATTTATTTAAAGATGTTTATAAACGTCAAAATATATGTATGGAATTTTATAACACACAAACTGATCATGAAATAACAAATCAAGACTGGGATTTATTATGTCAACTTTTAAATATTCTTAAAGTTTTTAAAAAACACAAAAATATTAAGTGGTGTTTATTATCCTACAATTCATCATGTTCTATTTGCATGTTTGGAAATAACAAATATGTTTTAACAATATAAATATGATCCTTTTTGGAGTAACCTTATTTTTAGTATAGAAGAAAAATTTTAAAAATATTTTGAATACATGCCTACTGTTATTACTTGTGCAGCAGCGTTAAACCCCATAATAAAATTAGAAGGTGTGGAAAGTGTTTTAGAAGATATAGTAGAAAATATAGGTACTGAAAATATTGATTATATTAAACTAAATTTTAATAATACATTTGCTGAATTTTATAGACAATATGAGTCTATATATTCTACATCTACACGTGCACCACCCCCTGCCCCTTCATCTTCTAAGTTTTCAGCATTATTAAAATCATTATCAAAAAAACCAAAAACTTCATCACACACAAGCAGTTTAAACGAACTTGGTTTATATTGTATTACTGATTTTAGAAGTTTTATGACCGATCAAGAATTTGAAAATTTTGATATACTTGCATTTTGGAAAAATCATAACCGACAATATCCTACTTTGGCCGCCATGGCCCGTGATTTACTAACTATCCAAGCTAGTACCGTAGCTTCGGAATCTTGTTTTTCTTTATCTGGAAGGGTACTAGATGAAAAAAGAAGTAGACTTAGTCCAGATTCGTTGGAGATATGTATTTGCTATAGAGATTATCTTGTCGCACAAAGAAGAATACAAGACGTAATAGATGATCAAGATAGCTCGGAAGATCTTGAAGTCGGAGCAGGAATTGCCGAAAATGTACATTCATGAAACTTGAAGATATACTTTTTTTGAAGATTTGAATAAATAATTTTTGAAGATTTGAAGACAAATATTTGTAACCGACTCATTATTGATTATTGTTTAAGTTATACTTTAAAGTTATAAAGTTATAATTATTCATCAAATTAATGATTCAATAAATTATTACTTATTTTGTTATTCATTATTGTAATATGTAAGTAGTAACTTATAAGTTGTAAATTGTAATACATTACTTTTAATTAGTACATCAATCAAGTTTAAAGTTGGTTTATTTAAGATTCATATTAATAAGTTATTAATATTAATAAGTTGGTTGATTAAATTTTAATATCAATATAATAGTTGATTTATTTAAGATACATAAGTTGGTTAATTAAAATTTAATATTAACATACTAGTTAGTTTATTTAATATTAATAAGTTAGTTGATTAAATATTTATTAATATTTATAGATATAATTATAAATAATTAATTAAATACAACAATAGGTACAATATTAAATAAACTAATAGTTGTGACTTGTTAGTTATTTCTTTTTAACTGGAGAGATTAGAAATGGACGGTTGGTGGCTTGGTAGTTGACTAGTTGGTGGCATGGTGCACATCACTGACATGAGACATCAGGGGCATAATAAGGCATTAGCCATTAAGACATAATAAAATAAAATAATAACAATCCTCTCTCTAGTCTACTAATAACAAATTAACAATGCTATAGCCTGTTGCCTGCACAACATGTTAACATCCCTTTAACAGTACAAATTGTCTGCTACCAATCGTCAGACTTCATTACCCGCCCAGGCCCCCCCAGCCACTGCCCCTGCGCCCAGCCACATGCACAAGAATTTTTTTTTTTAAAATTGTGCTGGACCAGACCGGACCAGCCTTTGCCTGGCCCAAGGCCTGGCCTGGTCTGGCCTACAGATCTCTTCAGACCACAATTTTATTGCATAAGACTGGCCTGGCCTGGTCTGAAGGCCCAAAAGTCAAAGCCTGGCCTGGCCTGGTCAACGACCAAAGCCTGGCAGGCCCAGGCCGGACCGGACCAGGCCGACCTGTTGTGCAACACTGACATATGACAACACTGTTTACAGTCAAGCACCCATAAAAAGGTATACCATCAGAAATATCTACTAAAAGTTATACCACCAATAACACCCATAAAAAGGTATACCACCAATAGCTCCATGCAGGTGCCAATTTCAACAAGCTTCAACAGCCATAAAAAGGATTAGCTTTTATTACTTCAGTTGGTGTACTGCAACAAACCAAACAAGGAAATTGTCACTATAAAGGTGAGCAAACGAATAAAAGCTAATCCCTGCATCCTTCCAATAAATATAAATATCTACTAAAAGTTTCTGCCACCAATATTGAATTTGAATACAACTATTTTTTTTATAAAAAAAAAATTAAAAAGAAGAAGGATATATATATAAAGTACTACTTGTTACTGGTGAGTCAAATAGCATGGCACAAGTGATATATATATAAGCAGAGTGAGGCATGCTAGATGAAGACAGGAGTATAAGCAGAGTAAGGCATGCTAGATGAAGCAGAGTTGTACTATTCATACAACTTTTTTTTTATATAAAAAAAATTAGCCAGAAAGATGAGATTGAAGACAGTAACCATATTCATACTAGCCTCATCCCTTGCAGTTTCTGCAGAACAATGTGGGAAACAAGCTGGAATGGCAAAGCAAAATTAAAAAAAGAAAAAGAAAAGAGGCACAACTACCTGACTTGTAACTGATACCATAAGTCACTCCCATGATTAGTGCAATTCTGAAGGACACTCTGTAGAAAACAAATTCCAAGTTAATACAAAGATATAGATATACAAGTTAATACAAAGATATAGTTTCACCTGTGGGTGAATCACATTCATCATCTACATTTGGATCCTGAATAGCATCAACACATTTGATTCTCCAATTCTACAGTTAAACAAATAGCAAAGTCAAATTTAAAAAAATAGCAAAGTCAAATTGAATCAAAAAATAAAGACAAAATAAGTAAACTTGTTTACCGATTATTAAGAGCCGGACAGTTTCTTTTGTCGATTTTTGGGCAATTGACACATTACAATGCGATCGTAACAAATGCCTCTTATGTGGAGTTGACAATGGATGACAATGACCCTCCTCAATTTTAGTAATTATGTACAAGTCATTTCTCTTTACAACTATAATTTTTGCACCACAGTCTTCTTTTGTAGATCCACGTTTTCTTTTTACAACCACATCGGCTAATAGTTTGCCCTTTCCTTGCTTAGAACACACATACTCCTTCCTATAAATCTCATCGCTACCCGCCCTTTTTTTCTCATTAAACTTTCGTACACTAAATCCAGCATGCATTGCATATGTATTGTAAAACGTGTGAATATCATCTAATGTTTGAAATTCTTGACCAATCTTAGGTGTAAACTGTAAGACCCCGAATTTTATGAAATAAAAGTATTCAATTCTTCTTATAATTACTATTCAGTAAATGGTTAAATTGATAAATGTTAAAGTTAAGGGTGATATATAAATTTTTTTTCGAAATACACAAGTGGTTATAAAATATTCATTGTTGTCGGGGAATATTCGCTTGGTCGTGGAATATTCTTACTGTCGGAGAATATTCGTACGACGGCGCAGTCTTGTGTGGGCCCCATAACGGAAAGCGATTGGATGAAAAAAAATGACAAGAGTAAGTTGTTTATAAATAATGGCATAGTTGTTACCGTTAACACTGTTGGAATACCCGGTGGTTAAAACACAGTAATACGCGTTGTAGCACAGTAGCACACGGTATTGTACCAATTATTGATTTTTACGTAAGAATGCATTACTCAATAATTGTTACAGTAATTACTGTTCAGTATTTTATTTTATTGATTCAATAATTGCTGCGTTGATATTTTATATTACTGTTATTTTAATAATTGTCACTACACAGTATTTTCTATTATCGGAACAATAATTCATATTATCTGAATAATATTATTAGATAACATTATTGGCAATGTCTAGAAAGTTCTGTCTAAAGAGAGGTTTGGTCATCTAATTGCGCTCCAGTAAGGAGAGATCCTTATTGGAAAGCCCCCTCTTTCCTGGGAACGGCCTGGTTGCCAGTACTGTGATTCTGTAATATTATTTGTGTATAATTAATTATTGATTTATATGATGAGAAAAATATTGATTTTATGTGGATATAGATGGAGAAAATTTTTAATGTGACAATTGTTGAAAATTAATATTTTATCTTTTTTTGATAAAATAATTCATTTAAATATATTATTTTAATAATATATTGATGGTGATATTTTTACAATGAATGTAGAATATATGAGTGTATGAGGAGGAAGAGTATTTTTGTGGCATTAAATAATTAACACATGTTTTGTGTGTTGGTGGACACAATTTTTGACCGAAAATTTATTATTGACTGTAAAATCGTCCGTTTGTGGATTTCGATCAATTTCTGTTTGGAATTTAGAAAAACTTTCTTCTACAAAGTTGTAGAGAATTGAATTTCCTATAAAAACTCGCGAGATTTGAATTTTCTGATAAAAGGGCTATTTATTATGAATTATTGAAGTTCTGAAGTTCCGAAATAATTGATTTTTGGATGTTTTAATTATTTTTGTTTAGAAAAACGTTTTTTTTGTATTTTGTGGACATCATTAACATGTGTTATGGCTGAATTCAGATGGTCAAGATGGGCTAAGGAAAATTTGTTAAATATATTATTATTATATTAAATTTTCTGCTTTGGTGTTCTAAGCATTTTCCTATAAATAGGGTGCTTAGGTTAGAATTGAAAATCACAGCAGAAACTGAAGTTTTCTCTCTATTTCTCTCTCTATATTATCGATTGTATTCTTGTGAGTTTTTTTGATATCTTGAGTGTTGATATACGGTGCAAGTTCGTTCAGCGTTATTCCAGTCAGAAGTACTACTCTTTTGAGGTAAGGGATAGTAAGGGATGTTATTTCTTCTTAAATGATATTATTTTCTTCAATATCATTATGCCGAAGCATTGATCTGAACTTTTTATCAAATTTAAAACTTTTCATGTCGGGGTTACTATTCATGAGTTACTATTCATGAGTTACTATTCACGAGTTACTATTCATGAGTTACTATTTATGAGTTACTATTCACGAGTTACTATTCATGAGTTACTATTCATGGGTTACTATTCATGGGTTACTATTCACGAGTTACTATTCATGACAAAATTGGTTTCTTTTTCTAACCAAATTATAGTTGATTTATGAATATTACTCTTGAGATTAAAACTATATGTTGATCATATTATTTTTTTTATCATATATAACATTTTTATAACCCTAATGATGATATTTCTCTTTGACTTGAGTGTAAAGATGGGTAGATTATTAGTATGATCATGACTAGGGTTCTCTTTGTCCAGTAGTAAAAAGTTGAATTGTGACTGGTATGATCATGACCATTGAATTTATAATTGAATATCTTTAGCTTAAGTGCAAAGGTGAAATGATCAACATGGTTATAATTATTGGTTATATAAATTCTGAAATGATTATATATTTCTTTGAGATAATAATATATTTGGCCTGTAGTGCAAATATGAACTATTGAGGAATATCTTTGGCCTGTAGTGCAAAAATGAGTTGTTGATGAATATCTTTGGCCCGTAGTGCAAAGATGACTTGTTGTTGAATATCTTTGGCATGTAGTGTAAAGATGAACTGTTGATAAATATCTTTGGCCCGTGATGCAAAGATGAATTTATTAGTATGATTATGAACAGGAACTGTGATTTGGTATAACCATGATCTTTGATGTTTCAGGTAAAGACAGGTGATGAAAATTATCTTCGTCTTGGAAGCGAAATTTAGAATCACAATTATGATTATGAATTATTCATATGATTGTGGAAAGGAACTATTGATTGATGTTACAGGGATAAAACATTGTTGGTGGACTTTTAACGTGGAGAAGATAATAGACTTTATAGTCTATTTGACTCTTCTAATGGATTGCTCGTTCCGCTGCAACTATAGTTGAAAAGTTTTATCATCTACCATATGTTCTAAATCTCTGATTTATTACTGTTGAAGACTATTGATAATTTATCTTTAGTCATGATATTCTTTACTGAGCTAGTTGTGCTCACCCTTTTGCTTCACAATTCCTTTCAGGTAATAAAAGTGTAGCTGGGTCGAGCGAGGGATAACAATGGAATAGAACGGTGGTTTATAGATATTGAGGGTGAGGTGAATTTAACTTGGAAGGGTGTTTTGCCACTATCTTACAGGATGTATAATGACATACAACCTCGTGTCATCATAAGACAAGGTTGTGCTCATCCACTTGCTGAGTATATTTACGAGCACTACCTATATAATCTTGGTATTTGTTTGAAGTATAATTCTCAATTAGAGATAGTGGAGATAATGATAAGTCAAGAGAAGACTCACCATTGGGAAGAATATGATAGTAACCTTCTTGTTTTTCTTTGGGGTCTATTGGGTCAACCAAGGATAATTCTGTGGCCATATGATATCTATCATAACCTAGAAGCATGACCTCCCATGTACGTGGGTTTCCTTGAGCACTTCCCAAAGATTCTAATTTCTAAAACAGTTTTTGACTATACCTTTATGTAATGTGTCATTGTGACGTGCTATCCAAGGTTGGGACATGAGTCACAGTTGGTATATATTTGTACCCAAACTCATAGCATATATGTTGTTGTATTTCGCACGACAATTGTTGTAATAAAGTTATAGTTGTTATCTGTACCATGTATTTGGCGACTCAGAATAGGTTGGGTGGAATGGACCTATTTTGGGGGCGTTACATAAACTCATCTGCTACTTGAGGATAGTAGACAACAGTATTAGTATTCACATTCAGCCCCTCTCCACTCGAGTCATCCCCATCAATTATTTCCAAATTCATTTTTACATTATCCCCGCAACTCCCTACTTCATTGTACATGTCATCCATTATATTTACACCTGGTCAAACAAAAAATTACTTGAAATTGTGAAACCACCAATTAAAATTCATTAAGCTTGTCCCAAATTCACACTAATCCAAAAAAAGGCACAACATTGAGTGTAACAAATTTCAAATTAAGCTTTCTATTTACAACAAAAAAGCCTAAATTTAAAAAAAAACAGGAATACACTTACTGATTTTCAAGGGTCACTAACTGAGGGAATTTGGAGAAGTTTTGTCGCACGTCACGACTTCTGAAGACTATTTTGGGCTTCGATTTTCTGGAGGGGATCGCGTTTCACGAGCTTGGCATTCTCTCATGCATCAATTGAGTTCTAGGGCTTGGGTTGACTTTCTCTCTTGCAACAATCGTGATGGCTGAGATTTCTAGTGCATTGCTTTCTCTCTCTTCGATTTTGCAGGAATGGATTTCAAAGGGAATCGATTTGTAGCGAGAAGCTCTGCCTTTATGTCTTTGTTTTATTGACTGAGTGAGGGGAGAGATATAAAAAAGTCGGCTTTTTAAAGGAGAATGCTCTTTAAGTAGTATGCTTCTGATCGGGGTTATATATATACATATATATATGGATGTAGAGGTAAAAATATATATAATAAGTTATGAGTCCTATTCTAGTAGGTGAGGTGTAGTAGGAGTAGTGACAGGCAAAACGATGTCGTTTTGCATGCCGCTACTCTTATTAACAACGAGACTTTTATTATATATAAAAATAGGGTTAAAAATGATTTTACCCATACCATTACTCCGTTTTTATCTGCCGTTACTCATACAGTATGAGTCACACTAGTGACATGATTTTTAAAATTTTATTTTTATCCTTTGGATCATGCTATGGACGATGAAGGATTTAGTTGGAATATTGCATCCAACAACCATTTGTTATGGACGTGCTCCCACACACACACACATTTATATATATATAAATAATGTTAGGAGTTTTAAATTATTTATCTTAAAACGTGGTTTAAATAATGCCATTATAATATTAATTGAGTAAATCTAATGTGATTGATTGCGTCATAAATTATTAGTAAATATTTAATATAATATTATTTGAGAAAAAATTTAAAACCCATAGTATTACAACAAACCAATATTATGAAGATACATGATTTGAAACACTTTTTAAAACTTAAAATATGAGATCCCTATCATCACCGATTATGAAATATGGAGTAATTATTTCATTGTCCACTGTGCAATGACCCAACATTGACAATTCTGGAAGTGACCAAACAACAAAATCCAGTTGGAATTGGATATTTCATATCCGGAAAAGTTACTAAAATCCAATTTTAGATTAACAACATTTAGTTTTTCAAACACTAAAATTATAATTGGCAAGAAGGGCTGTTACTCAAATATAGTTGTCTATGTTTAAGTATTAAACCAGTGAATTTTAAAAATATGTAATTAAATATCTATTGTGACGCCCCCAAAATTAGGTATACATCACCCATCTTGGGTCGTCAGATACATAGTACAGAATACAAATACAACTGATTAATACAACTGTCGTGTACAATACGACAAAACATAAACTGTGAGTTTGAATACAAATATTATCTTCTAGAGAGTATTCATACTCAAAAGGAGTCCTCATTACATTTATTAACACACCATTACATAGAATAGTGAGGACTACTAACTAATACTATCATTCGGACCATCACTCCGTTCCCCGACTTGCCCCAGCTACGTTCTCATTTCCTGAAGAGAACACTGAAAGAAAGGGTGAGCTCAACTAGCCCAGTAAGAAATATTATGACTAAGATAATGCAGAATAAATTATCATTAGCCTTCAATAATGTTAAACTGATAAAATATAATAGACATCAAGTTTAACTGTAGCGGAACAAGCAATCCATTAAGAGAGTCAAGTAGAAAATAAACTCTACTATCTTTTATGATTTAAAAGGTTTTTCAACACTGCGATCGGACCAATGAGGACTTTTACCACATCATTTGCAACATTATGGTCATGATTATACCGAATAATCCCTGGTCATAATCATACCAAGTCCATCTATGCACTACATGCCACAGATGACTTTCAACATTTTATAAACATGAGGATGATGACAATGATATAAGAATTCAATAAAACAAGTTTAAGAATTAATTTATCCAGGAATTAACAACGTCCAAATTGTCAACATGATACTGCATTGTGGAGTAAAATTCAAGAATGCTTAGAAGAATATTTTCTTGAAAAAATACTGGATGAACGCAACTATCAAGGATATTCCACAAATTTCATGGAGTATAGAAGTCAAAACTTAACCAACTGAGTACAATAAAGAATGGAATAACAAAAGAAATCACCATGCATGCGATAGACCGCACAGACAGGTTATTCCAATAGAATAATAAATAATGGAACCAGGTCCGGCGTAAACGCACAGACAGGATATTCCGACAGAATAATAAATAATAGAACCATGTCCGGTGTAAAACACACAGACAGGATATTCCAACAGAATAATAATAAAACGGAACCAGGTCCGGTGTAAAACACACAGACAGGATGTTCCAACAGAATAATAGAAGAATGTCACCAAGTATAGGGTAGACCGCGTATACTTGTAAGACCCCGAATTTTATGAAATAAAAGTATTCAATTTTTCTATTAAGTAAATGGTTAAATTGATAAAAGTTTAAAGTTATGGTGAAATATGAATTTTTTTCAAAATAAGCAAGTGGTTATAAAATATTCATTGTTGTCGGGGAATATTCGTTTGGTCGTAGAATATTCTTTCTGTCGGGGAATATTCGTACGACGGCACAGCTATTTGTGGGCCCCATAACGAATAATTGTCGGGTGAAGAAAATGACAAATTTAAGTTTTTACAAATAACGGCGTAGTTGTTACCGTTAACACTGTTGGAATACCCGGTGGTTAAAATACAGTAATACGCGTTATTGCACAGTAGCACACGGTATTGCACAGTATTTTTGAAATTATTGATTCTTACGTAAGAAGACACTACTGAATAATTGTCACAGTAATTACTGTTCAATATTTTATGTTATTGATTCAATAATTGCTGCGTTGATATTTTATATTATTGTTGTTTCAATAATTGTTGATGCACATCATCTCCATTATCAGATCAATAATTCATATTATTTGAATAATATTATTAGATAGCATTATTGGCAATGTCTAGAAAGTTCTGTCTAAGGAGAGGTTTGGTTATCTAATTGCGCGCCAGTAAGGAGAAATTCTTATTGGAAAGTCCCCTCTTTCCTGGGAACGGCCTGGTTGTCATAAATATGATTCTGTAATATTATTTGTGAATAATTAATTATTGATTCATATGATAAGGAAATATTTATTTTATGTGGATATAAATGAGGGATATATTTTTGTGGTTAAAAATAAAGGAGTTAATGTTGAGGTTTTTATCAGTATTTTATCGGAATGGAGGTATTAAAAATCAGGGTTTTTGAGATATTTTGTGGGGGTTATAATTTTTAATCCGACCGTTGGATCGTGATAATTTTTAGATATGTTATACATATATAAGTTAAGTATATGCCCACAAATTTTGAACCGTTAAAAATGAACGTATGATTTGTTATGAATTTTACGAGATGACTGGTTCAGAAATTGTTGAATTTTCGGAGTTTATCATTTTGGTGGAAAATTCTAGAATTGGTGGGCCCCACTTGTGGTTGGTGAAGAAATGTGCTGAATTATATTTCAAATGTGGTGGGTGGAAATAGTAACAGGTAAAGCCATCAGGTTGCAGGTCAAACCTACCAAAATTTTCCTATAAATAGAGGGCTAAGTTAGAATTGAAAATCACACCAGAAACATAAGCTTTCTCTCTTTCTCTCTCTAGATTATTGAGTGTATTTTGTGAGTATTTAGATTCTTGGTGAGTTACTATTCATCAGTGCAAGTTTCCTTCAGCATCATATCCGATATCCAGTCAGAAGTACTGCTCTTTTGAGGTAAGGGATAGTAAGGGATTGTAAGGGATTGTAAGGGATAGTAAGGGATAGTATGAGATAGTAATGGATTTTAAGGGTTGTTATGATTTTCAGTTTCGTAATTTTTCTGATCTTCAAAAATTCTGGAAAAATTTGAAATGATATTTTGATGAGTTTTCTTGATTGTGTCCAAAAATGGTGATTTTTGGATGTATAGATTAAGAGTTATGAATCTTACGGGAAAAGACTATTTTAAAAGTAACCGCTTATAATTTCTTGTGGTTAACTCCAAAATTGATGAAATTTTTATTGGGAGTACATGTATATGATGGAAGTATACTCTGTTAATTTCAGAATTTTTGGACAAAAGTACAATTTTTGATAAATGTCTAAATATTCGGCTGTTTTGACCATATGAAAAATAGTAAATGACTTTTAAAAATTCTGAGAAAAATATATGTTCAATATAGGACTATATTCTGCGAAATCTCAGAAAAGAAATATTTTTGGGACTGATTTGATATTTTTTATGAAAATGGTCTGGTTATGAGTAAATGAATTAAATATGTTTTGTGAAGAAAAAAAATTGGAAAATAGGATTTTATGGTTTGAGAATCCTATATGAGGTATATGCAGATTTTTGATGAGGGTTTTGGTTATTGATGATGAAATTGTAAGAGTTGGCATTTTATGATGATTAAATGCATTAATTAGTAAAGTGTAAACAATTAAAATAAATTGTTTATAAATTTAAGTAATGTTATTCTTTCAATATCATTATACCGAAATATTGGTATGAATTTTATTGTAGAATTTCTACCTTTTTGTGTCGGGGTTACTAGTCATGAGTTACTATTCACGATTTACTATTCATGAGTTACGAATATTACTCTTGAGATTAAAACTATATGTTGATCATATTATTTTTATCATCATATATAACATTTTTATAACCCTGATGTTGAAATTCTCTTTCACTGGAGTGTAAAGATGGGTAGATTATTGGTATGATCATGACTAGGGTTCTCTTTGGCCTGTAGTGCAAAGTTGAATTGTGACTGGTATGATCATGACCATTGAATTTATAATTGAATATCTTAAACTTAAGTGCAAAGGTGAATTGATCAACATGGTTATAATTATTGTTTATATAAATTCTGAAATGATTATATATTTCTTTGAGATATGAATATATTTGGCCTGTAGTGCAAATATGAATTGTTGATGAATATCTTTGGCATGTAGTGCAAAGATGGTCTGTTGATGAATATCTTTGGCCTGTAGTGCAAAGATGAACTGTTGTTGAATATCTTTGGCCCGTAGTGCAAAGATGGTTTGTTGATGAATATCTTTGTCCCGTAGTGCAAAGATGGATTTGTTAGTATGATTATAAACAGGAATTGTGATTTGGTATAACCATGATCTTTGATGTTTCAGGTAAAGACAGGTGATGAAAATATTCTTCGTCCTGGGTGCGAAGAAAAATTTATAGTCACAATTATGATTATGAGTTATTCATATGATTGTGGAAAGGAACTTTTGAGTAATGTTACATGGATAAAACATTGTTGGTGGATTTTTAACATGGAGAAGATAATAGACTTTATAGTCTATTTGACTCTTCTAATGGATTGCTCGTTCCGCTGCAACTATGGTTGAAATTTTTATCATTTACCATATGTTCTAAATCTCTGATTTATTATTGATGAAGGCTATTGATAATTGAATTATCTTTAGTCATGATATTCTTTACTGAGCTAGTTGTGCTCACCCTTTTACTTCACAATTCCTTTCAGGTAATAAGAGTGTAGCTGGGTCGAGCGGGGGTAACAAGGGAATAGAACGGTGGTCATCATTTAGTAGTTATATTTGGTGAAAAAAATAGGGTGAGGCGAACCCAACGTTGGAAGGGTGTTTTGTCACTATCATACAAGATGTCTAATGACATACAACCTCGTGTCATCATAAGACAGGGTTGTGCTCATCCACTTGCTGAGTATATCTATGGGCACTACCTATATAATCTTGGTGTTTATTTGAAGTATAATTCTCAATTAGAGACAGTGGAGATAATGATAAGTCAAGAGAAGACTCACCATTGGGAAGAATATGATAGTAATCTTCTCGTTTTTCTTCGGGGTCTATTGGGTCAACCAAGGATAATTCTGTGGCCATATGATATCTATCATAACCTAGATGCGTGGCCTCCCATGTACGAAGGTTTCCTTGAGCACTTCCCAAATATTCTAGTTTCTAAAACAGTTTTTGACTGTACCTTTATGTAAGGTACCTTTGTGAGGTGCTGATACATGATGGTGTCCAATGTCACATTTGGTATATATTTGTATCCAAACTCACAGCATATGTGTTGTTGTATTTTGCACGACAATTGTTGTAATAAAGTTGTAGTTGTTTTCTGTACCATGTATTTGACGACTCAGAATGGGTTGGGTGGAATGGACCTATTTTGGGGTTGTCACAATACTGGTTATTCCAACAGAATAATAACGAATGGAATAACAGAAGTTCTCTTCATGAATATAAAAGAAATAATATTCCCTACCTTAAAAGAACTGGATATTGGAAAAGTGATGTAGCAGAATACTTTTATTCTCTCTCTCTTATTCTCTCTATACTTTCTCTCTCTATAGCTTGAATGAATTCGTGAAAAATAATGAAGCCCTAGGCCTCTATTTATAGAAAAACTGAGGGTGGCTCTTGGTCTTAACGAAGGGTCAAATGACACTTGGTCTTAACGAAGGGTCAAATGACTCTTGGTCTTAACGAAGGGTCAAATGACTCTTGGTAATATTGAAGGGACAACTACTATTGACGAAAGTAATTACTATTGACCAAGGTAAATACTATTGACGAAGGTAATTACTATTGACCAAGGTAAATACTATTGACGACGGTAATTACTATTGACGACGGTAATTACTATTGACGACGGTAATTACTATTGACGAAGAGACTCTTAGATGATGACATATGCCCCCCCATAAAATAACCAAACTTACCACAACGTCTCAATTATTGATTTAATAATATAACATATTATACAGACGATACTATGACAATAATTTAAGAGATATGATGCAGCAATTACTATAGCAATAATTGAGTATAGCTGAGTGACTTCTCACGTAAGCATCAATAATCAATACCGTGTGCTACTATGCAACCACGCGTATTACTGTACTTTTACTACCGAGTAGTTCAACAGTTTTAACGGTTTTAACGGTAACACTTCAGCCGTTATTTTTAATAAAATATTTTTGTCGTTTTCTCAATCCGACAATAATTCCGTTGTGGGGTCCACCAATGATTGTGCCGTCGTACGAATATTCCCCGACAAAAAGAATATTCTCCGACCAAACGAATATTTTATAACAACTTGCTTACTTTGCAAAATTTATAAATATTACCCACAACTATAACATTATATCAAATTAACTCCATAATATTCAAAAATGATATTTATAGAAAATTCATCTTTATTTATAAAAATTGGGGTCTTACAACCTCCCCTTCTTATGAAATTTCGCCCTCGAAATTAGGGTACGTACCTGGTATGTCGAAGAGGTAAGGATACCTTGATTTCATTTCTGATTCTAACTCCCAAGTCATTTCCTCAACATCGTGGTTTCTCCACAAAACTTTGACTTGAGGTATAACCTTGGAGCGTAGAATATGTTCCTTCTTATCCAAGATTTGAACAGGAACTTCTTCATACGTCAAATCCTCCGCTATTTCGTCCGGTTCTAACTCAATAATGTGGTTCGGGTCTTCCACATATTTGCGTAACATGGATATGTGGAAAACGTTATGAACACGAGACATACTTGGCGGTAAAGCGAGTCTATAAGCCACAGTTCCTACTCGATCGAGGATTAAAAATGGACCGATGAATCGAGGATTTAGCTTTCCTCTCTTTCCAAATCTTGTAACTCCTTTCCATGGAGCAACACGTAAGAACACATGATCTCCTACATCAAATTCCACGTCCTTTCGATGAAGATCAGCATAACTCTTTTGTCGATCTTGTGAGGTTTTTATACGTTGTCGGATCGTTTGAATCTTTTCTGTAGTCATACGTACCAACTCCGGTCCCAACAACGTTGCTTCGCCCACCTCATCCCAGCATACTGGAGAACGACATTTTCTTCCATACAATGCTTCGAATGGAGCCATGCCAATACTTGCTTGATAACTGTTGTTGTAGGAAAACTCCACCAATGGTAAGAACTTGTCCCAACTTCCCTTGAAGTCAAAGACACAGAGTCTTAATAGATCTTCAAGAGTTTGAATAGTCCTCTCTGATTGTCCGTCCGTCTGAGGATGATATGCTGAACTAAATCGTAACTCCGTGCCCATAGCTTTTTGTAAACTAACCCAAAATCGTGAAGTGAATCTTGGGTCTCGATCAGAAATTATGGATACTGGCATACCATGCAGTCTTACAATCTCGTTTATGTACATACGAGCAAGACGTTCAAGTGTATAAGTTTCTCGTATCGGTAAGAAATGAGCAGACTTGGTCAATCTATCAACAATGACCCAAATCGCATCAATACCTTGAGAAACCCTAGGAAGACCGGTAACGAAATCCATGGTAATGTGCTCCCACTTCCATTCTGGAATTTCAAGTGGTTGCAATGGACCTTTTGGTACTTGATGCTCCGCTTTGACTCGTTGACAAGTTAGACACCTTGAGATAAACAACGCTATCTCTCTCTTCATATTGCTCCACCAAAATGTATGACGAAGATCATGATACATTTTGGTACTTCCAGGATGGATTGCAAACGGTGTGTTGTGCGCCTCCATCATGATTTCATACTTTAAATCAGGGTTGTTAGGAACACAAAGTCTGGAGTTGACTCGAAGTATTCCTTCCTCATCGATTCTTGCTTCCGGCATAACACCTTCTTGCACTTTCTTCCTCATACGCATCAGCTCCAGGTCTGTAGCTTGAGCAGCTTTAACTTTATCGATTAAAGTCGGTTCTACTCGTATATTCGCCATCATCACATGGGTCCCTGGAGTCTTCAACTCTATCTCCATCCTTTGCAAGTCACACAAAATGGGCCTTTGCGTTGTTAATATTGCACTTGTACCCGCATATGATCTTCTACTCAATGCGTCAGCTACCACGTTCGCTTTTCCAGGATGGTATTGAATGGTATGATCATAATCTTTCAACAGTTCAAGCCAACGTCGTTGTCGCATGTTGAGTTCCTTTTGAGTGAAGAAATATTTGAGGCTTTTATGATCCGTAAAGATCTCCACTTTCTCCCCATACAAGTAATGCCTCCAAATTTTAAGTGCAAAGACAACAGCTGCCAACTCTAGATCATGAGTAGGATAATTCCTCTCATATTCCTTGAGTTGTCTTGATGCATAGGCTATGACTTTTCCATGTTGCATGAGAACGCATCCCAACCCTTTGCTCGAAGCATCACTGTAGATGACAAATCCCTCCGAGCCAGATGGTATTGTTAGAACAGGTGCTGAAATGAGTCTCCTCTTGAGTTCTTGAAAACTCTGCTCACATTCTTCGCTCCAACCAAACTTTGTATCTTTCCGAGTCAGCTGAGTTAATGGAGTAGCGATTCGAGAAAATCCTTCCACGAATCTCCGATAATAACCAGCTAAACCAAGAAAGCTACGTACCTCGGTCACTGATTTAGGTTGCTCCCAGCTTTGAATAGCTTCAATCTTTGCCGGGTCAACCGATATTCCACGACTTGATACTACGTGCCCAAGGAATGCTACCTCTTCCAGCCAGAACTCGCATTTCTTCAACTTGGCATAAAGCTTGTATTCACGAAGCTTTTGGAGTACCAGCCTCAAGTGTTGCTCATGATCTTCACGGCTTTTGGAATAAATAAGGATGTCATCAATAAAGACGACCACAAAGTGATCCAAATATTCCTTGAATACCCGGTTCATCATATCCATGAAGGCAGCAGGAGCATTAGTCAATCCAAAGGACATGACTAGGAATTCATAATGCCCGTACCGAGTTCTAAAAGCCGTCTTTGGAATATCCTCAGTTCTAACCTTCAGCTGATGATATCCAGAACGAAGATCGATCTTTGAAAAGAATTGTGCTCCTTGCAACTGGTCAAACAGGTCATCAATACGTGGCAATGGGTACCTGTTTTTGATGGTGACATGATTCAACTCCCGATAATCAATACAAAGTCGCATACTTCCATCTTTCTTCTTCACGAATAGAACAGGAGCACCCCAAGGAGAAGTACTAGGACGAATAAAGCCAATGTCTAACAATTCCTGCAGTTGGATCTTTAACTCCTGAAGTTCAATAGGAGCCATTCGATATGGGGCTTTGGAAATGGGTTTTGTACCGGGTTCAAGGTCGATACAAAATTCAATTTCACGCTCTGGGGGTAGGCCAGGAAGTTCTTCAGGGAATACGTCAGGGAATTTATTAACAATAGAAATATCATTCAAAACTGACGTATTTTTGTTTAGATCTGTGACATGAGCTAAGAAAGCTTGACATCCGTTTTTCAATAAACGAATAGCTTTATGGCTTGAGATGACAGCGATTGATTTTAATGGTTTGGTTGCTTGAATTCGCATAATAGGTCGATTAGGAATATGAAAGCTAACAACCTTACGAAAACAATCAATTTTTGCATAATGAGTAGTTAACCAATCAATCCCTAGAATCACGTCAAATGCAAGTATTTTTAATGAAATCAGATCGATAGGTAATGTGTGGGTACCAACTTGAACCAAACAAGACTTATAAACAGTGGAGGTAATGAAGGTTTCTCCCAACGGAGTTTCCACAGATAAGTCAAAGTCTAATTTCTCCGGAATCAAATTTAATCGATGA
Source organism: Panax notoginseng (assembly GCA_016801055.1). Classification (NCBI taxonomy): domain Eukaryota; kingdom Viridiplantae; phylum Streptophyta; class Magnoliopsida; order Apiales; family Araliaceae; genus Panax; species Panax notoginseng. The sequence goes on from CM029012.1 coordinate 171,860,326, forward strand.
GCGCAAGTAGGAGAAATAAAAGAATGGGTTGAACCGGTATCAAATAAAGTATAAACTTCTTTAGAGTTTATAATAAGCTTACCCGTGATGACCTCATTCGGGTTCCTTGCTCTCTGGGAGTTCACAACAAACGCTCTCCCTTGCACAACCGGTTTTGACTTTTCTGGGACGGCTTTTGGTGCCTCCATCCTAGCTGAATTTGTCTTCGGTAAACGACAAAATCGGGCTAAATGACCTTCTCTTCCACAATTATAACATGCTTTGGACGGCATCGCGCAGTTTGGACTGATGTGCCCCTCCCCTCCGCATTTGAAACATATGATAGGTGGTCGTTCTCCTTCCTTAACGACAGGTGCTGGTGCTGACGTCTTTCCATCATTGTTGAATCTCCTCTTCTTGAAATGTCCATTCTTATTGTTTTGGCCCTGATTACCACCGAAGTGGTTACCATTTCTGGCCTGTTGATTCCCTCCACGCTTGTTGTCACCGCTTCGATGACTGCTCTCACTGGTATTATCATTTTGCCGGCTGCTCTCTTTTGGTTGCGTTGTCTCGTTATCGCGCTCCACCAACTGAGCCCTATTTACAACATCTGAATACAAACACAGTTTATGAGAAACAAGATGTTGACGTATCTCCGGCTTCAAACCTCTTAAAAACATCCGCGTCATTCTTTCTTCATTATCCACCAAGTGGGACGCAAACCGGGATAACTCCGCAAATTTTGCCTCGTACTGCGACACGGTCATATTATTCTGCTCCAATTTGATGAACTCCACCTCCTTCATGTGACGAATACTCTCGGGAAAGTATTTGTCGTTAAACAGCTCTTGGAACTTCTCCCAGGACATCTTCAGTGCGGCAGGTTGAGTACGCTTTATCGATTCCCACCAGTAATCTGCCTCTCCTCGCAACATAAAGGCGGCAAAGGGAACCTTTTGCTCCTCGGAGCAACCCAAGACATCAAATATCTTGGTGATCTGCTTTATCCATGTTTCAGCTACAAGTGGTTTGGGTTCTCCCTTAAACTCCGGTGGTCCCAGCTCCTTAAACTGTTTAGCGGTGACCGCCAGAGAGTTTCCAGTATTTCCACCTACGTTGTGGACAGGAGCCGCTTTCACCTGTTGTTGCATGAATTGCATAAAGCCTCTGAACATTTGATCATTCATCATTTGGTCAGTGTTGTTGTTTGCATGAGGATTGACACCTTCCTGATGCACATTATCCTGATTATTGATATGTGGTGAATCAACAGTCGTCTGTGCTCCATTGCTATTCTCAACGTTCTCAGATGCCATTTTCAGATACTGCCACAAAATAAAAATTAATTGATATGTCATATATTATCCTTATATTATGACCGACCAATTAAATACCATGCAAATAAACTTAGGTATGTCATACTAGCGAAGGAATTCCCCGTCTCTCCCCTCCTAGTTCTATTCTCACATCTTAGCCAGGGATCATATCCCTAAGCTCTGATACCAACTGTGACGCCCCCAAAATTAGGTATACATCACCCATCTTGGGTCGTCAGATACATAGTACAGAATACAAATACAACTGATTAATACAACTGTCGTGTACAATACGACAAAACATAAACTGTGAGTTTGAATACAAATATTATCTTCTAGAGAGTATTCATACTCAAAAGGAGTCCTCATTACATTTATTAACACACCATTACATAGAATAGTGAGGACTACTAACTAATACTATCATTCGGACCATCACTCCGTTCCCCGACTTGCCCCAGCTACGTTCTCATTTCCTGAAGAGAACAGTGAAAGAAAGGGTGAGCTCAACTAGCCCAGTAAGAAATATTATGACTAAGATAATGCAGAATAAATTATCATTAGCCTTCAACAATGTTAAACTGATAAAATATAATAGACATCAAGTTTAACTGTAGCGGAACAAGCAATCCATTAAAAGAGTCAAGTAGAAAATAAACTCTACTATCTTTTATGATTTAAAAGGTTTTTCAACACTGCGATCGCTGAGACTCAGCTTAATAAAATAATCCACATCATCGAATCACCCCTGCACTACGGCCAAGGATATTCGTGTATTCATTAATGGTCATGATCATGCCAACAACTGTCCATCAATGCACTACGGGCCAATGAGGACTTTTACCACATCATTTGTAACATTACGGTCATGATTATACCGAATAATCCCTGGTCATAATCATACCAAGTCCATCTATGCACTACATGCCACAGATGACTTTCAACATTTTATAAACATGAGGATGATGACAATGATATAAGAATTCAATAAAACAAGTTCAAGAATTAATTTATCCAGGAATTAACAACGTCCAAATTGTCAACATGATACTGCATTGTGGAGTAAAATTCAAGAATGCTTAGAAGAATATTTTCTTGAAAAAATACTGGATGAACGCAACTATCAAGGATATTCCACAAATTTCATGGAGTATAGAAGTCAAAACTTAACCAACTGAGTACAATAAAGAATGGAATAACAAAAGAAATCACCATGCATGCGATAGACCGCACAGACAGGTTATTCCAATAGAATAATAAATAATGGAACCAGGTCCGGCGTAAACGCACAGACAGGATATTCCGACAGAATAATAAATAATGGAACCAGGTCCGGTGTAAAACACACAGACAGGATATTCCAACAGAATAATAATAAAACGGAACCAGGTCCGGTGTAAAACACACAGACAGGATGTTCCAACAGAATAATAAACGGAACCAGGTCCGGTGTAAAACACACAGACAGGATGTTCCAACAGAATAATAGAAGAATGTCACCAAGTATAGGGTAGACCGCGTATACTGGTTATTCCAACAGAATAATAACGAATGGAATAACAGAAGTTCTCTTCATGAATATAAAAGAAATAATATTCCCTACCTTAAAAGAACTGGATATTAGAAAAGTGATGTAGCAGAATACTTTTATTCTCTCTCTCTTATTCTCTCTATACTTTCTCTCTCTATAGCTTGAATGAATTCGTGAAAAATAATGAAGCCCTAGGCCTCTATTTATAGAAAAACTGAGGGTGGCTCTTGGTCTTAACGAAGGGTCAAATGACACTTGGTCTTAACGAAGGGTCAAATGACTCTTGGTCTTAACGAAGGGTCAAATGACTCTTGGTAATATTGAAGGGACAACTACTATTGACGAAAGTAATTACTATTGACCAAGGTAAATACTATTGACGAAGGTAATTACTATTGACCAAGGTAAATACTATTGACGACGGTAATTACTATTGACGACGGTAATTACTATTGACGAAGAGACTCTTAGATGATGACATATGCCCCCCCATAAAATAACCAAACTTACCACAACGTCTCAATTATTGATTTAATAATATAACATATTATACAGACGATACTATGACAATAATTTAAGAGATATGATGCAGCAATTACTATAGCAATAATTGAGTATAGCTGAGTGACTTCTCACGTAAGCATCAATAATCAATACCGTGTGCTATTATGCAACCACGCGTATTACTGTACTTTTACTACCGAGTAGTTCAACAGTTTTAACGGTTTTAACGGTAACACTTCAGCCGTTATTTTTAATAAAATATTTTTGTCGTTTTCTCAATCCGACAATAATTCCGTTGTGGGGTCCACCAATGATTGTGCCGTCGTACGAATATTCCCCGACAAAAAGAATATTCTCCGACCAAACGAATATTTTATAACAACTTGCTTACTTTGCAAAATTTATAAATATTACCTACAACTATAACATTATATCAAATTAACTCCATAATATTCAAAAATGATATTTATAGAAAATTCATCTTTATTTATAAAAATTGGGGTCTTACATCTATTTTCTTTTAATAACCAAATTTTTACACATATTTTCCTATTATACCCGTAACATTAAATATCTCATACTTTTCTTATTCTAATTTTCTCTCCATATTTAATGACATTATTATGGACAATTTTGTCATTTCATTCATCTTCTTGATATGCGTGAAAAGTCTACCAGAATTTTTATCAGTAATAATAATAATAATATACTTGATTATGAAATTATATTGTACTCCTTAAAATAAATGAGGCTTGATATACTATGATACATCCAAATATTATTTTAAACGGAAGTAATGTGAATTGTACTAGTCATTTTTTTCTTCTTTATTATGTGTGGTTATTGTAATAAATATTAGTATTGTTAATAAATAAGTTGAGCTTAATTAAAGGTGAACTCTTCTGGTTAGGCTTGCTCTTTAACATAAACTTTAAAAAATATTATTTTAAATTTGTTAAATTACAAGTCACTTTAATATGATCGACTAATATTGTCGGTATAGCCAAAACGTTGATATTTAGTGTTAATTTAAATAAACGATTCAGATCTTAAGCTCACCCCTTATATAACATACCTTGCATACCCTACTTTAACGACGGACTGGGCGACGAGTCGATCCGTCGATTATAGATTCGGGTCGTCGCTATATATTGTCCATCGCTAAAAGCTAAGATTACAGTTTACGAACCGAATCGTCGCCCGGTCCCTCGCTAAAGCGAGGTATGCAAGGTATGTTAGATAAAAGGTGAGCTTAAGATCCGGAGTTTAAATAAATTCAATTGTACAGATATAAATAACATACAAAAAAATGAGTAAATAAAATTTAGTAATGTAAACTGAGTTATGAACTAATTAAATTAGGGAAACTACCAGGGATCATCAAAAGTATGAGGGTTTACTTCAGAAAAACATTTAATCTCTCCTGTGCAAGAGGTCAAAATACATACATAGCCAACTGAAATTCTGACATTTGTATCATATCCCCCTTCTCACCACAGCCAATTCAAGAATATGAAAAGCCTCTTGGTAATGCTGCTCCAAAACCATGCAAGTAATTTGTAACTAAACCCTGCCTTCAACCTTTCATAACCACGTTCCATACAGAACTATAAATATGACCAATTAGTGAGACTGGAATTTTCACAGGAGCATCAGAAAATAAATTAAGATGTATGGAACTATAAATATGACCAATTAGTGAGACTGGAATTTTTACAGGAGCATCAGAAAATAAATTAAGATAAAAATTCAACAAGGAATTGTAAATAGACTAATTTCAAAGATAAATTACAGTTTTTTTTTATTCTCTCTCTTCTTAAATTCTGCAACTCCAAGCAATCACCGCTCCACATTGCTGGATGGATTCCAAAGGTGAGCCAAAGAATCTCACATTTTCTTTCTTTTTTGTTTCACCTATAACATAAGAAAAATAAGTATACTCCATAATTACAATTTTGAGAAGACGAGAAAGCAGATAGCAATAGATCAAGTGAAATAGAGGAAGCTGGGCTGCGCTTACCATCGAAACATGAAAGGGAAAACAAGCAAACAAATTGTATAACTCATGACTCTTCATCTGGTGTTGGTCGTCTCCGGATTCGTCGTTCGCGAGGCCTTGGAAGACTTGATCTACCATCTGAGGACTCATTGTCCCGATCCCTGGAGTCCCCATCATAACTCTCTCCCCAAAGTCTGGATGTTGGTCTCCTCCTGCCAGTCACCACTCTTGCTCTTGAGGTACCGGACAAGCTGCTACTCCTTGAGCTACTCCCAGGTCTGAACACTCGAATAAGGAAAAATACAGTCAGCCAACCGCCTTCATCAAAAGATAAAGTGCTATCCTCACTCCTCTCCTCCCCGATAGAAGATTGCAGCGTGCTGATCAAATCTCCAAGATCCCTCTGCCTCTCTAGCCTCCTCCAGTCACGCTGTCTTTCCGGATCTGCCTCTGATGGTCGTACAAGCGGGTGCACTAGTCTTGCATGCTTCCTCAAATCTGTATATGTACCCGTGAAATCACAAGTCTCACAGGCACAGCTTCTTGATTTTGTGTTCATGAAGACACGAGCAGGTTCCACAACCATCCACCCATTGATGTCTCCACGACAGAGAGGGCACAGCAGGTTTCCCTTCACTTGGTTTTCACAATTGGACTGAATCGCTGTGGACTCCTCCTCACTTCTTTCCACTTCAAAATCAGTCGCCGCTGCTTCCGGAATTATCGAATAGGCTTCTGAGTGCTCTGTTGAAACTGGAATTTCTTCTTGCTGAGGTATTGTTGGTGAGGCTTCTGCAAATGACTTGCGGAACTGGTCAAAACAGTTAGAGTGACGGTAGCTTGTGTCACACATGAAGGGTCGGCAACCCTTGTCGTGAGATGAACACATGAGAAGAATTGCATTATGAGGATGTTCCATACATACTGGGCATCGAGCTCCCTCCCATTCTTTGACATTTTTCTCAATCTCTAAAGGATTTTTGGACAATGATCGTAGTGATCGGCTAGATCCACATGGGAAAGGAGATGCTCTTGACCTATCGAAAGATACAGAACGATCTCTCCTCTCCTTTGGCATCTTGAATTGTCAAAGCAGTAGCAGAACAATTGAAACTACAATACATAAATCCACAGAGGAAATACCTAGAAATAAGACAGTACCAAATACATATATTAAGCCTGAGTACCAAATACATAATGCAGAACTACTCCCAATAAAACCATTATATCATTGCTCTGCCAACATCCTGATCCCTCAATAAGAGAAATCAGATTATGTGTTTTTTGTACGAGTACTCATGATGTGTTTTTATAAATATTTCTCAGTGAATATTACATACATCAGTTACCTTTCATTTACATATTTTTATACTACAAGTACTAGATACCCTTCATCCACTATATAAAAGCAGCATATATACAGTAAAAGGACAATAGAATGTTTGTTCAATTTGGGGGTAACAGCGTTAAAAGCAAGTAAGGAAAAGACAAACAGAAAAGATGAAATATCACTTCATATTTGGAGTTGATTGAAACAGATTAAAGAAATATCATTGCTCATGCATAAACTTTGCACGCACAGAACATTGTTCTCAATAAATCAACATCAAATGTAAATCATTGAAAAGAACAGAACTAGAAAAATATATCATACTAAAACAAGGAAAAGTCTTGGCAGACAGGTTTTTTAGACAGGAATATTGGACATTTTCCAATTTTTTTTATTTTTTTTTTTTTGCTAGTGACTTCCAAAAAATGTATAGTATTTATTCTAACAGGAATTTTTACAAAATATAGTGTTTTAAGTGTAATTTGGATACTGTATAGTGTTTTACAAAATATAGTGTTTTACAAAATATAGTCTTGGCAGACTGTATAACCCTGTATTTGTATATGTATCCAAATTACACCTAAAACACTATATTTTGTAAAACTTCCTGTTAGAATAAATACTATACATTTTTTGGAAGTCACTAGCAAAAAAAAAAAAAAAAAAAAATGGAAAATGTCCAATATTCCTGTCTAAAAAACCTGTCTGCGTGACTTGTAAGTTTGTTATGGAAGGACAAAAAAGCAGAATCCTTAATATGAAAACCCAGTTGGAATTTGGATGTCCTTCCAGAACATTACTCAGATAAGTGATATGGCTGTGAGATGACATTGCATACTACTCTTTAAAATCTGTAAGGCACCTTGTCAATATATATGATCAACTGGTTTCCAATTGAATTTTCATACCATCAAAGTAAGAGCGAACTGGCAAAAGAAATAAATTTGCTAGATCTACAAAAGAATCAGTAAGCATCTCCATAAGCACAAGGAAACAAATTTAAACTATATTTAACAAGCTAAATTAAAAAGTAAAACGCTCCAAGTAGATAACATAAAACTTTTATACTCCAATTCAAACATCACAAACTCTGATTCCAAACATATTTTAGCTAAAAATTAACTAAAATCCAAACTTGTATTAGAGAACACCAAATTCTCCCAAATAATAACAAAGCCTAAAATTCATACATGTCGAATTACAACACAAACTATTTAAGAAAACAATCGGCACCCAGAACAGGCCGAAACAAATAGAAAATGACTAGATCCGAGTAAAACGGATATCAAGCAACCTAAATTTAAGGATTTGAGGAGAAATTTTACCAGAAGTCTTAGACCTCAAATCAAGAGGAAGGCTATGAATTGAGTCTACTTCGGAATTCAGATTGAGATTCGGCAGTTGATCGATGGCTCAAACCTCGATGATAGGGTAGAGATGCTGAGCAGCTATCGAGAGCTGCTGAAGTTTTTTTTGAAGAAAGAGAGTTGTAGACAGAAATGGAGGATTTTTTTTTGTCTAGACCACAGCTGTCCCCGCACTTTGGTGCGGGACTAATCCGATGCGAGCCATGGTACGTGTTTGAATTTTAAATATTGGTTCAAGTCGGCGCCGTTTTTGTTTTTCTCTTTTTTTTGCCCGAGTTTTTGAAGTTAATGATTTTACTCGCTTCATCTGTTTCGTCTTATTTACAAAAAGAAAACTAAATCTAATAATTCCGTATTTCCTAGAAATAATTCATTTTTAATTAATAATAACTAAATATTATTAATATTTAGCAAAAAATATGTAAATATTTTCAATACAATAATAAATATTATAAACTATATAACAAATATTATTCACCATAAGTTTTATTATTTCATAATTTTTAATAAATCATCTCAATTTTAAATTTGAAAATATCCTAAATTAACTTTCAAAAAATAATAATAATCATATAATTATAATTTAGAGTCAATGAAGTAGTATACAATAACACAAAGCTTCAACTTGCATTCTCCCAGTAGTATTTAAAATGCGTTTGAATTGAAAGAATAGAATGAAAAATAAAATAAAATAATTTTAAAATATTGTCATTAGAAAATTATCACATATATCCATTCTATTGGACTAAATTTTATTCCACTCTCTCTGTATGGAATAAAAAAAATATAATAAATTTTCATTCTATTGAAATGATTATTTTTATTTCATTCTTTCCTTTGTCCAATTCTCTCGATCCAAACGTAGCATAAAAAATTCTAGTTCCACAGGAACATTACATTCCAGCTACTAGATGCTCATAGCTGCTGCCATAGCTCATAGTTCCTTTGCGAACTCTGAAAAGGCTGGCCTTGCATCTGGATCGGATGACCAGCACTTCTCCATTAGTGGTCTCCATCCTGGGTCACTCCAGCTTGGGATTTCAGGTCACAGGGTGCCTTTGATTATACCACCTGATATTAGCAGGAGGAACCATTAATCAAAATTGCATCAAGAATGAACTATATAGTGTGTTTGTTGTGGTAGGGGAGTTTTTTTGGTGTGTATTGGGGGGGGGGGGTCCAAGATTTATTTATTCTATATATTTTGACATTACAACTGGATTGGTAAGTGGGTATCATGACCAAAAATCTTGCAAAAACGCCTTCAAGATAAAATTATATGGAAGAAGTTCAAAGAACAGAAGTGTGGAATAATGTGTAATGCAAAGACATCAATAATTCAACTTGAATGATTCCAACAAATATGTCTTTTTTGACAGCATTCATGATTGCTAGTCCCACATAAGAATATCACCAGCATAGTTCGGCTCAAGCCTGTTTCACTATATATAAAGAATACTTGCATCACAAAAGATTAGTTCCAATTATATTGTTTCCTTCAGAAGTAGAATCGATACTTCTCAGCAGAAAATACATTAGCATCTACTATCTAGCGATAGAAAGCTTATATCTTTAGTATATCTCTAGTATATATAGAGACACAAAAGCCTCTACTCTTGCATGCATTTTGAGCAAGACACCTTCACACTTTTTCTTTGAGTGAAAGCACGAAAAACCTAGAACTTGAACTTAGAAAAGAATGAAATTTTCAAATGTATGTAATTTATGTACTGGCTTTAAATAATTATCTCTAGATATGACTGTCCATGGAATTATCCAGGTTGTATCAAGTAACTACCATTGTGTTGGAACTGTACAGAAAATGCACTTGGCATATACGAACTGCAAGTGTTCGACTCATATTTGATATATCTAGGTAAATCCTATGGTTGAACTTTGAGGATAGCCTTCTTGTTTGACTGTCATTTACCAGACCTGATAGAAGGGTTTAAATATGCAGTTCCCTGCCCACTAGCCAATTTCCCCGCAAATTAACAGTAAATTACATAAAATTCAAAATAGTAGCATAACATTAGACGCCAATTGCAAAAAAAAAAAAAAAAAGTAACAAAATAACTGGGCACTATATTTCCTGTCCAATCAAATTGGTTTAGCATAACATAATTCTTATGAACTTCTCTGTTATTCAACCCTTACAGTCAATTACAAATCAACTGGCATGGCCTTTCACCTGAAGTTCCGAATCTTCTAGTTTTGGAATGGCATTTAGCCCATGCAGACGTTTGTGAACCTACAACTCATACATTTGAACATTAACCAGTCAACTCCAACTGATCGAGATGTGCCAATTATTGTCTCCTAGAGTTTTAGGTTGTAACTGTAGCTTCGAAACTAATCCAGAAGGACAAAGTTTCCGTTGAGATATAGGAAAACAAGAGGAAAGATGGAAAAGTGAAAAGATAGGAAACCAGAGAAAAATTTCTCATATTGGAGCTCAGAAAACCAGAGAAAGAACTAAAATAGCAATGGAAAACAAAAAATGGAAAAGGAAAGAGGGGAAAAGAAATGCTGAAACAATAAAGAAAGGAATCCATTCATGGAACTCTGCGATATACTTTCCCACTGAACTACAAATGCGCTCTTATTTTTGTTCACATTTTCTTGGAATCATACTTATCTTCTTTCATTTTCTATTGCTTCCGAAGCTCCAATCAAAGCCACACAAATATATCATCAAACACCTTAATCATCGATATCACTGGGTTTTCCATCATCTCAACGAGTAACATACTGAATAGTTTGCACATCCATTGTCAGCAAATAAATTGATAGAACATTGAAATTTTTCTCAAGTTAATTTCACCATTACTAAGACAAGCCCACTAATTTCTGATAACTAGTTCAATGCAGTCATGGCACCCAAAAATATCTTCAATGGTAATAAGACAAGAAGATAACTATATACCCAACATAATTTTCCAATACAAATACATTACAATCCATTATTATACCTCTAACCTGTTATACATAGCAATTCCCCAAACAGTTGAGACAGCGTTGAACCCTATAATCAAAAAACACAATATCAATATCAACCAAAACTTTCCCAAGAACAAATTGAAAAAAAAAATGTAAATAACTTACTTATTCCCATCACAAGTAGGACAAAGACAGGGGTTTATAAAAACAGGATCATACAACGGTGACCATTCTATTGTAGATTTCCCTTTGCATAATTTGCATGTATAGAACCCTTTTCCTTTACAGATCCCACATAGCTTTCCGTTTTTAATCTGCACAAATTCAAACTCAATCTGAACAAAAACTACAAAACAATAAACATATAGACACATATAATTGAACAATCCTTTTTATTCCTTTGTAAACCCCATTGAAATTAAAAAAAGAAAAGAATTGCTTTACAAATCCCAACTCAATCTCGAACAAAATAAATTAACACCACTATATCCGTATACCTTATTCTTTTGAGAATTGACGTTAATGGCAGCAGAAACCACGCCCGTAGTGAAAATTCCGGCGAAAAGTACAGCAGTAGCTTTAACTAATGTGCGCAATAGAATTGGAACACCACCACCACCACCACCATCACCGAACATTGTGTGGAAATTGAAAAGGTAAGTGAACCATACAACCGGTGTTCGTAAATCGTAACCACGTCGTTGTTGGGTTGGGGTTTGGCTTTATGAAATCTATCTATTGTTTGGGCCCATATGGATATTGTGGCCTCGTCTATAATGGATCGGCCCAGGATCAAGAGTCTTGGGTACGATTCTTTTTCTTAGTTTAGAAGAATAAAGCAGAATTCTTTCCCCCAAAAAAAAGTCGAGCAGAATTTTTAGCGACAAAATTAAATTAAATATCTGTGGTAACTTAACTGCTTCTGAAGTTTCAACTCTGTTAGTATTATTTTATGAACAAGTTAATTTATGATGATTTAAGATGACTCGAATGAATGAATATTTATCAAGCCAGTCATTAATAATTAAACGAGTGCCGTGCTCGTGGTCGTGGCCGTGGTGTTTGGGCTTAGAGGCTATACATCACTAGGAGCTTTGACTGTGTATTGTGATTTAACTGCAGTCATGCTACCAATGGAATCTACATAGAGATGAGAAGTGAAACAATAAGATAGATAAAATGATAGAGCATAAAACAAAACATAACAAAATTAAGAAAATGTGGAGTTGCACCCCATGGATAGGATAGGATAGGATTGGAGCTGCCTGCCCATGATGATATGTCTGTCCCAGACAAAGGGCTATGCGACGAACAGGGGGGAAAGATACTATGGTTGCAGTTCCTCAGTATATGCTTCCATGTTCTTTTAAATTGGTCTACTTTCAATGAAATTTATGCTATATAACTCTATTAGTAATTACTCGGGTACCAAGACACGGCGTAATGAAATTCTCCTTTCCTCTTTGTTTCAACAATTCTACTTTCATTTCATCTATCTTCTCCTTCCTCTCTCACCAGGGACGGAGCCACACGTAAGACTCACTCCCAAGGTTTGAAAATTTTGTAAAACTCACTTGTACATTTGGTTTGGTTTGAAAACTTTGCAAGGCCACGACCCCCCAAGGTCTGACCAAGCTTTAATATGTTCTAAAAAACTTTTTTTGCTATGTTTTGTTGTCTTTGTCAAAGCAAATTCTATTACTACATTATTTTTGTTTTAGTAAAAATATGTTTTGTAATGGTAAAATTTTATTTTTTAGTGATGAATATATTTTATGCTATTAAAAAATTTTTTTGGCTCCCCCAGGCCCCAAGAACAAATCCTGACTTCGTCCCTGTCTCCCACCCCCCTTTTCTGCCCAAATAATTAAAATTAATCTGAACCGTCCTTTATGCTTTCCCGTCCAAATCAATTAGAATGAATATGAACCTTATTTGTGATTTTCTGACCAAATTCAAAATAGGTTCTATTTTATTAATATTATATATACTATGACAACGGGTGAAACCGTCGCCATAGCCGACTGTGTACTACACAGCTGCGTAGATTCATTTTTCTAATATAGTTATATTTCGTATTTTAATATATATATTTGTTGAGATGGTCAGATTGGCCATATTTGTCAGTCCATTTTGGGCATTATCGAAGGAGTGGATGCATGTTTGCAGTTGTGATAATGTTTCTGATGGATGGTACGTCCATCCTTTTGAATATCTCATGATTCCTTAATTGTTCTCCTTTAGCTAACTCCTTTCATTGAGTCGTTCAAGTAAAGTAGCATGACCTTCTCTCAACTTCTCTTATACTGTATATATAGTTGGGATATATATAATTATATATTTGGTCTGTTAAATGCATGTGGAATTAATAGATATTCTGCTAGTAATTAATCTCCATCATTGCTTAATTTAATTAAGTGTACGCAACAAAGGAACATACTACCTTTTTACACCAAATGCTTAATTAACTTAACCTAGTTGCTATAAAATAAATAAATATAAAAATTGGGTAGTCTTAGTTTCAAAGAAAACGAAAGTAAGAATGGAACCTGATCAGTCTTAACCACTAGCAAGGCTAAGACCTAATCATCTCGAGCATATATAATACACAAATTAATTTAAGATTAATCTAATATTGGTTGAGATGAGTAATTAGCCTATTTGAGTCGAAAAGAATTGTTGGTAGCAAAGATTCTGGGGGTAGGGTAGGTGGAGAAGAATGTATGGGGGTGGGGCAAGTTATGGAGGTTGGAGTTTTTCAATTTATTTGCTACTCTCTTATCCTACATCTTCTGCTAGGCTTGTTGTCCGAAATTGGAACCAAAAGGGAAAATGATAAGATCTTGTTTGTATTGCTCTTTTTTTGAATTATACAAAGAAATAAAATTAATAATAAAACATGTTGAAAAAAATCCAAGACAATGCATAATATTATACTACTTAATATGGTACACTCCATCTACCCATATACTATTATGCTAGCTGATTTTGGTATCAAAGTGACATTCTAGTAATTAAGATTTTACACAACAATGGGTGACTTTCCTTTACATGAAATAACGAGCTCAATGCAAAATTTTAGTCTTAAGATGTTGTTCTTGTACATATCAAATGTATTTAAAAACAGGGGATCACACAATCACATGCACTTCAACCAAATACTCCAGTAATAAAGATATACTACTAGAAATTACTACTATAGATAGAGTAATAATTAATATACACATACATACATACATACATACATACAACTGTGGGTACTATATATATATATATATATATATATATATATATATATATATATATATATATACATCAACATACATGTAAATTGAAAGAATCGAAAGAGGTGGAAATTAATGAATGGATCACGGGTGCTTCGTGTTCTATCAGTTTTCAGCCTTCAAAAGCTTCATCTATGATTACTATTACTGCACAAAACTTTAATAGTAGTAAATTACCAAAACCTCCCCTTGTGCCTTTTGACAGTCACAATAATTATGGAAATTTGACCGTCAACCGTTAAAGGGAGTATGATACTCAATTCATGAAAATGATGGATGGCCATACTAGATTACTATGTGATTTAGCAATACCGAAAAAGATGTGGAGTTATGAAATCAAAGTAATGGCTAAATGAGTAGTAGAACCAAACCAATCCAATCCAATATCCAACATATAGGAATAGGAATATGTATACTCCATTAATTTGTGCGATTAACACTTGATTGCATGAGGAGGGAGTTTAAACAATATTGGCACATAATTGTGTATAGTCAATGGCTTAATGTGCATGCATAAATCACAAGATTTACAAAAAATAATCCTTCTTCTTTTTCATGACCATATATTAGTACTGCTAGTAAAGAATCCAAACATATACAACTAAACAGAGCACAACTAAAAATGGAAAAGACAAGTATTAAGCATATTTATACCACACGACTTTTGGAAAGTTTTATTTGATTTTTTATTTTATGTATATTAATGCATGTTTGTAAAGAACATGCATCGTATAAAAAAATTAAATTAATAATAAAAAACCAAATCATGAACTTCCGTTATTATCAAATTTATACAATGAATAGGAGCTTACTTTGCAGCCTATCATGCACAAAGTAAAATAGAAAATGAAAAAGATAAATAAACAATAAATAGAGAATGATTAAAAAGAAAAAGAATAAAACAATATATATGTGTGTGTGTGTGTATATATATATATATATATATATATATATATATATATATATATAAATATATGTGTGTGTGTGTGTTTTATTATATAGATATATTGCGCGCAACATTGCGATGAAAGTCGCACATTCTACTTGAAAAACTCGAAGCATTTTTAATATATTTTATTTCTTTTTGAGTTTCTTCCGTTAGCAAAAGTATCACTTCGTAACTTTCTTTAGTATCCATAACGAAATACATTTATCCATTAATACCCATAAAAGGCCGGCATTATAATATGGACTAGTATATATATATATATATATATATATATATATATATATATATATATATATATATAGCCTGAGAAAGCCAAGAGAAGTTCATTCATATTCATATATACGTATATGTTCCCCTAGCTAATTAACCATCATGGCAACTACCATAACCCGAGACGAATTATCCGACTATGATAGCAGTTCTTCTTCCATAACGGTACCGGACTCCAGCCGCAGCTGGATGAGCAACCGCAGTTTCGGCAGCCGCCGGAGCTCCATCTCCGTTTGCTCCTCTAGTGACACCACCTATTTTTCCAACTCCTACAAGCCACACAAGGCTAACCAAGTTGGATGGGAAGCCATGAACAAGCTCCGCCGCGAAAAAGCCGGTCTTGTCGGACTCGACCACTTCCGTCTGCTCCGCCGGCTCGGTAGCGGCGATATCGGAAACGTTTACCTTTGTCAGATTAGGAACCCGGTGGTGGGGTTGCCACAGTGCTTTTATGCTATGAAGGTGGTGGATAGGGAGGCTCTCGCAATAAGAAAGAAGTTACAAAGGGCAGAAATGGAAAAAGAGATTTTGGGTATGCTTGACCACCCATTTTTGCCAACTTTGTATGCTGAGTTTGATGCTTCTCATTACTCTTGCTTTGTTATGGAGTTTTGCCCCGGCGGGGACTTGCACGCCGCAAGGCAACGCCAAACCGGAAAGCGCTTTTCCATTTCAGCCGCCAAGTAAGTTTCTTAGTACTCTATATTTTTGTTTAATTTTACGATTAACGAGGGTAAAATAAAATCATGTAGCATATTCATTCGAACATTAAAGCAAACTTTTTATAGTATAGTTTATTTTAATTCAAAATGTCGCATTAATAGTTTATGTTAGTATGTTAATTAATTTGTTTTAATTTAAATATTATCGTACATTAATAATCAATCAACTTTATTTCAAATGTCATTAATTCAATGGTTTAATTCTGTAAACTTACGTGGTCAGATTTTGAGCTTCTGTATTATCTTGTAAATCATGACCTTATAATTAATAACATAAGACAATTTTCCTTCCTGTAGCTAACTTATATATGAAGATGTTATATATACGTAACTGGAATTTGTCGCTGTTTATTAAGTTGCTTTTGACTAGTCACTTAAGGAGATTGCAAATTAACCAAGCTTATTTGACAGGTTTTATGCAGCAGAAACACTATTAGCGATAGAGTATCTACACATGATGGGTGTTGTTTACAGAGATCTTAAGCCAGAAAATGTACTAGTCAGAGAAGATGGTCACATAATGCTCTCTGATTTCGATCTCTCCCTCAAATGCGACGTCGTCCCAAAGCTCATACGATCCAAACCCATTGACACCAACCACCTTAAAACTGATGTCCCTTCTTGTGCAATAACATTTCCAATGCCCCATTGTGTGATGCCCATGCAACCTGTTCTGACTTGTTTCTTAAAGAAGACCAAAACCACAACAATTACAGAACAAGCGGGCACAACTGTCCCGGAATACAGTCCCGAATTGGTGGCCGAACCGATCGACGCTCGGTCAAAATCCTTCGTGGGTACCCACGAGTACTTGGCCCCGGAGGTGATATCCGGCCAAGGCCATGGCAGTGCGGTGGATTGGTGGACATTTGGGGTGTTTTTGTATGAGCTATTGTATGGTATAACACCATTCAAAGGGGAGAACAATGAGAAAACTCTGATTAATATTTTAAGGCAGCCTTTGGGGTTTCCAAGAATGGGATTTAGTAGTAGTAAAGAGTACGAGGAGATGATGAAAGTTCAAGATCTAATTGGGAAATTATTAGTGAAGAATCCAAAGAAGAGAATTGGGAGCCTAAAGGGGTCAGTGGAGATTAAGAGGCATGAGTTCTTTAAGGGTGTGAAGTGGGCCTTGATTAGGTCTGTTAGGCCACCAGAGGTTCCTAGTGATGTTCACAAGATCATTAGGAGTAGAGCT
Organism: Panax notoginseng; assembly: GCA_016801055.1. Classification (NCBI taxonomy): domain Eukaryota; kingdom Viridiplantae; phylum Streptophyta; class Magnoliopsida; order Apiales; family Araliaceae; genus Panax; species Panax notoginseng. The sequence continues at coordinate 171,877,718 of CM029012.1, forward strand.
GGAGGAGCTGCTGCTGCTGGGGTGGTACCAAAGTTGAGTAAGAAAGAGAGAGAGGCTCCATATCAGATCCCACATCATTTTGACTACTTCTAAGTTTTAACTACTGTAAAAGTACATATATAAATTAACAGGAAAGCAAGAATCACGTAGTATTAATTAGTGCTACCATAGTTTGATTGATAACAAAGAAAGATCTGTTTTCCTCTGCTGTTCTTCTTCATTTTCTTACTACAATGTAAAACCAGATTTAATTAACAAGAATCCTGTTTTCGATATATTGAGTAAAGATGTTATCGTAAAATGCTTACATGTTTGCCCATCTGTGTGTGTGTATAAAGATTACAGAATTACCTAGTGCCAAGATTTTTCAGCCACAGATGCACAATCTCATCTAGAATATATGAATGCAGTTTCTTTTTGGTTAACTGTGAAGTTGACACTAACTTTAATGTAGTAAGATTATATATAATTTTTTATTATATGACTTATAAAAAATACTACTACTATTATATTAACTAATGCCATAAAAGATTATAAAACTCGTAAACATCACCTTAACCGGATGCATGAATTTGCATAACGATGGCTTGTTAAAATGATAGATGGAATCACATCACATCTCATATCATAACCTTTGCATGGAAGTTGTAGAGACTATCCCTGTGTGAGGTTGGTAAATAAATAAAAACAATTAGATGTATGATTTAATTCCTGTGAGCTAACTAGTAGCTGTCCATGAGCAAAAATATAATACAATTATAGTCAGCTGCAAATCCCAAAAAAATGGAACTTCTACTTGATTAGTATACGTGTAAAGAAGAAAGATTAGATGGGGAAGAAAAGTCATTATCGCCCCCACGTTTTTTCTTACGAAAGAACTCATCAACTCATGTGATCACCATTATTACTTTGTCCAATGATGAAGAAAACAATACTACTACTACTACTATAATAAATAAATAAATAAATAAAGTTTACAAGAATCCCTATTTTGTGTGTTTTTGTTAATTTCTAACCTGCGTAGTGGGTACTCCCATATCCCCTCATTTACATGTCCTTTTACCGATTAAAGTAAAAGAACGAATAAAAACCCATCACTGTTTTTACTTTCACCATTTTTTTTTTGGGGGGAAAAGAAGATAATCCTCATTAACTCATTTTTCTCCGTTTTCTTTCACATGTAGGAAACAGTTACTTTCTCATTTCAAAATATAATAGCACATTTTTATTTGTATTTTACTCACCATTCTACTCTCTTAGTTTTGAAACAAAGAGAATATATTATAATTATCAAATATCTTCATTATCATATAGAAACTGATATTTTTATATAAAAAATTAATATTTTCACATGATCTCTCTCATATGAATAGTGAGTGGGTTTCATCTCCATATAAGAGAGACTCGAGTGAAAATATCATTTTAACATATAAAAATATCAGTTTCCTATATATATATATATATATATATATATATATATATATATATATATATATAACATGTATTTGTTATGGATCAAAAATGGGTATACACCATCTTTATCGTTCAATATAGGAATCAACGAACGAGATTAAAACTGAAAAATTCACATACGTACGCTACTAATAATAGCGGCCAACGGTATCTACTACTATTAATAGTGGACGACACTCGTCATCCGCTACTATTAGTAGCGAACGTAACCCGTTGTCCGCTACTAATAATAGCGAACGTTATTTTTTTAGTTTTAATTTCAATTGTCTTGTATTGAACGCTAATGACGGTGTTGTCTATTTTTGATTCATAGCAAGTCTTGCTATGAATCATTCCCATATATATATATATATATATATATATATATATATATATATATAGGGTATATAGGAACTGATCCATGGTCAACGTTGTAAGGATGAATTTGATTCAATTTAGACTTGAATTTGACCCAAAATTTATTTCGGACATAAAATTTGACCAGGAGCTGGTTCTCGAAAGCTCGAGTCAAGTCATTCGATCAGGTTACCGAAGGTGGTAAATTCAGTCATCACCTTTTGGATGAGTATGTGATGGGCTAAGATGACCCAAAAAGATATTATTTGACTAATAGTTTAAGGCCCTTATTTAGATGAATTTGATTCGATTCGGACTTGAAATTTGATCCACTAACCCAATAATTAATTAATATATATATATATATATATATATATATATATGGGGATATATGACAAATATAAAAGACTTACATGAATTCGATTTAACAAAGATGGAAGGAATAAATATATACTTGTATTGCTACTACTTGATCGAACGAAGAAAGTCATTCAGTCGATATTAAATATTACCCTCACAGTCCACAATTTATTAAATTGCAGATTGACGAGAGATATTTTGGACAATCATTTTGTTCGCACTATAAAACTGCGATTACCTACATATTTATTGTTCGATTCGTGAATGGACGACTAAAATTTATTGTAAAAATAATTTTATCCTTACATTGTTGGCTATATATATATATATATATGTGATGAATAGTATAATTTCTAAAAGTTAAAATAATGTGAGTGTGTGATTGTTTGGAGAGTGGATTCCATTTCCACTCGCTGAACGTAGATGAAGGATATAATCATAGTATATAATAGATCGAGTCAAAAATGCAATGAAGGGGGTTGAGGACCAGCGGGATCTAAGAAGATACTGCATTGCATGCACCAACAGCTATTGATAATGTACTCCATTTTCACTAAAGAGTATATGGTTTGTCAGTCCATATATTGCATGCGGGATCCATCTTTTCCTTTCCTCGCTGCCTTTTCTTTCTCTCCCTTATTTTTCCTTTTCCCTTCACTCGTAATATATCTTTTCACACACACCACTAACTACACAAAGCGAAAGGTAATCCATCCTATGTGGAGTAATATTATTGTCATTTGCTCACCCGTCCTTCAATAAATGTCACCGTTGCATTTAATTTATATTCATAAAAATAACTCTAAATAAATTTTCCTAAACAAAATATGTTGTCATCCCTCTTTTTTTAGACCGTTTGTGCACATCTTTTTAATATATAGTTTGCGTACGTAACATTATTTATTCTTCAAGTATATATAAACACAAAAACAAAAATTGGGTTACTGCCAACCAAAACATGAACTCCTGTTCCACCTCTCTTGGCATGTATGGCAACATTATATTTTTTGAAGAGCACTATTTTCACATGTATTTTTAATATTTTTATATAATTTTTTCTTACATGAAGATAAAATCCACTGTATACTCACGTGAGAGAAGACCATGTTTGAAAATTTAAATCTCGCTCTCTTTTTAGACTGTTGTGCACATCTTTTTTATGATAGTTTGTGTAAAAAAACTATACATAAAAGTTGTATGTATAGTGTATAAAAAGAGTAGAAGTCCAGCACAAAGTTGAAAGTGCACAGGAGTGAAGCCCACTAACCCAAAGGTGAGACTGACTGCCCAGCACCCAGTACCCACTCCCCTACAAGTAAAGAAACCATGAGCCGGAAATTAGAAACCCATCAGGTGCTATTTGTAAATCAGGAACCTGAGCCCTTGTTTTGGGACACGTGTCAATCTCAAGGATGATGAAAGGACTGGCTTGATTTTACTTTTACCCATGGTTTTAAGGCATAAATCAACAAAGAAAAACAAAGGCTAATTGATGATATACACTCAGAATTTCGAATAGGAAACTGATATTTTCATAATATTTTTTGACATATATTTTTACAATAAAAATATCGCTATAGATATAACGACGTCGCTATAGATTTTATTGTGAAAATATCATATATTTTTTTTTATGAATTTATCGGTTTCCGTTCAAATAGTCTCCCAATCTTGTCCAAGTTAAAAATAATGACAATGTATTATTACCATTAAGGGTGTAAACGAACCGAGTCGATCCGAGTATTGAGTTGCTCAGATTTGGTTCACAAAATTTATCGAGTATAAAATAAAGTTTGATTGAGCTACCGAGTCGAGCACGATTCCGAATCGAGCCCGAGCAGTTTGGACTTTTCCAACGAATATGATCCGAGTATCAATAAAAAATTATAATTTGAAGAGGTTCGAGTAATTTATCGAACTTTAAAATATGTTCATATTTGACTCATTTATATTTCGAGTCGAGCGGGTACGAATCGAGCCCGAACTGTTTGCTCATTTTACGGTCTTAATTACCATATAGTGAAATAAGATTTTGTGAAATACCATCAATATTGACCAAATACTCCAATAAAAGAAAGGATGATATAGTAATTTTCACCTAATTCACTCCACAAAAGGCGCAGAAGAAACCCAGGTCAAAATAATAGTATTAAATTGAAAACAAGGGACTCCGACGTTAGAATATTAACTGCTCAAACCATCAAAGTTTGTCCAGATATTGAAAAACATATCATGCATTATAAATACACTTTGAGATTGCTCATAAATATCTAAGCTCCAGCTCAAAAGTTCTTCATCCCAAACCTTCTCAATTTCTAACAACAACAAACCATAACATTTTTCATATCACCGACTTACTCTACCATTAATGGCAAAAAATATGGTTCAGTCTCCTCTTGAAAGAAATACCTTGGTTTCCTCGGACCAAAAGCTAGCCATGGCCAGCATTGTTCTCATGGTAACCTCTCTCTCTCTCTCTCTCTTTTTTTTTTTTTTTTATCCTTAAACATAGAATTTTCTTAATTACTTTTTCTTTCATTAATTAATTGATGTTATTTTTGGGGTTATTTGCATTCATTTCGTCAAATTAAATGGGATGCCAGTACGTAGCTTCACAATACTAACATCATGAAATTCAATATCCACCATCATTTACCAATACTCTTTGATCACATAAATATGGTCCAAATAACTTGATATAGATTTTGTTTTGATGGTCCCAACAAAAGTTTCATCTCTTTATCCAAAAAAAGAATATTTATATTCTCAAAACTAAAAGGTAATATTAGCATAAAGGGCCCTCTTTTCTTGATGGGGTTCCATTTCTCTAAGTCCAGAATTTTTGATAAAAAGTTAACAATGTTACTGCTAAAAGAACTAATGGAAGGCATTATGAAATTAATATTTGGTTAGAGGACTTTATGCCACATTACTTGAAAATGCCATATGCCTAAATTAGGTGTGCATGTTTTTATCATTTTATATCACTACAACTAAGTTGCTAATCCTTAATCATGAGTGGATCTACAGAAGGTGTTGTTGCTGGAGCTAAGGCAGCTGTGATTGCCACTATTGCAACAGCCATTCCAACTGTAAGTCCCTTTCCGTAATCCCCACACCCCTTAAAGAATTTCTAAGTCTTATAAGTACCAGAAGAAAATTTTCTTCAAGTTCTTAAATTTCTCTCTCGTCTCTTTAAAGAAACTTTTACAAGTTCTTGACATAGCATGATGCAGCCACTTACTTCTCTATCTAATCAAGAAGACAATGAGCAGGACTCGTGTAATATTTTTTAAGAGAAATAATACAATTCAGAAAGAAATTGTTATTATGTTCACTTGATCTTTAAGAGGCTATCCTCCAAGCTTTTAAGAAGTAATTTTGACATTTAAACCAAATTTTGTTTGAACTTGCAGTTGGCTAGTGTTAGGATGCTGCCATGGGCAAGAGCCAACCTCAATCACACTGCTCAGGCTCTCATCATCTCTACAGGTTCGTTAACTTATATATTAACTTTCATTATAAGCTTCTTACTGACTTTAATTATCATTACGATAATGGAATACTGTTAATTATGTATTGGCAGTGGCCGGTGCGGCATTTTTCATAGTTGCAGACAAAACTATTCTGGCAACAGCAAGGCGAAACTCCTTCAAGCAAGGCTCACTAGCCGACACAGAAGCATGAAACGCAGCGCTTACATTAACCTAAATTTCTATTGGTATTTCTGTTAACTTAAACCTATGATGCAATCAGGTATGTAAAAATCCAACATCCAATAATATGATAAAAATTAAAAAGATGGGAATTTTACCAGATCAAGCATGGTATCCTCCGTGCATATTTCAATCAGATTTCTTGGTCATGATTTCTCCCTTTCTCCCTGCAAAATGAAAGCACAAACTAGTGACTCCATCCATTAAACAAGCCAGAAAAGAATTTTGTAATAACAACATAGGCTTGAGAGAGTTCATTTTCCATAAACTGCTAATGGTGGAATTGAAGCATATATTGATTCAGTGAAAACAAAAGTTGAACATCTAGATAACTGCCTATTTAATTTATTCCCCATTTGAAAATCTTGGAAGTCATTTTTGTAGCCAAATGACAATCCTATATACACAAGTACATTTACCAAATAGGAATTTCATCAAAATGTTTTCTGCCATAATCCAAATAGCCCCTAAAAGGTCTAAGTGGTTAACCAGCAGCTCACTTGAACATTAACCAAACTGGTTCTCTTTCAAATCTGAAGTATCCACGAGTGGAGTTAGCCGATAGCCAAGTATATTTCTATGGACAATGTCGTAAAAGAAACAGCATCTCTGTAAGAACTTGTATTGAACACCAATTTGCAAGAACCAATTCCACCATTTTGAGCATAAACATGAAGTATGCACAAAAACATCACACTCAAGTCCAAGCTTCAAAACATGCGCATGAACTTGTTTTCATTCTTGGGAATCCAAGATTTTCCCAGAAGATTTCAAAAGGTAAGGAAATGTATAAGAATCCAGTTCAACCCCAGCAAAAAAGCATTGTAACATAAAACTTTATAGCCAAAACTGGGGGCATCCCCAATGAGTGTTCCTAAATAATCTGAGAGCAAAACTCAGATGACTTGGCATGGATTGGGTATTGTGAAGGCATGTTGTGATGATTTAAGAGTGGACTTGTTTGAAGCTTTCCATGTTCTTGCATTTGGAGAGGAGATTAAGAGATGAGTGATTTTTTTTCCGGTAAAATTAAAGCATGACATAGATATTGATAGATAGTACTCCCTCCAAGGGACGTTTTAGAGTATTGCATAAGAATTAAGATAATAATAATTAGAAAACATTAAATATAGTATCAATTGTATATAATACCCTTAAATATCTTATCATAGTTATTTCATACTCTCTCTCACACATTTTTCCATAATTTTCTCCTAAAAATACTCATTAGTCTCATTTACTCATTTGTCTCTCTCTCCATCCCCATAAAACAACTTATTCAATTCTTTAGTTTATCAAAAAATTAGGTAAGAGTAATGAAAGGTAATTTTAGAAAAATTATGACCAATTCTCCTAGATTTTAACAAACGTCAAATAATTAAGGACAATTGAGAAACTCTAAAACGTCCTATAAGGGACAGAGGGAGTACATGGAAGTGTTCTTAAAATATGTGTGCGAAAATAAATGACATGTTTTTGACCAATGAAATGGTGAAATAACAAGACTTTCATTAATATAATACCCAATGTTGTGTCACATTGGGTTATACCCAATGTTCCAACTTCCAACAAGCCTTACCTGGAAGAAATCAGGGCTGTCCTCAAGGAACTATGATACCCAAAAAAGAAATCAATACTGCAACTACGGAGTAGCATTAAACACATTATTAAGAAATCATTTCTTATGACATTCTTGATGTTGAAGCTGGCTGCTCTGTTAAAAATAATAAAAGGGACCTACCTTATCATCGACTTTCCTGCGGAGGTTAAAGCATCAAATGTTGTCTGACCTTCTTCAACCAAGTTAACAGTAACAAATGAGAGTAATTGAATTCCATTTAGTCAGCCAATAATCGAAGGACGTGTATATATGTATGTGTATATATATATATATATATATATATATATATATATATATATCCTACTTAAACAAACCCCACTTAATAATTTGGATTATGAGGAAATGGACACTCGATGTACTAATCAAAAATAAAATTTTAAGTATCTAATCTAGATGGTGCTTTCTTTTTCAACCCACTTAATAGATGGTTCATGCTGCATTGGACTTAGACGTGCATTTTATTTTATTTTTAATATAGATTGATTGTATTTGAGAATATACCAAAGTTGGGAAGTTCCTACCATTTTATATGAGTACTTTAATTTGCCAGTCCTTTTGCATCACCCTTTCTCAAATAGCATAGCAGCCAGTTGCAGCACGGTAATATAAAACAGTTGATACCATTGAATTTAAAGACATGCAGAAATCATAAGTTAATGATTAGGTAATACTATTATATTCAAGAAACTATAAATGACTTTGTGTGACTAGTGCAACTTAAACTATTGAAGGTAATTACCATAGCATGAATTTTATTCAAATTAAACCGCATTAATAATATAAATCAGAGGATGAAGATTTATGGAGAGAGATTAGATGAGGTGAAAAGTGGGCTAGAGCAAACAAATACAGTAGAACAATTAATGTGAAAAATCATGATAAAAATGATCACAGCATTAGCTGAAAATACCAAAAGTAGGTGTTGCACAATATTCAAAATCAAAAGCAACGGCTATTTTTCGCATAACAGATAGGATGTGGATTCACGCAGTATTATTGAGGAGAATTGGGGCCCATTAGGAGGAATACTCACTGTCACTGATATAGAATAAAGACTCATGTGGCCTTTGTCTAAGGTTTTCTTCATGCAGAATATTCATATTGTCTGGTTAAAATTGTTGATTAAGATTCCTCCTTATCAAATCCTAGGTCAACACAGCAACATATGCTCTTATGTGGAATCGACTAAACTTGACATGAGGGCCCAGACACCATGGTCAATAGACATTCTAATTGGTCCATAGGTCCTCCAATTTGAGTATATTCTTGGGGAGACTACTTTTATATTCTCAAAATATAAATGTGTGATATGTTAGTAATGGTGGTTTGATACTAAAAACGATAGTTAAAGAAATAATAGAACTTCATGTGAATTTCGTCATTGGAATAGAAATACATCTCTAATTTTGTAAGGGACTAAAAGCAAAAATATATTTCTAATTTTAAAAAAGAGGGAGGGAGTGTTATTTCTACTTGTACAACCCTTAGACTTGGATGATTTGGGAGAGGGTTGATCCCTTGGGAGAGACATTTTGTAGCAGTTTTAATATTTTAAAAGAATGCATATGGACCACAATCTCTTTACAGCAAAAATCTTCAACTTAATAATGTATATTTTTCACTCCACTTGTTTATAATAATAGTATCTAATGTGAGATATATATGATACAAGTATATATTTTTTCTAATGCAATTATTCCTAGCAAATTGACAACAAATGAAGAATATGGGCAGTTCTTATTAAACTGCTGCTCGGGCAACTTCCTACATGTATAACACCTTTTCTCCAATGCAACTACAAATCAGGATAACAAGTTGTATGTTATCTCACGGTACATCACTGATACAGTGATACTATAATATAAACAAGGTTCTCTCTCTTTCATTAATAATTCACTGAAGTACAGTAGTAGCAGCATTCAAAGAAAAGTGCATTGAAGAACAAAAATGTACTAATAAAATAGCTTTATAAAGGAAGAAGGGAATATGAATACCACTGATGTCTACATTTGATGATGATTAATCCAAACGAAATTTGCACTCCAGCAATGCTGTATCTATCAAAAATGCATGAAGCACAGCAGGGGATTGGGTAAAACAAAAAATGCATGTACCATGTTACGTGTTTGGGCATGATTCATGAATTACTATGGCATGCATTCAAGTGCTGTGCTTGTATTGTCAACATACTTTCATGGAGTTATACCTTTTTGTTAGTATTAAGCCATGTGATTTGAGTGCAAATTTTTTTGTCTCCTTTAAAATATTAAGAATGAAGTAATGAACATGCCTAGCTTTGTACAACAATGCTAATTGCTAGGTGGAGGACAATGACATAGCAAATTAAATATTATGCAGTTGGGAGCACATCCTATACACCATTGTACATCAATACTAGCACATTTGTATTTTATCTTGTAGCTTGGACTATGAACATAACTGATACAAGGGCAAAACCTTAAGTATTGTTTGATAATGTTTTTCAACTAGTACAACTTAAATTTGAAGGAGAACAAAAAAAAAAAAACTTAAGATGCACTCAAACAATAATGACTTTTAGCAGATCTATTTTCTGTAAGAGATCAGTACATTGAACACAACCACCAAACAAGAATACAAAAGAATATTTGGAACAGTGGCTCAAGTTATATCACCATATAATAGTGGCAACTTAATAATCCAAAGAAGTGAAATACCAATTTACCACTTTCAGGAATAACTAGCATACCAAATTAGTTCAAGTTCTCTGAACATTCCTGTGAACTATACAAGCGATGTTAGTGTTTTTTGAAGCAGATATATGTATGGTTTATAGCAAGTATTGTCCTTATACATATGTATATACACATGCAAAAAGTGATTAAAAAACCTAAAGAATGCCACTGCATATGAATCTTCAAATGGCTTTTAATTATTGTAGATAAAAGAATCAAAACAAGCGAGGAAGAATAGAATTTGGCAATGGATGTGCATTATTAGGAATTGATTCCCAATAGAAAACTTTCCACAGTTACTTTGCCTTCCGACCTGAGCTGCGTCAACCGGAACTATATAAGCCTAGTGCTCAAGAAGGTCGGTATGCAGGTAACGTGGAATCCACGTAAGCATCCATGTCATCCTTAGATGCGGGGCCATCCATGTGAGCAAGAGATGGAGGTGATATATCCCAATTCCCACACTTTCAAATAAATTCTTCCCCTCATAACACCTTGCCAGAAAAATGGATATAGAAAAAAGGGGAATAATACTTGAAACCTCCATCATGGAGGCTTCCCGCGGAAGCTTGGTGATTTTGGGTCACGCTTGGCCCCTTTTTTCATCTTTCCTCTTTTGCCCCTACAACTTTAGATATATTATTATTTTGTCCTTTTTAATTAAATTTTTTTTATCTTTCTATTTAGTCCTCCAAATTTTATAAAGTTCTAATTTTATCCCACATTATTTACACACGCAGCACGTGCGCCATGGGTGCTAGTTCAAATAATGCATGGGGAATAATGTAAGGAGGGGCATTATTGGAACTAAATCTGGAAAATATGAGCTTTTATGCATGCACTTACTAATCTCATACCTTTAGAAGCCTTTCTCGCACCCTACATCCCTAAAGAAGGCTGCAGAGAAGTAAGAAGTTCATCTAAATTTTTCAGAAATTTCTACTTTTAGAATCCCATCCAAAGGAGACAATCCAAAGCTTACATGACATGAAAAGGTCCACTCATGGCCCCACTCTTGAGGCCTTAACAAGTATATAAACCATACCAACCCATTCATCAAAATCACCAACTCAATTAACATATCACTTTTGCTAGTAGTACAAATCCTACTACTAATTCTTTGAAGCCTTCATTCAAGTTCTTGAGGTGAGTTCATTTAGTTCAAGCTTGTTTTCTCCATATAAATCGTTTCCTAGGTTGGGAACTCTAATTACTCTCTACCCTTTCCATCATAATTAACAACATTCCAATCTTGGTTGAACCCCCTATGATGCAGAATGTAGCTTTCTATTCCAAAATCTGATCTGGCATTTACTGAAAACACTCGAACAAAATTTGGGTTTGTTGATTTATAAGTTCTTCTTACTTGATTTAGCAACTAATAGCATAATAGACAAGGATCTTTCCGAAACCCTTTACATAAGAGATACATGGTGATAGGCACGCCATCTATGTTTTTGTTTTTGTATTTTTTGTAGTTACACATAGGCAATAGCCTAAAGAAGATGAAATATTGTTATCTGATGGCTTAAATTCTTATATTTCTCCTTTTCAGTACTTTTAGAGAGAGAAGATGAGCAGCGGAGACTGGATGTGTGGTTCATGTCAGCATATGAATTTCAAAAAACGAGATTCATGTCATCGTTGTAGGTTCCCTAAATTTGGTGGTGATCCTGATATGGCGTCATATGGAATAAACAGAACAGAAGTCTTGGCTGGGGACTGGTATTGTAATACCATGAATTGTGGAGCACACAATTATGCAAGCAGAACAAGCTGCTACAGGTGTGGTGTATCAAAAGAAGATTACTATGGTTATGGGGCTGCCATTATGGGATCAGGCGGCTATGCATACAATAACACGGTCCCTCCTGGTTGGAAAACTGGCGACTGGATTTGCAATAGGTGACTTTAAGTTTACTCTATAATAGTTGTTTGTTAATTTATCTTTATTGTTTTAATACATGATTTCTATGAAACATATTCCACTGATCTACATTTTTCAGAGTATATATCAAATAATCATACTGAGTTGTCAGATGATGATGATGATAATAATTTTACTGATAGTAAAAATATTATTATTTTATGCAAGTTTCGTATCTAATACGTGTGCCTGGATTTGGCCAGACTAGGATGTGGTGTACACAACTATGCCAGTAGGACGGAATGTCATAAATGCAAAACATTGAAGGAATATGGTAAGCAATCTACAGTCCTTATACTTCATTATGTTTTTTACTCAAAATACCTATTATTTTTAATTTTCCTAAACATTCATAACGTTTACTCCCAGGTGGTGCAGTCTAATGAAAGTGAAATAAGAAGAGAATACATGAAGCAATATAAAAAACCTACCTGCAATTCCAAGTTCTAACCCTGCGAGACAACATTTTTATCTTTGTTTTACTAATCGTTTACTTCATCTCCCATCCTGGTTAATTAATATGCTATAGGTTCATGGTTGATGATCCATTTTCACTACCATTTCCATGTTTCTCAAGAAAAACTGTGCTTAAAAGAAACTAATGACATCCCTTCCTTTTTGAACAAGTATAATTGCTCTCACTCTCTCTCTTTCTCTTTATCTCTTACTCTCTAAGAATATGTTATAACATTTATTGAATTCTACTATTGCTGGATGGTCCAAGGAATTTTTTTATAGTGGCATCTGAATTACAACTGTCAGCCAAAGCTGCTTAAAACTAAAGAGCAATTCAAAAAAACAAAACAATGGACTACCATTTGAGCATTGCTTCAACAAACCAACTAATAACAGGAAAAATAGAAATATTACATATAAGATTCAAAGAGCCTATATGAGTTCATTTCAAAAGTTAGCCTTGTCGTGGAGCAATAATTTTAATTCCTTCAATCATCAAATCAATAACTATATAGATAAGAACCAGATGCTCTGCTTTATTAACAGAAAGTAATATAAAGTGCAAGCGAGTCATTTTTAAACCTTTTCTCATTGTTCCTCTACCTTCACAGTAGAAAATTCATCGTGGAAAATCACCCTTAATCACAGACCATTACAACATTGATCGCAACATATGCAATGACAAGTATCATTTGAGACCCTTTCTTGTTTTGGAAGATAGTTCCATATATATAAGCTAAGACAGTTAATAAGCATATTTGGTGCCCTCCATTGCTTTGATAGGAATTTTGAATATGTACTAATTATAGGTTTAGAAAGTGGCTTTGAAGACATTTGTTGCCTTCCCTATACTCCATTGCTTAACTTTCTATAGATTCTTGCTCCTATAAGCTACCTTTATATCAGCTCATATGCTTTGTAGATATTAGACAAAGTATTCCAATTCCTATCAACTCCTTGGCTTATCTCCCAGGTTGCATACAATGTGACTGATTCTAATAAAAAATTGATCAATATCTTTCCTCATCCTTGGTTATCTATTAATATCCTTTCTTTAAATATCATAGTCAAGGAAAAGTTATAAAAGTTCAAATTATGGTTAACTGAGGTATAATATTCATTGACACGCTTAGTTCTATCACTGTCTTTCAATCTCATAATACCTTTTCTAGAAGACTTCATAAAAGAGAGGAATTAACGTTCCGTATGCATTATCAACTTAAACAATATCAGTTGTGACTCGTAAACCAAGAAATCAAATACATGTAACTATCTTATCATAACAAAAAGATTGCGAATAATACAGAAGAAAACACATGGTACTCTGTCTAAATTCTAAAACCGTCTCAGAACACACTTTCTGTTTCGAATTTGTTGCATATTAAAACCTTATGTTTAATTATAGGGGTTCATTTTTGTAGTACAAAGCAGGAAATAATATTTACACGAAAGGCATGATTCTTCCAACAAACAATTAGCACTCATTGAGACAATTTCTTTTTTATATGCCAGGAATATTATGATTGAAATCATAATAATTATCTACATAATATTTTCTACAAGCAATAACAAGATCTCATAATTATCTAAATCTGGCACAAATTTTCGACCTATATTTTCAAAAATAACCAATTAAATCTAGTTCTGCTAACTACACAACCATACCTTTAATGAAAAGCTACAACTTCTTCCTTGAAGTGTGAAAGTCCATCCTCAATGCTCATATTCAAACAATCCACATTGTGTCTCACTCGCTCACTTACTGTTTGCTTCCTCCTTGACAACAGCCAGTATCTAATGGTACTGTGCCAACTGAACTTCTCGTAGCTATTTCTGAATCACTCTGTCGGTTGCATAAACATTCATTTAGTAATGAGCTGTAGCCAAAAAGGACCCCTAATAGTGCTCCGGGAAGTATAACAAACATGTGTTCAAGGGTTCCTAGGACGGCATCTTCAGCTGAATAACATAAGTTGAAACAAACTGGAAATTGGAAGTTCAGATGTAATGTTGCACAGTTGTATTACATTTCAGTCCATCAGAATCAGCTATATCAATCTTTCTCGCATGAAATGCCCAATCAAACCGGCTCCCAAACTCTATAAGTTGGTGCTGCTAGCGCTAGAGCAGCTTTGGCCTTTACTGTTGTAACCATGTCTCCAAGTCCAATATACTTGGATGGCCCCGTTGATAACTCTAAGTGAAAAGTGATCCCAAAAACATTACAAACATAATTGCTCAATTCTATGACATGTTTGACTACATCCTTAATCTGGGATTCCCAGCAGAAGATATGAGTGACATTAAGATGAAACCTGAGGAAAGAGGAAAATGTTAAGGTGATGTTAGAAGAAACTTCATTTCAACTAAGATTGTTCTCCCTGGAGTATTAAATATTTTCCACACAAAAAGGGAAAAACAACATTGATACAAATCAATCTATAAAACAGACTACCTACTCTATATGTTTTAATACCAGAAATTGTTTCTGTATTATCTTTCATGTGAGATTAAAAATAATTTTCCAAAATGAATTTTAAAGATCCTGAAAATAATCTTAATTTTTTTCTAATTTGATTTCCTAATTATGACAAATAACAAACATGAATAACCATATAAAAATACAAAGGCATCAGGCATTCATATTCAAGCATAAAACACCTGTGATGTACCTACATGTTTTATTATACACACAGACACACATAGATTTAAGCTTATTGCATAGTGTACTAAACTGTTTGAACACGTATATATGTCCTTGTTTGGATACATATGAACACGGGATAAGGATTCCTTCATAAGACATTAATTTTTCATAAATTAGCCAAACACACCAGAAACTAGTATTTAATACCAGGACAAACTAATTTTATATTGAGCGCAGCATATATAAAGAAGGATAATACGAGTACCTAAAATCGAGTGCTGGAAGGTAACGCCGCCGTCCATCGACGGCGATTGCGGTGGCGTGTTGATAGAATTAGACGGTGCACTTTTTGGCCCCTCTTTCTCAGCACTGTTTCTCTTTTCTTTTCTTTTTTCTTTTTTTTAAATAAATAAATTATACTATGAATAAAATTATAGTAGTAACTTGTTTTCGAATATATTTAAACCGATAACTAAGGAATGGAAATGATATCTGTTCCCTCCGTCTAGAAAAATATGCGATAAAATAAACTAAAAGATAAGTATGTTATTTAATGAAATTTATTAATATAATCAATAAAAATATTTATTATTTTACATAATTTTATAAGATTATTAAAGATAAAATTTTAAAAAAAATATCTTTTTCTTATTTTATGGGAAAAGTATATTCTCTGACTATGGCGACAGTTTTTTAGGACTATAACGACGGTTTACCCATCGCTATAGTTATTCTGGTCTATGGCGCTGTAACCAAAAAAAGATCATCATAAACGATTGTGTATTGGTTGTATATATACATATAACCCATTTTTAATATATGTATGTAAGTTTTTTAACCAATAGTATGGAAAAAGATATGAAAACTAATGTGTTCCCTAAATATTTTCTCTGAACACTTTCAGTGAGTTTTAAAATGGAGTGGCTCGAAAACGTAATTGACAGGTGATAATTGGTCAAAGCTCTAGTATAACTAGAGTTGCACAACAGGGCGGTCCGGCCTGGTTCGGCCTGGGCCTGCCAGGCCTTGGCCGTTGACCAGGCCAGGCCAGGCCTTGACTTTGAACCTTCAAGGCCAGTCCAGGCCAGGCTTCCTCAACAAAAATTTGACATGTTAAGGCCTGTAGGCCAGGCCCGGCTAGGCCTTGGGCCAGGCCCAGGCTGGTCCGATTTGGCCCTGCACTTCCGATTCTGACTAGCCGACTGGGCCTTGGGTATAAGGTAAGTTTGTGATGCGTATGTTTCTCTTGCTACAAAAGTCAAAATGCTGTAATATTTATGATGTGACCACATGCTTCACTATTACAATTCAAGAAAGCATCAATGAGAATAAATTTGAATCTTTGCAAGTAGTTGACGGTAAATGACTAAATGGCTCTGGCTATAAATTTTTTGCATGTGGGTATCTTAAATTTATCTCTTTTTTGAAAGAACACTTGCTTTATTTCTTTTGTATATTAATTAATTAAGTATACTTACAAAAAATTAAGAATGAAAAATTAAAACTTCAAACTTGATTGATTTATTAATTAAAAGTAATATTTTACAACTTATAAGTTACAACAATACTACTTACAAATTATAATAATGAATAAGTA
Source organism: Panax notoginseng (assembly GCA_016801055.1). NCBI lineage: Eukaryota > Viridiplantae > Streptophyta > Magnoliopsida > Apiales > Araliaceae > Panax > Panax notoginseng. The sequence goes on from CM029012.1 coordinate 171,894,565, forward strand.
AAAAAAATTAGTTTATTGAATTAATAATTTGATGAATAAGTATAAGTTTATAACTTTAAAGTATAACTTAAACAATAATCAAGAATGAGTCTATTACAAATATTCGTCTTCAAATCTTTAAATAATATCTGTCTTTGAATCTTCATAAAATATATCTCCACCCTTTATATATTTGTACTTTCGGCAGTTTCTGCTTCGACTTCGAGATCGTCCGAGCTATCTTACTCATCTATTACGTTTTATACTCTTCTTTGCGCGGCAATATAATCTCTATAGCAAATGCATATTTCCAACGATTCCGGACTAAGTCTGCTTCTTTTTTCATCTAATTCCCTGTCAGATAAAGAAAAACAAGATTCCGAAGCTACGGTACTAGCTTGGATAGTTAGCAGATCACGAGCCATCATAGCCAAAGTAGGAAATTTGTAAGACCCCAACTTTTATAAATAAAGATGAATTTTCTATAAATATCATTTTTGAATATTATGGAGTTAATTTGATATAATGTTATAGTTGTGGGTAATATTTATAAATTTTGTAAAGTACGCAAATTGTTATATAATATTCGATTGGTCGGAAAATATTCGTTTTAACAGGGAATATTCGTACAACGGCACAATCATTGGTGGATCCCACAACGGAATTATTGTCGGATTGAGAAAACGATAAAAATATTTTATTAAAAATAACGGCGAAAGTTTTACCATTGTTACTGTTGAACTACTCGGTAGTAAAAGTACAGTAATACGTGTGGTTGCATAGTAGCACACGGTATTGATTATTAATGCTTATGTGAGAAGTCACTCAGTTTGATTCAATTATTGTCAGTTAATAAAATGAATTATTTAGCGATAATGATGTTTTGTTTTATTCGTATTATTAACGTAATAAAACAGAAACATCTTTTTATATATAACAGAATACTTTATTAAAGTTATTCTATAAATAGAATATATTGTATTTTATTTAAAAGATTTTTCGTTAAATATGGACCGTCAGATTAAAGTAATCAATCTGGACCGTTCATGGATTAGTTACTATGCATTCTATTTTTCTATAAATAGCAGCTCATTCCTTCACTATTTCTTACGAATTCACTGAACTCTAGAGAGAGAAACTATAGAGAGAAATTATAGAGAGAGAGAAGAAGAGTATTCTGCTACTTAACTACTTCCTTATTTCAGCTCTTCTTTAAAACGGTAAGGGGTGTTATTCTTTCTTATTCATGAAGAGAACTGTTGTTATTTCATTTCTTATTATTCTGTTGGAATAACCTGTATACGCGGTCTACCCTATACTTAGTGACATTCTTCTATTATTCTGTTGGAACATCCTGTCTGTGTGTTTTACACCGGACCTGGTTCCGTTTTATTATTATTCTGTTGGAACATCATGTCTGTGTGTTTTACACCGGACCTGGTTCCGTCTTGTTATTATTCTGTTGGAACATCCTATCTGTGTGTTTTACACCGGACCTGGTTCCATTATTTATTATTCTGTCGGAATATCCTGTCTGTGCGTTTACGCCGGACCTGGTTCCATTATTTATTATTCTGTCGGAATATCCTGTCTGTGCGTTTACGCCGGACCTGGTTCCATTATTTATTATTCTGTTAGAATAACCTGTCTGTGCGGTCTATCGCATGCATGGTGATTTCTTTTGTTATTCCATTTTTTATTATACTCAGTTGGTTAAGTTTTGACTTTTATACTCCATGAAATTTGTGGAATATCCTTGATAATTGCGGTTCATCCAGTATCTTTTCATGAAAATATTCTTCTAAGTATTCTTGAATTTTACTCCACAAAGCAGTATCATGTTGACAATTTGGACGTTGTTAATTCTTGGATAAATTAATTCTTGAACTTGTTTTATTGAATTCTTATATCATTGTCATCATCCTCATGTTTATAAAATGTTAAAAGTCATCTGTGGCATGTAGTGCATAGATGGACTTGGTATGATTATGACCAGAGATTATTCGGTATAATCATGACCGTAATGTTACAAATGATGTGGTAAAAGTCATCATTGGCCCGTAGTGCATTGATGGACAGTTGTTGGCATGATCATGACCATTAATGAATACACGAATATCCTTGGCCGTAGTACAGGGGTGATTCGATGATGTGGATTATTTTATTAAGCTGAGTCTCAGCGATAGCAGTGTTGAAAAACCTTTTAAATCATAAAAGATAGTATAGTTTATTTTCTACTTGACTCTTTTAATGGATTGCTTGTTCCGCTGCAGTTAAACTTGATGTCTATTATATTTTATCAGTTTAACATTGTTGAAGGCTAATGATAATTTATTCTGCATTATCTTAGTCATAATATTTCTTACTTGGCTAGTTGAGCTCACCCTTTCTTTCACTGTTCTCTTCAGGAAATGAGAACGTAGCTGGGGCAAGTCGGGAAACGGAGTGATGGTTCGAATGATAGTATTAGTTAGTAGTCCTCACTATTCTATGTAATAGTGTGTTAATAAATGTAATGAGGACTCCTTTTGAGTATGAATACTCTCTAGAAGATAATATTTGTATTCAAACTCACAGTTTATGTTTTGTCATCTTGTACATGACAGTTGTATTAGTAAGTTGTATTTGTATTCTGTACTTCGTATCTGACGACCCAAGATGGGTGATGTATACCTAATTTTGGGGGCGTCACAGTTGGTATCAGAGCTTAGGGATATGATCCTTGGCTAAGATGTGAGAATAGAACTAGGAGGGGAGAGACAGGGAATTCCTTCGCTAGTATGACTTACCTAAGTTTATTTGCATGGTATTTAATTGGTCGGTCATAATATAAGGATAATATATGACATATCAATTAACTTTTATTTTGTGACAATATCTGAAAATGGCATCTGAGAATGTTGAGAATAGCAATGGAGCACAGGCGACTGTTGATTCACCACATATCAATAATCAGGATAATGTGCATCAGGAAGGCGACAATCCTCATGCAAACAACAACACTGACCAGATGATGAATGATGGAATGTTCAGAAACTTTATGCAGTTCATGCAACAGCAGGCGAGAGCGGCTCCTGTCCAAAATATAGGTGGAAACACTGAAAACTCTCGGACGGTCACCGCTAAACAGTTCAAGGAGCTGGGACCACCAGAGTTTAAAGGAGAGCCAAAACCACTTATAGCGGAAACATGGATAAAGCAGATTACCAAGATATTTGATGTCTTGGGATGCTCCGAGGAGCAAAAGGTTCCCTTTGCCGCCTTTATGTTGCGAGGAGAGGCAGATTACTGGTGGGAATCGATTAAGCGTACTCAACCTGCCGCACTGAAGATGTCTTGGGAGAAGTTCCAAGCGCTGTTCAATGACAAATACTTTTTCGAAAGTGTTCGTCACATGAAGGAAGTGGAGTTCATCAAATTGGAGCAGAATAACATGACACGAATGGTAGTGTCGTTCTAATGTGTTATTGCCTTTAGTACCAAATAAGGCGTTACATATTTTGCATTGAGCTTTTTTAATACCTTCGACAGCCCACACTTCGATGAAATGTTCCTAAATAGCCGCTGTACGTTTGCTTTGTTCACCGGTAGAACGTGAAAATAAAATACTTGAACCCGCAACGACACTTTCAGGCATAATGATATTTGGATCGTTTTGAATAAATTGCGACATTTGTGGAGTGTTGGAGTCGGAGGGATCCATTGTATTGTAATAATAAAAATGTAATAATAATACAAATTAAAAATTATAATAATATTAATTGAAGTTTGTAATTATCAGAGAATATCAAAATACTAAATAGAGAGATGTGAAAATTATGAATAAAGAGAATATTGATCAAGAATGAAAGTTTGGGAGAGAAAACAGATTGCAGGAGGTTGGCATGTGAATATTTGTGCGATTAATGAAATGAGTTTTATAGAAACAAAATATAACCGTTTGTTTAAAAAATAATATTGCACAGTGCACAATGCACACTATCCATTTCTTTACTGTTTACTGTTTAGAAGCAAAAAATAAAAGTACTTTGTTTTTTCTACTTTGTCAATAGTCAGTGAGCAGCTTCAGCAGACAACTAGTATTACAATTTGATAAGACAACTCATATTTTTTTTATTTTTTGACCGTTGCTTTTCAATTTCACTTTGATAAGTATACTTTTTGGTGCATTAAAGTCATAAAGTGAGCTGGTGGAGGCTGTGGAGCTGGTGCTTTTTAACATCTTTTTTTACTTTTTGAGTTTTGTACCTCTTGACTCTTGTCCTCTACATGCGGGCCATGCGGCTATGCCTATGCATTCACATTTCACAATCACAGCCTCATAGTCATAGGTGGAGACGCGGAGTGCAGGAGTGGGAGATAATTGACTAGAATTCAAACAAATAATTAAGGCATTAAAGTAGCTGGTGAGTGGTGAGTCAGATGACTAAGTCACCTGAAAAATATTTCAATTATTCAAGCCAACAACTTTAACTTTGTGAATTGGGCCGATTGGCGTTGGCTCATGGCCTAATTGAATCTTGAAGCAGTCTTGCCCACTTTCAGCAGACCCTAAACGATCCAGGCCATGCTTCAGGCCGGATCAGGCCTCAGGCCGGATTAGGCCTCAGGCCAGGCCAATTCGGGCTTTTTAGAAGGCCAGGCCAGGCCGGATATGTGCCAAAAAAGTGAAGCCTGTTAGCAGCCTGCAGGCTGTGCCTAACCAGTCCATGCCTTAACTAGGCCGGGCTTTGACCAGGCCGGGCCCAGGCCGGACCAAGGCCAGGCCACAGGGCGCAGGCCATTTGTGCAACTCTAAGTATAACCACTTTCTTCTTAGGCAACCGTACTTGAGATAAAAAGGGATTATGATTTCCCTTCGTAGCTCCCTTACACATAGAACTAATCATTCGATTATAATTGAACCGAATAGGTTATTCGATTATAATTGAAAATCAAAATTTGTGCAATTTTAGTATCCAAACAAATAATCAAATACACATTAATCGAATTTACTATTCGGTTGTTCGGGTAATAACCGAATAAACAAATTTTAGAATCACAGCCAATAAAAAAGAAAAAAACTGAGGATCAATTGAAGCAATATATGGCACTTGATTGTGGTTGTTACAGAAAGAAAAGAAAGAGAAAATGAATGGGATAAGATATGATATGATACCTTGGTTTTAATTCGGTTATTGCTTTTAAGGCTTTAAGGCTTGATTGTGCTTTTAAGGCTTTAATTTTATTTTTTTGTTATTCAGTTAACCGAATAACAAAAATTTTAAAATCAAACTCGAACCCAAAAAGTGAATATTAAATTGGATATAACCGAATAATCGAACAAAATTGGTTAAAAAAAATCGATTCGGTTCAGTTATTCGATTTTATCCATTTTTTGTTCAGTCCTACTTACACATATCTTTCAATTTCTTTCAATACATATTTTGGATATAAATATAACATGTAGCGACAAAATAAAAAAAATTATTGCAAACAATTGTGTTACTGGAAGTGTCGCTAAATGTCATATTTGTGTTGCTAAAAATGTATTTAGAGAAATTGGAGGATAGATGTAATGAAAGATATCATAATCCCTAAAAAAAGCTAGGTATACAAAAATATTTTATAAAATTAATTTACAAAATAATGAGTCGAAATATTATTAGTAAATAATTCATTATAAATAAGTGGACCTAGTGAGTGTAACCAATTAATCTCATACACATTATTTTGTATCAATATCTCTTTTCTCAAGTCACCAAAATATTATGAATAATATTATCTGCACCAACTATACACAAAAAGTTTTGCACTAAAAATAAGACTCGTGTATTATTTATGAATGAAAATGTGTAAAACATTTAATTATACGTCATGCTCCCTATTTTCTCCCTTTTTTATACTATATGCGCACAATTTTTTGTATGTAGTTTGTAAGACCCCAACTTATTCATAAATAAAATTGAATTTCCTCTAATTATTATTTTGAATAATAGGGTGTTAATTTGATATAGTGCTTTGATTATGGGTGAAATATGCAAATTTTGTAAAATAAGCAAGTGGTTATAAAGTATTCATTGTTGTCGGGGAATATTCGTTTGGTTGTGGAATATTCTTACTGTCGGAGAATATTCGTACGACGGCGCAGCCATTTGTGGGCTCCATAAAGAAAAACGGTCGGATGAAGAAAACGACAAGTTTGAGTTTTTATAAATAACGGCGTAATTATTACCATTAAAACTGTTGGAATACCCGGTGGTTAAAATACAGTAATACGCGTGGTTGCACAGTAGCACACGGTATTGCACAGTATTGATAAATTATTGATCATTACGTAAGAAGGCACTACCCAATAATTGTTACAGTAATTACTGTTCAATATGTTATTTTATTGATTCAATAATTGCTACGTTGATATTTTATATTATTGTTGTTTAAATAATTGTCACTGCACAGTATTTCTATTATCAGATCAATAATTCATATTATTTGAATAATATTATTTGATAGCATTATTTGTAACGACCCCAAAATAGGTCCATTCCATCCAACCCATTCTGAGTCGTCAAATACATGGTACAGAAAATAACTACAACTTTATTACAACAATTGTCGTGCAAAATACAACAACACATATGTTGTGAGTTTGGATACAAATATATACCAAATGTGACTCATGTTCCAACCGTGGACATCACCTCACAATGACACCTTACATAAAGGTATAGTCAAAAATTATTTTAGAAATTAGAATCTTTGGGAAGTGCTCAAAGAAACCTTCGTACATGGGAGGCCATGCGTCTAGGTTATGATAGATATCATATGGCCACAGAATTATCCTTGGTTGACCCAATAGACTCCAAAAAAAAACGAGAAGATTACTATCATATTCTTCCCAATGGTGAGTCTTCTCTTGACTTATCATTATCTCCACTGTCTTTAATCGAGAATTATACTTCAAACAAACACCAAGATTATATAGGTAGTGCTCGTATATATACTCAGCAAGTGGATGAGCACATCCCTGTCTTATGATGACACGAGGTTGTATGTCATTAGACATCTTGTATGATAGTGACAAAACACCCTTCCAACGTTGGGTTCGCCTCACCCTAATTTCTTTACCAAATATAACTACTAAATGATGACCTTTCTATACTGCTTAGGGAGAACTCCACAGCTAGAGACCACCGTTCTATTCCCTTGTTACCCCCGCTCGACCCAGCTACACTCTTATTACCTGAAAAGGAATTGTGAAGCAAAAGGGTGAGCACAACTAGCTCAGTAAAGTATATCATGACTAAAGATAATTAAATTATCAATAGCCTTCATCAATAATAAATCAGAAATTTAGAACATATGGTAAATGATAAAAATTTTAACCATAGTTGTAGCGGAACGAGCAATCCATTAAAAGAGTCAAATAGACCATAAAGTCTATTATCTCCTCCATGTTAAAAATCCACCAACAATATTTTAGCCATGTAACATCCCTCAACAGTTCCTTTCCACAATCATATGAATAACTCATAATCATAATTGTGATTCTAAATTTTTTCTTCGCACCCAGAACGAATAATATTTTCATCACATGTCTTTACCTGAAACATCAAAGATCATGGTTACACCAAATCACAGTTCCTGTTCATAATCATACTAATAAATCCATCTTTGCACTACGGCCAAAGATATTTAACAACAGTTCATCTTTACACTACAGGCCAAAGATATTCATCAACAGACCATCTTTGTACTACAGGCCAAAGATATTCAACAACAGTTCATCTTTGCACTACGGCCAAAGATATTCATCAACAATTCATATTTGCACTACAGGCCAAATATATTCATATCTCAAAGAAATATATAATCATTTCAAAATTTATATAAACAATAATTATAACCATGTTGATCAATTCACATTTGCACTTAAGCTTAAGATATTCAATTATAAATTCAATGGTCATGATCATACCAGTCACAATTCAACTTTACACTACAGGCCAAAGAGAACCTTAGTCATGATCATACCAGTAATCTACCCATCTTTACACTCCAGTGAAAGAGAATTTCAACATCAGGGTTATAAAAATGTTATATATGATAATAAAAACAATATAATCAATATATAGTTTAATCTCCAGAGTAATATTCATAAATCAACTATAATTTGGTTAGAAAAAGAAACGAATTTAGTCATGAATAGTAATTCGTGAATACTATCCCATGAATAGTAACTTCGTGAATAGTAACTCGTGAATAGTAAACTCGACACAAAAAGGTAGAAATTCCACAATAAAATACATATCAATATTTCGGTATAATGATATTGAAAGAATAATATCTCTTATGTAAGACCCCGAATTTTATGAAATAAAAGTATTCAATTTTTCTTATAATTACTATTCAGTAAATGGTTAAATTGATAAAAGTTTAAAGTTATGAGTGAAATATGATTTTTTTTCAAAATAAGCAAGTGGTTATAAAATAATCATTGTTGTCGGGGAATATTCGTTTGGTCGTGGAATATTCTTTCTGTCGGAGAATATTCGTACGACGGCGCAGCTATTTGTGGGCCCCATAACGAATAACTGTCGGGTGAAGAAAAACGATAAATTTGAGTTTTTACAAATAACGACGTAGTTGTTACCGTTAACACTGCTGGAATACCCGGTGGTTAAAATACAGTAATACGCGTTATTGCACAGTAGCACACGGTATTGCATAGTATTTTTGAAATTATTGATTCTTACGTAAGAAGGCACTACTCAATAATTGTTACAGTAATTACTGTTCAATATTTTATTTTATTGATTCAATAATTGCTACGTTAAAATTTTGTATTATTGTTGTTCAATAATTGTTGCTGCACAGTATTTCCCATTATCAGATCAATAATTCATATTATTTGAATAGTATTATTAGATAACATTATTGGCAATGTCTAGAAAGTTCTGTCTAAGGAGAGGTTTGGTCATTTAATTGCGCGCCAGTAAGGAAAAGTTCTTATTGGAAAGCCCCCTCTTTCCTGGGAACGGCCTGGTTGTCATAAATGTGATTCTGTAATATTATTTGTGAATAATTAATTATTGATTCATATGATAAGGAAATATTTATTTTATGTGGATATAAATGAGAGATATATTTTTGTGGTTAAAAATGAAGGAGTTAATGCTGAGATTTTTATCAATATTTTTATCGGAATGGAGGTATTAAAAATTAGGGTTTTTGAGATATTTTGCGAGGGTTATAATTTTTAATCCGACCGTTGGATCGTGGTAATTTTTGGATATGTTATACATATATAAGTTGAGTATATGTCTACAAATTTTGAACCGTTAAAAATGAACGAATGATTTGTTATGAATTTTACGAGATGACTGGTTCAGAAATTGTTGAATTTTCGGAGTTTATCATTTTGGTAGAAAATTCTAGAATTGGTGGGCCCCACTTGTAGTTGGTGAAGAAATATGCTGAATTATATTTCAAATGTGGTGGGTGGGAATAGTAGCAGGTAAAACCATCAGGTTGCAGGTCAAACCTACCAAAATTTTCCTATAAATAGAGGGCTAAGTTAGAATTGAAAATCACACCAAAAACATAAGCTTTCTCTCTTTCTCTCTCTAGATTATTGAGTTTATTTTGTGAGTATTTAGATATTTAGTAAGTTGATATTTATCAGTGCAAGTTTTCTTCAGCGTCATATCCGATATCCAGTCAGAAGTGCTGCTCTTTTGAGGTAAGGGAATTGTAAGGGATTGTAAGGGATTGTAAGGGATATTAAGGGATTTTAAGGGTTGTTATGATTTTCAGTTTCGTAATTTTTCTGATCTTTAAAAATTCTGGAAAAATTTAAAATGATATTTTGATGAGTTTTCTTGATTGTGTCCAAAAATGGTGAATTTTGAATGTATAGATTGAGAGTTATGAATTTTATGAGAAAATACTATTTTAAAAGTAACAGCTTATAATTCCTTGTGGTTAACTCCAAAATTGATGAAATTTTTATTGGGGGTACATGTATATGATAGAAGTATACTCTGTAAATTTCAGAATTTTTAGACAAAAGTACAATTTTTGATAAATATCTAAATATTCAGCTATTTTGGCCATATGAAAAATAGTAAATGACTTTTAAAAATTCTGAGAAAAATATATGTTCACTATCGGACTATATTATGCTAAATCCCAGAAAAGAAATATTTTTGGAACTGATTTTGTATTTTTCATGAAAATGGTCTAATTATGAGTAAATGAATTAAATTTATTTTGTGAAGTAAGAAAATTGGAAAATAGGATTTTATGGCTTGAGAATCCTATATATGAGGTATATGCAGATTTTTGATGAGGGTTTTGGTTATTGATGATGAAATCTTAAGAGTTGGCATTTTATGATGATTAAATGCATTAATTAGTAAAGTGTAAACAATTTAAATAAATTGTTTATAAGCTTAAGAATATTATTCTTTCAATATCATTATACCGAAATATTGGTATGTATATTATTGTGAAATTTCTACCTTTTTCATGTTCGAGTTACTATTCACGAGTTACTATTCATGAGTTACTATTCACGATGAAAATTGGTTTCTTTTTCTAACCAAATTATAGTTGATTTATGAATATTACTCTTGAGATTAAATCTATATGTTGATCATATTATTTTTATTATTATATATAATATTTTTATAACCCTAATGATGATATTTCTCTTTGACTTGAGTGTAAAGATGGGTAGATTTTTGGTATGATCATGACTATGGGTTCTCTTTGGCCAGTAGTGTAAAGTTGAATCGTTGATTGGTATGATCATGACCATTAAATTTATAAGTGAATATCTTTAGCTTAAGTGCAAAGGTGAATTGATCAACATGGTTATAATTATTGTTTATATAAATTCTGAAATGATTATATATTTATTTGAGATATTAATATCTTTGGCCTGTAGTGCAAAGATGAAATATTGATGAATATCTTTGGCCTGTAGTGCAAAGATGAATTATTGATGAATATCTTTGGCCCGTAGTGCAAAGATGACATGTTGATGAATACCAAATGTAACGACCCCAAAATAGGTCCATTCCATCCAACCCATTCTGAGTCGTCAAATACATGGTACAGAAAACAACTACAACTTTATTACAACAATTGTCGTGCAAAATACAACAACACATATGTTGTGAGTTTGGATACAAATATATACCAAATGTGACTCATGTTCCAACCGTAGACATCACCTCACAATGACACCTTACATAAAGGTATAGTCAAAAATTGTTTTAGAAATTAGAATCTTTGGGAAGTACTCAAAGAAACCTTCGTACATGGGAGGCCATGCGTCTAGGTTATGATAGATATCATATGGCCACAGAATTATCCTTGGTTGACCCAATAGACCCCAAAGAAAAACGAGAAGATTACTATCATATTCTTCCCAATGGTGAGTCTTCTCTTGACTTATCATTATCTCCACTGTCTTTAATCGAGAATTATACTTCAAACAAACACCAAGATTATATAGGTAGTGCTCGTATATATACTCAGCAAGTGGATGAGCATATCCCTGTCTTATGATGACACGAGGTTGTATGTCATTAGACATCTTGTATGATAGTGACAAAACACCCTTCCAACGTTGGGTTCGCCTCACCATAATTTCTTCACCAAATATAACTACTAAATGATGACCTTTCTATACTGCTTAGGGAGAACTCCACAGCTAGAGACCACCGTTCTATTCCCTTGTTACCCCCGCTCGACCCAGCTACACTCTTATTACCTGAAAAGGAATTGTGAAGCAAAAAGGTGAGCACAACTAACTCAGTAAAGTATATCATGACTAAAGATAATTAAATTATCAATAGTCTTCATCAATGATAAATCAGAGATTTAGAACATATGGTAAATGATAAAAATTTCAACCATAGTTGCAGCGGAACGAGCAATCCATTAGAAGAGTCAAATAGACCATAAAGTCTATTATCTCCTCCATGTTAAAAATCCACCAACAATATTTTAGCCATGTAACATCTCTCAACAGTTCCTTTCCACAATTATATGAATAACTCATAATCATAATTGTGATTCTAAATTTTTTCTTCGCACCCAGAACGAAGAATATTTTCATCACCTGTCTTTACCTGAAACATCAAAAATCATGGTTACACCAAATCACAGTTCCTGTTCATAATCATACTAATAAATTCATCTTTGCACTACGGCCAAAGATATTCAACAACAGTTCATCTTTACACTACAGGCCAAAGATATTCATCAACAGACCATCTTTGCACTACAGGCCAAAGATATTCAACAACAGTTCATCTTTGAACTACGGCCAAAGATATTCATCAACAATTCATATTTGCCAAAGATATTTCGTTATGGGGCCCACAAATAGCTGCGCCGTCGTACGAATATTCTCCGACAGAAAGAATATTTCACGACCAAACGAATATTCTCCGACAACAATGATTATTTTATAACCACTTGTGTATTTTGAAAAAAAATCATATATCACCCTTAACTTTAATATTTATCAATTTAACCATTTACTGAATAGTAATTATAAGAAAAATTGAATACTTTTATTTCATAAAATTCGGGGTCTTACATTATTGGCAATGTCTAAGAAAGTTCTGTCTAAGGAGAGGTTTGGTCACCTAATTGCGCGCCAGTAAAAAAAAATCTTTATCGAAAAGTCCCATCTTTCCTGAGAACGACCTGGTTGTCATAATTGTGATTGTGTAATATTATTTGTGAATAATTAATTATTAATTTATATGATAAGAAAATATTTATTTTTTTTATGTGGATATAAATGAAAGATTTAATTTTGAGGTATTTTATCAGTATTTTGTCGGAATGGAGGTATTAAAAAAAATCAAAACAGTGTTCTTAAAGCTCTATTGCGTGAGTTATAATTTTAATCCGACCGTTGGATCGTTGTGATTTTTGAATATGTTATACATATATAAGTTGAGTATATGTCCACAAATTTTGAACCATTAAAAATTAATGTATAATTTGTTATGAATTTTAATAGGTGTTGAAAAACGTCCGTATGTGGATTTCAGACATTTTCTGTTTGGAATTTGAAAAAATTTAAAGCTACAAAATTGTAGAGAATTCGATTTCGTATGGATTGGACATAAAATTCGTATTTTCTGATAAAAGGGGCTATTTATTATGAATTATTAAAATTTCGGAGATTAAATATTTTTATTAAAATTATAGGTGGGAACCACTTTTGTTTTTTATGAAAACATGTGCTGGAATTTTTTTCAAAGATGATGGGCTGATGGCTTTCCAAGATGGATGGCGTAGAAGAGGAAAATAAATAATATTATTTTATTATTTAGTCTGCTTTGGCGTTCTAGCATTTTCCTATAAATAAGGCGCTTAGTTAGAATTAAAAATCACACCAGAAATAAGTTTTCTCTCTCTATATATATATATATATATATATATATATATATATATATATATTATCGTGCGTATTTTGTGAGTATTTAGATACTTTGAGAGTTGCTATTCAGTACAAGTTTCCTTCAGCTTTACATCCGATATTCCGATCAGAAATACTGTTATTTTGAGGTAAGGGATATTATTTTCTTCGTAAATGATATTATTTTCTTCAATATCATTATGCTGAAATATTGATATGAATTTTATTGTGGAATTTCTACCTTTTTATGTCGAGGTTACTATTCACGTATACGACACTATTCACATATATAACACTATTCACAAATACGACCCTATTCACTGAAAAATAAAATTTTTTCTTCTTTGTCCCAGATGTTTGTTATGGTTACTATCTTTAATTGTATCCATGTTTTGATCTTTATTCTTAAATTTTACTCCATTATGATTTATTATGGAGTATTTTTAAACTTGAATTATCTAAAGTACGAATATCTAGTCTTTGTCCTTTTATCTTACTGGATTCGTTCTCTAAAATGTATTTCATCATCCTCAATTCTTAATGATGATACTTGATGAATATCTTTGGCCTGTTGTGCAAAGATGAATGATTAACTGATGAATATCTTTGGTCCATAGTGCAAAGATGAACAGGTGTTGAGATGAACATGACCAACTGGTGATACAAATGAATATCTTTGGCCTGTAGTGCAAAGATGAATATTTGATTCAAGATGTATTGTGACGCCCCCAAAATTAGGTATACATCACCCATCTTGGGTCGTCAGATACATAGTACAAAATACAAATACAACTTACTAATACAACTGTCGTGTACAATACGACAAAACATAAACTGTGAGTTTGAATACAAATATTATCTTCTAGAGAGTATTCATACTCAAAAGGAGTCCTCATTACATTTATTAACACACCATTATATAGAATAGTGAGGACTACTAACTAATACTATCATTCGGACCATCACTCCGTTCCCCGACTTGCCCCAGCTACGTTCTCATTTCCTGAAGAGAACAGTGAAAGAAAGGGTGAGCTCAACTAGCCCAGTAAGAAATATTATGACTAAGATAATGCAGAATAAATTATCATTAGCCTTCAACAATGTTAAACTGATAAAATATAATAGACATCAAGTTTAACTGCAGCGGAACAAGCAATCCATTAAAAGAGTCAAATAGAAGATAAACTCTACTATCTTTTATGATTTAAAAGATTTTCCAACACTGTGATCGCTGAGACTCAGGTTAATAAAATAATTCACATCATCGAATCACCCCTGCACTACGGCCAAGGATATTCGTATATTCATTAATGGTCATGATCATGCCAACAACTGTCCATCAATGCACTACGGGCCAATAACGACTTTTACCACATCATTCGTAACATTACGGTCATGATTACACCGAATAATCTCTGGTCATAATCATACCAAGTCCATCTATGCACTACAGGCCACAGATGACTTTCAACAGAATATAAACATGAGGATGATGACAATGATATAAGAATTCAATAAAACAAGTTCAAGAATTAATTTATCCAAGAATTAACAACGTCCAAATTGTCAACATGATACTACTTTGTGGAGTAAAATTCAAGAATGATCAGGAGAATATTTTCATGAATAGATACTAGATGAAGCGCAAATGTCAAGGATATTCCACAAATTTCATGGAGTATAGAAGTCAAAACTTAACCAACTGAGTATAATAAAGAATGGAATAACAAAAGAAATCACCATGCATGCGATAGACCGCACAGACAGGTTATTCCAACAGAATAATAAATAATGGAACCAGGTCCGGCGTAAACGCACAGACAGGATATTCCGACATAATAATAAATAATGGAACCAGGTCCGGCGTAAACGCACAGACAGGATATTCCGACAGAATAATAACAAGACGGAACCAGGTCCGGTGTAAAATACACAGACAGGATGTTCCAACAGAATAATAATAAAAAAGGAACCAGGTCCGGTGTAAAACACACAGACAGGATGTTCCAACAGAATAATAATAAAAACGGAACCAGGTCCGGTGTAAAACACACAGACAGGATGTTCCAACAGAATAATAGAAGAATGTCACCAAGTATAGGGTATATCCGCGTATACAGGTTATTCAACAGAATAATAAGAAATGGAATAACAACATTTCTCTTCATGAATAAGAAAGAATAACACCCCTTATCGTTTTAAAGACGAGCTGAAATAAGAAAGTAGTTAAGTAGCAGAATACTCTTCTTCTCTCTCTCTATAGTTTCTCTCTCTAGAGTTCAGTGAATTCGTAAGAAATAATGAAGGAATGAGCTGCTATTTATAGAAAAATAGAATGCATAGTAACTAATCCATGAACGGTCCAGATTGATTACTTTAATCTGACGGTCCATATTTAAAGAAAAATCTTTTAAATAAAATACAATATATTCTATTTATAGAATAACTTTAATAAAGTATTCTGTTTTATATAAAAAGATGTTTCTGTTTTATTACGTTAATAATACGAATAAAACAAAACGTCATTATCGCTAAATAATTCATATTATTAACTGACAATAATTGAATCAAACTGAGTGACTTCTCACATAAGTATTAATAATCAATACCGTGTGCTACTATGCAACCACACGTATTACTGTACTTTTACTACCGAGTAGTTCAACAGTAACAATTGTAAAATTTCCGCCGTTATTTTTAATAAAATATTTTTGTCGTTTTTTTCAATCCGACAATAATTTCGTTGTGAGGTCCACAAATGATTGTGTCGTTGTACGAATATTCCCTGTTAAAACGAATATTCCCCGACCAATCGAATATTATATAACAACTTGCGTACTTTGCAAAATTTATAAATATTACCCACAACTATAACATTATATCAAATTAACTCCATAATATTCAAAAATGATATTTATAGAAAATTCATCTTTATTTATAAAATTTGGGGTCTTACATGTATATTGATTGATGTTACAGGAATAAAATATTGATGATTGACTTTTAAATCTTAGAAGATAGTAGTATTCATTCTCTACTTGACTCTTCTAATGGATTGCTATTTCCGCTGCAATTGTTGATCTAAAACTTGTTGTCTATTATATTTTATCAGATTTTTCCCTGCTAAAGACTAATGATAATTTGTTGTATATTATCTTAGTCATAATATTCTTTACTGGGCTAGTTGAGCTCACCCTTTTCCTTTTGTTCCATTTTTCTCTGAATGCGACAATATAGCGAGAACTAGTCGGGGTGTGAAGTGATGTTTCATGTCAGTTATGTTAGCAGTCCTCAGTATTTTATAAAATAGTGTTTCAATAATTGTAATGAGGACTCCTTTTGAGTTTTAATACTGTCTATTAGACAATATTTGTATTTAAACTCACAATTTATGTGTTGTCGTATTTTACACGACAATTGTAGTAATGAAGTTATATTTGTTTTTGTACCATGTATTTTGCGACTCAGAATGGGTGATGTATTCCTATTTTGGGGGCGTCACATATTTGATGTCCCTAGTATTACTCAAATATTATTAGGCTAAAATATAAAATAATAATATGTACACAAACTGTACACAAAAAATTACGTTCAAAGAAAAAGACTCATGTATTGTTTATCAGTAAAAATGTGTAAAACCTCAAAATATAACAGAAAATTGTTTCTTATTTTAGTTATTTTTTAAAATAAAATGACATTTGAATTTGTTCCAAAATGAATCATAAAATTGACTTTTGAATGTATATATAAGAGTCATTTTGAATGTATAAACATAACTCATACATCTTTTGATAAATATTATATTTTTAGCTATTTTATCCAATAAATTATTTGTAAAATGATAATAAGAAGGTATCAAAAAATTATTTTGTATAATAAGATATAGTGCTTCGCACAAGTATCATGGATATGTTAAAAGGATTTGGAAGAAAAAAATCTTCAACAATTTTTTTGAAATTATGTTTGTATGACACGGTAGGGTTGAATTTAAGAAATAAAATTAAAGAAAAATTTTTGCAAAAAATTCGAGATATGTTATCTTTCCCTCAAGTTTATTAGGTTGACATTTTGATTTTTAAGTTTCTTTTTTTTAGGTACTAATTTTTAAAGTTTTAAATTAAGTCTTGACTACAAATTAATAAAAAGAGTAACAAACTATAGGCATGGAACTAGGCCCAACCGCCCAAGAGACACTTTGCGCTGTGCGCGGGCTCTTAGCCTCTTCTCTTGGAAATTATCTTTAATTACGGAAAATAAAATTAGTTAGGAAGATAATCCCATAATTATCCCTATGAGGTTGTTAGAGGTTTAGCCGTTTCAGGTTTTAGGTTTTCACACGGCAGCTGCTCTTGGATTTCCTTCTCGAATTAGGGTTTTTTGGGCGGCTGTCATCATTTTCAAGTATTAGCATATGTATGTAAAACATGTATATATATATATATATATATATATATATATATATATATATATATATATATATATAAAGAGCAAAACAGAGTAGTATTACTGAACTTTTATTAAAACAGATATTGAGTTCTGAAGTTTAATTTTTATTAGTTAAATTTGTCCTAATAAATTAATCTTCTGGGTGTTTTTGATTATGCTCTAGGTGTACTCTTATCAGCGCTATATTCAGGTTTGTTGATTATGCTTTGCCTATATATTTGTAAATTTTTTAGTTTGTTCAACTCAAAGAATTATGAGTTTCCATGATTGATTATATAGGAATTTTGTTTTTCTAATTGTCATTGTCATTGTTTATGTATATATTGATCCGCTCACGATTATTCTTGCTTGCCATAGATTATTAGATGCCATTATTGGGATATCTAAATTGTTCTTGATATTTTCCAATGTGTAATCTTGTCAAAAAAATCATTTATGTTTCCTTGATTGATTTCTTGATTTTCAAAGTCATTGTGTATTTGTTATCATTCTTCCATTTTTATCTGCTTCTTCATTTTTTTGATATAACATTTTTTCTAAGAATATAATTTTATATTGTTTTTTCTTCAGCACAAAGAGAGTAGGATTTGCTCTAATTTTTCCCTGTTTGAGAACACCATGAACTTTCCTGATCATCCACCAACACCACTTTCCTTTGATCCCCCACCTTTCCCTTCCAGTGATGTTTGTGATTTATGGCCTCAAAGTCCAATGGAAAGTGAACACACAGACTCACAATCACAGTTTGAGCATGTCACTCCCTTTAAGAGACCAAGGAATTATGATTACAACCCACCAAATTCTGCACCTTTCCCACCCGTGAATCCAAGGACAAATCTTCCAAATCCGCTGGTGAATAGAGGAACTAGCAATATTTTTTTCAAGACTCGGATGTGTGTAAAGTTCTTGGATGGTAATTGTCGGAACGGGGAAAGTTGTTCTTTTGCCCATGGTTTTGAAGATATGCGGGAACCCCCACCTAATTGGCAAGATATTATACGTGAAAAGGATAGAGGAGTGGGAAACTGGAATGATGATCAAAGAATAATTCATAGGATGAAAATTTGCAGGAAATTTTATAATGGTGAAGAATGCTCATATGGGGAAAAGTGCAATTTCCTACATGAAAGTCCATCAAAATTTAAGAATGATATCTCAATGCCCCTGCCGAGGGAAAGCTCTGCAATAAGCATTGGAACCATGGGACCGTTGACGGAGCATAGAAGTGACACTTATCAAGCTGAAGTCAATAAGCATTTAAACACCAGTTTGGATGCTTTCCGAGTTAACATGAAGCCGACATATTGGAAGACAAAGATGTGCAGTAAGTGGGAGATCACGGGTCAGTGCCCCTTTGGAGATAGATGTCACTTTGCCCATGGGCAATCAGGTATGCTTGTGGTGTACATCTTAATTTATTACTTGCTTTGTTGTAATTTCATTACATTGTTTTCTTGCTTTGATATATACTAGGTGATACATTCCACAACTAATAAAGCATCTCATCATTGTCTCTTTTATGTGTCTGTAACTACGCTAGTTCTGAAATTGCTACGCCATATCCTTGAGTCACGTTTTTGCGGCATTTATGTGTGGAAACCCCCTTGTGTAAATCTTCAAGTAAGGAACTGAGGCTCATTTTTTTAAAGTGTATTAGAATTTTGGCATTTACTTTTCTTGGATGACAGAAGAAGTGGTTATGTTTATGTACCTCAAGAAACCCTTTTCTGTTTATTGTTTCAAGGTGTCTGGAGAAGCTATATTGCCTTAATCTCTGGTCAGTACTTGTCACTGGAACCCTAATACTAAAGAGAGTTTAAGATTAGTACCATTATGCCCCAGGGAGCAAAACATACTATTGCTTTTCCATCTCTATGGTGTAACACAACTCATGAAATTGACATGTTTTTTGGATGTTGCCTCCATCTTATATTCATGACATTAACCAAAACTTATGTAGTCAATATTATTGCTTAAGCAAAATATTGTTACCAGATTATTAATATTGATGAATCTGTTTATGCCCGTGCAAACATGAGAACATCCATTTTTTATGGAGACAATATGCCAAATGTTTTGTGTTGCGTGAACCCAAAAAGTGGGATTTGGTGCCTTCTTGTTTGAAATACTACTAACCAAGTAAATTTTGACTAATTTTGTATACTTTGATATCATAAAGTCTCTATTTCTATGTTTGCATGAATTATATTTAATTTTCTTGCATACACATGGTTCAATGGTGTTGAAGTTTATCTTCAAGGTCATGTTGAAGTTGTCGTTGTGCAATATTTTATTTTCCATCAGATATACCAGTCACAGCCACTTTGTAAGGTCGTGCACATTTGTGTGCTAGAAAAGCGACATAAGGATTTATATTATATTCAAGTAATATATATTGCGACATTTGAGTCATTCTGTAGTCGATTGTCACAGCCGCACTTTTCCCATAAACATTCTGTTCTTTTTGTAGGAATTCTGCTTTAATTTTCAAACTCATTTATTGTGTTATAGCTCTAAAACTGCACTCCAATCTGTCTCTCTTGTTTTTATTAGTATTACATTCTCCTGGGCATAAAAATTTGGATGGGTTAGATTATGGACTTTCTTATATGATGACGAAGTTTCTCATGGGAAAGTTGCTATACAAGTGATTTTGTTCATCTCCTTTCATCATCAGAGGTGCAGGTGCCTGGTGGCCACATTGAGGGCGAGGAAATGATGGATATTGGCTCTATACGGACGAAGGCTCTCCCGCTTCCTGTAAATGATGTACCGCCTAGGAAGATGGAGGTTGGTGGTCCCACAAAAGAATGCGGGGAGAATAATAACAAGGGCTTATCGAAGTGGAAACTACATAGAAAGATCAATTGCATCTATGGTGATTGGCCTGAAGATCTTATTCCACCCGAGAATTTGCCAAGCGCAATGGTCGGATGAGTCCCATATCTTGCTTGAGTTACTGTAGGAAAAATGTTCTTGAGCACATTGAAAATTGGTTTCTCTTTTGCTTCCTAGAATTTCACAAATGTGCATGGATGGTAAAGACCAAATTATGCTCTTTTGTAATTTAGAGAACTCCGCCTCTTATTAATTTTTTTTACTGAAAACTCAATAAGAGTAATATTTGGCTTTGGTTAAATGTTGTTACAGTACACTTGAATTGCGTGTGTTCATAAAAATACAGTATTATCCTTATTAAATGTTGAGTTTTTATAAAGACTTTAAAACCAAAACGGACCAACCCCAATTTCCTCCTGCTGTATAGTAAGTAGTACAGCTTTGTCATTGCCGTGAATTTGAAGACGTGGAGTATTAATTAAACAATACTTTTTGTGAAATAACTTTTTAATAAATAAATAATATTTTATTAAGATAAATTAATTTTATTGTAAATTGATCACTACAGGGAGAATGAGATTACCTTTTATGATAGGGAATAAAGAAGATTAAAAACAACGTGTGAATTTGCAGCCTTAATATTTAAGGTGTGAAACTCCGATTTTCTTGTTGATTGAAATTGGACAACTTAGCCACAAGTGGGCCCCCATTGTAATAAAAGAGTCCTCTAGGGTCACATTCTTGCAGCGACATTCTAACAATTTAAAAAAAAATAGTATTTTAGGTGTAATTTAAATACATATAATAAATAGAGTCTATATATTTTATATAATTTTATATGTATCCAAATTATACCTAAAATATTATATTTTATAAAAAAATTTAATTAAAATAAATATTATATATTTTTTAAAAAATATTAAAAAATAATAGTCACAAGAAATGTCAAAAGAACGATGTCGCCTAGATTTATTGGTAATAAAATATCCACGTGTAGATGGACCGGGTCATCACCAGCTACCTACGTACCTCCTCCTCCAAGCTTTGTTCAAAGTTCAAACCATTGAATTAACATAACCAATGGGACGGACAGAGACATGCTCTTCCTCCTCTCTTCTTCTTATGCACTATCCTTCCACCGCTTTTCTCTCTCTCTCCAAACCCTAACGCTAACCCTATCCAGACCTCACCTCTTCTCCAACATGTCCATCAAACTCAGCTCCCATGTCTTTGCAGGCAACCCAACTAGATCCAAAACCCCAAAGCCAAGCGACACGATTTCACCCTTCTCTGCTCTCCAAACCCTCAAATCTCAACTCCTAGGTCACACACATGACCCATCTTCTCCGGATTTCAAGGTACTGCCCTTCAGAAAGGGCAGACCGCTAGCGGGCTCCATCGGTGATTCGACTCCGAGTTGGTATCTGGGTTGGTTGAGCTTGGATGATTGTAAAGTTTTCTTGGAAAATTCTGATGTTAATTTAACAGAAAAATCATTGGTTTATTTGGGTTCAAAGTCTGAGGAAGATGTAGTTTATTGGGCAATCGATGTGTCTGATGCTGGTGATTTGGTGAATAAATTTGGAAGTAGGCAACTTTGCTTTGTGGAGCTGAGGACCTTGATGGTTGCCACTGATTGGGCCAATGAGCTAGCTATGGCTGACCTTGCTGTTGCTGGGCATGTAAGTCGTAATTGACATCTGAATGTTTAATTCTTTACCTCAAAGTTGTAAAATGCATTCGTTTTTACCTGTCTTTTGTGATGAGGAGGCTGTGAAGTTAAGTTATTCTTGTTTATTGGACATGCACATCGAACTAAAGTTTATTTTCAGATAAAATATTCCAAAATATAAGATCTTTTTGAAGTCGAATTTCTGATATTTTCAAAATACACTATTGACATGAATTAATTTAGTTTTAGACAATACAATTAGGAAAATTGTAAAATATTTAAACAGCACTTATTATTTTAAATAGTACTATTAATTACAAGAGTTATTGCTTTTGAATTACCTCAATTTTGAATTAGAAAATATCTCAAATTGACTTTTAAAAGTTAAACTTATCCTATATTATGAATGAAAGAAGTATTTGGAAACTAAGTATACAAGTTTTGTCACCATGATAAGCATTTTTTTCTCCCTTTTTTGGGGGATGATTGTTTATATAAGGTAGTAAACACCTATGTGGTGTTAAAATAAACCCTTTTCTTGTCCATTGAAGTTGTGAGCATTACACTTTGATGTTGTATTAGACATATTAAACTGAGGTGTAAAACGATAACTTCAAATATGCTCTACTTTTCAGTTTCTTCAAGTATGCTCTAGTTTTCAGTTTCATAGTCAGCAGCCAAGCATCAGTAAGATAAAATTAAGAAGGAAATGTTTTTTTTGAAATGAATAAAGCTTAAATATTCTTGAATTTCCTTTTCCAGTTTTTGTCAAAAATGAAAGCAAACTGACGTCATGCGTTAAAAATTTAGAAAAAGGAAAATGAGAGTAAAAAGCCAACTGTTGATTAATAGTTGGAGAAATGTACAACGTTATCTTTTTTGTGCAGTACACTGATAACACCTTGTAAAACTCATTTTTCTATATTTAGATTTGGGGAGGGAGGATTCAGACCCCACACCTAGGGTAGACTATGTGACCACCAAAGTATTCCTTTAGTGACATGTCATATTTGATTTATCTTTATTATTTACTGTCCATTATAAGCCTAACAATTAGTGAAAGAAAGGTTTCTGGAGGACCTGTTTTTTTCTGAATTAGCTTTAATGTGGAAACTTGAAGGCAGTCTTAGTTTGACTTGCATTGGACCAAAACATCTTTTCATATTTATGGGTTACCTCTCAACCAGACGTTTTTCTTGGTCTTCTTTCAATGCATGAATTATATCTAACCCGTTAAAAATGGGAAGAGAAGGAAAATCATGTTCGCAAAGTCTCCTATGCTTAGATGTCAGTAAAATCAATTTCCAAAGCCTGAGTTTCCCAGCTAGCCCAGTTTTCTCTGAACTTGAATCACTGTGAAACTTGAAGCCAATCTTAAAACAAGGTGGATCGAACTAAACATCCTTTCATGCTACTGATTACCTATTCAAATAAGCTGTGGTTCTTGTTCTTAATTCATTGCATGAATTATATCTTAAAAAATTTATAAATGGAAAAACCACTCTGCAAGTTAACTTACTGGGTATTGCATGTACATTCTCGATGATGGCTTTGGATCAGGCCAGAGCATTATTGGAATGGCATAACACATCTCGCTTTTGCGGAAATTGTGGAGAAAAAACAGTGCCCATGGAAGCTGGGAGACGAAAGCAATGTTCAAATGACTCCTGCAAAAAGAGGATTTACCCTCGTGTTGATCCGGTAATGATGATTTTCAAATTTCATTGCTTTGACTGGTGTTTGATTTTGATTTTCTGGTTTCCTGAATGTGTTTTCTCTGTTACCCAATTTTCCCTGAACAGGTTGTCATTATGTTAGTCATAGATAAACAGAATGACCGTGCGCTTCTAAGCAGGCAGTCAAGATTTGTGCCACGGATGTGGAGCTGTCTTGCTGGTTTTATAGAGGTATAATGTTCATAAACTTACTCTTACAATTAGGAAATCTACCATTGCTACTTTTTAAGGAAGTCTCTTTTTGACCCAAAGTGAGCTTCTTCTTCTGAAGTAGTCACCTATTCTTTATGTAGCAGTAATTTGATTGAAGACAGTTAATAGAATCTTTTTACTATCACTGTTTGTTGTTTTTGTTTTGAGTAGAAAGTTTTTTTCCTGTACAATAATTTATCATTTTAACTTTATTGAAGTATTTGTTAGATGATCCATTTATTTTCCATAGCCAGGAGAAAGCTTGGAAGAGGCAGTGAGGAGAGAAACTTGGGAAGAGACTGGCATTGAAGTTGGAGAAGTTACCTATCATAGTTCTCAACCATGGCCTGGTATTGATTCATTTGCTATGTGCTTTCATTTTATATCTGGTTTGATGCAGTTATAGGATAACAGAGAGTTTGTGGATGTTAACTAGAATAGTACAGTACAAAGAAAGAGATAAGATTAGGAGCTGTGACTGTGATATAGTCGTTGTTATGATGACAGAGAAAACATCTTAGAACTTCACATACCAAAGGATAACAATCTACTTAAAGTTGGTATTAACAGATAGCTAGCAAGTGTGAGAACAAGTCTAAGAACCTGCAGTTTGCAAATATGCGAAAGCATGATTTTTCCCCCCTCCTGCCTACCCCTCTTAGCACTCTATCGCGTCGACTATGGGGTGTGTGTGTGTGTGCATGTTTAATTTATGGGGAACACATTCTGCTTATTTCTCCTAAGCTATTTTTCATTGCTACTTATGGTTTTCCTGCGCTATTTTTTTGGTTTGTTGCAGTTGGACCTAGTAGCATGCCATGCCAATTAATGGTGGGATTTCTGGCATATGCGAAATCGCTTGAAATAAACGTGGACAAGGAAGAGTTGGAAGGTACTTCAAAATTTAAATCTCTAAAACATAGCTGTTCGTACCATTTCTTCTCTTTCTTTTTCTATTACCATAATTTCTTCTTTTGAATGGTTATGACCCTATAATTCAGTATTATTACATCTTACTTGGCAAGGAGGTTTTATTTTTTCTACCACATTCTAGTATTTTCAGGGAAATCGGAGAAGATACCAAAGTTACTAGTTGCAATAATTTCTTTCCAGTTACTATTTGCATACATTGCTTTTCCGGTGGGTTCAACTATTTAAGCAAGAAGTGACCTTTTTAAATAAGCACAACAAGAAGTGACGTCATACGACCCTAGAATAAAATTATAAAAATATTTTGAAGAAAACATCCCATTCCTATGCTACAATTGACTAGAAGAAGAATGAATTTTGTGATGCTAGGTGGTGCAATATGCTAGATGCCGACACTTGTAGAGTAATTATTTAGTGTGATTTGAAGCACATATTCTCCAGAATTCAACGGTAATGTTGCTGAATGAATTATAATATTTTCAGAAGTATAAACCGTCTTGGCTTCTCTTCTTCTTTTCCCCTTCCCTCCCCTCCCCTCTCCTTGTTTGTTTTCTCTCCCTTCTTTTTGGGTGGTGCTTTGGGGAATGAGGGGTAGCATTTAAAAGAGTAAGATGAACTGTTGTTGATGATTGTTGCAATTCTAGTAGTTGATATATAGTGGTTTAACCTTGAGATTTTGTTTGCTTAGACGCTCAATGGCACAGTCGAGAAGATGTCAAGAAAGCATTGACTTTTACCGAATATGAGAAGGCACAAAGGACAACGGCAATGAAAGTGAACCAGATGTGCAAGGGAGTGGAAAAAAGTCTTAACCTATCTGCAGACTTTAATAAGGAAAGCGGGGAACTCGCTCCCATGTTTATCCCTGGACCCTATGCAATCGCTCATCACCTCATCTCTTCATGGGCCAATGAGTTTGGAGTAAATGACATTGAAGCACAAGCGGAAAAACCTAATAGTTCTTTATCAAATTTGTAGCAGAGACGCACAAGTCACAGGATATCTTCATCCATCCTTGCAGGTTGAATTTTGTTCAACTTCCAAAGAATGGCAGCATCCTTTCTAGACAGTAAAAAGTAATTTGACATTTGAGCTATATAGGCTATGTGATTCATTTTCCTCCTAAATTATTATTGTAACAATTATATGATACATACAATACAAATCACTTTCAGAATATAGAAGTCACATGTACAATTCCCCAGTAATAAGATCATGTTATGATAAGTTCACAAGATGAATATAGTTATTAACTTCATAATCAAAATGTTAATTAATACCATAATTATAACAGTAATAATAAATATTTAACTCATACCGTAATTAAAATATATAAATATTTAATTTAGAAGGTGTCCGATTTAAAAAATAAATAAATTATTGATTTCAAAAGCAATTATTTTCCAAATTATAATTTTTTTTTGTGCAGTAAGAAGGTATGGATTGTGGAACTTTTACAAATTAGCTTGCTCTTTCAAGTTTCAAGTATTATTAAATATTAAGTATGAACATTAGATTAACAAACTTGTAAATAAATTTAAAATTTTATGATAAGGAAATGTATATATTTTTGTTTTTTCATGAGAAATGACTTATAAATGGAAAAAGGAATGGTTGGCTTGGCCCTTCCCTTCCTTGGGGGGCTTATAACAATCCGTTTGGTCTCGCCGTAACGGATTCATAACGTGGCACCAGACCAGCCCATTGCATAAAATACCTCCTCCATTGTAATGTAAAGCAAGTAAGCAGCTTGAGCCAAGTTGTATCACGCAAAATTCGCTACGCTCGACCTAAAACCCTCATTACTTCTCTCTCTAAAATGGCCATGTTCTTAAAAAAACTGGCTAAAGCTGCACCGATCGCTTTTCCTCATGCATTTCGAGGCCAATCCAACTCCAGTTTCACCAATTTTCGAGTTCCCTTTGGAGCAATTGCTGCCATTTCTGGCGGAATATCGTATTTCTACTACTTCGATTCACCAAATCTGGTATTTTTCTCATTTTATTTTATTTGTTTTTCATAACATATCATCGGGATTGCGGTTTAAGGCTTCGTATAATTATTTGAAAGTAAGAATTATCAATATTATTTCTGAAGAATATATATTCGCCATTGTGATGCTTGTAGTGAGTATTTTCATTGTCCATTGCTGCACTAAAGTGTTTGAATATGGATTCTTAAATGTTGGGTTAGTTTTTAGTGGGTTAGATTGTATGTATTACTTTTCCTTCTTTTTGCATGAATGTAAAAACTTGTTATGCCAATTAGTAGGATTTATAACATAGTTTAAGATAGCGTGTGTTTCAGTGCAAGTTGAGAAACTGTGAATGAAATTTATAACATAAGGTTGTTAGAGGCTGGATGAAGCATCTGACTTCACTAGCAAGTTGCAAAGAGGCCAGGTATGAAAATAAGACCCTGCTAATGGTTCCATTTATAGGAGTAGATGATTAGAAAATAACATTAAGGTTTGTTTGTGATGTCTAAGAGCACTCATGAGCAAGAAGTACGGACAAAGCAAATGTACAACTAAATTCAACAAAATCAGTCTCAACTATTTTAACAGTTCCAACAGAGTAGAACTATGGCTACATGTTTTTGGTCAAGAGTCACTAGTAAGAGTACATCAGTGACAGTGAAGATATCATACAATCGAGAATAATATCTGCCTACTTAATTAAGTGAACTATAACCCCTCTAATATTAATTTGTAATGTTGTAGCACTCTAGTGAACTAGTATGTTACGAGGGAAAAAATGACATTTTTCAAGTGGTCTCCATTAGACTTTCGATGTCTAGCAAGTTCTGGCAGTTGAAAGGTCCGTGTGTAGTTTCTACTGCCAAGATTTGATGACCAGTACACTTATAGGCTAAAGAAGTGACCGGATCTTAAAAGTTGTATGTTTGGACATTATGCGCCTAAAATAAAAATAAAATAAAATAAAGAAAGAGTTCCCAGGTCAATAGTCTGGCAAAGGCTAACACACTAATATAGGTTTATGTAATGGTTCTTCTCTATTATTCTATCAATCCAAGCCAATCTCTCTCTCTATATACATATATATATAGATATTGATATATAATATTCAGATTGTATTTTTGTCCAATATAGGTCATGTACTCAGAATACGAAATTAGATCTAGTTCTTGGCATCTTTGTTTTCTTATCATGTATTTATGGACTATCCGTAAACTAAAGCTATATGTTTGCATTACTAATTGCAGGTTCATTTAGATGAAATCAATGAAGAACCTGGTCAGAGAGTTGGTGGGTTTCCCTTCTTTCTTTCTCTATTTGAATTGCAAAATTATGCAGATTAATTATGTTGATATATCATGTTCTGATCAGCAATTCAGTAGACTGTGAGGCTTCACATACAGAATCCACCTGTTGATATTATTAATGGAATGAAACTGAACATTTCCATACAGCTTGTTAAATTTTTTATAATTTTGCTTTCAAATGAGTTTGGCTTCATCTCTTTATACCTTAATGCAATTCAAAAGGTTATTTCCTTCATAAAGAGGAAGTACCAAAGGAGACGATATAATTTGCAGTAAGAAAGAAATTTCTGAGATTTGAAGCATTTCCCTTGTCAGCTTGCAGAAATCAGTCATGCCTGAAACTTGAGTTTTCCCCCCTCGTTGATTAAACAAGAAAATAGAGATCATTATTGTATATAATCTTTAACAGGAATCAGTCAGATTATACCATACAGCCAGTAGTCCATCATCTCGGGAAACTGTCTTAACTAGAGTACTCGATTCTTACCCTGATCTGTTAGCTTCCAAACCCGCCCCCTAAAAAAAAAAAAAAAGAAGCACACAAGAACCGGACTGTCGATTTGTGTGCACCTGTACAAATATTTTGCAAGTGCTCATTTGAAAATGTACTGTACACTGATTTTTCTTTATTTTGTAATTTTTGTTAAAATAAAATATTACTAAAGAAGAAATCTTACTTTGACTGATACATTTTTTGAATGATTAGAATATGTGAAGTTAAACATACAGTATACAGTAAACTGCATACGTTAGACTTTCAGCTTCATGCATTCTCAGGTCACAAGCTGATGCTTTTGTTTTTTCAGCACTCAATCCTGATAAGTGGATTGAATTTAAGCTTCAAGATAAGGCAAAGGTCAGCCACAATACTCAGTTATTCAGGTTATCATTTTCTTTTACGTATTCTTCTAAATTTTTCACTAAAGAGAGTTCGTTGGATGGTATTGAGTCCACTTAGGCATATCACATATTAGTTATTACTTATTACCATGAAACAACAGTCTAGTTTCTCTTGGGAAAGCCAAGTTTTCCCACAACTTTACTTCTGTTTGTAATTCAGAGGTGAAATTTTGTTTCCCTAGCAGAGAAGTAGACTTTCAGTCTCGTGACTTTTTTGAGTATGTGCTCATAAAAGAGGGGAATTGTCCGTATTGGCAATTTTCACTTTTCATATCCTATTCTAATCCGTCCAACCCAAAGTTTAAAAATTATAATATTTTGAAGGGCAGCTAATTTTAGTGTTAATCATTCTTATTTTTGACACTTCTCACTCTTCAGACCTGTGGGACTAGCGAATTGTACATTCAGGCCATCACAATATGTCTGCAAACTCTGGAATAAATTTTCTCAGTATTAAACATGAGGAGTCATCTGCATTCTATGTAGAGCATAGTGAATTTGTCCTGAAAATTGCTTGATGAAATTTATAATTAATATATATCATACGAGTTGATCTAATGACTTGTTAGAGTTTAATGCAAGTATTTCTCTTTTCTCCAAATGCAGGTTTTCATTTGATCCCAATGCCAAGTTGGGCCTTGATGTCGCGTCTTGCCTTGTTACAAGGTAAGTTTCACAGTACTTGATAATTATTGCTTCTAGAGTCTTTACAGTTTCCATAGGAGTTTCACAATTTTTAGAATCTAGCGGTTATAGGGTTAGTAATGTTCATTTACTAAATATGCAAGTCTTTATAAAGTTTATTAGATATATCTACTACTGTTTACTATCTTGATATGCTCTTTTTCTCATTGTAGATACCCGTTACCGCAAGATGCTGAAGGAAAAACAAAATATGTCATTCGCCCGTGAGTCTTCTCATTTGCATTCCAATTCTTGATTTAATTCTATAATATTTTGCCCTTGATTACTTGATTCAAAATCTTTCAAGACGTTAATCTCTGTTTTACAATCTATATTTATTATTGTTAGATCTCGTATCCCATTTTCGAAATCATAGTTTATTGTCTCATATACTTGTCTTTTCGGTTACTACCTTAGTTCGGTTTGTAGGTACACACTCTGACTAGCTCTATTTATCACCATATATATGAAGTGTATCAGAATGTCACATGTGAGACTCTAGAATAAGATCATTGTCAAATGAGAACGTTGGATATGTTCCACATCCGTAATGCTCTCCGATTTTAAAATTTTAATTGTTGTAACTTATAATTAAATTATATATTTGGGAAAAGGATAGTTAGGAAATTTTGTATGATGCAGTACCTGATTTTTTTTTGTAAAATGATCTCTTTTCCTGTTTACAAATCTTTTTGTGGTTAACCGTTAATAATCAGGATGTTATAGGTGAATTTGAAATGTAAATTACAAATTATTTAAAATCCAGAGGGAATAGAATGGTATTGTTGGTGTATGCAGTATGCTTTTTTATAAAGATGGTCATCACTCCCTAATGCTCATTGTAGGAAACAAAAAAATAATAGATGAATAGCATGCAAATGAGAAGTCGACCATTAGAATTTTCCAATCTGAAGATTGCTCTCTAAATTAGAAATTGTTCTCTTTGCCTTATTCTTCATCTCTTTTAAAGCAAAGTTGGATAAGTAATTTATAGTTTATTAGTTTAAGATGAGTTTCCTACTACCTCCATTACAAAGGTAAGTGATCTTATATTTTGGAATGGAGGGAGTATATATATATATATATATATATATATATATATATATATATATATATACCAATCATGATGTTTTGGATGTGATCTATGGTAGATGTGGAGAGTGAGTGTGATGCTAATACGGTATTTGCATTCCTACTGAAATAGATGAAGTTCCGGAGCATGCCTGAGATATCTCGACAGAATGGGAGCTCAGCTGAGGAATTGAATGTTTTTATTTTTAAGTCACCTTGCTTCTCACTGCATTACTTGTTATTAATCTTATAAATAGTTAACCGTAAGTTTTAATTTTAATCTTGTTATGTGACTTTGTCTTCAGGTATACTCCTATTATTTATAACCTTAAGTTTTAATTTTAATCTTGTTATGTGACTTTGTCTTCAGGTATACTCCTATATCAGATCCGGACTCAAAAGGACACTTTGATTTGTTAATTAAGGTAGAGCTTCGCTACCTACTTGTTATCATCTTGTAAGCCTACTCTGGCATGGAAATGTCTGCATTTTCCTAATTGTATTCTACTTATCTATTCTTCTTACAAAATATTTGCAGATTTATCCGGATGGGAAAATGAGTCAGCATTTTGCAAGCTTAAAACCTGGCGATGTAGTAGAAGTAAAAGGGTAAACCATGTAGATGATCACAAGAAAAAGGAAAAAAAATCACTTACGTTAGAAAATTGAAGCAATACTTTTATTGTATATATAATACCTTTTTAAAAACATTATTCCAAATATTCTTTGCACTGACTCTAGTTAATTTCTTGCAGGCCTATTGAAAAACTTAGATATACTCCTAACATGAAGAAACATATTGGCATGGTAAGGGCAGGGGGTTCTAAGAACATCAGGTGGCCACATGAGAATAAAAGAAAAGATGCAATAAAAAATAAACTAAATCATGCTGATCAATGTATTGTTGTAATTTCTTGAAATGCATATTTTTTGTATAAAAACAATGATAAAAATTCGTTGCTTTCTGTTATCAGTCATAGATTGATAGATCAGATGTATAAATTGAAGAATCACTTTTCTATCTTAAATGTAAACTTATTCTTTTTCCAGATTGCAGGCGGCTCAGGCATCACTCCAATGCTTCAAATAATTGAGGCTATTTTAAAGAATCCTGATGATAACACCAAGGTTGCCCTGGTTCTCAATATCTCTTACATCTCATGTCTGAAAACTGGTCTAGCAAACCTATGTTTAAGTTTTTACTAAATAGCTAAAAGCTTGAGAACTTAGATAACCATTAGTAAATGATATGATTAAGTTCTAGTCAACATAGCACCTACATTGCTCTTGCTACATTTTGTACATGTTCTTTTAACTGATCGTATTACTTGCATCGATGATGACTGTTTATCCTTTAATCCCTTCAGATTTCACTGCTCTATGGTAATGTATCCCCAGATGACATACTACTCAAAAAGAAACTTGACGTGCTTGAAGACAGCCATCCAAATTTGAAGGTAGAAATTGTATTATAATGAAAGAACTGTAATTCTGTGTCCTTATATTTTGTTTTCTTTCTAACTAAATTTCCTCATTTCTTAATGAAAACTTCCAGATATTTTACACTGTGGATAATCCATCAAAGAATTGGATGGGAGGCTCGGGATACATATCGAAGGATATGGCTGTGAAAGGCCTACCTGGTCCCAGTGAAGATTCTCTTATACTGGTAAGATTTCGCTCTTACGTTACAGGTCAAGTGTTCAACTTTCAATGTTTTTAACTGATTGATCTATGGCATAAAATATTGGGAAAACCTAAGCACGGAAAAAACTTGAGACTACATTACAAGGTTACCAATCAGTAACTCCACTAATCATCTCAATTATCTATCCTTCATTACCTGCTTGTGTTTGTATTTTTGGGGGTTCTCCCTTTCCAAAGTTTACATAAAAGAAAAGGGAAAAGGAAGAAATAAAAATTCAGTTTCTTAATGCTTATGTTTAAGGTATTGTGTGGAGTATTTTTATTTACATTTGAAGAATCCTGGTGATTTGTTTTAGTACTTATAAGACTATTATTTTGTGCAAAAGATTTTGACTGGATGTTTCTTATGCACAAAGCACAATAACTGAATGGAGAGGGTAAAATTTAAAAGCACTGAAAATAAGGCTAGCTCAAAGTTTAGCTAGCCTTATGCTTTGAAGATCTCAGCAATGCGAGGCCAATAAGTAAAAAATGGGGAATGATAATGTGACGACTGCATGAAATACTCACCTAAAGTTTGGTATTTGCACATGGTAATGTATTGACACATTTTTAATCTAAATTTTTTCAAGAAAATGTAGGAGCACTAACTAGACAATTAGAACGGTCTTAACAATCTTTTTATATTTGTTTTATGCCGAGTTTTTTCACAACCAAGTGAGCAACTGAAATTTTGTTACTTTGTCAGGTATGTGGTCCCCCTGGAATGATGAAACATATATCTGGTGACAAGGCAAGAGACCGTTCGCAAGGAGAGGTATACTGAACATCATACATTTGTATATTGACTACAGATCACTCAGAAATCTAATCTTCCTTGATAATTTTTTCCCTTTGTACTTTATGCAGCTCACCGGCATACTCAAAGAAGTTGGATATACAGAGGATATGGTTTACAAATTTTGATAGACCAAGGCAATTAGCAATTTCAGAACAAGTTATTTTTTGAAAGCTATGATTAAAAAGACCAAAAGTTAGAATAAGCATGAGAATATGATTAGAGCAGGTTGCTCCCGTCCTGCTAAGATGGTGTGAATTCTACTTTATTCCTGTTCTAAAACTAGGAATGGAGTCGCGTTTGTGTACCTCTGTTAATGCTAATGGCAAAAAATTTCATGTTCTTGAACTCGTGGAATCCAGGGTGGTGTTGATGGTGACCATCACAATGTTACAATTGTAGTGTGCTTGAACAATCCTTTTTTTTTTTTTTTTTTTTGCGATCAATTTATTAACAACTGAGTTAATATGCAAAGTTTGAACTAAAAATTGAGGGGTAGGAGCAACTTTGTTGGTTGGTGGTTGGTTGGTTGGTGTGCTGAATCAACAGCTACTGCCTACTGCTGCAGAATGAAACAATCTTTCCCCTTCCCCTTCCCCTATAATAAATATAGAGTAAACTGTTTTACAAGTCGAAAGAAAACAAATATACTAGTAATGAATAACAAATATTATTATTTCAAGACTTGTGTGAATTAATATAATTCTATAGCATGTTTTTAAATGAATTTATGATAACTAACTAACTAAATTGGAAAAAATAAAAATAAAAAATAAAGTTATCATGGAAGAGTGACTGCTGAACGCATGCACCTGCTTTCTAGTATCCAAAAAAATAAAAAAGAAAAAAGAAAAAATGGAAAATGGGAACCGAACCCTCTGCCTCTGCCTCGAACTCCTCCAATAAAACCCCCCAAAATTACAAACATCAATTCACAAGCTAGCGAGGAGCCTGATTGATTTTATCGTCTGCATTCCCTCGCCTTTAGACCAATCCCCTTTTTCATAAAAATGTTAAATTTTCATTGATTCACCATTGAATAGAAAACACACTCGTCTTTTCGTTTCGTTTCAATTCTCTTCTAAAATGGACCAAGAACTACTGAAACGATACACCGATTGCGTCTACTTCTTGGCTTCTCCCCTCACTTGCAAGAAGGTTCGATCAATTTATTTTTGCCTTTTATTTTCGTTTGTAATGCTGCGAGTTATTATAGTTTTCTTTTGCCGATTCCTTGTTCCCCGATGTAATTGTATAATGTGGGTATGGTGGATTATAGGGTTTCTCTTTCTAAAAATTATTTAGGGTTTTGCATTATATGTATGTCTCTATATGGGTCTTACTTTTCTGCTTCTGAAGTTTGTCTTTTATTGTTGGGTATCATTTTGAGATGAAGAAAAACAGATGATGTGAGAAATGTGAATGATAGGGTGTTTTTGTTTGCACTATGTGGTATAAATTTTTTTTTATTTTTTAATTAAAATTTTTTAAGTTTGATTCATTGTATATCGTTAGATAGAAAACCCATAAAAGGATTGTGATTTAAAGTTTAGATATGTCATTGGATTTATACATATTTATTCTTCATTTCTTATACTTTTTGCTGATATATATTTGGATGACTGGACTTTTTTTTCTATTGTTCTTGTTAATTTATTTTGAGTTTGAAACATTGTGCTTAATGGCTCATGTGGCAAAAAATCTATTGTTTTCTTTTTTCCTCTCCCTTTTCAGGGGCTTGAATGTGAGTACAGACACAGTGAGATTGCGCGGATCAACCCTAGAGATTGCTGGTATTGGTTGGCAGGGAGCTGTCTCAATCCCAACTGCGCTTTCCGGCATCCTGTAACTTGCTAATGCATTTTTAAGCTTTATTCTGCATGCTATTTCTTTGGCAGTGTAACGGGTTAATATCATTTTATGGAGAAGCAAAATGAATTTGGGCGGCATAGTCACATATATTATTATGTTTTTTAATTTACAATATGATGGTAAATTATAAATAGCTATGAACCATTAACTGTTTGCATAAATTTAGGTCTGTAGATTATTGATTGTTTGATTTTATATTACAATACAGGGCTGAATAGTCTCTACTTGGCCAATGCTCTCACTAATAACAATTATAATGTGTGTGTGTGTGTCTTACGTGGCCTGTTCTTGCTTAGCAGTGTGCAAACCCTGTTATCCTAGTCAAAGTAGCAGAAATTCCTGTAAGCTTTAATGTCCTTGGTTGTTGGCATTTTTGTTCTAAAAGATTTCAGACAAGAAAAGCATGGAAGTTGAGTTTAGGTCGACCATGCTATTAAAAGCAGCAGATAGCCTAGTTGGAACTAGATCATCTAAGGTCCCAGTTTTCTTTTGTCCTGAAAGCTAGCTAAGCTTCACTTTAATTTATGCCTCATTTATGAATTCAACATGTATTAGACTTTGCAAAGACCTCATTTTTAATACCCCAACGTTTGTTGCTTTGTATAAGTGGACTCAGTGTTGGATATGTATTATTTATTTACTTTTATAATTTGAAGGGTCTACCTTCAGCCCTCAACCAGATTTCAGTTTTTGTGGCCTTGGTTTTACCATTACTTTCCAGGACATTGGTTTGGATGTTCTTGTTCATCATGTAGAAATAGCATATATCTCTTGATGGCCTTCTGTTCAATTTGTTAGGTTTTTAAGAAAAGAATATCTCATTCTTTGAAAGATATTTTGGGCATGGTTCCTTCTGTTCAATTTGTGGCAAGATAAGTGTAGAGACACTATCCACATGCTATAATATTACTACTGTTGTTCAACGGCAGTCAGCAGTACTAGGTGTCTGAGGCTGATTACTTTTGTTTTTTGAGGTTGAGTAGTCTGTGGAGATGCTGATTTAAAGTTTACAAAAAGGTTAGGGTAAGGGTTTGAGGTTGTAATTATACAAGAAATAAAAACCTTAGTAGCTTTCATGGGAGCTGTGATGTATTGCGCAAGCAGCACTATGCATCTATTATGAGTTTGTTGGATGGTAGCTCGCACTGTTTGTTATAGGGAATTATAAAACATATTAAATTGGGTTTCTGTTTTGTGTGTTGGAAGGAGTGGTTTCAGTTCTACTAGCAGGTTAATTTGTACAAGTAAAGGAAAAGAAGAAAATTTGAAACAGTATAAGCAAATAAGGAAATAGGCTGCAGCCTGCACACCTAGAGTTTGGGTGATAAATCTGCCACCCCCTGGGAAAAACTTTAAAATTCAGAAATATTCCCTTATACTGTTCTCTGCGAATTCGAAATGCCAAACATGTGGTAGTATATAAATTTACGAATCAGAAATATTTTTATATGACTGGTAGATCTCAAGTGGAACCCAAACATACTAAACTCCAAAATCTTTGTCAGCTTTGATTTTACTCTTGTTGGAGCTTTCTTATGCATCACTTTTCCTCTCCCATTTATGTATCGGACTTGAATATAAATTACTTTTTTTTGTTTACTACGATTAAACTTCTAGCGTTGTAATTTTTATCTATTACTTGTTGGATTATGTTATTCGATCCTAATTTATTAATTTTGCAGCCGCTTGATGGGCATATTGAGGCATCATCTGAATCTTCTCTTCCTCAGTACGACAGTACTATTCTCGTGAACAGGACAAATGTTCCCTGTTACTTCTACTTCAATGGATTTTGCAATAAAGGTGAACGATGCTCTTTTATGCATGGACCTGATGATGGCACACTTGCTTGTAAATCTGCACAAACAGCTTCCACAGTCAATGATGCAGCAGTTGTGGATAAGAAGATGGCCACTAGAAGCGACACTGGGTTAACACTAATTGAAACACAGATCAATACATCAGAAACTGCCATCAAGGGATCAACAGAACCACAAAGCAAAGCTAAAGAGGATTTTCACCAGTTCGCTCCTAGTAATGTTCCAGAGAATAGTGCTTCTCCACATACTTCAGATTCCGAGTGTGAAGAAGCTGCTTTAGTACAGTCAGAGCGGTTGCCTCCAGCAGAAGGCTTTTTTGAAAGCAGATCTCTTGTATGCACTGATCAGAGCTCAGAGGACCAAGTAGATTGCCATCTTGAGCGAGAGGAATGGTTGGAATCATCCCCAGGTTTTGATGTTATTGTAGATGATAGATTGGAAGATATGGTTTATGAAGATGATCCAGAGTATGTGCCGGCCCTTGATGTAGAAAGAAGGGAGCTGAATAGCCAATTCTTGGGGTATGATTATGAAAACCCAGTTGGGTATGACCCTGCATACCCTGATGCAGGAAATTTTTATGAACAAATATTACATGATTCTTATGATCATTTAGATGATAAGCATAACTCTGACTATACCAGAAGAACTCCCGGACAATCACGGGAAAGAGTGTTTGATCGTCTTTCACAACAAAAAAGGAAGTTTTCAGGAATGGAACTGGCTTGTAATGACAGTAGTATGGATCTTCGGGACCATCTAAAGAGACGCAGGTTGGTTGATGGTCATTCTGTCACCCATTTCTCTAAAAGACACTACTCATCCCATTTGATTGGTCGAAGCAGGGAAAGGCCTCAATGGCAGGGTTCACAAAGGTATCATGGAAAACTGGCATCACGTGTGGAGAAGAACATCCTTGGATCATGCAGCGACCCTGAAATTCATCTGAATGATGTCAACCAGCAAGGAAGGTTGAGGTGCTCTCAGCAGCAGTACAAGGAGAGGAGACCTGGTAAACAGCAGTTGCTTTCCTCTGAAGTAACGAGGAAGTCAGTGCCAAAGACTAGGAGATCTACTGAGGAGTCCTCTGTGTTTTCAGCGCCCAAGACCCTTGACCAAATCAAAGAAGAGAAAAAGAATGCCTACGAAAATGGTGATTCATTTAGGAAAGTGAGACATTCTAGCGGAGCATCGTCAGAAAACTTTCAAGGTCCTAAGCCATTAAGTAAGATTCTTGAGGACAAAAAGAGGTTGGTTTCGGTGATCAGCGGCTAGAAGAACCATCTGTATTGAGCGGGAATAGAAACTATGCCTTTTGACTATTAATATTTAGTACCTTGATGCCAAGGATGAGTTTAGTGAAGAATGAGATCTTTGCATATAATGGCAACAAAAACATTTTGAGAAGCTTTCTTCAGCATGTTATTCTGGTCAATGAATATTATTGTGATAGGAACTTATTATCCACTGGAAAATGCAGTGTTCTTAAAACTTTGGTACACATGAGGGCTTGAAGAGAACCTCCCAAGAACTATGGCCTCTTCAGAAGATTGCTTTCATCAAGGGGGAAGCCAGATTATGCGTGGTGGAGGGCAATTGCCTTTTTTCGTTTTTTTGACTAAAAAATATTTTGTAGTTTAAAATTTTTATGAAGTTGAAACTTTTCCTCCCCTGAATATCTTAATGACTTTGACTGCCTTTCCTACACGAGTCTTGTCTTCTTGCCTTGTGTTGTTTTTAAAGCATTTGAGATGTTAATTTTGATTTGAAGACGCTCTTAAGCCACCACCATCAAATTAGTTGAGGGAATGTTTTTATCCTTTTTGGGTAAATAAATGTGTTGTTAATTAGTAGCAAGCAACCTGTGTATGTTGCATTCAGTTGTTTAATTCAGCAAATAGTTTTTCTTGTGGACTTGAAGTTATGCTCGTGTATTTTCTTTAAATCAATGTGGTGGTGCTGGAAGTTTGTTGCTTTTGGGAAATGATAACCATATTTTGACCAAGTGCTTTGGTAACTATATGGTCAGCCAGGTCAGGTGTGTTGCTTAGTATTCTTGTTCCCTCTTCACCATGCCTATCCTATGTTTGTATTATTATCCACAAAACACTGTTTATGTAGCTTGTGGCTGGTGCCAAGAGTGTGACTGTATACATACATACATATATATATATATATATATATATATATATATATATATATTAAATGATAAAAGCTCTCCAAATTTTACTAGTTGTGAGCTCCACTATAAAACAATTTTTACCTTGCATTGGAGCACAAACTATAAGAATTAGGGCACATTTATCAACTCCATATATGTGCATCTATATATACACACACACTTACACTTATGAGTGTGTATATTTATTTGTTGTTCTCAACGAATAATTTTAGATAAATATTTATAAATTCCATTTAAAGCAAATAACTGAATTACTTGCACTGTATTTAACAGGTTGCAAGTAGTATATACCCTGATGAATAATATGATACCTTAAGGCTGATGTTTTGATGCTTACATACATACATCAGTGTTTTTTTACTCGTCTTTAAGCTAAGCTGGGCTGGGCTGGGCTGGGCTGGATTGGGTTGGGTTGGTGACTGTCCAACTCTCAGAAATCTGAATTATCTCAGTTTCATATTTAAATTTATATATAATTTTTAAAAATTAACTACATGGATTGTACTCGACTCGATCACTCCGTCTGTTGGGATTTTATATATATATATATATATATATATATATATATGGATTTTCCTATAAATTTAGTTGGAACATTATACTATAAAGGAATCTGTTTTTACCAAAGCATATTTTCTGTTATACGTGAGAATAGTAGTTAGCTCAAATCTATGGACAATTGAAAAGTGAATAAATGTAATAGGGACAAAACTGTGAATCGGCCTTGACCAAGTAAAGTAGATGATGACCTTACTTACTCTTTAATATTTTTGTCATTTTCCTCGTCTCTCCTCTCCTCTCCTCCATTATATATATATATATATATATATATATATATATATTCTCTCTCTCTCTCTTATTCAATTCAATTCAATTGAATATATACCAACCAAGAGTGGCAAAGAGATCGATGGCTTCATTGCCAAGGTCTGAAATATCATTTAGAAGATCAGGTTCATCAGGTTTGGTTTGGGATGATAAATATTTATCCGGAGAATTAAAGCCAATAAACACCAAAGAAGCTGCAGGTGGTCATAAAGCAGCAGCTGCCAAAGACGATCAAAGACAACAACCATATCGGACGCTGCAAATTACTCACACCATCGACCCGCCTTCTCCTAAACTCTCCGGATGTGGTATATGTTTTGGGAAGCCGGCCAAAAATACCCGTAAGCCAAAACAAGGCCGGCCCCCGTATCCTTAAGTCCTACCTACCCACTGAGCTAGTTTTTTTTTTCCCTTTAAAATTAATTGAAGTTTGAGTTGGACATTAGTAGTGCATGCGTGATGGTCCTAACTAGCCAGCTCGATCTTGCTTGCATCATGTACCTTTTACCAAATTTTTTTTATTTATATTTTTTTTGCTAAATTACCAAATTATATTTACCATATATATAGTATATATGGTTATGATGCCTAGTTAGCTAGCTAGCTAGTCAATTCTTATAATCTATCTCAAGAAGAAAAAGAGAACATATATATTGAGATAAATTTAGAGTTGGGCCAAACCAAATTTACATGTTTCTATTTTCTTCTTTTTATTTCTTTTGTAATTTTATTTTTTTGTGTGTTATTTAGTTCGTGGGGATTAGGCAGTTTCTTTGACACAGCTTTGTTCTTGTTATTTTATTTCATGTATCATAAATTCTTGTGTATATTCTCCTTCTTTGAAATGAATTGGATATGGGTTTGAAATTTTACCAATTTAGTATGTTATGGGACTCTCTCCCTCCCTCTCTCTCTCTCTCTCATAGTCGTCAAATTGGTCCCTTCCTAGCCATTACCCGATAATAATGGAAGTGATTAGTATGAAATTAATTTTGGTAGATTGATTAATACAGTGTTGACACGTAGGTCGAGAGATGATCTCTATCTGCGTATCAATACTGTATTAGTCAATTAATCAATTTATTTAACTTAATGGTAACTAGATTCGATAATGATGATAATAATGATAATGATAATGATAATGATAATAATGGCTCATAAGATAAGCTGAGAGGAACAGGTTGGAGTGTTCAAAGTTCAAACAAGATAGGCTGTACTCTCATTTGATCCATAAATAAATAGTAGTACTAAATTTAGAATCCAGCAACCATATAACCATTAGCTTTATCTTTCTGGATTATTTAATAGTAGTTTTTTGAGAATATAATAACGAGTATATGCCCATAAATAAGTACATAATAATTATTAATTAAATATTCCCTCCTTTAGTAAAAAGTCTTATTTGTCTCTGGTCTTAATTATACACATCAAATTAATTTGTAATGTAAATTTATTCTAATTTTTAAAATAATGATTTTTTTTTGCTTTGTAATACGTTTTTAAGTAGTTTACAATATCAACTATTGCATTAGTCAAAATTAAATAAAAACCCACATTAATTTTGAATTCTAATTTTTTTAAAGTAATTAAAAATAAAATTAAATAAGACTTTTTATTTGTGTTTGCTTATAACAAGAATAGTGTCTTTTTCTTTCAATAATTTCCCTTAGTTTGATCGCCTAACACCAACAAGAGGAGTATTCGCCAGCCGATCCGACCCGACCCGACATTTTATATGCACTGTTTTGAATATATTTTCATAATTGATTGATGTGCATGTGTATAAATATTCTTCATACGTGCACGTAAGTATCAATTAAAAATATTGGCTGAATTAACTGGATTATTTTGGTTGGTGGTGAGTTAATTTAAAAAAAAATAAAATTTTCTTGAGTTATTTATAAAAATAAACCCTAAAAACTTTATCCACACATACTTATCATATTGAAAACTCGTATTATCTCATCTCTCGAGATTTTTTTTTTCTTTTCATGTAAATTTATATAATTCTCTATTTTTTTGAAGTGTATAATACGTAAGATTTTGTTATTATGAAATTGTTAGTTAATTTTATATTCTCATTCTGTTTCAAAAGAAAATTATTATTGACTTTTTAAAATTTATTCGGACATTTTCAAACTCAGCATTAATAAAAATTTATTTAATTTTTGTCTGTAAACTATCTAAGAATACAACTAATTATAATATTTTATTGTTGTATAGTTGGAATATTATATTAATTTTAAATTTGAAATATCTTAAATTAATTTTAAAAAAATCAATAATAATATTATAATTTGTAACAAAGAGAGTACTATATATTATATTGATAGAGATTTGTGGCAAATGGATATACAATAGTTCTCAAAAATTGTAAAGTGCATAATAATATAATATCATGTTATTTTAAATTGTTAATTAACTTTATATATTATATATGATATTTTTTTATCACAATAAATAATCAAATAAGAGAGAGAGAGAGAGAAAATACCCTTAACTTGTAAGGGCATGCATACTAATTCTCATTATTGTAAAATCAGTCAATTGAAATGATTGAAAAGTACAACAGTAATTCCCATAATTAAAATGATTTTTTTTAAACCCTACTTTTTAGGGAATACATTATAATTTATAATTAAGTATTATATCAAGTTTTACTAAAAAAAGTGAAGAAACAAACTCACAAACTAAACAAGTATCACATAAAAAAAAACACACTTCACATCAAGGAGCAAACACACTCACCTAAGTGAGAATCGAATTAATCTAAGACCTAAAGGTCATGGTGCCTCAGCCTTAATTCTCATCGACCATAATCAAAATGATTAAAGCTTGTAAAATTTGTCAAAATATTTAGGTTATGTTTGTTTGTAAAAATTATAATATCAAGATTATTAATTCTATGATTAAATAGTCTTAGTCACATGTTTATTTTTTATGATATTATTTATGGGATAATTTAAAATAAGGAACTGATATTTCCACATGTATTTATGTTATTTTCACATGTTACTCTTTCACATAAGCATACAGCGGATCACACCTTCATGTGAGAAAGAACATGTGAAAATATAAAATATATATGTGAAAATAGTGTTTCCTTTTAAAATAATCTCATGTTATGTTTGTTTTTTCATAATTAATTAAAAGATTGGATAAATACAAATATAAATTATTGACTACATTTTTAATGGGGGAAAAAATATGCATGGACAC
This sequence comes from Panax notoginseng, assembly GCA_016801055.1. Lineage (NCBI taxonomy): Eukaryota > Viridiplantae > Streptophyta > Magnoliopsida > Apiales > Araliaceae > Panax > Panax notoginseng. Next base: position 171,938,133 of record CM029012.1, read on the forward strand.
AGAACATATGCATTTGAATATGTATGTATATGTGTGTAGTTGGAAAGAAATGTAATTATTGTTGGGATTAATCCGCCTAGTGTTTGTTGGGCGGTCAATCCGTCTAATTATAAAATTTCAAAAACTGAATTGGTTCTCGTTTGACGTTTGACGGACGGATACAAAACTATTTTCATAAGAAATTTAAAGTAATAGTAGTATTTGATTACATAATTGTAAAATATTTTTAAAAAACATTCAATTATACAAACTCTTTTAGTTTTCTTAAATAATTTAAACATAAAATTTTAAATTTTGTAGCATGGTTTCCGCTAAAGCAATTAAAAACTAGTAAAATATTTAATTCAAAAATAGTTTTTTTAACCAAACCGTAAAAAATAAAGAAATTCCGATCAAAACATTCTTGAGAGGTACAAGAAATAAATATTATATGGGATTACGCAATGTAAATCTGTGCTAATGCTATTATTACACGGAAGATCCCCTTGCCGCCTTCTCGTACACTCGGCGCGCTAAAACCCTTCTTCAGATTTTTTAAGCTTTTGAATTAAATTGGCCTTGCTTACTTACTGCTTAGTGTAATCTGAGAAAACGAAAAGTTTGCAACTTGGGTTTCGTCGAGAATTGAATGGTTACTTTGTTTCAAAGAATTAAAAGGCATTTGAGTTGTATCGACCTTGTGCTGCGGGTCGCCGCATGGGTTTGGTGACTACCATCCCAATTTGATTTGCAAAATAAGTATGGAATTTGTAGGAAACTCGACAATTGATGTAGAAAATGATTTTCATTTGGGTTTTGGAGATTGGAATGGTTGGTTGATTCTGATATGATCTTTTTAGCTTGACGGGTATTTTGGGTTTAGGTTTTAGGCGAGTAACAAATTGCTAGTTTTGGCTTACACTTGAGTGATTTGTAGTTTCTATATTCAATTGAAGTGGTAGATCGATACTGATACTGATACTGTTTCATTGCCATTCATTTATTCGGTTGTAGCTTGGGATACAACTAATTTGTGATTAATTGGGAAATACACTTCTTTAGTTGAAACTGGGAGAATTGAAACCTTATATTGTGGTCTGTCAGATTAGAAATTTTGTTGACTCTTTGTGTTTCACATTTTGTGGAAATGTCCTAGTCCTACTGCTGGTGGATACATGAGGCAGAGACACAGCCAAGGATATGCCTCCAGTGGTGATGATCTTGATGATGATGCTTGTTCAAGACCAACTCCTCAGTTGCCTCCATTTTTTAAAAAGCTAACATCGGTTGATATTGTGGAGAATTTACTTTGGCTTGCTTCTGCAGTTTTTATTGTCTATTACGGTGATGGCCACTCCAATTTCATTTACCTTCCGCTGCATGATCATAGGATTAGAAGGTAAAGTGTTCATCAAATTCACACTTTAATCTGTTTATTGCTATTTGTTAAGTTATTTTAGTTTATAAATATTGCATAAATAAATTTCACTGAGAATAATTTAGTGCAAAGTGATTGAAATTGACATAGTTGCTTAGTTTCTGAAATTTGGAAGTCTATTATTAGAATTAGTAACCTTTGGCGACTATAATGTGATGAGAACCAACGTAGTTGCTAGTTCTTGACATTTGGATACGTATCGGGATACTGAGATTCATGGAGGTCTAAGAGGGTTCATTTCCAAATCATATAGGTGATTATTAAAATTTTAGGAATGAATTTTGGAATTGATCTGAATGGGTTACAGACTGGTTTACAGACGTTGAAAGAAGCATACTTAGTTCAAATGATGTAAATAGCGAATAGACACTCCATATAAATGAATGAAAGAAGAAGATTGGGGAAGCTTCATCTTTTTGTCAATTTTTTAACTATTTTGTACTTTTGGGTACAACAACTTCTTTTCAGGGGGAAGTTTCATAGTTCTTCATCTATAACATATGGTTTATTGTGATGTCTATAGATCTCTGGTGTGTTGATGCTCTTCTAACACATCTTGGTTATTATTTTCATAATTTTTGTTCAGTACAACTGTATAAGACTCCTCAATTTCATCTTGATACCATTGTTAGTTATATGCTCTTTTGAAGAAGATTTCAAGGTGCTTACATAACCATTTCAGCTGACTGAGTAAGAAAGTATAATGTTTTTAGCTTTTATCTCTTTCCTAGCCAAGATTTGAGGGTGTGTTTGAACACAAATGCAGTTTTCCGTTTGATATATATATGTTTGGGGGGGGGGGGGTGGGGGGGTGGGGGGGGGGGGCGTTTGTTATGAAGAGCCTTAAAAGCTTCATTACGAATGCTGAAAATAGAAATTAGGAAAAGGACCATTGGGAAACTCTCATACTTACCCCAAAAAAGACACATTGGGAATCTTTCATATACATGGTGTGGGCCCAAGTGTAAAATTAGGGTTCACATGACCTAATTGAATTAAATGCGCAATTAGGATTCCACGACCTCATTAAATGTGCAAATTAGGGTTCACATAATCTAATAGAATGAAGACGAAAAAGTCAGAAATAAATGTGCTAGTAACGGGAGAAGCCTCCACGTGTCCCGAGGCAGAAGACTCGTGGAGGCGGCTCGATTTGGGAATTGATTGAGGGATTGGATTGGTGACTAGAAGGACATGGCAATATGGACATTATTCTAATGACAAAAGGGTATTTCTGGAATTTTCCTGAAAGCATGTGCCTTGCACATGACTACTTTCCAGAGAACCCTATAAATACCCCTTCCATTCCATTGGGAAGGGGACTTCTCTTCAGACTGAAGGCTTGGACTCTCAGAAGATTAAAAGGACCCTTTTTGGTGACTTAAAGGCTCGGAGATTCCACCTAAAAGCACTAGAAAGGGGTTTGAACATTCTCTCAACTCGAGGGACTCAAGAAGGCTCTTGGAATCCCTGTTACCCTAACACGGTTCCCGGATTCTAGGGGTTCTACCACGCGTCGTTGGAGTAATCGTCCACCTGTCGTTCTCCCCTCTTCAATCAACCAATCAATTCCGTGCTCTTCGTGGATTTCTCTCCTCCTCAGCCAACACGAAACCCTAACCCTAGCAAGGTACGATTTCCTTGCCCACATTCTTTTGGCGACTCTGCTGGGGAGGTGTAGAATTCGTGAAGGGTATGCCCACAACTCGAAGTGGGAGAACAACAGGAAGAGCTTCACCAACAAACAGCATTACCTCACCGGGTCCAGTTCCAAGGCAAACAAGTCAAGCTTTCCAAGGCGTGAATCTAAATCTCAATCAACCCATCCTTGAAGACGCATCAGAAGGGAGTTCAACATCACCACACATGGCTAATCAACAACAAACCAACGCAGGAAGGCAAGGCGAGGATGCAGGTGGAGACCAGACGAATGTTGTGCAACTGGAGATGCTCAAGGCGTTGAAGGAAGCACGAGAAGAACAAGGGATGATGATGGCTATGATGCTGGAGATGCAGAGAAAGCAAGAGGAAATGAGAAATTTTCGCCAGCAGTTGATGCAGATTCCCGTTTTCAAGGCTATGTTCCCAGACAATTCACAAGGAGAACCGGCAGGAGTGGAGGACAACAACAACGATAGCAACAATAAGGAGAATCAGACAGCACCTCCATTGATGGAGAATCAGTCCGTCCCAATCATCCACTTGGAACCTCAAAACAGTGGTGACGCGCCACAACCCAGATTGAAAGTCAGCCAGCCTAAGACAAACATCATTCCAACAGTTATCCCCGTATTTTCACAAGTGCAGATGCCAACCATCCCAAACCTCGTTCAACGAACCGACCCACAAGCACAACCGATACAGAATTTACATGATGTTAGTGTACATCAGCCAATTTCTGTACCACAGAGAGTTCATGCCACGAGCCAGTACGTGACGAAGGATGTTATGATCGATGTGATCAATCAACTTCGCAGGAAGACATCCCGACCCTCGGAGTTAGACTTTACTCCACCTTACCCGACACACATTCGGAGGCAACCTTACCCGACAGGGTATATTGAGCATCCCCCACAATTTCTAAAATACAACGGAGAGAAAGGAAATGCCAGGGAACATATTGCCAGGTTTGTAGAGTCGATGTCTCCGTGGCTAGGATATGATGAAGTGAACAACCACAACTTGTTGATGCGGGAATTCAACAAGACTTTAACGGATAGTGCCTTCAGTTGGTACTATAATTTGGAGAAGGGGTCAGTCCATGATTGGGATGACCTAAAATTACAATTTTTTAAGAAGTTTTTCTATGTGCAGAAATAGGTAACCATGGTAGAGCTCATGCGGTTTAAGCAGAAGCCGAATGAGGAGCTGTCAGATTACGTTGACAGGTTCAGGGCCCAAGCACAGAAGTGTGTAGAACCAATTGAAGAAAAGAACTTGGTTAGCATATGCAACAATGGTGCTTTAGACGCCTTCAAGCCCCACCTCATTACCAAGGCGTGCGATTCATTTGCGACCCTCTCATCTTTTGCACAAGACTTGGGGGGAATTATGACATTTCTCACCAGCCATACGATGGATACATGGAAGAGCAAGAGGACAGCAACTGTGGCTCTGGTGGATTCTCAGTTAAAACCACAGGGGGGCAAGAGGGAGAAGAATGAGAAATTTGAACGAAGCAGAGAAAAGCATGGGGACAAGTATACCACAATGCCAGTTTCGGAGGCTATCACATGCAGCGAGAAGGCGTTCAGGAGCCTGTACGAACAATGGGTCGAGCACGGAGTGGTGAAACCTCCAAGGCCTCGGCTGGTTGTAACCGAAGAAATGAAAAGAAGACCAGACTTCTGTGTATACCATCAATACGCAGGGCATTCCACTATGGATTGTTACAGTCTGCGGAGGATATACCATGAGAAAATGGCGGACGGGGAGATTGAACTAGGAGAAACGTGTAACACTATCACCCATAGTGCAGTCCCGGAAGTCAAGAACTCAAATACTGGCTCTATGTAACATCAGAAAAAAAACTCTGAACTACAGATGAGTTAAAAAAAAAAAAAAAATCCAGGTGGTCCACCAAAAATGGTGGTTCAAGTCCTCAGGAGTATCCCTTGCCAAGTAATTGGATGACCAAGGGAGGAGGCACAAGAATTGACGAATAATAAAATATAAAAAAAAACACCCAAAGATGGTGGTCCACTCTAAAATGGTGGTCAAGTCCTCGTAGACTGCACTTGCCAAGAAATTGGACGATCCAAGTGACGAGGCACCCGATTTCAAGTCCTCGTAGACTGCACTTGCCAAGAAATTGGACGACCCAAGTGACGAGGCGCCCGATTTCAAAGTCCTCGTAGACTGCACTTGCCAAAATATTAGACGACCCAAGTGACGAGGCACCCATTTTTGTAAGACCCCGAATTTTATGAAATAAAAAGTATTCAATTTTTCTTATAATTACTATTTAGTAAATGGTTAAATTTATAAATGTTAAAGTTAAGGGTGATATATGAATTTTTTTTCGAAATACACAAGTGGTTATAAAATATTCTTACTGTCGGGGAATATTCATACTACGACGCAACCTTTTGTGGACCCCATAATGGAAAGCGATTGGATAAAGAAAAGGACAAGTGTAAGTTGTTTATAAATAACGACGTAGTTGTTACCGTTAACACTGTTGGAATACCCGGTGGTTAAAACACAGTAATACGCGTTGTTGCACAGTAGCACACGGTATTGTACCAATTATTAATTTTTACGTAAGAATGCATTACTCAATAATTGTTACAGTAATTATTATTCAGTATTTTATTTTATTGATTCAATAATTGTTGCGTTGATATTTTATATTACTGTTTTAATAATTGTCACTACACAGTATTTTCTATTATTGGAGCAATAATTCATATTATCTTAATAATATTATTAGATAACATTATTGACAATGTCTACAAAGTTCTGTCTAAGGAGAGGTTTGATCATCTAATTGCGCGCCAGTAAGGAGAGATCCTTATTGGAAAGCCCTCTTTTTCCTGGGAACGGCCTGGTTGCCAGTACTGTGATTCTGTAATATTATTTGTGTATAATTAATTATTAATTTATATGATGAGGAAAATATTGATTTTATGTGGATATAGATGGAGAAAATTTTTAATGTGACAATTGTTGAAAATTAATATTTTATCTTTTTCTGATAAAATAATTTATTTAAATATATTATTTTAATAATATATTGATGATGATATTTTACAATGAATGTGGGATATATGAGTATATGAGGAGGAAGAGTATTTTTGTGGCATTAAATGATTAACACATATTTTGTGTGTTGGTGGACACAATTCTTGACCGAAAATTTATTATTGACTGTAAAATCGCCCGTTTGTGGATTTCGGTCAATTTCTGTTTGGAATTTGAAAAAACTTTCTTCTGCAAATTTGTAGAGAATTGAATTTCCTATAAAAACTCGCGAGATTCGAATTTTCTGATGAAAGGACTATTTATTATGAATTATTGAAGTTCCAAAGTTCTGAAATTATTGATTTTTGGAAGTTTTATTTATTAGAGTTAAGAAAAACGTTTTTTGTATTTTGCTGGACATCATTAACATGTGTGGCTGGTGTTTTTGACCAAAGGTGGGCTAAGAAAAATTTGTATAATTATATTATTATTATATTCAATTTTCTGCTTTGGTGTTCTAAGCATTTTTCTATAAATAGGGTGCTTAGGTTAGAATTGAAAATCACACCAGAAACACAAGTTTCTCTCTATTTCTCTCTCTATATCGAGCGTATTCTTGTGAGTATTTGATACTTTGAGTGTTGCTATACGGTGCAAGTTTCCTTCAGCACTATATCTAGTATTCCAGTCAGAAGTACCGTATTTCCGAGATAAGGGATGTTATTTCGTTTTAAATGATATTATTTTCTTCAATATCATTATGCCGAAGTATTGATCTGAATTTTTATCAAATTTAGAACTTTTCATGTCGGGGTTACTATTCATGAGTTACTATTCACGAGTTACTATTCACGAGTTACTATTCACCGAAAAATAAAATTTTCTTCTTTTCGTCCAAAATATCTATTCTGGATACTAGCTTTGATTGTATCCATGTTTTGATCATTCTTGAATTTTACTCCACTATGATTATTTATGAGGTATTTTTGGACATGGAATAGCTGAAATACGAATCCTTAATATTTATTCTTTTGCTTCACTGGATTCGTTTCCTTTAAAATATTTTTTATCATCCTCAGTCCTAAATGATGATATAATTGAATATCTTTGGCCTGTAGTGCAAAGATTGATGATTTCTGATGAATATCTTTGGCCCGTAGTGCAAAGATGAACAGGTGTTGAGATGAACATGATCGACTGGTGATACAAATGAATATCTTTGGCCTGTAGTGCAAAGATGAATATTTGATTAAAGATGGTTATTGATTGTTGTTACAGGGATAAAATATTGATGATGGACTTTTAAATCTTAGAAGATAGTATAACTCATTCTCTACTTGACTCTTCTAATGGTTTGCTGTTTCCGCTGCAGTTATTGATTTAAAACTTGTTGTCTATTGTATTCTATTAAATTTTTCCCTGTTGAAGACTAACGATAATTTGTTGTATATTATCTTAGTCATAATATTCTTTACTGGGCTAGTTGAGCTCATCCTTTTCCTTGTTGTTCCATTTTCTTCTCAGGAGGCGAGAATATAGCGAGTACTAGTCGGGGTATGGAATGATGGTTCAAGACAGTTATTTTAGTAGTCCTCACTATTTTATAAAATAGTATATCAATAAGTATAATGAGGACTTAATTGAGTATGAATACTGTCTAGATGACAATATTTGTATTTAAACTCACAGTATATGTGTTGTCGTATTTTGTACGACAATTGTAATAATAAAGTTGTAGTTATTTTCTGTACCATGTATTTGGCGACTCAGAATGGGTTGGATGGATTGGACCTATTTTGGGGGCGTCATAATTTTCAAGTCCTCGTAGACTGCACTTGCCAAGAAATTAGACGACCCAAGTGACGAGGCACCCGAGTGTTACACTTTATCATCAAAAGTGAATGAGGCACCCTAGTATAAGCCCTCAACCCCGAAAATAGTTACACTTTATCTCTAAAAGTGGTGAACGTTATGCTTTCACCGACAAAAGCAAGATCTATTATATGAAACGTTATGCTTTTCGTTAAAAGCAATTTTATTATCAATAAATTGACAAACTTTCACTTATACTTGAACGGTTTTTTTTTAAATTTCTTAAAAAAAAAAAGAGAAAAAAAATATAGATTCAAGTGTTAGTTTGTATGAAATAAATGTACATGATTTTCCACGAAAGTTCATGATCTAAAGGTCATGACCTTTCGAATTGAAGATAGAGGAATACATAAAGCTTGGTCTTCGAGACTATCAGCAAGTCTTCGAGGCCATCAGCAGGTCTTCGAGGCCCTCAGCAGGTCTTCGAGGCTATCAGTAGATCTTCAACGCTATTATCAGGTCTTCGATGCTATCAGGCCTTCGAAGCTATCAGCAGATCTTCAACACTATCAGCAGGACTTCGAGGCTATCAGGCCTTCGAAGCTATCATGCCTACAAGGCTTTCAGGACTTCACGAAATGTTGGGTTCTCAATGACTTCTTGATTCCAAAAGAAAGAGAAATTTCAAGAGATGGTAAGAAAGATTAGATCGAAGATTTTCAAAATATCCCAGGAGAGCTCCTCTAAGGCTTGCCCTTCTAGGGTCTGATCCTTATAGAGGTTCCCTCTCCTAGGACTTTCGTTTTCGAGGATTGCAAAACATCAAGCCCCGCGAAGTGTTCAGACACTGGAATCAAGACTTCAACACTTACAATATTTTGCGCGATCATCTCACCAAAGGCGTGACTCACGCGCAGGGGGCAAATGCTTACTGATAGATGACATAGACATCCTCCAGAGTAGAGGTGCATTCCCCCCCAAGAAGTGATGAATACGCATATAGAGGAGCACCATGGTCCTGTTGGATACAAAGGTCACTGCATAGCTGGATGCAACGAAGAATGATAGCCTTCTCCTTAGTTTATCCACATAATCAACATTTTCAAGTATTTCGTCGGTCCAATGCCGCCATTCTTGAATGTGGTTAGATGAATAAGACAAGAAGTGAATGAGAATGCGTTCAAAATGGGGAAAGTCATCACAACTTCCATAAACCGCTGGATAGAGAAACAAGCCTTCCTTATCTGGTGGAGGAAAAGTTGTGCGGTAATAAGTTTGGACCTGCTTTCAAAAGACGGCGAAAAGACCAAAGGAGGGGAGCCCTTCCCCAATCATTGAGAAACGGGGCCTCCTTGGTTGTTCCCTTCATCCTTCGGCCATATAGGCTTCGGCCCCCTAGGGTTCAGCCATGTAGGCTTCGTCCACCTAGGGGTTGTTCCCTTTAGCCTATAGGGTTCGGCCATGTAGGCTTCTGCCACTTAGGGTTCGGTCATGTAGGCTTCGGCCATCTAGGGGCTGTTCCTTCATATCTTCAAGGTCCTGTTGCTCCCCGAATCAACTGCTTGGAACGAATCCTCTTTCGCCGCGAAAATTATAACCTTCCTCTGATGAATTCCGAGGGAAAAAACCGAGATATAATCAAGGTAATGGGGCTCGGAAGACAAAAGAAAGATTGGGGAATTTGAAAAAAAAAAAGAAAAAAAAAGATTTGGGCTAGCGTGCATGAGACATGTCTTGCTGAGTTGTTGTTGGAAAAGTCCATGAGCTATAGCACCTGTAGCATTGTATTGGCTAATGAAGGACAAGTCTTGCTATTGGCTAACGAGGGACAGGTCTTTTAGACTTGTAGCATTTTGGTACAAGACGTGGCTAGCATTTACTTCCTCACCTCCCAAAATGGTACAAGGACCTGTAACATTTACTCAAGGATTTGGCTAGCATTTTGGTACAAGATCTGACCTGTAGCATTTCCTACTGCAATTTGGGATGCAAGACGTGGTCGTGGATATCAAATCCTTACCTCCCAAAAATAAGATAAGTAAATGTTTTATTTATTTATTTATTTATTTTTTGAAAAAATAAAATAAGATTTTATTTTATTTTCAAAAATAATAATAATAATAATAATAATAATAAAAAAAATACATAGGGTTCGGCACCTCCCTAGAGGGTTCGGCCAACATTAAAAAAAAAGGAGGGTTCAGCCCTTGTAAATGAACAACTACATATTAGCAAGATTACTAAGAACCACTTTAGTTCAAACACCCATGTCTGCCTGTTGGTACAGAGAAAGAAATAAGTCAGGAAGCAAAAGAAGGGTTCGGCTTGTATGAGACTTACCTCTGTGTTTATCATGATGTAAGACCCCGAATTTTATGAAATAAAAGTATTCAATTTTTCTTATAATTACTATTCAGTAAATGGTTAAATTGATAAAAGTTTAAAGTTATGGGTGAAATGTGAATTTTTTTGAAAATAAGCAAGTGGTTATAAAATAATCATTGTTGTCGGGGAATATTCGTTTGGTCGTGGAATATTCTTTCTGTCGGGGAATATTCGTACGACGGCGCAGCTATTTGTGGGTCCCATAACGAATAACTGTCGGATGAAAAAAACGACAAATTTGAGTTTTTACAAATAACGGCGTAGTTGTTACCGTTAACACTGTTGGAATACCCGGTGGTTAAAATACAGTAATACGCGTTATTGCACAGTAGCACACGGTATTACATAGTATTTTTGAAATTATTGATTCTTACGTAAGAAGGCAATACTCAATAATTGTTACAGTAATTACTGTTCAATATTTTATTTTATTGATTCAATAATTGCTACGTTGAAATTTTGTATTATTGTTGTTCAATAATTGTTGCTGCACAGTATTTCCCATTATCAGATCAATAATTCATATTATTTGAATAGTATTATTAGATAGCATTATTGGCAATGTCTAGAAAGTTCTGTCTAAGGAGAGGTTTGGTCATCTAATTGCGCGCCAGTAAGGAGAAATCCTTATTGGAAAGCCCCCTCTTTCCTAGGAACGGTCTGGTTGTCGTAAATGTGATTCTATAATATTATTTGTGAATAATTAATTATTGATTCATATGATAAGGAAATATTTATTTTATGTGGATATAAACGAGGGATATATTTTTGTGGTTAAAAATGAAGGAGTTAATGTTGAGATTTTTATCCGTATTTTTGTCGGAATGGAGGTATTAAAAATTAGGGTTTTTGAGATATTTTGCGGGGGTTATAATTTTTAATCCGACCGTTAGATCGTGATAATTTTTGGATATGTTATACATATATAAGTTGAGTATATGCCCACAAATTTTGAATCGTTAAAAATGAACGTATGATTTATTATGAATTTTACGAGATGACTGGTTCAGAAATTGTTGAATTTTCGGAGTTTATCATTTTGGTGGAAAATTCTAGAATTGGTGGGCCCCACTTGTGGTTGGTGAAGAAATGTGCTGAATTATATTTCAAATGTGGTGGGTGGGAATAGTAGCAGGTAAAGCCATCAGGTTGCAGGTCAAACCTACCAAAATTTTCCTATAAATAGAGGGCTAAGTTAGAATTGAAAATCACACCAGAAACATAAGTTTTCTCTCTTTCTCTCTCTATATTATGAAGCATATTTTGTGAGTATTTAGATACTTTGAGAGTTGCTATTCAGTGCAAGTTTCCTTCAGCATCATATCCGATATCCAGCCAGAAGTACTGCTCTTTTGAGGTAAGGGATAGTAAGGGATAGTAAGGGATATTAAGGGATTTTAAGGGTTGTTATGATTTTCAGTTTCGTAATTTTTCTGAACTTCAAAAATTCTGGAAAAATTTGAAATGATATTTTGATGAGTTTTCTTGATTGTGTCCAAAAATGGTGATTTTTGGATGTATAGATTGAGAGTTATGAATTTTATGAGAAAAGACTATTTTAAAAGTAACCGCTTATAATTCCTTGTGGTTAACTCCAAAATTGATGAAATTTTTATTGGGAGTACATGTATATGATAGAAGTATACTCTGTAAATTTCAGAATTTTTAGACAAAAGTACAATTTTTGATAAATGTCTAAATATTTGGCTATTTTGGCCATATGAAAAATAGTAAATGACTTTTAAAAATTCTGAGAAAAATATATGTTCACTATGGGACTATATTATGCTAAATCTCAGAAAAGAAATATTTTTGGAACTGATTTGGTATTTTTCATAAAAATGGTCTAGTTATGAGTAAATGAATTAAATATGTTTTGTGAAGAAAGAAAATTGGAAAATAGGATTTTATGGCTTGAGAATCCTATATGAGGTATATACAGATTTTTGATGAGGGTTTTGGTTATTGATGATGAAATTGTAAGAGTTGGCATTTTATGATGATTAAATGCATTAATTAGTAAAGTGTAAACAATTAAAATAAATTGTTTATAAATTTAAGAAATATTATTCTTTCAATATCATTATACCGAAATATTGGTATGAATTTTATTGTAGAATTTCTATCTTTTGTGTCGGGGTTACTATTCATGAGTTACGAATATTACTCTTGAGATTAAAACTATATGTTGATCATATTATTTTTATCATCATATATAACATTTTTATAACCCTGATGTTGAAATTCTCTTTCACTGGAGTGTAAAGATGGGTAGATTATTTGTATGATCATGACTAGGGTTCTCTTTGGCCTGTAGTGCAAAGTTGAATTGTGACTGGTATGATCATGACCATTGAATTTATAAGTGAATATCTTTAGCTTAAGTGCAAAGGTGAATTGATCAACATGGTTATAATTATTGTTTATATAAATTCTGAAATGATTATATATTTCTTTGAGATATGAATATATTTGGCCTGTAGTGCAAATATGAATTGTTGATGAATATCTTTGGCATGTAGTGCAAAGATGGCCTGTTGATGAATATCTTTGGCCTGTAGTGCAAAGATGAACTGTTGTTGAATATCTTTGGCCTGTAGTGCAAAGATGAACTGTTGTTGAATATCTTTGGCCCGTAGTGCAAAGATGGTTTGTTGATGAATATCTTTGGCCCGTAGTGCAAAGATGGATTTGTTAGTATGATTATAAACAGGAACTGTGATTTGGTATAACCATGATCTTTGATGTTTCAGGTAAAGACAGGTGATGAAAATATTCTTTGTCCTGGGTGCGAAGAAAAATTTATAATCACAATTATGATTATGAGTTATTCATATGATTGTGGAAAGGAACTCTTGAGTGATGTTACATGGATAAAATATTGTTGGTGGATTTTTAACATGGAGAAGATAATAGACTTTATAGTCTATTTTACTCTTCTAATGGATTGCTCGTTCCGCTGCAACTATGGTTGAAATTTTTATCATTTACCATATGTTCTAAATCTCTGATTTATTGTTGATGAAGGCTATTGATAATTGAATTATCTTTAGTCATGATATTCTTTACTGAGCTAGTTGTGCTCACCCTTTTGCTTCACAATTCCTTTCAGGTAATAAGAGTGTAGCTGGGTCGAGCGGGGGTAACAAGGGAATAGAACGGTGGTCATCATTTAGTAGTTATATTTGGTGAAGAAAATAGGGTGAGGCGAACCCAACGTTGGAAGGGTGTTTTGTCACTATCATACAAGATGTCTAATGACATACAACCTCGTGTCATCATAAGACAGGGTTGTGCTCATCCACTTGCTGAGTATATCTATGGGCACTACCTATATAATCTTGGTGTTTGTTTGAAGTATAATTCTCAATTAGAGACAGTGGAGATAATGATAAGTCAAGAAAAGACTCACCATTGGGAAGAATATGATAGTAATCTTCTCGTTTTTCTTTGGGGTCTATTGGGTCAACCAAGGATAATTCTGTGGCCATATGATATCTATCATAACCTAGACGCGTGGCCTCCCATGTACGAAGGTTTTCTTGAGCACTTCCCAAAGATTCTAATTTCTAAAACAGTTTTTGACTATACATTTATGTAAGGTGTCATTGTGAGGTGATGTCCACGGTTGGAACATGAGTCACATTTGGTATATATTTGTATCCAAACTCACAGCGTATGTGTTGTTGTATTTTACACGACAATTGTTGTAATAAAGTTATAGTTATTTTCTGTACCATGTATTTGGCGACTCAGAATAGGTTGGATGGAATGGATCTATTTTGGGGTCGTCACACATGATGTATCCAAATAAAGGCAAATAAAAGTTGGAAGCATGTGAAGACTTTTCTCATACAAGAGGTGATAGAATTATCAAAGCTATAGCCGTCTTTGCCCAAAGAATTATCAAGGCTTCGGTTTGGATCCAAGACTTGTTCATCGACTACTTCTCAAAAAAAAATAAAAATAAGATAAGTAAATGTTTTATTTATTTTCTAAAGAAAAATAAAATAAAATAATATTTTATTTTATTTTATTCGAAAAAATAATAATAATAATAAAATAAGATTTTATTTTATTTAAAAAAAAATGGACGCAGTAGGGTTCGGCGTGAATAGAGGCTGTGGGCTATCATGATATCATATGATTTTATTTTATTTCCTATGATTTTATGATTTTGTTTGTTTTTTTTAAAAAAAATAATCTCTTTTCAAATTGAGAAAGATTTGATTTGATTCCCAAAACAAAGAAAGTTTTAATTTCTAAAATAAAATTAAGGTTTGATTTTATTTTGGAAATAAAATTAATATTTGAATTTTTAAAGAAAGTTTTAATTTCCAAAACATTTCTTTTGCAAGGGTTCTCTTTTTGTTTTCATACTGGCATACTACTGTTTTATTTATGCTTTTAGTATGGCAACGTTTACTCTCTTAATGTTCAATTACGGTAGTTTCTCTTGTATTATTATTATTATTATTGAAACAAATATCCTATTTTTTAAATAGATATGTTTTGATTTTGTTTCCAAAATCTTTGAAAGGATTTGATTTTCAAAAATAAAATAAGATTTTATTTATTAATATATAATTTAATTTATCTTGATTTGGTTTCCAGGAAATAAATATTGGGCAAGATACAGAAAAATTTCAGAAGATTTTTCAATATGTCCAAGGAAGAGCCTCGCTAGGTCTTGCCTTCCTAGGGTTTAACTCTAAGGGTTTGGCTCCCTAGGAGTTCCCTCTTCTAGGACCATTGTCTTCAAGACCTGTAAAGTGAAGTCCCGCAAAATCGTTCAAAGGCTTGCAGTTTTCTTGCACGATCGTCTATTTGGAAATGCGACTCTCGCGCAGGGGGCAAATGTGGGCCCAAGTGTAAAATTAGGTGTGACGCCCCCAAAATAGGTATACAACACCCATTCTGAGTCGCCAAAAACATGGTACAGAAAGCAAACTACAACTTCAATAATACAAATGTCGTGCAAAATACGACAACACATACTGTGAGTTTAAATACAAATATTGTCTTCTAGACAATATCCACACTCAAATAAATCCTCATTACAATTATTCAAACACTATTTTACAGAAATAGTGAGGACTGCTAAAACATCTTTCTAGAACCATCACTCCATACCCCGACTAGATCCTGCTATGTTCTCACCTCCTGAGAAGAAAAATGGAACAAAAAGGAAAAGGGTGAGCTCAACTAGCCCAGTAAAGAATATTATGACTAAGATAATATACAAACAAATTATCGTTAGTCTTCAACAGGGAAAAATCTGATAGAATATAATCGACAACAAGTTTTAGATCAACAACTGCAGCGGAAACAGCAAACCATTAGAAGAGTCAAGTAGAGAAAGAATTCTACTATCTTCTAAGATTTAAAAGTCCATCATCAATATTTTATCCCTGTAACATCAATTAATAATCATCTTTATCCAAATATTCATCTTTGCACTACAGGCCAAAGATATTCATTTGTATCACCTGTCAGTCATGTTCATCTCAACACCTGTTCATCTTTGCACTACAGGCCAAAGATATTCATCAAGTAATCATACATCTTTGCACTACAGGCCAAAGATATTCATTAATATCATCATTTAGGACTGAGGATGATGAAAAATATCTTAAAGAGAACGAATCCAATGAGACAGAAGGACAAATAGTAGGGATTCGTATAACAGTTTATCCAAGATCAATAATACTTCATAATAATCAATTGTGAAGCAGAATTCAAAAATAAAGATCAAAACATGGATACAATCAAAGATAGTAACCATAATAGACATCTTGGACAAAAAGGAAAAATTTTATTTTTCGGTGAATAGTGCCGTATTCGTGAATAGTGCCGTATACGTGAATAGTGCCGTATACGTGAATAGTAACCCCGACACAAAAAGTTCCAAATTTGATAAAAACTCATATCAATATTTCAGCATAATGATATTGAAGAAAATAATATCATTTAAGAAGAAAATAATATCCCTTACCTCAAAATATCAGTACTTCTGGTCGGAATACCGGTATAAGGCTGAAAGAAACTTGCTCTGATGAATAGAAACTCTCAAAGTATCTAAATACTCACAAAATACACTCAATAATCTAGAGAGAGAAAGAGAGAAAACTTGTTTCTGGTGTGATTTTCAATTCTAACTTAGCCCTCTATTTATAGGAAAATTTTAGTAGGTTTGACCTGCAACCTGATGGCTTTACCTGCTACTATTCCCACCCACCACATTTGAAATATAATTCAGCACATTTCTTCACCAACCACAAGTGGGGCCCACCAATTCTAGAATTTTCCATCAAAATGATAAACTCCGAAAATTCAACAATTTCTGAACCAGTCATCTCGTAAAATTCATAATAAATCATACGTTCATTTTTAACGGTTCAAAATTTGTGGACATATACTCAACTTATATATGTATAACATATCCAAAAATTACCACGATCCAACGGTCGGATTAAAAATTATAACACCCGCAATATTTCTCAAAAACCCTGATTTGATTTTTAATACCTCCATTCCGACAAAAATACTGATAAAAACACCTCAACATTAACTCCTTCATTTTTAACCACAAAAATATATCCCTCATTTATATCCACATAAAATAAATATTTCCTTATCATATGAATCAATAATTAATTATTCACAAATAATATTACAGAATCACATTTATGACAACCAGGCCGTTCCCAGGAAAGAGGGGGCTTTCCAATAAGGATTTCTCCTTACTGGCGCGCAATTAGATGACCAAACCTCTCCTTAGACAGAACTTTCTAGACATTGCCAATAATGTTATCTAATAATATTATTCAAATAATATGAATTATTGATCTGATAATGGAAAATACTGTGCAGCAACAATTATTGAAACAACAATAATATAAAATATCAACGCAGCAATTATTGAATCAATAAAATAAAATATTGAATAATAACTACTGTAACAATTATTGAGTAGTGCCTTCTTACGTAAGAATCAATAATTGGTGCAATACCGTGTGCTACTGTATTTTAACCACCGGGTATTCCAACAGTATTAACGGTAACAACTACGCCGTTATTTATAAACAACTTATACTTGTCGTTTTCTTCATCCAATCGCTTTCCGTTATGGGGCCCACACAAGGCTGCGTCGTCGTACGAATATTCCCCGACAGCAAGAATATTCCACGACCAACCGAATATTCACCGACCAAAAATAAATATTTTATAACCACTTGCTTATTTTGCAAAATTTGCACATTTCACCCATAACCAAAGTATTATATCAAATTAACCCCTTATTATTCACAATAATATTTAGAGAAAATTTGATTTTATTCATTAATAAGTTGGGGTCTTACAACCTCCCCTCCTTATGAAATTTCGTCCTCGAAATTGACGTACGTACCTGATGTTTCAAAAAGGTGAGGATACCTCGCTTTCATTTCTGATTCCAACTCCCAGGTCATTTCTTCAATAGCATGGTTTCTCCACAAAACCTTAACTTGTGGTATAACCTTCGTGCGTAGGACATGCTCTTTCCTATCCAAGATCTTAACAGGTACCTCCTCGTACGTTAAATCTTCAGCTATCTCGTCTGGTTCTAACTCAATAATGTGGTTCGGGTCTTTAACATATTTACGAAGCATAGATATGTGAAAAACATTATGAACACGAGACATGCTTGGAGGTAATGCGAGTCTATATGCCACATTTCCTATTCGCTCAAGAATCTCAAATGGACCAACAAATCTTGGATTGAGCTTTCCTCTCTTCCCAAATCTTGTAACTCCCTTCCATGGTGCAACACGTAACAATACATGATCCCCAATATTAAATTCCACGTCCTTCCGATGAAGATCCGCATAACTCTTTTGTCGATCCTGTGCCGTTTGTATACGTTGTCGAATCGTTTGGATCTTCTCTGTAGTAATGCGTACCAATTCTGGTCCCAACAATGTTGCTTCACCCACCTCGTCCCAGCATACTGGAGAACGACATTTTCTTCCATACAACGCCTCAAATGGAGCCACACCTATGCTCGCCTGATAACTGTTGTTGTAGGAGAATTCCACCAATGGTAGGTACTTATCCCAACTCCCTTTGAGATCTAGGACACAAAGTCTTAATAGATCTTCAAGAGTTTGAATAGTCCTCTCTGATTGTCCGTCCGTTTGAGGATGGTATGCTGAACTGAATCGTAAATCCGTGCCCATAGCTTTCTGCAAGCTAACCCAAAATCGTGAAGTGAATCTTGGGTCACGATCCGAAACTATGGATACTGGCATGCCATGCAATCTCACAATCTCGTTCACGTACATACTAGCAAGACGTTCAAGGGAATAAGTCTCACGTATCGGCAAGAAATGAGCGGACTTGGTTAATCTATCAACAATAACCCAAATCGCATCTATGCCTTGAGAAACCTTGGGAAGACCCGTAACAAAATCCATAGTAATGTGTTCCCACTTCCATTTCGGAATCTCAAGTGGTTGCAATGGACCCTTTGGTACTTGATGCTCCGCTTTTACACGTTGACAAGTTAAACATCTCGAGATAAACTCCGCGATCTCTCTTTTCATATTGCTCCACCAAAATGTATGTCGAAGATCGTGATACATTTTGGTACTCCCAGGATGGATTGCAAACGGTGTGTTGTGTGCCTCCATCATTATTCTATGCTTCAAGTCAAAATCGTTAGGAACACAAAGTCTGGAGTTGACTCGAAGTATTCCTTCTTCATCGATTCTTGCTTCTGGAATAGCACCTTCTTGCACTTTCTTCTTCATACGCATCAGCTCTATATCCGTAGCTTGAGCAGCTTTAACTTTATCGATTAAAGTCGGTTCTACTCGTATATTTGATATCATCATGTGGGTACTTGGAGCCTTCATCTCTATCTCCATCCTTTGCAAGTCATACAAAATGGGCCTTTGTGTTAAAAACATTGCACTCGTACCCGCATATGATCTTCTACTCAATGCGTCAGCTACTACGTTTGCTTTTCCAGGATGATATTGGATGGTATGATCGTAATCTTTCAACAGCTCGAGCCAACGTCGCTGCCGCATGTTGAGTTCCTTTTGGGTGAAGAAATATTTGAGGCTTTTATGATCTGTATAGATCTCCACTTTCTCCCCATACAGGTAGTGTCTCCAGATCTTCAACGCAAAAACGACTGCTGCCAACTCCAAATCATGAGTAGGATAATTCCTCTCATATTCTTTGAGTTGTCGTGAGGCATAGGCTATGACTTTCCCATGTTGCATGAGAACACATCCTAACCCTTTGCCTGAAGCATCGCTGTAGATAACAAATCCATCCGAACCAGATGGTATTGTCAGAACAGGTGCCGAAATGAGTCTCCTCTTGAGTTCTTGGAAACTCTTCTCGCATTCCTCACTCCATACGAATTTTGTATCTTTCCGAGTCAGCTGAGTTAACGGAGTAGCGATTCGAGAAAATCCTTCCACAAATCTCCGATAATAACCAGCTAAGCCCAGAAAGCTACGTACTTCGGTTACCGACTTCGGTTGCTCCCAACTTTGTATGGCTTCAATCTTCGCCGGGTCGACAGATACTCCATGTTTTGACACCACGTGCCCAAGGAATGCTACTTCCTCAAGCCAGAACTCGCATTTCTTCAGTTTGGCATATAGCTTGTTTTCACGAAGCCTTTGCAGTACCAGCTTCAAATGGCGCTCATGATCTTCACGGCTTTTGGAATAGATGAGGATGTCATCAATAAAGACAACAACGAACTGATCCAAATATTCTTTGAATACACGGTTCATCATATCCATGAAGGCAGCAGGAGCATTAGTCAATCCAAAAGACATTACTAAGAATTCATAATGCCCGTACCGAGTTCTGAAGGCAGTCTTTGGAATATCCTCAGTTTTAATCTTCAGCTGATGATATCCAGAACGAAGATCGATCTTTGAAAAGAATTGTGCTCCTTGCAACTGGTCAAACAGGTCATCAATGCGAGGTAGCGGATACCTATTCTTGATGGTGACATGGTTCAATTCTCGATAGTCAATACAAAGTCGCATACTCCCGTCTTTCTTCTTTACGAATAAAACAGGAGCACCCCAAGGAGACGTACTAGGACGAATAAAACCGATGTCCAACAACTCCTGTAGTTGGACTTTTAACTCCTGAAGTTCAATAGGAGCCATTCGATATGGAGTTTTAGAAATGGGCTTTGTACCGGGTTCAAGGTCAATAAAGAATTCAACTTCACGTTCTGGGGGTAGACCAGGAAGTTCTTCAGGAAATACATCGGGAAATTCTCTAACAATAGAAATATTATTCAAATCTGACTTGTCTTTGTTCAAATCCATAACATGGGCTAAGAAAGCTTGACATCCGTTTTTCAATAAACGAATAGCTTTGTGGCTTGATATGACAGTGACTGATTTTAGTGGTTTAGTAGTTTGAATTCGTATGACAGGTTGGTTAGGAATATGAAAACTAACAACCTTACGAAAACAATCAATTTTAGCATGATGAGTGGTTAACCAATCAATTCCTAAAATCACATCAAAAGCAAGTATCTTTAAAGAGATAAGATCAACAGGTAATGTGATAGTGCCAACTTGGATCATGCAAGATTTATAAACTGTAGATGTAACGAAGGTTTCACCCAACGGAGTTTCAACAGATAAGTTAAAGTCCAATTTCTCCGGAGTCAAGTTTAAACGTTGAGCACAAGCAGGAGAGATAAAAGAATGGGTAGAACCGGTATCTAGTAAAGTATAAACTTCGCAAGAATTCAAGATTAGCTTACCCGTGATCACCTCGTTCGGGTTTCTCGCGTTTTGGCCAGTAACGACAAACGCCCTTCCAGGAACCGCTGATTTCGACTTATCCGGGACAGCTTTTGGAGTCACCATCCCCGCTGAACTTGGTTTTGCTACAGAACACTCTCGAGCTATATGACCCTCCTTTCCACAGTTATAACATACCTTGGATTGTTGTGGGCAGTTTGGGCTGATATGTCCCTCTTTCCCACATTTGTAACATACGACCGGTGGTCGTTCTCCTCCCCTAGAAACAGTTGATGTTTGTGCTGACGTCTTCACGTTATCATTGTTGTACCTTCTCTTCTTGAAATCTCCTCCCGACTCGCTCCTTCTATTATCACGACCACGATTACCACCAGAGTGGTTACCGCTTTTGTCCGAATGTTTTCCTCCCTGCTGGTTTTCATTGCTTCGATGACTGCCGCCACCGGTATGACCCTGGTTGTGGTCCCTCGGTTGCACATACTCATTATCTCGCTCTAATAATTGAGCCCTGTTTACAACATCTGAATATAAAGAAAATTTATGAGAGATAAGATATTGCCGAATCTCGGGTTTTAGACCTCTCAGAAACATCCTTGTCATTCGTTCCTCATTTTCGACCAAATGAGGTGCAAACCTGGATAACTCTGCAAACTTCGCCTCGTACTGGGACACCGTCATGTTGTTTTGTTCCAGTCTAATAAACTCAACCTCCTTCATATGACGAATACTTTCAGGAAAGTACTTGTCATTGAACAGTTTTTGAAATGTTTCCCAGGACATGTTGAGTGCGTCAGGCTGGGTACGCTTCACAGACTCCCACCAGTAGTCTGCCTCACCGCGGAACATAAATGTGGCGAATGGAACCTTCTGTTCCTCCGTGCATCCCAAGACATCAAATATCTTGGTAATTTGCTTGACCCACGTTTCCGCCATGATCGGATCCGGCTTTCCCTTAAATTCTGGTGGTCCCAATTCTTTGAACTGCTTAGCTGTGACAAACCGCGCGTTATCATTTCCACCCGTATTCTGCACACGAGTCTCCCTCGTCTGATTTTGCATGAACTGCAAAAAGCTCCTAAACATTCCATCATTCATCGTTTGCTCGGTAACGTTGTTTACAGGAGGAATATTGCCTTCCTGTTGCACGTTCCCCTGGGTGGTGATCAAAGGTGTCTCCACGGTCTGATTTACTCCATTATTAACGTTCTCAGCTGCCATTCTTAAATACTGCCATAAAACAAGGGTTAATAGTCATGTCATATATTATCCCTATACTCTGACCGACCAAATAAACACCAAATAAACTTAGTCAGGTCATACTAGCGAAGGAATTCCCCGTCTCTCCCCTCCTAGTTCTTGTCTCACATCTCAGCCAGGGATCATATCCCTAAGCTCTGATACCAACTGTGACGCCCCCAAAATAGGTATACAACACCCATTCTGAGTCGCCAAATACATGGTACAGAAAGCAAACTACAACTTCAATAATACAATTGTCGTGCAAAATACGACAACACATACTGTGAGTTTAAATACAAATATTGTCTTCTAGACAATATCCACACTCAAATAAATCCTCATTACAATTATTCAAACACTATTTTACAGAAATAGTGAGGACTGCTAAAACATCTTTCTAGAACCATCACTCCATACCCCGACTAGATCCTGCTATGTTCTCACCTCCTGAGAAGAAAAATGGAACAAAAAGGAAAAGGGTGAGCTCAACTAGCCCAGTAAAGAATATTATGACTAAGATAATATACAACAAATTATCGTTAGTCTTCAACAGGGAAAAATCTGATAGAATATAATCGACAACAAGTTTTAGATCAACAACTGCAGCGGAAACAGCAAACCATTAGAAGAGTCAAGTAGAGAAAGAATTCTACTATCTTCTAAGATTTAAAAGTCCATCATCAATATTTTATCCCTGTAACATCAATTAATAATCATCTTTATCCAAATATTCATCTTTGCACTACAGGCCAAAGATATTCATTTGTATCACCTGTCAGTCATGTTCATCTCAACACCTGTTCATCTTTGCACTACAGGCCAAAGATATTCATCAAGTAATCATACATCTTTGCACTACAGGCCAAAGATATTCATTAATATCATCATTTAGGACTGAGGATGATGAAAAATATCTTAAAGAGAACGAATCCAATGAGACAGAAGGACAAATAGTAGGGATTCGTATAACAGTTTATCCAAGATCAATAATACTTCATAATAATCAATTGTGAAGCAGAATTCAAAAATAAAGATCAAAACATGGATACAATCAAAGATAGTAACCATAATAGACATCTTGGACAAAAAGGAAAAATTTTATTTTTCGGTGAATAGTGCCGTATTCGTGAATAGTGCCGTATACGTGAATAGTGCCGTATACGTGAATAGTAACCCCGACACAAAAAGTTCCAAATTTGATAAAAACTCATATCAATATTTCAGCATAATGATATTGAAGAAAATAATATCATTTAAGAAGAAAATAATATCCCTTACCTCAAAATATCAGTACTTCTGGTCGGAATACCGGTATAAGGCTGAAAGAAACTTGCTCTGATGAATAGAAACTCTCAAAGTATCTAAATACTCACAAAATACACTCAATAATCTAGAGAGAGAAAGAGAGAAAACTTGTTTCTGGTGTGATTTTCAATTCTAACTTAGCCCTCTATTTATAGGAAAATTTTAGTAGGTTTGACCTGCAACCTGATGGCTTTACCTGCTACTATTCCCACCCACCACATTTGAAATATAATTCAGCACATTTCTTCACCAACCACAAGTGGGGCCCACCAATTCTAGAATTTTCCATCAAAATGATAAACTCCGAAAATTCAACAATTTCTGAACCAGTCATCTCGTAAAATTCATAATAAATCATACGTTCATTTTTAACGGTTCAAAATTTGTGGACATATACTCAACTTATATATGTATAACATATCCAAAAATTACCACGATCCAACGGTCGGATTAAAAATTATAACACCCGCAATATTTCTCAAAAACCCTGATTTGATTTTTAATACCTCCATTCCGATAAAAATACTGATAAAACACCTCAACATTAACTCCTTCATTTTTAACCACAAAAATATATCCCTCATTTATATCCACATAAAATAAATATTTCCTTATCATATGAATCAATAATTAATTATTCACAAATAATATTACAGAATCACATTTATGACAACCAGGCCGTTCCCAGGAAAGAGGGGGCTTTCCAATAAGGATTTCTCCTTACTGGCGCGCAATTAGATGACCAAACCTCTCCTTAGACAGAACTTTCTAGACATTGCCAATAATGTTATCTAATAATATTATTCAAATAATATGAATTATTGATCTGATAATGGAAAATACTGTGCAGCAACAATTATTGAAACAACAATAATATAAAATATCAACGCAGCAATTATTGAATCAATAAAATAAAATATTGAATAATAACTACTGTAACAATTATTGAGTAGTGCCTTCTTACGTAAGAATCAATAATTGGTGCAATACCGTGTGCTACTGTATTTTAACCACCGGGTATTCCAACAGTATTAACGGTAACAACTACGCCGTTATTTATAAACAACTTATACTTGTCGTTTTCTTCATCCAATCGCTTTCCGTTATGGGGCCCACACAAGGCTGCGTCGTCGTACGAATATTCCCCGACAGCAAGAATATTCCACGACCAACCGAATATTCACCGACCAAAAATAAATATTTTATAACCACTTGCTTATTTTGCAAAATTTGCACATTTCACCCATAACCAAAGTATTATATCAAATTAGCCCCTTATTATTCACAATAATATTTAGAGAAAATTTGATTTTATTCATTAATAAGTTGGGGTCTTACATTAGGGTTCACATGACCTAATTGAATTAAATGCGCAATTAGGGTTCCACGGCCTCATTAAATGTGCAAATTAGGGTTCACATAATCTAATGGAATGAAGACGAAAAAGTCAGAAATAAATGTGCTAGTAACGGGAGAAGCCTCCACGTGTCCCGAGGCAGAAGACTCGTGGAGGCGGCTCGATTTGGGAATTGATTGAGGGATTGGATTGGTGGCTAGAAGGACAGGGAAATATGGACATTATTCTAATGACTAAAGGGTATTTCTGGAATTTTCCTGAAAGCATATGCCTTGCACATGACTACTTTCCAGAGAACCCTATAAATACCCCTTCCATTCCATTGGGAAGGGGACTTCTCTTCAGACTGAAGGCTTGGACTCTCAGAAGATTAAAAGGACCCTTTTTGGTGACTTAAAGGCTCGGAGATTCCACCTAAAAGCACTAGAAAGGGGTTTGAACATTCTCTCAACTCGAGGGACTCAAGAAGGCTCTTGGAATCCCTGTTACCCTAACACGGTTCCCGGATTCTAGGGGTTCTGCCACGCGTCGTTGGAGTAATCGTCCACCTGTCGTTCTCCCCTCTTCAATCAACCAATCAATTCCGTGCTCTTCGTGGATTTCTCTCCTCCTCAGCCAACATGAAACCCTAACCCTAGCAAGGTACGATTTCCTTGCCCACACATGATTTTCGAAATGCCGTATAGTTTTTGGATACAACTTATCTGTTCTTCTCTTCAAGTAAGCTACCTATTTTGTTCATCTATAACTAATGTTTCTGTTGCAGTGTCTGACGTATGTTTACGGACTTTTATTGAATCTTGGTATCTGCTATGTTTAGTAACATCATAGCTCATGACTTAACGTTGGTATCATTGTTATTTATATAATGGAGGAGGTCGCATACTTCTTGACCGAGTACTATGCTAGTATGCTCGACATTTGGAGGTGGTTACTTACATGTACACAATATTTAAGGACTGCTGAAGTAACACAAGGTATGCACTTAAAGGTCACCAAAAGGGAATGACGGCCATGTAAATGCAGCTATACAAAAACCTTGCATAGAGAGGACAAAGACTTTTATTGATCCCATGCAAATTATCCCCTACACATTATCCAACTAGCTATATGCATAGGAGGCCTCCAAAAGATTTAGACAAGATCCTAAAGCAACCTCTCGCAAAAGAAATCCACAAAAGATAATGGCATCAGGATAAACCTTCTTTTTTCAAAAAGTATTGTAGACTCGTAAATAAATGTGAGCACCTCACAAGGAAGAAGTAAATGACTCGCTCATTCTTTTTTCCGTGTCTTTTTCTCCTTAAGAACCTAAGGGCAGAGTTTGTAGTTTTACATTTGTTTGTGTGAAAGAAGAACCTCACGAGGAAGAAGCAAATGACTCGCTCATTCTCCATTTTCCTTGATATACTAGACAATAAGCAATGACCTCAACCCTTTTTACGAAGATCATTAGTGTTTTGCACCCAACGCTGACGAAGTAAAGTATGAGACTGTTCAAGGGACCTCAATACTCCAAATAACCTCTATGGGATGTAACCACCTGCCTCATCCCCTTGAAGTAAGGCTTGCCAAGTGACCCTACTGTCCACCTTTTTTTTCCCTAGTTTTTTTTCTTGTCTTGGAGATTACCGTGCAGTGCCTCCTCATCTCTTCAAGCTTTTAGCTTAATTGGAAATACTATGCTTGAAATTTTCATCTTGTCTGTGCTATCAACTAACAGAACCAACTTTTGGAAGCTTTTGTTGGATCTATTAATATTTAGCGTAGATGTTTATTTATTGATATTTTACATATATGTTTATCGGCAAAATTAGTTGGCTGGTTTTACTGGTTACACCATTAAATTTTTAATTTTTCAAAGTATCTCACTAAACTAATTATTATTTTGAAATTGGGTCATTCCGTTAAAAAAAATAAACGGACGTTATTTTTTTATCTACAAAACTAATGAATTATTACTCACTGTAGTTGACACGTTTTACTGATTACACCATTGAACTTTTAATTTTTCAAACTACACCATTAAACTAATTAATATTTTGATATTGGGTTATTCTGTTAAAAAAAATTAAGCAGATATTAATTTTTTTATCTACGTGGCTCTGGAAAAGAAATTCAAAAATAAAAATTATTACTTATGTGGAAAAAATTATTAAAAACTTGAAAGTGAAAGCAAAAAAATTAAAATATTTTGGTTACTTTAATCTCAGATGTTTATCAATAGAAAAAACTTTCTCACGAATGAAAAGTAATGTATCAGCAGTAGAAATGAAAACGCGGTAATTGGCAACAATAACATTTTGCATCTGCCTCTGAATTATCTCTGCATCCATCCGTAAAAACTTAGGCTCTTATTAAATCATAAATGCAATTCCAACAAAATAAATTTAACCAAATATTACTATCACATGTATATATAATGGATCTTGTGGAGGCGATCGAGAGTGAATGAAAGGAGTTCGGAGACATAAGACTGCTGATAGTTGGAGGTGAGAGGGAGGAAACCTACTGTAACATCATTCACTTCATCTGTTGTTGTTGTTGGGGATTCAAATTGTTATATCTAATGCTGAACTTTGAAGCTCAATTCAATGTTTTGGGTATTCAGAACTAAGAATTTTCATAAATTTTAAATAGAGAAAATACGTATATCTATTTGATTTAGAAGAGAGGGGAGAAGAGAGAGAAGAAAGGAAGGAAGAGAGAGAATAAATCAAATTTGTTTATTTACTTTTTTTTTCTTTTTTACGTTCACGTAAGATAAAAACTGAGGCGATTTAACACTGGTGAGGTCTGAGGTCTGTAACAAAATGACCCAATTTCAAAATATTAATTAGTTTAATAGGGTAATTTGAAAAATTAAAAGTTAATTAGTAAAACGTTCCAACTACAGTGAATAATTAATTAGTTTTGTTGATAAAAATTAACGTCGGTTTATTTTGGATGATTTTGTATGATGAGGCTTCTACATCTATCTTGCTTTGAAGTTTGATTATCTTTGTTGTTAATGATGGGCTTGGAAGTGAAGTTATTTTGGAACCGGGGAGTATGTGTTTAAACTAATAGCTAAGTTGGAAATTTATAAAAGATTTGGGTAGGCATTTACATGCAGGGCAGGGCAGGGCAGGGCAGGGCAGTTGCGTGATTATTAATTTTATCTTAGTTGTTGCAGAAAGGCTGATATATATATATATATATATATATATATATATAGGGAGAGCTTCAGCTTCTCCAGCGAATCAACCCGGAGTTTGGCAAATGTATGGGCTTGCAAGAAATACATTGAGGTGTTAAGCATAAAATCATGATATGTGAATATACACTCTGTCAACTCCATCAGACAATAGCTAAATATGTGATATGTGATCCTGCTGTTTTACTAAACAAATGTAGTAAGCATAACATACATTGGAGTACGTTTTCTGTCAAGTATTTAATTTATTACTACTACTACTACTACTCATCCTCAAATTTGAGGTGCACTGAATTTAATTTAAAATTTGTGGATGTAACCCATTTATATATATGTATATGTAGTTTTCTTCTTGCTAACGTGAGTAATGTTAAAAATGTGTTAGCAGCTCTTTGTCCTTGTATTATAACTGATAGGATAAGCAAAACTCTTAACTCTAAATAGGGTTAAATGGTTTGTCCTTGTATGACACTTTAATTTGAATAACTACCTTTCTCCTTATATGCTGTTTGTATAAATGGGAAAGTGTGTACATACGTGACTTTCTTAATTCTCACACATTGTCCCCCCCTCCCTCTGTCTCCCTAGTTGGAAAGACATCTTCCCACTCAAATAAAAAGTAGTAGTAGTAGTAGTAGTTACTGGTTAGCATGTTGAGATTAGGTCCCATTTGGACAAAATGCATGCATGCATTCTATTTTCATTTTCTGACTTTTGCCTCTTTTGCTTTTGGTTTAAAAAAAAACTGCCCCTCGTGCTCTAATGATCATTAGGTTATATGCTTCCAAA
This sequence comes from Panax notoginseng, assembly GCA_016801055.1. Classification (NCBI taxonomy): domain Eukaryota; kingdom Viridiplantae; phylum Streptophyta; class Magnoliopsida; order Apiales; family Araliaceae; genus Panax; species Panax notoginseng. The sequence continues at coordinate 171,967,109 of CM029012.1, forward strand.
TGGAGCACTATTTATTTGGTATGAATGATTACATGATGATCTTGAATTATTGTTTGATGAATTGAGGCACCAAAACAAGGAATTGAATCATCTTTTGCACAAATTAAATTGGTAAAAGCTAATAGGGAGATTATGATCAACCCATTCAAACTAATCTGTCCATGAAAAGCTTGTGTAATTGGCAGACATCAAAGCAAAAATGGTGTGGGAAAAAAGAGACTAGAAAACAACATGAAGCAACTTCTTCATGAAACGGCACAAAGAGCAACTAGAGTATGAAGCACTGCCTTAATTTCAATATTTGCCCTGCCCTGCCCTGCCCTCCCCTCCCCTCCCCACCCCTCCCCTCCTAGAATTAGACGAAGTAACTACTTCATCTAATTAGATTGAAATCATTATTAATTTCTACATATCACATATACACACACACACACACACGTAACAATCACGAAAAACTACAGAAAAAGAAAACAAAGGTCGAGATTTCTTCCTTAATATACAAGAATATAATGCTATGCATTTATCGTTATTCAATTAAAATAAAATTCTAAAAAAGGCATAAACTTTACTTTATACTCCCTCCGTTCCTTAATATAGGTCGTTTTAAGGTTATGCACAAGCATTAAGGTAATGATTGTATAGCATTAACTATAATATCAATTGTCTATATTATCCTTGTATTGAAATAAGAGATTGTTATTTATTGGACAGAAAATAGTGAGAGAACCAAAGTTACATTTAATATTTGGGGTAATATTAGAAATTAAGCAATTAATGCTTACTTGAAATTCTAAAACGACTTATATTAAGGAACAAAAATATTTCTCTAAAACGACCTATATTAATAAACGGAGGGAGTATTGATTTTGTAAATTACTCTTTGAACCAACTCTTTACAATAAATTTTCCTTGGTCAGAAAATAATGATTAAACCAATTAGGTGTTGCAATAATTGCGGCATCACTAACATTGTACTGTGCCCAAAGCCAAAAGAAATTACTACTACTGTAACTTAAATACTACCAGTAATTAATACCCAACACACTTTTTGAGGTCAAAATATCGATTGCCCTGTTTGATTTAAAGTCCACTTGCCCACTTAACATGATTCTTGAGAATTAAGGGTGTTAAAGAAAATGCAAGTTCCCTATAAAACAATCTTTCAATAAATTTAATTTAAATATTAATCCCCCCGTTCTTTAATATATGTCATTTTAGAGAGAAATATTTTTATTCCTAAATATAAGTCGTTTGAGAATTTCAAGTAAGCATTAATTGCTTAGTTTCCAATATAACCTCAAGTAATAAATATAACTTTGGTTCTCTCACTATTTTTTGCCCAATAAATAACACTCTCTGTAAGACCCCAACTTATTAATGAATAAAATCAAATTTTCTCTAAATATTATTGTGAATAATAAGGGGCTAATTTGATATAATACTTTGGTTATGGGTGAAATGTGCAAATTTTGCAAAATAAGCAAGTGGTTATAAAATATTTATTTTTGGTCGGTGAATATTCGGTTGGTCGTGGAATATTCTTGCTGTCGGGGAATATTCGTACGACGACGCAGCCTTGTGTGGGCCCCATAACGGAAAGCGATTGGATGAAGAAAACGACAAGTATAAGTTGTTTATAAATAACGGCGTAGTTGTTACCGTTAATACTGTTGGAATATCCGGTGGTTAAAATACAGTAGCACGCGGTATTGCACCAACTATTGATTCTTACGTAAGAAGGCACTACTCAATAATTGTTACAGTAGTTATTATTCAATATTTTATTTTATTGATTCAATAATTGCTGCGTTGATATTTTATATTATTGTTGTTTCAATAATTGTTGCTGCACAGTATTTTCCATTATCAGATCAATAATTCATATTATTTGAATAATATTATTATATAACATTATTGGCAATGTCTAGAAAGTTCTGTCTAAGGAGAGGTTTGGTCATTTAATTGCGCGCCAGTAAGGAGAAATCCTTATTGGAAAGCCCCCTCTTTCCTGGGAACGGCCTAGTTGTCATAAATGTGATTCTGTAATATTATTTGTGAATAATTAATTATTGATTCATATGATAAGGAAATATTTATTTTATGTGGATATAAATGAAGGATATATTTTTGTGGTTAAAAATGAAGGAGTTAATGTTGAGGTGTTTTATCAGTATTTTTATCGGAATGGAGGTATTAAAAATCAAATCAGGATTTTTGAGAAATATTGCGGGTGTTATAATTTTTAATCCGACCGTTGGATCGTGGTAATTTTTGGATATGTTATACATATATAAGTTGAGTATATGTCCACAAATTTTGAACCGTTAAAAATGAACGTATGATTTATTATGAATTTTACGAGATGACTGGTTCAGAAATTGTTGAATTTTCGGAGTTAATTATTTTGGTGGAAAATTCTAGAATTGGTGGGCCCCACTTGTGGTTGGTGAAGAAATGTGCTGAATTATATTTCAAATGTGGTGGGTGGGAATAGTAGCAGGTAAAGCCATCAGGTTGCAGGTCAAGCCTACTAAAATTTTCCTATAAATAGAGGACTAAGTTAGAATTAAAAATCACACCAGAAACAAGTTTTCTCTCTTTCTCTCTCTAGATTATTGAGTGTATTTTGTGAGTATTTAGATACTTTGAGAGTTTCTATTCATCAGAGCAAGTTTCTTTCAGCCTTATACCAGTATTCCGACCAGAAGTACTGATATTTTGAGGTAAGGGGTATTATTTATTTCACATTCTGAAGAGATATTATTTTTCGTATTCGTATGAATATTATTTCTGTTCAATATTCATAAGAAATTTTATTTCGTTCAATATTCGCGAGAAATATTATATTCGTTTAATATCGTAATGAATATTATTTTCGTTTAATATTCGTAAGGGATATTATTTTTTTTCTTAAAAGATATTATTTTCTTCAATATCATTATGCTGAAATATTGATATGAGTTTTTATCAAATTTAGAACTTTTTGTGTCGGGGGTTACTATTCACGTATACGGCACTATTCACGTATACGGCACTATTCACGAATACGACACTATTCACCGAAAAATAAAATTTTCCCTTTTTGTCCAAGATATCTATTATGGTTACTATCTTTGATTGTATCCATGTTTTGATCTTTATTTTTGAATTCTGCTTCACAATTGATTATTATGAAGTATTATTAATCTTGGATAAACTGTTATACGAATTCCTACTATTTGTCCTTCTGTCTCACTGGATTCGTTCTCTTTTAGATATTTTTCATCATCCTCAGTCCTAAATGATGATATTACTGAATATCTTTGGCCTGTAGTGCAAAGATGTATGATTACTTGATGAATATCTTTGGCCTGTAGTGCAAAGATGAACAGGTGTTGAGATGAACATGACCGACTGATGATACAAATGAATATCTTTGGCCTGTAGTGCAAAGATGAATATTTGGTTAAAGATGATTATTAATTGATGTTACAGGGATAAAATATTGATGATGGACTTTTAAATCTTAGAAGATAGTAGAATTCTTTCTCTACTTGACTCTTCTAATGGTTTGCTGTTTCCGCTGCAGTTGTTGATCTAAAACTTGTTGTCGATTATATTTTATCAGATTTTTCCCTGTTGAAGACTAACGATAATTTGTTGTATATTATCTTAGTCATAATATTCTTTACTGGGCTAGTTGAGCTCACCCTTTTCCTTTTTGTTCCATTTTTCTTCTCAGGAGATGAGAACATAGCAGGATCTAGTCGGGGTATGGAGTGATGGTTCTAGAATGATGTTTTAGCAGTCCTCATTATTTCTGTAAAATAGTGTTTGAATAATTGTATTGAGGACTTATTTGAGTGTGGATATTGTCTAGAAGATAATATTTGTATTTAAACTCACAGTATGTGTTGTCGTACTTTGCACGATAATTGTATTATTGAAGTTGTAGTTTGCTTTCTGTACCATGTATTTGGCGACTCAGAATGGGTGTTATATACCTATTTTGGGGGTGTCACACTCTCTTTTTCCAATACAAGGACAATATAGACAATTGATAGTATATTTAATATTTTACAATCATTTTCTTAATACGTGTGCACAACTTTAAAACGACTTATATTAAGGAACAAAGAGAATATCATCAGTAGTGATCGCTGCTTTTATTAGGAACTGACATGTATAAATTATGAAGAGTAAAATTGAAATTTTAGAAATTTGGAGGACTAAATAAAAATATATTACAAATTTTAATTAAAAAAAGATAAATAGTAATATATTTAAAATTGTATAGATAAAAGAAAAAAAAAAGGTACGACACAAAATCAACACACCTTGGGAGAATTGCGGCTTGATAAGATAGATAAAAAAGAAAAAAAAATGAAATTCTAAATAAAAAAAATATTTTTTGGTCTAAAATTCAACATGATGTTCAAATTCTTCAAATTCTTCAAGTCCATTTCCTTGTTCAAATTCTTCAAACCAAAACCTCCACCAAAGACATACCCAAGTAAGAGGAGAGATGTGATCTCATGATCTGCCCACTCAAAAGAGCTTATTTCCACTACTAACCTTTTTACTAAAAAAATATTTCACATATGGTACTCGCTCGTCTCATAATACATGACATTTTAGATAAAATTATTTTTACTAAATTATTTGATATTTTATATAATTTATGAGAATTAATTACAATCTTTTTAAAATTATTTCTTATGAAAAATAGAAAATTATTAAATTCACAATATTTTTTATTATTTTTACAATAAAAGTGTTGTTATAGATGTATAGCGACGGTGAAAGCCGTCGCTATAGAATCTATAATGACATTTTTATTGTGAAAATAATATTTTCAAGAGAATTGTTAAATCCAAAACATTTTTTATTATTTCTACAATAAAAGTGTCGCTGTAGATATATAGCGACGGTAAAAATCGTAGCTATAGAATCTATAGCGATATTTTTATTGTGAAAATAATATTTTGTGTTGTGAATTTCATAGTTCCCTATTTTTAATTGTGAATTTAATAATTTTCGAATAAATATTACAGATATGAAATTATTACAGATGAGAAAGACTAGTAAGGATGATACTACTATTGTGGGGTCACATGCATAAGAAAAATTCTCCTAGTTTAAAGCATATTTGGTGGAAGTTAGGGAGTGTGGAACCCATGTTTATGTTTTTGAATCATTGTCTACACTCGTTTGTTTTGATGAGGAATTGAAGTAGACTATTTAACCTTTAAATTGACTCTCATTTTTTCTTCACACTTTTTCAGACTAACAAGAAAGCTACTACTAAGCTACCTTCAATCAATTTCTGCTTGACTTGTTCCTTCAATTTTTTTCTAATTAAGACCACTAATAAAGGTGGTGTGATCAAATGAAATACACAAACCCTTTTTTACTCCTTCGGTCTTTCCTACTATTAATGGTTTTGGTTTGCTTTTGCCGCTCTCCCACTCTTTCTCTCTCCCTACATTAATTTGGTCTCATCTTTAAAACTCTTTGTGCTTGGTAGGTTGCGCCGTCGTTGTTTTTTTTAATTGGGCCCTTCATTCCACCGAAGATTTAATGGTGAGATAGATGGGTCTCCGTCTTCATCTTTTTTCAGTGCTTTTCTTTCAACATTTCTTGCTGTCTCGCATTTGGGGTTCTAGAATTCTTTGAAAAACAAGATTTGGGTTGTGGCTTGTGTTTCTACTTGGGTTTTTGATTCTGGAGAGTGTTTGTAAAGATTTAGGATTTTTTGTTTTGCTGGGGTTTGTGTTTTTGATGAGTTTGTGTTGATTTTGGCGCTTGGCTGCATAATTAGGTGCTGATTCGTGAGCTGGGTTTCCAATTTCAGTGGTGCATGGTGTGGTTTTGGGTTTCTGTTGAGCTCCTTCGAGGTGGGTTTTTGTATATTTGAATTTGGTTGTGTCAGATGGTAATTCTTCCATGTTTTCAAGCAAAAGCTGATACTCTTCTTCTTTGGAACTCAAATTCCAGATTTTGTTATTTACTCAAGATTGGATCTTGAATTTAATTTTGGTGAAATCGTAATCACTCTTGAATTTATGAATTGTATATATTCTGGGTAGGATCTGATGAAAGAGGAGAGGTAGGGAATACCTTAAAGTTGGGTAGTGAAGCTGCATTGATTCTGATGAAATTGAAGTTTTCAGTTGCTTAGATGTCACGCATGGATAGAGTGATTCAACCGCCCTTGGTAATTTTTTGGATTTTTCATTCTACTTTCTTGGATATATTTAGATTTTAGTTCAAATTTGCATCTTAGAACTGCTCATTCTCCGATGTAGTTTTGAGGTTCATGTCTTCAGATGTTACTTTATTGTCTAAATGCTTATGCATGGATGATGAAATGTTCCAAAAATCTTGTTTCTGTTGTTTATGTAGCAATTACTATTTGGAATATATATATATATATATATATATATATATATATATATATATATATATATATATATATATAGCTACTCAACCCCCAACCCCCCCTCAGCAGTTTTCATTAAGACTTCTACTTTCTCTTTTCTTTATTCTTTGTTGGAAATGTTGGAGTTCTCTTAAACACTGAGATCAAATTCAGCACTATGATGTTAGCGTGAGGGCTTGAAAGTACATGGCAAAGGGACCAATTTTTTAATTTTCTGATGTTCCAAGCACAAGTTCATTATTTAAATGATCTTATGGAAATACCCCACGAAGATTGAAAAATGAGCTGACGTATCAAACCCAAATGTAAATATGAATTTTTTTTATTTTTTTATTTAGATAACACCTTAGCTGCTAGCCTGCAAGAGACCCTAAGAATAACACAAAGTTGAGAACATATTAAGAAAATTCTGGACAAAACTTAAGATTAGCAGAAATGCCAGGACAATTGCATTAATTTGGATCAAATGTGATCTCTCTCATTCTCTTATCTCCTTAACATTTTAGATGTATCTCTACTTTGATACCTTTTATAGCTCTATTATACTCCATTTGTTCCAAAATCAGAAATACATTTTGACTTTTGGAGTCAGTTTATGAAATCTTAAAATTCAATATTGATACGGCTTAATTTAAGTTTTGAAAACAAAAAATATGATAATTAGTAGTACTTTATTGTTAGTTTACAATTGTTATACTTGTTTATATTAAAATTAAACATTTTCATATTGATTTTAAAATTTTAGATTTTGTGAGTTTTAAGGCATCAGTGATGGTATGGTGTAAATTTATTTAGGAAAGGGAAGAATGATTGGAGGTCCCAGTTTTCTGTTGTATCCTATGTGACAAAAAATTAGTTTCAACCGCCTTTAACTTTTGTCCGAATTGTTCTTGATATCTTTTTTGTTATTGTTGCTTTAAGATGAGCTTGACATAATATGCCTCCAGATCATGTCTTCGACTCTTCGTAAAAGATAATGTTTTAGGTATCTATTGGTGCACCACATGTAACGTGAAGGATATTCATTATTGCAATCGTAAAAGCATATATGTTACTTAATTAGCTGGCCGGGCAGCCTATTTATGAAACGTTAAGTATGCCACTTAGCACATCCCCTTCATCGTGATACGATAATAATCCCTTTGCTTTATTTGCCAAGTTATGCCTAACTCCTCTCTCCTTTCCACCTCCTCCCCTCCCTCTCTCTCTCTCTCTCTCTCTCTCTCTCTCTTGCATGTGTATTTTATTTTTTTGATGAGGATGGGGGGGAGTGGGGGGAAAAGGAAGTGATGTTGAATTTGCAATCTGAAAATAGAACTGCGGGCTAAATGATTGAAGCTAATCACGTCAGAAGTTCTGATGTTAATTGTTAAGTAGTGCAAGTCTTTTTTTTCTTCTTCTTAAATGTCTTCCGACACTAGCATGTGAAGTAGAAATTCCATGTGTACTAAAAGTGTGCTTCTTGATTTTGTCTATAAAAAATAAAATGTGGTGCATGTTGGTGTGATTTATGATTCATTGTAAATTACTGCCACTGGCATAACATAAACTAAACCGTATGTTACTTAGTCATGTGTTGTGTGTTTGCTTGCAGGTTGATACAACAGCATGTCTCTGTAGAGTAGATGCAGGTCTCAAAACTGTTGCTGGTGCAAAGAAATTTGTTCCGGGATCAAAGCTCTGCCTTCAGCCTAACATTAAACCATCAATTCATCCAACTAGACAGAAGCTGGGACGTGGCGATAGAAGTAGGAGCCAATCACCTCTGCTGCCCGGTCTTCCTGATGATCTTGCCATTGCTTGCTTGATCCGTGTCCCACGGATTGAGCAGCGTAAGCTTCGTTTAGTCTGTAAAAGATGGTACCGACTTTTAGCTGGTAATTTCTTTTACTCCCTCCGAAAGAACCTCGGGATAGCAGAAGAATGGATATACGTCATGAAAAGAGACAGAGATGGAAAAGTAGCATGGCATGCCTTTGACCTGACATACCAGCTTTGGCAGCCACTCCCTCCTGTGCCTAAAGAATATTGCGGAGCCCTTGGGTTTGGATGTGCTGTTCTCAGTGGCTGCCACCTCTATTTGTTTGGTGGCAAGGACCCTGTCAAGGGTTCCATGAGACGAGTCATCTTTTACAGTGCACGAACTAATAAATGGCACCGTGCTCCAGATATGCTTAGGCGTCGACATTTTTTTGGCTCTTGTGTTATAAACAACTGTTTGTATGTGGCAGGTGGGGAGAATGATGGGGTGCAGCACCGGTCTCTGAGGTCTGCTGAAGTATATGATCCCAACAAGAATAGATGGTCATTCATTTCGGATATGAGCACAGCCATGGTGCCCTTCATTGGGGTTGTTTATGAGGGCAAGTGGTTCTTGAAGGGACTTGGATCTCACAGACAGGTTCTGAGTGAGGTCTACCAACCTGCAACTGATAGCTGGGACCCTGTTTATGATGGAATGGTTGCCGGATGGAGAAACCCAAGCACTTCCTTAAATGGGCAGCTCTATGCCTTGGAGTGCAAAGATGGCTGCAAGCTTAGAGTTTATGATAAAGTAACAGACTCTTGGAGTAAGCATATTGACAGTAAGATGCATTTGGGGAATTCTAAGGCTTTAGAAGCAGCAGCACTTGTCCCGCTCAATGGAAAACTTTGCATTATCCGTAATAATATGAGTATTTCAATAGTGGACGTTTCAAAATCTGCTGATGCAAGAGGAGCTACTGCTGAACATTTATGGGAAACTATAGCTGGGAAAGGCCATTTCAAAACTTTGGTCACAAATCTCTGGTCAACCCTTGCTGGTAGGAGCCGCCTTAAGAGCCATATTGTTCATTGCCAGGTTCTTCAAGCCTGAGCATTGTATTGTAAATGAGTGTTTTGAAGTTTTATAATGGGAGGGTAATCCGAAATGGGGATTTCACATCACTTATTTCCTCCCGAGTTTTTGGCCTGTGTGCACACAGAAAGAGAAGTGGAGATTTTGTCAAACTAAAGAAAATGCAGATTAGCCTGTTGAGTAAATATAGGTGTACTTTTAAGGCTAATGACCCTATGTACCATCAGGTGGTAGATAGATTAGGGATATGTTTCTTTTGCTTTCTGCTAGGCTGTAGTGGTCAACAGTATCTATCTATATATACACAGCTTTTACAATTTACATGGTCTTGACTTGAATTTTATTACCTACTTGACTGCTGCTTTGTTACTTTAATTGCTTATACCTGTTGTCAAGTTCATCTTAATTGTTTTTTCCCCAGTTGTGAAGTTCCAAATTTGCAATTCATGTATGTAAACATGAGTAGTTTGGTCATGTTGAAGTTAATGACCAAGATTTAAATGACATTAAAAACCTGTATGTTATTAGTCAAGTCAAAATAATGAAATATGTTGTCAAAAAAATAATGAGATAGAAATTACAGAAAATATATATACTTTTATTTACTGTGGCATAAAATACATTACTTTTACAAAAATTAGACAGCAAGTGCCAATTTTTTTTTCAATTACTAAAATTGCAAATCTTGATTTTAATTTTGAATTTATGAATATACCTTTATAATAAAAACAAGATACAAATAAAAGGATATATTAAAAGGGTAAAAATGGAAGTGCACAGCAGTGTAAATTTTAAAGTTACACAGTCTACGATAGTAGAGTGTAGAATAATCCACGATAGTAGAGTTGTAGAATAGTCCACGATAGTAGAGAGAGTTAATTCACTCTGTAACTTTAAAAGTTACACGACTGTGCACCTCCATATTTCCCCAAAAAGGTAAAAATAATACTATAATAAATGAATAAGAATTGAGTCGTTATTTTTAATTTTCTTAGTAGGATATACACTTCTACTGCTGCTGCTGATGATGATTAATTACATAGCAGTTGGCACAAATATTTATCATGTCCAAGTGTGTATGCCGCCTAAAGATTGCATTCAAGGAGAAGTATCGAGGGAAATTTAATTGAAGTAATTATCAATATGCACCAGGAACAGAAAAGGTTGCAACCAAAAGACCTAAAATTATTATTGATCAAATACAGTTTCAGAATTACAATTGTATTCAGGTGTGTTCAAACTTACAATTACTAATGTTTGTCCACTTTTCTTCTATAGGACTACAAACAATTATTCTTGCACAAGAATATCAATCTTGGGGGCTCTTATAATTCCCCTTGCAAACAAGTAAATAAACAGGTTGTGCATGTGTAAACCTTTATCCAGTTCCAGATCCAGAGAGGCAAGACCGCACCAGCTATAAGCACTTGTCCTTCTGCCTTTTGTACTCCGCGTACCGAAGGAAGAAATAACCAAAATAATCAAAAACAATTGGGGACATTTTTGCCTGTTAGAAATGAAACCAGATCGTTAAAATGAAATGAGACATTTTTTTCATCTTCTTATTTTGAGCAAAGCTTGAATAATTAAGATACCTGGATCAACGCCCATAACGCCCAGTACAAGTGTGAAGCTAGCATGTAACTATTTGTCTCAATATATAGAGCTTCCAGATCTTTGTCAGATACCTGTTTGTTAGAAACAGCTTAATTCTGTATATGGTATAGCTCTATAAAAATGTACAGGAACCTGAATAAAGAATGCTAGCTTTTATTTGATAAGGTAACTGGTGTTGGTGCAAAGGAGATGGTGCAAGTACCAGGTTAATTTCTACTGACTACTGCCATGATCCACTTTAATTCGTCAATTCAGTACCAAAAGTGGTATACCCAAAAAATCAGCTTGTGTACGAGGTAAAGCAAAAGACAACACGTGCCAGGCAATACATGGTAAATTTAAAAATATAAACACAAACACACACACTACATACACTGCTTATTGAGATAAATACGCCAAAATGTGGAGAACTTGGCAGTTATGACACCTTTCAATAACCAGAGATTGCCAATATGCACTGACGTGTCAAAATTTAAAATACAATGAAAGCGAAACGAAGCACTTAATCTTAATTCTTACTGCGTGGAAGAAAATTCAGTCAATATGGAATGGGAACTTCCAAAAAGTAGCAAATGATAGAAAATAGGTGCAGGCTTACCCTGCAAAGTCCTTAAAATGGCATAGTTTTAAGGTGAAATGACAAAAATATGCATAATATTAACCGTTTTAACGACCCCGGACCTCCCGTTTTCCAAAACAATATACTGAGTCCAATATATTATTAAATATGTGATACTTAAGAAAAACACTATAGTATAAAAAAATAATTAAAAAATTGGCATATCCTACAATAAATCTGTGAGTTCCATAAAAAGTGCGAAAATGCAAACGCTCTCCCTGTGGTTGGCTGTTTGTAAAGCCAAATCCTCAACTAAATAAAGTTATTTGATTAAAACTAGTTGAGTGGAGTCATACATAACTAATGAAACGTATAAAGCTGAAAGTTAAATAGTTTGTTACTTTGTTGTCCTCATGTACCTCTTGGGGTCTGTCGGGTTCTAAATAGTGCCTGAAGAAATGGTACTGCTCCTCCTTATTCGGGTACCTACATGAATAACATGTAGAGAATTTAACTCGTGATCCAGAATGTGTTCATCATAATATGAAAAGATGTAAAAACAAGGATAGCCTACAAGCGGTAGTCACAATCATAGCCAGCATATTCATTGAAATGATTCCCAATGTCAAAGCCTCTGTAATTGTATGATCCATACTCAAAATCAATGAAGTAAAGTTTCTCTGGACGTCCAACAACAAAATGCAGGTTAGTACGGGGGTAAACTTCATCAAATCAAAATATATTTTAGGAGGTTTTATTTCATATTTGCAGCAAAGCTACCTTCTCATTTTCATTAATATGTTTCCATTTTCATTAGGAAATTTCCATTTGAAAATGGGTAACATTAATATGTTCTCAAATCATCATCAAACCTCTTCACATTAAAATGAAGAATTCATATTGGTGACCTCTTCAGACACTCTCTTATCGGAAACTCCAAGCAACCCATAAGATATACAAGAACAATCTTTACAACAAATAATGGTTCAGATGAAGTATCTGGGGAGTTCATCACTTCATTTAGTCTCCACTCGTATACTTCAAAAATACATTTTTAAAATTCTGCCAGATACAGCAACCCAGTGCACATACAACCCCAAAGTGAGCCACGACATACAACCACCCAGTGCAGGGTCACCGGATATACCATCAACTTTGTTGTAAAATTTTGGTTATATATCTCATGAAAACAATTTAAATTGTTCATAAGCAAGGCACAAATCATATATATGCTAAAGAAAGAAATAATGACAGAAGAAAATTCAGGTTCAAAATAATTTTTGCAAAAACAAGGAGAAGATTGGTGCAGAGAGAGAGAGATTAACTGAACATAATGGGGCGAAGGGACAGTTAAAGGCTCTGAAAAAAAGTACATATTGGGGGGAATGGATACCTTCATCATCATTGAGCATCAAATTTCCAGAAAGCAAGTCATTGTGAGCGAAGACCACAGGAGCATTAAGACAACCTGTCAATTCCTGTCCCATAATCACCAAACACTTCTTTACAGATAAAACTAAGTCCCTTATTACAAAAAGACAGCACAAAATCAACATGAGATGATCCAAAAAGGTTTAATAATTAGAAGGAAAAAACTTGCATTTAGTCCCAAAAGAATATTCAAATTTGTGGAATCTTTCATGTGTTAGCTTGAAGAGTAAGAGTTAAGAAAACATCAAAAGTACCCTAAATGAGATTTATGAAAAAGTTTTCTTTTATTAAGGCAGAAAGAAATATGAACTTACACACAAAGAAAGAACAATATAAGAATCGCTAAAGGGGAAAGACCATAACGCTTAACCACATGAAATCAATTTATGAGAGAGAGACAGAAACTACCTTGAGCTGAACAAGTTCAGTCTGAACTTCTTCAAACTTAATTCCCTCGTACTTTTTTTGAATCTCACTATCATCAAATTTAAGATTTGATGCTGCAATTAGCAAAAGAAAGTATCTCAGAGATGAGGAAGATCCATAGGATGATAGTCTTTTATTCAAAATTATAGTTCTTGGACAGCCAAATCCAGGAGGTAAACTTCAATCTATTAGATACAAGAATAAGTGTAAAGAAGACCTTGATTGAAAAACTTGAAGATGTCATCCCATAGTTGAGGTTCTTTAGATCCTGGAACTTCCACCTGATGGAAGTTATGAAGTTGCTTCGCAATTTCCGCAGCTAGCTTTGGCTTTCTCATGTCTGTCGAGGAAAAGAGCGACTATAATATCAAAAACAGATTACAGGTCTCCATGTATATTGGTATAATGGTATTCGTATGTAATCTCAAAGAAAAACAATATTACATTTACTAAGCTATTTTCATCTCTCTTAGAATGCAACACCTTCAAGCATGCCTCTGTGATGAAAAATAATATGTATACATGGCAAGATAACTTCTAAGACTAAAAGTTATAGATGTGAGCCATGGAATGCATTGTGGTCAAGCTTAAATCCCGTCTACAGCCAAAGAAAATAATAAGAAAAGATAAACAGAAGACAGACAGAAGATGAAAAATATCTCAGGGCAAAAAGTATGTGATTTATCCTAAGGACCCTAAACTCACATGGTCCAACAAAATTCTTGAATAAAGATACTTCCCCCAACTCCATCACATAAGTGAATATTTGATTGATTTTATAAGTAGATCACAACGCCTTCGGTCATAGATTTAACTCTTCTCAACAGAAACTCATTTCTGAGCATGGTAAATATCGGAGCTATGTGTATGCCATCTTATATGGTTACATCATGAAGCAAAAATATAGCCTTAATTCTGAAATTAAATCAAGTTTGTAGTTGTCATTTATTACATATTCATCTTGGACTGTTACAGTTATAGGGAAAATTGTTGTATTATAATATAGAAAAACAGACCAGATGATATAATTAAAGTGTAGAACATGACCTAGTATTTTTAACATAAACAGCATGCCTTTGTTTACCTTTTAGTAAAATCCTCCAACAATGAAAACAAAAAACCATTCCTATGGCTCCTGCTATTTAAAATTCAAACAGCACTAATGCTTTGAATGGCCAACAAAACTTAGCAAAGTAATGGCCAACAATTTGTAGTGAATCAAATCACCAGTGAAGAAATCAACAGGAATTACTGTCTATCTCAAGGCAAAAACAATGTTTCATAAAGTCAAGGTTTTTAATTAACATCGAGCACTTAAAAAGCAATTTGGAGGAAGAAACTCATGTTTCACTTAAGGAAAGCTTGTGGACCCAAAAGTATTAAATGCCTTAACCTTGTATGCTATTCGTCAATTTGTTATGGGTTCATGTTAAACCTCCTGAACTGGTACTACTGAGTTTTATCGAACAGACTTCCATAGCCGAACTTCAGAAGCCTGCTGTGCAATAAACATATAGATGTGGAAGCTTGAATTGAAAAGGCATATATAGGACTTGAAAAATAAATTAGTAAGAGACTCAAAATTGATCAAAACAAACAGTTTAAGATTAATATTTATTTGTATAATCTCAACAGTAGCAAAAACAAGTGTGACGTTACAATCATGGGAACAGATTTAATTATTAAATCCTCAAGTTCTTCCAAGATTTTACTTAGTTGAGAACCATAAATTAAATGTCAAGAAAGACAACAAAATACTATAACTGATTTTCAGAAGTAGTAGACAGTTTGACAGAGTATATCCAATTTCATAGTTCACAGAATTCACCATCAGTCTCATCACAATTTGATCTCGATAATGCTTACCCAAAGGACATAAAGTACGTGCATTTATAAACGATTGCACCATGCCATTTCCAAAAACTCCAAGCAACTTGGCACCGAATCCTGCAGCCGAGAGGTATTGAATGGCCTAAACAAAGTATGAGTTAACAATTACAACCAACACTTCAGATTATGCCCAAAAAACACTGAGTAAGAATGACCTTAAAATTGTATGTTCACTTTTCCTACAAAAAAACATAGCAAATAAAGATGAAATAATAGAAGGCATTTAACACTACAATGTGGCCAAAACTTTTAACATGCAACTAGCAATTTGGTCACAGCATTATGCAAAACAATGAGTCATTATCAATAAGTTTTACAACTTTTCTTAGGTTAAAATGAATTATTGGAAATCAACTACAATCATGAATGTGGTATAGACTACAACAATAGAACAAACCCAAGCAGATATCAAGAGATAATAATATCATGACTTTAAAATCTAGGAAGAACAGAAAGATTAATAGGTCTTGCTAGGGTGGGTGCATTATATCAATGTTCCGTTGATTGTGGGGTTCTTTGGGTTGTCTATGTTGTGCATACCCAGTTATAAATGGGCAGCATCCCTTTTGATGCCTCTCTTAATAAATACATCCCAAAAAATAACTAGAAACCATAACCAAATATCAGAACAATATCTGGATTCTGGACCGTCTAGTCATATTATACTTGATACAGAAAGCTTATCAGTTCATTAAAAAATTTACTAAGAAACAAGTTTGATTGTTTTGATACAAGATATACCAAAAAATAGGATGCATATAACTGCATTCCAACAACAAAACCTTAGCAACACACCTGCAGCTCCCTCTCACGATTTATAACATATTCAGTATTTGGCCCATACAATCTAAGAGTCGTATTCATTGTGTTCCCATTTTCTTCTCTAACAGATACCTTCAGTACTGCAAGGATAAAAATTAAAATTTCTTTAAATTAGAGCTGAAAGAATAGTGCTACATAAGATGCCAAGAAGCCAAATAAGGTATGGATTTCTAATAATGGCAAGTTTTTGCACAAAAGCAGTTACTCTAGAAAAGTATAGTTTAACAACACAGAGATAGATGGTCAGGAAATGAATAATCAATTACTACAAAACAAACAAGATACCCACAGAGATTCGTGATGCCACCAGACACTGTCTCGATAGAAAAGTGTGAATCGTCTAAATTTGACCAGTGTTTGAAAAGATCCTTGTAGAGCTCTCTGTTAAGGTAAATCCATCCCACCAAAATTGTTAATTTGAAAAGAGATAATACTGAGCCAATTACCTTAATTTTAGAAAATACTATAACATCAAAACTGAACTTGGATTCTCAATTACCCTCCCAAGGAACCAGATAAAAGAAAAGGTTAAAGAAAGACAATTGAGGAGAAAAATGGGAATAATAAAGTAGTCCATAAGGCATGTCATCCTTGTATATGAGGACTGCAAGGGACAAGGGGAAAAAGGTAGAAATTCTTTTCTAGTGAAATATAATTTTGAACAAGATTTGCTTTATTTAACGAAGGAAAATAAAGTGTTGTATCACCAAAAAAGTGTCTTTCCGGAGCTTAAAACATAATAGTTCAACTAAAGCAAAATATATGAGAACTTTGACTACAGCAAAATATATGAAAAGTTCGACTACAACAAAATATATGAGAATACATTCATTGAAAAATATTTTTTCTAGTATTCCTAAAGCCCAAATATTCAAAATCATATATATATATATATATATATATATATATATATATATATATAAAAATTTGGGACCCTTCTGATCGGGGGCCCAGGGCGATCGGCCCTCCCGCCGTGCTCATGAACGGCTCTGAGTTAAAATATAAGTTGACTTACAAGTTGTGGCTTATAAGTAAAAGCGTTCAGCATCAATTTGACTTAAAAGTCATAAATTAAGTTAAAACAAGTTACGAAGATGTTCGGCTTATAATGACTTAAAAGTTCAAATCAAATGTAAAAATTACTAAAAATGACATTAATAAAAAAGATAGGTAAAATAGACATTACATTTGGTCAAATTAACTTATTATAAAATGAATTATAAGTCATTTTAAAATAAGTTACAAATACTAACTTTTTTTACTTAAAAATCAACTTATAAGTAGAAAAATAAGTCATTGCCAAACAGAGGAATAGTGGCAAATGACTTATAATTTGGTTTGACCAACTTATAAGTCACTGACGTAGAGGCTCGTAGTGCAATCTACCATAATAACCAAAAAGAAATTATGATAAACACCATTTAACATTAGTGCAATCTTTTTCATTCGATTCGGAATTAGCAATTATAATTCTTCCGCTTTAATTCACTTCTCTCAAACTCACAGCCTACAGGCAAACAAACAGGCAACAGCCTAACCTAATATGTGTACTTATTCAAAAACTAAGCTACATAAGTCCTAATCTAAAGCTAGAGAGAGAAAGATGGAATTTTGCAGTTGGTGGAATTAATTCAATTTGTTCTTTAATCTTCTTCAAACTTACCAAGAAAAAAAGTCATAAAACTCAAAATTTAAGCTTTCTTTCTCTGAAACATGCAAGCAACCAAACAGAGGCTAAAGCCCAAGTTTAAAGTATATTCATCAATTCACATACAGATAAGAAGCTCCACCTAAACGAGCACACATTCAAAACCCAAAAACAAATGAACCCATATGAGAGAGAAACGAGGACAAAATCTTTGAGAGATAATCAGTTCCTCAATTAATGTGTAATGCTAGAAGTCTCAATTTTTTGGTCTCAAACAAGATGGCATTAAATATTTTAATGCCTGAGATCTACCGACCATTGTTATATTAATGTTATGGTGACATATCAACCAAAATTTTGAGACCCTTAGCGTCACCATAGATTAATTAGTTCACAATTCTACATTCTCTTCAAATTAGTAAGTTCAAATCGAAGAACTCAGGTGGGAAAGAGAGTATCCTAATCACAAGCTACGTATATTCAACCAAACACTATGCCGCAGAATCTCAAATCGGAACGAGAGAAAGAGAGAAATGAGGAACAAAGTTATAGAGAGAAAAAGGGAGTATAACGTACACGATGTAAGGCTTCATTTGAGGGAGAGGGAGAGAGTGGTCGACGGTAAGAGAAGAATGAATGTGGGAATTACAGTTGTCAGGAGCTTCGTCTGCAACTTCCATGGCGTCCCAGATCTTTACTGATCCCATTCTCTCTCCTCTTCACAGATTGAAATGCTTGTCGTCGGGAAGTTCGGTCGTCGGTTGATATTTTGTTGAAATTATTTATTTACCAAAAAACGAATTATATTTTGCCAATTTCTAATATGGGCTAAAAAGTCAACAAAGTAAGTTTTGGAGGAATGCGTTACGTTACAAGTTGTTACAACAAAATAAGCACGCACAGAACACATTACACACGCATTTGACTCAACATAAAAAATTAACCTTGAAAAGTGATTTGGTCGCTTAAAAAACGTGAAATATGCAAATGTCACCCCCACCAATAAACCTTGAAAAGTCGCATTATTTATTTATGTTTATTTTTAATTAGGAAGACAGACAGAATCATGCATGTTTTTTGGATTCAAACAGCAACACTAGCCAATCAGCTCTTAGAGCATCTCCGGCATCTGCTGGACTAGTAAACATCCGCAGACACCTTTCACCGCATGGATTATCACGTAGACTATCGGGTTGACTATAATATAAAATAATTAATAAATTTAAAAAATTCAAATATAATAAAAAATAATATCATACATCGGAATAACATGATTTTCTATTTAAAAAATAAATTAAAGAGATATTATCAATAAAAAAATACAAATTAAATATAATAAAAATATAAATTATTATTAACAAAAAATTTACAATTGTTAAAGTTTGAAGTAGTTGATTGAGAGTAATAGTTAAATATATTGAATTATTATACATATTTATAAATTTTTTAATTTCTATCCGTTACTTTTTTTCATTAGACCCTTCTCATCTTCTTCTTCAGCCGCTTCATCTTCTTCAAATCCCCTTTTCTTTATTCACCATTTCCCTTTTCCTTCTTCTTCGTCAGCATCTTTCCTATTTAAATATATTAAAAATGGCAAAAAACACTTTTTCACCATTGTAGTTGTAGTGTTTTAAACAATTAGCCATTGTACTTTTAAAATATTCAATTAGCTCACTGTATTTTTAAAAAATGTTCAATCAGGTCATTCCGTCCAATTTCTTGGACGGACGTCAAATAATTACACATGTGGAATTGGAAAAAAAAGTCAATAAATCATTATTTCCTACGTGACAAGCCAATCAGCCAAATTCTTAATACTATTGAGCCACTGCATTCTAAAAAAAATGCAATTGGCCCACTATGGTTTTAAAAATATTTTTATGTTTTATTTTCTTTCTTTTTTTACCTAAATATTTATAATATGTATAATATTAATAAAAATTAATATTATAATATTTATAATATGTATGTTTTTAAAAAAAAATAAAAATAAAAATACTTTTATGTTTTAAAATACTTATAAAAATTTTAAAAATAAAAATATTTGTATGTTTTATTTTCTTTCTTTTTCTTTACTTAAATATTTATAATATGTATAATATTAATAAAAATTAATATTATAATATTTATAATATGTATGTTTTTTAAAAAAAATAAAAATAAAAATACTTTTATGTTTTAAAATACTTATAAAAATTTTAAAAATAAAAATATTTGTATGTTTTATTTTCTTTCTTTTTCTTTACTTAAATATTTATAATATGTATAATATTAATAAAAATTAATATTATAATATTTATAATATGTATGTTTTATTCAATCAATACCTCATTAATTTTTTCTTTTCTTTTATCTTTTTTCCTTTCTTTTAATTATTTTAATTCTAAATAATACTAATAATCAAAATATTCAATTTTTTTAACTATTTAGAACTAAATATTCAAATAATACAAACAATATATCAAAATTTTTGTATCAATGAGATCTATTACAACACTACATTAATTTCAACAACAAAAATAAAAATAAAAAATCATTAATTATGTGACAAAAAAATAATTAAAATAATAAAATTAAAATAAATATTTTAATTCATTTTCTATATAATTAAAACTTTTCTTTTTATCTTTTCCTTTCTTTTAATAATTATTTTTATTTTTAAAATTAATTTCAAATAATACAAATAATATTAAAACTCCTTCCAAATAATACAAATATTAGGACAAAATTGCAGGTAAACAAAACGCAGCCCTTCTTCCCACCCATCAAACGTATCTCCTCAAGAATTTCTCTTTCAGCAACAAATCAAACCT
Source organism: Panax notoginseng (assembly GCA_016801055.1). Classification (NCBI taxonomy): domain Eukaryota; kingdom Viridiplantae; phylum Streptophyta; class Magnoliopsida; order Apiales; family Araliaceae; genus Panax; species Panax notoginseng. Next base: position 171,987,578 of record CM029012.1, read on the forward strand.
GAAACCTCTATAAACCCCCAAACACAAACCCAAAATCTAACCCTAAATAGAAGAAGAAGCTTTAGCAATGTTACCTCCAAAACCCTAATTATTATCCTTGTTTCTTTTGTCAAATTCCTTAAACTCACATAACCTTGCAGAATGATTAATGATTCAGCAGCAGACTACTGCTCTGTTTGGTTGAAGAATTTGCAGACAGATTTGGGAACCCATTCGAGATGCTCCGCGCCAACGGCAGCCTTCCCCCTTGAAGAAACTATGTGACTCATGACATCTTCTGTTCTTTATCTTCAATCTTTTTAGTTTTTGGCTTCATGACTTTTCTGAGTTTTCATTTTTTTCATTTGTCAGAGATGAAATTGGGGCTTTTCTGAGTTTTCTGAAATTGGGGCTTTTCTTAGTTGAGATTATATATGGAGAGAGATGGGGATTTCTGGTAAGGCGAAAACAATGGGCATTAATGAGTCGGTGGGTGGGTTGGTTTGGGTTCACAGGTGGAATGGGTCATGGTGGCCGGGACAAATTTTTGCTGCGGTGGTCATCTACAACTTGCTAAGCAGTTGGGAAGAGGGAGAAATAATAGGAAAATGTTATTTAGTTGCCGAATCATTGCCCAGTCATTAAATATTTTCTTCTTTTTTTTTTTCTGGCTGCCACGTATGTAAATATACAATTGAACTTAACCTCCATCCAAGAAATTGGACAGAATGACCTGATTGAACATTTTTAAAAAGTACAATGGGCTAATTGAATATTTTAAAAATACAGTGGCTAATCGTTTAAAACGCTACAACCACAGTGGTGAAAAAGTGTTTTTTGCCTATTAAAAATTATAGTCAACCAGATTTAATTCCTTAATATAGTCGTTTTGCCTTGTCGAAAAATTCGATGAACTATCTTTAGTCTGTCTGCTGGAGCGATATTTGCATATTAGACTAAATTTGTTCACTACTGCCCTACTGGAGATGTTCTTAACTTAGAGGGTATTCAATAAAAATTGAATGAATCTGAATCTGAAATCTGAAATCTGAAATCTAAATGAAAAAAATTGTTTGATAATTAACATGTCTGAAACATCTGAATAACATATTTTTATTATTTTATCACTCTAAAATAATTCAAAATTGTTATAAATATAATTAATATTACTTCATATAATAGTTAATATTGTAAAAAAAAACTTCAATATGCCCATTCAGTCAAAAAGAATGACACTAAAGAATTCATACCAAATCGTAGGTCAGTCATTCAAACCTAGACAAACAACACCTTAATAATTAAGATTAAGAGTGTAAACAAAATATATTGAGTATAAAATAAGGTTTGATTGAAGCTCGTTTACCTGTCGAGCCCGAGCAAATTAAACTTTTCGAACGAATATAATTCAAGTATCAATAAAAAATTATAATTTAAGGAGGTTCAAGTAAATTATCGAACTTTAAAATTTGCTAATATTTGACTCATTTATATTTTGAATCAAGCTCGAGCCAAACTTTTAGTCGAGTGAGTACGAATCGAATCTGAATTATTTACTCATTTTACAGTTTTAATTAAAATTGAGTTACACTTATATTTAGGTTTCATATTCAATTTTTACTGTAGGTGAATATATTTTCTTCATTATGAAATCCTTACTTATGAATGTTTGTTTTCTCTTCTTCTATGAGGTTTGATTGATTATCGATTTTGTAATTGTTAGTGAGTATGTTTGATTGATTATTGATATTATAATTGTTTGTGAGTTTGTTTATTTTTCCTATATGTGAGATTTAATTGATTATTGATATTGTAATAATAATAATAATAAATTTAATTATAACATTATATTGTACTTCAAGAAATCAAAACAGAGTTCTTCAAAAAAAACTAAAAAAACACCAACACTACACAATTACATACTCCATCCGTCACCAAATATAAGTATAATTTTCCACTCTCTAAAATCAATCAAAATATTTTTAAAATTTAATCAATGTATTTTGATTATTTTTTAAAAATAATATATATTCCTAATAATATTACTTATAATTCTCGTAATTTAGTGTCTAGAAATCAATTTATCTAATTATCTCGCAAACACAACATTTGAAACTCAGCGCAACTCAAGATATTTGGAGATTCAAATATTACAAACGCTAGTAATCAAACAAATATTTAATTATTTTTAAGAAGTGATATTTTTACACAAAAAATATTTTTTATATTTTAAAATTAGATGTATAATTTAATTTTTGAAATCAATCAACGGCACATTAAACTTCAAAATTAATAGAACTCATAGAAGTTTAGAATAAAATAAATTTATGATTAAATAATTTTTTATTATATATTATATTAATTATATTTATTAAAATTACATATATTTACATCGATTTAAAATTTAATATATTATTTAATTTAAAAATTAAATTATTTACTGTATTTTTTTAGAAATATGAATTTTTACTTCTAATTAATGCCAAGGGTAGATATTTTTGGGTAAAGTAAGCTGTCCACGTGCCTATGATGACAGTGGTAGTATAGTACGTACTCCTACTCGGCTACTCCTACATAAGCACCCGTCCATCTTCTCTTCTCTATAAAACTCCCGCATCATCGGACTACCTTTTTTCTCTCTCTATCTCCTGAAACAGTGTCACCACTCTCTCCCTCTCCCCTCCTCTTTCTTCTAGAAATCCAACTTTCTCTTTCCGTCTTCGGAAAGTGTAGGGTTTCGCAGTCATGGGAAACCCAAGCTCATCATTTCCATCACTCCTTACAATGCACCAACCACCACTTTTCTCTCTCCATCCATCTTATACATTTACACATCCCTATCTCTCTCTCTATATATATAGGCTCATCGCTGCTCTAGGGGTTCTACATTATCTTTAGCTTGTTGAAATTTTCTTTAGTTTAGTGATCATTTTGTCTTCTAGGGTTTTAGATTTCTTAAAACTTTTGAGCTTCCCATGTCTTGGACTGATTCCTACACTCCTTCACCAACTCGACCGAATCGCCCCAGTCGTCCGAGTCGATTCACCTACCAACCTCCACACCTCAGAAAATCCTCCAATCACAATGTCCCATTCGCTGAAAACCCCTCAACATTTGGTCTCCCAACTGAGTCATCTGGCTACCGAGTCCCACCGAGTCGTGGTGGTGGCCGTGGACATGGACGTGGCCGTGACTGGGGTGGCCGATCGTGGGCTCAACCAAACCAGATACAAATCCCATATTCAGACCCAAAACAAAACCAAAACCCAATCCCAAACCCGTTTGATGCTTTTGAGAAGTTTGATGAACTAGAAGTTCTCCAGGACACATATGGTGGAAATGGTATTAATTTTGATGCTTATGAAGATATTCCTGTTGAGGCTAGCGGATCAGATATCCCTCCACCGGCGATTTCTTTTGCAGAGATTGATTTGGGCAAGGCTTTGAATGACAACATTATGCGGTGTAAGTATGTTAAGCCGACCCCCGTTCAGCGCCATGCTATTCCGGTGGCTTTGGCCGGAAGGGATTTAATGGCTTGTGCTCAAACTGGGTCTGGTAAAACGGCAGCATTCTGTTTTCCGATTATTAGCGGGATTTTGAGGCAAAATTTGACAGTGGTGCCGGGTCGTCAAATGAGGGTTGCTTCTCCGGTTGCTCTTATATTATCTCCAACTAGGGAATTATCTTGTCAGGTAAATATATTATAGTCTCAGTTTGTTACGTCTGTTTTGCATGTGATTTATTACTATATTTTAATGACTTATTTTTTCTCTTATGTTTTCGTGGGTAGATATATGAGGAAGCAAAGAAATTTTCTTATCAGACTGGAGTCAAGGTTGTGGTTGCCTATGGAGGGGCACCCATTATTCAGCAGGTCTGCAGCTTCTTCTTTATAATTTTGTTGTTTCCTGAGTTTCAGTTTGGCGCTGTCCCACAATGTGGTGAAGTTATAATTGCAGTAGTGGTTTTTTGTTTTTTTTTCTGTATTCAGTTTAGTGTATGAATCAATAACTTTTAATTAGGTCTAGTGTTGTTTTGTTAATGTTTTGTCGGTCTTAGTGTTTTTGTTTTATTTTGATACTATTTTTTATGTTAATGATCTAAGACTCAAAAAAGTATTCTTAATTGTGCTATGGTAATCGTCTCTATGATGATTTTATGAAGTTGCTGGGCATGATTATCTTTTTTGTGGAAGTAGCTTTGTGTTCTAAGTTTTAAATATGTTTTAACCAAGTCTTAATCATCCAAGTTGCTATTGATATCCTGTTTTCCCATTGCCAATAAATCTTTGTTCATAATTATGTTTCATAAAAGAAATATTTTTGCCAATTACTTGAGCAATTAACTAGATAAAATCAAATGTGCCAAATGTCATGCCATGCACTAATATTTTGATGTTTTATTTTCAAATTGTTATGAAATATGGATATATCATTTTGTTTGGTATGTTGATACTGATAAGTTCTGCTTTCATTCCACTTCTGCAGTTACGTAATTTGGAAAAGGGTGTTGACATCTTAGTAGCTACTCCGGGCCGTCTAGTGGATATGATAGATCGAGCAAAAATATCTCTCAAAAGGATCAAATTTTTGGCTTTAGACGAGGCTGATCGAATGTTGGACATGGGTTTTGAGCGACAGGTCCGGAAAATTGTTGAGCAAATGGAGATGCCTCCACCAGGTGCAAGACAAACATTGCTTTTTAGTGCAACATTTCCAACCGAGATCCAAGTTTGTTCATTAATTCCCCTGACATCTTTTCACTTTGAAGCAGGTTGATACATTATGTCATCATTGTAATCATAACTGTTTTCTTATGCTTGCAGAGGCTTGCATCAGATTTTCTTTCAAACTACATATTTTTAGCTGTTGGAAGAGTTGGTTCTAGCACAGGTCTGATTGTTCAGAGAGTTGAGCTTGTCCAAGACATGGACAAAAGAGATCATTTGATGAATCTTCTCAGGGGCCAAAGGGAAAATGGCACCAACAGCGAGGTACTAAATGAAAACTACATAATTTATGATTCCATTTTGCTGTAATATTGGTAGTTTATGAACATTCTATTTTTTTCAAAACTTGAGAATTATATGTTGCTGCTGACTTCTGTATTGTCTTGATGAAGTATGCTTTGACATTAGTTTTTGTTGAGACAAAGAGGGGAGCTGATGCATTGGAACACTGGTTGTGCATGAACAGTTTTCCTGCTACGGCAATACATGGTGACAAAGTGCAAATGGTCGGTAATCTTGGTTTACTCTTGGTGTTTATTATACGTTTCCCTTGTAAAATACTATGTATTTTTTTGTTAATTAAGGAGAGAGAACGTGCATTGAGATCTTTCAAGACCGGAGCAACTCCTATTCTGGTAGCAACAGATGTTGCTGCACGAGGACTGGACGTTCCCAATGTTACCCATGTCATCAACTTTGATTTACCAAAGGACATAGATGACTATGTTCATAGGATAGGCAGAACAGGCCGAGCTGGCAAGTCTGGACTGGCAACAGCATTTTTCAGTGACAAGAACTTACCATTGGCAAAGGCACTTGTTGAGCTAATGCAGGAAGCAAAACAGCAAGTTCCTTCATGGCTTACTCAATATGCTGAGACATCATCAACTTATGGTAGTGGTCGTGCCAACCGATATGGAGGCAGCAAGTTTGGTGGCCATGACTTCAGAAGTGTTTCAAGTATGAGCAGTGGCAATAATAATTATTCAAGCTCTTACAAAGGCCAAGTTACTTTCAATGAACCTTACATAGATGGTTCTGGTTCTACTTATTCTGATCCTGTGGGCACTGGTTTTGCTGCTGCTGCTAGTGTTGATTCTTATTCTGATGGTGCACAAGTTTTTGGGTTTGATCACGGATCTGTTGTTGCTACTGGTTGGGATTAATCCATATGTAGTTCCGTTTAACTTGGTTTTGCTAATTATTACTATTGCTACTACTAGTACAGATTAGCTTAGTAAGATATGCATCGGCATAGATGAGGAAGGATAAAGTTTATATGATCAATGGAATCCTCAAGGATAAAGTTTATATGATCAATAGAATCCTAGCTTTTTACTCGGGTATATTACTGAGACTATATCCAGTATGTCTTGGTTGAAGATATGAAAGATTGTTCTTAACCTTTCTTTTTGAACTCATTTAATGTAAACCAACCATACTGGTAGATTTCTTCTTCTGGAAAGAGTTATAAAGAAGGATTATGGTATTCGCTGTGTTATCTATGATTTGTCTGACATGTCACATGTCTTGCTGTGTTATGCTACCAATTTCCGTGAGCCTTTTTATTTGAGAGAGAGAGAGAGAGAGTATTGGTTTTAAGTTGTGTTATTAGAGCAACTCCAGCAGCTGCGTGATTCTTAGATTATATCTAGTCTAGGATGAAAATTTTGCTCCAACAAATGGAGTAAATTTAGTCTGGCAAACCGATATATTTGCAAACGAAATCTCATGGACTATAATTTATACTCCTTACGTCTCAAATTATATGCTCTTTTAGTAAAAAAAATTTGTTCCGCAATATCTGCTTTTTTAAGATTTCAACGTATTTTTTCCTTTTGTTTTTCAAGTTTGCCCCTTTACCCTAATTAATGATAGTCATTACTCTCATTCATGCTTCTCTTCTTTTTTAAGCATCTTTTCATATTTTCACCAATAAAAATTTATGCGCAGAAAACAAAAAAGTCAGCACATAAGGGTATTTTAATATTTTTATCACACATATGGTATGTGTGTGGAACTCTAAAAAACAGATCATTTGGGACGAATGGAGTATAATATTTAAATATAAGGTTCGGTTGAAGAAAAAAAAACAGAGAAGAAGAAGAAGGAAGGTTGAAGAAGAGAATAAGAGATGAATCAGATGAAGGAGAAGGAGAAGGAGGCAGATGAAGGAGACGAAAGGGGAGGCAAACGGATAGATATGAAATTCAGAACGGTAATAAAATGTTATCAGAACGGTAATAAAATGAAATCAACGGATAAAAAATGAAAATCTATAAATATGTACCATTATTCAACACATTTTACAATATCTAAATCCATTACTTCAACATTTAGTAATTGTAAGTATTTTGTTAATTATTGTATTTTTATTATATTTAATTTTAGTTTTTATTGATAATATCTCTTTAATTTTTTTAGATGGAAAATCATGGTCCTCCGATATATTATTCTTCATTATTATTTGAAGGTTTCTCACTTGATGATCCAAATTTATTGGATGAATTTCAATTCAAACTAATGTACCGATTCAGACTCCCGAAAATGTGTCTAATAAAAGAACAGGGCGAAAAGGAAATTACACTATTGATGAAGATACCCTTCTTGTTTTCGTATGACTTAATGTAAGCATGGATCCAATTCAAGGAAACGATTAGAAACATGAAAGATATTGGGAAAGAGTTCACGAATACTTTAACGAATACAAAAATTTTGAGTCTGAGCGCAATTCTACTGCTTTGGCGAAACGTTGGTTAACAATTCAACTCGCGGTGAACAAATTTTGTGAATATTATGCTTCAATTGAAAGAATGCAACAAAGCGGTGTAGGCGAATAAGATAAGCTATTTCAATTTTTTCATGTAAAATTTCATTAAGTTTTATTCTTATATTTTATATTTAATACTTTGTAAATAATTTTCCAATAAATATGTCAAGCATTAGAGATGTTCAAAAATATGCAAAACTAACCATTTGGATTTATGCATTGTTGGAGAATATTAAAGGATGTACCGAAATGGAGAACAGATAATAGTAGAAAAAAATAGAAAAATAATAGAAAGTCAAGTCCAACAACATCTTTTCCATCAACTGCAGAAGAAGTCAGTTTGGATGAAGACGATGGTATTGAAGATACAATCTCTGCAGGATTAGAGAAGCCAATGGGAAGAAAGGCTTCGAAATCATTATTTTAAAAGGGCAAAGGAACCGATGGTACTAATACAACTATGGAGTTGAGGTTTGAGAAGTTCGAGCATCAGATGAAATTGAACCAACAAAAGAGACAAGAGAACATGGACATAATATATTTTCAAGAGTAAGAGAAGTTGAATATAATGAAAGCACAAGAGGATGAAAGGATCATGATAATTGACACCACTAACATGGAGCCTGAAGTAGCTAAATATTACAAACAACGCAAGAAAGAAATCATGAAAAGAGTTACATCTAGTAGTTGACTTGTTTATTATTAGAGAATCATAATTTGCTTATTATTGTAGTAGAATGTAATGGATTAGGCTCCACCATGTAGTGACTACAAGTGGTGAATAATATCTTCTTGCAGTTTGGAATGAACTTGTTTATCCCTTATGCGATGATTTGCTTCAATGAATTTAAGTAATTGTGGGGTACGCTCATGAGACACTTCTACAGTTGGAATCTCGTCATCTGTATCGTAGGTTGTTGGTTCTTGATTTTCATCTCGTTCATCTTCAACGATCATATTATGTAATATTATATATGCAGTCATAATTTCTTTTAGTGTTGTTTGATCCCAAAATCGTGTAGGACCACGGACTATCGCAAAACGTGCTTGCAGTACCCCAAATGCTCGCTCAACATCCTTTCTAAGCGTCTCTTGAGTCTTAGCAAATAGTTTTCTTTTATTTCTCTGAGGTGCCGAAATAGTTTTAACAAATGTTGTCCATGGGGGATATATACCATCAACAAGGTAATATCCGATCGTGTACTCATTTCCATTAATTGAGTAGTTCACTGGTGGCGCACGCACGACCTTCAGTAAGAGCAGAGAAGATAGATGATCTCTCCAAAACGTTAATATTATTATGAGAGCCTGGTAATCCAAAAAATGCATGACATATCCAAAGATCGTATGAATCCACCGCTTCTAAAATAATTGTTGGCTCATGCACATGTCCAGAATACATACCATGCCACGCAACTGGACAATTCTTCCATTTCCAATGCATGTAGTCGATGTTCCCCAACATCCCAGATATTCATCACCAAAAATTGAAATGACTGCTTTTACAAACCTTTTAAGACTCAATGTAATCGTGCTTTCACCAATCTGTACATAATCATCAATGGAATCCGCTGAAACACCATAGGCAAGCATCCGCATTGAGGCAGTTATCTTTTGTAGAGAAGATAAACCGAGATGTCCTGCAGCATTCATTTTTTGGACGAAATATGAATCATACGCTTCAACTGCTCTTTAAATTCGGAGGAAAAGCGGGCGCCACATTCTAAACCTTCTCCGAAATAGATACGGGGGGTATGTAGGATGTTCAGAAAAATAATCACGAAAAAGTCGATTATGACCTTCATGTCTACCATGATCAATGGTAATACGACATTGCACAGAACCACGATGACGTGATGTATGCCTATTGACATTTTGTTGTTCTTCTTCAATAGCCGCCATGCCTAACAATTGTCCATATGCTTCTTCATCTTCTTCTTCATCCATGTGCAACATAGCTAATTCGAATTGATGAGACATATTTAAAATAACTTATTTGACTGGAAGAATAAAGTTAAGATGGTGAATATGAGAGACTATGTAAGACCCCAAATTATTAATAAATGAAATTTAAATTCCCCCTATTTATTATTTTGAAATAGTAAGGGTTAAATTGATTAATGAGGTTAGTTATGGGTAAAATGCGCAAATATTTCAAATAAGCAGGTGGTTATAAAATATTCATTGTTGCCGGGGAATATTCGTTTGGTCGTGGAATATTCTTCCTGTCGGGTAATATTCGTACGACGGCGCAGTCTTTTGTGGGCCCCGCAATGGAAAGCGATTGGATGAAGAAAACGACAAAAATAAGTTGTTTATAAATAACGGCGTAGTTGTTACCGTTAATACTGTTGGAATACCCGGTGGTTAAAACACAGTAATACGCGTTGTTGCACAGTAGCACACTGTATTGCACCAATTATTGATTCTTACGTAAGAAGGCACTACTCAATAATGGTTACAGTAATTACTGTTCAGTATTTTATTTTATTGATTCAATAATTGCTGCGTTGATAATTTATATTACTGTTATTTCAATAATTGTCACTACACTGTATTTCCCATTATCAGATCAATAATTCATATTATTTGAATAATATTATTAGATAACATTATTGGCAATGTCTAGAAAGTTCTGTCTAAGGAGAGGTTTGGTCATCTAATTACGCGCCAGTAAGGAGAAATCCTTATTGGAAAGCCCCCTCTTTCCTGGGAACGGCCTGGTTATCATAAATGTGATTCTGTAACATTATTTGTGAATAATTAATTATTTATTCATATGATAAGAAAATATTTATTTTATATGGATATAAATGAGGGATATATTTTTTGTGGTTAAAAATGAAGGAGTTAATGTTGAGATTTTATCAGTACTTTTGTCAGAATTGAGGTATTAAAAATCAGGATTTTTGAGATATTTTGCGGGGGTTATAATTTTTAATCTGACCGTTGGATAGTGGTAATTTTTGGATATGTTATACATATATAAGTTGAGTATATGTCCATAAATTTTGAACCGTTAAAAATGAACGTATGATTTATTATAAATTTTACGAGATGACTGGTTCAGAATTTGTTAAATTTTCGGAGTTTATCATTTTGGTGAAAAATTCTAGAATTGGTGGACCCCACTCTTGATTGGTGAAGAAATGTGTTGAGATTTTTATTCAAATGTGGTAGGCTTGAATAGTAGCAGGTAAAGCCATCAGGTTGCAGGTTAAGTCTGCTTCGGCGTGCTAACATTTTCTTATAAATAGAGCGCTAAGTTAGAACTGAAAATCACACCAGAAACAAGTTTTCTCTTTTTCTCTCTCTAGATTATTGAGTGTATTTTGTGAGTATTTAGATACTTTGAGAGTTTCTATTCATCATAGCAAGTTTCTTTCAGCCTTATACCGGTATTCCGACCAGAAGTACTGTCTTTACGAGGTAAGGGATGTTATTTTATTCGAAAATGATATTATTTCTTCAATATCATTATGTCGAAATATTGGTTGAAAATTTTTATCAAATTTAGAACTTTTCACGTCGGGGTTACTATTCCTGAGTTACTATTCATGAGTTACTATTCACCGAAAAATAAAATTTTCTTCTTTTCATCCAAAATATCTATTCTGGGTACTAGCTTTGATTGTATCCATGTTTTGATCATTCTTGAATTTTACTTCACTATGAATAATTATAAGGTATTTTTGGACATGGATAAATCGAAATACGAATCCTTAATATTTGTTATTTTGTTTCACTGGATTCGTTTTCTTTAAGATATTTTTCATCATCCTCAGTCGTAAATGATGATATTACTGAATATCTTTGGCTTGTAGTGCAAAGATGAATGATTAACTGATGAATATCTTTGGCCCGTAGTGCAAAGATGAACAGGTGTTGAGATGAACATTACCGACTGGTGATACAAATGAATATCTTTGGCCTGTAGTGTAAAGATAAATATTTGATTAAAGATGGTTATTGATTGTTGTTACAGGGATAAAATATTGATGATGGACTTTTAAATCTTAGAAGATAGTAGAACTCATTCTCTACTTGACTCTTCTAATGGTTTGTTGTTTTCGCTGCAGTTATTGATTTAAAACTTGTTGTCCATTATATTCTATTAGATTTTTCCCTGTTGAAGACTAACGATAATTTGTTCTGTATTATCTTAGTCATAATGTTCTTTACTGGGCTAGTTGAGCTCACCCTTTTCTTTTTTATTCCATTTTTCTCAAGAGCGTGAGAATGTAGCGAGTACTAGTCGGGGTATGGAATGATGGTTCTAGAAGTTATTTTAGTAGTCCTCACCATTTTTGTGAAATAATGTATCAATAATGTGAGACCCCGAATTTTATGAAATAAAAGTATTCAATTTTTTCATTTTGGTAAATGGTTAAATTGATAAAAGGTTAAAGTTAAAGGTGATATGTGAAAATTTTTCAAAGTAGACAAGTTGTCATAAAATACCCGATTACTATTCACTCTAGTATTGTTCACTCGAGTATTTGGGACACTTTTTGTGTCGAAATACTATTCATGAGTTACTATTCACGAGTTACTATTCACGGGAAATATTCGATTAGTCGGGAAATATTTGTACGACGGTACAATCATTGGTGGACCCCACAACAGAATTATTGTCGGATTGAGAAAACGACAAAAATATTTTATTAAAAATAACGGCGAAAGTTTACCATTAATACTGTTGAACTACTCGGTAGTAAAAATACATTAATATGTGTGGTTGCATAGTAGCACACGGTATTGATTATTAATGCTTATGTGAGAAGTCACTCAGTTTGATTCAATTATTGTCAGTTAATAATATGAATTATTTAGCGATAATGACGTTTTGTTTTATTCGTATTATTAACGTAATAAAACAGAAATATCTTTTTATATAAAACAGAATACTTTATTAAAGTTATTCTATAAATAAAATATATTATATTTTATTTAAAAGATTTTGCTTTAAATATGGACCGTCAGATTAAAGTAAATCAATCTGGACCGTTCATGGATTAGTTACTATGCATTCTATTTTTCTATAAATAGAAGCTCATTCCTTCATTATTTTCTTACGAATTCACTGAACTCTAGAGAGAGAAACTATAGAGAGAAAGAAGAAGAGTATTCTGCCACTTAACTACTTCTTTATTTCAATTCTTCTTTAAAACGGTAAGGGGTGTTATTCTTTCTTATTCATGAAGAGAACTTCTGTTATTCCATTCTTTATTATTCTATTGGAATAACCTGTAAAAGTGGCATACCCTATACATGACCTGTATACGCGGCATACCCTATACTTGGTGAAATTCTTATGTTATTCCATTCTTTATTATTCTGTTAGAATAACTTGTATGTGTGGTTTACCCTATACTCGGTGGAATGACCTGTATATGCGGTTTACCCAATACTTGGTGATCTTCTTCTGTTATTTCATTCTTTATTATTATGTTGGAATAACCTGTTTATGCGAAGTACCACATACTTGGTGAAACTCTTTTATTATTCCGTTCTTTACGATTCTGTCGGAATATCCTGTCGGTGTGAATTTCACCTGACCTGGTTCTATCATTTATTATTCCGCATTTATTATTCTGTCGGAATATCTTGTCGGTGTGAATTTCACCTGACCTGGTTCCATATTTATTATTCCGCATTTATTATTCTGTTGGGAATAACCTGTCTGTGCGGTCTCTATAGGATGCATGGTGAATCCTTCTGTTATTCCATTCTTTATTATTCTGTTGGAATAACCTGTCTATGTGGATTGCCACATGCATGGTGAATGATCCTTTATATTCATTCCTTATTAAATTGTGGAAATGATCTGTATACGTGGATTACCGCATGGCTGGTGAAAATCCATTTGCAGTTTCATATATTCTTTATTATACTAATTTGGTTAAAGTTTTGATTTCTATACTCCATGAAATTAGTGGAATATCCTTGATATTTGCGCTTCATCCAGTATCTTTTCATGAAAATATTCTTCTGAGCATTCTTGATTGTTACTTTACAAAGAAGTATCATGTTGACAATTTGGATATTATTAGTTCCTAGATAAACTAATTCTTGAACTTGTTTAATTGAATTCCTATAACATTGTCATCATCCTCATGTTTATTTTATGTTGAAAGTCATCTTTGGCTTACGTGCATAGATGGACTTAGTATGATTATGACCAGGGATCATTCGGTATAATCATGAACTGTGATGTTATAAGTGGTGTGGTAAAAGTCCTCAGTGGCCTGTAATGCATTGATAGAGAGTTTTTGGTATGATTATGACCAGGAATTTTTCGGTATAGTCATGACCATTGATGATTTAATGAATATCCTTGACCCGTAATACAAGGATGATTAGAAGATGTGTTTATTTATTAAGCTGAGTCTCAGTGATAAAAGTTTATGAAAATATTTTTTAATCATAGAAGATAGTAGGTTTTATTCTCTACTTGACTCTTCTAATGGATTGCTTATTCCGCTGCAGTTAAACTTGATATCTATTGTATTTTATCAGTTTAACATTGTTGAAGACTATTGATAATTTATTCTTCATTATCTTAGTCATAATATTTCTTACTGGGCTAGTTGAGCTCACCCTTTTTTTCAATGTTCTCTTCAGGAAATGAGAATATAGCTGGGACAAGTCAGGGAAAGGAGTGATGGTCCAGAAGATAGCATTAGTAGTCCTCACTATTCTGTTAAATAGTGTGACAATAAATGTAATGAGGACTTCTTGAGTATGGATATTGTCTAGATGACAATATTCCTATTAGAACTCTCAGTTTATGTATTGTTGTGACGCCCCCAAAACAGGTCCATTCCACCCAACCTATTCTGAGTCGCCAAATACATGGTACAGATAACAACTATAACTTTATTACAACAATTGTCGTGCGAAATACAACAACACATATGCTATGAGTTTGGGTACAAATATATACCAACTATGACTCATGTCCCAACCTTGGATAGCACGTCACAATGACACATTACATAAAGGTATAGTCAAAAACTGTTTTAGAAATTAGAATCTTTGGGAAGTGCTCAAGGAAACCCTCGTACATGGGAGACCATGCTTCTAGGTTATGATAGATATCATATGGCCACAGAATTATCCTTGGTTGACCCAATAGACCCTAAAGAAAAATAAGAAGGTTACTACCATATTCTTCCCAATGGTGAGTTTTCTCTTGACTTATCATTATCTCCACTGTCTCTAATTGAGAATTATACTTCAAACAAATACCAAGATTATATAGGTAGTGCTCGTAAATATACTCAGCAAGTGGATGAGCACAACCTTGTCTTATGATGACACGAGGTTGTATGTCATTATACATCCTGTAAGATAGTGGCAAAACACCCTTCCAAGTTAAATTCACCTCACCCTCAATATCTATAGACCACCGTTCTATTCCCTTGTTATCCCTCGCTCGACCCAGCTACACTTTTATTACCTGAAAGGAATTGTGAAGCAAAAGGGTGAGCACAACTAGCTCAGTAAAGAATATCATGACTAAAGATAAATTATCAATAGTCTTCAACAGTAATAAATCAGAGATTTAGAACATATGGTAGATGATAAAACTTTTCAACCATAGTTGCAGCGGAACGAGCAATCCATTAGAAGAGTCACATAGACCATAAAGTCTATTATCTTCTCCATGTTAAAAGTCCACCAACAATGTTTTATCCCTGTAACATCAATCAACAGTTCCTTTCCACAATCATATAAATAACTCATAATCATAATTGTAGTTCTAAATTTCTCTTCGCATTCAGGACGAAGATAATTTTCATCACCTGTCTTTACCTGAAACATCAAAGATCATGATTATACCAAATCACAGTTCCTGTTCATAATCATACTAATAAATTCATCTTTGCACTACAGGCCAAAGATATTCATCAACAGTTCATCTTTGCACTACAGGCCAAAAGATATTCAACAACAGGTCATCTTTGCACTACAGGCCAAAGACATTCATATATCAAAGAAATACATAATCATTTCAGAATTTATATAAACAATAATTATAACCATGTTGATAAATTCACATTTTCACTTAAGCTAAAGATATTCAATATAAATTCAATGGTCATGATCATACCAGTCACAATTCAACTTTTCACTACTGGCCAAAGAGAACCCTAGTCATGTTCATACCAATAATCTACCCATCTTTACACTCTAGTGAAAGAGAATTTCAACATCAGGGTTATAAAATGTTATATATAAAAATAATATAATCAATATATAATTTTAATCTCCAGAGTAATATTCATAAATCAACTATAATTTGGTTAGAAAAAGAAACCAATTTTGTCATGAATAGTACCCGTAAATAGTAACTCGTGAATAGTAACTCGTGAATAGTAACTCATGAATAGTAACTCGTGAATAGTAACTTATGAATAGTAACTCATGAATAGTAACTCGTGAATACTAACTCATGAATAATAACTCGTGAATAGTAACTCAAGAATAATAACTCGTGAATAGTAACTCATGAATAGTAACTCATGAATAGTAACTTATGAATAGTAACCCCGACATGAAAAGTTTCAAATTTGATAAAAATCTCTAACCAATATTTCGGCATAATGATATTGAAGAAATAATATCATTTTCGAATAAAATAACATCCCTTACCATCCCTTACCTCAAAAGAGCAGTACTCCTGACTGGAATAACGCTGAACGAACTTGCACCGTATAGCAACACTCAAGATATCAAAATACTCACAAGAATACACTCGATAATATAGAGAGAGAAATAGAGAAAAAACTTCAGTTTCTGGTGTGATTTTCAATTCTAACCTAAGCACCTATTTATAGGAAATTGCTTAGAATACCAAAGTAGAAAATTGAATATAATAATATATTTATAACCAAATTTTCCTTAGCCCACCACATCAAAAACATATTTTTCACACAAATGCACCAAAAATGTAAAACATGTTTTAAACAATTTTTGTAACAAAAATCAATTCAGACTCAATAATTCGGAACTTCAATAATTCGTAATAAATAGCCCTTTTATCAGAAAATTCGAATCTCGCGAGTTTTTATAGGAAATTCAATTCTCTACAACTTTGCAGAAGAAAGTTTTTCTAAATTCCAAACAGAAATTGACAGTAATCCACAAACGGACGATTTTACAGTCTATAATAAATTTTCGGTCAAGAATTGTGTCCACCAACACACAAAACATGTGTTAAACATTTAATCTAACAAAAATACTCTTCCTCCTCATATACTCATATATCCCACATTCATTGTAAAAATATCACCGTTAATATATTATTAAAATAATATATTTAAATGAATTATTTTATCAGAAAAAGATAAAATATTAATTTTTAACAATTGTCACATTTAAAAATTTTCTCCATCTATATCCACATAAAATCAATATTTTCCTCATCATATAAATCAATAATTAATTATTCACAAATAATATTACAGAATCATAGTACCGGCAACCAGGCAATTCCCAGGAAAGAGGGGGCTTTCCAATAAGGATCTCTCCTTACTGGCGCGCAATTAGATGACCAAACCTCTCCTTAGACAGAACTTTCTAGACATTGCCAATAATATTATCTAATAATATTATTCAGATAATATGAATTATTGTTTCGATAATAGAAAATACTGTGTAGTGACAACTATTAAAACAACAGTAATATAAAATATCAACGCAGTAATTATTGAATCAATAAAATATAATATTGAACAGTAATTACTGTAACAATTATTGAGTAGTGCCTTCTTACGTAAGACTCAATAATTGGTGCAATATCGTGTGCTACTGTGCAATAACGCGTATTACTGTGTTTTAACCACCCGGTATTCCAACAGTATTTATAAACAACTTATTTTTGTCGTTTTCTTCATCCAATCGCTTTCCGTTATGGGGTCCACACAAGATTGCGCCGTCGTACGAATATTCTCCGACAGTAAGAATATTCCACGACCAAGCGAATATTCCCCGACAACAATGAATATTTTATAACCACTTGCTTATTTTTGAAAAAAATTCATATATCACCCTTAACTTTAACTTTTTATCAATTTAACCATTTACTAAATAGAAAAATTGAATACTTTTATTTCATAAAATTCGGGGTCTTACAATTGTCGTATGTTACACGACATTTATATAATTAAGTGTGTATTTATATTTTGTACCATGTATTTGGCGACTCAAGATGGGTGATGAATACCTAATTTTGGGGGCGTCACAGTTGGTATCAGAGCTTAGGGATATGATCCCTGGCTAAGATGTGAGATAAGAACTAGGAGGGGAGAGACGGGGAATTCTTTCGTTAGTATGACCTACCTAAGTTTATTTGGTATTTAATTGGTCGGTCAGTGTATAGGGATAATATGGGACATGTTAATTAACCCTTGTTGTGTGACAGTGTTTGAGAATGACATCTGAAAATGCTGAGATAAGCAATGAAGTACATGAGAGTATTGATTCAGCTCAAGCAAAAGGTAACGACCAACAACACGATAATAATCATACTGGTGGCAACGGCTATCGGAACAATGATAACCATCGTGGGGGAAATTATCATACCAAGAATGGTAACCACTTCGGTGGTAATCATGACAAAGATAATAGAAGTGGAAACTACAAGAAGAGAAGGTCATTTAGCCCAATTTTGTCGTGCACCAAAGTCAAGTCCAGCTGGGACGGTGGCACCAAAGGCGGATACGGACAAAATAAAGTCGGTTTTAGGAAGAGCATTTTTCTTGATTTCTCAAAAAGCGAGTAAACCGAACGAAGTTAGCACGTGTTAGTTAATTATAAATTCTTGCGAAGTTTATACCCTATTAGATATCGGTTCTACCCATTCTTTTATCTCTTTCTTGAGTTCAATGTTTAAATTTGACTCTCGAAAAGTTAGATTTTTGTCCTATCGGTTGAAACTCCGTTAGGAGAAACCTTCATTTCATGTGCTATCCAAGTTTTGGATGAGAGTCACAGTTTTGAATGATATTTTTATTGTTAATAAATTTTCTGACATATTCTTGAAGACTTCTTAAACTACCCCTAGTGCATGAAATCGAATTTTGTTTTGACCCTAGTACAAAACCCATTTCTAAAACCCTCAAATATTTCATCAACTAAAAGGATCTGGTTACGTTGATTATAATGAGAGTCATAATAAAAGCGTTGGACTAATGAAAATCATGGGTATATGTGATATTAGTAAGTGTTCTGATGAGTTATGTTGGTTATTATGTGAAAACATGAAAGTTTCTTAGAAATCACAAAGGGTTAAAAAAAAATCAGATTTTGGTAAATACGTAACATGAAATTCAATTGACCATATCTCCTATTATATTTTGAATTTTTGAGTGTGGTGAAGTCCTAGAGTTAGATCTATGAGTTACCTAACTAATCCAAGTGGAATCACTGAAAAAGGTGTTATAAATTTTCGTGCGGACTAATTTTAGCAAAAGAGTCAAAACTTCAAAATGTCCAAAAAGTTGCTGTCACGTTTTTGTAAGGGCTGTTTTGGCCAGTTAATTAGTGAGAAAAATTCAGGCCTTTTGGGACATAAAAGTATATGGTATAAAGAATATCGTGTCCAAAAATGAACTCATTCTGACTTAAAATGAGCAAGTTATGACCATTTCAATATTTAGGTTTTTCTGACGAAAAACGCTATAACCGGAGTTCTATAACTCCGATGACTATGAAATTTAAACTGGAGGCTCATGTTAACATGTGTAAGATTCTGCCAAGATTTGGGAGTTTTTGGAGTTAACCTTGAGGTAGCTAATTTTTTAAGGAATTAATTAGAAATTGATTTTTGAAAAATAGTAAATGAATTTTAAAAATTCTGAGAAAAATATATTTTCATTATGGGACTATATTATGATAAATTCCAGAAAAGAAATATTTTTGGAACTGATTTGGTATTTTTCATGAAAATAGTTTAGTTACGAACATATGAGTTAAATGTGTTATGTGAAGTAACAAAGTTGGAAGATAGGATTTTATGGCTTGGAAATCCTATATAAGGTATATGTAGATTGTTGATAAGGAATTTGATTATTGGTGATGAAATCTTATGAGTATGACATGTTTGAATGATTAAATGCATTATTTGGTAAATTGTAAACAACTGAAATAAATTGTTTATAAGTTTAAGAAGTGATTAAAATATTGTTATAATATTAATGAAATTAGATTATGAGATTATTAAGTGATTGATAACATTGGGATACTCTTGAACCCTGGATAAATTATATTATAAATGTTTAATATTTATCATTTATCTCATTTGATTGATTCTTTATATCATTGTCATGATCCTCATGCTTATATTGTGTTAAAAGTCATCTGTGGCTTACGTGCATAGATGGACTTGGTATGATTATGATCAGGGATTGTTTGGTATAATCATTACCGTAATTGAAAATACGATTATCTTTGGCACGTAGTGCATGGATAATTGTGGTCGTGATACTAAATAATATCCTTGGCCTGTAGTGCAGGGATGATTCGATGATGTGGATTAATTATTGAGCTGAGTCTCAGCAATGAAATATTAATTCATAGATGTGGTAAAAGTCATCTGTGGCTTACGTGCATAGATGGACTTGGTATGATTATGACCAGGGATTGTTCGGTATAATCATGACCGTAATTGAAAACACGATTATCTTTGGCACGTAGTGCATGGATAATTCGTGATCGTGATACTATTAAGCTGAGTCTCAGTATTATTAATTTTACAGTTGTATATCTTTGACCTGTAGTGTGACGCCCCCAAAATAGATCCATTCCATCCAACCTATTCTGAGTCGCCAAATACATGGTACAGAAAACAACTATAACTTTATTACAACAATTGTCGTGCAAAATACAACAACACATATGCTGTGAGTTTGGATACAAATATATACCAAATGTGACTCATGTTCCAACCGTGAACATCACCTCACAATGACACCTTACATAAAGGTATAGTCAAAAATTGTTTTAGAAATTAGAATCTTTGGGAAGTGCTCAAGGAAACCTTCGTACATGGGAGGCCATGCATCTAGGTTATGATAGATATCATATGGCCACAGAATTATCCTTGGTTTACCCAATAGACCCCAAAGAAAAACGAGAAGATTACTATCATATTATTCCCAATGGTGAGTCTTCTCTTGACATATCATTATCTCTACTGTCTCTAATTGAGAATTATACTTTAAACAAACACCAAGATTATATAGGTAGTGCTCGTATATATACTCAGCAAGTGGATGAGCACATCCCTGTCTTATGATGACACGAGGTTGTATGTCGTTAGACATCTTGTATGATAGTGGCAAACCACCCTTCCAACGTTGGGTACACCTTACCCTATTGGATTCACCAAATATAACTACTAAATGAACTTTTCTATACTGCTTCGGGAGAACATCCACAGCTAGAGACCACCGTTCTATTTCCCCGTTACCCTCGCTCGACCCAACTACACTCTTATTACCTGAAAGGAATTGTGAAGCAAAAGGGTGAGCACAACTAGCTCAGTAAAGAATATCATGACTAAAGATAATTAAATTATCAATAGCCTTCATCAATAATAAATCAGAGATTTAGAACATATGGTAAATGATAAAAATTTCAACCATAGTTGCAGCGGAACGAGCAATCCATTAGAAGAGTCAAATAGACTATAAAGTCTATTATCTTCTCCATGTTAAAAATCCATCCACAATGTTTTATCCCTGTAACATCAATCAACAATTCTGGTCCACAATCATATGAATAACTCATAATCATAACTGTAGTTCTAAATTCCTCTTCTCATCCAGGACGAAGATAATTTTCATCACTTATCTTTACCTGAAACATCAAAGATCATGGTTACACCAAATCACATTTCCTGTTCATAATCATACTAATAACTTCATCTTTGCACTACGGCCAAAGATATTCATTTGTATCACCAGTTGGTCATGTTTATCTCAACATCTGTTCATCTTTACACTACTGGCCAAAGATATTCAACAACATGTCATCTTTGCACTACGGGCCAAAGATATTCATCAACAATTCATCTTTGCACTACAGGCCAAAGATATTCATCAATATTTCATCTTTGCACTACAGGCCAAAGATATTAATATCTCAAAGAAATATATAATCATTTAAGAATTTATATAAACAATAATTAGAACCATGTTGATCATTTCACCTTTGCACTTAAGCTAAAGATATTCAATTATAAATTTAATGGTCATGATCATACCAGTCAATAATTCAACTTTGCACTACTGGCCAAAGAGAACCCATAGTCATGATCATACCAAAAATCTACCCATCTTTACACTCAAGTCAAAGAGAAATTTTAACATCAAGGTTATAAAAATGTTATATATGATAATAAAATTAATATAATCAACATATAGATTTAATCTCAAGAGTAATATTCATAAATCAACTATAATTTGGTTAGTAAAAGAAACCAATTTTGTCATGAATAGTAACTCGTGAATAGTAACTCGTGAATAGTAACACCGACTCAAAAATGTAAAAATTCCACAATAAAATTCATACCAATACTTCGGTATAATGATATTGAAAGAATAACATTTCTTAAGCTTATAAACAATTTATTTAAATTGTTTACACTTACAAAATAATGCATTTATAATTACACCGACTTAAATTGTTATCCCTCGCTCGACCCAGCTACACTTTTATTACCTGAAAGGAATTGTGAAGCAAAAGGGTGAGCACAACTAGCTCATTAAAGAATATCATGACTAAAGATAAATTATCAATAGTCTTCAACAGTAATAAATCAGAGATTTAGAACATATGGTAGATGATAAAACTTTTCAACCATAGTTGCAGCGGAACGAGCAATCCATTAGAAGAGTCACATAGACCATAAAGTCTATTATCTTCTCCATGTTAAAAGTCCACCAACAATGTTTTATCCCTGTAACATCAATCAACAGTTCCTTTCCACAATCATATAAATAACTCATAATCATAATTGTAGTTCTAAATTTCTCTTCGCATTCAGGACGAAGATAATTTTCATCACCTGTCTTTACCTGAAACATCAAAGATCATGATTATACCAAATCACAGTTCCTGTTCATAATCATACTAATAAATTCATCTTTGCACTACAGGCCAAAGATATTCATCAACAGTTCATCTTTGCACTACAGGCCAAAAGATATTCAACAACAGGTCATCTTTGCACTACAGGCCAAAGACATTCATATATCAAAGAAATACATAATCATTTCAGAATTTATATAAACAATAATTATAACCATGTTGATAAATTCACATTTTCACTTAAGCTAAAGATATTCAATATAAATTCAATGGTCATGATCATACCAGTCACAATTCAACTTTTCACTACTGGCCAAAGAGAACCCTAGTCATGTTCATACCAATAATCTACCCATCTTTACACTCTAGTGAAAGAGAATTTCAACATCAGGGTTATAAAATGTTATATATAAAAATAATATAATCAATATATAATTTTAATCTCCAGAGTAATATTCATAAATCAACTATAATTTGGTTAGAAAAAGAAATCAATTTTGTCATGAATAGTACCCGTAAATAGTAACTCGTGAATAGTAACTCGTGAATAGTAACTCATGAATAGTAACTCGTGAATAGTAACTTATGAATAGTAACTCATGAATAGTAACTCGTGAATAGTAACTCATGAATAATAACTCGTGAATAGTAACTCATGAATAGTAACTCATGAATAGTAACTTATGAATAGTAACCCCGACATGAAAAGTTTCAAATTTGATAAAAATCTCTAACCAATATTTCGGCATAATGATATTGAAGAAATAATATCATTTTCGAATAAAATAACATCCCTTACCATCCCTTACCTCAAAAGAGCAGTACTCCTGACTGGAATAACGCTGAACGAACTTGCACCGTATAGCAACACTCAAGATATCAAAATACTCACAAGAATACACTCGATAATATAGAGAGAGAAATAGAGAAAAAACTTCAGTTTCTGGTGTGATTTTCAATTCTAACCTAAGCACCTATTTATAGGAAATTGCTTAGAATACCAAAGTAGAAAATTGAATATAATAATATATTTATAACCAAATTTTCCTTAGCCCACCACATCAAAAACATATTTTTCACACAAATGCACCAAAAATGTAAAACATGTTTTAAACAATTTTTGTAACAAAAATCAATTCAGACTCAATAATTCGGAACTTCAATAATTCGTAATAAATAGCCCTTTTATCAGAAAATTCGAATCTCGCGAGTTTTTATAGGAAATTCAATTCTCTACAACTTTGCAGAAGAAAGTTTTTCTAAATTCCAAACAGAAATTGACAGTAATCCACAAACGGACGATTTTACAGTCTATAATAAATTTTCGGTCAAGAATTGTGTCCACCAACACACAAAACATGTGTTAAACATTTAATCGAACAAAAATACTCTTCCTCCTCATATACTCATATATCCCACATTCATTGTAAAAATATCACCGTTAATATATTATTAAAATAATATATTTAAATGAATTATTTTATCAGAAAAAGATAAAATATTAATTTTTAACAATTGTCACATTTAAAAATTTTCTCCATCTATATCCACATAAAATTAATATTTTCCTCATCATATAAATCAATAATTAATTATTCACAAATAATATTACAGAATCATAGTACCGGCAACCAGGCAATTCCCAGGAAAGAGGGGGCTTTCCAATAAGGATCTCTCCTTACTGGCGCGCAATTAGATGACCAAACCTCTCCTTAGACAGAACTTTCTAGATATTACCAATAATATTATCTAATAATATTATTCAGATAATATGAATTATTGTTTCGATAATAGAAAATACTGTGTAGTGACAACTATTAAAACAACAGTAATATAAAATATCAACGCAGTAATTATTGAATCAATAAAATATAATATTGAACAGTAATTACTGTAACAATTATTGAGTAGTGCCTTCTTACGTAAGACTCAATAATTGGTGCAATATCGTGTGCTACTGTGCAACAACGCGTATTACTGTGTTTTAACCACCCGGTATTCCAACAGTATTTATAAACAACTTATTTTTGTCGTTTTCTTCATCCAATCGCTTTCCGTTATGGGGTCCACACAAGATTGCGCCGTCGTACGAATATTCTCCGACAGTAAGAATATTCCACGACCAAGCGAATATTCCCCGACAACAATGAATATTTTATAACCACTTGCTTATTTTTAAAAAAAATTCATATATCACCCTTAACTTTAACTTTTTATCAATTTAACCATTTACTAAATAGAAAAATTGAATACTTTTATTTCATAAAATTCGGGGTCTTACAATTGTCGTATGTTACACGACATTTATATAATTAAGTGTGTATTTATATTTTGTACCATGTATTTGGCGACTCAAGATGGGTGATGAATACCTAATTTTGGGGGCGTCACA
Source organism: Panax notoginseng (assembly GCA_016801055.1). Taxonomy (NCBI): domain Eukaryota; kingdom Viridiplantae; phylum Streptophyta; class Magnoliopsida; order Apiales; family Araliaceae; genus Panax; species Panax notoginseng. The sequence goes on from CM029012.1 coordinate 172,012,547, forward strand.
GTTGGTATCAGAGCTTAGGGATATGATCCCTGGCTAAGATGTGAGATAAGAACTAGGAGGGGAGAGACGGGGAATTCTTTCGTTAGTATGACCTACCTAAGTTTATTTGGTATTTAATTGGTCGGTCAGTGTATAGGGATAATATGGGACATGTTAATTAACCCTTGTTGTGTGACAGTGTTTGAGAATGACATCTGAAAATGCTGAGATAAGCAATGAAGTACATGAGAGTATTGATTCAGCTCAAGCAAAAGGTAACGACCAACAACACGATAATAATCATACTGGTGGCAACGGCTATCGGAACAATGATAACCATCGTGGGGGAAATTATCATACCAAGAATGGTAACCACTTCGGTGGTAATCATGACAAAGATAATAGAAGTGAAAACTACAAGAAGAGAAGGTCATTTAGCCCAATTTTGTCGTGCACCAAAGTCAAGTCTAGCTGGGACGGTGGCACCAAAGGCGGATACGGACAAAACAAAGTCGGTTTTAGGAAGAGCATTTTTCATGATTTCTCAAAAAGCGAGTAAACCGAACGAAGTTAGCACGTGTTAGTTAATTATAAATTCTTGCGAAGTTTATACCCTATTAGATATCGGTTCTACCCATTCTTTTATCTCTTTCTTGAGTTCAATGTTTAAATTTGACTCTCGAAAAGTTAGATTTTTGTCCTATCGGTTGAAACTCCGTTAGGAGAAACCTTCATTTCATGTGCTATCCAAGTTTTGGATGAGAGTCACAGTTTTGAATGATATTTTTATTGTTAATAAATTTTCTGACATATTCTTGAAGACTTCTTAAACTACCCCTAGTGCATGAAATCGAGTTTTGTTTTGACCCCAGTACAAAACCCATTTCTAAAACCCTCAAATATTTCATCAACTAAAAGGATCTGGTTACGTTGATTATAATGAGAGTCATAATAAAAGCGTTGGACTAATGAAAATCATGGGTATATGTGATATTAGTAAGTGTTCTGATGAGTTATGTTGGTTATTATGTGAAAACATGAAAGTTTCTTAGAAATCACAAAGGGTTAAAAAAAATCAGATTTTGGTAAAAACGTAACATGAAATTCAATTGACCATATCTCCTATTATATTTTGAATTTTTGAGTGTGGTGAAGTCCTAGAGTTAGATCTATGAGTTACCTAACTAATCCAAGTGGAATCACTGAAAAAGGTGTTATAAATTTTCGTGCGGACTAATTTTAGCAAAAGAGTCAAAACTTCAAAATGTCCAAAAAGTTGCTGTCACGTTTTTGTAAGGGCTGTTTTGGCCAGTTAATTAGTGAGAAAAATTCAGGCCTTTTGGGACATAAAAGTATATGGTATAAAGAATATCGTGTCCAAAAATGAACTCATTCTGACTTAAAATGAGCAAGTTATGACCATTTCAATATTTAGGTTTTTCTGACGAAAAACGTTATAACCGGAGTTCTATAACTCTGATGACTATGAAATTTAAACTGGAAGCTCATGTTAACATGTGTAAGATTCTGCCAAGATTTGGGAGTTTTTGGAGTTAACCTTGAGGTAGCTAATTTCTTAAGGAATTAATTAGAAATTGATTTTTGAAAAATAGTAAATGAATTTTAAAAATTCTGAGAAAAATATATTTTCATTATGAGACTATATTATGATAAATTCCAGAAAAGAAATATTTTTGGAACTGATTTGGTATTTTTCATGAAAATAGTTTAGTTACGAACATATGAGTTAAATGTGTTATGTGAAGTAACAAAGTTGGAAGATAGGATTTTATGGCTTGGAAATCCTATATAAGGTATATGTAGATTGTTGATAAGGAATTTGATTATTGGTGATGAAATCTTATGAGTATGACATGTTTGAATGATTAAATGCATTATTTGGTAAATTGTAAACAACTGAAATAAATTGTTTATAAGTTTAAGAAGTGATTAAAATATTGTTATAATATTAATGAAATTAGATTATGAGATTATTAAGTGATTGATAACATTGGGATACTCTTGAACCCTGGATAAATTATATTATAAATGTTTAATATTTATCATTTATCTCATTTGATTGATTCTTTATATCATTGTCATGATCCTCATGCTTATATTGTGTTAAAAGTCATCTGTGGCTTACGTGCATAGATGGACTTGGTATGATTATGATCAGGGATTGTTTGGTATAATCATTACCGTAATTGAAAATACGATTATCTTTGGCACGTAGTGCATGGATAATTGTGGTCGTGATACTAAATAATATCCTTGGCCTGTAGTGCAGGGATGATTCGATGATGTGGATTAATTATTGAGCTGAGTCTCAGCAATGAAATATTAATTCATAGATGTGGTAAAAGTCATCTGTGGCTTACGTGCATAGATGGACTTGGTATGATTATGACCAGGGATTGTTCGGTATAATCATGAGCGTAATTGAAAACACGATTATCTTTGGCACGTAGTGCATGGATAATTCGTGATCGTGATACTATTAAGCTGAGTCTCAGTATTATTAATTTTACAGTTGTATATCTTTGACCTGTAGTGTGACGCCCCCAAAATAGATCCATTCCATCCAACCTATTCTGAGTCGCCAAATACATGGTACAGAAAACAACTATAACTTTATTACAACAATTGTCGTGCAAAATACAACAACACATATGCTGTGAGTTTGGATACAAATATATACCAAATGTGACTCATGTTCCAACCGTGAACATCACCTCACAATGACACCTTACATAAAGGTATAGTCAAAAATTGTTTTAGAAATTAGAATCTTTGGGAAGTGCTCAAGGAAACCTTCGTACATGGGAGGCCATGCATCTAGGTTATGATAGATATCATATGGCCACAGAATTATCCTTGGTTTACCCAATAGACCCCAAAGAAAAACGAGAAGATTACTATCATATTATTCCCAATGGTGAGTCTTCTCTTGACATATCATTATCTCTACTGTCTCTAATTGAGAATTATACTTTAAACAAACACCAAGATTATATAGGTAGTGCTCGTATATATACTCAGCAAGTGGATGAGCACATCCCTGTCTTATGATGACACGAGGTTGTATGTCGTTAGACATCTTGTATGATAGTGGCAAACCACCCTTCCAACGTTGGGTACACCTTACCCTATTGGATTCACCAAATATAACTACTAAATGAACTTTTCTATACTGCTTCGGGAGAACATCCACAGCTAGAGACCACCGTTCTATTTCCCCGTTACCCTCGCTCGACCCAACTACACTCTTATTACCTGAAAGGAATTGTGAAGCAAAAGGGTGAGCACAACTAGCTCAGTAAAGAATATCATGACTAAAGATAATTAAATTATCAATAGCCTTCATCAATAATAAATCAGAGATTTAGAACATATGGTAAATGATAAAAATTTCAACCATAGTTGCAGCGGAACGAGCAATCCATTAGAAGAGTCAAATAGACTATAAAGTCTATTATCTTCTCCATGTTAAAAATTCATCCACAATGTTTTATCCCTGTAACATCAATCAACAATTCTGGTCCACAATCATATGAATAACTCATAATCATAACTGTAGTTCTAAATTCCTCTTCTCATCCAGGACGAAGATAATTTTCATCACCTATCTTTACTTGAAACATCAAAGATCATGGTTACATCAAATCACATTTCCTGTTCATAATCATACTAATAACTTCATCTTTGCACTACGGCCAAAGATATTCATTTGTATCACCAGTTGGTCATGTTTATCTCAACATCTGTTCATCTTTACACTACTGGCCAAAGATATTCAACAACATGTCATCTTTGCACTACGGGCCAAAGATATTCATCAACAATTCATCTTTGCACTACAGGCCAAAGATATTCATCAATATTTCATCTTTGCACTACAGGCCAAAGATATTAATATCTCAAAGAAATATATAATCATTTAAGAATTTATATAAACAATAATTATAACCATGTTGATCATTTCACCTTTGCACTTAAGCTAAAGATATTCAATTATAAATTCAATGGTCACGATCATACCAGTCAACAATTCAACTTTGCACTACTGGCCAAAGAGAACCCATAGTCATGATCATACCAAAAATCTACTCATCTTTACACTCAAGTCAAAGAGAAATTTTAACATCAAGGTTATAAAAATGTTATATATGATAATAAAATTAATATAATCAACATATAGATTTAATCTCAAGAGTAATATTCATAAATCAACTATAATTTGGTTAGTAAAAGAAACCAATTTTGTCATGAATAGTAACTCGTGAATAGTAACTCGTGAATAGTAACACCGACTCAAAAATATAAAAATTCCACAATAAAATTCATACCAATACTTCGGTATAATGATATTGAAAGAATAACATTTCTTAAGCTTATAAACAATTTATTTAAATTGTTTACACTTACTAAATAATGCATTTAATCATTCAAAAATACCAAACTCATAAGATTTTATCACCAATAATCAAAACTCTCATCAAAAATCTGCATATACCTCATATAGGATTCTGAAGCCATAAAATCCTATTTTTCCAATTTTCTTACTTCACATAACATATTTAATTCATTTACTCATAACTAATCCATTTTCATGAAAAATACCAAATCAGTTTCAAAAATATTTCTTTTCTGGGATTTAGCATAATATAGTCTCATATTGAACATATATTTTTCTCAGAATTTTTAAAACTCATTTACTATTTTTCATATGGCCAAAACCACCGAATATTTAGACATTTATCAAAAATTATACTTTTGTCCAAAAATTCTGAAATTAACAGAGTATACTTCCATCATATACATGTACTCCCAATAAAAATTTCATCAATTTTGGAGTTAACCACAAGAAATTATAAGCAGTTACTTTTAAAATAGTCTTTTCTCATAAAATTCATAACTCTCAATCTATACATCCAAAAATCACCATTTTTGGACACAATCAATAAAACTCATCAAAATATCATTTCAAATTTTTCCAGAATTTTTGAAGGTCAGAAAAATTACGAAACTGAAAAACATAACAACCCTTAAAATTCCTTACTATCCCTTACTATCCCTTACTATCCCTTACCTCAAAAGAGCAGTACTTATGATCGGTATAAGGCTGAAGGAAACTTGCACTGATGAATAGCAACTCACCAAGTATCTAAATACTCACAAAATACACTCAATAATCTAGAGAGAGAAAGAGAGAAAGCTTATGTTTCTGGTGTGATTTTCAATTCTAACTTAGCCCTCTATTTATAGGAAAATTTTGGTAGGTTTGACCTGCAACCTGATGGCTTTACCTGCTACTATTCTCACCCACCACATTTAAAATATAATTCAGTACATTTTTTCACCAACCACAAGTGGGGCCCACCAATTCTAGAATTTTCCACCAAAAATGATTTATAACCTGATTTCTGAATCAGCCACCTCTTAAAATTCATAACAAATCATACGTTCATTTTTAACGGTTCAAAATTTGTGGGCATATACTCAACTTATATATGTATAACATATCCAAAAATTACCACGATCCAACGGTCGGATTAAAAATTATAACCCCCGCAAAATATCTCAAAAACCCTGATTTTTAATACCTCCACTCCAACAAAAATACGGATAAAAATCTCAACATTAACTCCTTCATTTTTTAACCACAAAAATATATCCCTCATTTATATCCACATAAAATAAATATTTTCTTATCATATGAATCAATAATTAATTATTCAGAAATAATATTATAGAATCATATTTATGACAACCAGGCCGTTCTCAGGAAAGAGGGGGCTTTTCAATAAGGATTTTTCCTTACTGGCGCGCAATTAGATGACCAAACCTCTCTTTAGACAGAACTTTCTAGACATTGCCAATAATGTTATCTAATAATATTATTCAAATAATATGAATTATTGATCTGATAATAGGAAATACTGTGCAGCAACAATTATTGAACAACAATAATACAAAATTTCAACGTAGCAATTATTGAATCAATAAAATAAAATATTGAACAGTAATTACTGTAATAATTATTGAGTAGTGCCTTCTTACGTAAGAATCAATAATTTCAAAAATACTATGCAATACCGTGTGCTACTGTGCAATAACGCGTATTACTGTATTTTAACCACCGGGTATTCCAACAGTGTTAACGGTAACAACTACGCCGTTATTTGTAAAAACTCAAATTTGTCGTTTTCTTCACCCGACAGTTATTCTGTTATGGGGCCCACAAATGGCTGCGCCGTCGTACGAATATTCCCCGACAGAAAGAATATTCCCCGACAACAATGATTATTTTATAACCACTTGCTTATTTTGAAAAAAAAATCATATTTCACTCATAACTTTAAACTTTTATCAATTTAACCATTTACTGAATAGTAATTATAAGAAAAATTGCATACTTTTATTTCATAAAATTCGGGGTCTTACAATCTCCCCTCCTTATGAAATTTCGTTCCCGAAATTTACGTACCTGGTATTTCGAAGAGTTGAGAATACCTTGCTTTCATTTCAGATTCTATCTCTCAGATCATCATGATTTCTCCATTGCTCTTCTCCCATGATAACTTCATTTGGGTTCCTCATTTGTTGGGAAGTCATGACAACCGCCATCCCTCGAACTACTCGGCTTTGACTTGTCTGGAGCAGCATTTGGCGTCATCATTACCGTTGGAATATACATTTCTATAGGACATATTCCTCCCTTAACTGCCTCTTCGTACTCCTCATTCATGATCTGAATCATCAATCTTCGATCCATATCGGATTCAGGTTGACCGCTATGTACAGGGTAATTCAAAACTCGATGTTGGGTTCTCCCAATTGCTTTCCAAAAAGAGAAATTCATATCATCTATTTTAGCCTTCTTAGATCGAACATCTCTTTCCACAATATCCACGTGTCGTGCGGCTTTTGCCCATGCATCACTTATTCTCACTCGTTCAATTCTTTCTTCTTTCAGCTCAGATTCCATTTTTATCATCTTATACTCTGCCAAAGAATGCTTCTGTTCAAGCATCACATATCGGGTAACACAAGCTTGAATTGTTGCATCCTTTTGTTCCACGACCGCCTGTCGTTCTTCTGCCTGCTCTTCTAACTCATGAATACGATTTTAAAATTCTACATTTTGATCATATAATACCTCTAATAAACTCTCCTCTGGTACTTCTTCTTCCTCTTCTTCCTCAGTCTCAGCTGTTACCTCTGCGACTATCTCGGGTGTAACTATCAATTCTTCACTCACCACATGGATATCTCTAATTCCTTCTTCGTCTGACATCACATTATCACGGTTAGTGATTAGAGGTATCCCCACAGTCTCATTCACTCCATTATTAGCATTCTCAGCTGCCATTCTCAAATACTGCCATAAAACAAGGGTTAATTAAACAAATTAACATATCACATAATATCCCAATATTATGACTGACCAATAAATAAGCTTAGGTAGGACACACCAGCGAAGGATTTACTCATCTCTCTCCTCCTAGTTGTATTCCCCGATCTCCGCCAGAGATCATATCCCTAAGCTCTGATACCAAATGTAAAGACCCCAAAATAGGTCCATTCCACCCAACCCATTCTGAGTCGCCAAATACATGGTACAGAAAATAACTACAACTTTATTACAATAATTGTCGTGCAAAATACAACAACACATATGCTGTGAGTTTGGATACAAATATATACCAAATGTGACTCATGATCCAACCGTGGACATCACCTCACAATGACACCTTACATAAAGGTATAGTCAAAAACTGTTTTAGAAATTAGAATCTTTGGGAAGTGCTCAAGGAAACCTTCGTACATGGGAGGCCACGCGTCTAGGTTATGATAGATATCATATGGCCACAGAATTATCCTTGGTTGACCCAATAGACCCCAAAGAAAAACGAGAAGATTACTATCATATTCTTCCCAATGGTGAGTCTTCTCTTGACATATCATTATCTCTACTGTCTCTAATTGAGAATTATACTTCAAACAAACACCAAGATTATATAGGTAGTGCTCGTATATATACTCAGCAAGTGGATGAGCACATCCCTGTCTTATGATGACACGAGGTTGTATGTCGTTAGACATCTTGTATGATAGTGGTAAACCACCCTTCCAACGTTGGGTACACCTTACCCTATTGGATTCACCAAATATAACTACTAAATGAACTTTTCTATACTGCTTCGGGAGAACATCCACAGCTAGAGACCACCGTTCTATTTCCCCGTTACCCTCGCTCGACCCAACTACACTCTTATTACCTGAAAGGAATTGTGAAGCAAAAGGGTGAGCACAACTAGCTCAGTAAAGAATATCATGACTAAAGATAATTAAATTATCAATAGCCTTCATCAATAATAAATCAGAGATTTAGAACATATGGTAAATGATAAAAATTTCAACCATAGTTGCAGCGGAACGAGCAATCCATTAGAAGAGTCAAATAGACTATAAAGTCTATTATCTTCTCCATGTTAAAAATCCATCCACAATGTTTTATCCCTGTAACATCAATCAACAATTCTGGTCCACAATCATATGAATAACTCATAATCATAACTGTAGTTCTAAATTCCTCTTCTCATCCAGGACGAAGATAATTTTCATCACTTATCTTTACCTGAAACATCAAAGATCATGGTTACACCAAATCACATTTCCTGTTCATAATCATACTAATAACTTCATCTTTGCACTACGGCCAAAGATATTCATTTGTATCACCAGTTGGTCATGTTTATCTCAACATCTGTTCATCTTTACACTACTGGCCAAAGATATTCAACAACATGTCATCTTTGCACTACGGGCCAAAGATATTCATCAACAATTCATCTTTGCACTACAGGCCAAAGATATTCATCAATATTTCATCTTTGCACTACAGGCCAAAGATATTAATATCTCAAAGAAATATATAATCATTTAAGAATTTATATAAACAATAATTAGAACCATGTTGATCATTTCACCTTTGCACTTAAGCTAAAGATATTCAATTATAAATTTAATGGTCATGATCATACCAGTCAATAATTCAACTTTGCACTACTGGCCAAAGAGAACCCATAGTCATGATCATACCAAAAATCTACCCATCTTTACACTCAAGTCAAAGAGAAATTTTAACATCAAGGTTATAAAAATGTTATATATGATAATAAAATCAATATAATCAACATATAGATTTAATCTCAAGAGTAATATTCATAAATCACCTATAATTTGGTTAGTAAAAGAAACCAATTTTGTCGTGAATAGTAACTCGTGAATAGTAACTCGTGAATAGTAACACCGACTCAAAAATGTAAAAATTCCATAATAAAATTCATACCAATACTTCGGTATAATGATATTGAAAGAATAACATTTCTTAAGCTTATAAACAATTTATTTAAATTGTTTACACTTACTAAATAATGCATTTAATCATTCAAAAATACCAAACTCATAAGATTTTATCACCAATAATCAAAACTCTCATCAAAAATCTGCATATACCTCATATAGGATTCTGAAGCCATAAAATCCTATTTTTCCAATTTTCTTACTTCACATAACATATTTAATTCATTTACTCATAACTAATCCATTTTCATGAAAAATACCAAATCAGTTTCAAAAATATTTCTTTTCTGGGATTTAGCATAATATAGTCCCATATTGAACATATATTTTTCTCAGAATTTTTAAAACTCATTTACTATTTTTCATATGGCCAAAACCACCGAATATTTAGACATTTATCAAAAATTATACTTTTGTCCAAAAATTCTGAAATTAACAGAGTATACTTCCATCATATACATGTACTCCCAATAAAAATTTCATCAATTTTGGAGTTAACCACAAGAAATTATAAGCAGTTACTTTTAAAATAGTCTTTTCTAATAAAATTCATAACTCTCAATCTATACATCTAAAAATCACCATTTTTAGACACAATCAATAAAACTCATCAAAATATCATTTCAAATTTTTCCAGAATTTTTGAAGGTCAGAAAAATTACGAAACTGAAAAACATAACAACCCTTAAAATTCCTTACTATCCCTTACTATCCCTTACTATCCCTTACCTCAAAAGAGCAGTACTTCTGATCGGTATAAGGCTGAAGGAAACTTGCACTGATGAATAGCAACTCACCAAGTATCTAAATACTCATAAAATACACTCAATAATCTAGAGAGAGAAAGAGAGAAAGCTTATGTTTCTGGTGTGATTTTCAATTCTAACTTAGCCCTCTATTTATAGGAAAATTTTGGTAGGTTTGACCTGCAACCTGATGGCTTTACCTGCTACTATTCCCACCCACCACATTTGAAATATAATTCAGCACATTTTTTCACCAACCACAAGTGGGGCCCACCAATTCTAGAATTTTCTACCAAAAATGATTTATAACCTGATTTCTGAATCAGCCACCTCTTAAAATTTATAACAAATCATACGTTCATTTTTAACGGTTCAAAATTTGTGGACATATACTCAACTTATATATGTATAACATATCCAAAAATTACCACGATCCAACGGTCGGATTAAAAATTATAACCCCCGCAAAATATCTCAAAACCCTGATTTTTAATACCTCCATTCCAACAAAAATACGGATAAAAATCTCAACATTAACTCCTTCATTTTTTAACCACAAAAATATATCCCTCATTTATATCCACATAAAATAAATATTTTCTTATCATATGAATCAATAATTAATTATTCAGAAATAATATTACAGAATCACATTTATGACAACCAGGCCGTTCCCAGGAAAGAGAGGGCTTTCCAATAAGGATTTTTCCTTACTGGCGCGCAATTAGATGACCAAACCTCTCCTTAGACAGAACTTTCTAGACATTGCCAATAATGTTATCTAATAATATTATTCAAATAATATGAATTATTGATCTGATAATAGGAAATACTGTGCAGCAACAATTATTGAACAACAATAATACAAAATTTCAACGTAGCAATTATTGAATCAATAAAATAAAATATTGAACAGTAATTACTGTAATAATTATTGAGTAGTGCCTTCTTACGTAAGAATCAATAATTTCAAAAATACTATGCAATACCGTGTGCTACTGTGCAATAACGCGTATTACTGTATTTTAACCACCGGGTATTCCAACAGTGTTAACGGTAACAACTACGCCGTTATTTGTAAAAACTCAAATTTGTCGTTTTCTTCACCCGACAGTTATTCTGTTATGGGGCCCACAAATGGCTGCGCCGTCGTACGAATATTCCCCGACAGAAAGAATATTCCCCGACAACAATGATTATTTTATAACCACTTGCTTATTTTGAAAAAAAAATCATATTTCACTCATAACTTTAAACTTTTATCAATTTAACCATTTACTGAATAGTAATTATAAGAAAAATTGCATACTTTTATTTCATAAAATTCGGGGTCTTACATGTAGTGCAAAGATGAACTGTTGATTATTGGTTATACAATTGGCATGTAGTGCAAAAATGAATTGTTAATAAATATCTTTGGCCGTATTGCAAAGATGAATTTAATGTTTTCAACGATAAAGGTATTCAAGGTATCCTCACCTCTTCGTCATACCAGGTACGTACGTAAATTTTGAGGGCGAAATTTCATAAGGAGGGGAGATTGCGAGACCCCGAATTTTATGAAATAAAAGTATTCAATTTTTCTATTTTGGTAAATAGTTAAATTGATAAAAGGTTAAAGTTAAAGGTGATATGTGAAAATTTTTCAAAGTAGACAAGTTGTCATAAAATACCCGATTACTATTCACTCTAGTATTGTTCACTCGAGTATTTGGGACACTTTTTGTGTCGAAATACTATTCACGAGTTACTATTCACGAGTTACTATTTACGGGAAATATTCGATTAGTCGGAAAATATTTGTACGACGGTACAATCATTGGTGGACCCCACAACAGAGTTATTGTCGGATTGAGAAAACGACAAAAATATTTTATTAAAAATAACGGCGAAAGTTTTACCGTTAACACTGTTGAACTACTCGGTAGTAAAAGTATATTAATATGTGTGGTTGCATAGTAGCACACGGTATTGATTATTAATGCTTATGTGAGAAGTCACTCAGTTTGATTCAATTATTGTCAGTTAATAATATGAATTATTTAGCGATAATGACGTTTTGTTTTATTCGTATTATTAACGTAATAAAACAGAAACATCTTTTTATATAAAACAGAATACTTTATTAAAGTTATTCTATAAATAAAATATATTATATTTTATTTAAAAGATTTTACTTTAAATATGGACTGTCAGATTAAAGTAAATCAATCTGGACCGTTCATGGATTAGTTACTATGCATTCTATTTTCCTATAAATAGAAGCTCATTCCTTCGTTATTTTCTTACGAATTCACTGAACTCTAGAGAGAGAAACTATAGAGAGAAAGAAGAAGAGTATTCTGCCACTTAATTACTTCTTTATTTCAGTTCTTCTTTAAAACGGTAAGGGGTGCTATTCTTTCTTATTCATGAAGAGAACTTCTGTTATTCTATTCTTTATTATTCTGTTGGAATAACCTGTAAAAGTGGCATACCCTATACATGACCTGTATACGCGGTATACCATATACTTGGTGAAATCCTTATGTTATTCCATTCTTTATTATTCTGTTGGAATAACCTGTATGTGTGGTTTACCCTATACTCGGTGGAATGACCTGTATATGTGGTTTACCCAATACTTGGTGATCTTCTTCTGTTATTTCATTCTTTATTATTATGTTGGAATAACCTGTTTATGCGAAGTACCACATACTTGGTGAAACTCTTTTATTATTTCGTTCTTTACGATTCTGTCGGAATATCCTGTCGGTGTGAATTTCACCTGACCTGGTTCCATCATTTATTATTCCGCATTTATTATTCTGTCGGAATATCCTGTCGGTGTGAATTTCACCTGACCTGGTTCCATATTTATTATTCCGCATTTATTATTCTGTTGGGAATAACCTGTCTGTGCGGTCTCTATCGCATGCATGGTGAATCATTCTGTTATTCCATTCTTTATTATTCTGTTGGAATAACCTGTCTATGTGGATTGCCACATGCTTGGTGAATGATCCTTTATATTCATTCCTTATTAAATTGTGAAAATGATCTGTATACGTGGATTACCGCATGGCTGGTGAAAATCCATTTGCAGTTTCATATATTCTTTATTATACTAATTTGGTTAAAATTTTGATTTCTATACTCCATGAAATTAGTGGAATATCCTTGATATTTGCGCTTCATCCAGTATCTTTTCATGAAAATATTCTTCTGAGCATTCTTGACTGTTACTTTACAAAGAAGTATCATGTTGACAATTTGAATATTATTAGTTCCTAGATAAACTAATTCTTGAACTTGTTTAATTGAATTCCTATAACATTGTCATCATCCTCATGTTTATTTTATGTTAAAAGTCATCTTTGGCTTACGTGCATAGATGGACTTAGTATGATTATGACCAGGGATCATTCGGTATAATCATGAACTGTGATGTTATAAGTGGTGTGGTAAAAGTCCTCAGTGGCCTGTAATGTATTGATAGACAGTTTTTGGTATGATTATGACCAGGGATTTTTCGGTATAGTCATGACCATTGATGATTTAATGAATATCCTTGGCCCGTAATACAAGGATGATTAGAAGATGTGGTTTATTTATTAAGTTGAGTCTCAGTGATAAAAGTTGATGAAAATATTTTTTAATCATAGAAGATAGTAAGTTTTATTCTCTACTTGACTCTTCTAATGGATTGCTTATTCCGCTGTAGTTAAACTTGATGTCTATTGTATTTTATCTGTTTTACATTGTTGAAGACTATTGATAATTTATTCTTCATTATCTTAGTCATAATATTTCTTACTGGACTAGTTGAGCTCACCCTTTCTTTCAATGTTCTCTTTAGGAAATGAGAATATAGCTGGGACAAGTCAGGGAAATGAGTGATAGTCCAGAAGATAGCATTAGTAGTCCTCACTATTCTGTTAAATAGTGTGACAATAAATGTAATGAGGACTTCTTGAGTATGGATATTGTCTAGATGACAATATTTCTATTAGAACTCTCAGTTTATGTATTGTCGTATGTTACACGATATTTATATAATTAAGTGTGTATTTGTATTTTGTACCATGTATTTGACGACTCAAGATGGGTAATGAATACCTAATTTTGGGGGAGTCACAAATAATTGTAATGAGGACTTATTTGAGTGTGGATATTGTCTAGATGACAATATTTGTATTTGAACTCACAGTTCTTATGTTGTAACAGTAAAGATGTAGTTATTTCTGTACCATGTATTTTGGCGACTGAGAATGGGTGTTGTATACCTATTTTTGGGGCGTCACAAACTAGATATGACTTATATTTATAGATGTTATTTGTTTTTTAAAATATAGTCGTTATAATATGGCCGTTGGAATATGGTCGTTGGATTATGTCCGTTGGAATTTTTTTGAATTCATTGATTAGTTTAATCTTTCTATATTATAGTCCACGGGATAGTTCACAAGATAGTCCATCTGCTGGAAGGAGTGAAGACTAAAGGACATTTGCTGATGTCAGATGGACTAAATATAGTCCAGTAGATAGTCCATCTACTGGAGATGCTCTTTGCGTTGGGTCTTGAGTTCTTCTAGGGGGACCGATGTTTTCCGACCTAGGTAGTGACCGGCCGAATTTTTTTTTTGACTAACAAATAACTAATGTGATTTATTGGAACTTAAATTTTTACGAAATACAGTGATTTATGTGTCATTTGGATACATGTAAAAAATAGGGTTGCACAGACTGTACAACTCTATATTTTATATGTATCCAAATGACACCTAAATCACTGTATTTTATAAAAATTTTAGTTTTAATAAATCATATTAATTATTTAATAGTCAAAAGCCAAAAAAAAATAAAAATCAACCAATCACTACCCATGTCGAAAAACTACGATTTCCTGGACTTATGTTTTGCTCAACTACGTACACTATACCTATACGCCCATTATTACTACTATTATACATTAAAAGTTAATGATAAAAAAATGAATGAAGCTTTATTTATATTCATTGCGCTCCATCTCACATATTTTGATTTTAAGACTAATGTATTTATTACTGCCTATTTACATATTTTTATTTCAGTTTTTGACTTTTTAACAATAACAATTATATTGCAATGAAAACATAGAATTGTTACTAACAAAAATATTATATTATATTGACAAAAATTGACGAGAAGGGTAATGGTGAGAAAACGCCACCTTATTTATATTTTTTCTTTTTTAAATTGACAAATTATTTAAATTTTTGAAAGTCAATATAAAATATTTTAAACTCAAAATTAATATGATTATCGTTTGATTGCATCTTAATACATTTTAATAGCCTACATCTTTGTATTAAGAAGGTTTCTAAATAAAGACTCATATTTGTATTTTAACTATCCAGATAATCTCTTAATACAAAGATGTGAATTCTTAAGATACATTAAGATGAGAACTTTTAATATGCAATAAAACACTACCAGTTGCAAAATTTCTTAAACAATAAATGCTATAATTAATAGTTGTATTTTAAAAATAATTTACAATCTTCATCATTATAAAGTTTAAAATTAAATAAATTTTTATCAATTTAAAATCAACTTAAAAAGTTAATACTCCTTCATTTCAAGAATAAAAATTTTTATTACTATTTTAAGCAATTTCAAGTTAAATATCTACTTACGATAAATACTTTATTTTTTTTTACAATAAATTACTTATAATACCCTTGTATTAAATGTAATGTCATATTTCTTTTCTATATTTATGGAGTGTAAAAAACTATACAAATTGATGAAAATTTAAATATGAATAATTTTATTATTCGATCATTTTTCTTTATATACTCAAAAAATTAACCACAACTTTTATCCTAAGACAGACAAATAGAGTAATAATCTTATAGTATTTTGAAACCCAAGAAATACTAAATTTTCACGTTTTTAAAATTTTCAAACATATCCTAAATAGAAAAGGTTAAGGAAAGAACACCAGCAAATAAGGGTGTAAATGAATCGAGTCGAGTCGAGTCGATTATTGAGTTGTTCAGATTTGGTTCACAAAATTTATCGAGTATAAAATAAGATTTGATTGAAGTTCGTTTAACTATCGAGTCGAGTACGATATCAAATCGAGCCCGAGTAGTTTGAATTTTTTCGAACGAATATGACTCGAGTATCAATAGAAAATTACAATTTGAGGAGGTTCGAGTAAATTATCGAACTTTAAAATTTGTTTATATTTGACTTATTTATCGAGTTGAACTCGAATAGAATTTTTTATCGAACTAGTATGAATCGAGTCCGAAATGATTGTTCATTTAACTGCAAAGGGTAAAAGTGGAAAAGAGAAAGTACCAGCGACAAGGAGCTTCCTTCCCCTCTATTTTACACTGTATATAAAGAGAAGAAGCGCCAGATACAAATCGCAAGCTCTCTTCACTTTATCACAATTTGAATTATCTGTTTGTGTGAGTTAGGGTTAGGGTTTGGGGTTTTTAGCTTCGTAGCAATAATCAGCGATGGAAGAGATAACAGAGGGACTTAACAATACCACCATCGCTGGTGATGCTCCCAAGAAAAATCGCATTCAGGTCTCACACACTAAGAAACCCTTGTTTTTCTACGTTAAACTCGCCAAGGTATTCTCTCCCTAATTAAATGTATATCCTGGATTCCGAGTTAAATTTTGTTTTTAATGGGCTTGAATGAGTCAAATTGGTGTTGCAATTTGCAGAGGTATATGCAACAGCACAATGAGGTGGAGCTTTCTGCCCTTGGCATGGGTATTCTTTCTTCATCTTCTTTGTTCTACCCTTTAATTTGTGGCAGTTATTATTTATTTTATTTTATTAACTCTCTGTTATTTGTTGTTGTTTGCATGATGTATCTATACACACCTACGCTGTACCATGTAACTCCATTGTTGAGTTCAGAATTACTTACCTTGTTTTTTTTCCTTTGTAGTTTTAATTTTTAAATGTCCGGTGTTGCCTATATGTGTCATATAGTGCTTAGGTTTGTTTGATTTCTATCTTTTGTACTGCTAGGGAACTTTCATAGTAGACATATGTAACTATTTGGGTTGAGCAAAAGACTATTGATTTATATGTTTATGGAAGTTTGGATGTGTATTCTTTGTTGAAAAATTTAATGTGGATCAATAAAATTAGAAACATATATCTATGTCGGGCAGTCGGGGCTTATTTTGATTAACATTGATTTGAAAGTTGAATTAGTTTTTGACTGCTGATTAGTTTTTGCTGTTTTCATATTGTGCTTTCTTTCAAGTTACTTTGAAGCTCTGAATCTTGTCCTTGCTTGTGTACTCATGTTTTGTGTCCTTCGTTCTTGTCTCTTTCTTATGAGTTCTGGATACTGAGATGGTAAAATGTTTGAATGATATATTGTTATGTTTTGGAGATTATGATGAATGCTCAAACAGCTTATTCTTTACTTCCACCAATATTCAATATCCCATTCAAATTTGCAATCACTCAGTTTCTTATCATCTTTTACATAAAGTATGTAGCTATATTCCATTTAATTAGATACATTGTAATTATTTCCAGTGATGTGATGGAACTGTAACTCTTTAGATGATTTATTTGAAACTAGGGCATGATGTAGATTTAATCATGGTGGCGCAGGCTTTTCCTACTTTTTTTTGTTTGTTTGTTAGGTCCGTAATGTACATGGGTGACAGGGCCCCTTGGACCCTTGGTGCCTCTTTGAATATATACTTTACTTTACTTGGGAAATAAAATTGAGGTTGAAATGTTACAACTCTTTTGGGCGTTTTCCTTGTGCTAATGAGTTCATTCTATTGTGTATATGCAGCTATTGCCACAGTTGTCACCATTGCAGAAATTCTTAAAAACAATGGATTTGCTGTTGAGAAAAGTAAGTCTTTCTTATGTTTAGTTATCTTACATGCTATTTCCTTGCTCCATACTCTTAAAAATTGGCAGAGAGTTCCTTTAATCTATTTATACATTCTGCAGGGATCATGACATCTACTGTTGAGATTAAGGATGAATCAAGGGGGCGTTATGTTCAAAAAGCCAAGGTTAGTGCTGTAGGGTGAAGCATCTATAATTTCTGTCTTGTAGTTATGTTTGCTGGGTGTGTCTTCCTCCTCCCTTCCCATGTATGAATACCATCTAGGATCGTTTTGCTATCTGGTGGTTATTTAATTGTCTCTTGTTACTCAGATTGGAATTTTGCTGGGGAAGACTCTGAATTTTGATGAATTGATGGTAGCTGCTGAAGAGGAGAGCTCGCAGGAGGGGATGGTGAAGATCAGATCTGAAAGGGATATTTTCTAGCATCATCTGTTTTATGGGTAGTTTGTCAAGTCTCTTTATCTGGTTGCAGATGTCTGGGACTATGCTTGTAGTGGGTTTTTTTAGCTGAGAGAAAGGTTGTTAGTTCTCTGTAGAATAGGAAAAAACTCTAATCTGCTAGTCAAATTTTATTTTGTTATATGGATCATTCAGCCTCTTCTAAACTTAGTTGCATCCTTTCTTTCTTTGTTTGTTTGGTTTGGTTGTAGAATCAAGTTCGAATAGAATATTTTCATGCCATAAGCTGCATAAAGTTTTTACAAATTGAACGTTGATTCTCCCCCCCCCCCCCCCACCCCCACCCCCATCCCCACCCCCACCCCACAAAATATGGAAAAAAGCTATTTTTCTTAAGAAGGCCATAGACATAAAATTGATCCTGTAAATATGAATTTTTATTTGGGCGTCTTAATGTAAGTTTAAACTTTAAATGATGATTGAGCAACAAGGGTAATGATAAATAGTTTTTGGTTTTTAGACATGACAATGTTGTCATACATGAATCTAGTAATCATGAAATTGCAAGCGAGCGCTAACAGGATTAGCTATATTAGGACTCAAATGGGATCAGGCAGATTCACCCTTTGGGTCTGCGGTCTGTATTCCCATCGGCTGAATAGTGTTAAGCTTGCCTTCATCAACTGTCAAAGGCCTAATGTAATGAATTATGATACATGCAAATTTTACAGCCTTGTCAAAGCAAATGACATGATATGTATCCAATTTTACAATTATGAACGCTAAAAATATACTTAAAAGACATCATTGCAAATTTATTACTGTACCTAAATCGATCACTGTTGATTAATACTATACGCGGATGGTTCGGTAAATTTGATATGATGTGAAAAATAAAATTAAAAATGGGGCTATGTTTTTGTTAGGGCAGACGATAGGCTAAGATAACTATTCAAATCAGCCAAACTTGGAAACTGACAAAGTAGAAATCCCTTGTGCTTATTATATTATGTCCATTATGCAGGCCAATCCACGTCAATGAATCTCTTGTTTGAAATCAAATTAGTCTGAACAACTTTAACCATCGGTGCAAGTTTCAGTTCACCCCAACGAATGGGATCATAATCAAATCTTATGCAATAAACCAAAAATGATAGTACTACATATCAAGGAAATCCTACAACCAAAATGCTACGATTATCTCACCAAAATCCGCAAGTGTCAAAACACTTCAAGCCTGATAAACCCTACAAATCACCTTTCAAGTCTTTCACAAATCATCTTCTTTATCAACTAGTATTTTCTTGCACGCCTCGTAGCACATGAAAGAAATCCCAGCTGCAGGGACCAATTTCATACAGCTTGGGCCTAAACCCTTGTAAAGACCTGGAACTCCTTCCTTTTCAAGTATGCACAAGAGGGCATGAAGCATGTTATTGTACTGTCTCCCATTGATAGCCCCGGCTTGCATATGTTTTCTAGCCACTTCAAGTGGGAAAGTTGCACTACTTGATATTGCACCAGCTGCTGACCCAATTAAAAGGGTTGCGAGATTTCCAATCTCATCCTGCCTGAAAACCTTCTTGTAAGCTTTCCGTAATGTATCATATGCAAAATAATTAGTGGCAGCATATGGGATCACTCCAATTAGACTTGGTGTGAGGCCTCTGTATAATTCTGCTGGTCCCTCCTCTTGCACAATTTTCAAAAAAGCATCTACAAGATTTTTGTATACACCCCTCTGCCCAAAGTTATTATGGGAAATTATGAGATATAGAGGCAAAATCCATTTAAAAAGCATGACATGTTGAGTATTTCATTTACCTGGACAGTCAGTCGAGTTTTGAGCAGCTCAAGAGGGTAGGTGCATATTGTTGAGCTAATTCCAGCAACAGCACCTGCAATTGAAGATGCGGGGATAGGCAGTATGGGCTGTTCTCCTGGTTTAGGTGTCAAATGGTTCTTAACCATATCATAAGCAAATAACTGCAACAAGTTTCAACCTCAAAAGTAAGAGAAGGTATCCATTCTTTAAAATTATGATAACTACAAACATATGACGAGCAAAGGAACTTTGACCTTGTTGATTTTATGGTTTTTAGAACTTTATTAATAACTTCAAATTCACTTAAGATTTGACAGAGAATATTTTTTTATTTTTGGGAGCCATCCCAGTACACATGGAGTACACAAAAGGCAGGTGGAACAAGACGGGAAAAAAAACTCATCCTGCACCGATCACAAAAACCTAAACACATCCAAAGCCCAAGAAGCCCACAAAAAGAATTCTCTCCAAAAAATCTGACACAGAAAATATATGGCTGCAAGGATCCTATATAGCACACATAACTTACAATATCAAAACAATAAGTGCATCTAAAGTAGATCATTTGGCAATTACTAAAAATTGCAAAGGGGGTGGGTGATTTTCATGTTTGAACAGCACAACGTATAATGGATAAATCTGAGTATGGCACAATGTTTTTAAGTAGAAAACTTAAAGATCAGGTAAGAGTATTCTCTTATACCTCTATTGCCTTGCTTGGAGCAACCCGGATGACATTGACCAAATTACCCCTAAATAAGCCCTTCCATCCTTCAGTCTTCATTATATCTTGAAACACTTCTGTTGTCGAGTGCCCACAACTTCCAACCATCAAATGAGTCCTTATGGTCTCCAATGGAGCAACGGATGTCCGTGACACTGCTCCCGCAATTGCCCCACTGACTAACCTCCTCAATGATGGATTGCCAATCTTAATTTTCAACTTGAGACCACCTTTCTTCTTTTTCTTCTTTAACACCCCTTCTTCTCCCAACTCCCATGCCTCATCTGCCACCAATTCAGCAGTCCCAGCTATCCGAAAGCTGGATTCTGGCATCAACATATATTTCGTCGAAAATGGAAGCTTTAATCCACTACCATTGGTGTTTGAAGAGTTTGGGGATATCCCAACTCCCCTTCCCATTTGCCCAACGCTTGCAAACAAGGTACCAGCGTGAAAACCATCATCTCGAGGACACCATAGAAACCCAACTCCAGAATTTGGGATTAACCCATCTCCATTGATTGCTAGATTTTGCAATCTTTTTGTATCCATGTATGTTAAGCTGAAAACTTAATATGACAATATAGCCAGATACAACAGGGTTTCTAATACCACTGATGTTCCAAGTTAAAAAGACTTGTTATTAGGGTAATGGGTAATCAATACTTAAAAAATACTTCTAGCAAATGGGTGTTAAAAAATAGGGCCAAAAATCCAATCTTTAAGGGAATAAATGCACATACACCCAGTAATATAGTGAACAGAAGAAAACGGTATATCAATTTATTTGTTGTATAAAAATAACTTGTGTCAAGATGAGTTGGCTGAAAATACCATGGGAAATTGACCAAGAGCCACCACAAAACGAGATAGTTGCTGTTCTTCTTGCTTTATTTCTTCTTTGTTCACTCTCCCTTCTTTCTGCTGTAGCAACCAGAACCCAGAAGAAAAGATGTTGTATTCTTTATCCCTCTTACATAGAAAGCAACAGGGATGAAAGGGTGATGAATTCTTCAAATATATTTATTATACATGCCTTGGATTTTGCTCAAAGTTGTCCCTTTGTGGGTAAGCGAAGTTGTACCTCTGTTGGAGAGTTAAAAATGGGGCTCTTTTTTAAGTGCAAATTACTCCCCTGGTGGCTGGTGCATTAATTTAACCTAATTTTGGGCTTCAATCTAGCAAGTTTTTATTTACCACAATGTCCTCGTCTACTTTAAATGGCAGAATTAGACTCTCTCCTTTTTCTTTTCTAAAATAATTAATCACCATAAAATGTTGAGAAATTTGTCAGATATTTAAACCCACGTGAACAAATTATACTACGAGTTTAAATTAAATTATGTTAGGGAAGAATTAGAATTAGAAAGACTTCTTGTCTATAACGAATGATCATATCTTGTTCCGAAACTAAACTACAAAAGTATTTGTTTAATTCAGTCAAAACTTTTCAATAATTTCCCTCTCAGATCTTCAAATCTAAAGATTTCATAAAAGAATTTGAGGCTACATTAATACTTATAATTAATGATATTATCATCTACTCCACAAAATGACGTTTATATAAAAGTCATTTGCCATATTTTGTGTTATATTTTTAGCTGAATATTTGCCATATTTATGTGTACTCCAATTTATCTCTGACATATTTAATTATATATTAAATTAACAAAATGGATGGTTTGAATATTATTAGCCTTCCATGTCAAATTTCTATATCGCCCAACTTACCTTGTTAGATTTTCATCCACACTATGTTTTTAAAAGCAACAATCTGGCATTTATATCACCAAGGAGAATATTAACTTTTTTTATTTTTTAAAATTTGATTTGGCCAAAAAAGACGAATAAAATCACAACTTGCAACAGAATAAGCTTATTGTCTTCCTGATTGCGACTTGTACTGCTTACAAAAAAATCCATGACGCAAAACTGTTATAAAAAATAATTTCATTTCGACTTTTACTTTAAAAGAAGATCCCTTTTCTTATATGGGGATGGGCTGCTGCTTTTCTTTGGTTTTTGCTCGAGGACTTCCCCTTTTGATTTCTTCTTTTCTTGTCAGAAAACAGACATTTAAACAAATAAAGGATCTGCTACGTGCACACGTTTAATGCAGGAAGAACAGTTAAAAAGAAATATGACTACCTTGTCAACATTAATTAAGTATCTCCTGGGACATTAACTTGTTCAAAACTTTCTCAGTTTGTTGCTTCTCTAACGAGCCAATTCCTGATCCTTTCCATACTTATTTTCGTGTTTTGGACCAGGTAACTTCTTATCAAATTTACCACCACTAGCTGTTGAGGTTGCAACCATTCCAGCAACATTTTGTAATTCATCCTTGCCGACTTTTCTAGGTGCAGCTGCTTGGGCCCCGGTAATAGGTAGTGCTGTGGCAGCAAGTTGAAAATGGCTGCGGGAAAAAACTCGGTTACAAAACAAGGAGAAATACTGTTTTTAATGCAGTATGCTCAAGAATATTTTATGTACATGAAGACGCAAGGCCCGCCCACTCAAAAAGGAGAATTGGTTTTGCCAACTATCACTTTCTATAAGTCGCAGGGATGGGAACACCTCCAAAGTACTAAAATAAAAAGAAAACTTATGTGATGAGTCCATTAAATTTCAAGGAACCCTCAGCCTCCCATATAATTGATAATGGCCCTTACTACTTGCATGAGACAAATCAATTTGGGTCATCGTCTAAACCTACATTAGTCAAGTTATCCACAACATAAATAATGTCGATTTTGGTCAGCACCTTAACTAGTGTGTGCAGCACGGATTTTTAGACATACTAAAAGTTCATTTTGTTATTTTTTTTTGAAAAAAATATTCCTAATATAGTTAAGACATAAATTTGAACATATAAAGTTGTATTAATGTGGGAGGGAATGAGGATATATATATATATATATATATATATATATATATATAGAGTCCGGATCCAGTCCGGGATCCCGGACTCTATAAAATCCGGACCTTTATTTATTTTTATTTTTTTTGTTTTTTTTTTTTTTGAAACAACTAAAAAAAAAAAAAAATTTATAGAATTGAAATTTTTTCATAATAAAGTGTTTTGGGCGTGATTTGGGTACGTATAACAAAATATGGTGATACAGTCTGTGCAGACTGTACCACCACTTTTTGGTATAGGTATTCAAAACACACCCAAAACATTATATTATGAAAAAATTTCAGTTCCATAAAATATTAAATATTTTTTTTTAGTTATTTTAAAAAAAAAAAAAAAAAAAAAAAAAAAAAAAAAGTCCGGATTTTAAGAAAATCCGGACTCCCGGACCGGATCCGTTGTGTGTATATATATATATATATAGGGACAAGATCCAGTCCGGACGGATATAATGTCCGGATTTTTTTTATTTTTGATTTTTTGCTTTTTTTTTATTTTTTAAAACATATAAAAATAATAATAATTTATGGAATTGGAATTTTTCCATAATACAGTGTTTTAAGCGTGTTTTGAATACATATAACAAAACATGTCTGTACAGACTGTACCAAAACACTCCTAAAACACTGTATTATAGAAAAATTCTAGTTCCATAAATTATTAATTTTTTTTAGTTGTTTAAAAAAACAAGGACCGAATTTTAAACCTGTCCGGGAGTCCGGAGAGGATCTAGTTCCTATATATATATATATATATATATATAGAGAGAGAGAGAGAGAGAGAGTGAGGCCGGTTCAGACGGACTGGTTCGTTGGAAATCCTCTCCGTATATATATATATATATATATATATATATATATATATATATATATATATATATATATAAACACACATGGGGAAAGGTAATTTAAGGCATGCCTTAGCTAAACTTGGTTAAGTATACTTACCAAAACGACGCAGTTTTGTATAAAAATTATAATTAAATATTTTTTTTATATAAAATCCAAAAATAAAAAACTTAACCCTAAGGGGTAAAACTACATCGTTTTACAAATTTTTTTACTAAGTAACCTTAGCCAAGCTTGGCTAAGGTATTACTTTTTCCCTATAAATATATATATATATATATATATATATATATATATATATATATATATATATATATGTGTGTGTGTGTGTGTGTGGGGGGGGGGGGGGGGGATATCATCTAGTATAATACACAAAATATTATGGCTAAAAGTATGTAGTTTTGACTTCTAGCATATTCATTAAAATATTTAAATATCATCTACTTGGTAGAAACTCACTTAACTAGTAGAATCAAAACAATAGATAAGAAAATATAGGTCAAGTAATGGTTAATAGAACGTATTCATATTTATTTAGCAAATTATACAATGCCCGACTGGCCAACTCTCTACCAAAAAATGAAGTCATTAAAATGTGTTACCAGATAAAACTAGGAAATTTGTATTCCAGTTAACTAGATGGTTTGAGGTATGGCACAGATAGACTTCTTACTATTCTAAAAACTCCAAACCGGGTCCGATTAATCCCGGCCTAGGTGCTTGGTGGTCCTCTACCGCCTCGATTTGGCTAGGCAACTAGGCCTCCACCTAGGTAGAATTAGACATCTTATTAAGCCTTAAAAGATTATTTTTTGAGAATGTTTCATGTAATATTTTAACTACTATATGTTTTGTATAGTATAACATATATCTACAATAGGAAAAGTAAATAAATGAGACCACTTAAGGAAACATCTAGTCCACCAACGAAAACGCCTAGGCACTAGATGCCCCCTCCGCCATCTAACCTAACGATTTTTAGAACACTGAGACTTCTGATTAGAAAGCTTGAGGGTTCTAAACAATCCAATCATGATTAGAATAGAAGCTACTCAAGTCAGAAACTCCATAAGATTTTGGAGATATTGTGCCAACTGAAAGGCCGAGCAGATAGTTCATAACCAGTGTGCTTCATGTATATTGGAAACACCATATGCTAAATGAAGTAGCAGAAGAAATCATCAACATATAGTCTATCAGATTCTGGGCATCCAAGAGAGGAAGAAGGGAGCATTATGGTACGTAAGACACTATCACGTTCTCAATTTGATTTCAGTATCAATACAGTCCCAAACTGAGGGAAATTATAATAAAATGATCTGTAAAATGGAATTCTCACCATGAAATGCCAGATTGATGCTTATGCAACATTAATAAACCAATAAATTCTTTTGCCCATCCCAATCACCCAATTTTAAGCTTAAAATATAATTTACACAGAAGAAAGGGCGAAACCTTGGTAAGGCACCAACTTTTGCAGCTTCTTTCAAATTATGTAGTCGATTCTTTTCTTGTTTTTCTACTCGTTGCTTCTTTTCTGCTCGTCTTTGCAAAAGGATCCTGTCCTGGCTCTGCAAACAAAAAAATTATAATCTACTTTTAACATAATCATATAACAATATGCATGTGAGGGGTGGGAACTCGTTGTCAAAAGGAATTAAGGGTAATATGTTTGTTTGATGCCTCTGATATGGTGGCTCAAAAGGGAAAAAATAGCATTTCAATTATCTCTTCTTTTTTGTTTCAAAGATATTATCATCTAAATTTCTACGACATTGTTACAGCTTGATAAATATGAGATAGTTATGTACATAAAAATATTGACATAGTCAAACATTAAGTTACATACCATCAGTCATCTTTGCTTCAATGATTGATACATCTTTCTCATCATTACTCGATTATATCCATAACGGCGCTTCCAAGTACCAGTTTGGTCATCAAACACTTGCTTGTCTCTCTTGTGATTCTGGATACCTGTGTAATGTTTCAAAAGTCAAAACTTTACAATTAACAACAGAATTCCAAGTGCTATAGCCATAGTCCTAGGGCTGATCAAAATTCGAAAATTCAAATTCTTCCGCAAGAAATTGTTACCCAAGGCAAGTGAGATTGCCATGAACAAACCTTTCTTTTTTGCAAATTATTCCCATTGTGTTGGAGGTCTAGGTTTTGGCAGCTGAATAGCACAAGACAAGTTTGTGATATGTGATTTATTGATACCAACATAAAGATGAAAAATTAGTATTGCAAAAACTCAAAAGAAAAGAGAAAATGAAAATGGCAGATCTAAAGGAACAATTGTTTGTTACAATGATAGGAATTATGTCAAATTACTAGTAAGAGAATGTAAACTCTGCAGTGTAAGGAACACTGCAGATCTAGATACCATTTAGACAAGGATACAAAATCACAAACTAAATATTAGATGCTAGGAAGCATGGATACGGGTACGTTTGGATATAGGTACACAGGCACAGTAATTTTCAAAAAATTAGAATACGGATGATATGGCAGGACACATTTATTAATTAATTGTTATTTTTATTTTATATACAACTGTTATATTTATATCTTTTTTAATTTTTATAAACAATTTTATATCAATTAAGAAACAGAGTATTTGTCTAAAAAAATCAGTAGTACAGTACACATGAAAGGAGAGAGGGAGGTAGAGATTTGATAAAACTGCTTCAACAAATAAAATAAATACTACGGAAGAGCTTAAGACATGTTTCAAAGAGGACTTCAAAATTTCAAGTCAACAAATAGAGAGGGTCGGGCTAAGAAATCAAAGCTTGTCAGAGATGGTCGTTGTTTGTGGGTCACCAGAGAGGGTTGGGATGGGACAGTGAAAGAAAGTTGCCTGGTGAGAAAGAGGTCTGGAACAACAAGAGATGGTTTCTGCAATTTATTTGTGCCTACTTTGTATAGATTTTTTTGGCATTTAGTAAACAAGTTATGCACACATGAACATGCATACTTGCGTGCACAAGAAAGTAGAACAACAGAAGCAAACAGAAAAGATCATACTGGCTTCTCTCTAGGCAATCTTGTTGTTGGTGGAGGCAACTCGGTCTTCAGTTGAAGGTAAGCTGAAAAGAGAATCTGAAATTGCTTGAACTAGCTTGGTGCCTTGATGCAGACTCTCCTTCACCAGCTCCTCCCTGAGTATTTAGAAAGAAGAAAGCTTCAGGCTATCTATTTAACTGTATATGTAACAGATTATATTTCAAAAAATTCTCTGTAAAAAAAATAATTAAAAAAACCCTCCAAAATCAATATAAAATCTAATGCTTCGTATACTACACAGATAGAGTATTTACCAACATAATAGAACCATAAAACAAACTATTCAACATAGTTTAGTTACAAACTACCAGAGCACACTGATGCAGCTGGAAATCGAATAATATTATTGCTACAAGCCTATTACTGACTTCTGAAACCCTTTTTTGCATAAGCATCAGACTTGAGCTGAGCTAGAATTAGAATTAAAAATATGATATCCATTTCCATCAAATATTGAGTTGGAATAGATCCATCATAGCATAAAGGGAACACAACTGAATAAAAAATTTACCATTATTAAACCTTAAGTCAATAGCATGGCCTCAAACCAAATTCTTCATCAGCCAACTTTGCAACATAGATAACTTTGTACAGAAATCACAATATTAAAATGACTATGAATTCCTTTTTCTCATTAAGAAGAATAATATAAAAGGAGAAAACAAGAAGAAAGAGTAAACTATTCCCCAACTTGGGGTCAGGCTTACCTATTCCAGAAGAATAATATAAAAAATTAAATCAAGTATTCTAAAACCGAAACTAATGAAATGATATCCTATGTAAGAGAAAGAGGAGGATGAAGAAAGTACAACGTCTGGGAATTATGTAACAAAGTAAATGTTTTCCATCAAAAGTTAGGAGACATTCAACTATAAAAGTATGTTTCAGCTTACTGTAATCTTCACGCACAATATTTGAGAGACAAACAGCCAGATCATTTAGACTCCAGCACTAATGTGCTGTTACTTGTTGACATTTGAGCAATGTTCTAAAAGTCTCTAGGCGGGAGTCAGGCGGCCAGGGGGGCCTAGCGCCTGGGGGGCCTAGGCAAGATTTTTTATATTAAGACAATTTTAATATTTTATCTTACATTATTCTAACAAAACAATAATATAAAGCAAAATAATCTATAATAAAGATAATAATTAAATTATAGAATTAGTAGTAATTGCACTTAAGTAGTAAGATATATATATCCATTGCTTGAAATAATTAAATTATAGAATTAGTGTTACTAGTAAGTAGTAACTGGTAAGAAGTATATTGATATCTTCATATATATAAGACTAAAAGGCAATTTGCACCCTAAACTTTACACTCATGTTAACTTTTGCACCCCAAACCAAATAAGATGTCTAAGTACACCCCAAATTTCAATTATACGTAACAAAAAACATATTTTCTTCACTTAACCGGTCAAAAGTGACCGGTTAAAGCTGTAATATTTATTACAGAGAGGTAAACTTGGAAATTTACATTTATTCCACACAATTCTCATCCTTCGCTCTGTTAAACTCACATTCTCCATCTCCAAAGCTCGCTCTCGAATTTATTTCCTCTCCTATCTCCTCCTCGCTGACCCTTCTCTCTCTATCTCATCCCTCGCCGACTTTGACCGCCTCGCCCGCTCCCTCCTCTCCTCCTTCCCCGCCTACTCCGCCATCTCCCTTTCTCTCTCCTCCCCCAATTCCGGCGCTGAAAACCCAAATCGAATCTTAACCCTGGCTCTACTCTGAAAATTAGAATTCTCAGTCCTCCGTTAGAGCCCCAAATCACAGTGAAATCACTAATGTTAATTGCATGTCCATTCGGAGTCTCAAAGAATGATTTTTTTAGTGACGTGGGTTATTTTGATTGAATTTTAGAAGTGATGATAATATTGTGATTGTTTCAACAGGATGGATCCACATGTGGAATGGAAAATAGAAGAACATTCTAATTCAAAACAGAGTAATGGTAAGGTCAGTTGGATATTAAACAAGGGACTATGGCTAGAAAAAAAGGTTGTGATCACTGCTGTTATAATCTCATCTGCACCACTAGTTCTTCCTCCAGTGATTTTTACTACGCTTGGGTTTGCGTGTTCAGTTCCATTTGGCTTGTTTTCGCAAGCTATGCTTGCACTGAAAAGCTCATGAGCAAGTTACTTTTTGGCCCAACATCATCTTTTATGTTGGACTATGGAACAATCTTGTCTGATGAAAATCAAGAAGAAGTCTTCAGATTTTAATTGTGGATCTGAAGGAACAATGACGACTGGGCTTTAGAAGAGAAGTTATGATGGATGAGGAGAAAGAGGAACAAATTGAGGACACAGTGGAAGGGGTTGTGATGACGATTGAATTGGATGAGAAGGATGGCAATGAATTTCAAGGAGGTGATAATTTGCATCCCGGAGCAATTTATGGGCAGAATGGTGCTGAGAAGTATGACCCAAAACAAGTGGAGGACACAATTTGTTCCTCTTTCACAGTGAAATACCATTGTTGGCGTTGCCTTTGATTGTTACTATAAGCAAATATCCCAAATGCCCAGTTGGTCAAAATTGGATTTTTGTAAATTTGCATCCGATTGGGTAGGCCAAGACTGCCCTTGTAAGTCTGAATTCGACGAAATTAACAATTTTTCTAATGAAATTAGGGTAGAAGAAGTGGATGATGTTGAAGAAATGGGTAATTTGGCTATTAATTAATGAGAATGAAAGTTCTGTTGGGGTTTCAAAAGGGGTCAGAATTCCACTTCCATGGGAGCTTTACAGCCAGCGTTGAAAATATTGGGGCATTGTTTGTTAGGTCCTTTGAAGCCAGTAAATACTGCTTCATCGAATTCTAATACACCCAGTAAAGCTAAGAAGTCGAAAATCCTATTAGTTTCAAAGTGAAAGCAACAGAGTATGTATGGCCTTGACATGTGTTTGTCTTTTCATATTGTGAGATTGTATGTGTTGTGGCTTAGTATAGAGTTATACATGTAATTCAATGCTTGTAATAATAGGTTTTTGTTTTGTTTTCAAAGCACTTGAGAGTTCATGAAATTGGTTTGGTTATTTAGTGAAGAAACAGGGGAGAGAATTAGTTGATGAAGAAAAAGATGTGAAAAAGACTTTAATACCCTTTCAAATGCACGCGTTTGTCTTAGCCGGTCACTTTTGACTGATTAAGTGAAGAAAGTATGCTTTTTGTTACGTTTAATTGAAGTTTGGGGTGTATTTAGACACCTTTTTTAGTTTGGGGCGCAAAAGTCAACATGGGTGTAAAGTTTAGGGTGCAAATTGTCTTTTAGTCTATATATAATTATATACGTACTTCTTCTCTCTCAAAAATTTAAATAAATGTTATTTTTAAAAATTAGTGTGAAGTTTATTGAATGAGACATTTGATATTATCCATTTTGACTTGATCTTGTTCACTTCTTGTTGTGATTTGATATGCTACAACTTGCATTAAGAATATGGTAAATCATTAGAAAAATAAATATATCAAGATTTGGTTTTGGTAGTCATTTAAAAAATTAAAAAAAAAAACTCCGCTTAGGCCCGCCTAGGCACCGCCTAGCCCGTCTAGCCCGCCTAGGCCCCGCCTAGCCCACCTATTCCGCTTTTTTCACCGATTTGGCCTTAGGCGCGGCGCCAGGCCCCCGCCTAGCGCCTAGGCGCCGCCTAGGCGGCCACCTAGGCCGATTTTTAGAACAGAGCATCTGAGATTGACTCGACAAAAATCAAGAGAAGAGATTTGAAAATTGTTAAGAATTATCTAGGGCACATCTGTTCTTTTTGTTACTAGGAGAGTATCTTTTATTAAGGGACCATACATGACCCATGTGCATGGATGGTTATCTGACTGTAGGACGAACTCTACCATGTTTGAAACTTGTATAGTTATATTAGCAACTGGTTACTAGGCTTGACAATTTCCCCCCGCTCAAATGGAACCTACCCCACCTCCGACCATAGTAGAACGAGTTTCAGAGACAAAAATAAAAACCTATTGGTTAGGTCATGGTATGGAATTTAACGAAATTCCCCTAATCCTCCTCGATTAGATTTATTTAACTCTAATACCCCTTATATATTGTTAATCTTATCTTTTTTTTATATAAATAAAGTATTAATAATTTATTCTATTAAGAGTTGAATTTAACTAAAAATTACTATAAGGTGTTCTAGCCTTTTAGAATGACAAAATTTTAGCCTTTCATTTAATGTATTAAGAGTTTCAAGGAAAATTTTTGTCAAACAGGGTGGGGCACAGTTAGGGGATCGGGGCAGGACTTAGTTAACAAATTGAGGCATCTTTGGGATGACTTTTTTTTATGGAGCACAGGTGGGGACCCCATCCCATACCTGTCCTGTTGCCATCTCTACTAGTAGTAACAGGAAGCTTAGGTGCTGTTTGTTTACATCTGATTGCCTCTTAATGGACTGCCTCTTATTCGCTAAGAGGCATGATGCTGTTTGTTTTGTTTTTTGTTACCTCTGAATGCCTCTTAATCGGTAAGACAGAAAATGAAATCTTAATAATTAAGAGGTACCTCTTAATGAAATTTTTTTGATAATTTTTTTTTATATAAATATATTCAACAATATTATGCACTCATTTTTATTAAATTGAATATTTAAAATTATTAAATAAAATTTTACCCTTTAAAATGGTAAAATAGTGTCATTAAGAGGCAACTTACTTTTTTGTTATCAAACAATTTTTTAGATTCAGACCTCATAACCATTCAGATGATCTAATTTATTAAGACATCATAATCATTCAAATCTTAATTCTCAGATTTATCAAACACAACCTTACTCTCATCTCTTTTTCTTCATCCTCCTATTTCCTACCCTTTTTTCATACCTTTCTTCCTTCCCTAAATTCTAAATCTATTTCCAAATTCTAACCCCACATCGAATCATTGTTAGGATCATCCATTGATGTTAACAAAAAGTCATAAACAATGAATAGAGGGTTTACCATGCCAAGCAGTGTTATAAATCCATTCCCTCTGAGTATTGCAGACCTTGACATCGACTCCAACCAATAATCTACAAATCATAGTGTCCACACTCCTACATAGTAACATAACTACCATGATGAACTGACATTTAGATTTATGTTGCTTCGAAAAGGTAATACTTGAGCCAAGTTTTTAATTCTGACCTGCAGTTATAGGTCGAATAATTCATTCAACAGCCCAAGCTTTCCAGATATCGAATACATAACCAGTGTTAGGACTTTGCCTTTCCTCGATCAATTGAGTTTTGTAAAAGACATTAGACTTCGTCTTCGGCTCATTTACATGTTTCTAGGGTGGCTAAACCTCTAAATCTTATGGGGCAGACTAAACCTTTTATTTTCAATTGAGAAGGTAGGGCAACTATATTTTAATCTAAAAAATCACAAAACTCACAAATGACAACATATTGGTCTTAACAAAACACGATCAAACAACTTCAAAGCCACAAGCAATGTGATTAACATAAGCATTTGGCTTGGTTAAGGCGACCCAACCCACTTAATTAAGCATAAAAACGAGATAAATAGTAAAATATTTTTACAAATAGTCAGAAATTAGACGAAATATAGTGAAACTGAAAAGAAAAAGAACAGAAACCTGGAGGAAGGTGGAGAGGTGAACTGGTGGTGAGGGTCGAAAACCGTGAGATTCCCTAAATCGATCTCGAAGTTCTGCTCGGCCATCTATCTCTTGCTAGTTACTGAGTTGACTGTTCGTTGCAAAATAGGGAATGCCCAACGAGGGGTCTACAGAGGTTTATTTGGTATATGCATTCGGTATACCAAGTGTCACAGAGGTTTTTTTTTTCTTACATCCACACACACTCCTTGGTGGCCTCTTATTGCCACCAAGAATCGAACATCAACCTCAACATACCCCTACGTCAAATATCATGCGATAAAACTTAAAGGTTGCACCAAGCAATGCTCTCTAGCCTACTTTTATGATGTCTCTACTCCATTATGAATTTCGTGCACCAAGCACTACTATTTATAACCTAGTGGTCACTTGACACCTTCAACTGTCAAAAAGTTTGCACCACTAATGTGCTTCCAACAACGGGTGGCAGTTCCCCGAAATTGCCCATGACAAGCCTTTAGCCATGCATCTTTCAACATGTTGTCAGGCCATGTTCCCACTAATTGGTACTTCTTGCAGGGACGACCCATATGTTAAGTTATTTAAGTAATGGCTTGAGTCCAAAAATTAAAAAGCTTTCAAATTTTAATAATCTATATATGTTAGAGCCCATTAAAAAAGTTTTAAAAAAAAATTCCCAGCAAACAATCATGTAAACTATTTTTTTTTCTCTCTAACGAAATGTTGAAATTTATTCTTTTTTCTCAAGGCCAACTAACCACCGTCTTCGGTCTCCCTCTCCCTCTCTCTACGTATTACTCTTTCTCTACCGCTCTCTCTCCCTCTACTAGTGAACCTCTATAAATTATTCAATATTATATATGTATTTCTATATTAATTTAATTTAGTATTGAATAGTTAAAAAATGCTCCAATTTAAGATTTGGCTTAAGGTCCCTAAAAAGCTTGGATCGGCCCTGGCTGTTTAGCAACTTACCCACCACAGGTAACTGCCACAACTGTTGTCTAGCACATTTCCCACTATCTGGTAACTCCCCACAACTGCTGCCCCACTTCTTGACACGCTATGACGCTACCCTCATGTCTTGTGCAATCTGGCGACCCAAACTGCACCTCAACTTTTCTTTGACTCGGTCCAAGTCGCAGCCTAAACCAACAGTGCACACCAACCCACTTTGGTTGCCTCCACATGCATCAGTCTTGCATGCTGCCCAGCTCAGCATGTCCAGCACTATCTTGTACAAAGCCCAACACGTATTGTTGTTACGCAACCCAATGCTTTGTTTGGCAACCCTCGTAAGCCATCATATGATGTTGCTTTTGTCTCGAACATAGCCCAACACTAACTGGCACCGAACCCATGCAACCTTTTGGCACGCCAGAGCCTACCTATGCCATGCCTAGACCTGGCAAACGGGCCTAAAGCCCGCGGGCTGGGCCGGGCCGGCCCGCCCGCCAAAAAGCGGGCTTTGGGCCGCATTTTTTTGGCCCGTAAAAATCCGGGCCTTTTTGGCCCGGCCCGTTCAAGGCCAGGCCGGCCCGGCCCGCCCGCGGGCTTCGCGGGCTCAAAAAAGTGCAAAAAATAAGGCATAAACTACCTTCGGCCCGCGGGCCGGCCCGGCCCGCCCGTGAGCGGGCTATGGGCTTACTTTTTTTGGCCCGTGAAAATCCGGGCCTTTTTGGCCCGGCCCGTTTTAGCCCGGCCCGTCCGCCCGTTTGCCACCTCTAGCCATGCCCCGATTTGCCAAGCCTTTGCCCCACAAGCCTTGATCTTCGCCACTGAATATTGCACCATCTCGAACACCAATTTTCCAACATTGTCGTCAATACATTCCAAAGGTGCAAAACATGCATGCCATTGTGCACACGCAGCTCGCATGTTGCCCACGTTCGTTGTTCTTGCCCAAATCATGCCCAGATCATGAATTGGTCTTCGATCTAATCAAGCCACCTTATCCGTCGTTAACATTGTTGTTAGGGGAGCCGAACAATGCCTAAACATGCCTCGCGCATTGGCCATGACAACCTGCCCATGACCACCCCTCATCTATAGTAGCATTTATGAAAATTTTCAATGTGTCACCAACAGACATCAGGTGTGTTTGAGGAGTCATAATGTAAATCCATGGATCTTACATTTTTCTGACGTGGGCCCAATCTGCCTACCAAATGCTCTCTAAGCCCCACGCTGCCGACTTCTGTCGCACGATGCTGCACATTGTCGTCCAAGATTAATGTCAAGGCTCAACCTTGGCATGTTGTTTGGCTAAAGCCCAAATATGTCGCATGTTGCACCCAGCTGTAAGACCCCAACTTATTATAAATGAATTTGAATTTTTTCTACTCATTATCTTGAAATAATAAGGAGTTAATTTGATAGAATATTTTTGTTATGGGTGAAATGTGCAAATTTTGTAAAATAATCAAGTGGTTATAAAATATTCATTGTTGTCGGGGAATATTCGTTTGGTCGTGGAATATTCTTTTTGTCGGAAATATCTGTACGATGGCACAGTCATTTGTGGACCCCATAACAGAATAACTGTTGGATGAAAAAAACGACAAGTTTGAATTTTTATAAATAACGGTATAATTGTTACCGTTAACACTGTTGGAATACCCGGTGGTTAAAATACAGTAATACGCGTGGTTGCACAGTAGCACGCGGTATTGCACAGTATTGATGAATTATTGATCCTTACGTAAGAAGCTCAATAATTGTTACAGTAATTAATGTTCAATATTTTATTTTATTGATTCAATAATTGCTACGTTGATAATTTATATTATTGTTGTACCAATAATTGTCACTGCACAGTATTTCCTATTATCAGATCAAAAATTCATATTATTTGAATAATATTATTAGATAGCATTATTGGCAATGTCTAGAAAGTTCTGTCTAAGGAGAGGTTTGCTCACCTAATTGCGCGCCAGTAAGGAGAAATCCTTATTGAAAAGCCACCTTTTTCCTAGGAACGGCCTGATTGTCATAATTGTGATTCTGTAATATTATTTGTGAATAATTAATTATTGATTTATATGATAAGGAAATATTTATTTGATGTGGATATAAATGATGGATTTATTTATGTGGTTATAAATGAAAGAATTAATGTTGAGATGTTTTATCAGTATTTTTGTCGGAATGGAGGTATTAAAAATCAAACTAGTGTTCTGGATATATATTGTGTGAGTTATAATTTTTAATCCGACCGTTAGATCGTTGTGATTTTTGGATATGTTATACATATATAAGTTGAGTATATGTCCACAAATTTTGAACCGTTAAAAATGAACGTATGATTTGTTATGAATTTTGAGAGGTGACTGGTTCAGAAATTGTTAAAGTTTCGGAATTTATCATTTTGGTGAAAAATTCTAGAATTGGTGGGCCCCACTTTTGGTTGGTGAGAAATGTGCTCAAATTTTATTTCAAATGTGATGGGTGACAATAGTAACAGGTAAAGCCATCAGGTTACAGGTCAGGTCTACTTCGGCGTGCTAACATTTTCTTATAAATAGGGTGCTGAGTTATAATTAAAAATCACACCAGAAACATAAGCTTTTTCTCTTTCTCTCTCTATATTATCGAGCGTATTTTGTGAGTATTTAGATACTTTGAGAGTTGCTATTCAGTACAAGTTTCATTCAGCATCATATCCGATATTTCATTCTAAAGTACTGTTTATTTGAGGTAAGGGATGTTATTTTTTCGTAAATGATATTATTTCTTTTAATATCAGTATGCCGAAATATTGGTCTGAAATTTTTATCAAATTTGAAACTTTTTATGTCGGGGTTACTATTCACGTATACGGCACTATTCACATATATGGCACTATTCACCGAAAAATAAAATTTTCTCTTCTATGTCCCAGATGTTTATTATGGTTACTATTTTTGATTGTATCCATGTTTTGATCGTCATTCTTGAATTTTTCTCCATTATGTTTTATTATGAAGTATTTTTAAACTTGAATTATCTAAAGTACGAATCTCTATATTTGTCCTTTTATTGTACGGGATTCGTTCTCTAAAATGTTTTTCATCATCCTTAGTCATTAATGGTGATACTTGATAAATATTTTTGGCCTGTAGTGCAAAGATGAATGATTACCTGATGAATATCTTTGGCCCGTAGTGCAAAGATGAACAAGTGTTGAGATGAACATGACCAACTGGTGATACAAATGAATATCTTTGGCCCGTAGTGCAAAGATGAATATTTGATTCAAGATTTATATTGATTGATGTTACAGGGATAAAATATTGATGATGAACTTTTAAATTCATAGATGATAGTAGATTTCATTCTCTACTTAACTCTTCTAATGAATTATTATTTTCGCTGCAGTTGTTGATCTAAAACTTGTTTTCTATTATATTCTATCAGATTTTTCCCTGTTTAAGACTAATGATAATTTGTTGTATATTATCTTAGTCATAATATTCTTTACTGGGCTAGTTGAGCTCACCCTTTTTTTTATTCCATTTTTCTTCTTAGGAGGTGAGAATATAGCAAGAACTAGCCGGGGTATGGAGTGATGGTTCTAGAAAGTTGTTTTAGCAGTCACTATTTTTGTAAAATAGTGTATCAATAATTATAATGAGTACTCCTTTTGAGTTTTAATACTGTCTATTAGACAATATTTGTATTTAAACTCACAGTTTATGTGTTGTCGTATTTTGCATAACAATTGTAGTAATGAAGTTGTATTTGTTTCTGTACCATGTATTTGACGACTCAGAATGGGTGATGTATACCTATTTTGGGAGCATCACAGTTGGTATCAGAGCTTAGGGATATGGTCTCTGGCAGAAATCGGGAAATAGAACTAGGAGAGTAGAGACGAGTAAATTCTTCGCTAGTGTGTCCTACCTAAGCTTATTTGTTGGTCGGTCATAATATAGGGATATTATGTGATATGTCGATTTGTTTAATTAACCCTTGTTTTATGGCAGTTTTTAAGAATGGCAGCAGAGAACGTTAACAATGGAGTGAATGAGATTATGGAGACACCTCTAATCACCAACTAGGATAATGTGATGTCAGGCGAAGAAAGAATTAGAGATATTCTTGTGGTGAGGGAATAATTAATAGTTGCACCCGAGCTAGTCGCAGAGGTAGCAGCTGAGAGTGAGGAAGAAGAGGAACATGAGGAGAATTTATTAGAAGAATTTTATGATCGAAATGTAGAATTGCAAAATCGTATTCATGAGTTAGAAGAGCAGGCTGAAGAACGGCAGGCGGTCGTGGAGCAAAAGGATGCAACAATTCAAGCTTGTGTTACCCAATATGTGATGCTTGAACAGAAGCACTCTTTGGCAGAGTATAAGATTATAAAGCTGGAATCTGAGCTGAAAGAAGAAACAATTGAACGAGTGAGAATGAGTGATGCATGGGTAAAAGCCGCACAACGCGTTAATATTGTGGAAAGAGATGTCCGATCTAAGAAGGCTAAAATAGATGATATGTATTTCTCTTTTTGGACAGCAATTGAGAGAACCCAACATCGAGTTTTGAATTACCCTGTACATTGCGGTCAACCCCAATTCGATATGGATCAAAGATTAATGATTCAGATAATGAAACAGGAGTACGACAAAGCAGTTGAGGGTGGAATATGCCCTACAGAAAAGTCAATTCCAATGGTAGTGATGACACCAAATGCTGCCCCAGACAAGTCAAAGTCGAGTAGTTCAGGCGAGAACGGTTGTCATGACTTCCCAACAAGTGAGGAACCCAAATGAAGTTATCACGGGTAAGCTAATCATAAACTCTTGTGAAGTTTATACTTTGTTAGATACCGGTTCTACCCATTCTTTTATCTCTCCTGCTTGTGCTCAACGTTTAAACTTGACTCCGAAAAAATTAGACTTTGACTTATCTATGGAGACTCCGTTAGGAGAAACCTTCATTGCATCTACTGCTTATAAATCTTGCTTGATCCAAGTTGGTACCATCACATTACCTGTCGATCGTATTTCTTTAAAAATACTTGCATTTGATGTGATTTTAGGGATTGATTGGTTAACTACTCATCATGCCAAAATTGATTGTTTTCATAAGGTTGTTAGTTTTCATATTCCTAACCAACCTGTTATGCGAATTCAAGCTACCAAACCACTAAAGTTAAACACTTTCATATCAAGCCATAAAGTCATTCGTTTATTGAAAATAGATGTTAAACTTTCTTAGCCCATTTCATGGATTTAAACAAAAATACGTCAGATTTGAATGATATTTCTGTTGTTAGTTAATTTCCTGACGTATTTTCTAAAGAATTTCCTGGCCTACCCCCAGAGTGTGATATTAAATTTTGTATCGACTTTGAACCTGGTACAAAACTCATTTAAAAAAAATCCATATCAAATGGCTCCTATTGAACTTTAGGAGTTAAAAACCCAACTATAGAAGTTGGTACCCGAGTCTCTATCTGATGACTTCCTTTGTGGAATGCATCGAAGTTAGACTCTCCGTAGGGGACGTCATATTCGTGCGGTGGTAAACTGATAGGCGCTACGTGTTATCCAAGATTGGGATACGAGTCATAGTTAAGAGAAACCTAAGTCAGTAATCGAAATATCTAGCTTTTTAGGCTTAGCTGGTTACTATCGGAGATTCGTGGAAGGATTTTCTCGAATCGCTACTCCGTTAACTTAGCTGACTTGGAAAGATACAAAATTCGTATGGAGCGAGGAATGCGAGAAGATTTTCCAAGAGCTCAAGAGGCGACTCATTTCGGCACCTGTTCTGACTATACCATCCTGAAAAAAGCGAACGTGGTAGCTGACGCGTTGAGTAGAAGATCATATGCGAGTACGAGTGCGATATTGTCGAACACAAAGACCTATTTTGTATGACTTTCAATGGATGGAGATAGTGGTAAAGGCTCCAAGTACCCACGTGATGATATCAAATATACGAGTAAAAACTGACTTTAATCGATAAAGTTAAAGCTGCTCAAGCTACGGACCTGGAGCTGATGCGTATGAAGAAGAAAGTGCAAGAAGGTGCTATTCCAGAAGCAAGAATCGATGAAGAAGGAATACTTCGAGTCCACTCCAGACTTTGTGTTCCTAACGATTCTGACTTGAAGCATAAAATCATGATGGAGGCGCACAACACACCGTTTACAATCCATCCTGAGAGTACCAAAATGTATCATGATCTTCGACATACATTTTGGTGGAGCAATATGAAGAGAGAGATCGTGGAGTTTATCTCGAGGTGTTTAACTTGTCAACGAGTAAAGGCGGAGCATCAAGTGCTAAAGGGTCCATTGCAACCACTTGAGATTCCGAAATATAAGTGGGAACACATTACCATGGATTTAGTTACGGGTCTTCCCAAAGTTTCTCGAGGCATAGATGCGATTTGGGTTATTGTTGATAGATTAACCAAGTCTGCTAATTTCTTGCCTATATGGGAGACTTATTCCCTTGAACGTCTTGCTCGTATGTACGTGAATGAGATTGTGAGATTGCATGGCATGCCAATATCCATAGTTTCGAATCGTGACCCAAGATTTACTTCACGATTTTGGGTTAGCTTGCAGAAAGATTTGAACACGGATTTACGATTCAGTTTGGCATACCATCCTCAAACGAACGGACAATCAGAGAGGACTATTCAAACTCTTGAAGATCTATTAAGACTCTGTATTCTAGATTTCAAAGGATGTTGGGATAAGTACCTACCATTGGTGAAATTCTCCTACAACAACAGTTATCAAGCAAGTATAGGCATGACTCCATTCGAGGCGTTGTATGGAAGAAAATGTCGTTCTCCAGTATGTTGGGACGAGGTGGGTGAAGCAACGTTGTTAGGACCAGAATTGGTACATATGACTACGGAAAAGATCCAAACGATTCGACAACGTATACAAACGGCAGAAGATCGACAAAAGAGTTATATTGATCTTCATCAAAAAGACGTGAAATTTAATATTGGAGATCATGTACTGTTACGTATTGCTCCATGGAAGGGAGTTACAAGATTTGGGAAGAGAGAAAAGCTCAATCCACGATTTGTTGGTCCGTTTGAGATTGTTGACCGAATAGGAAATGTGGCCTATAGACTCGCATTACCTCCAAGCATGTCTCGTGTTCATAATGTTTTTCATATATCTATGCTTCGTAAATATGTGAAAGATCCAAACCACATTATTGCGTTAGAACTAGACGGGATAGCCGAAGATTTAACGTACGAGGAGGTACCTGTCAAGATATTGGATAGGAAAGAGCATGTCATACGAACAAAGGTTATACCACAAGTCAAGATTTTATGGAGGAACCATGCTATTGAAGAAATGACCTGGGAGTTGGAATCAGAAATGAAAGCAAGGTACCATCACCTTTTCAAAACACCAGGTACGTACGTCAATTTCGAGGACGAAATTTCATAAGGAGGGGAGGTTGTAAGACCTCAACTTATTATAAATAAAATTGAATTTTCTGTACTCATTATCTTGAAATAATAAGGAGTTAATTTGATAGAATATTTTGGTTATGGGTGAAATGTGCAAATTTTATAAAATAAGCAAGTGCTTATAAAATATTCATTATTGTCGGGGAATATTCGTTTGGTCATTAAATATTCGTTTTGTCGGGAATATCTGTACGACGGCGCAGTCATTTGTGGGCCCCATAACAGAATAACTGTTGGATAAAAAAAATGACAAGTTTAAGTTTTTATAAATAACGGTGTAGTTATTACCGTTAACACTGTTAGAATACCCGGTGGTTAAAATACAGTAATACGTGTGGTTGCACAGTAGCACATAGTATTGCATAGTATTGATGAATTATTGATCCTTACATAAGAAGCTCAACAATTGTTACAGTAATTACTGCTCAATATTTTATTTTATTGATTCAATAATTGCTGCGTTGATAATTTATATTATTGTTGTACCAATAATTGTCACCGCACAGTATTTTTCATTATCAGATCAATAATTCATATTATTTGAATAATATTATTAGATAATATTATTGACAATGTCTAGAAAGTTCTGTCTAAGGAGAGGTTTGGTCACCTAATTCCGCGCCAGTAAGGAGAAATCCTTATTAGAAAGCCCCCTCTTTCCTGGGAACGGTCTGGTTGTCATAATTGTGATTCTGTAATATTATTTGTGAATAATTAATTATTGATTTATATGATAAGGAAATATTTATTTGATGTGGATATAAATGATAGATTTATTTATGTGGTTATAAATGAAGAAATTAATGTTGAGGTATTTTATCAGTATTTTTGTCGGAATGGAGGTATTAAAAATCAAACTAGTGTTTTGGAGATATATTGTGTGAGTTATAATTTTTAATCCGACCGTTGGATCGTTGTGATTTTTGGATATGTTATATGTAAGACCCCAACTTTTATAAATAAAGATAAATTTTTTATAAATATTATTTTTGAATATTATGGAGTTAATTTGATATAATGTTATAGTTGTGGGTAATATTTATAAATTTTGCAAAATACGCAAGTTGTTATATAATATTCGATTGGTCAGGGAATATTCGTTTTAACAGGGAATATTCGTACAACGACACAATCATTGGTGGACCCCACAACGAAATTATTATCGAATTGAGAAAATGATAAAAATATTTTATTAAAAATAACGGCAGAAGTTTTACCATTGATACTGTTGAACTACTCGGTAGTAAAAGTACAGTAATACGTGTGGTTGCATAGTAGCACACGGTATTGATTATTAATGCTTATGTGAGAAGTCACTCAGTTTGATTCAATTATTGTCAGTTAATAATATGAATTATTTAGCGATAATGAAGTTTTATTTTATTTGTATTATTAACGTAATAAAACAGAAACATCTTTTTATATAAAATAGAATACTTTATTAAAATTATTCTATAAATAGAATATATTATATTTTATTTAAAAGATTTTTCTTTAAATATGGACCGTCAGATTAAAGTAATCAATATGGACCGTTCATGGATTAGTTACTATGCATTCCATTTTTCTATAAATAGCAGCTCATTCCTTCATTATTTCTTACGAATTCACTGAATTCTAGAGAGAGAAACTATAGAGAGAATGTAAGACCCCGAATTTTATGAAATAAAAGTATTCAATTTTTCTTATAATTACTATTTAGTAAATGGTTAAATTGATAAATGTTAAAGTTAAGGGTGATATATGAATTTTTTTTCGAAATACACAAGTGGTTATAAAATATTCATTGTTGTTGGAGAATATTCGCTTGGTCGTGGAATATTCTTACTGTCGGAGAATATTCGTACGACGGCGCAGTCTTTTGTGGGCCCCATAACGGAAAGCGATTGGATGAAGAAAACGACAAGAGTAAGTTGTTTATAAATAACGGCATAGTTGTTACCGTTAACACTGTTGGAATACCCGGTGGTTAAAACACAGTAATACGCGTTGTTGCACAGTAGCTCACGGTATTGCACCAATTATTAATTTTTACGTAAGAAGGCATTACTCAATAATTATTACAGTAATTACTGTTCAGTATTTTATTTTATTGATTCAATAATTGCTGCGTTGATATTTTATATTACTGTTGTTTTAATAATTGTCACTACACAGTATTTTCTATTATCGGAGCAATAATTCATATTATCTGAATAATATTATTAGATAACATTATTGGCAATGTCTAGAAAGTTCTGTCTAAGGAGAGGTTTGGTCATCTAATTGCGCGCCAGTAAGGAAGAGATCCTTATTGGAAAGCCCCCTCTTTCCTGGGAACGGTCTGGTTGCCAGTACTGTGATTCTGTAATATTATTTGTGAATAATTATTGATTTATATGATGAGAAAAATATTGATTTTATGTGAATATAGATGGAGAAAAATTTTAATGTGACAATTGTTGAAAATTAATATTTTATTTTTTCTGATAAAATAATTCATTTAAATATATTATTTTAATAATATATTGATGGTGATATTTTTACAATGAATGTGGGATATATGAGTATATGAGGAGGAAGAGTA
This sequence comes from Panax notoginseng, assembly GCA_016801055.1. Lineage (NCBI taxonomy): Eukaryota > Viridiplantae > Streptophyta > Magnoliopsida > Apiales > Araliaceae > Panax > Panax notoginseng. The sequence goes on from CM029012.1 coordinate 172,056,912, forward strand.
TTTTTGTGGCATTAAATGATTAACACATGTTTTGTGTGTTGATGGACACAATTCTTGACCGAAAATTTATTATTGACTGTAAAATCGCCCGTTTGTGGATTTCGGTCAATTTCTGTTTGGAATTTAGAAAAACTTTCTTCTGCAAAGCTGTAGAGAATTGAATTTCCTATAAAAAATTGCGAGATTTGAATTTTCTGAATAAAGGGCTATTTATTATGAATTATTGAAGTTCTGAAGTTCCGAAATAATTGATTTTTGGAGTTTAAAATGTTTTTTTTTAAGAAAAACATTTTTTGTTGCAATTGAGTGGCTCACATGTGTTATACATGATCTGAAATCAGATTTCTTAGGTGGGCTTGAATATTTTTAAGAAATATTATTATTTTATTAAATTTTCTGCTTTGGTGTTCTAAGCATTTTTCTATAAATAGGGTGCTTAGGTTAGAATTAAAAATCACACCAGAAACTGAAGTTTTCCCTCTATTTCTCTCTATATTATCGAGTGTATTCTTGTGAGTATTTTGATATCTTGAGTGTTGCTATACGGTGCAAGTTCGTTCAGCGTTATTCCAGTCATGAGTACTGCTCTTTTGAGGTAAGGGGTAGTAAGGGATAGTAAGGGATGTTATTTCTTCTTAAATGATATTATTTTCTTCAATATCATTATGCCGAAGTATTGATCTGAACTTTTTATCAAATTTGGAACTTTTCATATTGGGGTTACTATTCATGAGTTACTATTCACGAGTTACTATTCATGAGTTACTATTCATGAGTTACTATTCACGAGTTACTATTCACGAATTACTATTTACGAGTTACTATACATGAGTTACTATTCACGACGGGTTACTATTCATGAGTTACTATTCACGAGTTACTATTCACGGGTACTATTCACTACAAAATTGGTTTCTTTTTCTAACCAAATTATAGTTGATTTATGAATATTACTCTGGAGATTAAAACTATGTATTGATTATATTAATTTTATTATCATATATAACATTTCTATAACCCTGATGTTGAAATTCTCATTCACTGGAGTGTAAAGATGGGTAGATTATTGGTATGATCATGACTATAGGTTCTCTTTGGCTAGTAGTGCAAAGTTGAATTGTTGACTAGTATGATCATGACCATTGAATTTATAATTGAATATCTTTAGCTTAAGTGCAAAGGTGAAATGATCAACATGATTATAATTATTGGTTATATAAATTCTGAAATGATTATATATTTCTTTGAGATATGAATATCTTTGGCCTGTAGTGCAAAGATGACCTGTTGTTGAATATCTTTGGCCTGTAGTGCAAAGATGAACTGTTGACGAATATCTTTGGCCCGTAGTGCAAAGATGAATTTATTAGTATGATTATGAACAGGAACTGTGATTTGGTATAACCATGATATTTGATGTTTCAGGTAAAGACAAGTGATGAAAATTATCTTTGTTCTGGATGAGAAGAGGAATTTAGAACTACAATTATGATTATGAGTTATACATGTGATTGTGGACAGGAATTGTTGATTGATGTTACAGGGATAAAACATTGTTGGTGGACTTTTAACATGGAGAATATAATAGACTTTATAGTCTATTTGACTCTTCTAATGGATTGCTCGTTCCGCTGCAACTATGGTTGAAATTTTTATCATCTACCATATGTTCTAAATCTATGATTTAATTCTATTGCCAGTACTGTGATTCTGTAATATTATTTGTGAATAATTATTGATTTTTATGATGAGAAAAATATTGATTTTATGTGGATATAGATGGAAAAAAGTTTTAATGTGACAATTGTTGAAAATTAATATTTTATTTTTTCTGATAAAATAATTCATTTAAATATATTATTTTAATAATATATTGATGGTGATATTTTTACAATGAATGTGGGATATATGAGTATATGAGGAGGAAGAGTATTGTTGTGGTATTAAATGATTAACACATGTTTTGTGTGTTGATGGACACAATTCTTGACCGAAAATTTATTATTGACTGTAAAATCGCCCGTTTGTGAATTTCGGTCAATTTCTGTTTGGAATTTGGAAAAACTTTCTTCTGCAAAGTTGTAGAGAATTGAATTTCCTATAAAAAAACGCGAGATTTGAATTTTCTGAATAAATGGCTATTTATTATGAATTATTGAAGTTCTGAAGTTCCGAAATAATTGATTTTTGGAGTTTAAAATGTTTTTTTTAAGAAAAACGTTTTTTGTTGTAATTGAGTGGCTCACATGTGTTATACATGATCTGAAATAAGATTTCTTAGGTAGGCTTGAATATTTTTAAGAAATATTATTATTTTATTAAATTTTCTGCTTTGGTGTTCTAAGCATTTTTCTATAAATAGGGTGCTTAGGTTAGAATTGAAAATCACACCAGAAACTGAAGTTTTATCTCTATTTCTCTCTCTATATTATCGAGTGTATTCTTGTGAGTATTTTGATATCTTGAGTGTTGCTATACGGTGCAAGTTCGTTCAGCGTTATTCCAGTCATGAGTACTGCTCTTTTGAGGTAAGGGATAGTAAGGGATAGTAAGGGATGTTATTTCTTCTTAAATGATATTATTTTCTTCAATATCATTATGCCGAAGTATTGATCTGAACTTTTTATCAAATTTAGAACTTTTCATGTCGGGGTTACTATTCATGAGTTACTATTCACGAGTTACTATTCATGAGTTACTATTCATGAGTTACTATTCACGAGTTACTGTTTACGAGTTACTATACATGAGTTACTATTCACGAGTTACTATTCACGACGGGTTACTATTCATGAGTTACTATTCACGAGTTACTATTCACGGGTACTATTCACTACAAAATTGGTTTCTTTTTCTAACCAAATTATAGTTGATTTATGAATATTACTCTGGAGATTAAAACTATGTATTGATTATATTGATTTTATTATCATATATAACATTTTTATAACCCTGATGTTGAAATTCTCATTCACTGGAGTGTAAAGATGGGTAGATTATTGGTATGATCATGACTATAGGTTCTCTTTGGCTAGTAGTGCAAAGTTGAATTGTTGACTGGTATGATCATGACCATTGAATTTATAATTGAATATCTTTAGCTTAAGTGCAAAGGTGAAATGATCAACATGGTTATAATTATTGGTTATATAAATTCTGAAATGATTATATATTTCTTTGAGATATGAATATCTTTGGCTTGTAGTGCAAAGATGGCCTGTTGTTGAATATCTTTGGTCTGTAGTGCAAAGATGAACTGTTGACGAATATCTTTGGCCCGTAGTGCAAAGATGAATTTATTAGTATGATTATGAATAGAAACTGTGATTTGGTATAACCATGATCTTTGATGTTTCAGGTAAAGACAAGTGATGAAAATTATCTTTGTTCTGGATGAGAAGAGGAATTTAGAACTACAATTATGATTATGAGTTATACATGTGATTGTGGACAGGATTTGTTGATTGATGTTACAGGGATAAAACATTGTTGGTGGACTTTTAACATGGAGAAGATAATAGACTTTATAGTCTATTTGACTCTTCTAATGGATTGCTCGTTCCGCTGCAACTATGGTTGAAATTTTTATCATCTACCATATGTTCTAAATCTCTGATTTAATTCTATTGAAGGCTATTGATAATTTAATTATCTTTAGTCATGATATTCTTTACTGAGCTAGTTGTGCTCACCCTTTTGCTTCACAATTCCTTTCAGGTAATAAGAGTGTAGCTGGGTCGAGCGAGGGTAACAGGAAAATAGAACGGTGGTCTCTAGCTGTGGAGGTTCTCCCGAAGCAGTATAGAAAAGTTCATTTAGTAGTTATATTTGGTGAATCATCTAGGGTGAAGCGAACCCAACGTTGGAAGGATGTTTTGCCACTATCATAAAAGATGTCTAACGACACACAACCTCGTGTCATCATAAGACATGGTTGTGCATATCCACTTGTCGAGTATATCTACGAGCACTACCTATATAATCTTGGTGTTTGTTTGAAGTATAATTCTCAGTTAGAGACAGTGGAGATAATGATATGTCAAGAGAAGACTCACCATTGGGAAGAATATGATAGTAAACTTCTCGTTTTTCTTTGGGGTCTATTGGGTCAACCAATGATAATTCTGTGGCCATATGATATCTATCATAACCTAGATGCATGGCCTCCCATGTATGAAGATTTCCTTGAGCACTTCCCAAAGATTCTAATTTCTAAAACAGTTTTTGACTATACTTTTATGTAATGTGTCATTGTGAGGTGCTGTCCACGGTTGGGACATGAGTCACATTTGGTATATATTTGTATCCAAACTCACATCATATGTGTTGTTGTATTTTGCACGACAATTGTTGTAATAAAGTTGTAGTTATTTTCTGTACCATGTATTTGGCGACTCAAAATGGGTTGGATGGAATGGACCTATTTTGGGGGCGTTACAGAGAAACTATAGCGAGAGAGAAGAAAAGTATTCTGCTACTTAACTACTTCCTTATTTCAGTTCTTCTTTAAAACGGTAAGGGGTGTTATTCTTTCTTATTCATGAAGAGAACTGTTGTTATTTCATTTCTTATTATTCTGTTGGAATAACCTGTATACGCGGTCTACCCTATACTTGGTGACATTCTTATATTATTCTATTGGAACATCCTGTCTGTGTGTTTTACACCGGACCTGGTTCCGTCTTTATTATTATTTTGTTGGAACATCCTGTCTGTGTGTTTTACACCGGACCTGGTTCCGTCTTTATTATTATTCTGTTGGAACATCCTGTCTAGACCTGGTAAACGGGCCGGGCTGGCCCAAACGGACTGGGCCATCAGCGGGCCGGGCCATTAATGAGCCGGGCCAAAAAGGCCCAGGTTTTGGTGGGCTGGAACTAAGCGGCCCGTAGCCCGGGTTGGGCTGGCCCGGCCCGCGGGCTTTTTCATTTATTTTTTTTAAAAAAAAATCTGTTAATCACAAAAAATTCAAACAAAAAACAATCCAAATACAACAAGCTCTACAACAATTACAACAAGTATCATCCAAATGCAAATACAAAATTACAGAAATAAGCTCCAAAATCCAAATACAGAATTACAAATTCAAACAAAAAATATCCATTTCTGCATTTCATTTGACTGTTGAGTGTTGACATGTCACCATCCAAATGCATACTTGCAAATTGCAATCCCATCTGCAGCAACAGAATTACCATCTGCACTTCTGCACTCTGCAGCAACAAAAGCTCATCAACAAAAAACAAGACAACAACTCAACAAGATAACAAGTATCATCTTTGCATAATGCATAATTGCAATCCTAGGAACTAACATATGATAACAAAAGCTTAAAATTGCATCCGGACAAGTGACAAACCACCCTCAAAACTGGAGCATCAATTGACAAAATCTGGAGATTATCTTTTGCATTTAAACTAGATTTTTTGACTTTGAAAATTGGGAGACCAAAAATGCAGAAAAAGTCTTATTCTCTGATTGCAGCCAATATTGAAATATATCACAATAAGGAAAACATAACAAAACATAAGTCCAAATAATAAGTGAAATCTGTAAATGCTTACATGAAATTCCTTCATCTGTTATATCTGCCATTTTGCAAGAGCAAGACATGACTTTCACAGTAATTCTATCCATGATTAGTACCTGCACAATGATGATCAAGAGTAAATACATGGTTGCTTGACCATTAACTCATCATGTTTCACTTTATAGATAACCAGGGTAAACAGTAGCACTAAAGCAGCACAAAAACAAAAAAAAACAAAAAAACTGCCCTGCCATCCCAAAAACACAGTAGCACTAAAACAGAATCTGGTTCTCAAATAACCTGGTCAGTGGTCAAAACTGCCCTGCCATCCCAAAAATTTAAAAAAAAAACAATTTGCTTCACACATCAAAAATTAAGAAATTGCAGAAATTTAGTAACCCCAACAAAAGATTTTAGGTTTTATCAACAAAAGAAATTGCAGAAATTGCTTCTCTTCTTTGCCGAAATTGCAGGATTTTATCAAAATTGAAGAAATTTAGTAACCCCAAACTGAAAAGTGAAAACAAACTGGAAAAAAAATAGAAGTGTAGCATAAAACCAGAAACAAACTAAAAAGTAAAAACAAAAATAGAACATAGCAGTGTCGATCGATCGAAGTGTAGAGAAGACGAAGCTACCTGTAGGCTGTAGCCTGTAGGGAAGAACCGAAGAAGAAGCTACACAGTAACACAGACGCCACTCGTGAGTCGTGACTCGTCAGTCGGCGACTTGGCACGGGAGATTGATCGAAGTGTGGAACTGTGGATCGTTGATTCGTTGTCTCTCACTCTCTCTGTTGAACACTTGAACTTGAGGACCCTCGTCTGAGTCGTCTCTGATCTCGCCTCCCGCCCTCTCGGTCTGTCTCTCACTAGTCACTTCTCACTTTCTCAGATCTGAAAATTGAGACTAGAATAAGGGCATAAGGATTAAGGCGTAAGGGTAAGGGAAGCCAGAAATCAGAAAGGTTTTTTAAAATGACCGGGCGGGCTGTCATTGGGCCGGGCCAAATTTGGGCCGGGCTAAAAAGGCCCAGATTTTAATGGGCTGAAAATATGAAGCCCATAGTGTGACAACCCCAAAATAGGTACATTCCACCCAACCCATTCTGAGTCGTCAAATACATGGTACAGAAAATAACTACAACTTTATTACAACAATTGTCGTGCAAAATACAACAACACATATGCTGTGAGTTTTGATACAAATATATACCAAATGTGACTCATGTTCCAACCGTGGACATCACCTCACAATGACACCTTACATAAAGGTATAGTCAAAAACTGTTTTAGAAATTAGAATATTTGAGAAGTGCTCAAGGAAACCTTCGTACATGGGAGGCCATGCTTCTAGGTTATGATAGATATCATATGGCCACAGAATTATCCTTGGTTGACCCAATAGACCCCAAAGAAAAACGAGAAGATTACTATCATATTCTTTCCAATGGTGAGTCTTCTCTTGACATATCATTATCTCTACTGTCTCTAATTTAGAATTATACTTCAAACAAACACCAAGATTATATAGGTAGTGCTCGTATATATACTCAGCAAGTGGATGAGCACATTCCTGTCTTATGATGACACGAGGTTCTATGTCATTAGACATCTTGTATGATAGTGACAAAATACCCTTCCAACATTGGGTTCGCCACACCCTCAACAGCTATAGACCACCGTTCTATTTTTCTGTTATCCCCCACTCGACCCAGCTACACTTTTATTACCTGAAAGGAATTGTGAAGCAAAAGGGTGAGCACAACTAGCTCAGTAAAGAATATCATGACTAAAGATAATTAAATTATCAATAGCCTTCATTAGTAATAAATCAGAGAGTTAGAACATATGGTAGATGATAAAAAATTTTAACCATAGTTGCAGCGGAACAAGCAATCCATTAGAAGAGTCAAATAGACTACAAAGTCTATTATCTTCTCCATGTTAAAAATTCACCAATAATATTTTATCCCTGTAATATCAATTAACAATTCTGGTCCACAATCATATGAATAACTCATAATCATAATTGTAGTTCTAAATTCTTCTTCTCATCCAGGACGAAGATAATTTTCTTCACATGTCTTTACTTGAAACATCAAAGATCATGGTTATACCAAATCACAGTTCTTGTTCATAATCATATTAATAAATTCATCTTTGCACTACAGGCCAACGATATTCGTCAACAGTTCATCTTTGCACTACTGGCCAAAGATATTCCTCAACAGTTCATATCTGCACTACAGGCCAAATATATTCATATCTCAAAGAAATATATAATTATTTCAGAATTATATAAACAATAATTATAACCATGTTGATCAATTCACCTTTGCACTTAAGTTGAAGATATTCAATTAAAAATTCAATGGTCATGGTCATACTAGTCAATAATTCAACTTTGCACTACTGGCCAAAGAGAACCCAAAGTCATGATCATACCAATAATCTACCCATCTTTACACTCAAGTGAAAGAGAATATCATCATTAAGGTTATAAAAATATTATATATGATAATAAAAATAATATGATCAACATATAGTTTTAATCTCAAAAGTAATATTCATAAATCAACTATAATTTGGTCAGAAAAAGAAACTAATTTTGTCGTAAATAGTACCCGTGAATAGTAACTCGAGAATAGTAACTCATGAATAGTAACTCCGACACAAAAAGGTAGAAATTCTATAATAAAATCCATACCAATATTTTGGTATAATGATATTGAAAGAATAACATTTCTTAAACTTATAAATAATTTATTTTAATTGTTTATACTTTACTAAATAATGCATTTAATCATTACAAAATACCAAACTCATAAGATTTTATCACCAATAACCAAAACCCTCATCAAAAATCTACATATACCTCATATAGGATTCTCAAAACATATTTAATTCATTTACTCATAACTAGACTATTTTTATAAAAAATACCAAATCAGTATAAATAAATTTTCTTTTCTGAGATTTAGTAGAATATAGTCCCATATTGAACATATATTTTTCTCAGAATTTTTAAAAATCATTTACTATTTTTCATATGACCAAAACAGCCGAATATTTAGATATTTATCAAAAATTGTACTTTTATCCAAAAATTTCGAAACTTACAGAGTATACTTCTATCATATACATGTACTCCCAATAAAAATTTCACCAATTTTAGAGTTAACCACAAGAAAGTATAAGCGATTACTTTTAAAATAGTCTTTTCTCATAAAATTCATAACTCTCAATCTATACATCCAAAAATCACTATTTTTGGACACAATCAAGAAAACTCATCAAAATATCATTTCAAATTTTTCCAGAATTTTTAAAGGTAGTTAGAAGTACGAACTGAAAAACATAACAATCCTTAAAATCTCTTACTATCCCTTACCTCAAAAGTGCAGTATTTCTGACTGGAATGCAAAGCTGAAGGAAACTTGTACTGAATAGCAATTCTCAAAGTATCTAAATATTCACAAAATATACTTCATAATATAGAGAGAATAAGAGAGAAAACTTATGAATTCTGGTGTGATTTTCAATTCTAACTTAGCCCTCTATTTATAGGAAAATGTTAGCACGCTATAACAGATTTAACCTGCAACCTGATGGTTTTACCTGCTACTACTCCCACCCACCACATTTAAATAAAAATCTCAGCACATTTCTACACCAACCAAGAGTGGGGCCCACCAATTCTAAAATTTTTCACCAAAATGATTAACTCCGAAAATTCAACAATTTTTGAACCAGTCATCTCGTAAAATTCATAATAAATCATATGTTCATTTTTAACGGTTCAAAATTTGTGGACATATACTCAACTTATATATGTATAACATATCCAAAAATTATCACGATCCAACGGTCGGATTAAAAATTATAACCCCCTCAAAATATCTCAAAAATCCTGATTTTTAATACCTCCATTCCGACAAAAATACTGATAAAAACCTCAACATTAACTCCTTCATTTTTAACCACAAAAATATATCCCTCATTTATATTCACATAAAATAAATATTTCCTTATCATATGAATCAATAATTAATTATTCACAAATAATATTACAGAAACACATTTATGACAACCAGGCCGTTCCCAGGAAAGAGGGGACTTTTCGATAAGAATTTCTCCTTAGTGGCGCACAATTAGATGACCAAACCTCTCCTTAGACAGAACTTTCTAAGCATTGTCAATAATGCTATCTAATAATATTATTATAAATAATATAAATTATTGATCTGATAATGGGAAATACTGTGCTGTAACAATTATTGAAATAACAATAATATAAAATATCAATGTAGCAATTATTGAATCAATAAAATAAAATATTGAACAATAACTACTGTAATAATTATTGAGTAGTGCCTTCTTTCGTAAGAATCTATAATTCAAAAATACTGTCCAATCAATGTGCTACTGTGTAACAACGCGTATTACTGTATTTTAACCACCGGGTATTCCAACAGTGTTAACGATAACAACTACGCCGTTAATTATAAAAACTCAATTTTTATCGTTATCTTCATCCGACAGTTATTCGTTATGGGGCCCACAAATAGCTGCGTCGTCGTACGAATATTCCATGACCAAACGAATATTCCCCGACAACAATGATTATTTTATAACCACTTGCTTATTTTGAAAAAAATTCATATATCACCTTTAACATTAATTTTTTATCAATTTAACTATTTACTGAATCGTAATTATAAGAAAAATTGAATACTTTTATTTCATAAAATTCGGGGTCTTACAATCTCCCCTCCTTATAAAATTTTGTCCTCGAAATTTGCGTACCTGGTATTTCAAAGAGTTGAGAATACCTTGCTTTCATTTCAGATTACATCTTTCTGTCATCATGATTTCTCCATTGCGCATCTCCTGTATTTCAGATATCATTCTAGAATACTGCTTCAAAAATAAAGGTTAATTTAACAAATTAACGTATCACATCATATCCCGATAGTATGACTGACCAACAAATAAGCTTAGGTAGGACACACTAGCGAAGGATTTACTCGTCTCTCCCCTCCTAGTTGTATTCCCCGATCTCCGCCAGAGATCATATCCATAAGCTCTGATACCAACTGTGGCATTGGACACCATCATGTGTCAGCACCTCACAAAGGTACCTATCAGCTTGCCACCGCAGAACGGCGTCCCCTACGCAGAGTCTGGCTTCGGTGCATTCCCCATCAACAGAATGTCACCAGATAGAGGCTCGGGGCTCTTTACTTATGGCTCTGATACCAACTGTGTCGCCCCCAAAATAGGTCCATTCCACCCAACCCATTCTGAGTCGTCAAATACATGGTACAGAAAACAACTACAACTTTATTACAACAATTATCGTGCAAAATACAACAACACATATGCTGTGAGTTTGGATACAAATATATACCAAATGTGATTCATGTTCCAACCGTGGACATCACCTCACAATGACACCTTACATAAAGGTATAGTCAAAAACTGTTTTAGAAATTAGAATCTTTGGGAAGTGCTCAAGGAAACCTTCGTACATGGGAGGCCATGTGTGACGACCCCAAAATAGGTTCATTCCACCCAACCCATTCTGAGTCGTCAAATACATGGTACAGAAAACAACTACAACTTTATTACAACAATTGTCGTGCAAAATACAACAACACATATGCTGTGAGTTTGGATACAAATATATACCAAATGTGACTCATGTTCCAACCGTGGACATCACCTCACAATAACACCTTACATAAAGGTATAGTCAAAAACTGTTTTAGAAATTAGAATCTTTGGGAAGTGCTCAAGGAAACCTTCGTACATGGGAGGCCACGCGTCTAGGTTATGATAGATATCATATGGCCACAGAATTATCCTTGGTTGACCCAATAGACCCCAAAGAAAAAAGAGAAGATTACTATCATATTCTTCCCAATGGTGAGTCTTCTCTTGACATATCATTATCTCTACTGTCTCTAATTGAGAATTATACTTTAAACAAACACCAAGATTATATAGGTAGTGCTCGTATATATACTCAGCAAGTGGATGAGCACATCCCTGTCTTATGATGACACGAGGTTGTATGTCGTTAGACATCTTGTATGATAGTGGCAAACCACCCTTCCAACGTTGGGTACACCTTACCCTATTGGATTCACCAAATATAACTACTAAATGAACTTTTCTATACTGCTTCGGGAGAACATCCACAGCTAGAGACCACCGTTCTATTTCCCCGTTACCCTCGCTCGACCCAGCTACACTCTTATTACCTGAAAGGAATTGTGAAGCAAAAGGGTGAGCACAACTAGCCCAGTAAAGAATATCATGACTAAAGATAATTAAATTATCAATAGCCTTCATCAATAATAAATCAGAGATTTAGAACATATGGTAAATGATAAAAATTTTAACCATAGTTGCAGCGGAACGAGCAATCCATTAGAAGAGTCAAATAGACTATAAAGTCTATTATCTTCTCCATGTTAAAAATCCATCAACAATGTTTTATCCCTGTAACATCAATCAACAGTTCCTTTCCACAATCATATGAATAACTCATAATCATAATTGTGATTCTAAATTTTTCTTCGCACCCAGGACGAAGAATATTTTCATCACATGTCTTTACCTGAAACATCAAAGATCATGGTTATACCAAATCACAGTTCCTGTTCATAATCATACTAATAAATCCATCTTTGCACTACGACCAAAGATATTCAACAACAGTTTATCTTTGCACTACGGGCCAAAGATATTCATCAACAGACCATCTTTGCACTACAGGCCAAAGATATTCATCTACAATTCATCTTTGCACTACAGGCCAAAGATATTCCTCAACCGTTCATCTTTGCATTACTGGCCAAAGATATTCAACAACAGGTCATCTTTGCACTACGGGCCAAAGATATTCATCTACAATTCATCTTTGCACTACAGGCCAAAGATATTCCTCAACAATTCATATTTGCACTACATGCCAAATATATTAATACCTCAAAGAATATATAATCATTTAAGAATTTATATAAACAATAATTATAACCATGTTGATCATTTCACCTTTGCACTTAAGCTAAAGATATTCAATTATAAATTCAATGGTCATGATCATACCAGTCAACAATTCAACTTTGCACTACTGGCCAAAGAGAACCCATAGTCATGATCATACCAAAAATCTACCCATCTTTACACTCAAGTCAAAGAGAAATTCAACATTAGGGTTATAAAAATGTTATATATGATAATAAAATCAATATAGTCAACATATAGATTTAATCTCAAGAGTAATATTCGTAACTCATAAATAGTAAACCCGACACAAAAGATAAAAATTCTACAATAAAATTCATACCAATATTTCGGTATAATGATATTGTAAGAATAACATTACTTAAATTTATAAACAATTTATTTTAATTGTTTACACTTTACTAATTAATGCATTTAATCATCATAAAATGCCAACTCTTACAATTTCATCATCAATAACCAAAACCCTCATCAAAAATCTGCATATACCTCATATAGGATTCTCAAGCCATAAAATCCTATTTTCCAATTTTCTTTCTTCACAAAACATATTTAATTCATTTACTCATAACTAGACTATTTTCATGAAAAATACCAAATCAGTTCCAAAAATATTTCTTTTCTGGGATTTAGCATAATATAGTCCCATAGTGAACATATATTTTTCTCAGAATTTTTAAAAGTCATTTACTATTTTTCATATGGCCAAAACAGCCGAATATTTAGACATTTATCAAAAATTGTACTTTTGTCCAAAAATTCTAAAATTACAGAGTATACTTCTATCATATACATGTACTCCCAATAAAAATTTCATCAATTTTGGAGTTAACCACAAGAAATTATAAGCAGTTACTTTTAAAATAGTCTTTTCTCATAAAATTCATAACTCTCAATCTATACATCCAAAAATCACCATTTTTGGACACAATCAATAAAACTCATCAAAATATCATTTCAAATTTTTTCAGAATTTTTGAAGATCAGAAAAATTACGAAACTGAAAAACATAACAACCCTTAAAATCCCTTACTATCCCTTACTATCCCTTACCTCAAAAGAGCAGTACTTCTGATCGGTATAAGGCTGAAGGAAACTTGCACTGATGAATAGAAACTCACAAGTATCTAAATACTCACAAAATACACTCAATAATCTAGAGAGAGAAAGAGAGAAAGCTTATGTTTCTGGTGTGATTTTCAATTCTAACTTAGCCCTCTATTTATAGGAAAATTTTGGTAGGTTTGACCTGCAACCTGATGGCTTTACCTGCTACTATTCCCACCCACCACATTTGAAATATAATTCAGCACATTTCTTCACCAACCACAAGTGGGGCCCACCAATTCTAGAATTTTCCACCAAAAATGATTTATAACCTGATTTCTGAATCAGCCACCTCTAAAATTCATAACAAATCATACATTCATTTTTAACGGTTCAAAATTTGTGGACATATACTCAACTTATATATGTATAACATATCCAAAAATTACCACGATCCAACGGTCGGATTAAAAATTATAACCCCCGCAAAATATCTCAAAAACCCTGATTTTTAATACCTCCATTCCGACAAAAATACGGATAAAAACCTCAACATTAACTCCTTCATTTTTAACCACAAAAATATATCCCTCATTTATATCCACATAAAATAAATATTTTCTTATCATATAAATCAATAATTAATTATTCACAAATAATATTACAGAATCACATTTATGACAACCAGGCCGTTCCCAGGAAAGAGGGGGCTTTCCAATAAGGATTTCTCCTTACTAGCGCGCAATTAGATGACCAAACCTCTCCTTAGACAGAACTTTCTAGACATTGCCAATAATGCTATCTAATAATACTATTCAAATAATATGAATTATTGATCTGATAATGGAAAATACTGTGCAGCAACAATTATTGAACAACAATAATATAAAATTTCAACGTAGCAATTATTGAATCAATAAAATAAAATATTGAACAGTAATTACTGTAACAATTATTGAGTAGTGCCTTCTTACGTAAGAATCAATAATTTCAAAAATACTGTGCAATACCGTGTGCTACTGTGCAATAACGCGTATTACTGTATTTTAACCACCGGGTATTTCAACAGTATTAACGATAACAACTACGCCGTTATTTGTAAAAACTCAAATTTGTCGTTTTTCTTCACCCGACAGTTATTCGTTATGGGGCCCACAAATAGCTGCGCCGTCGTACGAATATTCTCCGACAGAAAGAATATTCCACGACCAAACGAATATTCCCCGACAACAATGATTATTTTATAACCACTTGCTTATTTTGAAAAAAAATTCATATTTCACCCATAACTTTAAACTTTTATCAATTTAACCATTTACTGAATAGTAATTATAAGAAAAATTGAATACTTTTATTTCATAAAATTCGGGGTCTTACAATCTCCCCTCCTTATGAAATTTCGTCCCCGAAATTTACGTACCTGGTATTTCGAAGAGTTGAGAATACCTTGCTTCCATTTCAGATTCTATCTCTCAGATCATCATGATTTCTCCATTGCTCATCTCCCATGATAACTTCATTTGGGTTCCTCATTTGTTGGGAAGTCATGACAACCGCCATCCCTCGAACTACTCGGCTTTGACTTGTCTGGAGCAGCATTTGGCGTCATCATTACCGTTGGAATATACCTTTCTATAGGACATATTCCTCCCTCAACTGCCTCTTCGTACTCCTCATTCATGATCTGAATCATCAATCTTCGATCCATATCGGATTCAGGTTGACCGCTATGTACAGGGTAATTCAAAACTCGATGTTGGGTTCTCCCAATTGCTTTCCAAAAAGAGAAATTCATATCATCTATTTTAGCCTTCTTAGATCGAACATCTCTTTCCACAATATCCACGTGTCGTGCGGCTTTTGCCCATGCATCACTTATTCTCACTCGTTCAATTTTTTCTTCTTTCAGCTCAGATTCCATTTTTATCATCTTATACTCTGCCAAAGAATGCTTCTGTTCAAGCATCACATATCGGGTAACACAAGCTTGAATTGTTGCATCCTTTTGTTCCACGACCGCCTGTCGTTCTTCTGCCTGCTCTTCTAACTCATGAATACGATTTTGAAATTCTACATTTTGATCATATAATACCTCTAATAAACTCTCCTCTGGTACTTCTTCTTCCTCTTCTTCCTCAGTCTCAGCTGTTACCTCTGCGACTATCTCGGGTGCAACTATCAATTCTTCACTCACCACATAGATATCTCTAATTCCTTCTTCGTCTGACATCACATTATCATGGTTAGTGATTAGAGGTATCCCCACAGTCTCATTCACTCCATTGTTAGCATTCTCAGCTGCCATTCTCAAATACTGCCATAAAATAAGGGTTAATTAAACAAATTAACATATCACATAATATCCCAATATTATGACTAACCAACAAATAAGCTTAGGTAGGACACACTAGCGAAGGATTTACGCATCTCTCCCCTCCTAGTTATATTCCCCGATCTCCACCAGAGATCATATCCCTAAGCTCTGATACCAACTGTGACGACCCCAAAATAGGTTCATTCCACCCAACCCATTCTGAGTCGTCAAATACATGGTACAGAAAACAACTACAACTTTATTACAACAATTGTCGTGCAAAATACAACAACACATATGCTGTGAGTTTGGATACAAATATATACCAAATGTGACTCATGTTCCAACCGTGGACATCACCTCACAATAACACCTTACATAAAGGTATAGTCAAAAACTGTTTTAGAAATTAGAATCTTTGGGAAGTGCTCAAGGAAACCTTCGTACATGGGAGGCCACGCGTCTAGGTTATGATAGATATCATATGGCCACAGAATTATCCTTGGTTGACCCAATAGACCCCAAAGAAAAACGAGAAGATTACTATCATATTCTTCCCAATGGTGAGTCTTCTCTTGACATATCATTATCTCTACTGTCTCTAATTGAGAATTATACTTTAAACAAACACCAAGATTATATAGGTAGTGCTCGTATATATACTCAGCAAGTGGATGAGCACATCCCTGTCTTATGATGACACGAGGTTGTATGTCGTTAGACATCTTGTATGATAGTGGCAAACCACCCTTCCAACGTTGGGTACACCTTACCCTATTGGATTCACCAAATATAACTACTAAATGAACTTTTCTATACTGCTTCGGGAGAACATCCACAGCTAGAGACCACCGTTCTATTTCCCCGTTACCCTCGCTCGACCCAGCTACACTCTTATTACCTGAAAGGAATTGTGAAGCAAAAGGGTGAGCACAACTAGCCCAGTAAAGAATATCATGACTAAAGATAATTAAATTATCAATAGCCTTCATCAATAATAAATCAGAGATTTAGAACATATGGTAAATGATAAAAATTTCAACCATAGTTGCAGCGGAACGAGCAATCCATTAGAAGAGTCAAATAGACTATAAAGTCTATTATCTTCTCCATGTTAAAAATCCATCAACAATGTTTTATCCCTGTAACATCAATCAACAGTTCCTTTCCACAATCATATGAATAACTCATAATCATAATTGTGATTCTAAATTTTTCTTCGCACCCAGGACGAAGAATATTTTCATCACATGTCTTTACCTGAAACATCAAAGATCATGGTTATACCAAATCACAGTTCCTGTTCATAATCATACTAATAAATCCATCTTTGCACTACGACCAAAGATATTCAACAACAGTTTATCTTTGCACTACGGGCCAAAGATATTCATCAACAGACCATCTTTGCACTACAGGCCAAAGATATTCATCTACAATTCATCTTTGCACTACAGGCCAAAGATATTCCTCAACGTTCATCTTTGCATTACTGGCCAAAGATATTCAACAACAGGTCATCTTTGCACTACGGGCCAAAGATATTCATCTACAATTCATCTTTGCACTACAGGCCAAAGATATTCCTCAACAATTCATATTTGCACTACATGCCAAATATATTAATACCTCAAAGAATATATAATCATTTAAGAATTTATATAAACAATAATTATAACCATGTTGATCATTTCACCTTTGCACTTAAGCTAAAGATATTCAATTATAAATTCAATGGTCATGATCATACCAGTCAACAATTCAACTTTGCACTACTGGCCAAAGAGAACCCATAGTCATGATCATACCAAAAATCTACCCATCTTTACACTCAAGTCAAAGAGAAATATCACCATTAGGGTTATAAAAATGTTATATATGATAATAAAATCAATATAGTCAACATATAGATTTAATCTCAAGAGTAATATTCGTAACTCATGAATAGTAAACCCGACACAAAAGATAAAAATTCTACAATAAAATTCATACCAATATTTCGGTATAATGATATTGTAAGAATAACATTACTTAAATTTATAAACAATTTATTTTAATTGTTTACACTTTACTAATTAATGCATTTAATCATCATAAAATGCCAACTCTTACAATTTCATCATCAATAACCAAAACCCTCATCAAAAATCTGCATATACCTCATATAGGATTCTCAAGCCATAAAATCCTATTTTCCAATTTTCTTTCTTCACAAAACATATTTAATTCATTTACTCATAACTAGACCATTTTCATGAAAAATACCAAATCAGTTCCAAAAATATTTCTTTTCTGGGATTTAGCATAATATAGTCCCATAGTGAACATATATTTTTCTCAGAATTTTTAAAAGTCATTTACTATTTTTCATATGGCCAAAACAGCCGAATATTTAGACATTTATCAAAAATTGTACTTTTGTCCAAAAATTCTGAAATTTACAGAGTATACTTCTATCATATACATGTACTCCCAATAAAAATTTCATCAATTTTGGAGTTAACCACAAGAAATTATAAGCAGTTACTTTTAAAATAGTCTTTTCTCATAAAATTCATAACTCTCAATCTATACATCCAAAAATCACCATTTTTGGACACAATCAATAAAACTCATCAAAATATCATTTCAAATTTTTTCAGAATTTTTGAAGATCAGAAAAATTACGAAACTGAAAAACATAACAACCCTTAAAATCCCTTACTATCCCTTACTATCCCTTACCTCAAAAGAGCAGTACTTCTGATCGGTATAAGGCTGAAGGAAACTTGCACTGATGAATAGCAACTCACAAGTATCTAAATACTCACAAAATACACTCAATAATCTAGAGAGAGAAAGAGAGAAAGCTTATGTTTCTGGTGTGATTTTCAATTCTAACTTAGCCCTCTATTTATAGGAAAATTTTGGTAGGTTTGACCTGCAACCTGATGGCTTTACCTGCTACTATTCCCACCCACCACATTTGAAATATAATTCAGCACATTTCTTCACCAACCACAAGTGGGGCCCACCAATTCTAGAATTTTCCACCAAAATGATTTATAACCTGATTTCCGAATCAGCCACCTCTTAAAATTCATAACAAATCATACGTTCATTTTTAACGGTTCAAAATTTGTGGACATATACTCAACTTATATATGTATAACATATCCAAAAATTACCACGATCCAACGGTCGGATTAAAAATTATAACCCCCGCAAAATATCTCAAAAACCCTGATTTTTAATACCTCCATTCCGACAAAAATACGGATAAAAATCTCAACATTAACTCCTTCATTTTTAACCACAAAATATATCCCTCATTTATATCCACATAAAATAAATATTTTCTTATCATATGAATCAATAATTAATTATTCACAAATAATATTACAGAATCACATTTATGACAACCAGGCCGTTCCCAGGAAAGAGGGGGCTTTCCAATAAGGATTTCTCCTTACTAGCGCGCAATTAGATGACCAAACCTCTCCTTAGACAGAACTTTCTAGACATTGCCAATAATGCTATCTAATAATACTATTCAAATAATATGAATTATTGATCTGATAATGGAAAATACTGTGCAGCAACAATTATTGAACAACAATAATATAAAATTTCAACGTAGCAATTATTGAATCAATAAAATAAAATATTGAACAGTAATTACTGTAACAATTATTGAGTAGTGCCTTCTTACGTAAGAATCAATAATTTCAAAAATACTGTGCAATACCGTGTGCTACTGTGCAATAACGCGTATTACTGTATTTTAACCACCGGGTATTTCAACAGTATTAACGATAACAACTACGCCGTTATTTGTAAAAACTCAAATTTGTCGTTTTTCTTCACCCGACAGTTATTCGTTATGGGGCCCACAAATAGCTGCGCCGTCGTACGAATATTCTCCGACAGAAAGAATATTCCACGACCAAACGAATATTCCCCGACAACAATGATTATTTTATAACCACTTGCTTATTTTGAAAAAAAATTCATATTTCACCCATAACTTTAAACTTTTATCAATTTAACCATTTACTGATTAGTAATTATAAGAAAAATTGAATACTTTTATTTCATAAAATTCGGGGTCTTACACCATGCTTCTAGGTTATGATAGATATCATATGGCCACAGAATTATCCTTGGTTGACCCAATAGACCCTAAAAAAAACGAGAAGATTACTATCATATTCTTCCCAATGGTGAGTCTTCTCTTGACATATCATTATCTCTACTGTCTCTAATTTAGAATTATACTTCAAACAAACACCAAGATTATATAGGTAGTGCTCGTATATATACTCAGCAAGTGGATGAGCACATCCCTGTCTTATGATGACACGAGGTTCTATGTCATTAGACATCTTGTATGATAGTGACAAAATACCCTTCCAACGTTGGGTTCGCCTCACCCTCAACAGCTATAGACCACCGTTCTATTTTTCTGTTATCCCCCACTCGACCCAGCTACACTTTTATTACCTGAAAGGAATTGTGAAGCAAAAGGGTGAGCACAACTAGCTCAGTAAAGAATATCATGACTAAAGATAATTAAATTATCAATAGCCTTAATTAGTAATAAATCAGAGAGTTAGAACATATGGTAGATGATAAAAATTTTCAACCATAGTTGCAGCGGAATAAGCAATCCATTAGAAGAGTCAAATAGACTACAAAGTCTATTATCTTCTCCATGTTAAAAATCTACCAATAATGTTTTATCCCTGTAATATCAATTAACAATTCTGGTCAACAATCATATGAATAACTCATAATCATAATTGTAGTTCTAAATTCTTCTTCTCATCCAGGACGAAGATAATTTTCTTCACATGTCTTTACTTGAAACATCAAAGATCATGGTTATACCAAATCACAGTTCTTGTTCATAATCATATTAATAAATTCATCTTTGCACTACAGGCCAACAATATTCGTCAACAATTCATCTTTGCAGTACTGGCCAAAGATATTCCTCAACAGTTCATATCTGCACTACAGGCCAAATATATTCATATCTCAAAAAATATATAATCATTTCAGAATTATATAAACAATAATTATAACCATGTTGATCAATTCACCTTTGCACTTAAGTTGAAGATATTTAATTATAAATTCAATGGCCATGATCATACTAGTCAATAATTCAACTTTGCACTACTGGCCAAAGAGAACCCAAAGTCATGATCATACCAATAATCTACCCATCTTTACACTCAAGTGAAAGAGAATATCATCATTAGGGTTATAAAAATGTTATATATGATAATAAAAATAATATGATCAACATATAGTTTTAATCTCAAAAGTAATATTCATAAATCAACTATAATTTGGTCAGAAAAAGAAACCAATTTTGTCGTGAATAGTACCCGTAAATAGTAACTCGTGAATAGTAACTCATGAATAGTAACTCCGACACAAAAAGGTAGAAATTCTATAATAAAATCCATACCAATATTTTGGTATAATGATATTGAAAGAATAACATTTCTTAAACTTATAAACAATTTATTTTAATTGTTTATACTTTACTAAATAATGCATTTAATCATTACAAAATACCAAACTCATAAGATTTTATCACCAATAACCAAAACCCTCATCAAAAATCTACATATACCTCATATAGGATTCTCAAGTCATAAAATCCTATTTTCCAATTTTCTTACTTCACAAAACATATTTAATTCATTTACTCATAACTAGACTATTTTTTTATAAAAAATACCAAATCAGTACAAATAAATTTTCTTTTCTGAGATTTAGTAGAATATAGTCCCATATTGAACATATATTTTTCTCAGAATTTTTAAAAATCATTTACTATTTTTCATATGACCAAAACAGCCGAATATTTAGATATTTATCAAAAATTATACTTTTATCCAAAAATTTCGAAACTTACAGAGTATACTTCTATCATATACATGTACTCCCAATAAAAATTTTACCAATTTTAGAGTTAACCACAAGAAATTATAAGCGATTACTTTTAAAATAGTCTTTTCTCATAAAATTCATAACTCTCAATCTATACATCCAAAAATCACCATTTTTGGACACAATCAAGAAAACTCATCAAAATATCATTTCAAATTTTTCCAGAATTTTTAAAGGTAGTTAGAAGTACGAACTGAAAAACATAACAATCCTTAAAATCCCTTACTATCCCTTACCTCAAAAGTGCAGTATTTCTGACTGGAATGCAAAGCTGAAGGAAACTTGTACTGAATAGCAACTCTCAAAGTATCTAAATATTCACAAAATATACTTCATAATATAGAGAGAATAAGAGAGAAAACTTATGAATTCTGGTGTGATTTTCAATTCTAACTTAGCCCTCTATTTATAGGAAAATGTTAGCACGCTATAACAGATTTAACCTGCAACCTGATGGTTTTACCTGCTACTACTCCCACCCACCACATTTAAATAAAAATCTCAGTACATTTCTACACCAACCAAGAGTGGGGCCCACCAATTCTAAAATTTTTCACCAAAATGATTAACTCCGAAAATTCAACAATTTTTGAACCAGTCATCTCGTAAAATTCATAATAAATCATATGTTCATTTTTAACGGTTCAAAATTTGTAGACATATACTCAACTTATATATGTATAACATATCCAAAAATTATCACGATCCAACGGTCGGATTAAAAATTATAACCCCCTCAAAATATCTCAAAAATCCTGATTTTTAATACCTCCATTCCGACAAAAATACTGATAAAAACCTCAACATTAACTCCTTCATTTTTAACCACAAAAATATATCCCTCATTTATATTCACATAAAATAAATATTTCCTTATCATATGAATCAATAATTAATTATTCACAAATAATATTACAGAAACACATTTATGACAACCAGACCGTTCCCAGGAAAGAGGGGACTTTTCGATAAGAATTTCTCCTTAGTGGCGCACAATTAGATGACCAAACCTCTCCTTAGACAGAACTTTCTAAGCATTGTCAATAATGCTATCTAATAATATTATTATAAATAATATAAATTATTGATCTGATAATAGGAAATACTGTGCTGTAACAATTATTGAAATAACAATAATATAAAATATCAATGTAGCAATTATTGAATCAATAAAATAAAATATTGAACAATAACTACTGTAATAATTATTGAGTAGTGCCTTCTTTCGTAAGAATCTATAATTCAAAAATACTGTCCAATCAATGTGCTACTGTGTAACAACGCGTATTACTGTATTTTAACCACCGGGTATTCCAACAGTGTTAACGATAACAACTACGCCGTTAATTATAAAAACTCAATTTTTATCGTTATCTTCATCCGACAGTTATTCGTTATGGGGCCCACAAATAGCTGCGTCGTCGTACGAATATTCCATGACCAAACGAATATTCCCCGACAACAATGATTATTTTATAACCACTTGCTTATTTTGAAAAAAATTCATATATCACCTTTAACATTAATTTTTTATCAATTTAACTATTTACTGAATCGTAATTATAAGAAAAATTGAATACTTTTATTTCATAAAATTCGGGGTCTTACAATCTCCCCTCCTTATAAAATTTTGTCTCGAAATTTGCGTACCTGGTATTTCAAAGAGTTGAGAATACCTTGCTTTCATTTCAGATTACATCTTTCCTGTCATCATGATTTCTCCATTGCGCATCTCCTGTATTTCAGATATCATTCTAGAATACTGCTTCAAAAATAAAGGTTAATTTAACAAATTAACGTATCACATCATATCCCGATAGTATGACTGACCAACAAATAAGCTTAGGTAGGACACACTAGCGAAGGATTTACTCGTCTCTCCCCTCCTAGTTGTATTCCCCGATCTCCGCCAGAGATCATATCCATAAGCTCTGATACCAACTGTGGCATTGGACACCATCATGTGTCAGCACCTCACAAAGGTACCTATCAGCTTGCCACCGCAGAACGGCGTCCCCTACGCAGAGTCTGGCTTCGGTGCATTCCCCATCAACAGAATGTCACCAGATAGAGGCTCGGGGCTCTTTACTTATGGCTCTGATACCAACTGTGTCGCCCCCAAAATAGGTCCATTCCACCCAACCCATTCTGAGTCGTCAAATACATGGTACAGAAAACAACTACAACTTTATTACAACAATTATCGTGCAAAATACAACAACACATATGCTGTGAGTTTGGATACAAATATATACCAAATGTGATTCATGTTCCAACCGTGGACATCACCTCACAATGACACCTTACATAAAGGTATAGTCAAAAACTGTTTTAGAAATTAGAATCTTTGGGAAGTGCTCAAGGAAACCTTCGTACATGGGAGGCCATGCTTCTAGGTTATGATAGATATCATATGGCCACAGAATTATCCTTGGTTGACCCAATAGACCCTAAAAAAAAACGAGAAGATTACTATCATATTCTTCCCAATGGTGAGTCTTCTCTTGACATATCATTATCTCTACTGTCTCTAATTTAGAATTATACTTCAAACAAACACCAAGATTATATAGGTAGTGCTCGTATATATACTCAGCAAGTGGATGAGCACATCCCTGTCTTATGATGACACGAGGTTCTATGTCATTAGACATCTTGTATGATAGTGACAAAATACCCTTCCAACGTTGGGTTCGCCTCACCCTCAACAGCTATAGACCACCGTTCTATTTTTCTGTTATCCCCCACTCGACCCAGCTACACTTTTATTACCTGAAAGGAATTGTGAAGCAAAAGGGTGAGCACAACTAGCTCAGTAAAGAATATCATGACTAAAGATAATTAAATTATCAATAGCCTTAATTAGTAATAAATCAGAGAGTTAGAACATATGGTAGATGATAAAAATTTTCAACCATAGTTGCAGCGGAATAAGCAATCCATTAGAAGAGTCAAATAGACTACAAAGTCTATTATCTTCTCCATGTTAAAAATCTACCAATAATGTTTTATCCCTGTAATATCAATTAACAATTCTGGTCAACAATCATATGAATAACTCATAATCATAATTGTAGTTCTAAATTCTTCTTCTCATCCAGGACGAAGATAATTTTCTTCACATGTCTTTACTTGAAACATCAAAGATCATGGTTATACCAAATCACAGTTCTTGTTCATAATCATATTAATAAATTCATCTTTGCACTACAGGCCAACAATATTCGTCAACAATTCATCTTTGCAGTACTGGCCAAAGATATTCCTCAACAGTTCATATCTGCACTACAGGCCAAATATATTCATATCTCAAAAAATATATAATCATTTCAGAATTATATAAACAATAATTATAACCATGTTGATCAATTCACCTTTGCACTTAAGTTGAAGATATTTAATTATAAATTCAATGGCCATGATCATACTAGTCAATAATTCAACTTTGCACTACTGGCCAAAGAGAACCCAAAGTCATGATCATACCAATAATCTACCCATCTTTACACTCAAGTGAAAGAGAATATCATCATTAGGGTTATAAAAATGTTATATATGATAATAAAAATAATATGATCAACATATAGTTTTAATCTCAAAAGTAATATTCATAAATCAACTATAATTTGGTCAGAAAAAGAAACCAATTTTGTCGTGAATAGTACCCGTAAATAGTAACTCGTGAATAGTAACTCATGAATAGTAACTCCGACACAAAAAGGTAGAAATTCTATAATAAAATCCATACCAATATTTTGGTATAATGATATTGAAAGAATAACATTTCTTAAACTTATAAACAATTTATTTTAATTGTTTATACTTTACTAAATAATGCATTTAATCATTACAAAATACCAAACTCATAAGATTTTATCACCAATAACCAAAACCCTCATCAAAAATCTACATATACCTCATATAGGATTCTCAAGTCATAAAATCCTATTTTCCAATTTTCTTACTTCACAAAACATATTTAATTCATTTACTCATAACTAGACTATTTTTATAAAAAATACCAAATCAGTACAAATAAATTTTCTTTTCTGAGATTTAGTAGAATATAGTCCCATATTGAACATATATTTTTCTCAGAATTTTTAAAAATCATTTACTATTTTTCATATGACCAAAACAGCCGAATATTTAGATATTTATCAAAAATTATACTTTTATCCAAAAATTTCGAAACTTACAGAGTATACTTCTATCATATACATGTACTCCCAATAAAAATTTTACCAATTTTAGAGTTAACCACAAGAAATTATAAGCGATTACTTTTAAAATAGTCTTTTCTCATAAAATTCATAACTCTCAATCTATACATCCAAAAATCACCATTTTTGGACACAATCAAGAAAACTCATCAAAATATCATTTCAAATTTTTCCAGAATTTTTAAAGGTAGTTAGAAGTACGAACTGAAAAACATAACAATCCTTAAAATCCCTTACTATCCCTTACCTCAAAAGTGCAGTATTTCTGACTGGAATGCAAAGCTGAAGGAAACTTGTACTGAATAGCAACTCTCAAAGTATCTAAATATTCACAAAATATACTTCATAATATAGAGAGAATAAGAGAGAAAACTTATGAATTCTGGTGTGATTTTCAATTCTAACTTAGCCCTCTATTTATAGGAAAATGTTAGCACGCTATAACAGATTTAACCTGCAACCTGATGGTTTTACCTGCTACTACTCCCACCCACCACATTTAAATAAAAATCTCAGCACATTTCTACACCAACCAAGAGTGGGGCCCACCAATTCTAAAATTTTTCACCAAAATGATTAACTCCGAAAATTCAACAATTTTTGAACCAGTCATCTCGTAAAATTCATAATAAATCATATGTTCATTTTTAACGGTTCAAAATTTGTGGACATATACTCAACTTATATATGTATAACATATCCAAAAATTATCACGATCCAACGGTCGGATTAAAAATTATAACCCCCTCAAAATATCTCAAAAATCCTGATTTTTAATACCTCCATTCCGACAAAAATACTGATAAAAACCTCAACATTAACTCCTTCATTTTTAACCACAAAAATATATCCCTCATTTATATTCACATAAAATAAATATTTCCTTATCATATGAATCAATAATTAATTATTCACAAATAATATTACAGAAACACATTTATGACAACCAGGCCGTTCCCAGGAAAGAGGGGACTTTTCGATAAGAATTTCTCCTTAGTGGCGCACAATTAGATGACCAAACCTCTCCTTAGACAGAACTTTCTAAGCATTGTCAATAATGCTATCTAATAATATTATTATAAATAATATAAATTATTGATCTGATAATGGGAAATACTGTGCTGTAACAATTATTGAAATAACAATAATATAAAATATCAATGTAGCAATTATTGAATCAATAAAATAAAATATTGAACAATAACTACTGTAATAATTATTGAGTAGTGCCTTCTTTCGTAAGAATCTATAATTCAAAAATACTGTCCAATCAATGTGCTACTGTGTAACAACGCGTATTACTGTATTTTAACCACCGGGTATTCCAACAGTGTTAACGATAACAACTACGCCGTTAATTATAAAAACTCAATTTTTATCGTTATCTTCATCCGACAGTTATTCGTTATGGGGCCCACAAATAGCTGCGTCGTCGTACGAATATTCCATGACCAAACGAATATTCCCCGACAACAATGATTATTTTATAACCACTTGCTTATTTTGAAAAAAAATTCATATATCACCTTTAACATTAATTTTTTATCAATTTAACTATTTACTGAATCGTAATTATAAGAAAAATTGAATACTTTTATTTCATAAAATTCGGGGTCTTACAATCTCCCCTCCTTATAAAATTTTGTCCTCGAAATTTGCGTACCTGGTATTTCAAAGAGTTGAGAATACCTTGCTTTCATTTCAGATTACATCTTTCCTGTCATCATGATTTCTCCATTGCGCATCTCCTGTATTTCAGATATCATTCTAGAATACTGCTTCAAAAATAAAGGTTAATTTAACAAATTAACGTATCACATCATATCCCGATAGTATGACTGACCAACAAATAAGCTTAGGTAGGACACACTAGCGAAGGATTTA
Organism: Panax notoginseng; assembly: GCA_016801055.1. Lineage (NCBI taxonomy): Eukaryota > Viridiplantae > Streptophyta > Magnoliopsida > Apiales > Araliaceae > Panax > Panax notoginseng. Next base: position 172,084,893 of record CM029012.1, read on the forward strand.
CTCGTCTCTCCCCTCCTAGTTGTATTCCCCGATCTCCGCCAGAGATCATATCCATAAGCTCTGATACCAACTGTGGCATTGGACACCATCATGTGTCAGCACCTCACAAAGGTACCTATCAGCTTGCCACCGCAGAACGGCGTCCCCTACGCAGAGTCTGGCTTCGGTGCATTCCCCATCAACAGAATGTCACCAGATAGAGGCTCGGGGCTCTTTACTTATGGCTCTGATACCAACTGTGTCGCCCCCAAAATAGGTCCATTCCACCCAACCCATTCTGAGTCGTCAAATACATGGTACAGAAAACAACTACAACTTTATTACAACAATTATCGTGCAAAATACAACAACACATATGCTGTGAGTTTGGATACAAATATATACCAAATGTGATTCATGTTCCAACCGTGGACATCACCTCACAATGACACCTTACATAAAGGTATAGTCAAAAACTGTTTTAGAAATTAGAATCTTTGGGAAGTGCTCAAGGAAACCTTCGTACATGGGAGGCCATGCTTCTAGGTTATGATAGATATCATATGGCCACAGAATTATCCTTGGTTGACCCAATAGACCCTAAAAAAAAACGAGAAGATTACTATCATATTCTTCCCAATGGTGAGTCTTCTCTTGACATATCATTATCTCTACTGTCTCTAATTTAGAATTATACTTCAAACAAACACCAAGATTATATAGGTAGTGCTCGTATATATACTCAGCAAGTGGATGAGCACATCCCTGTCTTATGATGACACGAGGTTCTATGTCATTAGACATCTTGTATGATAGTGACAAAATACCCTTCCAACGTTGGGTTCGCCTCACCCTCAACAGCTATAGACCACCGTTCTATTTTTCTGTTATCCCCCACTCGACCCAGCTACACTTTTATTACCTGAAAGGAATTGTGAAGCAAAAGGGTGAGCACAACTAGCTCAGTAAAGAATATCATGACTAAAGATAATTAAATTATCAATAGCCTTAATTAGTAATAAATCAGAGAGTTAGAACATATGGTAGATGATAAAAATTTTCAACCATAGTTGCAGCGGAATAAGCAATCCATTAGAAGAGTCAAATAGACTACAAAGTCTATTATCTTCTCCATGTTAAAAATCTACCAATAATGTTTTATCCCTGTAATATCAATTAACAATTCTGGTCAACAATCATATGAATAACTCATAATCATAATTGTAGTTCTAAATTCTTCTTCTCATCCAGGACGAAGATAATTTTCTTCACATGTCTTTACTTGAAACATCAAAGATCATGGTTATACCAAATCACAGTTCTTGTTCATAATCATATTAATAAATTCATCTTTGCACTACAGGCCAACAATATTCGTCAACAATTCATCTTTGCAGTACTGGCCAAAGATATTCCTCAACAGTTCATATCTGCACTACAGGCCAAATATATTCATATCTCAAAAAATATATAATCATTTCAGAATTATATAAACAATAATTATAACCATGTTGATCAATTCACCTTTGCACTTAAGTTGAAGATATTTAATTATAAATTCAATGGCCATGATCATACTAGTCAATAATTCAACTTTGCACTACTGGCCAAAGAGAACCCAAAGTCATGATCATACCAATAATCTACCCATCTTTACACTCAAGTGAAAGAGAATATCATCATTAGGGTTATAAAAATGTTATATATGATAATAAAAATAATATGATCAACATATAGTTTTAATCTCAAAAGTAATATTCATAAATCAACTATAATTTGGTCAGAAAAAGAAACCAATTTTGTCGTGAATAGTACCCGTAAATAGTAACTCGTGAATAGTAACTCATGAATAGTAACTCCGACACAAAAAGGTAGAAATTCTATTATAAAATTCATACCAATATTTTGGTATAATGATATTGAAAGAATAACATTTCTTAAACTTATAAACAATTTATTTTAATTGTTTATACTTTACTAAATAATGTATTTAATCATTATAAAATGCCAAACTCATAAGATTTCATCACCAATAACCAAAACCCTCATCAAAAATCTACATATACCTCATATAGGATTCTCAAGTCATAAAATCCTATTTTTCAATTTTCTTACTTCACAAAACATATTTAATTCATTTACTCATAACTAAACTATTTTCATGAAAAATACCAAATCAGTACAAACAAATTTTCTTTTCTGAGATTTAGTAGAATATAGTCCCATATTGAACATATATTTTTCTCAAAATTTTTAAAAATCATTTACTATTTTTCATATGACCAAAACAGCCGAATATTTAGATATTTATCAAAAATTATACTTTTACCCAAAAATTTCGAAACTTACAGAGTGTACTTCTAACATATACATGTACTCCCAATAAAAATTTCACCAATTTTAGAGTTAACCACAAGGAATTATAAGCGATTACTTTTAAAATAATCTTTTCTCATAAAATTCATAACTCTCAATCTATACATCCAAAAATCACTATTTTTGGACACAATCAAGAAAACTCATCAAAATATCATTTCAAATTTTTTCAGAATTTTTGAAGGTAGTTACAAGTACGAACTGAAAAACATAACAACTCTTAAAATCCCTTACTATCTATTACCTCAAAAGTGCAGTATTTCTGACTGGAATGCAAAGCTGAAGGAAACTTGCACTGAATAACAACTCTCAAAGTATCTAAATACTCACAAAATATGCTTCATAATATAGATAGAAAAAGAGAGAAAACTTATAAATTCTGGTGTGATTTTCAATTCTAACTTAGCCCTCTATTTATAGTAAAATGTTAGCACGCCAAAGCAGACTTAACCTGCAACCTGATGGTTTTACCTACTACTATTCCCACCCACAACATTTGAATAAAAATCTCAGCACATTTCTACACCAACCAAGAGTGGGGCCCACCAATTCTAGAATTTTTCACCAAAATGATTAACTCCGAAAATTCAACAATTTTTGAACCAGTCATCTCGTAAAATTCATAATAAATCATACGTTCATTTTTAACGGTTCAAAATTTGTGGACATATACTCAACTTATATATGTATAACATATCTAAAAATTACCACGATCCAACGGTCGGATTAAAAATTATAACACCCGCAAAATATCTCAAAAACTCTGATTTTTAATACCTCCATTCCGACAAAAATACTGATAAAAACCTCAACATTAACTCCTTCATTTTTAACCACAAAAATATATCCCTCATTTATATCCACATAAAATAAATATTTCCTTATCATATGAATCAATAATTAATTATTCACAAATAATATTACAGAAACACATTTATGACAACCAGACCGTTCCCAAGAAAGAGGGGGCTTTTCGATAAGGATTTCTCCTTACTGGCGCACAATTATATGACCAAACCTCTCCTTAGACAGAACTTTCTAAGCATTGTCAATAATGCTATCTAATAATATTATTCTAAATAATATAAATTATTGATCTGATAATGGGAAATACTGTGTTGTAACAATTATTGAAATAACAATAATATAAAATATCAACGCAGCAATTATTGAATCAATAAAATAAAATATTGAACAGTAACTACTGTAATAATTATTGAGTAGTGCCTTCTTTCGTAAGAATCTATAATTCAAAAATACTGTACAATCAGTGTGCTACTGTGTAACAACGCGTATTACTGTATTTTAACCACCGGGTATTCTAACAGTGTTAACGGTAACAACTACGCCGTTAATTATAAAAACTCAATTTTTATCATTATCTTCATCCGACAGTTATTCGTTATGGGGCCCACAAATAGCTGTGCCGTCGTACGAATATTCTCCGACAGAAAGAATATTCCATGACCAAACGAATATTCCCCGACAACAATGATTATTTTATAACCACTTGCTTATTTTGAAAAAAATTCATATATCACCTTTAACATTAACTTTTTATCAATTTAACCATTTACTGAATCGTAATTATAAGAAAAATTGAATACTTTTATTTCATAAAATTCGGGGTCTTACACATAGCCCACTTTTTAACAGGCGGGCTGGCCCGGCCCGGCCCGCGGGCCTGGGCCTATTTTGTCAGGTCTAATCCTGTCTGTGTATTTTACACCGGATCTGGTTCCTTCTTTATTATTATTCTGTTGGAATATCCTGTCTGTGCGTTTTACGCCGGACATGGTTCCGTCTTTATTATTATTCTGTTGGAATATCCTGTCTGTGCGTTTTACGCCGGACCTGGTTCCATTATTTATTATTATGTTGGAATAACCTGTCTGTGCGGTCTATCGCATGCATGGTGATTTCTTTTGTTATTCCATTTTTTATTATACTCAGTTGGTTAAAGTTTTGACTTCTATACTCCATGAAATTAGTGGAATATCTTTGATATTTGCGCTTCATCTAGTATCTTTTAATGGAAATATTCTTCTAGGAATTATTAAATTTTACTTCACAAAGCAGTATCATATTGATAATTTGGACGTTGTTAATTCTTGGATAAATTAATTCTTGAACTTGTTTGATTGAATTCTTATATCATTGTCATCATCCTCATGTTTATAAAATGTTAAAAGTCATCTGTGGCCTGTAGTGCATAGATGGACTTGGTATGATTATGACCAGGAATCATTCGGTATAATCATGACCGTAATATTACAAATGATGTGGTAAAAGTCCTTATTGGCCCGTAGTGCATTGATGGACAGTTGTTGGTATGATCATGACCATTAATGAATACACAAATATTCTTGACCCGTAGTACATGGATAATTGTGGTCGTGATACTAAAGAATATCCTTGGCCGTAGTGCAGGGGTGATTCGATGATGTGGATTATTTTGTTAAGCTGAGTCCCAGCGATAACAGTGTTGAAAAGCCTTTTAAATCATAGAAGATAGTAGATTTTATTCTCTACTTGACTCTTTTAATGGATTACTTGTTCCGCTGCAGTTAAACTTGATGTTCGTTATATTTTATCAGTTTAACACTGTTGAAGGCTAATGATAATTTATTCTGCATTATCTTAGTCATAATATTTCTTACTGGGCTAGTTGAGCTCACCTTTTCTTTCACTATTCTCTTTAGGAAATAAGAATATTGCTGGAACGAGTCAGGAAACGGAGTGATGGACCAGATGATAGTATTAGTAGTCCTCACTATTCTGTTAAATAGTGTGACAATAATTATAATGAAGACTCCTTTTGAGTTTGTATAGTCTCTAGTAGACAATAATTGTATTCAAACTCACAGTTATGTTTTGTCGTATTGTACACGACAGTTGTATTAGTAAGTTGTATTTGTATTCTGTACCATGTATCTGACGACCCAAGATGGGTGATGTATATCTAATTTTTGGGGCGTCACATTATATATATATAAGTTGAGTATATGTCCATAAATTTTGAACAGTTAAAAATAAACGTAAGATTTGTTATAAATTTTAAGAGGTGACTGGTTCAGAAATTGTTAAAGCCTCGAAATTTATCATTTTAGTAGAAAATTCTAGAATTGGTGGGCCCTACTTTTGGTTGGTGAGAAATGTGCTCAAATTTTATTTCAAATGTGGTGGGTGGCAATAGTAGCAGGTAAAGCTATCAGGTTACAGGTCAGGTCTGTTTCGGCATGCTAGCGTTTTCTTATAAATAGGGTGCTGAGTTATAATTGAAAATCACACCAGAAATATAAACTTTCTCTCTTTCTCTCTCTATATTATCAAACGTATTTTGTGAGTATTTAGATATTTTGAGAGTTGCTATTCAGTACAAGTTTCATTCAGCATCATATCCGACATTTCATTTTGAAGTACTGTTTCTTTGATGTAAGGGATGTATTTTTTCGTAAATGATATTATTTCTTTCAATATTATTATGCCAAAATATTGGTCTGAACTTTTTATCAAATTTGAAACTTTTTGTGTCGAGATTACTATTTACGTATATGGCATTATTCACGTATACGACACTATTCACGTATACGATACTATTCACCGAAAAATGACATTTTTTCTTCTTTGTCCCAAATGTCTATTATGGTTACTATCTTTAATTGTATCCATGTTTTGATCGTCATTCTTGAATTTTTCTCTATTATGTTTTATTATGAAGTATTTTTAAACTTGAATTATCTAAAGTACGAATCTCTAAACTTTGTCCTTTTATTGTACGGGATTCGTTCTCTAAAATGTTTTTCATCATCCTTAGTCATTAATGGTGATACTTGATAAATATCTTTGGCCTGTAGTGCAAAGATGAATGATTACCTGATGAATATCTTTGGCCCGTAGTGCAAAGATGAACAAGTGTTGAGATAAACATGACCAACTAGTGATACAAATGAATATCTTTGGCTCGTAGTGCAAAGATGAATATTTGATTCAAGATGTATATTAATTGATGTTACAGGGATAAAATATTGATGATGGACTTTTAAATTCATAAATGATAGTAGATTTCATTCTCTACTTAACTATTCTAATGAATTATTGTTTCCGCTGCAGTTGTTGATCTAAAACTTGTTGTCTATTATATTCTATCAGATTTTTTCCTGTTGAAGACTAATGATAATTTGTTGTATATTATCTTAGTCATAATATTGTTTACTGGGCTAGTTGAGCTCACCCTTTTTCTTTTTGTTCTATTTTTCTTCTCAGGAGGTGAGAATATAGCAGGAACTAGCTGGGGTATGGAGTGATGGTTCTAGAAAGTTATTTTAGTAGTTCTTACTATTTTTGTAGTGTATCAATAATTATAATGAGGACTCCTTTTGAGTTTTAATACTGTCTATTAGACAATATTTGTATTTAAACTCACAGTTTATGTGTTGTCGTATTTTGCACGACAATTGTAGTAATAAAGTTGTATTTGTTTCTGTACTATGTATTTGGCGACTCAGAATGGGTGATGTATACCTATTTTGGGGGCGTCACACAGCAGTCGCACGTTGCGCCAAGCTACCGCATAATTTGAGTGGTAACCTGCCTTGCCCACATTGACCGAGTGTCCAAGCCTTTGGCATGCTGTTTAGCCATCCCGCATGTCAAATCCGTGTCAAGCCAACAAGGGTCTAACACCAAGCCATTAATGTGTGTTTTTTGTTGGATGGTCGGATATTTTCGGTCTAATTTATGAACTTGCCCTTGGTATTTGTCCGTGATACTAAACCCAGACCGCCTTGTCGGTTCAATCGCTAAAAACTCGAACCGATCGGCTCTTCGGTTCGATTCAGCTCAATTTTATTAATTTGGTAAAAAAACCGATTAACCACCAGTCCAATCGGTAAAATCGATTAATTGACTCAGTGAATCGATTTTTAGTTTTTTAGTTTCGTTGTATTAAAAAAGTTTTAATATTAAAAGTAACTATTTTTAGTAATATTATAACTCAATTTTATTATATTTTAGTTCATAAAGACGAGACTTTTTAAAATTTTATTAATTACTAATTATATATATTTTTATATATTAATAACGTCACTAAATCAATAATAATTCTACTATTGGTTGAATTAATCAACTTTTTTTCGATTCGATGACTCTTAGACCCTTGGTATTTAGGTATGTTAGAGCTAAGCAAAACTTTTTTGCCCCATTGAAAATAACATGTGCAATAAATTTGCAATCTCGTTAAATTATCTAATTTTTTTCTGTTCAAAATGTTATACTTGTCAATACGTTTTGTCCTGGGCACATTGAATGAGCCCGCAGTTGTTAAAAGAATAATAATATTATTTTTGTATGTATTTTTTATATTTTTATATAATTTTATTTCGTGCGAAAGTGAAAGTGTAATTAATTTTATTGTAATGTAATAAAATTTTATGTAAAAATATTAAAATATTAATTATCTTATTAGATTTATGAAACCTAAATTCAAATTATAATATAAATTTTAAAATATTTAAATAATAATTGTACTTAAAAATATTTTAAATTAATTTACAATATCAATTCTTTTATGAATTAAAATCAACGAATTTCACATATGTCGAGTACAACAGTAGTATCCAAACACACCTACGTACCTCTTCGAGTGGAAATTTTTCGTACTCTTTCCTCCCTGTACTCGGGTTGGATTTGTTGCCCTTTCCCGAAGAAAGAAACCAATCGACAATATATCTTCGTCAACAACAAAGCCCCTAATTCGATCAATCATGAAGCCCTAGATTGATCATCCTCGAAACTTCTATCCGTCGATCCAACGAGTAGTGTTATTCAATTGACTGTAAGCTTTGTTCCCCTAAATTATTTGTTATTATATTTTCATATACGTAAACGTATGGTAGTATTTATTATACATCTAGGATTTTGTTGATTCCAGTTGGGTGTAATTTGTTATGGACGGGAACAAAGATGAGGCTTTAAAATGCCTCAAAATCGGACGAGACGCATTGAATTCCGGTGATCGAACCCGTGCACTAAAATTCATCACAAAAGCTCGTCGGCTCGATCCTTCTCTATTGGTTGACGAGCTGTTATCGAACCTTGAAGGTCAATTTGGAGATAAGTCGACAAATGAATCAAATTCGGTTTCAGCAAAACCCACAGATTACGATGACACTAATTCTGGTCCTAGGCGCAGGGTTCCAGCTACTGGGCCGTCATCATCATCGTCCTCAACGACTTCAGTGGCGTATACTGAAGAACAGATCTCAATTGCTAGGGAGATTAAGAGGAAAAAAGATTACTATGAGATATTAGGTGTAGACAAAACTTGTAATGTTGAGGATATTCGAAAGGCATATCGAAAATTGTCACTAAAGGTTCATCCTGATAAAAACAAGGCTCCAGGGGCTGAGGAGGCTTTTAAGTTGGTATCAAAATCCTTTCAGTGTCTGAGTGATGAGGAGAATAGGAAAAGGTATGATCTTGTTGGTTCAGACGAGCCTGTTTATGAAAGAAGAACTGCTAGGCGTCATCAAGGGTTTAATGGATATTATGATGGTGATGTGGATGCTGAGGAGATTTTTAGGAATTTCTTCTTTGGGGGAATGCATCCGGCTGCCACAACACAGTTTCGTGGGTTTGGTTTTGGACCTGGTGTGGGTGTGAGGATGGGTAATAATAATGGGTCTGCCGGTGGTTCTAATATTCGGGCTTTGCTTCAGTTGTTACCAGTTATTTTGATTGTGTTGTTGAGCTTTTTGCCATCTTCAGAGCCTATCTACAGTCTTTCGAGAGGGTATCCATATGAACATCGGATTACCACCCAAAAGGGTGTTAATTTTTATGTGAAGTCAACAAAATTTGAGCAGGATTACCCTTCTGGTAGCAATGACCGTGGGGAACTTGAGTTAGGGATTGAAAGGGAATACTTCTCAATTCTTACTCGCAATTGCCAGCTTGAGATGCAGCGGCTTCAATGGGGTTTCATTAAGGAAGCGCCTCATTGTGATGCTTTAAAGCAGTTTCAGACATTGGCTTGATGCCTTGTTTCAAGGTATAGTTTCTTAATCCCTTGTCTTCCCCATTTTTTCTTAATTAACTCAAACTAATGTGTTTTCTTAGAGCTTTACATTCTATATTTTCTTGAAGTGTTGGTCAATTATATGCGATGTTCGATACGTTTCTTTCTGGTTTCTTAAGCTTGCAGCTGGAATGTAAAGACTAAATATATTATTTGAGAGATACTGTGCATTTGATTTGAGTAATAACTAGATGTGTATTTTTTATGTTTACATTCTTTACATTAGAGTGGACGTGCATGTAGTTTCCATATTGTTTTCAGGCATATATCTGTACATGTCTCTTTGTGCATGAGCAGTGTCAGGATTTTTGTAACTATGGAAGGAATATCCTCACTTTTATTTAGGATTTAACAGTTTATATCATAAAGGAAACTAAAGGTAGGCTGCCTTGAGTACTTAGTTAGATCTTACCCGGGCAAGGCTGAGCAGAACAGACAGCCACACTAAAGTGTCTGTTGGTTTTACTCTGAAACCTTGGACCTAAATGCGAAGAAGCGATTTTTTTCCCTTCTTAGTTCTCAATAATAAGAGTAAATGAGTAAGAAAAGAAATTAGATTTTGGTACATTAGTTGAGCGAAAATTGTGAATTGTCTGGGTTTACTTGTTATTACTTTTGTTTTCCTTGTTCCACCATAGGCCTTGATTATGTTACTGGCTTACAGGTTGTAGTTGTCTCAAACAAATTAAGTTTAAGTTTCTGCAGCATAATATGTGGATTTTAGAAGTGTTTTGAACAAATGAAACTCAGTCAGACTGACATAATTTTTAGATGTCGTGGTTGTCTGTATAGACATATTCTGTGCGAGTTCGTGAGCATATCTGTTTGTTTGAGGGAAGGAGAAGGGGCTGGCCTGTCTGCCAGGGGCGGGGATTGAGAGTTGGAGACCTTTACCTTTAGTGAGTAGTAAAGATAAGAGCTTCCTTTCCAACTATGTAGATGGGAAAAAAGTTCTCTATGGATACTACTTTGCATAACACGGATGGAAGTTTTTACACGTATGTTGTTAATCATTTTATATCTACCTTTTCGTTCAGTCTTCTTGCTATCTAAATAGAACATTATTCCATTGATATTTATTTATTTATTTGAAGTCCTATGCTTAAGAATTTAAATTATTCTTCAGAGATCTGATTAGTGATATTAGACTTTTTGGTTTAAAAAAATTCTTCAATTTTTAACCTTTTGTTCTTCATCCCTTTATGCTTGGAGCAAACTGTACTCTTTCTTTTCTCCATCATTTGTTTGTGATACATATAGTTTCATTTCTATTATTTCTTTCCATATACTTGGCGATGATAGGTTGCAATCCCCATCATATAGCAAAGCTTTCTCCTGGCTTCATTTACTAAAAGGGAAGGGTTGAACTTTCGAGTTGTCCGCAGGGGAGGCTACGTGAGTTTTTTCTTTATATAAATTCTATACATGTTTAATCAAGCATTTTGTTCCAGGCGAAGCTAGGACATATTTCTTTAGTTTCTTTATATTTTGGGTGTTCGCCTGGAAATTCAATTTTTTGAAAATTGAACTAAAAAGTGGTAAATGTTACTGTTAGTCATCAAATCTGTTGCTTATGTTTCCATATTTGAAATCATGTATTAAGTTACAAGAGCCTTTAGGCCTTTAAGGGACATTTTACTACTATCATTTAGAGTTTTCACGTAATTGCTATCGTAGTCCTGTGGAAATATGATCAATTAAAAAGAGGGTAAACCTTAAAATAGTTTTCCTTTTCTTATGACACTATACTAGTTATAATCAGTTGGATGATTATTCACAAATACGCCTTCCAAAGTGTTTCCCTACAGCAATACTCCCTCCATTCCATTTTATAAGACAAATTTTTTAGTGGCACAAGTTTAAAAAAATTGGCATTCAAGTGTTAAAAAAGCTAAAACTTTCCAACTTTACCCATATTAAATTATAGGGTATTACATTCAAGCTTGGAGTGTTTAATCGGGATATGTGCAAGTCAAATAAAATATGATTTTTATTTTTATTTTTCTTGGAAAACTATGTGTGGGACTCATTATGTTTTCATGCTAAGCGCATTTAAGAGGAGTTTGAATGGTATTTTACTCTCCGCATTTTGTAACTTTGTCATTTTTTCGGGAGATCCCGAAAAAGGAATTTACTTAAAAAATGGGACGGAGGTTTGGACGACTAACAAAGGAAGCACATGCTAAAAATCTACATTGTTTCTTGTTGCAGATTGTGTGGTTCGAGCACCAATTTCAAGTATTTCTCTTTTTGAAGAATTTATCCAGCAATTTAGAATACGTGCGGAAGAGATGAAGGAATGCATGTGGTTCATTTTGCAGTAATTTTTGTTAGATCTGAAGCTCACAATATAGCCTGTATTCTGGTGGTACAAATTTCTGCTGATGGGATGGTGCACAAAAGTTTCTTTATAAACTCGTTGCAATTGCTTCTGCCGTTGGCATGCCCATCAATGTGTGTACTATCACAACAAAAATCATATAGTCATATAAGGTTATATTTTGAATTATACGATATGAATGTCTTTTGACATTTAGCTTCCATGTATTTGATCTTATCTTACGTTGCACATTGATTTATTGTAGTAGGTATGTCGATAATATTTTTAGTTAAGTTGTTCATTATGAGGTTTGGCTAGTTCAAAGTTAAAACAAGGCCATTGGACGGGAAATTTTTGATTCCCCATTCTACGATGACTCATTTCTATAATTGTATATGTTCTTAGGAAATATGTCATCATCAGGTCTACTGGTTTGGTTTGACGCTTTCGTCGGTTAAATTGATCATTTTAGTAAGTAAAATTCATACTATTTTCTTTTCTTGTAAATATCGGTGAAGAAACTTACTACCACCTCCAATATAAAATATAAATAAATATACTTAATTCTTTAGAATTAGTTGATTTGACCAAAAAAAAATCAAACTAAACCAATTTTTGATGTTAGTTACTACTCCATTAGCTTATGCTAAATATTATTCACTTATTTATTTTAATGATGGTTAAATTCGCAACTACTATGTAGCTAAATAAGTCTGAACTCTTTCCAAGTAAATAGTAGTATTTTCATTGTCTATTGCAGAATGTGACGTATGTATGTGTTTGTCCCATCAATGCAAGCACTTGGTCGAGCATGCGGAGTCACAAGACCTGTAATTTCATGTTCTGTCACAAGCAACGAGCTAGGGAAGCCAACTAAAATCTCAAATACAACAACTCAAGGTATGTTTTTTTCCTTCTTTCAACAGGATATTGAGCTATGAATATCCTTCTGAAACACAGGATGCCATTGAGAAGCTCTTGATCGAGGAAACCTAGCTAGGTGGCGTATTCAGTGTGACTGTCCCCTTGAATAGCTCAACGGAGGCTTTGACTGACTGAGAAAGAAGTTGTACTTGCCAATGAAATTTTAGTTTTGTTTTCCTTTAGAATTTGTAGCACGTATTTTTTTATATATGGATTAATCATAGCTGACCTTATTGGTGATTGCTGTTTATGATAATTGGTATGTTCTGAATGCTGCTGTTAATCAACTGCCTTGAAATCAACTGCATTATTACCTGTTGTGCACTTGAATATCACTTGGGGCCAGCCAGCCAAATAACATGCAACAAGTGTGGCAATTCATGACCCTCAACTGCGAGTTGATCTGCAGGACTCGTACTAACTCTTTGATGAACATGTATTGTATTCAAGAGTTACCAAAAGTAAGTCGCTGCATCGAATACAAACCCACTTGAATTCATCCGAGAAGCAAAGCTCAATGCATGTTTTACATTTTCAAAACCCGAAAGTATAGTATTCCTTCCGTGAAACAACATCAGGGTTGTTTAGATTTTAGAAAATTAATAAACTGCCCAGATTTACAATACATGTAAGAATTTGGAACAGGTAAGTGAAATAAGCCCAGAGGTAAGTGCAAAGCCTGGATTTGGCACCTGAATTTCACGGAAATTACAACTTGATCAAGACCCAACTGAAGCTGTTTATTAAAAATGTCAAGAGCTTGACGGTTTTTATACACCCATGTGAGCATGGAATGATGAACAGATTACAGATATATTGTTTGGATGAGGAAATTTATCAACAGTTGGTTAGCGTGTTGAAACGAGTGGAACCTCTTGGTTAGTTGTAGGAGAGGGTTGTTAAATGGGGAATACTATTTTCACATTTGTTTTTGATATTTCTACATGATTCACTTTCACATTCTATTTTATGCTCGTGTGAAAAATGTTGGTCAACAAAATCCTCACCCATTAAATTCCCCGCCCATTGAATTTTCTTCGGTCCCCGTCCGTTGATTTTCATGTCAACCTTATTTAATTCTCATCCCTCCATTCGGCTATAAAAGGCAGCAAGTGGAAGAAGAAAGATACACCAACAAAAACATATACTCTCATCCGAGAGTTTAAGAGAAAGGAGGGAGAGAGAAAAGCTTTTGTGAAGCTTTAGAAAAATAGAGAGAAAGATAGTTCAAATAAAATGATGTTTTATTTGGGTTCCATCACATAGTTATTGTGGTGAAGTAATTTGGGTTTGTACTCAAATTAAGATATCTTTATATTCTCTCAGATTATTCTAGTGAATTGTTCGGAGTTTGTCCCGTGATTTTTATCTCTTAATTTTAGAGGGTTTTTCACGTAAAATTTTGGTGTCTCGTGGTTGGATATTTTTTACTTATTTCCTGCAGTGGTTATTATTTTGGTAGAACTGCAAATTTAATCTGTTTGACATGTATTGATATTTTATCTGTCTAATTTATCAAAGACAACAATATTTAGAAGGTGATTTTTCCCAACAACTGGTATCAGAGCTAAGGTTATTTGCTCGGGTGTTTTGATAAATTTTATAGAAGAATCAGTCGGAACCATGATTAAATTGACCTCTTCAAATTTTTCGATCTGGAAGCCCAGAATGGAGGATATCCTTTATTGCAAGGATTTGTATGATCCGTTGGAGCTAAAGGGAAAGAAGCCCGCGGATAAGTCTGAGGCTGATTGGAATAAAATGAATAGGAAGACTATTGGTCACATCCGGTAGTGGATTGATCAAAGTGTGTTCCACCATGTTTCGCAGGAGACGGATGCTCACACTTTATGGATAACACTAGAGTCTATGTACGAGAAAAAGAATGCACAAAATAAAACTTTTGTCATTCGAAAAATTGTGAATCTAAAGTACAAGGACGAGAGCAGTGTGTCGGAGCATATGAGTGAGTTCCAAGGTTTGGTGAACCAGCTGTCAACCATGAAGTTGATGTTAGGTTTGTAATATTCATGAACGCAATCAAATTGTACAAAGTAAGCGAAAACGTGATAAAATAGAGCTTTAAAATTTTACAAATCATATACCCGGATCATCCTTTATGCACAAATATTAATCAAACGAAAAGAAGAAGAGCAAAAATCATACCCTTGAAGATCCGAGCTTCCTCAGGTACAAGTTCACTTCTAAATCCTTTCCGTGTTCAACTTGAATCCACCGGGTTGGGTTCCTTCCTTTGATCAACGTTAGCCACCTAAGTGTTTGGCCTCTAGAGGTGATCCACCAAGGAAGAAAAAATATTCAAGAAGAAGGGTATTTGACAAAACCCTAATTTTTCTATCTCTCATAGAAATAGAAAAGGGTGTACTCTTCTAACTATTGAAATTACGTATTCACGTGTGTTGTGAAAATATTAACCAACTGTGACGCCCCCAAAATTAGGTATACATCACCCATCTTGGGTCGTCAGATACAAAGTACAGAATACAAATACAACTTACTAATACAACTGTCGTGTACAATACAACAAAACATAAACTGCGAGTTTGAATACAAATATTATCTTCTAGAGAGTATTCATACTCAAAAGGAGTCCTCATTACATTTATTAACACACTATTACATAGAATAGTGAGGACTACTAACTAATACTATCATTCGAACCATCACTCCGTTCCCCGACTTGCCCCAGCTACGTTCTCATTTCCTGAAGAGAACAGTGAAAGAAAGGGTGAGCTCAACTAGCCCAGTAAGAAATATTATGACTAAGATAATGCAGAATAAATTATCATTAGCCTTCAACAATGTTAAACTGATAAAATATAATAGACATCAAGTTTAACTTCAGCGGAACAAGCAATCCATTAAAAGAGTCAAGTAGAAAATAAATTCTACTATCTTTTATGATTTAAAAGGTTTTTCAACACTGTTATCGCTGTGACTCAGCTTAATAAAATAATCCACATCATTGAATCACCCCTGCACTACGGCCAAGGATATTCGTGTATTCATTAATGGTCATGATCATGCCAACAACTGTCCATCAATGCGCTACGGCCAATGGGGACTTTTACCACATCATTTGTAACATTACGGTCATGATTATACCGAATAATCCCTGGTCATAATCATACCAAGTCCATCTATGCACTACAGGCCACAGATGACTTTCAACATTTTATAAACATGAGGATGATGACAATGATATAAGAATTCAATAAAACAAGTTCAAGAATTAATTTATCCAAGAATTAACAACGTCCAAATTGTCAACATGATACTGCTTTGTGGAGTAAAATTCAAGAATACGTAGAAGAATATTTTCATGAAAAGATACTGGATGAAACGCAATTATCAAGGATATTCCACAAATTTCATGGAGTATAGAAGTCAAAACTTAACCAACTGAGTATAATAAAGAATGGAATAACAAAAGAAATCACCATGCATGCGATAGACCGCACAGACAGGTTATTCCAACAGAATAATAAATAATGAAACCAGGTCCGGCGTAAATACACAGACAGGATGTTCCAACAGAATAATAACAAGACGGAACCAGGTCCGATATAAAACACACAGACAGGATGTTCCAACAGAATAATAATAAAAACGGAACCAGGTCCGGTGTAAAACACACAGACAGGATGTTCCAACAGAATAATAGAAGAATGTCACCAAGTATAGGGTATATCCGCGTATACAGGTTATTCCAACAGAATAATAAGAAATGGAATAACAACAGTTCTCTTCATGAATAAGAAAGAATAACACCCCTTACCGTTTTAAAGACGAGCTGAAATAAGGAAGTAGTTAAGTAGCAGAATACTCTTCTTCTTCTCTCTCTATAGTTTCTCTCTCTAGAGTTCAGTGAATTCGTAAGAAATAATGAAGGAATGAGCTGCTATTTATAGAAAAATAGAATGCATAGTAACTAATCCATGAACGGTCCAGATTGATTACTTTAATCTGACGGTCCATATTTAAAGAAAAATCTTTTAAATAAAATATAATATATTCTATTTATAGAATAACTTTAATAAAGTATTCTGTTTTATATAAAAAGATATTTCTGTTTTATTACGTTAATAATACGAATAAAACAAAACGTCATTATCGCTAAATAATTCATATTATTAACTGACAATAATTGAATCAAACTGAGTGACTTCTCACATAAGCATTAATAATCAATACCGTGTGCTACTATGCAACCACACGTATTACTGTACTTTTACTACCGAGTAGTTCAACAGTAACAATGGTAAAATTTCCGCCGTTATTTTTAATAAAATATTTTTGTCGTTTTCTCAATCCGACAATAATTCCGTTGTGGGGTCCACCAATGATTGTGTCGTTGTACGAATATTCCCTGTTAAAACGAATATTCCCCGACCAATCGAATATTATATAACAACTTGCGTACTTTGCAAAATTTATAAATATTACCCACAACTATAACATTATATCAAATTAACTCCATAATATTCAAAAATGATATTTATAGAAAATTCATCTTTATTTATAAAAGTTGGGGTCTTACAACCTCCCCTTCTTATGAAATTTCGCCCTCGAAATTAGGGTACGTACCTGGTATGTCGAAGAGGTAAGGATACCTTGATTTCATTTCAGATTCTAACTCCCAAGTCATTTCCTCAACATCGTGGTTTCTCCACAAAACTTTGACTTGAGGTATAACCTTGGAGCGTAGAATATGTTCCTTCTTATCCAAGATTTGAACAGGAACTTCTTCATACGTCAAATCCTCCGCTATTTCGTCCGGTTCTAACTCAATAATGTGGTTCGGGTCTTCCACATATTTGCGTAACATGGATATGTGAAAAACGTTATGAACACGAGACATACTTGGCGGTAAAGCGAGTCTATAAGCCACAGTTCCTACTCGATCGAGGATTAAAAATGGACCGATGAATCGAGGATTGAGCTTTCCTCTCTTTTCAAATCTCGTAACTCCTTTCCATGGAGCAACACGTAAGAACACATGATCTCCTACATCAAATTCCACGTCCTTTCGATGAAGATCAGCATAACTCTTTTGTCGATCTTGTGAGGTTTTTATACGTTGTCGGATCGTTTGAATCTTTTCTGTAGTCATACGTACCAACTCCGGTCCCAACAACGTTGCTTCACCCACCTCATCCCAGCATACTGGAGAACGACATTTTCTTCCATACAATGCTTCGAATGGAGCCATGCCAATACTTGCTTGATAACTGTTGTTGTAGGAAAACTCCACCAATGGTAAGAACTTGTCCCAACTTCCCTTGAAGTCAAAGACACAGAGTCTTAATAGATCTTCAAGAGTTTGAATAGTCCTCTCTGATTGTCCGTCCGTCTGAGGATGATATGCTGAACTAAATCGTAACTCCGTGCCCATAGCTTTTTGTAAACTAACCCAAAATCGTGAAGTGAATCTTGGGTCTCGGTCAGAAACTATGGATACTGGCATACCATGCAGTCTTACAATCTCGTTTATGTACATACGAGCAAGACGTTCAAGTGTATAAGTTTCTCGTATCGGTAAGAAATGAGCAGACTTGGTCAATCTATCAACAATGACCCAAATCGCATCAATACCTTGAGAAACCCTAGGAAGACCGGTAACGAAATCCATGGTAATGTGCTCCCACTTCCATTCTGGAATTTCAAGTGGTTGCAATGGACCTTTTGGTACTTGATGCTCCGCTTTGACTCGTTGACAAGTTAGACACCTTGAGATAAACAACGCTATCTCTCTCTTCATATTGCTCCACCAAAATGTATGACGAAGATCATGATACATTTTGGTACTTCCAGGATGGATTGCAAACGGTGTGTTGTGCGCCTCCATCATGATTTCATACTTTAAATCAGGGTTGTTAGGAACACAAAGTCTGGAGTTGACTCGAAGTATTCCTTCTTCATCGATTCTTGCTTCCGGCATAGCACCTTCTTGCACTTTCTTCCTCATACGCATCAGCTCCAGGTCTGTAGCTTGAGCAGCTTTAACTTTATCGATTAAAGTCGGTTCTACTCGTATATTCGCCATCATCACATGGGTCCCTGGAGTCTTTAACTCTATCTCCATCCTTTGCAAATCACACAAAATGGGTCTTTGTGTTGACAATATCGCACTCGTACTTGCATATGATCTTCTACTCAATGCGTCAGCTACCACGTTCGCTTTTCCAGGATGGTATTGAATGGTATGATCATAATCTTTCAACAGTTCAAGCCAACGTCGTTGTCGCATGTTGAGTTCCTTTTGAGTGAAGAAATATTTGAGGCTTTTATGATCCGTAAAGATCTCCACCTTCTCCCCATACAAGTAATGCCTCCAAATTTTAAGTGCAAAGACAACAGCTGCCAACTCTAGATCATGAGTAGGATAATTCCTCTCATATTCCTTGAGTTGTCTTGATGCATAGGCTATGACTTTTCCATGTTGCATGAGAACGCATCCCAACCCTTTGCTCGAAGCATCACTGTAGATGACAAATCCCTCCGAGCCAGATGGTATTGTTAGAACAGGTGCTGAAATGAGTCTCCTCTTGAGTTCTTGAAAACTCTGCTCACATTCTTCGCTCCAACCGAACTTTGTATCTTTCCGAGTCAGCTGAGTTAATGGAGTAGCGATTCGAGAAAATCCTTCCACGAATCTCCGATAATAACCAGCTAAACCAAGAAAGCTACGTACTTCGGTCACTGATTTAGGTTGCTCCCAGCTTTGAATAGCTTCAATCTTTGCCGGGTCAACCGATATTCCACGACTTGATACTACGTGCCCAAGGAATGCTACCTCTTCCAGCCAGAACTCGCATTTCTTCAACTTGGCATAAAGTTTGTATTCACGAAGCTTTTGGAGTACCAGCCTCAAGTGTTGCTCATGATCTTCACGGTTTTGGAATAAATAAGGATGTCATCAATAAAGACGACCACAAAGTGATCCAAATATTCCTTGAATACCCGGTTCATCATATCCATGAAGGCAGCAGGAGCATTAGTCAATCCAAAGGACATGACTAGGAATTCATAATGCCCATACCGAGTTCTAAAAGCCGTCTTTGGAATATCCTCAGTTCTAACCTTCAGCTGATGATATCCAGAACGAAGATCGATCTTTGAAAAGAATTGTGCTCCTTGCAACTGGTCAAACAGGTCATCAATACGTGGCAATGGGTACCTGTTTTTGATGGTGACATGATTCAACTCCCGATAATCAATACAAAGTCGCATACTTCCATCTTTCTTCTTCACGAATAGAACAGGAGCACCCCAAGGAGAAGTACTAGGACGAATAAAACCAATGTCTAACAATTCCTGCAGTTGGATCTTTAACTCCTGAAGTTCAATAGGAGCCATTCGATATGGGGCTTTGGAAATGGGTTTTGTACCGGGTTCAAGGTCGATACAAAATTCAATTTCACGCTCTGGGGGTAGGCCAGGAAGTTCTTCGGGAAATACGTCAGGAAATTTATTAACAGAAAATATCATTCAAAGCTGACGTATTTTTGTTTAGATCTGTGACATGAGCTAAGAAAGCTTGACATCCGTTTTTCAATAAACGAATAGCTTTATGGCTTGAGATG
Source organism: Panax notoginseng (assembly GCA_016801055.1). Classification (NCBI taxonomy): domain Eukaryota; kingdom Viridiplantae; phylum Streptophyta; class Magnoliopsida; order Apiales; family Araliaceae; genus Panax; species Panax notoginseng. The sequence goes on from CM029012.1 coordinate 172,105,177, forward strand.
ACAGCGATTGATTTTAATGGTTTGGTTGCTTGAATTCGCATAATAGGTCGATTAGGAATATGAAAGCTAACAACCTTACGAAAACAATCAATTTTTGCATGATGAGTAGTTAACCAATCAATCCCTAGAATCACGTCAAATGCAAGTATTTTTAATGAAATAAGATCGACAGGTAATGTGTGGGTACCAACTTGAACCAAACAAGACTTATAAACCGTGGATGTAATGAAGGTTTCTCCCAATGGAGTTTCAACTGCTAAGTCAAAGTCTAATTTCTCCGGAATCAAATTTAATCGATGAGCGCAAGTAGGAGAAATAAAAGAATGGGTAGAACCGGTATCAAATAAAGTATAGACTTCGTTAGAGTTTATGATAAGCTTACCCGTGATGACCTCATTCGGGTTCCTTGCTCTCTGGGAGTTCACAACAAACGCTCTCCCTTGCACAACCGGTTTTGACTTTTCTGGGACGGCCTTTGGTGCCTCCATCCTAGCTGAATTTGTCTTCGGTAAACGACAAAATCGGGCTAAATGACCTTCTCTTCCACAATTATAACATGCTTTGGACGGCATCGCGCAGTTTGGACTGATGTGCCCCTCCCCTCCGCATTTGAAACATATGATAGGTGGTCGTTCTCCTTCCTTAACGACAGGTGCTGGTGCTGACGTCTTTCCATCATTGTTGAATCTCCTCTTCTTGAAATGTCCATTCTTATTGTTTTGGCCCTGATTACCACCGAAGTGGTTACCATTTCTGGCCTGTTGATTCCCTCCACGCTTGTTGTCACCGCTTCGATGACTGCTTTCACTGGTATTATCATTTTGCCGGCTGCTCTCTTTTGGTTGCGTTGTCTCGTTATCGCGCTCCACCAACTGAGCCCTATTTACAACATCTGAATACAAACACAGTTTATGAGAAACAAGATGTTGACGTATCTCCGGCTTCAAACCTCTTAAAAACATCCGCGTCATTCTTTCTTCATTATCCACCAGGTGGGACGCAAACCGGGATAACTCCGCAAATTTTGCCTCGTACTGCGACACGGTCATATTATTCTGCTCCAATTTGATGAACTCCACCTCCTTCATGTGACGAATACTCTCGGGAAAGTATTTGTCATTAAACAGCTCTTGGAACTTCTCCCAAGACATCTTCAGTGCGGCAGGTTGAGTACGCTTTATCGATTCCCACCAGTAATCTGCCTCTCCTCGCAACATAAAGGCGGCAAAGGGAACCTTTTGCTCCTCGGAGCAACCCAAGACATCAAATATCTTGGTGATCTGCTTTATCCATGTTTCAGCTACAAGTGGTTTGGGTTCTCCCTTAAACTCCGGTGGTCCCAGCTCCTTAAACTGTTTAGCGGTGACCGCCTGAGAGTTTCCAGTATTTCCACCTACGTTGTGGACAGGAGCCGCTTTCACCTGTTGTTGCATGAATTGCATAAAACCTCTGAACATTCCATCATTCATCATCTGGTCAGTGTTGTTGTTTGCATGAGGATTGTCACCTTCCTGATGCACATTATCCTGATTATTGATATGTGGTGAATCAATAATCGCCTGTGCTCCATTGCTATTCTCAACATTCTCAGATGCCATTTTCAGATACTGCCACAAAATAAAAGTTAATTGATATGTCATATATTATCCTTATATTATGACCGACCAATTAAATACCATGCAAATAAACTTAGGTAGGTCATACTAGCGAAGGAATTCCCCGTCTCTCCCCTCCTAGTTCTATTCTCACATCTTAGCCAGGGATCATATCCCTAAGCTCTGATACCAACTGTGACGCCCCCAAAATTAGGTATACATCACCCATCTTGGGTCGTCAGATACATAGTACAGAATACAAATACAACTTACTAATACAACTGTCGTGTACAATACGACAAAACATAAACTGTGAGTTTGAATACAAATATTATCTTCTAGAGAGTATTCATACTCAAAAGGAGTCCTCATTACATTTATTAACACACTATTACATAGAATAGTGAGGACTACTAACTAATACTATCATTCGAACCATCACTCCGTTCCCCGACTTGCCCCAGCTACGTTCTCATTTCCTGAAGAGAACAGTGAAAGAAAGGGTGAGCTCAACTAGCCCAGTAAGAAATATTATGACTAAGATAATGCAGAATAAATTATCATTAGCCTTCAACAATGTTAAACTGATAAAATATAATAGACATCAAGTTTAACTGCAGCGGAACAAGCAATCCATTAAAAGAGTCAAGTAGAAAATAAACTCTACTATCTTTTATGATTTAAAAGGTTTTTCAACACTGTTATCGCTGGGACTCAGCTTAATAAAATAATCCACATCATCGAATCACCCCTGCACTACGGCCAAGGATATTCGTGTATTCATTAATGGTCATGATCATGCCAACAACTGTCCATCAATGCACTACGGCCAATGAGGACTTTTACCACATCATTTGTAACATTACGGTCATGATTATACCGAATAATCCCTGGTCATAATCATACCAAGTCCATCTATGCACTACAGGCCACAGATGACTTTCAACATTTTATAAACATGAGGATGATGACAATGATATAAGAATTCAATAAAACAAGTTCAAGAATTAATTTATCCAAGAATTAACAACGTCCAAATTGTCAACATGATACTGCTTTGTGGAGTAAAATTCAAGAATGCTTAGAAGAATATTTTCATGAAAAGATACTGGATGAAACGCAATTATCAAGGATATTCCACAAATTTCATGGAGTATAGAAGTCAAAACTTAACCAACTGAGTATAATAAAGAATGGAATAACAAAAGAAATCACCATGCATGCGATAGACCGCACAGACAGGTTATTCTAACAGAATAATAAATAATGGAACCAGGTCCGGCGTAAACACACAGACAAGATGTTCCAACAGAATAATAACAAGACGGAACCAGGTCCGGTGTAAAACACACAGACAGGATGTTCCAACAGAATAATAATAAAAACGGAACCAGGTCCGGTGTAAAACACACAGACATGATGTTCCAACAGAATAATAACAAGACGGAACCAGGTCCGGTATAAAACACACAGACATGATGTTCCAACAGAATAATAATAAAAACGGAATTAGGTCCGGTGTAAAACACACAGACAGGATGTTCCAACAGAATAATAATAAAAACGGAATCAGGTCTGGTGTAAAACACACAGACAGGATGTTCCAACAGAATATTAGAAGAATGTCACCAAGTATAGGGTAGATCCGCGTATACAAGCAACAGAATAATAAGAAATGGAATAACAACAGTTCTCTTCAGGAATAAGAAAGAATAACACCCCTTACCGTTTTAAAGACGAGCTGAAATAAGGAAGTAGTTAAGTAGCAGAATACTCTTCTTCTCTCTCTCTATAGTTTCTCTCTCTAGAGTTCAGTGAATTCGTAAGAAATAATGAAGGAATGAGCTGCTATTTATAGAAAAATAGAATGCATAGTAACTAATCCATGAACGGTCCAGATTGATTACTTTAATCTGACGGTCCATATTTAAAGAAAAATCTTTTAAATAAAATATAATATATTCTATTTATAGAATAACTTTAATAAAGTATTCTGTTTTATATAAAAAGATGTTTCTGTTTTATTACGTTAATAATACGAATAAAACAAAACGTCATTATCGCTAAATAATTCATATTATTAACTGACAATAATTGAATCAAACTGAGTGACTTCTCACATAAGCATTAATAATCAATACCGTGTGCTACTATGCAACCACACGTATTACTGTACTTTTACTACCGAGTAGTTCAACAGTAACAATGGTAAAATTTCTGTCGTTATTTTTAATAAAATATTTTTGTCGTTTTCTCAATCCGACAATAATCCCGTTGTGGGGTCCGCCAATGATTGTGTCGTTGTACGAATATTCCCTATTAAAACGAATATTCCCCGACCAATCGAATATTATATAACAACTTGCGTACTTTGTAAAATTTATAAATATTACCCACAACTATAACATTATATCAAATTAACTCCATAATATTCAAAAATGATATTTATAGAAAATTCATCTTTATTTATAAAAGTTGGGGTCTTACACCAACCCCACCCATAATAAGACTCCTCTTATTTATAGATGTAGGCAACCCTCCTTAACAATTAAGGAATTGGATTTTATTTTAATTAATTAAATTCTGTTAATTAATTAGGCTCCCAATCTTATTAGGAATAATTAATTAAACTCTTTTAATTAATTAGCATCATAATCTTATTAGGATATTTGAGAGTACTTTATTAATTAATTCCCAAACTCCTTTAGAAATTAAATAATAATAATAGTAATAATAATAATAAGACTCCTTTTATTAATTTATATTTAATATTTTTAAAATATTAAATAATAAATATTAAGCTATTTAATTTATGCTATCACCATAAATTAAATTAAATATACTTAACTTATTATTACGATTATGCCATTAACTTCTTAAATAATTATTCTTCCTTCTATGGTGTGACCCTTTAGGTTCTCCATATTAAACCGGTTGTGAATAAATCAATTAGAACAATTCTAACCTTATTTAAATAAATAAATTAAACTATTAATTTATTTAAATAAATAATATTTATTCTACAATAGGGATAAGCCTCCCTAGCGATCAACGACTTTTCAGATAATATAGATTTCAACATTAATCATAAAAGAACCTTTGAGTAAATAGTCACCGTACAATTCAATCCTTCCACCATACAATGTCTCAATTAAATATAAGACATGAAATTACTGTCAAATCTTATTTTATTTAATTATATGTATTTCGACTCTTAAATGCACAACTCCAAATAATGCAAATTAGAAACTCCTTTCTAATTTTATTCTGCCTTGGCCAAGGACTACTAGGTTGTCATTTATCGAATCACATAGGATATTTTTCTTCTTTTACTAGAAGTAGTAGATTCTTTATTGATCATACATTATCTCCATGTACAACTTATTATACCCAAGCATACCATTTGATATACCCTAAGGGTCTTAAGAAATAAATCAAAGTATAACTCATCATACACAAGATACTATGATGATATCAAGTTCAAGGATCACTTGTACTACTATCACTACATGAATTCCTATTGACAGGCAAGTAAAACTCCATTAGGTATTCCTTAGCGAGCCACGTTCAGTGAGCTTATTCTCTAATAAGCACCTACATACTTGCTTTAGTGTCTCCACACAAATGACCATGAGATCAATCATTCTCATCCAATGAGCAAGCAACGTATGTACCAATCTATCCGGATTCACTAATCCCCAATTTAGTAATCTAACGATTGGGAACTATTTTAGTTTTAAGCTTTCTAAGAATTTAGATTTCATTAGAATGATCATCATCATTATTCTAAAAGCATTGCTTAAAACTATAGGTTTATCACATATTATAAAACATCATAATGTAGATAATTAAAAGCCTTTAATGGATTAATACTTTTTATTAATAAATGAATAAGATTGTTATAAAGTATATGCTTTATCATCAAACATAATTGGCTTGTGTGCATACCACTTGCACTAAAGCCAATCGCCATGGTATCTCATACCTTTCTTCTCTAAGTGACGATTATCCTGCTGTTGGATAAGCTTTAGTTAATGAATATGTAATGTTGTTCTTGGGAGTCCACTATCTCTATAGTGATTTTCCATCTTTCAATGATTCCTATAATCAAATGAAAGTGCCACAACACATGTTTAGATCTAAGATGAGACTTAGGAAATATTCCTAATTCTGTAATAAACTTTTCATCCAAACAATCAACTTGTAGCTTCATTTATAGCTATATACTTTGTCTTTATCACTAAACCAACAACTCTTTGCTGTTTAGAACCTTTTTAATTCACTGCACCACTGTTCAAGGTAACACTTTACCTTAAAGTGGATTTTTTGTCGTCTTGGTCTGTCTGAAAAACTTGAATTTGTTAAGCCCTCTAGTTTTAATTTAGACTCACCATAAATTTTAATCACATCCTTGGTGGCGGTTAAGTACTTTAAGATATTTTTTACTGTCTTACAGTGATCTTCTCCAGAATATGACCGATCAATATCAGGTCTCGTATATTTCATTGCATACATGATTGTCACTCGTGCGATCTCTCTTTTTAGAAGTCTATGGGGACTATTAAGAGAGATACACTCCATGGCTCATCAACATGAGACATCTCTTGGAGTTTACCATGCTAAACGACTTTAGCATCAAATGAATATACGTTCCTTGGGTTAAGTCGAGCATCCTCTTAAATCTATCTATATAGATTTGTATCCCCAATTAAGATACTCTTCCCAAATCATTCATGGAGGAATGTTTAGACAACTTTATCTTTACTGATTCTAGCATTGGCATGTCATTCCTTATCCGTAGTATATCAACATATAATACTAGGAATGCCACGACGCTCTCACTGACCCTTTTGTACACACTACGTTCATTCTTATTTGTGATAAAATCAATCTCTTTTGATTTGTTTCATCAAAACGAATGTTCCATTTTTGAGAAGCTTGCTTCAATCCATTTCTCTGAGTGTCTAAAACTCTTACCTCATCGTATGTAACTGGATCATCATTTTCTATGATACGTACATCATCATCATCATCCATGATAAATCCATACCTCCCAGGTAGCTTCGGTACTATTCTAGATTTACGATTCGGTTGTGGTACAATAGTTCTATCTACATGTTCCTCTTATTTGACTTATAGTGTTTTGTAGTTCTTGAACTCTTCAAGATCTATTATCCTCCCACTAGCCCCTTCAATGATAAACACCTTTATCTTAGAAGGCATCGTGTTTCGCAACAAACACCTTTTGCTAAGTAAGATTATAGAATATATACCCTAAATTTACTTTAGGATGTCCCACAAATTGACACTTATTAAATCTTGTCCCAAGCTTAACATTTGAAACCTTTTTCACATAAGTTGGATAACCCCTTATCTTAACATACTTAAGATTAAGAATCCTCCATGTTCATAACTTTTATGGAGTCTTGGGGCCGGATTTTGAGGTTACCTTTTTCGTAGATATGCAGCAATTTCTAGGACATTATCCCAGAAGGACATTGGAATGTCGGTAAAATCATTATCGACCGCACCATGTCCAACAAGGTATAATTTTTTCTTTCAGATACATCAATCAATTATTACGTATCAGGAGGTGTCCTTTGTGAGAAAATTATTTGAGATGATCTAGAAACTTATTGCACAAGTATTTATTCCTTGATCCGATCAAAGAATTCTAATACTTCACCAATTTGTTTCACTTCTGAATTCTTTGAACCTTTCAAATAATTTGTACTTGTATTTCACCAAATACAAACATTCAACTCTTTGAATGATCATCTCATTTCCTTATACTTGTAAGACCCCGAATTTTATGAAATAAAAGTATTCAATTTTTCTTATAATTACTATTCAGTAAATGGTTAAATTGATAAATGTTAAAGTTAAGGGTGATTATAAAATATTCGTTGTTGTCGGAAAATATTCGTTTGGTCGTGGAATATTTTTTCTGTCGGGGAATATTCGTACGACGGCGCAGCCATTTGTGGGCCTCATAACAGAATAACTGTCGGATGAAGATAACGACAAAAATTGAGTTTTTATAATTAACGGCGTAGTTGTTACCGTTAACACTGTTGGAATACTTGGTGGTTAAAATACAGTAATACGCGTTATTGCACAGTAGCACACGGTATTGCACAGTATTTTTGAAATTATTGATTCTTACGTAAGAAGGCACTACTCAATAATTGTTACAGTAGTTATTGTTCAATATTTTATTTTATTGATTCAATAATTTTTGCGTTGATATTTTATATTATTGTTATTTCAATAACTGTTGCTGCACAGTATTTTCCTTTATCAGATCAATAATTCATATTATTTGAATAATATTAGATAACATTATTGGCAATGTCTAGAAAGTTCTGTCTAAGGAGAGGTTTGGTTATCTAATTGCTCGCCAATAAGGAGAAATCCTTATTGGAAAGCCCCCTCTTTCCTGGGAACGGCCTGGTTGTCAGTACTGTGATTATGTAATATTATTTGTGAATAATTAATTATTGATTCATATGATAAGAAAATATTTATTTTATGTGGATATGATGAGGGATATATTTTTGTGGTTAAAAAAAAGAAGGAGTTAATGTTGAGGTATTTTATCTGTATTTTTGTCGGAACGGAGGTATTGAAAATCAAATTAGGGTTTTTGAGATATTTTGCGGGGGTTATAATTTTTAATCCGACCGTTGGATCGTGATAATTTTTGGATATGTTATACATATATAAGTTGAGCATATGTCCACAAATTTTGAACCGTTAAAAATGAACGTATGATTTGTTATGAATTTTACGAGATGACTGGTTCAAAAATTATTGAATATTCGGAGTTAATCATTTTGGTGGAAAATTCTAGAATTAGTGGGCTCCACTCTTGGTTGGTGAAGAAATGTGCTGAGATTTTTATTCAAATGTGGTGGGTGGGAATAGTAGCAGGTAAATCCATCAGGTTGCAGGTCAAGTCTGCTTTGGCGTGCTAACATTTTCCTATAAATAGAGGGCTAAGTTAGAATTGAAAATCACACCAGAAACATAAGCTTTTTCTATTTCTCTCTCTATATTATGAAGCATATGTTGTGAGTATTTAGATACTTTGAGAGTTGCTATTCAGTACAAGTTTTGTTCGGCTTTGCATTCCAGTCAGAAATACTGCACTTTTGAGGTAAGGGATAGTAAGGAATTTTAAGGGTTGTTATGTTTTTTCAATTTCGTAATTTTTCTGACCTTTAAAAATTTTGGAAAAATTTGAAATGATATTTTGATGAGTTTTTTTGATTGTGTCCAAAAATGGTGATTTTTGGATGTATATATTAAGAGTTATGAATTTTATGAGAAAAGTCTATTTTAAAAGTAACCGCTTATAATTCCTTGTGGTTAACTCCAAAATTAATGACAGTGTACTCTGTGAATTTTAGAATTTTTAGATAAAAGTACAATTTTTTATAAATGTCTAAATATTCGGCGGTTTTGGCCATATGAAAAATAGTAAATAAGTTTTAAAAATTTTGAGAAAAATATATGTTCGATATGGGGCTATATTCTACTAAATCCCAGAAAAGAAATATTTTTAGAACTGATTTGGTATTTTTTATGAAAATAAACTAGTTATGAGAAAATGAATTAAATATGTTATGTGAAGTAAGAAAATTAAAAAATAGGATTTTATGGCTTGAGAATCCTATATGAGGTATATGCAGATTTTTGATGAGAGTTTTGGTTATTGGTAATGAAATTTTATGAGTTTGGCATTTTAGGATGATTAAATGCATTATTTAGTAAAGTGTAAATAATTAAAATAAATTGTTTATAAATTTAAAAAATGTTATTCTTTCAATATCATTATACCGAAATATTGATATAAATTTTATTGTAAAATTTCTACCTTTTTGTGTCGGGTTTACTATTCATGAGTTACTATTCACGAGTTACTATTCACGAGTTACTATTCATGAGTTACTATTCACGAGTTACTATTCACGACAAAATTGGTTTCTTTTTCTAACCAAATTATAGTTGATTTATGAATATTACTCTTGAGATTAAAACTATATGTTGATCATATTATTTTTTATTATCATATATAATATTTTTATAACCCTAATGATGATATTTCTCTTTGACTTGAGTGTAAAGATGGGTAGATTTTTGGTATGATCATGACTATGGGTTCTCTTTGGCCAGTAGTGCAAAGTTGAATTGTTGATTGGTATGATCATGACCATTGAATTTATAATTGAATATCTTTAGCTTAAGTGCAAAGGTGAAATGATCAACATGGTTATAATTATTGTTTATATAAATTCTGAAATGATTATATATTTCTTTGAGATATTAATATATTTGGCCTGTAGTGCAAATATGAACTGTTGATGAATATATTTGGCCTGTAGTGCAAATATGAACTGTTGAAGAATATCTTTGGCCTGTAGTGCAAAGATGAATTGTTGATGAATATCTTTGGCCCGTAGTGTAAAGATGACATGTTGAATATCTTTGGCGAGTAGTGCAAAGATGAACAAGTGTTGAGATGAACATGACCAACTGGTAATACAAATGAATATCTTTGGCCCGTAGTGCAAAGCTGAATTTATTAGTATGATTATGAACAGGAAATGTGATTTGGTGTAACCATGATTTTTGATGTTTCAGGTAAAGACAGGTGATAAAAATTATCTTCGTCCTGGATGAGAAGTAGAATTTAGAATCACAATTATGATTATGAGTTATTCATATGATTGTGAAAAGAAACTGTTGAGTGATGTTACAGGAATAAAATATTGTTGGTAAATTTTTAACATGGAGAAGATAATAGATTTTATGGTCTATTTGACTCTTCTAATGGATTGCTCGTTCCGCTGCAACTATGGTTGAAAATTTTTATCATCTACCATATGTTCTAAATCTCTGATTTATTACTGATGAAGACTATTGATAATTTTATTATCTTTAGTCATGATATTATTTACTGAGCTAGTTGTGCTCACCCTTTTTGCTTCACAATTCCTTTCAGGTAATAAAAGTGTAGCTGGGTCGAGTGGGGGATAACAGGGAAAAAGAACGGTGGTCTATAGCTGTTGAGGGTGAGGCGAACCCAACGTTGGAAGGGTATTTTGTCACTATCATACAAGATGTCTAATGACATACAACCTCGTGTTATCATAAGATAGGGTTGTGCTCATCCACTTGCTGAGTATATATACAAGCACTACTTATATAATCTTAGTGTTTGTTTGAAGTATAATTCTCAATTAGAGAGAGTGGAGATAATGATAAGTCAAGAGAAGACTCACAATTGGAAAGAATATGATAGTAATCTTCTCGTTTTTCTTTGGGGTATATTGGGTCAACCAAAGATAATTCTGTGGCCATATGATATCTATCACAACCTAGAAGCATGGCCTCCCATGTATGAAGGTTTTCTTGAGCACTTCCCAAAGATTCTAATTTCTAAAACAGTTTTTGACTATACCTTTATTTAAGGTGACATTGTGAGGTGCTGTCCACGGTTGGGTACATGAGTCATATTTGGTATATATTTGTATCCAAACTCACAGCATATATGTTGTTGTATTTTGCACGACAATTGTTGTAATAAAGTTGTAGTTGTTTTCTTTTCCATGTATTTGGCGACTCAGAATAGGTTGGATGGAATGGACCTATTTTGGGGTCGTTATAGTTGGTATCAGAGCTTAGGGATATGGTCTCTGGCGGAGATCGGGGAATATAACTAGGAGGGGAGAGATGAGTAAATCCTTCGCTAGTGTGTCCTACCTAAGCTTATTTGTTGGTCAGTCATAATATCGGGATATTATGTGATATGTTAATTTGTTAAATTAACACTTATTTTGAAGCTGTATTCTAGAATGATATTTGAAATACAGGAGATGAGCAATGGAGAAATTATGATGACAGAGAAGATGGAATTTGAAATGAAAGGAAGGTATTCTCAACTCTTTGAAATACCAGGTACGTAAATTTCGAGGACGAAATTTCATAAGGAGGGGAGATTGTAAGACCCCGAATTTTATGAAATAAAAGTATTCAATTTTTCTTATAATTATTATTCAGTAAATGGTTAAATTGATAAATGTTAAAGTTAAGGGTGATTATAAAATATTCGTTGTTGTCGGGGAATATTCGTTTGGTCGTGGAATATTTTTTCTGTCGGGGAATATTCGTACGATGGCGCAGCCATTTGTGGGCCTCATAACAGAATAACTGTCGGATGAAGATAACGACAAAAATTGAGTTTTTATAATTAACGGCGTAGTTGTTACCGTTAACACTGTTGGAATACCCGGTGGTTAAAATACAGTAATACGCGTTATTGCACAGTAGCACACGGTATTGCACAGTATTTTTGAAATTATTGATTCTTACGTAAGAAGGCACTACTCAATAATTGTTACATTAGTTATTGTTCAATATTTTATTTTATTGATTCAATAATTGTTGCGTTGATATTTTATATTATTGTTGTTTCAATAATTGTTGCTGCACAGTATTTTTCTTTATCAGATAAATAATTCATATTATTTGAATAATATTAGATAATATTATTGGCAATGTCTAGAAAGTTCTGTCTAAAAAAAGGTTTGGTTATCTAATTGCGCGTTAATAAGGAGAAATCCTTATTGGAAAGCCCCCTCTTTCCTGGGAACGGCCTGGTTGTCAGTACTGTGATTATGTAATATTATTTGTGAATAATTAATTATTGATTCATATGATAAGGAAATATTTATTTTATGTGGATATGATGAGGGATATATTTTTGTGGTTAAAAAAAAGAAGGAGTTAATGTTGAGGTATTTTATCTGTATTTTTTTCGGAACGGAGGTATTGAAAATCAAATTAAGATTTTTGAGATATTTTGCGGGGGTTATAATTTTTAATCCGACCGTTGGATCGTGATAATTTTTGGATATGTTATACATATATAAGTTGAGCATACGTCCACAAATTTTGAACCGTTAAAAATGAACGTATGATTTGTTATGAATTTTACGAGATGACTGGTTCAAAAATTATTGAATTTTCGGAGTTAATCATTTTGGTAGAAAATTCTAGAATTAGTGGGCCCCACTCTTGGTTGGTGAAGAAATGTGCTGAGATTTTTATTCAAATGTGGTGGGTGGGAATAGTAGCAGGTAAAGCCATCAGGTTGCAGGTCAAGTCTGCTTTGGCGTGCTAACATTTTTCTATAAATAGAGGGCTAAGCTAGAATTGAAAATCACACCAGAAACATAAGCTTTTTCTATTTCTCTCTCTATATTATGAAGCATATGTTGTGAGTATTTAGATACTTTGAGAGTTGCTATTCAGTGCAAGTTTTCTTCGGCTTTGCATTCCAGTCAGAAATACTGCACTTTTGAGGTAAGGGATAATAGGGGATTTTAAGGGTTGTTATGTTTTTTCAATTTCGTAATTTTTCTGACCTTTAAAAATTTTAGAAAAATTTGAAATGATATTTTGATGAGTTTTCTTGATTGTGTCCAAAAATAGTGATTTTTGGATGTATAGATTAAAAGTTATGAATTTTATGAGAAAAGTCTATTTTAAAAGTAACCGCTTATAATTCCTTGTGGTTAACTCCAAAATTAATGACAGTGTACTCTGTGAATTTCAAAATTTTTGGATAAAAGTATAATTTTTGATAAATGTCTAAATATTCGGCGGTTTTGGCCATATGAAAAATAGTAAATGAGTTTTAAAAATTCTGAGAAAAATATATGTTCGATATGGGACTATATTCTACTAAATCCCAGAAAAGAAATATTTTTAGAACTGATTTGGTATTTTTCATGAAAATAAACTAGTTGTGAGAAAATGAATTAAATATGTTATGTGAAGTAAGAAAATTGAAAAATAGGATTTTATAGCTTGAGAATCCTATATGAGGTATATGCAGATTTTTGATGAGAGTTTTGGTTATTGGTAATGAAATTTTATGAGTTTGGCATTTTAGGATGATTAAATGCATTATTTAGTAAAGTGTAAACAATTAAAATAAATTATTTATAAATTTAAGAAATGTTATTCTTTCAATATCATTATACCGAAATATTGATATAAATTTTATTATAAAATTTCTACCTTTTTGTGTCGGGTTTACTATTCATGAGTTACTATTCACGAGTTACTATTCACGAGTTACTATTCATGAGTTACTATTCACGAGTTACTATTAACGACAAAATTGGTTTCTTTTTCTAACCAAGTTATAGTTGATTTATGAATATTACTCTTGAGATTAAAACTATATGTTGATCATATTATTTTTTATTATCATATATAATATTTTTATAACCCTAATGATGATATTTCTCTTTGACTTGAGTGTAAAGATGGGTAGATTTTTGGTATGATCATGACTATGGGTTCTCTTTGGCCAGTAGTGCAAAGTTGAATTGTTGATTGGTATGATCATGACCATTGAATTTATAATTGAATATCTTTAGCTTAAGTGCAAAGGTGAAATGATCAACATGGTTATAATTATTGTTTATATAAATTCTGAAATGATTATATATTTCTTTGAGATATTAATATATTTGGCCTGTAGTGTAAATATGAACTGTTGATGAATATATTTGGCCTGTAGTGCAAATATGAACTGTTGAAGAATATCTTTGGCCTGTAGTGCAAAGATGAATTGTTGATGAATATCTTTGGCCCGTAGTGCAAAGATGACATGTTGAATATCTTTGGCCAGTTGTGACGCCCCCAAAATCAGGTATACATCACCCATCTTGGGTTGCCACTTACATGGTACAAAATACAAATACAACTTACTAATACAACTGTCGTGTACAATACGATAAAACATAAACTGTGAGTTTGAATACAAATATTATCTTCTAGAGAGTATTCATACTCAAAAGGAGTCCTCATTACATTTATTAACACACTATTACATAGAATAGTGAGGACTACTAACTAATACTATCACTCGAACCATCACTCCATTCCCCGACTTGCCCCAGCTACGTTATCATTTCCTGAAGAGAACAGTGAAAGAAAGGGTGAGCTCAACTAGCCCAGTAAGAAATATTATGACTAAGATAATGCAGAATAAATTATCATTAGTCTTCAACAATGTTAAACTGATAAAATATAATAGACATCAAGTTTAACTGCAGCGGAACAAGCAATCCATTAAAAGAGTCAAGTAGAAAATAAACTCTACTATCTTTTATGATTTAAAAAGTTTTTCAACACTGCTATCGCTGAGACTCAACTTAATAATAATCCACATCATCGAATCACCCCTGCATTACGGCCAAGGATATTCTTTAGTATCACGACCATAATTATCCATGCACTACAGCCAAGAATAATTGTGTATTCATTAATGGTCATGATCACGCCAACAACTGTCCATCAATGCACTACAGGCCAATGAGGACTTTTACCACATCATTTGTAACATTACGGTCATGATTACACCGAATAATCCCTGGTCATAATCATACCAAGTCCATCTATGCACTACAGGCCACAGATGACTTTCAACAGAATATAAACATGAGGATGATGACAATGATATAAGAATTCAATAAAACAAGTTCAAGAATTAATTTATCCAGGAATTAATAACGTCCAAATTGTCAACATGATACTGCTTTGTGGAGTAAACTTCAAGACTGATCAGGAGAATATTTTCATGAATAGATACTAGATGAAGCGCAAATGTCAAGGATATTCCACTAATTTCATGGAGTATAGAAGTCAAAGTTTTAATCAACTTAGTATAATAAAGAATGGAATAACAAAAGAAATCACCATGCATGCGATAGACCGCACAGACAGGTTATTCTTAACAGAATAGTAATAATGGAACCAGGTCCGGCGTAAACGCACTGACAGGATATTCCGACAGAATAATAAATAATGGAACCAGGTCCGGCGTAAACGCACAGACAGGATATTCCGACAGAATAATAAAGAACAGTATAATAAATAATGGAACCAGGTCCGATGTAAAACACACAGACATGATATTCTGACAGAATAATAATAAAGACGGAACCAGGTCCGGTGTAAAACACACAGACAGGATATTCCAACAGAATAATAGAAGAATATCACCAAGTATAGGGTAGACCGCGTATACTGGTTATTCCAACAGAATAATAAATAATGGAATAACAGAAGTTCTCTTCATGAATATAAAAGAAATAATATTCCCTACCTTAAAAGAACTGGATATTGGAAAAGTGAAGTAGCAGAATACTTTTATTCTCTCTCTCTTATTCTCTCAATACTTTCTCTCTCTATAGCTTGAATGAATTCGTGAAAAATAATAAAGCCCTAGGCCTCTATTTATAGAAAAACTGAGGGTGGCTCTTGGTCTTAACGAAGGGTCAAATGACTCTTGGTCTTAACGAAGGGTCAAATGACTCTTGGTAATATTGAAGGGACAACTACTATTGACGAAAGTAATTACTATTGACGAAAGTAATTACTATTGACCAAGGTAAATACTATTGACCAAGGTAAATACTATTGACCAAGGTAAATACTATTGACGAAAGTAATTACTATTGACCAAGGTAAATACTATTGACGACGGTAATTACTATTGACGACGGTAATTACTATTGACGAAGAGACTCTTAGATGATGATATATGGCCCCCCATAAAAATAACCAAACTTACCACAACGTCTCAATTATTGATTTAATAATATAACATATTATACAGATGATACTATGACAATAATTTAAGAGATATGATGCAGCAATTACTGTAGCAATAATTGAGTATAGCTGAGTGACTTCTCACGTAAGTATCAATAATCAATACCGTGTGCTACTATGCAACCACGCGTATTACTGTACTTTTACTACCGGGTAGTTTAACAGTTTTTACGGTTTTAACGGTAACACCTCAGCCGTTATTTTTATAGAAAGATAATTTTGTCGTTTTCTAACTACGACTATACTTCTGTTGTGGGGTCCACCAATGATTGTGCCGTCGTACGAATATTCCCCGACAAAAAGAATATTCCCCGACCAAACGAATATTTTAAAACAACTTGCTTACTTTGCAAAATTTATAAATAATACCCACAACTATAATATTATATCAAATCCACACCATAATTATTTCGAGAAAATTAAATATTTATTCATAAAATCTGGGGTCTCACAATCTCCCATCCTTATGGAATTTCGCCCTCGAAATTTACGTACATACCTGGTATGCCGAACAGGTGAGGATACATTGACTTCACTTCAAATTCTAACTCTTGAGGTATAACCTTTGAGCGTCGAATATGATCCTTCTTATCCAAGATTTTAACACGTATCTCCTCAAACATTAAATCATCCGCTATCTCGTCCGGTTCTAAATTAATAATGTTGTTCAGGCCGTCCACATATTTACGTAACATCGATACGTGAAAAAAAAAAGGTTATGAACACACGACATGCTTGGCGGTAAAACGAGTCTATAAGCCACAGTTCCTACTCGATCGAGGATTTTAAATGGGTCAATTACATCGAGGGTTGAGATTTCCTCCCTTTGTCAATTCTTGCTTCTAGAATAACGCCCTCTTGAACCTTCTTACATTCATCAGCTCCGGGTGTGTAGCTTGAACGGCTTTAACGTTATCGATTAAAGTCGATTTTACTCGTATATTCGTTATCTTCATATGGGTCCCTCGAGTCTTTAACTCTATTTTCGTCATTGTAAGTTATACGAAATGAGTCTTTATTTTAACAACATCGCCCTCGTAAACACATACGATCTTCTACTCAACACTTCAGTTACCACGTTCGTTCTTCCACAATGATATTGAATGGTACGGTCGTAATCTTCAACAGCTCGAGCCAACGTCTTTGGCGCATGTTACGTTCGTTTTAGTTGAAGAAATATTTGAGGGTTTAAGAAATGGGTTTTGTACTGGGGTCAATACAAAATTTGATTTTACGCTCTGGGGTAGGCTAAGAAGTCTTCAAGAATACGTCAAGAAATTTATTAACAATAGAAATATCGTTCAAAACCGTGACCCTCATCCAAGACTTGGATTGCACGTCACATTGATACCTATCAACTTGTCACCGTTATTCATAACGTTGCCTTCAGAAAGTCTGGCTTCGGTGCATTCCACACAAGAAAGTCAACAACTAAAGGATCGGGGCTCTTTATTTATGGCTTGATATGACAATGATTGACTTTAGTGGTTTGGTTACTTGAATTCGCATAACAGGTTGGTTAGGAATATGAAAGTTAACCACCTTACGAGAAGCATGATGAGTAGTTAACCAATCGATTTCTAAAATCACATCAAAGGCAAGCATTTTCAAAGAGATAAGATTGACAGGTAACGTGAAAGTGTTGATTTGAACAAGATTTATAAATAGTGGAGGTAACGAAGGTTTCTCCCAACGGAATTTTAATAGATAAATCAAAGTCTAACTTCTCCGGAGTTAAGTTTAAATATTGAACACAACTAGGTGAAATAAAAGTGTGAGTAGAACCGGTATCTAACACGGTATAGACTTCACAAGAGTTTATGACTAACATACCCGTGATAATTTTATTCAGGTTCCTTGTCACGAAAAAACGCTCTCTCTTAAACTACCGGCTTTGTCTTTTCTGGGACGACATTTGGTGCCTCCATCCTAGCTGAACTTGTCTTCGGTAAACGACAAAATCGGGCTAAGTGACCTTCTCTTCCATAATTATAGCATGCTTTGGATGGCATCGCGCAGTTTGGACTGATGTGTCCCTCCCCTCCGCATTTGAAGTATATGATAGGTGGTCGTTCTCCTTCCTTAACAACGGGTGCTGGTGCTGACGTCTTTCCATCATTGTTGAATCTCCTCTTCTTGAAATGACCATTCTTATTGTTTTGGCCTTGATTACCACCGAAGTGGTTACCATTTCTGGCCTGTTGATTCCCTCCACGCTTGTTGTCACCGCTTCGATGACTGCTTTCACTGGTATTATCATTTTGTCGACTGCTCTCTTTTGGTTGCGTTGACTCGTTATCGCGCTCCACTAACTGAGCCCTATTCGCAACATCTGAATACAAACACAGTTTATGAGAAATAAGATGTTGACGTATCTCAGGTTTCAAACCTCGTAAAAACATTCGCGTCATTCGCTCTTCATTATCCACCAAGTGGGACGCAAACCGGGACAACTCAGCAAATTTAGCCTCATACTACGATACGGTCATATTATTCTGCTCCAATTTGATGAACTCCACCTCCTTCATGTGACGAACACTTTCGGGAAAGTATTTGTCATTGAACAGCTCTTGGAACTTCTCCCAAGATATCTTCAGTGCGGCAGGTTGAGTACGCTTAATCGAT
The DNA here is from genome assembly GCA_016801055.1 of Panax notoginseng. Taxonomy (NCBI): domain Eukaryota; kingdom Viridiplantae; phylum Streptophyta; class Magnoliopsida; order Apiales; family Araliaceae; genus Panax; species Panax notoginseng. The sequence goes on from CM029012.1 coordinate 172,124,094, forward strand.
TCCCACCAGTAATCTGCCTCTCCTCGCAACATAAAGGCGGCAAAGGGAACCTTTTGTTCCTCGGAGCATCCCAAGACATCAAATATCTTGGTAATCTGCTTTATCCATGTTTCCGCTATAAGTGGTTTTGGCTCTCCCTTAAACTCTGGTGGTCCCAGCTCCTTGAACTGTTTAGCGGTGACCGTCCGAGAGTTATTTTGTTGTTGCATGAATTGCATAAAGCCTCTGACCATCCCATCATTCACCATTTCATCGGTGTTATTATTTTCATGAGGATTATTGTCCTCTGGTTGCACATTACCCTGAGCATTGATCGTTGGTGATTCAATGGTCTTATGTGCTTCATTGATTATCTCAACATTTTCGGATGCCATTTGCAAATACTGCAACAAAACAAGGGTTAATTAATATATAACATATTATCCATATACTTTGACCGACCAATTAAATACCAAATAAACTTAGGTAGGTCATACTAGCGAAGGAATTTCCCGTTTCTCCCCTCCTAGTTCTATTCTCACATCTTAGCCAGGGATCATATCCCTAAGCTCTGATACCAACTGTGACGCCCCCAAAATCAGGTATACATCACCCATCTTGGGTCGCCACTTACATGGTACAAAATACAAATAAAACTTACTAATACAACTGTCGTGTACAATACGACAAAACATAAACTGTGAGTTTGAATACAAATATTATCTTCTAGAGAGTATTCATACTCAAAAGGAGTCCTCATTACATTTATTAACACACTATTACATAGAATAGTGAGGACTACTAACTAATACTATCACTCGAACCATCACTCCATTCCCCGACTTGCCCCAGTTACGTTCTCATTTCCTGAAGAGAACTGTGAAAGAAAGGGTGAGCTCAACTAGCCTAGTAAGAAATATTATGACTAAGATAATGCAGAATAAATTATCATTAGTCTTCAACAATGTTAAACTGATAAAATATAATAGACATCAAGTTTAACTGCAGCGGAACAAGCAATCCATTAAAAGAGTCAAGTAGAAAATAAACTCTACTATCTTTTATGATTTAAAAAGTTTTTCAACACTGCTATCGCTGAGACTCAACTTAATAATAATCCACATCATCGAATCACCCCTGCATTACGGCCAAGGATATTCTTTAGTATCACGACTACAATTATCCATGCACTACAGCCAAGAATAATTGTGTATTCATTAATGGTCATGATCACGCCAACAACTGTCCATCAATGCACTACAGGCCAATGAGGACTTTTACCACATCATTTGTAACATTACGGTCATGATTACACCGAATAATCCCTGGTCATAATCATACCAAGTCCATCTATGCACTACAGGCCACAGATGACTTTCAACAGAATATAAACATGAGGATGATGACAATGATATAAGAATTCAATAAAACAAGTTCAAGAATTAATTTATCCAGGAATTAATAACGTCCAAATTGTCAACATGATACTGCTTTGTGGAGTAAACTTCAAGACTGATCAGGAAAATATTTTCATGAATAGATACTAGATGAAGCGCAAATGTCAAGGATATTCCACTAATTTCATGGAGTATAGAAGTCAAAGTTTTAATCAACTTAGTATAATAAAGAATGGAATAACAAAAGAAATCACCATGCATGCGATAGACCGTACAGACAGGTTATTCTTAACAGAATAGTAATAATGGAACCAGGTCCGGCGTAAACGCACTGACAGGATATTCCGACAGAATAATAAATAATGGAACCAGGTCCGGCGTAAACGCACAGACAGGATATTCCGACAGAATAATAAAGAACAGTATAATAAATAATGGAACCAGGTCCGATGTAAAACACACAGACATGATATTCTGACAGAATAATAATAAAGACGGAACCAGGTCCGGTGTAAAACACACAGACAGGATATTCCAACAGAATAATAGAAGAATATCACCAAGTATAGGGTAGACCGCGTATACTGGTTATTCCAACAGAATAATAAAGAATGGAATAACAGAAGTTCTCTTCATGAATATAAAAGAAATAATATTCCCTACCTTAAAAGAACTGGATATTGGAAAAGTGAAGTAGCAGAATACTTTTATTCTCTCTCTCTTATTCTCTCAATACTTTCTCTCTCTATAGCTTGAATGAATTCGTGAAAAATAATGAAGCCCTAGGCCTCTATTTATAGAAAAACTGAGGGTGGCTCTTGGTCTTAACGAAGGGTGAAATGACTCTTGGTAATATTGAAGGGACAACTACTATTGACGAAAGTAATTACTATTGACCAAGGTAAATACTATTGACCAAGTTAATTACTATTGACCAAGGTAAATACTATTGACCAAGGTAAATACTATTGACGAAAGTAATTACTATTAACCAAGGTAAATACTATTGACGACGGTAATTACTATTGACGACGGTAATTACTATTGACGAAGAGACTCTTAGATGATGACATATGGCCCCCCATAAAAATAACCAAACTTACCACAACGTCTCAATTATTGATTTAATAATATAACATATTATACAGATGATACTATGACAATAATTTAAGAGATATGATGCAGCAATTACTGTAGCAATAATTGAGTATAGCTGAGTGACTTCTCACGTAAGCATCAATAATCAATACCGTGTGCTACTATGCAACCACGTGTATTACTGTACTTTTACTACCGGGTAGTTTAACAGTTTTTACGATTTTAACGGTAACACCTCAGCCGTTATTTTTATAGAAAGATAATTTTGTCGTTTTCTAACTACGACTATACTTCTGTTGTGGGGTCCACCAATGATTGTGCCGTCGTACGAATATTCCCCGACAAAAAGAATATTCCCCGACCAAACGAATATTTTAAAATAACTTGCTTACTTTGCAAAATTTATAAATAATACCCACAACTATAATATTATATCAAATCCACACCATAATTATTTCGAGAAAATTAAATATTTATTCATAAAATCTGGGGTCTCACAATCTCCCATCCTTATGGAATTTCGCCCTCGAAATTTACGTACATACCTGGTATACCGAACAGGTGAGGATACATTGACTTCATTTCAAATTCTAACTCTTGAGGTATAACCTTTGAGCGTCGAATATGATCCTTCTTATCCAAGATTTTAACACGTATCTCCTCAAACATTAAATCATCCGCTATCTCGTCCGGTTCTAAATTAATAATGTTGTTCAGGCCGTCCACATATTTACGTAACATCGATACGTGAAAAAAAAAAGTTATGAACACACGACATGCTTGGCGGTAAAACGAGTCTATAAGCCACAGTTCCTACTCGATCGAAGATTTTAAATGGGTCAATTACATCGAGGGTTGAGATTTCCTCCCTTTGTCAATTCTTGCTTCTAGAATAACGCCCTCTTGAACCTTCTTACATTCATCAGCTCCGGGTGTGTAGCTTGAACGGCTTTAACGTTATCGATTAAAGTCGATTTTACTCGTATATTCGTTATCTTCATATGGGTCCCTCGAGTCTTTAACTCTATCTTCGTCATTTGTAAGTTATACGAAATGAGTCTTTATTTTAACAACATCGCCCTCGTAAACACATACGATCTTCTACTCAACACTTCAGTTACCACGTTCGTTCTTCCACAATGATATTGAATGGTACGGTCGTAATCTTCAACAGCTCGAGCCAACGTCTTTGGCGCATGTTACGTTCGTTTTAGTTGAAGAAATATTTGAGGGTTTAAGAAATGGGTTTTGTACTGGGGTCAATACAAAATTTGATTTTACGCTCTGGGGTAGGCTAAGAAGTCTTCAAGAATACGTCAAGAAATTTATTAACAATAGAAATATCGTTCAAAACTGTGACCCTCATCCAAGACTTGGATTGCACGTCACATTGATACCTATCAACTTGTCACCGTTATTCACAACGTTGCCTTCAGAAAGTCTGGCTTCGGTGCATTTCACACAAGAAAGTCAACAACTAAAGGATCGGGGCTCTTTATTTATGGCTTGATATGACAATGATTGACTTTAGTGGTTTAGTTACTTGAATTCGCATAACAGGTTGGTTAGGAATATGAAAGTTAACCACCTTACGAGAAGCATGATGAGTAGTTAACCAATCGATTTCTAAAATCACATCAAAGGCAAGCATTTTCAAAGAGATAAGATTGACAGGTAACGTGAAAGTGTTGATTTGAACAAGATTTATAAATAGTGGAGGTAACGAAGGTTTCTCCCAACGAAATTTTAATAGATAAATCAAAGTCTAACTTCTCCGGGGTTAAGTTCAAATATTGAACACAACTAGGTGAAATAAAAGTGTGAGTAGAACCGGTATCTAACACGGTATAGACTTCACAAGAGTTTATGACTAACATACCCGTGATAATTTTATTCAGGTTCCTTGTCACGAAAAAACGCTCTCTCTTAAACTACCGGCTTTGTCTTTTCTGGGACGACATTTGGTGCCTCCATCCTAGCTGAACTTGTCTTCGGTAAACGACAAAATCGGGCTAAGTGACCTTCTCTTCCACAATTATAGCATGCTTTGGATGGCATCGCGCAGTTTGGACCGATGTGTCCCTCCCCTCCGCATTTGAAGCATATGATAGGTGGTCGTTCTCCTTCCTTAACAACGGGTGCTGGTGCTGACGTCTTTCCATCATTGTTGAATCTCCTCTTCTTGAAATGACCATTCTTATTGTTTTGGCCTTGATTACCACCGAAGTGGTTACCATTTCTGGCCTGTTGATTCCCTCCACGCTTGTTGTCACCGCTTCGATGACTGCTTTCACTGGTATTATCATTTTGTCGACTGCTCTCTTTTGGTTGCGTTGACTCGTTATCGCGCTCCACTAACTGAGCCCTATTCACAACATCTGAATACAAACACAGTTTATGAGAAATAAGATGTTGACGTATCTCAGGTTTCAAACCTCGTAAAAACATTCGCGTCATTCGCTCTTCATTATCCACCAAGTGGGACGCAAACCGGGACAACTCAGCAAATTTAGCCTCATACTACGATACGGTCATATTATTCTGCTCCAATTTGATGAACTCCACCTCCTTCATGTGACGAACACTTTCGGAAAAGTATTTGTCATTGAACAGCTCTTGGAACTTCTCCCAAGATATCTTCAGTGCAGCAGGTTGAGTACGCTTAATCGATTCCCACCAGTAATCTGCCTCTCCTCGCAACATAAAGGCGGCAAAGGGAACCTTTTGTTCCTCGGAGCATCCCAAGACATCAAATATCTTGGTAATCTGCTTTATCCATGTTTCCGCTATAAGTGGTTTTGGCTCTCCATTAAACTCTGGTGGTCCCAGCTCCTTGAACTGTTTAGCGGTGACCGTCCGAGAGTTATTTTGTTGTTGCATGAATTGCATAAAGCCTCTGACCATCCCATCATTCACCATTTCATCGGTGTTATTATTTTCATGAGGATTATTGTCCTCTGGTTGCACATTACCCTGAGCATTGATCGTTGGTGATTCAATGGTCTTATGTGCTTCATTGATTATCTCAACATTTTCGGATGCCATTTGCAAATACTGCAACAAAACAAGGGTTAATTAATATATAACATATTATCCATATACTTTGACCGACCAATTAAATACCAAATAAACTTAGGTAGGTCATACTAGCGAAGGAATTCCCCGTCTCTCCCCTCCTAGTTCTATTCTCACATCTTAGCCAGGGATCATATCCCTAAGCTCTGATACCAACTGTGACGCCCCCAAAATCAGGTATACATCACCCATCTTGGGTCGCCACTTACATGGTACAAAATACAAATAAAACTTACTAATACAACTATCGTGTACAATACGACAAAACATAAACTGTGAGTTTGAATACAAATATTATCTTCTAGAGAGTATTCATACTCAAAAGGAGTCCTCATTACATTTATTAACACACTATTACATAGAATAGTGAGGACTACTAACTAATACTATCACTCGAACCATCACTCCATTCCCCGACTTGCCCCAGCTACGTTATCATTTCCTGAAGAGAACAGTGAAAGAAAGGGTGAGCTCAACTAGCCCAGTAAGAAATATTATGACTAAGATAATGCAGAATAAATTATCATTAGTCTTCAACAATGTTAAACTGATAAAATATAATAGACATCAAGTTTAACTGCAGCGGAACAAGCAATCCATTAAAAGAGTCAAGTAGAAAATAAACTCTACTATCTTTTATGATTTAAAAAGTTTTTCAACACTGCTATCGCTGAGACTCAACTTAATAATAATCCACATCATCGAATCACCCCTGCATTACGGCCAAGGATATTCTTTAGTATCACGACCATAATTATCCATGCACTACAGCCAAGAATAATTGTGTATTCATTAATGGTCATGATCACGCCAACAACTGTCCATCAATGCACTACAGGCCAATGAGGACTTTTACCACATCATTTGTAACATTATGGTCATGATTATACCGAATAATCCCTGGTCATAATCATACCAAGTCCATCTATGCACTACAGGCCACAGATGACTTTCAACAGAATATAAACATGAGGATGATGACAATGATATAAGAATTCAATAAAACAAGTTCAAGAATTAATTTATCCAGGAATTAATAACGTCCAAATTGTCAACATGATACTGCTTTGTGGAGTAAACTTCAAGACTGATCAGGAGAATATTTTCATGAATAGATACTAGATGAAGCGCAAATGTCAAGAATATTCCACTAATTTCATGGAGTATAGAAGTCAAAGTTTTAATCAACTTAGTATAATAAAGAATGGAATAACAAAAGAAATCACCATGCATGCGATAGACCGCACAGACAGGTTATTCTTAACAGAATAGTAATAATGGAACCAGGTCCGGCGTAAACGCACTGACAGGATATTCCGACAGAATAATAAATAATGGAACCAGGTCCGGCGTAAACGCACAGACAGGATATTCCGACAGAATAATAAAGAACAGTATAATAAATAATGGAACCAGGTCCGATGTAAAACACACAGACATGATATTCTGACAGAATAATAATAAAGACGGAACCAGGTCCGGTGTAAAACACACAGACAGGATATTCCAACAGAATAATAGAAGAATATCACCAAGTATAGGGTAGACCGCGTATACTGGTTATTCCAACAGAATAATAAAGAATGGAATAACAGAAGTTCTCTTCATGAATATAAAAGAAATAATATTCCCTACCTTAAAAGAACTGGATATTGGAAAAGTGAAGTAGCAGAATACTTTTATTCTCTCTCTCTTATTCTCTCAATACTTTCTCTCTCTATAGCTTGAATGAATTCGTGAAAAATAATGAAGCCCTAGGCCTCTATTTATAGAAAAACTGAGGGTGGCTCTTGGTCTTAACGAAGGGTCAAATGACTCTTGGTCTTAACGAAGGGTCAAATGACTCTTGGTAATATTGAAGGGACAACTACTATTGACGAAATTAATTACTATTGACCAAGGTAAATACTATTGACGAAGGTAATTACTATTGACCAAGGTAAATACTATTGACGAAGGTAAATAGTATTGACCAAGGTAAATACTATTAACCAAGGTAAATACTATTGACGACGGTAATTACTATTGACGACGGTAATTACTATTGACGACGGTAATTACTATTGACGAAGAGACTCTTAGATGATGACATATGGCCCCCCATAAAAATAACCAAACTTACCACAACGTCTCAATTATTGATTTAATAATATAACATATTATACAGATGATACTATGACAATAATTTAAGAGATATGATGCAGCAATTACTGTAGCAATAATTGAGTATAGCTGAGTGACTTCTCACGTAAGCTTCAATAATCAATACCGTGTGCTACTATACAACCACGCGAATTACTGTACTTTTACTACCGGGTAGTTCAACAGTTTTAACGGTTTTAACGGTAACACCTCAGCCGTTATTTTTATAGAAAGATAATTTTGTCGTTTTCTAACTACGACTATACTTCTGTTGTGGGGTCCACCAATGATTGTGCCGTCGTACGAATATTTCCCGACAAAAAGAATATTCCCCGACCAAACTAATATTTTAAAACAACTTGCTTACTTTGCAAAATTTATAAATAATACCCACAACTATAATATTATATCAAATTCACACCATAATTATTTCGAGAAAATTAAATATTTATTCATAAAATCTGGGGTCTCACACCAGTAGTGCAAAGATGAACAGGTGTTGAGATGAACATGACCAACTGGTGATACAAATGAATATCTTTGGCCCGTAGTGCAAAGATGGATTTATTAGTATTATTATGAACAGAAAATGTGATTTAGTATAACCATGATATTTGATGTTTCAGGTAAAGACAGGTGATAAAAATTATCTTCGTCGTGGATGAGAAGTAAAATTTAGAATCACAATTATGATTATGAGTTATTCATATGATTGTGGAAAGAAACTGTTGAGTGATGTTACAGGAATAAAACATTGTTGGTGAATTTTTAACATGGAGAAGATAATAGATTTTATGGTCTATTTGACTCTTCTAATGGATTGCTCGTTCCGCTGCAACTATGGTTGAAAATTTTTATCGCCTACCATATGTTCTAAATCTCTGATTTATTACTGATGAAGACTATTGATAATTTAATTATCTTTAGTCACGATATTCTTTACTGAGCTAGTTATGCTCACCCTTTTGCTTCACAATTCCTTTCAGGTAATAAAAGTATAGCTGGGTCGAGTGGGGGATAACAGGGAAATAGAACGGTGGTCTATAGCTATTGAGGGTGAGGCGAACCCAACGTTGGAAGGGTGTTTTGTCACTATCATACAAGATGTCTAATGACATATAACCTCGTGTCATCATAAGACAGGGTTGTGCTCATCCACTTGCTGAGTATATATACAAGCACTACTTATATAATCTTAGTGTTTGTTTGAAGTATAATTCTCAATTAGAGAGAGTGGAGATAATGATAAGTCAAGAGAAGACTCACCATTGGGAAGAATATGATAGTAATCTTCTCGTTTTTCTTTGGGGTATATTGGGTCAACCAAAGATAATTCTGTGGCCATATGATATCTATCACAACCTATAAGCATGGTCTCCCATGTACGAAGGTTTCCTTGAGCACTTCCCAAAGATTCTAATTTCTAAAACAGTTTTTGACTATACCTTTATTTAAGGTGACATTGTGAGGTGCTGTCCACGGTTGGGTACATGAGTCATATTTGGTATATATTTGTATCCAAACTCACAGCATATATGTTGTTGTATTTTGCACGACAATTATTGTAATAAAGTTGTAGTTGTTTTCTATTCCATGTATTTGGCGACTCAGAATAGATTGGATGGAATGAACCTATTTTGGGGTCGTTACAGTTGGTATCAGAGCTTAGGGATATGGTCTCTGGCGAAGATCGGAGAATATAACTAGGAGGGGAGAGATGAGTAAATCCTTCGCTAGTGTGTCCTACCTAAGCTTATTTGTTGGTCAGTCATAATATCGGGATATTATGTGATATGTTAATTTGTTAAATTAACACTTATTTTGAAGTTGTATTCTAGAATGATATTTGAAATACAGGAGATGAGCAATGGAGAAATTATGATGACAGAGAAGATGGAATTTGAAATGAAAGGAAGGTATTCTCAACTCTTTGAAATACCAGATACGTAAATTTCGAGGACGAAATTTCATAAGGAGGGGAGATTGTAAGACCCCGAATTTTATGAAATAAAAGTATTCAATTTTTCTTATAATTACTATTCAGTAAATGGTTAAATTGATAAATGTTAAAGTTAAGGGTGATTATAAAATATTCGTTGTTGTCGGGGAATATTCGTTTGGTCGTGGAATATTTTTTCTGTCGGGGAATATTCGTACGACGGCGCAGCCATTTGTGGGCCTCATAACAGAATAACTGTCGGATGAAGATAACGACAAAAATTAAGTTTTTATAATTAACGGCGTAGTTGTTACCGTTAACACTGTTGGAATACCCGGTGGTTAAAATACAGTAATACGCGTTATTGCACAGTAGCACACGGTATTGCACAGTATTTTTGAAATTATTGATTCTTACGTAAGAAGGCACTACTCAATAATTGTTATAGTAGTTATTGTTCAATATTTTATTTTATTGATTCAATAATTGTTGCGTTGATATTTTATATTATTGTTGTTTCAATAATTGTTGTTGCACAGTATTTTCCTTTATCAGATCAATAATTCATATTATTTGAATAATATTAGATAACATTATTGGCAATGTCTAGAAAGTTCTGTCTAAGGAGAGGTTTGGTTATCTAATTGCGCGCCAATAAGGAGAAATCCTTATTGGAAAGCCCCCTCTTTCCTGGGAACGGCCTGGTTGTCAGTACTGTGATTATGTAATATTATTTGTGAATAATTAATTATTGATTCATATGATAAGGAAATATTTATTTTATGTGGATATGATGAGGGATATATTTTTGTGGTTAAAAAAAAGAAGGAGTTAATGTTGAGGTATTTTATCTGTATTTTTGTCGGAACGGAGGTATTGAAAATTAAATTAGGGTTTTGAGCCAACTGTGCATCATCTTGCCACTTTTTAAAAGTTACAATCTCTTCCTCAGAGGCATTGTCTGCAACCATTGCAGGGATAGGTGTATTAAGGATATAAGATAGCTTTTCAACTGTGAGAACTATTCTCAAATTCCTTAACCAATTCGAGTAATTCGGTCCGATTAATTAACATTTAATATATTTTGCAGTGATAGTAATTTAGACATTATAAAATTCTATAAATGAATTTGTTCTTAACAACATTTTAGCATACATTCTTTTATTAATTACCAAAATAATTTAGGTCTTATTTTAAATTGGTATCTCCCACTATTTTCTTCAAACTATATTAATCTCAATATATATAGTTCGACAATATTTAATTGAAGATATGCTAGTGAGAATAAGGATCTCATTTCAAATGTATATAGTCTTGTGGTGACACAACAAACTATATATAAATAAATAGGTAGACAACTCTTGTCAATTACATCAACTATGCAACTCCTTGTATTTTATCTCTTAGATTATTTTGATCAAGTGGTGGCACATCCGAATCAAAATTATCCAAGTTAAGTCTAATTTAGCACTCCATATATTCAAAAAAGAAAAACATTATCCTTGTGGTGACACAACAAAATAACATTGTTCAATTTTTTTATAAGCATCAAATGTGATAAAATTAACATCTTAAAGAATTAAGATAAGCATTGTGGTGACACAACAAACTTATAATAATTAATTGATACTCTATTATTTTTATCATGCTAGAAGGCGACGTTCGATATTCCAAATATCTTTGAACGCTTAGGACTTAATATAAAAAAATTGATGGGTTTGTTATTAATTTGTCTCATCTTGTTTAGCGCGCATGCGTATATATATATATATATATATATATATATATATATATTAAAATACGCGTCATATTAATTAACATGCGAAGCATGTTTGCATAATATATAATATATATAGTATAAGCATGCACATTTAGAATACAATATTCTACCTAGATTGATTATGGTTTTTTATTCTAGTTTGGTTCACTAGAGCCACCAAGTGAACCAAAAGGTCAAACCCTAGGGGTGCAAGAATTAATATTTAAATATAACTATTACATTTAAACCCGGACTCTATTATAAACGGGTTTTCAAGCGCTCCTTGCTCCTTAATCTCTAATTCTTCAAAATTAATTCTAAATATTCTTATTACAAACTATTTAAAATAAATAGAAACCTTGATCAGCAGTCAAGGAAAAGTACATAGGAGGGAGTTAGAATTTACATTAAGAAAAAATTAGAGAAGACGAGATACGCGGACCCCATTTAATAAAATTCATATATTTATGCATCCAACTAAAATAAAATCCAATCACATTGGTCAATAGTCCATAATCAATCCCACTTATTATCATACACATCACCATGTGCATCAATAAATAACATTCATCTCATGAATAATAACATTCAATATATATATATATATATATATATATATATATATATATATATATATATATTGATATCATTTAATGGTCAAATTTAGTTAGCATAAAATCTAATTTTGAATCAAAATAAACTCCTTTATTTTAATCCAAATTTAAATCAAAATAAAGTCTTTTATTTTAATTTATACAATTTTGAATAAAATAAACTATTTTATTTTAATCAAAAATTTTAATCAAAATAAACACATTTATTTTAATTAATTATGGAATCCAATTCCAAGTAAAAAAAACTCATTTATTAAAGGAAACACGGATTCTCATTCCTATTCACAAATAAACTCTTTTATTTTGAATAATATGAAATCTTATTCCATATCTAAATAAACTTCTTTATTTAAGAAAATTAGGATTCTCTTTCCTATTCACAAATAAACTCTTTTATTTTGAATAATATGAAATCTTATTTCATATCTAAATAAACTCCTTTATTTAAGGAAACATAGAATCCAATTTCAACTCCAATTAGTTATCATGGAATCAAATTCCGACTCTAATTAGTTAGCATGAAATATAATTTTAAAATTAAAATAAACTTTTTATTTTAAGATTAAAATAAACTTTTTATTTTAATATTAAAATAATCTTTTATTTTAATTATAAAATAATTAAGAATAATGTATATATGTGTGTGTGTGTATATATATATATATATATATATATATATATATATATATATATATATATATATATATATATATAACTAAGTGGGCACGTGACTGATTTCTTTTAGATAATCTGATCCCTTTTAATCCTGCAACATATCCAGGATTGCTTCAGTTAATCCCTTTTGGTGAATAACGTGATTATGTTTACAAAACCAAGTAACGAATCACGTGGGAAGAACTTGTTACCTATTAACAGTGAACTATCATTTAGCTATATATATATATATATATATATATATATATATATATATATATATATATATATATATATATCACCGCCACGTGTGATCAATCTTCCTTTTTCAGTAGTCCGCACATTATAACAGATTTTCGAAATTGATTACCATATTTTTTATTTTTATTTTTATTTTATTTTTTTTAATAAATTTTATACAACAAAATTATGCCCAAATAAATTATTCTAAACACATATCAATATACATATTAAATTAAAATAATTAATAATTCGCATAAAGGTTTGACTTTGATACCACTGTTAGATTTGTAATATTCATGAACGCAATCAAATTGCACAAAGTAAGCGAAAACGTGATAAAATAGAGTTTTAAAATTTTACAAACCATATACCCGGATCATCCTTTATGCACAATTATTAATTAAATGAAAAGAAGAAGAACAAGAATCATACCCTTGAAGATCCGAGCTTCCTCAGGTACAAGTTCACCTCCAAATTCTTTCCGTGTTCAACTTGAATCCACCGGATTGGGTTCCTTCCTTTGATTTACGTTAGCCGCCCAAGTGTTTGGCCTCTAGAGGTGATCCACCAAGGAAGAAGAAATATTCAAGAAGAATGGTATTTGGCAAAACCCAAGTTTTTCTATCAATCATAGAAAAGGGTGTACTCTTCCAACTATTAAAATTACGTATTCACGTGTGTTGTGAAAATATTAACCAACCCCACCCATAATAAGACTACTCTTATTTATAGATGTAGGCAACCCTCCTTAACAATTAAGGAATTAAATTTTATTTTAATTAATTAAATTCTTTTAATTAATTAGGCTCCCAATCTTATTAGGAATAATTAATTAAACTATTTTAATTAATTAGCATCCTAATCTTATTATGATATTTGAGAGTGCTTTATTAATTAATTTCCAAACTCCTTTAGAAATTAAATAATAATAATAAGACTCATCTTATTAATTTATATTTAATATTTCTAAAATATTAAATAATAAATATTAAGCTATTTAATTTATTCTATCACCAAAGATTAAATTAAATATACTTAACTTATTATTACGATTATGCCATTAACTTCTTAAATAATTATTCTTCCTTTTATGGTGTGACCCTTTAGGTTCTCCATATTAAACCGGTTGTGAATAAATCAATTAGAACAATTCTAATCTTATTTAAATAAATAAATTAAAACTATTAATTTATTTAAATAAATAATATTTATTCTACAATAGGGATAAGCCTCCCCTAGTGATCAACGACTTTTCAGATAATATAGATTTTAATATTAATCATAAAAGAACCTTTGAGTAAATAGTTACCGTACAATTCAATCCTTCCACCATACAATGTCCCAATTAAATATAAGACATGGAATTACTGTCAAGTCTTATTTTATTTAATTATATGTATTTCGACTCTTAAATACACAACTCCAAATAATACAAATTAGAAACTCCTTTCTAATTTTATTCTACCTTGGCCAATGACTACTAGGTTGTCATTTATCGAATCACATAGGACATTTCTCTTCTTTTACTAGAAGTGATAGATTCTTTATTGATCATACATTATCTCCATGTACAACTTATTATACCCAAGCATACCCTTTGATATACCCTAATGGTCTTAAGGAATAAGTCAAAGTATAACTCATCATACACAAGATACTATGATGATCTCAAGTCCAAGGATCACTTGTACTACTATCAGTACAGGAATTCCTATTGACAGGCAAGTAAAACTCCATTAGGTATTCCTTAGCGAGCCACGTTTAGTGAACTTATTCTCTAATAAGCACCTACATACTTGCTTTAGTGTCTCCACACAAATGATCATGAGATCAATCATCCTCATCCAATGAGCAAGCAATGTATGTACCAATCTATCCGGATTCACTAATCTCCAATTTAGTAATCCAACGATTGGGAACTATTTTAGTTTTAAGCTTTCTAAGAATTTAGATCTCATTAGAATGATCATCATCATTATTCTAAAAGCATTGCTTAAAACTATGAGTTTATCACATATTATAAAACAACATAATGTAGTAGATTAATACTTTTTATTAATAAATGAATAAGATTGTTACAAAGTATATGCTTTATCATCAAACATGATTTGCTTGTGTGCATACTACTTTCAGTTGAATCTTGATGATGAGATTCAGGCTCTTTTGTTTCTCAGTTCGTTGCCAAACAACTGAGAGACTTTGGTGGTGTCTCTAAGTAATTCAGCTCCAGAAGGAAAAATGACTATGCAGATGGTCAAGGACAGTCTTCAAAATGAAGAGACAAGGAGAAAGGAGCAAGGCGTAAATTTTGAGACACATGCTCTTGTCACAGAGAATAGGCGACAGAAGCAATTTTAGGGTATCTCACAAAGGAGATATAAGTAGCAGCAAAAGCAAAAATCACAGGAGCAAGTCAAAGACCAGACAAGGTGAAACGTATAGATGCTTCCATTGTAATAAGGAAGGTCATTACAAGAGAAATTGCAGAATCTGGTTAGACAAGTAGAAAAATGGTGAGCAGGGAAAAGTTGAGGTGAAGAACACTGCAGCCACAGTCACCGAAGATGTTGTGATTCTTTCATTTGAGGAAGAAGAATGCTTGCATGTTGATGATCAAAAGGTTAATTGGGTGGTTGATACTGGTGCCTCGCATCATGCTACATATACGAGAGAATTTTTCACAACTTACAATGCTGGAGACTTTGGGTATATGAGAATGGAAAATACTGATCAGTCTAAGATTATTGGAATTGGTGATGTTTGCATTCAGACAGGTGTTGGTTGCACTGTTACCTTAAGGGATGTTAGACACGTTCCAGATTTGCGTCTCAACCTGATTTCTGGCATGGCCTTGGACAGAGAAGGCTATGAGAATCACTTTGGCAGTGAAAAGTAGAAGCTTACCAAGGGCTCTATGGTGATTTCAAGAGGAGTTGCTTGTTGTTCGTTGTACAAGACTTGTGTGAAGGTGTGTTCTAGTGAGTTGAATGCAGTTGAGGATGACTCTTCGCCAAACTTATGGCATAAGAGGCTTGGCCACATGAGTGAGAAAGAATTGCAGTTATTAGCAAAAAGGTCACTCATTCCTTTTACTAAATGTACTGTTTTAAGCCCTTGTGTTTATTGTTTGTTTGAAAAATAACATAGAGTTTCTTTTAGTAGTTCAACTAAAAGAAAATCAGAGCTACTAGAGAGAGTCTATTCTGATGTATGTGGACCCATTGAGGTTGAGTCTTTGGTTGGAAATAGGTACTTTGTTACCTTTATTGATGATGCTTCGCGGAAGGTGTGGGTATTTTTGTTGAGAACAAAAGACCAGGTATTCCAATATTTTTAGAGTTTTCATGCTATGGTTGAAAGGGAGACTGAAAAATCATTGAAGTGTCTTCGTAGTGACAACGGAGGGGAATACACTTCTAAGGAGTTTGCTGAATATTACAGTAAGCATGGCATTCGACATAAGCAGACTGTTCCTGGTACCCCACAGCATAATGGTGTGGCTGAGAGAATGAACCGCACTATTATTGAAAGAGTACGATGCATGTTGAGAATGGCTAAATTGCCTAAGTCATTCTGGGGTGAAGATATTCGTACTGCTTATTACCTGATTAATAGATCTCCATCAACACCGTTGGATTTTCAGATTCCAGAAAAGATTTAGAGTGGTAAATATTTGTCTTATTCTTATTTGAGGGTATTTGGGTGCAAGGCTTTTGCACATATTCCCAAAGAACAAAGATCGAAACTTGATGACAAGTCTACTCCATGTGTATTTGTTGGCTATGGAGATGTAGAGTTTGGATACCGGTTATGGGATCCAGTGCAAAGAAAATTATACAGGAGCAGAGATGTGGTGTTTCATGAGCACCAAAATTATAAGCATTTTGATAATGCTGCACAACCCAGAGATAATAATGTTCCAAACCTCAGCGAAGTCCCATCTCCAGTACAGAATGCCACAGTTAGAGAAGGAGGTCAGAATGAAGACATGACTGATACGAATTTGCACGATGGTGATGGGTATGATGCAGAGAGTGTTGATCAGGGGGAGCAACCTAATATTGAAGAACCTCAGCTAAGAAGATCTGTAAGACCCCAACTTTTATAAATAAAGATGAATTTTCTATAAATATCATTTTTGAATATTATGGAGTTAATTTGATATAATGTTATAGTTGTGGGTAATATTTATAAATTTTGTAAAGTACGCAAGTTGTTATATAATATTCGATTGGTCGGAGAATATTCGTTTTAACAGGGAATATTCGTACAACGGCACAATCATTGGTGGACCCCACAATGAAATTATTGTCGGATTGAGAAAACGACAAAAGTATTTTATTAAAAATAACGGCAGAAGTTTTACCATTGATACTGTTGAACTACTCGGTAGTAAAAGTACAGTAATACGTGTGGTTGCATAGTAGCACACGGTATTGATTATTAATGCTTATGTGAGAAGTCACTCAGTTTGATTCAATTACTGTCAGTTAATAATATGAATTATTTAGCGATAATGACGTTTTGTTTTATTCGTATTATTAACGTAATAAAACAGAAACATCTTTTTATATAAAACAGAATACTTTATTAAAGTTATTCTATAAATAGAATATATTATATTTTATTTAAAAGATTTTTCTTTAAATATGGACTGTCAGATTAAAGTAATCAATCTGGACCGTTCATGGATTAGTTATTATGCATTCTATTTTTCTATAAATAGCAGCTCATTCCTTCTTTATTTCTTACGAATTCACTGAACTCTAGAGAGAGAAACTATAGAGAGAGAGAAGAAGAGTATTCTGCTACTTAACTACTTCCTTATTTCAGCTCTTCTTTAAAACGGTAAGGGGTGTTATTCTTTCTTATTCATGAAGAGAACTGTTGTTATTCCATTTCTTATTATTCTGTTGGAATAACCTGTATACGTGGTCTACCCTATACTTGGTGACATTCTTCTATTATTCTGTTAGAATATCCTGTCTGTGTGTTTTACACCGGACCTGGTTCCGTTTTTATTATTATTCTGTTGAAACATCCTGTCTGTGTTTTACACCGGACCTGGTTCTATTATTTATTATTCTGTCGGAATATCCTGTCTGTGCTTTTACGCTGGACCTGGTTCCATTATTTATTATTCTGTCGGAATATCCTGTCCGTGCGTTTATGCCGGACCTGGTTCCATTATTTATTATTCTATTGGAATAACCTGTCTGTGCGGTCTATCGCATGCCGGGTGATTTCTGTTGTTATTCCATTCTTTATTATACTCAGTTGGTTAAGTTTTGACTTCTATACTCCATGAAATTACTGGAATATCCTTGATAATTGCGGTTCATCCAGTATCTTTTCATGAAAATATTCTTCTAAGCATTCTTGAATTTTACTCCACAAAGCAGTATCATGTTGACAATTTGGACGTTGTTAATTTTTGGATAAATTAATTCTTGAACTTATTTTATTGAATTCTTATATCATTGTCATCATCCTCATGTTTATAAAATGTTGAAAGTCATCTGTGACCTGTAGTGCATAGATGGAATTGGTATGATTATGAAAAGGGATTATTCGGTATAATCATGACCGTAATGTTACAAATGATGTGGTAAAAGTCCTCATTGGCCCGTAGTGCGTTGATGGACAGTTGTTGGCATGATCATGACCATTAATGAATACACGAATATCCTTGGCCGTAGTGCAGGGGTGATTCGATGATGTGGATTATTTTATTAAGCTGAGTTCCAGCGATCACAGTGTTGAAAAACCTTTTAAATTATAAAAGATAGTAGAGTTTATTTTCTACTTGACTCTTGTAATGGATTG
This sequence comes from Panax notoginseng, assembly GCA_016801055.1. NCBI lineage: Eukaryota > Viridiplantae > Streptophyta > Magnoliopsida > Apiales > Araliaceae > Panax > Panax notoginseng. The sequence continues at coordinate 172,142,820 of CM029012.1, forward strand.
CTTGTTCCGCTGCAGTTAAACTTGATGTCTATTATATTTTATCAGTTTAACATTGTTGAAGGCTAATGATAATTTATTCTGCATTATCTTAGTCATAATATTTCTTACTGGGCTAGTTGAGCTCACCCTTTCTTTCACTGTTCTCTTCAGGAAATGAGAACGTAGCTGGGGCAAGTCGGGGAACGGAGTGATGGTCCGAATGATAGTATTAGTTAGTAGTCCTCACTATTCTATGTAATGGTGTGTTAATAAATGTAATGAAGACTCCTTTTGAGTATGAATACTCTCTAGAAGATAATATTTGTATTCAAACTCACAGTTTATGTTTTGTCGTATTGTACACGACAGTTGTATTAGTAAGTTGTATTTGTATTCTGTACTATGTATCTGACGACCCAAGATGGGTGATGTATACCTAATTTTGGGGGCGTCACAAGATCCACTAGAGAACATGTGCCATCAGTCAGATATCCTTCATCTGAATATCTTTTAGTTGCTGAGGAGGGGGAGCCAGAGGATTTTCAGGAAGTCAAGACTCATAAGGAGAAAAGCAATTGGATGAGAACTATGTAGGATGAGATGGATTCTTTGCACAAGAATCACACCTATGAGTTGACTACACTTCCGAAGGGCAGGAAAGCATTGAAGAACAAATGGGTGTTTAAGCTTAAGAAGGATGGTGAAAAACTAGTGAAGTACAAGGCTCGATTAGTTGTCAAAGGGTTTTGCTCAAAAGCAAGGTATTGACTTCGAAGAGATTTTTTCTCCAGTTGTGAGGATGACTTCTATTCGAGTAGTGTTGGGGTTAGTAGCTAGTATGGATCTTAAGCTTGAGCAGTTGGATGTGAAGACTGTTTTTCTTCATGGTGATTTGAAGGAAGAAATCTACATGGAACAACCAGAGGGATTTGAAGTTAAAGGGAAAGAACACTTGGTTTGCAAGCTGAAGAAAAGTTTGTACGGCCTAAAACAAGCCCCAAGGCAGTGTTACATGAAATTTGATTCATTTATGGTGGATCAAGGTTACAATAGAACAGTTGCAGATCATTGTGTGTATGTTAAAAGGTTCACGGATGGTAACTTCGTTATTCTGTTGCTATATGTAGATGATATGTTGATAGTTGGGTAGTATGCTGATATGATTCGCAGGCTCAAGGGTGAGTTATTTAAGTCCTTTGATATGAAGGACTTAGATCCAGCTAAACAGTTTTTGGTATGGAGATTGTTTGTGACAGGAAAGCCAAGAGATTGTGGTTGTCACAAGAGAAGTATGTTGAGTGGATGCTTGCAAGGTTCAACATGGGTGATGCTAAACAAGTTAGCACACCACTGGCTAGTCATATTAAGTTAACAAAGTGCATGTGTCCTTCTACCAAGGAAGGGAGAGATGATATGGCAGCAGTTCCTTACTCCTCTACTGTAGGGAGTCTTATGTATGCAATAGTTTGTACGCGGCCAGATATTGCTCATGCAGTTGGCGTTGTGAGCATGTATTTTTCAAATCCTAGCAGAGAACATTGGGAAGTAGTTAAGTGGATTCTCAGATACTTGAAAGCTACTTCCAGTTTATGTTTGGTTTTTGGTAGTACGAGTCCAGTCTTGGAGGGTTTTACAGATGCAGACATGGTAGGTTCTAAAGAGAAGAAGTCTACTTCGGGGTATTTGTTTACTTTTGCAGGGGGAGCAGTATCATGGCAGTCCAAGTTGTAAAAGTGTGTTGCTTTGTCTACAACTGAGTCAGAATACATCGCTGCTACTGAAGCAGGCAAGGAGATGTTGTGGTTAAAACGGTTTCTCCAAGAGTTGGGTTTAAAACAAGATGAGTATGTGGTTTATTGTGATAGTCAGAGTGTAATTGACTTGACCAAGAATGCCACGTATCATAATCGGACCAAGCATATTGATGTTCGTTATCACTGGCTTCGAGAAGTGATGGAAAAGGAATTGATGAAAGTAAAGAAAGTCCATACTGACGAGAATCCCTCAGACATGTTGACAAAAGTTGTCACTTGCGACAAGCTGGAACTTTGCAAGGAATTGGCCGAGATGGACTCCAAGTGACGGGGTCACAGAGATTACCTCCTCCAATGGGTTCGGAGGGGGAGATTGTTGGTCAACAAAATCCTCACCCATTAAATGCCCCGCCCATTGAATTTTCTTCAGTTTTCGCCCGTTGATTTTCATGCCAACCTCATTTAATTATCATCCCTCCATTCGGCTATAAAAGTCAGCAAGTGGAAGAAGAAAGATACACCAACAAAAACATATACTCTCATCCGAGAGTTTAAGAGAAAGGAGGGAGAGAGAAAAGCTTTTGTGAAGCTTTAGAAAAATAGAGAGAGAGAAAGATAGTTCAAATAAAAGGGTGTTTTATTTGAGTTCCATCACATAGTTATTGTGGTGAAGTAATTTGGGTTTGTACTCAAATTAAGATATCTTTGTATTCTCTCAGATTATTCTAGTGAATTGTTCGGAGTTTGTTCCGTGGTTACCTCTTAGTTTTAGAGGGTTTTCCACGTAAAATTTTGGGATCTCGTGGTTGGATATTTTTTACTTATTTCCTGCAGTGGTTATTATTTTGGTGGAACTGCAAATTTAATCTGTTTGGCATGTATTGATATTTTATCCGTCTAATTTATCAAAGACAACAATATTTGGGAGGTGATTTTTTCCAACAAAAAAAGACCACGTAGAAATATCAAAAACACACAATTCCTTTTGAAATTCAGTTGGTGAGTAATCATGACAACATAAGAGATGACAGTTCAAATCTAAAATATAGACAGTCAAATGGGGGAACTAATGGATCACAAGAAATATAGTTTGCTTACTTTAAAATCCTATTAATGGGATACATGCATCAAAAATAATGTGTTAAAAATTTAAAGAGAGGGGATAATGGAGATTCTATCGTCCCTAACAACACATTATTTTAATTATCTTGATTTGTTCTGAGGTCTTTATTTATTAGAAAGTAAAATAATTTGTTAAGTACATAGAAATCAAAGTAACAAGCATTTATGAGAGCGTTGAGGTTAAAGGTTGATACTCAGAGATTAGTTAAAAGATTATGTTATATCAAGTTTTGGTTCCTCAATGCTGATATTGGTCCCAGCTTGCTTTGACATAAATTAATGTTGAAAATTGGGCCACGAAGTCAAAGATGAAGCATTAAGCAAAAATGATTCATCATTAGAAATGTGATGCTTCTTCACTTGTCCGACAGTAGTAATAGATAAGATTCTGCAGCAGCAACCCATAGCAGCACTGTGCAGTGGGAGTGGCCTGGAAAGAAACTCAAATACTATAAACCATCTTCAAGATACTTACTTGTGTCTGAACAAACACACTTAATATATTTGAGTAGGAAAAATAGAAATTACTTCTAGGAAAACCCTAGCCTTTTCAAAGTTTGTCTTATAATCTGTTGATTAGGAGGCACCACTTGCTTATTGTGTAAAATAATCTTTGGTGCACATATTTTGACAAAGATCAAAGATACCTAATATCAGCATTGATACATAAAGTTTGTTTGTACAATATAGCTTGATTTTCTTGCTTACATGCCACTGAGTTGAGGATCAAATCTCCTTAAAAAGATGAGTCCTCCTTTACGGACATATGTCCACTATAAAAGGAACCATAAGCCTAGTTTATTGGTAGGCTTGTTTATTCTTATGGGTTTGAACACGTAAGCTTATAGAAAAACATTGGATACTTGAATCCATTTTTACAAACCAAATATATATTCCTTATTTTGTTATTAATCCCCTGTTTCCCTGTTCTATTATAGTCTATACGTTGTAAATCACTTTTTGTTTTCGTTTTGTGGTGTAATGCGCCTGTCATTAGGATCGGAATATGGCTGCTGCAACAATATTTTATGTGCACTAGTGGCCTGTTTGGTTTTTTTTGGGGGGGAATCGTGCAACTTCTCGTTCTGATCAACCAAACATATGAATAAATAAGAATGTCCATTCCATTCTCATTCTCATTCCCATTTCAATGGTGTAACCAAACAGACTTTATATAAGATGCTTCAGAGCAGAAAGCTTTTAGTTTGGACATGTGGGGAATGAATCTTGATTATGATGAGAGAAAAAAAACAGAACAAATACACATGTATTGTATTGTATTGTTTGCTAGAAGAACAAGGGCCAAGATGAAAGAAAGAAGCATATTCTTTCTTCCCAAGAAAATATATTCCAAATTATGAGTGCTAGTGCTGACTAGGGCAAATGAAAACAACCTGCAAACCAAAAACCAATTAGAGGTTTGCAATACGGATAAGGTTTGAAGAAATGGAAGACAACACTAAGGTTTTTGTATATCTTCTCTGCAGTAGGGACACTTCTTCATGTTGTATGTTGCTGTAGTGGTTTATGAGCATTATTCGTGTGCAGGTAGATTATGCATTACAACCTGCTGCACATGGCTACCAATGTTTATGAGCACGTGACGAACACATGAGTTTGATTATATATTAAGAGCTAACAACTAAAAGAGATGGAGACATGGCATTAGGCATTTTTCAACTCTCCACTCTTTGATTTAGTCGTATCCAGTTCAGGTTGGTCGGATGATTTAAGGGATTGAACAAAATCTAATATAACCCCACTCACCCACCAACCTGACTTGCATTATATTATAGCCATCAACTGAATTTGGTCTTGTGATATTTGCCACCAAGTTTCAGTTACCCCAAATTTTCAAAGAATACGCAGAGATGTTCAACTCCATGTACAGTTGAGAGTTATTAGCATCCTTTTTGGGACACTAATTAGGCCATTTCTCAAAATTTTGGATAAAGAATAGCTTCTTTTTTTTTATTAACTTAACATATATTTGTATATAAAGACATCTGACGTAAATGTGGAAGCTAGTATGAAGAATATATATGTAGAGTAAATTTCATCTTGAAGTTATAAGCTAGAAGAGTGCTTCATAAATCATAATCAACACTGGCCTCTTACTTTTTTTGGAATGAGACAGTTGATTTCAAGGAGAAGGGCTCTTTGATAACATGAACTTAATGTGGCCTTTAATATAATCAAGCTATGCATTTCTTTTGTTCCCCTTTCTTCTGTTTTCCCTGAAAATGGAGGGAAAAACCAAAGCTGAAAGCTGTTGCTTGTGGGGGCAGAAAAAGCACTTTGAACTTGAAGAACACGGTGTAGTGCTGTGGTTCACAACCTCCATAATCAATCCATACCATAAAAGTTAGAGGTGAGAAAGACTTTGCTATTGCACAAATCAACATCACCTTAATATTTCATATTTATCCTAAATTAGAAAAAGGGTAAATCACTAAAAAAACCAAAAATAAAACAGAACAAAATCTTCCTAGAACTTTCGATAGAAAATGCGGTAGGCCTAATCTCTACCAGGCAGTGATCTGTCTCAAACCAATAGTGGAGACTCACTTTATGTTACAAATAATTGCCTATAAAAGGGAAAACTTCCCAAGGCATGCAAGTGTGAGTTGGAACTTACTTGGAAGGTAGAAGAGAAGAAGATCATTAGTTTCTTAGTTTTCTTCGGAGTTTTTCAAAGCTTTTTTTTTTCCCAATCTAGAGTTGAAAAAATGGTTAGTGTCTAGCTCATTATTGGTCCTTCCATTGATTTTATGGAAATTCAGATGAATTTTTTCATTGATTATAACAATAAATTGTTTCTATGCCTCAGGAGGGGAAGATGAGTTGGACAGTTTCTGATGCTGTTGACTACAAGGGATTCCCTGCTGACACGTCTAAAACTGGTGGTTGGGTGCCTGCTGCACTCATTCTAGGTTTGCCTATGTGCCTCATTGCTCATGATTTTTCACAAAAATTCCTGAATATCATCCGCAGAGTTTACAACATCTTAGATCAAATTCTAAGGCCAGAATACTCGGTCTTAATGCCTAAACTATTCGCTCTGCAAATTTTAGAATTTTTTTTTTCACAAGTAGTTTAAATAATTTTAAAAAGTTTTTGGAACTTAACAATAAACAGGTAGTTCATGCAGAAGAATTACACAGAGCTAAAACAATGTATCAATATCCTAACTATCCCTAAAAAACAAAAGACTATCAGCACACTCAGAAGCAAATACATTGACAGAAAAACTTCAGTAGAAGTCAAAGCAAGTTGTTAAAATTTATGTTTCTTAATGGGGAATAATAGTGGGAGTGGGACCTTCAAAGTCAAAAGACTATATTTTGATAATGTTCAGGGCATACATTTTATCTGGTTGACACTTTCATGGCAGATATTCTATTTGAGTTATTCATGTAAACTATGAAGATACTCATTCCCCACATCCTTTTTGCCATAATTATTTAGCATCTACCGTTCACCAGGGAGAAAAGTTCCCTTTTTGCCGACTTCCTTCAATTAATTACTGTTGTTTAATCCAGTGATTTAATTAATTAATAGTATCTTATTTCTGAATTTTAGATTCCCATATTCTTCATTTTCTGTATTTTTCACCATGATATGAAACCTGATCCTTGTTCTTGGCCAAGTAAAATCCAAACAATTGAAACTACAATGAAAACCCTAAGAACTTTCTAATTCTTTTAAAATGTTCAGGGATTGAAATATGTGAGAGGCTTTCAACAATGGGGATAGCTGTAAACCTTGTGACATACTTGGGTGGAATAATGCATGTGCCTAGTGCAGCTTCAGCCAATATCGTTACAGATTTTATGGGCACATCTTTTCTGCTGTGTTTACTTGGAGGATTTCTAGCAGACGCTTTCCTTGGCAGATACAAGACAATTGCAATCTTTGCCTTGATCCAAACACTGGTGAGTACTCTTTAAACAGCCTCATACTCATGATACTCCTTTCGTCCAAATTCAGAGTCTCATTTTTGACTTTTTTTCCAATGTTTCAGGGTACTGGCACATTAGCAATATCAACCAAACTGCCACAATTGCGCCCACCAGCATGTCACCCTACTGACATGAACAACTGCAAACTGGCCGATGGGCTCCAAATGGGAATCCTATACATGGCTTTGTATCTAATTGCATTAGGGACTGGTGGCCTGAAATCCAGTATTTCGGGATTTGGAACAGATCAATTCGACGAAAAAGATGAGAAGGAGAAGGCACAAATGGCTTATTTCTTTAACAGATTTTTCTTTTTTATTAGCATGGGAACTTTGATGGCAGTTACCGTGCTTGTTTACGTACAAGATGAAGTGGATCGAAGCTTGGGATATGGAGTTTGTTCTGTGTCAATGCTACTAGCCATCCTGATATTTTTATCCGGGAGTAAAAGATACAGGTACAAGAAAAGCCTTGGGAGCCCCATTGTTTGCATTTTCCAAGTTATTGCAGCTGCGATAAGGAAGAAGAACATGGAGCTTCCTCACAATGCTGAATCGTTATACGAGGATTCTCCAGAAGCTTCAAGGATTCATCACACGGATCAGTTCCGGTGAGTTCTTTGTTTATGAATGAGTTTGAAAGAAACAACAGAACAAGAACATCTATTGTTTCACATAACTCAGAACCAAGACAAAATAACAAAAGGCTTTATAAGGTCCAAACAAACTTAGTAGAACAACTTAATCAAAAACTTATGCACTAATTACTCTTTGATTCATTGCAATTCTGCTATATAGTTTCTTGGACAAGGCTGCAATTGTTGCAGAAGGAGATTTTGAGAGGAATACTGCTAATTCAGCTCCAAATCCTTGGAAGCTATGCTCAGTGACAAGGGTGGAGGAAGTGAAAATGATGGCAAGACTGCTACCAATTTGGGCCACAACCATCATTTTCTGGACTGCATATGCTCAGATGATCACCTTTTCAGTCCAGCAAGCATCCACCATGGATAGGTCTATCGGAAATTTCCAAATCCCAGCAGGGTCTCTCACTTTTTTCTTTGTGGCAGCCATTTTGATTAGTCTGGCAGTTTATGACCGTCTCGTCATGCCACTTTGGAAGAAACGGAAAGGAAAACCAGGTACGATCGAAAACATTCATTCTGTAATTTTGTTATTTGGTTCATAGAAAATTGACACGGATTGATTCTCTACTGAACTCAACTGATCAACCCAACAACACCTTTTATCCCAAAATAGCTGGGTAGGACTGATCCTTTACTGCAAAAGGAAAAACAAATAAAATGAAGAAAAACAAGAATAAGAAGATCGAACACAACCACTAATTAAGAGCAAAGTAAGATTTTTTGAAATTTTCCAGAAACCCAAAAACTACAGGTTGGTGTAAATTTAATAACAAGATAACTGTTTTTGTGTGTACCAGGTTTTACCAATCTACAGAGAATTGCCGTAGGCCTAATCTTGTCAACGATAGGAATGGGAGCAGCAGCACTAGCTGAAATGAAAAGATTGTCAGTTGCGAAAGACGCGGGCCGTACCACCTCAACTCTGCCAATAAGTGTGTTTCTGCTGATCCCACAGTTCTTTTTGGTGGGTGCAGGGGAAGCCTTCATATACACCGGCCAGCTCGATTTTTTCATAACTCGGTCCCCAAAAGGAATGAAAACAATGAGCACCGGCCTCTTCCTCACCACTCTGTCCCTCGGTTTCTTCATGAGTAGTTTCTTGGTCTCGGTTGTGAAGAAGGTGACAGGAAGCAATGGTGGACAAGGATGGCTTGCAGACAATATAAATTTTGGCAGGCTAGATTTTTTCTACGGGTTGCTGGCCATACTTAGTGCCATAAACTTTGTGATATATCTTATCTGTGCAATGTGGTACAACCCACGGAAGGCTAAACCTGCACTGGAGATGGAGAATACGAGCAATGGTATGTTTCCCCAGGAGAAATGCTAGCTAGCTAGCTCGCTCGGTCTATGTTTTCTTCTGTTATTCATCAATAGTTATTTGGGTGTAAATGTAATATTTAACAATCTGCAATCAGAAGTTCAAATATTTTGAATGTGGTTTTCTAAATATCAATCATCCAAGGAACTTATCATTTTGTTTTTATTTCACTAAGTTCCTGATTGCACAATCACATCAATATAATGAAATGATTGTAAACTGTCACAACACATTTTACTTATTTAAGAGAGAGTGATATAAATAAACAGATGTATAAACAGATGCTATATGCATGCATCGAATAAGCTAATTAATTGAAGATTTTTAAATAAAATTGACATAATAATTATATTTTTTACAAACATTTTACAAACTGTTGATGTGGCATGCTCTACCTCACCATATTGATTAACAAATTATTTCAATATAGTCTTCGGCCCTATACAATATGTTGAGGTTGGAGTATGACACATCAACAGTTTATAAAATGTTTGTAGAATAATTTGTGTCTGTAACATTATTCTAATTTGAAACTGAGGCAGTTGAGAAATTGATAATCAAAGTCGTCGGGTCTTTAAGAGAAGAGTCGTCTCCACTTCATTTTACTACCACCCTACACTCGGGCCTATCAAAATCTAATGTTACATGTTTCTCCGTTGAACAACTATATTTTCGTTTTTTCCCTTTCTTATCACATGATAATCGAGTAATAATAAAGACCTCTTAGGCAATATACATGATTTTTTAATATAACAGCTTAAGAATATGATTTTTAAAACATTAAAGTCGAGAGGGGATTATGTTAAAAAAAAAGTGCTGTGGAACTTTTGTTTTTTTTTTCTTAATTAGTTTGAGAAAATTGATTGTGACAAGTTACGAAATGTTCATTTCTTATAACTATAATACATCAGTGTCATACCATAATCTATAAAATACTTAAATGTGTATATAAATAAGTATATAAATGTGAGTTTACAACTAAGAAAAATGATTCTTGTATTTTTAAAATAATGTAATGGGATTATTATGTGATGAACCTGGTTTAAGTATGTTACAAATTACTATTATCAACGGTTATACTCCAACTTCATCCAATTTAACCTTGAAATTGGGTGTTCAAATCCTCCCAAACCCTCTTCTTAGTGATGCTACTCGGAGTCGGAGATTACTTGGGCTATTGGAGGATGCTGCTGACAACGGTACCTGCTCCTTGGGTATAGATTAGGGTCGGCAGGGATGGAGTTTCTTAATTGTACTATTAAAAGAAATCCTTAAGATTGACTATATTAAAGCCTTTTCAGAATTCTAAAATTATTTGTTTTAGCACACTATTGTTTACTTCTTCTTTTTTTAATAATTTTATATTAGTAGTTTTTTTAAATTCACACACCCATTGAGATTATGAGAATTACTTTATTCAGTATTTACTTATATGTTTAATATAATAATAAAATATAAAATGAGATTGGCTATCTAGTTCAGCTATTATGATAAAAAAAATGTATTCTTTTATTAATCTAATTATATATGTATAAAATATAATTCTTGAAATGTGACATTTACAATTTCCAAAGTTACAACTTAAAATTATTCCACCTCTACACATTTTAAACATGCCAGAAAAGATTTGAAGAGGAACATATTTCCTAGATGGCATGCTCGGAGAAAAAATATACACGATCTATTAATAAAAGATCCAATTTCAACAGGATTTGAAATTGAAGTTAGGCCCCGGTTTGAAAAGATTATTGCAGCCAAGCTTGATGTTTTTTTTTTCGCTAAGTACCAAGCTTGATGTTTCTAATATTGAGGCGTGATTATTAGGGCCCAAATTATATGATGGACCAAGGTCTACGTGAAGGTATTTATCCTATCAATAGTGTTACAGAAACAAACTATTTTATAAATATTTTACAAACTGCTAATGTGACATACTCCACCTCAGCATATTGATCAACAAATTATTTCAAGAATAATGCTAAAGACAAAGTATTTTACAAATATTTTACAAACTGTTGATGTGGCATACTCCACCTCAGCATATTGTGTGGGACCGAAGACTATATTGAAATAATTTGTTGATCAATACGCTGAGGTGGAGTATGCCACATCAGTAGTTTGTAAAATATTTATAAAATAGTTTGTGTCTGTAGCACTTGTGACGCCCCCAAAATAGGTATACATCACTCATCTTGAGTCGCCAAATACATGGTACAAAATTTAAATACAACTTAGTAATGCAACTGTCGTGCAACATACGACAAAACATAAACTAAGAGTTTTAATACGAATATTGTTCCAACTTAAATGGAGTCCTCATTACATTTATTATCACACTATTTTATAGAATAGTGGGGACTACTAATGCTATCATCTGGACCGTCAGTCCGTTCCCTGACTAGTCCCGGCTACGTTCTCATTTCCTGAAGAGAACAATGAAAGCAAAAGGGTGAGCTCAACTAGCCCAGTAAGAAATATTATGACTAAGATAATGCATAATAATTTATCGTTAGCCTTCAACAGTGTTAAACTGATAAAATATAACAAACATCAATTTTAACTGTAGCGGAACAAACAATCTATTAGAAGAGTCAAGTAGAGTATAAAATCTACTATCTTCTATGATTTAAAAGGTTTTTCATCACTTTTATCGCTGAGACTCATCTTAATAAATAATCCACATCATCCCTGCACTACGGCCAAGGATATTCATTAGTATCACGACCACAAATTATCCATGCACTACGGGCCAAGGATGTTCGTATTTTTATCAATGGTCATGATCATGCCAACAACTGTCCATCAATGCACTACGGGCCAATGAGGTCTTTTATCACATCATTTGTAACATTACAGTCATAATTATACCGAATAATCCCTGGTCATAATCATACCAAGTCCATCTATGCACTACAGGTCACAGATGACTTTCAACAAAATATAAACATGATGATGATGACAATGATATAAGAATTCAATAAAACAAGTTCAAGGATAAATTTTTAAAGATTTATAATTTAATTTATCCAGAAATCAATAACGTCCAAATTGTCAACATGATACTGCTTTGTAGAGTAAAATTCAAGAATAATATTGTACCAAAAATAATTTAGACCGAAAATGAATCAATTTTTATCATGAATAGTACCCCTGATGAATAGTACTCTAATGAATAGTACCCCGTGAATAGTACTTCGGGAATAGTAACCCCGTGAATAGTACTCCGACATGAAAAAGTAAAACTTATCAAGAATGTTTAGAATAATATCTCCATTAAAAGATATTGGATGAAGCGCAAATATCAAGGATATTCTACTAATTTCATGGAGTATAGAAGCCAAAATTTTAATAAAACGAGTATAGAATTTCAAAATCTGAAACGAAATAATATTACTCACATACTACAGAGTATGGAAGAAAATATTATTTCAAGCGAATATTGAACAAAAATAACATTCCTTACCTTGAAAAGAAGAGTATTCCAACTGGTATAGCGGGGATATTCTTGATGAAAACTTTCACTATTTTCTACGCTCAAAGCTTTCTAAAACTCAAAAGAAATACGCTCAAGATTATAGAAAAAGAATTCTCTGATTCTGGTGTGATTTTCAATTCGAACTTAAGCGTCTATTTATAGAAAAATGCTAGAACGCCAAAGAAGACTAAATTAATAAAATAATATTATTTATTCCTTCACTTCTACGCCCACCCATTTTGATCAAACAAGCCAGTCATCTTTGAAAGAATTTTTAGCCCACATGTTTTAAAAAAAAATAAAAGTGGGTCCCACCCATATTTTAAATAAAAATATTTTAATTTTTGAAACTTCAATAATTCATAATGAATAGTTTTTTATCAAAAAAATATGAATTTTATGTTCATTCTACACGAAATTGAATTCTCTACAACTTTGTAGCTTTAAGTTTTTTTAAATTCCAAACAGAAAATATCCGAAATCCACAAACGGATGATTTTTAATACCTCATAAAATTCATAACAAATCATACGTTAATTTTTAACGGTTCAAAATTTGTGGACATATACTCAACTTATATATGTATAACATATCAAAAAATCACAACGATCCAACAGTCGAATCAAAATTATAACTCACGCAATAGAACTTTAAGAACACTGATTTGATTTTTAATACCTCCATTTCGACAAAAATACTGATAAAATACCTCAACATTAAATCTTTCATTTATAACCACATAAAATAAATATTTTCCTATCCATCATTTATGTCCACATAAAATAAATATTTTCTTATCATATAAATCAATAATTAATTATTCACAAATAATATTACAGAATCACAATAATGACAACCAGGCCGTTTCCAAGAAAGATAGAGCTTTTCGATAAGGATTTCTCCTTACCAGCGTGCAATTAGGTGACCAAACTTCTCCTTGACAAAACTTTTTAGATATTACCAATAATGCTATCTAATAATATTATTCAAATAATATGAATTATTGATCTGATAATGGAAAATACTGTGCAGTGATAATTATTGAAACAACAATAATATAAAATAACAACGTAGCAATTATTAAACCAATAAAATAAAATATTAAACAGTAGTTACTGTAACAATTATTGAGTAGTGCTTTCTTACGTAAGAATCAATAATTCAACAATACTGTGCAATACTGTGTGCTACTGTGCAACAACGCGTATTACTGTATTTTAACCACCAGGTATTCCAACAGTTAACGGTAAAACTTTTGCCGTTATTTTTATAAAAAGATATTTTTGTCGTTTTCTCAATCCGACAATAATTTCGTTGTGGGATCCACCAATGATTGTGCCGTCGTACGAATATTTTCTATTAAAACGAATATTCCTCGACCAATCAAATATTATATAACAACTTGCGTATTTTGTAAAATTTATAAATATTACCCACAACTATAATATTATATCAAATTCACTCCATAATATTCAAAAATGATATTTATAGAAAATTTATCTTTATTCATAAAAGTTGGGGTCTTACAACCTTCCCTCCTTATGAAATTTTGCCCTCAAAATTAAGGTACGTACCTGGTATGTCGAAGAGGTAAGAATACCTTGATTTCATTTCAAATTCTAACTCCCAGGTCATTTCCTCAACATCGTGGTTTCTCCACAAAACTTTGACTTGTGGTATAACCTTGGAGCGTAAAATATGCTCCTTCTTATCTAATATTTTAACAGGAACCTCTTCATACGTTAAATCTTCTGCTATTTCGTCCGGTTCTAACTCAATAATGTGGTTCGGGTCTTTCACATATTTACGTAACATAGATATGTGAAAAACGTTATGAACACGAGACATACTTGGCGGTAAGGCGAGTCTATAGGCCACAGTTCCTACTCGTTCGAGGATTAAAAATGGGCCAATGAATCGAGGATTGAGCTTTTCTCTCTTTTCAAATCTCGTAACTCCTTTCCATGGAGTAACACGTAACAACACATGTTCTCCAATATTGAATTTCACGTTATTTCGATGAAGATCAGCATAACTCTTTTGTCGATCTTATGAGGTTTTTATACGTTGTCGGATCGTTTGAATCTTTTTCGTAGTCATACGTACCAACTCCAGTCTCAACAACGTTGCTTCACCCACCTCATCCCAGCATACTGGAGAACGACACTTTCTTCCATACAACACCTCGAATGGAGCTATGCCAATACTTGCTTGATAACTGTTGTTATAGGAAAACTCCACCAATGGTAAAAACTTGTCCCAACTTCCCTTGATGTTAAGGACACAGAGTCTTAATAGATCTTCAAGAGTTTGAATAGTCCTCTCTGACTGCCCGTCCATCTGAGGATGATATGCTGAGCTAAATCGTAAATCCGTACCCATAGCTTTCTACAAACTAACCCAAAATTATGAAGTGAATCTTGGGTCTTGATCAGAAACTATGGATACTGGCATACTATGCAATCTTATAATCTTGTTTATATACATACGAGCAAGACGTTCAAGTGTATAAGTTTCTCGTATAGGTAAGAAATGAGCCGACTTGGTCAATTTATCAACAATGACCTAAATCGCATCTATGCCTTGAGAAACCTTGGGAAGACCGATAACGAAATCCATGGCAATGTGCTCCCACTTTTATTCTAGAATTTCAAGTGGTTGTAATGGACCTTTTGGTACTTGATGCTCCGCCTTGACTCGTTGACAAGTTAAACACCTTGAGATAAACTCCGATATCTCCCTCTTCATATTGCTCCATTAAAATTTAAGTCGAAGATCATGATACATTTTGGTACTCCCAAGATAGATTGCAAACTGTGTGTTGTGCGCCTCCATCATGATTTTATACTTTAAATCAGGGTCGTTAGGAACACAAAGTCTGGAGTTGACTCGAAGTATTCCTTCTTCATCGATTCTTGCTTCCGGCATAGCACCTTCTTGCACTTTTTTCTTCATACGCATCAGCTCCAGGTTTGTGGTTTGAGCAGCTTTAACTTTATCGATTAAAGTCGGTTCTACTCGTATATTTGTCATCATCATGTGGATCCCTGGAGTCTTTAATTCTATCTCCATCCTTTGCAAGTCATATAAAATGGGCCTTTGCGTTGACAATATCGCACTCGTACCCGTATATGATCTTCTACTCAATGCGTCAGTTACTACGTTCGCTTTACCAGGATGGTATTGAATGGTATGATCATCATCTTTCAATAGTTCAAGCCAACGTCGTTGCCGCATGTTGAGTTCCTTTTGGGTGAAGAAATATTTGAGGCTTTTATGATCCGTAAAGATCTCCACTTTCTCTCCATACAAGTAATGCCTCCAAATTTTAAGTACGAAGACAACAGCTGCCAACTCTAGATCATGAGTAGGATAATTTCTCTCATATTCTTTGAGTTGCCGAGAGGTTTAGGCAATGACTTTCCCATGTTGCATGAGAATGCAACCTAACCCTTTGCCAAAAGCATCACTGTAGATGACAAATCCCTCCGAGCCAGATGGTATTGTCAAAACAGGTGCTGAAATGAGTCTCCTCTTGAGTTCTTGAAAACTCTTCTCACATTCCACGCTCCAACCGAATTTTATATCTTTTCGAGTCAGCTGAGTTAATGGAGTAGCGATTCGAGAAAACCCTTCTACGAATATCCAATAATAACCAGCTAAGCCGAGAAAGTTATGTACTTCGGTCAGTGATTTAGGTTGTTCCCAGCTTTGAATAGCTTCAATCTTTGTCGGGTCAACAGATATTTCATAACTTGATACTACGTGCCCAAGGAATGCTACTTCCTCAAGCCAGAACTCGCATTTCTTCAACTTGGCATAAAGCTTGTTTTCACGAAGCTTTTGGAGTATCAGACTCAAGTGTTGCTCATGATCTTCATGGCTTTTGAAATATATGAGAATATCATCAATAAAGACAACCACAAAATGATCCAAATATTCCTTGAATACTCGGTTCATCATATCCATGAAGGCAGCAGGAGCATTAGTCAATCTAAAAGACATGACTAGGAATTCATAATGCCCGTACCGAGTTCTGAAAGCTGTCTTTGGAATGTCATCGGTTCTAACCTTTAACTGATGATATCCAAAACGAAGATCGATCTTTGAAAAGAATTTAGCGCCTTGCAACTGGTCAAACAGGTCATCAATGCGAGGTAACGGGTATCTATTTTTGACAGTGACATGGTTCAACTCCCGATAATCAATATAAAGTCGCATACTCCCATCATTCTTTTTCACGAATAGAATAGGAGCACCCCAAGGAGACGTACTAGGACGAATGAAACCGATGTCTAACAATTCTTGCAATTGGGTCTTTAATTCCTGAAGTTTAACAGGAGTCATTCGATATGGGGCTTTGGAAATGAGTTTTGTACCAGGTTCAAAGTCGATACAAAATTTAATTTCTCGCTCTGGGGGTAGGCCAGAAAGTTCTTCAGGGAATACGTCAGGAAATTTATTAACAATAGAAATATCATTCAAAACTGACGTATTTTTGTCTAAATCCGTGACATGAGCTAAGAAAGCTTGACATCCGTTTTTCAATAAACGAATAGCTTTATGGCTTGAGATGACAGTGATTGATTTTAATGGTTTGGTTGATTGAATTCGCATAATAGGTTAGTTAGGAATATAAAAGTTAACAACCTTACGAAAATAATCAATTTTTGCATGATGAGTAGTTAACCAATCAATCCCAAGAATTACGTCAAATGCAAGTATTTTTAACGAAATAAGATCTACAGGTAATGTGAATGTACCGATTTGAACTAAACAAGACTTATAAACAGTAGATGTAATGAAGGTTTTTCCCAACGGAGTTTCAACAGATAAGTCAAAGTCTAATTTCTCCGGAGTCAAATTTAAACGTTGAGCGCAAGTAGGAGAAATAAAAGAATGGGTAGAACTGGTATGAAATAAGGTATAGACTTCACTAGAGTTTATGATAAGCTTACCCGTGATGACCTCATTCGGGTTCCTTGCTTTCTGGGAGGTCACGACAAACGCTTTCCCTTGAACTATCGGCTTTGACTTTTCTGGGACGGCCTTTGGTGCCTCTATCCCAGCTGGATTTGTCTTCGATGCACGATAAAATCGGGCTAGGTGACCTTCTCTTCCACAATTATAACACGTTTTGGACTGCATCGCGCAGTTTGGACTGATGTGTCCCTCCCCTCTGCATTTGAAGCATATGATAGGTGGTCGTTCTCCTTCCATAACAACGGGTGCTGGCGCTGACGTCTTTTTATCATTGTTAAATCTGCTCTTCTTGAAATGTTCACTCTTATTGTCTTGAACATGATTACCACCGAAGTGGTTACCATTTCTGGCATGTTGATTCCCTCCACGTTTGTTGTCACCGCTTCGATGACTGCTCCCACTGGTATTATCATTTTGCCGGCTGCTTTCTCTTGGTTGGGTTGACTCGTTATTGCTCTCCAATAACTGAGCCCTATTTACAACATCTGAATACAAGCAAAGTTTATGAGAAATTAGGTATTGACGAATCTCGGGTTTCAAACCTCTTAGAA
Source organism: Panax notoginseng (assembly GCA_016801055.1). NCBI lineage: Eukaryota > Viridiplantae > Streptophyta > Magnoliopsida > Apiales > Araliaceae > Panax > Panax notoginseng. Next base: position 172,160,613 of record CM029012.1, read on the forward strand.
ACATCCGCATCATTCTCTCCTTATTATCAACTAAGTGAGACGTAAACCGGGACAACTCGGCAAACTTAGCTTCGTACTGCGACACGGTCATATTGTTCTGATCCAACTTGATGAACTCTACCTCCTTTATGTGACGAATACTTTCGGGAAAGTACTTGTCGTTGAATAGTTCTTGGAACTTCTCCCAAGACATCTTCAGTGCGGCAGGTTGAGTACACTTTACAGATTCTCACCAGTAATCTGCTTCTGCCCGCAACATGAAGGTGGCAAAGGGAACCTTTTGCTCCTCAGAGCATCCCAAGACATCAAATATCTTATTGATCTGCTTTATCCACGTCTCCGCCTTAAGTGGTTTTGGCTTTCCAAAAAACTCTGGTGGTCCCAGCTCTTTGAACTGTTTAGTTGTAAGACCCCGAATTTTATGAAATAAAAGTATTCAATTTTTTTTATAATTACTATTCAGTAAATGGTTAAATTGATAAATGTTAAAGTTAAGGGTGATATATGAATTTTTTTTCAAAATACACAAGTGGTTATAAAATATTCATTATTGTCGGGGAATATTCGTTTGGTCGTGGAATATTCTTTCTGTCGGAGAATATTCGTACGACGGCCAGCCATTTGTGGGCTCCATAATAGAATAACTGTAGGGTGAAGAAAACGAAAATTTGAGTTTTTACAAATAACGGCGTAGTTGTTACCGTTAACACTGTTAGAATACCCGGTGGTTAAAATACAGTAATACGCATTATTGCACAGTAGCACACGGTATTACACAGTATTTTTGAATTATTGATCCTTATGTAAGAAGACACTACTCAATAATTGTTACAGTAATTACTGTTCAATATTTTATTTTATTGATTCAATAATTGTTGCGTTGATATTTTATATTATTGTTACTCAATAATTGTCACTGTACATCATCTCCATTATCAGATCAATAATTCATATTATTTAGAATAATATTATTAGATAGCATTATTGACAATGTCTAGAAAGTTCTGTCTAAGGAGAGGTTTGGTCATCTAATTGCGCGCCAGTAAGGAAAAATCCTTTTCGGAAAACCCCTCTTTCCTGGGAACGGCATGGTTGTCATAAATGTGATTCTGTAATATTATTTGTGAATAATTAATTATTGATTCATATGATAAGAAAATATTTATTTTATGTGGATAAATGAGGGATATATTTTTGTGGTTAAAAATGAAGGAGTTAATGTTGAGGTGTTTTATCTGTATTTTTGTCGGAACGGAGGTATTGAAAATCAAATTAGGATTTTTGAGATATTTTACGAGGGTTATAATTTTTAATCCGACCGTTGGATCGTGATAATATTTGGATATGTTATACATATATAAGTTGAGTATATGTCCACAAATTTTGAACCGCTAAAAATGAACGTATGATTTATTATAAATTTTACGAGATGACTGGTTCAAAAATTGTTAAATTTTCGGAGTTAATTATTTTGGTGGAAAATTCTAGAATTGGTGGGCCCCACTCTTGGTTGGTGAAGAAATGTACTGAGATTTTTATTCAAATATGGTGGGTGAGAATAGTAGCAGGTAAAGCCATCAGGTTGCAGGTTAAGTCTGCTTCGGCGTGCTAACATTTTTCTATAAACAGAGGGCTAAGTTAAAATTGAAAATCACATCAGAAACATAAGCTTTCTCTCTTTCTCTCTCTATATTATGAAGCATATTTTGTGAGTATTTAGATACTTTGAGAGTTGCTATTCAGTGGAAGTTTCCTTCGGCTTTGCATTCCAGTCAGAAGTACTGCTCTTTTGAGGTAAGGGATAATAAATGATTTTAAGGGTTGTTATATTTTCTAGTTTCGTAATTTTTCTGTCCTTCAAAAATTCTGGAAAAATTTGAAATGATATTTTAATGAGTTTTCTTGATTGTGTCCAAAAATGGTGATTTTTGGATGTATAGATTGAGAGTTATGAATTTTATGAGAAAAGACTATTTTAAAAGTAACCGCTTATAATTCCTTGTGGTTAACTCCAAAATTGATAAAATTTTTATTGGGAGTACATGTATATGATAGAAGTATACTTTGTAAATTTCAGAATTTTTGGACAAAAGTACAATTTTTGATAAATGTCTAAATATTCGGTTATTTTGGCCATATGAAAAATAGTAAATGACTTTTAAAAATTCTGAGAAAAATATATGTTCACTATGTGACTATATTATGCTAAATTACAGAAAAAAAATATTTTTGGAACTGATTTGGTATTTTTCATTAAAATGGTCTAGTTATGAGTAAATGAATTAAATATGTTTTATAAAGTAAGAAAATTGGAAAATAGGATTTTATGACTTGAGAATCCTATATGAGGTATATGCAGATTTTTGATGAGGGTTTTAATTATTGGTGATGAAATCTTATGAGTTTGGCATTTTAAAATGATTAAATGCATTATTTAGTAAAGTGTAAACAATTAAAATAAATTGTTTATAAGCTTAAGAATTATTATTCTTTCAATATCATTATACCGAAATATTGGTATATATTTTATTGTGGAATTTCTACCTTTTTGTGATTCATGAGTTACTATTCACGAGTTACTATTTACGAGTTACTATTCACGATAAAATTGGTTTCTTTTTCTAACCAAATTATAGTTGATTTATGAATATTACTCTTGAGATTAAATTTATATGTTGATCATATTATTTTTATTATCATATATAATATTTTTATAAACCTGATGTTGAAATTCTCTTTCACTTGAGTGTAAAGATGGGTAGATTATTGGTATGATCATGACTTCGAGTTCTCTTTGGCCAGTAGTGCAAAGTTGAATTGTTGACTAGTATGATCATGACCATTGAATTTATAATTAAATATCTTCAGCTTAAGTACAAAGGTGAAATGATCAACATGGTTATAATTATTGTTTATATAAATGATTATATATTTCTTTGAGATATTAATATCTTTGGCCTGTAGTGCAAAGATGAAATATTGATGAATATCTTTGGCCTGTAGTGCAAAGATGAATTGTTGATGAATATCTTTGGCCCGTAGTGCAAAGATGACATGTTGTTGAATATCTTTGGCCAGTAGTGCAAAGATGAACAGATGTTGAGATAAACATGACCAATTGGTGATACAAATAAATATCTTTGGTCGTAGTGCAAAGATGAAGTTATTAGTATGATTATGAACAGGAAATGTGATTTGGTGTAACCATGATCTTTGATATTTCAGGTAAAGATAGGTGGTGAAAATTATCTTCGTCCTGGATGAGAAGAGGAATTTAGAACTACAGTTATGATTATGAGTTATTCATATGATTGTGGACCAGAATTATTGATTGATGTTACAGGGATAAAACATTATTGGTGGATTATTAACTTGGAGAAGATAATAGACTTTATAGTCTATTTGACTCTTCTAATGGATTGCTCGTTCCGCTGTAACTATGGTTGAAATTTTTAACATTTACCATATGTTCTAAATCTCTGATTTATTATTGATGAAGGCTATTGATAATTTAATTATCTTTAGTCATGATATTCTTTACTGAGCTAGTTGTGCTCACCCTTTTGCTTCATAATTCCTTTCAGGTAATAAGAGTGTAGCTGGGTCGAGCGAGGGTAACGGAGAAATAGAACGGTGGTCTTTAGCTGTGGATGTTCTTCCGAAGCAGTATAGAAAAGTTCATTTAGTAGTTTTATTTGGTGAATCCAATAGGGTAAGGTATACCCAACGTTGGAAGGGTGGTTTGCCACTATCATACAAGATGTCTAACGACATACAATCTCGTGTCATAATAAGACAGGGACGTGTTCATCCACTTGCTGAGTATATATACGAGCACTACCTATATAATCTTGGTGTTTGTTTGAAGTATAATTCTCAATTAGAGACAGTAGAGATAATGATATGTCAAGAGAAGACTCACCATTGGGAAGAATATGATAGTAATCTTCTCGTTTTTCTTTGGGGTCTATTGGGTCAACCAAGGATAATTCTGTGGCCATATGATATCTATCATAACCTAGATGCATGGCCTCCCATGTACGAAGGTTTCCTTGAGCACTTCCCAAATATTCTAATTTCTAAAACAGTTTTTGACATTGTCAGATGTCAACATTGTCAGATGTCATTTCCAAATACTGCCACAAAATAAGGGTTAATTGACATGTCACATATTATCCCTATACTTTGACCGACCAATTAAATACCAAATAAACTTAGGTAGGTCATAATAGCGAAGAAATTTTCCGTCTCTCCCCTCCTAGTTATTGTCTCACATCTCAGCTAGGGATCATATCCCTAAGCTTTGATACCAACTGTGACGTCCCCAAAATAGGTATACATCACCCATCTTGAGTCACCAAATACATGGTACAAAATTTAAATACAACTTAGTAATACAACTGTCGTGCAACATACGACAAAACATAAACTAAGAGTTTTAATACGAATATTGTCTTCTAGACAGTATTCTAACTCAAATGGAGTCCTCAATACATTTATTATCACACTATTTTATAGAATAGTGAGGACTACTAATACTATCATCTAGATCGTCACTCCGTTCCCCGACTAGTCCCGGCTACGTTCTGATTTTCTGAAAAGAACAATGAAAGCAAAAGGGTGAGCTGAACTAGCCCAGTAAGAAATATTATGACTAAGATAATGCAGAATAATTTATCGTTAGCCTTCAATAGTGTTAAACTGATAAAATATAACAAACATCAAGTTTAACTGCAGCGGAATAAGCAATCCATTAAAAGAGTCAAGTAGAGCATAAAATCTACTATCTTCTATGATTTAAAAGGTTTTTCATCACTTTTATCGCTGAGACTCAGCTTAATAAATAATCCACATCATCCCTGCACTACGGCCAAGGATATTCATTAGTATCACCACCACAAATTATCCATGCACTACGGGCCAAGGATATTCGTGTTTTCATCAATGGTCATGATCATGCCAACAACTGTCCATCAATGCACTACGGGCCAATAAGGGCTTTTACCACATCATTTGTAATATTACAATCATGATTATACCGAATAATCCCTAGTCATAATCATACCAAGTCCATCTATGCACTACAGGCCATAGATGACTTTTAATAGAATATAAACATGAGGATGATGACAATGATATAAGAATTCAATAAAACAAGTTCACCTTTATGCATATTATTAATTAAACGAAGAATAAGAAATTATGAAATCATATCCTTGTAGAAACGAGCTTCCTTAAGTACGAGTTCACCTCCTACTTCTCCGCTATCTCCTTGAATCTCTAGGTAGATTCCTTCTTTTGATCAATGTAAGCCACCCAAGTGTATGTCCTCTAGAGGTGATCCACCAAGGAAAAAGAATTTTCAAGAAGAAGGGTGTATTGGCTCAAACTTTAGTTTTTCCTATCTCTATAGAAAAAGGGGCATACTCTCCAACTATTGGAATTAAGTATATATGATATCTGATATAAGACTCCTCTTATAAAGATATCAGGTAACCCTATTTAATTAAAATAAGGTATTATATATTTAATTAAACTCTTTTAATTAAATGGGCTCCCTAATCTTATTAGGGATAATTAATTAAACTCCTTTAACTAATTTTTCCTCCTAATCCTATTAGAAATAAATGAGAGTACTTATATTAAATTAATTCCTAAACTCTTTTAAAAATTAAAATAATAATAATTGTAATAATATTAATAAGACTCCTCTTATTAATTTATATTTAATATTTTTAAAATATTAAATAATAAATATTAAGCTATTTAATTTATTCTATCACCATAGATTAAATTAAATATACTTAACATATCATTACGATTATGTCATTAACTTCTTAAATAATTATTCTTCCTTTTATGGTGTGACCCTTTAGGTTCTCCATATTAAATCGGTTGTGAATAAATCAATTAGAACAATTCTAATCTTATTTAAATAAATAAATTAAAAGATTAATTTATTTAAATAAATAATATTTATTCTACAATAGGGATAAGCTTCACTAGCGATCAATGACTTTTCAGATAATATAGATTTTATCATTAATCATAAAAGAACTTTTGAGTTAATAGTTACTGTACAATTCAATCATTCCACCATACAATATCCCAATTAAATATAAGACATAGAATTATTGTCAAGTCTTATTTTATTTAATTATATATATTTCGATTCCTAAATGCACAACTCTTAATGAATGCAAAATAGAAACTACTTTTTAATTTTATTCCACCTTGGCCAAGGATTCCTGGGTTGTCATTTATCGAATCACATAGGACATTTTTCTCTTTTTACTAGAAGTGGTACATTCTTTATTGATTATTCATTATTTTCATATATAACTTATTACACCCAAGCATACCCTTTGATATACTCTAATAGTCTTAAGGAATAAGTCAAAGTGTAATTCATTATATATAAGATACTATGATGATCTCAAGTCTAAGGATCATTTGTACTGCTATCACTACAGGAATTCCTATTGACAGGCAAGTAAAACTCCATTAGGTATTCCTTAGCGAGTCACGTTCAGTGAACTTATTCTCTAATAAGCACCTACATACTTGCTTTAGTGTCTCCACACAAATGATCATGAGATCAATCATCCTCATCCAATGAGCAAGCAACGTACGTACCAATCTATTCGGATTCACTAATCCCCTTTTTAGTAATCCATTGATTGGAAATATTTTAGTTTTAAGCTATCTAAGAATTTAGATCTCATTAGCACGATTTCATCATGATTCTAAAAGCATTGTTTAAAACTATGAGTTTATCACATATTATTAAAACAGCACCATGTAGATAATAAATGCCTTTAATAAATAATTCTTTTATTAATAAACAAATAAGATTGATTACAAAGTATATGCTTTATCATCATACATGATTGGCTTGTATGCATACTACTTTCAATCTCCCACTTGCACTAAAGTCAATCGTCGTGGTATCTCATACCCATCTTCTCTAAGTGACGATCAAACTGCTGTTGTGTTAACGCTTTAATAAATGGATCTGTAATATTGTCTTGAGAGTCCACACGCTCCAGGGTGATGTCTCCTCTTTCAATGATCTCTCTGATCAAATGAAATCGCCGCAACACATGTTTGGATTTCTGATGAGACTTGGGTTCCTCAGCCTGCGCAACAGCTCCAGTGTTGTCACAGAATAAAGGCACTGGTCCTGTAATGCTAGGAACCACACCAAGTTCGGTAATGAACGTCTTCATCCAAACAGCTTCCTTTGCAGCTTCACTTGCAACTATGTACTCTGCCTCTGTCACTGAATCAGCAACTGTTTGCTGTTTGGAACTCTTCCAACTCACTGCGCCACCGTTTAAGGTAAACACATACCCCGAAACGGATTTACTATCATCTTGGTCAGTTTGAAAACTTGATTCTGTGAAGCCATATAGTTTCAATTCAGACCCACCATAGACAAGAAATACATTCTTAGTTCTTCTTAAGTACTTTAAGGTATTTTTCACTGCCTTCCAGTGTTCTTTTCCTGGATTCGACTGATATCTGCTTGTTACACTAAGTGCATGAGCGACATCTGGTCTAGTACATATCATTCTGTACATGATAGATCCTATTGCTGAAGCATAAGGAATCTTACTCATACGGTCTCTCTCCTCAGGTGTCTTTGGGGCCTGTTTCTTGGAGAGATGTATTCCATGGCTCATCGGCATGAGACCACTTTTGGAATCTTCCATGCTAAACCTCTTTAGCATCGAGTCAATGTACGTTCCTTGGGACAAGCCAAGCATCCTTTTAGATCTATCTCTATAGATCTTTATTGTGATAACTCCAAAATAGGTCCATTCCATCCAACCCATTCTGAGTCGCCAAATACATGGTACAAAAAACAACTACAACTTTATTACAATAATTATCGTGCAAAATACAACAACTCATCTGTTGTGAGTTCTGATACAAATATATATATCAACTGTGACTCTTGACACCAACTTGGGTAGCACGTCACCATGGCATCTTACATAAAGTATAGTCAAAAACTGTTTTAGAAATTAAAATCTGTGGGAAGTGCTCAAGAAAACCTTCGTACATGGGAGCCCATGCGTCTAGGTTATTATAGATATCATATGTCCACAGAATTATCCTTGGTTGACCCAATAGACTCCAAAAAAAAAATGAAAAGATTACTATCATATTCTTTCTAATGGTAGGTCTTTTCTTGACATATCATTATCTCCACTGTCTCTAATTGAGAATTACACTTCAAACAAACACCAAGATTATATAGGTAGTGCTCGTAGATATACTCAGCAAGTGGATATGCACAACCGTGTCTTATGATGACACGAGGTTATATGTCATTAGACATCTTGTATGATAGTGACAAAACACCTTTTCAACGTTGGGTTCGCCTCACCCTATTTGATTCACCAAATATAACTACTAAATGATGACCACCGTTCTATTCCCCTGTTACCCCCGCTCGACCCAGCTACACTCTTATTACCTGAAAGGAATTATGAAACAGAAGGGTGATCACAACTAGCCCAGTAAAGAATATCATGACTAAAGATAAAAAAATTATCAATAGCCTTCAACAGAATTAAATCAGAGATTTAGAACATATGGTAGATGATAAAAAATTTTAACCATAGTTGCAGCGGAACGAGCAATCCATTAGAAGAGTCAAATAGACCATAAAGTCTATTATCTTCTCCATGTTAAAAATCCACCAACAATGTTTTATTCCTGTAACATCAATCAACAGTTCTGGTTCACAATCATATGAATAACTCATAATCATAATTGTGATTCTAAATTCCTCTTCGCACCCAAGACGAAGATAATTTTCATCACATGTCTTTACCTGAAATATCAAAGATCATGGTTATACCAAATCACAGTTCCTGTTCATAATCATACTAATAACTTTATCTTTGCACTACGGGCCAAAGATATTCGTCACCAGTTCATCTTTACACTACTGGCCAAAGATATTCAACATTAGGTCATCTTTGCACTACGGGTCAAAGATATTCATCAACAATTCATCTTTGCACTACAGGCCAAAGATATTCCCCAACAGTTTATATTTGCACTACAGGCCAAATATATTCATCAACAGTTCATATTTGTATTACAGGCCAAATATATTCATCAACAGTTCATATTTGCACTACAGGCTAAATATATTAATATCTCAAAGAAATATATAATCATTTTAGAATTGTTTACACTTTACTAAATAATGCATTTAATCATCCTAAAATATCAAACTCATAAGATTTCATTACCAATAACCAAAACCCTCATCAAAAATCTGCATATACCTCATACAGGATTTTCAAGCCATAAAATCCTATTTTCTAATTTTCTTACTTCACATAACATATTTAATTCATTTACTCATAACTAGTCCATTTTCATGAAAAATACCAAATCAGTTTTAAAAATATTTTTTTTCTGGAATTTAGCAGAATATACTCTCATATTGAACATATATTTTTCTCAGAATTTTTAAAACTCATTTACTATTTTTCATATGGCCAAAATCGTCGAATATTTAGACATTTATCATAAATTGTACTTTTATCCAAAAATTTCGAAATTCACAGAGTACACTGATATTATATAGATATATTTTCAATAAAAATTTCATCAATTTTGGAGTTAATCAAAAAGAGTTATAAGCAGTTACTTTTAAAATAGTCTTTTCTCATAAATTTCATAACTCTTAATCTATACATCCAAAAATCACCATTTTCGGACACAATCAATAAAACTCATCAAAATATCATTTTAATTTTTTTCAAAATTTTCTGAAGGTCGGAAGAAGTACGAACTGAAAAATATAATAACCCTTAAAATCCCTTACCTCAAAAGAACAGTATTTCTGACTGGAATATCGGATGTAAAGTTGAGATAAACTTTAACTCTAAATACTCACAAAATACGCTTGATAATATAAAGAGAGAAAGAGAGAACTTATGAATTCTGGTGTGATTTTTAATTCTAACTAAGCACCCTATTTATAAGAAAATGCTTAAAACGCTAAAGGAGACTAAATTAATAAAATATATTATTTCTTTTTCTTCTTCCACACCACCTCAATTTGTCAAGCCAGCCACCAGCCATCTTTGAACCAAAAGATAGCAGCCCATGTGTTGATAACCAAGTGGGTCTCACCCATAAATTAATAAAAATTATTTTATTTTATGAAACTTCAACAATTCATAGAAAATAGACCGTTTATCAGAAAAATACGAATTTTATGTTTATTATGCCTGAAATCGAATTCTCCACAACTTTGTAGCTTTGAGTTTTTCCAAATTCTAAATATAAAATATCCAAAATCCACAAACGAATGATTTTTAATACATCTACACCGATAAAATACTGATAAAATACCTCAACATTAATTTCTTCATTTTTATCCACATAAAAATAAATATATCCATTATTTATATCCACATAAAATAAATATTTCCTTATCATATAAATCAATAATTAATTATTCACAAATAATATTACAGAATCACAATTATGACAATTAGGCCGTTCCCAGAAAAGAGGGGGCTTTTCAATAAGAATTTCTCCTTACTGGCGCACAATTAGGTGACCAAACCTCTCCTTGACAGAACTTTCTAGACATTACCAATAATGCTATCTAATAATATTATTCAAATAATATGAATTATTGATCTGATAATGGAAAATACTGTGCAGTGATAATTATTGAAACAACAATAATATAAAATATTAACGCAGCAATTATTGAAGCAATAAAATAAAATATTGAACAATAATTACTGTAACAATTATTGAGTAGTGCCTTCTTACGTACGAATTAATAATTCAACTATGCACATTACGAATTAATAATTCAACTATACTGTGCAATACTGTGTGCTACTGTGTAACTACGCGTATTACTGTATTTTAACCACCGGGTATTCCAACAGTGTTAACGGTAACAACTACGTCGTTATTTGTAAAAACTCAATTTTATCGTTTTCTTCATCCGACAGTTATTCTGTTATGGGGCCCACAAATGGCTGCGCCGTCGTACGAATATTCTCTGACTGAAAGAATATTCCACGACCAAACGAATATTCCTCGACAAATGAATATTTTATAACCACTTGCTTATTTTGAAAATTTTGCACATTTCACCCATAACCAATGTATTATATCAAATTAACATCTTATTACTCACAATAATAAATAGAGAAAATTCGATTTTATTCATTAAAAAGTTGGGGTCTTACATTTATTCTCAAAATATAGGATGCTTTTTCCAAGTCCTTCATGGAGAAGTGTTTAGATAACCAGATTTTAATTGATTGTAGCATAGAAATATCATTCCCTATCAGTAATATATCATCAACATATAATACGAGGAATGAAATAGCGCTCCCACTAACCTTCTTGTACATACATGGTTCATCCTCATTTTTGATAAAATCAAACTTTTTGATTGTCTCATCAAAACGGATGTTCCACCTACAAGAAGCTTGCTTCAATCCATAAATAGATCGTTGTAGCTTACAGACTTGATTTGTTCCAACCTTTGAAACAAATCCCTCTGGCTGTGTCATATACACATCCTCCTCAAGTTTCCCATTGAGGAAGGCCGTTTTCACGTCCATCTGCCAGATTTCGTAGTCATGGTAAGCTACAATCGCAAGCAAAATTCGAATGGACTTGAGCATTGCTACTGGTGAGAAGGTTTCGTCATAGTCAACTCCTTGTCTTTGTTTGAAATCTTTTGCGACAAGTCGGGCCTTGTAGGTCTCTACCTTGCCGTCTGCTCCAGTCTTTCTTTTAAAGACTCATTTACACCCAATAGGTTTAATGCCTTCAGGTGGTGAAACCAAAGTCCATACTTGGTTTTCATACATAGAGTCCATCTTGGATTTCATGGCTTCTTGCCACTTCTATGAGTCTTTATTACTCATAGCTTGTTCGTAATTCAATGGATCATCATCATCTATGATGCGTACCTCATCGTCATCCTCTATAACAAGTCCATACCTCTCAGGTATCTTTGGTACTCTTCCAGATTTACGAATAGGGTGTGGTACAGAAGGAATCTCTACTTGGTTAGGTACCTTACTTTGATCTGTAGTATTTTGTGGTTCTTGAACCTCTTCAAGATATATCTTACTCCCACAGACCCCTTCAAGGATAAACTCCTTTTCCAAGAAGGCAGCATGTTTCGCAACAAACACCTTTTGATCAGTTGGATGATAGAAATAATACCTCAAAGTTTCTTTAGGGTATCCCACAAATCTACATTTGTTAGATCTAGTCTGTAGCTTATCGTTTTCAAACTTTTTGACATAAGCTGGACCCCAAGTCTTAACATGCTTAAGATTTGGTTTCCTCCCTGTCCATAACTCATATGGGGTCTCGGGGACGGATTTTTTAGGTACCTTGTTAAGTAGGTATGCAGCCGATTCTAGGGCATATTCCCAGAAGGAAACTGGAAGGTCGGTAAAGCTCATCATGGATCGAACCATGTCCAACAATGTTCTATTTCTCCTTTCAGATACACCATTCATCTGTGGCGTCCCTGGTGGAGTCCATTGTGAGGTTATACCATTTTCTTTGAGACAATTGAGAAACTCACCACTTAAGTATTCTCCTCCTCGATCAGATCGAAGAATCTTAATACTCTTACCAGTTTGCTTCTCTACTTCACTTCTGAACTCTTTGAACTTTTCAAATGATTCAGATTTGTATTTAATTAAATACACATATCCAAATCTTGAGTGGTCGTCAGTGAATGTAATAAAATAAGAATACCCTCCTCGTGCAATCGTTGTCATAGGTCCACATACATCTGTGTGTACCAACGCTAACAACTCTGTAACTCTTTCTCCTTTTCCACTAAAAGGAGATTTAGTCATTTTGCCCATGAGACAAGATTCACAAGTTGGATATGATTCATAATCCGATAGTTCTAGGAGCCCATCTTTATGCAACTTGGATAATTTTGTTTAATTAATATGACCGAGTCTACAGTGCCACATGAAGATATAATTAATATCATCTCTTTTCCTTTTCTTAGTTTGTTCAATTTGAAGTATATTTTCATGCAAGTCAAGTATATAAAGTCCATTTTGCAAATTACCAACACCATATAAAATATTATCATTATAAATAGAACAACTGTTATTCTTTATTATAATATTAAAACCATCCATATCCAATACAGAGATAGAAATAACGTTTTTAATGATATTTGGAACAAAATAATAATTATTTAAATTAATGAACTTGCCCGTAGGCAGTGCTAAACAATAAGTCCTTACAGGGACAGCTAATGCAGTAACCTTTGCTCCATTTTCTACTCGTAGGACGACCTCATCCTTGCTCAGCTTTCTACTTCTGACCAGTCCTCGCATATTATTACATATGTGAGAACCACAGCCGGTATCCAATACCCAAGTAGAAGATTGACTTTCAGAAAAATTAATTTCAATCATAAACAAACCTTGATTAGAGCTTCTCCAAGCTTTTTCTGCTTTTGTTCCGCAAGATAATCCTTGTAGCTCCTCTTCCAGTGACCCAGCTTGTTGCAATGGAAGCAAATTCCTTTGCTAGCTGGATCAGGTTTCTTTTGATCCTTCACTTTCGCCTTTCCCTTAGCCTTATTGGATTTCTTCTTTTCAAAAGATACCTTGGGCCTCTTCCTTTTCTTGGAAGAATCATCCACTAGTAAGACATGGTTCTTCTTGGATGGAAAGTGACCTTCAACAGTTTTCAACATGTTAAGTAACTCAGGCAAGCTGACGTCCAACTTATTCATGTGAAAATTCATAACAAATTGTGAGAAGGTGTCAGGGAGTGACTGCAAGACTAAATCTTAACTCAACTCCCCATCCATGACGAACCCAAGCTGTCCAAGACGTTCAATCAGATTGATCATCTTTAAGACATGAGTCTCAACAGTAGTTCCCTCGGTCATCCGAGATCGGAAGAGCTACTTAGATATTTCATATCTAGCAGTCCTACTTTGCTCACCATACAACTCTTGAAGGTGCAGTAGCATAGTAGGAGCATCCATATTTTCATGTTGACGCTGAAGCTCGATACTTATGGATGCGAGCATGAAGTATTGAGCCACTGATGCATCATCTTGTCACTGTTTAAAAGTAGCACTCTCTTCCTCAGAGGCTGTTTCTGTAACTTTTGCAGGTACAGGCGAATTTAGGACATAAGAAATCTTTTCAGCAGTGAGAACAATTCTCAGATTCCCTAACCAGTCCGTGTAATTCGGTCCGATCAGTTTGTTAGCATCAAGTATGCTACGCAGTGAAATTAGTGAATGTGACATTTTCAAATTTCTGCATGTAAAAAGACAATATTTTAGCAAACATTCATTTAATTAATTACCAAAATAAATTAGGTCTTATTTTATATTGGTATCTCTCACTATTTTCTTCAAACTATATTACCCTCGTTTATATAGTTCGGCAAAATTTAATTAAAGTTTTTGCTAGTGATAATAAGGATCCCATTTTAAATATATATAGCCTTGTGGTAACACAACAAACTATATATAACTAAATAGGTAGACAACTCCTTGTCAATTACATCATCATGTAACTCCTTATGTTTTGCCTCTTAGATTATTTTGATCAAGTGGTGGCACATCCGAATCAAAATTATCTAAGTTAAGTCCAACCTAGCACTTCCATATATTAAAAAAAAAATATTGTCCTTGTGGTGACACAACAAAATAATATTGTTCAATTATCTTTATAAGCATCAAATGTGATAAATTAACATCTTAAATATTTAATACTTGCCTTGTGGTGACACAACAAACTCATATTAAATATTTAATACTCTATTAATTTTATAATGCTAGAAGGCGACGTTCGATATTCTAAATATCTTTGAACGCTTAAGACTTAATATATAAAAACTTTGAGGGATTTGTTATTATTTGTCTCATCTTGTTTAGCGCGCATGCAATTATATATATAAAATACACGTCATCTATAAAACATGCGAAGCATGTTTGCATAATATATAATATATATAATACTAGCATGCACATATAGAATACTATATTTTATCCGAATTGATTATGAACTTTTATTCTAGTTTGGTTCACTAGAGCCACTAAGTGAACCAAAAGATCAAACCCTAGGGTGCAAGAATAAATATTTAAATATAACTATTACATTTAAACACAGGCTCCATTACAAACGGGTCTTCGAGCGCTCCTTTCTCCCTGATCTCCGGTTCTTTGAAGAAAAAAATTCTAACTAATCCTATTACATAAACTATTTAATTTAAATAGAAACCTTGATCAGCAGTCAAGGGGGAGTACATAGGAGAGAGATAGAATTTACATCAAGAAGAAAACCAAAAAAGACGAGGTACGCAGATCCCATTTAATAAAATCCATTCATTCAAACATCCAACCAAAATAAATCCAATCACATTGGTCAATAGTCCATAATTAATCTCATTTATTATCATACATATCACCATATGTATCAATAAATAAAAATCATTTCATATATATATGAATATCATTTAATGGGCAATATTATGTTGCATGAGATCTAATTTCTAAATTAAAATAAACTCTTTTATTTTAATTATAAAATTATTAAAATTAATATATATATATATATATATATATATATATATATATAATATCCGTGCAAATAGTGGATTATATATAAATATATAAACCGAATTAGTTCACGTGAACTTTTCTTGATACAGGGCCATGATACAAAATGGGAGGTTACTTAATACATATATATACATTACATATCACGCAAATCAAGAATAGCAAAAAAAACTTGTAACTAAAGTTTGAAAAAAGTGATATGCTTCAGGTATTCTGATAATATATATATATATATATATATATATATATATATATATGTGTGTGTGTGTGTGTGTGTGTGTGTGTGTGTGTGTGTGTGTGTGCGTGTGTGTGTGTGATCAAGTGACTACAAGACATTTTGGATTCATGTGAACAAACCATATATATATATATATATATATATATATATATATATATATATATATATATATCCGCGTGGCTGATATGATTTTTATCATACACATATATATATTATTAAAAAAAATGCCACGGACGGACTCAGCGGAAAAATAAAATCGCGAATCCCTATATAAATTCGCGAACAGATTTTGTTTTTCATAAAAACTAATTTTATACAACAAATTATGCCCAATAAATTATTTAAAATATATACCCATACATATATAGAATCAAAACAATTAATAATTTGCATAAAATTTGGCTCATGATACCACTGTTAGATATTGTGAAAATCAAAGTAGCAATCAAATTGCAAAAATAGCGGAAGCAAAATAAAATCAGATTTAAAAATTTTTCACAAACCAATTAGCCGAATCATCCTTTATGCATATTATTAATTAAACGAAGAATAAGAAATTATGAAATCATACCCTTGTAGAAACAAGTTTCCTCAGGTACGAGTTCACCTCCTACTTCTCCGCTATCTTCTTGAATCTCCAAGTAGATTCTTTCCTTTGATCAATGTAAGCCACCCAAGTGTATGGCCTCTAGAGGTGATCCACCAAGGAAGAAGAAATTTCAAGAAGAAGGGTGTATTGGCTAAAGCCCTAATTTTTTCTATCTCTATAGAAAAAGGAGCATACTCTCCAACTATTAGAATGACCTATATATAATATCTGATATAAGACTCCTCTTATAAATATATCAGGTAACTCTATTTAATTAAAATAAGGTATTATATATTTAATTAAACTCTTTTAATTAAAAGGGCTCCCTAATCTTATTAGGGATAATTAATTAAACTCCTTTAACTAATTTTTTCTCCTATTCCTATTAGGAATAAATGAGAGTACTTAAATTAAATTAATTCCTAAACTCTTTTAGAAATTAAAATAATAATAATTGTAATAATATTAATAAGACTCCTCTTATTAATTTATATTTAATATTTCTAAAATATTAAATAATAAATATTAAGCTATTTAATTTATTCTATCACCATAGATTAAATTAAATATACTTAACATATTATTACGATTATGCCATTAACTTCTTAAATAATTATTCTTCCTTTTGTGGTGTGACCCTTTAGGTTCTCCATATTAAACCGGTTGTGAATAAATTAATTAGAACAATTCTAATCTTATTTAAATAAATAAATTAAACGATTAATTTATTTAAATAAATAATATTTATTCTACAATAGGGATAAGTCTCCCTAGCGATCAATGACTTTTCAGATAATATAGATTTCATCATTAATCATAAAAGAACCTTTGAGTAAATAGTTACCGTACAATTCAATCCTTCCACCAAAACTACTTTCTAATTTTATTTTACATTGACTAAGGATTCTTGGGTTGTCATTTATCGAATCACATATGATATTTCTCTTCTTTTACTAGAAGTGGTAGATTCTTTATTGATCATTCATTATCTCTATATACCAATGGAGTTTCAACAGCTAAGTCAAAGTCTAATTTCCCCGGAATCAAATTTAATCGATGAGCGCAAGTAGGAGAAATAAAAGAATGGGTAGAACCGGTATCAAATAAAGTATAGACTTCGTTAGAGTTTATGATAAGCTTACCCGTGATGACCTCATTCGGGTTCCTTGCTTTCTGGGAGTTCACAACAAACGCTCTCCCTTGCACAACCGGTTTTGACTTTTCTGGGACGGCCTTTGGTGCCTCCATCCTAGCTGAATTTGTCTTCGGTAAACGACAAAATCGGGCTAAATGACCTTCTCTTCCACAATTATAACATGCTTTAGACGGCATCGCGCAGTTTGGACTGATGTGCCCCTCCCCTCCGCATTTGAAACATATGATAGGTGGTCGTTCTCCTTCCTTAACGACAGGTGCTGGTGCTGACGTCTTTCCATCATTGTTGAATCTCCTCTTCTTGAAATGCCCATTCTTATTGTTTTGGCCCTGATTACCACCGAAGTGGTTACCATTTCTGGCCTGTTGATTCCCTCCACGCTTGTTGTCACCGCTTCGATGACTGCTCTCACTGGTATTATCATTTTGCCGGCTGCTCTCTTTTGGTTGCGTTGTCTCGTTATCGCGCTCCACCAACTGAGCCCTATTTACAACATCTGAATACAAACACAATTTATGAGAAACAAGATGTTGACGTATCTCCGGCTTCAAACCTCTTAAAAACATCCGCGTCATTCTTTCTTCATTATCCACCAGGTGGGACGCAAACCGGGATAACTCCGCAAATTTTGCCTCGTACTGCGACACGGTCATATTATTCTGCTCAAATTTGATGAACTCCACCTCCTTCATGTGACGAATACTCTCGGGAAAGTATTTGTCGTTAAACAGCTCTTGGAACTTCTCCCAGGATATCTTCAGTGCTGCAGGTTGAGTACGCTTTATCGATTCCCACCAGTAATCTGCCTCTCCTCGCAACATAAAGGCGGCAAAGGAACCTTTTGCTCCTCGGAGCAACCCAAGACATCAAATATCTTGGTGATCTGCTTTATCCATGTTTCAGCTACAAGTGGTTTGGGTTCTCCCTTAAACTCCGGTGGTCCCAGCTCCTTAAACTGTTTAGCGGTGACCGCCAGAGAGTTTCCAGTATTTCCACCTACGTTGTGGACAGGAGCCGCTTTCACCTGTTGTTGCATGAATTGCATAAAGCCTCTGAACATTTGATCATTCATCATTTGGTCAGTGTTGTTGTTTGCATGAGGATTGTCACCTTCCTGATGCACATTATCCTGATTATTGATATGAGGTGAATCAACAGTCGCCTGTGCTCCATTGCTATTCTCAACAGTCTCAGATGCCATTTTCAGATACTGCCACAAAATAAAAATTAATTGATATGTCATATTTTATCCTTATATTATAACCGACCAATTAAATACCATGCAAATAAACTTATGTAGGTCATACTAGCGAAGGAATTCCCCGTCTCTCCCCTCCTAGTTCTATTCTCACATCTTAGCCAGGGATCATATCCCTAAGCTCTGATACCAACTGTGACGCCCCCAAAATTAGGTATACATCACCCATCTTGGGTCGTCAGATACATAGTACAGAATACAAATACAACTTACTAATACAACTGTCGTGTACAATACGACAAAATATAAACTGTGAGTTTGAATACAAATATTATCTTCTAGAGAGTATTCATACTCAAAAGGAGTCCTCATTACATTTATTAACACACCATTACATAGAATAGTGAGGACTACTAACTAATACTATCATTCGGACCATCACTCCGTTCCCCGACTTGCCCCAGCTACGTTCTCATTTCCTGAAGAGAACAGTGAAAGAAAGGGTGAGCTCAACTAGCCCAGTAAGAAATATTATGACTAAGATAATGCAGAATAAATTATCATTAGCCTTCAACAATGTTAAACTGATAAAATATAATAGACATCAAGTTTAACTGCAACGGAACAAGCAATCCATTAAAAGAGTCAAGTAGAAAATAAACTCTACTATCTTTTATGATTTAAAAGATTTTCCAACACTGTGATCGCTGAGACTCAGCTTAATAAAATAATCCACATCATCGAATCACCCCTGCACTACGGCCAAGGATATTCGTATATTCATTAATGGTCATGATCATGCCAACAACTGTCCATCAATGCACTACGAGCCAATGAGGACTTTTACCACATTATTTGTAACATTACGGTCATGATTATACCGAATAATCCCTGGTCATAATCATACCAAGTCCATCTATGCACTACAGGCCACAGATGACTTTCAACATTTTATAAACATGAGGATGATGACAATGATATAATAATTCAATAAAACAAGTTCAAGAATTAATTTATCCAAGAATTAACAACGTCCAAATTGTCAACATGATACTGCTTTATGGAGTAAAATTCAAGAATACTTAGAAGAATATTTTCATGAAAAGATACTGGATGAATCGTAATTATCAAGGATATTTCACTAATTTCATGGAGTATAGAAGTCAAAACTTAACCAATTGAGTATAATAAAGAATGGAATAACAAAAGAAATCACCATGCATGCGATAGACCGCACAGACAGGTTATTCCAACAGAATAATAAATAATGGAACCAGGTCCGGCGTAAACGCACAGACATGATATTCTGACAGAATAATAAATAATGGAACTAGGTCCGGTGTAAAACACACAGACAGGATATTCCGACAGAATAATAAATAATGGAACCAGGTCCGGTGTAAAACACACAGACAGGATATTCCAACAGAATAATAATATAAACGGAACCAGGTCCGGTGTAAAACACACAGACAGGATGTTCCAACAGAATAATAGAAGAATGTCACCAAGTATAGGGTAGACCACGTATACAGGTTATTCCAACAAAATAATAAGAAATGGAATAACAACAGTTCTCTTCATGAATAAGAAAGAATAACACCCCTTACCGTTTTAAAGACGAGCTGAAATAAGGAAGTAGTTAAGTAGCAGAATACTCTTCTTCTCTCTCTCTATAGTTTCTCTCTATAGTTTCTCTCTCTAGAGTTCAGTGAATTCGTAAGAAATAATGAAGGAATGAGCTGCTATTTATAGAAAAATAGAATGCATAGTAACTAATCCATGAACGGTCCAGATTGATTACTTTAATCTGACGGTCCATATTTAAAGAAAAATCTTTTAAATAAAATATAATATATTCTATTTATAGAATAACTTTAATAAAGTATTCTGTTTTATATAAAAAGATGTTTCTGTTTTATTACGAATAAAACAAAACGTCATTATCGCTAAATAATTCATATTATTAACTGACAATAATTGAATCAAACTGAGTGACTTCTCACATAAGTAATAATAATCAATACCGTGTGCTACTATGCAATCACACGTATTACTGTACTTTTACTACCGAGTAGTTCAACAGTAACAATGGTAAAATTTCCGCCGTTATTTTTAATAAAATATTTTTGTCGTTTTCTCAATCCGACAATAATTCTGTTGTGGGGTCCACCAATGATTGTGTCGTTGTACGAATATTCCCTGTTAAAACGAATATTCCCCGACCAATCGAATATTATATAACAACTTGCGTACTTTGCAAAATTTATAAATATTACCCACAACTATAACATTATATCAAATTAACTCCATAATATTCAAAAATGATATTTATAGAAAATTCATCTTTATTTATAAAAGTTGGGGTCTTACAACCTCCCCTTCTTATGAAATTTCGCCCTCGAAATTAGGGTACGTACCTGGTATGTCGAAGAGGTAAGGATACCTTGATTTCATTTCAGATTCTAACTCCCAAGTCATTTCCTCAACATCGTGGTTTCTCCACAAAACTTTGACTTGAGGTATAACCTTGGAGCGTAGAATATGTTCCTTCTTATCCAAGATTTGAACAGGAACTTCTTCATACGTCAAATCTTCCGCTATTTCGTCCGGTTCTAACTCAATAATGTGGTTCGGGTCTTCCACATATTTGCGTAACATGGATATGTGAAAAACGTTATGAACACGAGACATACTTGGCGGTAAAGCGAGTCTATAAGCCACAGTTCCTACTCGATCGAGGATTAAAAATGGACCGATGAATCGAGGATTGAGCTTTTCTCTCTTTCCAAATCTCGTAACTCCTTTCCATGGAGCAACACGTAAGAACACATGATCTCCTACATCAAATTCCACGTCCTTTCGATGAAGATCAGCATAACTCTTTTGTCGATCTTGTGAGGTTTTTATACGTTGTCGGATCGTTTGAATCTTTTCTGTAGTCATACGTACCAACTCCGGTCCCAACAACGTTGCTTCACCCACCTCATCCCAGCATACTGGAGAACGACATTTTCTTCCATACAATGCTTCGAATGGAGCCATGCCAATACTTGCTTGATAACTGTTGTTGTAGGAAAACTCCACCAATGGTAAGAACTTGTCCCAACTTCTCTTGAAGTCAAAGACACAGAGTCTTAATAGATCTTCAAGAGTTTGAATAGTCCTCTCTGATTGTCCGTCCGTCTGAGGATGATATGCTGAACTAAATCGTAACTCCGTGCCCATAGCTTTTTGTAAACTAACCCAAAATCGTGAAGTGAATCTTGGGTCTCGGTCAGAAACTATGGATACTGGCATACCATGCAGTCTTACAATCTCGTTTATGTACATACGAGCAAGACGTTCAAGTGTATAAGTTTCTCGTATCGGTAAGAAATGAGCAGACTTGGTCAATCTATCAACAATGACCCAAATCGCATCAATACCTTGAGAAACCCTAGGAAGACCGGTAACGAAATCCATGGTAATGTGCTCCCACTTCCATTCTGGAATTTCAAGTGGTTGCAATGGACCTTTTGGTACTTGATGCTCCGCTTTGACTCGTTGACAAGTTAGACACCTTGAGATAAACAACGCTATCTCTCTCTTCATATTGCTCCACCAAAATGTATGACGAAGATCATGATACATTTTGGTACTTCCAGGATGGATTGCAAACGGTGTGTTGTGCGCCTCCATCATGATTTCATACTTTAAATCAGGGTTGTTAGGAACACAAAGTCTGGAGTTGACTCGAAGTATTCCTTCTTCATCGATTCTTGCTTCCGGTATAGCACCTTCTTGCACTTTCTTCTTCATACGCATCAGCTCCAGGTCTGTAGCTTGAGCAGCTTTAACTTTATCGATTAAAGTTGGTTCTACTCGTATATTCGCCATCATCACATGGGTCCCTGGAGTCTTTAACTCTATCTCCATCCTTTGCAAATCACACAAAATGGGTCTTTGTGTTGACAATATCGCACTCGTACTTGCATATGATCTTCTACTCAATGCGTCAGCTACCACGTTCGCTTTTCCAGGATGATATTGAATGGTATGATCATAATCTTTCAACAGTTCAAGCCAACGTCGTTGTCGCATGTTGAGTTCCTTTTGAGTGAAGAAATATTTGAGGCTTTTATGATCCGTAAAGATCTCCACCTTCTCCCCATACAAGTAATGCCTCCAAATTTTAAGTGCAAAGACAACAGCTGCCAACTCTAGATCATGAGTAGGATAATTCCTCTCATATTCCTTGAGTTGTCTTGATGCATAGGCTATGACTTTTTCATGTTGCATGAAAGCGCATCCCAACCCTTTGCTCGAAGCATCACTGTAGATGACAAATCCCTCCGAGCCAGATGGTATTGTTAGAACAGGTGCTGAAATGAGTCTCCTCTTGAGTTCTTGAAAACTCTGCTCACATTCTTCGCTCCAACCGAACTTTGTATCTTTCCGAGTCAGCTGAGTTAATGGAGTAGCGATTCGAGAAAATCCTTCCACGAATCTCCGATAATAACCAGCTAGACCGAGAAAGCTACGTACTTCGGTTACTGATTTAGGTTGCTCCCAGCTTTGAATAGCTTCAATCTTTGCCGGGTCAACAGATATTCCACGACTTGATACTACGTGCCCAAGGAATGCTACCTCTTCCAGCCAGAACTCGCATTTCTTCAACTTGGCATAAAGTTTGTATTCACGAAGCTTTTGGAGTACCAGCCTCAAGTGTTGCTCATGATCTTCACGACTTTTGGAATAAACAAGGATGTCATCGATAAAGACGACCACAAAGTGATCCAAATATTCCTTAAATACCCTGTTCATCATATCCATGAAGGCAGCAGGAGCATTAGTCAATCCAAAAGACATAACTAAGAATTCATAATGCCCATACCGAGTTCTGAAGGCAGTCTTTGGAATATCCTCAGTTCTAACCTTCAGCTGATGATATCCAGAACGAAGATCGATCTTTGAAAAGAATTGTGCTCCTTGCAACTGGTCAAACAGGTCATCAATACGTGGCAATGGGTACCTATTTTTGATGGTGACATGATTCAACTCCCGATAATCAATACAAAGTCGCATACTCCCATCTTTCTTCTTCACGAACAGAACAGGAGCACCCCAAGGAGAAGTACTAGGACGAATAAAACCAATGTCTAACAATTTCTGCAGTTGGGTCTTTAACTCCTGAAGTTCAATAGGAGCCATTCGATATGGGGCTTTGGAAATGGGTTTTGTACCGGGTTCAAGGTCGATACAAAATTCAATTTCACGCTCTGGGGGTAGGCCAGGAAGTTCTTCGGGAAATACGTCAGGAAATTTATTAACAACAGAAATATCATTCAAAGCTGACGTATTTTTGTTTAGATCTGTGACATGAGCTAAGAAAGCTTGACATCCGTTTTTCAATAAACGAATAGCTTTATGGCTTGAGATGACAGCGATTGATTTTAATGGTTTGGTTGCTTGAATTCGCATAATAGGTCGATTAGGAATATGAAAGCCAACAACCTTACGAAAACAATCAATTTTTGCATGATGAGTAGTTAACCAATCAATCCCTAGAATCACGTCAAATGCAAGTATTTTTAATGAAATCTGATCGACAGGTAATGTGTGGGTACCAACTTGAACCAAACAAGACTTATAAACCGTGGATGTAATGAAG
Organism: Panax notoginseng; assembly: GCA_016801055.1. Lineage (NCBI taxonomy): Eukaryota > Viridiplantae > Streptophyta > Magnoliopsida > Apiales > Araliaceae > Panax > Panax notoginseng. The sequence goes on from CM029012.1 coordinate 172,185,084, forward strand.
GTTTCTCCCAATGGAGTTTCCACAGCTAAGTCAAAGTCTAATTTCCCCGGAATCAAATTTAATCGATGAGCGCAAGTAGGAGAAATAAAAGAATGGGTAGAACCGGTATCAAATAAAGTATAGACTTCGTTAGAGTTTATGATAAGCTTACCCGTGATGACCTCATTCGGGTTCCTTGCTTTCTGGGAGTTCACAACAAACGCTCTCCCTTGCACAACCGGTTTTGACTTTTCTGGGACGGCCTTTGGTGCCTCCATCCTAGCTGAATTTGTCTTCGGTAAATGACAAAATCGGGCTAAATGACCTTCTCTTCCACAATTATAACATGCTTTGGACGGCATCGCGCAGTTTGGACTGATGTGTCCCTCCCCTCCGCATTTGAAACATATGATAGGTGGTCGTTCTCCTTCCTTAACGACAGGTGCTGGTGCTGACGTCTTTCCATCATTGTTGAATCTCCTCTTCTTGAAATGCCCATTCTTATTGTTTTGGCCCTGATTACCACCGAAGTGGTTACCATTTCTGGCCTGTTGATTCCCTCCACGCTTGTTGTCACCGCTTCGATGACTGCTCTCACTGGTATTATCATTTTGCCGGCTGCTCTCTTTTGGTTGCGTTGTCTCGTTATCGCGCTCCACCAACTGAGCCCTATTTACAACATCTGAATACAAACATAATTTATGAGAAACAAGATGTTGACGTATCTCCGGCTTCAAACCTCTTAAAAACATCCGCGTCATTCTTTCTTCATTATCCACCAGGTGGGACGCAAACCGGGATAACTCCGCAAATTTTGCCTCGTACTGCGACACGGTCATATTATTCTGCTCCAATTTGATGAACTCTACCTCCTTCATGTGACGAATACTCTCGGGAAAGTATTTGTCGTTAAACAGCTCTTGGAACTTCTCCCAGGATATCTTCAGTGCGGCAGGTTGAGTATGCTTTATCGATTCCCACCAGTAATCTGTCTCTCCTCGCAACATAAAGGCGGCAAAAGGAACCTTTTGCTCCTCGGAGCAACCCAAGACATCAAATATCTTGGTGATCTGCTTTATCCATGTTTCAGCTACAAGTGGTTTGGGTTCTCCCTTAAACTCCGGTGGTCCCAACTCCTTAAACTGTTTAGCGGTGACCGCCAGAGAGTTTCCATTATTTCCACCTACGTTGTGGACAGGAGCCGCTTTCACCTGTTGTTGCATGAATTGCATAAAGCTTCTGAACATTTGATCATTCATCATTTGGTCAGTGTTGTTGTTTGCATGAGGATTGTCACCTTCCTGATGCACATTATCCTGATTATTGATATGAGGTGAATCAACAGTCGCCTGTGCTCCATTGCAATTCTCAACATTCTCAGATGCCATTTTCAGATACTGCCACAAAATAAAAATTAATTGATATGTCATATTTTATCCTTATATTATAACCGACCAATTAAATTCCATGCAAATAAACTTAGGTAGGTCATACTAGTGAAGAAATTCCCCGTCTCTCCCCTCCTAGTTCTATTCTCACATCTTAGCCAGGGATCATATCCCTAAGCTCTGATACCAACTGTGACGCCCCCAAAATTAGGTATACATCACCCATCTTTGGTCGTCAGATACATAGTACAGAATACAAATACAACTTACTAATATAACTGTCGTGTACAATACGACAAAACATAAACTGTGAGTTTGAATACAAATATTATCTTCTAGAGAGTATTCATACTCAAAAGGAGTCCTCATTACATTTATTAACACACCGTTACATAGAATAGTAAGGACTACTAACTAATACTATCATTCGGACCATCACTCCGTTCCCCGACTTGCCCCAGCTACGTTCTCATTTCCTGAAGAGAACAGTAAAAGAAAGAGTGAGCTCAACTAGCCCAGTAAGAAATATTATGACTAAGATAATGCAGAATAAATTATCATTAGCCTTCAACAATGTTAAACTGATAAAATATAATAGACATCAAGTTTAACTGCAGCGGAACAAGCAATCCATTAAAAGAGTCAAGTAGAAAATAAACTCTACTATCTTTTATGATTTAAAAGATTTTCCAACACTGTGATCGCTGAGACTCAGCTTAATAAAATAATCCACATCATTGAATCACCCCTGCACTACGGCCAAGGATATTCGTATATTCATTAATGGTCATGATCATGCCAACAACTGTCCATCAATGCACTACGGGCCAATGAGGACTTTTACCACATCATTTGTAACATTACGGTCATGATTATACCGAATAATCCCTGGTCATAATCATACCAAGTCCATCTATGCACTACAGGTCACAGATGACTTTCAACATTTTATAAACATGAGGATGATGACAATGATATAAGAATTCAATAAAACAAGTTCAAGAATTAATTTATCCAAGAATTAACAACGTCCAAATTGTCAACATGATACTGCTTTGTGGAGTAAAATTCAAGAATACTTAGAAGAATATTTTCATGAAAAGATACTGGATGAACCGCAATTATCAAGGATATTTCACTAATTTCATGGAGTATAGAAGTCAAAACTTAACCAATTGAGTATAATAAAGAATAGAATAATAAAAGAAATCACCATGCATGCGATAGACCGCACAGACAGGTTATTCCAATAGAATAATAAAAAATGGAACCAGGTCCGGCGTAAATGCACAGACAGGATATTCTGACAGAATAATAAATAATGGAACTAGGTCCGGTGTAAAACACACAGACAGGATATTCCGACAGAATAATAAATAATGGAACCAGGTCCGGTGTAAAACACACAGACAGGATATTCCAACAAAATAATAACAAGACGGAACCAGGTCCGGTGTAAAACACACAGACAGGATGTTCCAACAGAATAATAATAAAAACGAAACCAGGTCCGGTGTAAAACACACAGACAGGATGTTCCAACAGAATAATAGAAGAATGTCACCAAGTATAGGGTAGACCACGTATACAGGTTATTCCAACAGAATAATAAGAAATGGAATAACAACAGTTCTCTTCATGAATAAGAAAGAATAACACCCCTTACCGTTTTAAAGACGAGCTGAAATAAGGAAGTAGTTAAGTAGCAGAATACTCTTCTTCTCTCTCTCTATAGTTTCTCTCTATAGTTTCTCTCTCTAGAGTTCAGTAAATTCGTAAGAAATAATGAAGGAATGAGCTGCTATTTATAGAAAAATAGAATGCATAGTAACTAATCCATGAACGGTCCAGATTGATTACTTTAATCTGACGGTCCATATTTAAAGAAAAATCTTTTAAATAAAATATAATATATTCTATTTATAGAATAACTTTAATAAAGTATTCTGTTTTATATAAAAAGATGTTTCTATTTTATTACGAATAAAACAAAACGTCATTATCGCTAAATAATTCATATTATTAACTGACAATAATTGAATCAAACTGAGTGACTTCTCACATAAGCAATAATAATCAATACCGTGTGTTACTATGCAACCACACGTATTACTGTACTTTTACTACCGAGTAGTTCAACAGTAACAATGGTAAAATTTCCGCCGTTATTTTTAATAAAATATTTTTGTCGTTTTCTCAATCCGACAATAATTTTGTTGTGGGGTCCACCAATGATTGTGTCGTTGTACGAATATTCCCTGTTAAAACGAATATTCCCCGACCAATCGAATATTATATAACAACTTGCGTACTTTACAAAATTTATAAATATTACCCACAACTATAACATTATATCGAATTAACTCTATAATATTCAAAAATGACATTTATAGAAAATTCATCTTTATTTATAAAAGTTGGGGTCTTACATTTGTACTACTATTACTACAGGAATTTCTATTGACAGGCAAGTAAAACTCCATTAGATATTCCTTAGCGAGTCACGTTCAGTGAACTTATTCTCTAATAAGCACCTACATACTTGCTTTAGTGTCTCCACACAAATGATCATGAGATCAGTCATCCTCATCCAATGAGCAAACAACGTACGTACTAATCTATTCGAATTCACTAATCCCCTTTTTAGTAATCCATTGATTGGGAACATTTTTATTTTAAGTTATCTAAGAATTTAGATCTTATTAGCACGATCTCATCATGATTCTAAAAGCATTGCTTAAAACTATGGGTTTATCACATATTATTAAAACAGCACCATGTAGATAATAAATGACTTTAATAAATAATTCTTTTATTAATAAACAAATAAAATTGACTACAAAGTATATGCTTTATTATCATACATGATTGGCTTATATGCATACTACTTTCAGAATTTTCAGCCCACATGTTTTGAAATAAACAAAAATGGGTCCCACCCATATTTTTAATAAAAATATTTTAGTTTTTAAAACTTTAACAATTCATAATAAATAGTCTTTTTATCAGAAAAATACGAATTTTATGTCCATTCCACACGAAATTGAATTCTCTACAACTTTGTAGCTTTAAGTTTTTTCAAATTCCAGACAGAAAATATCCGAAATCCACAAACGGATGATTTTCAATACCTCATAAAATTCATAGCAAATCATACGTTAATTTTTAACGGTTCAAAGTTTGTGGACATATACTCAACTTATATATGTATAACATATCCAAAACTCACAACGATCCAACGGTCAGATCAAAAATATAACTCACGCAATAGAACTTTAAGAACACGTATTTGATTTTTAATACCTCCATTTCGATAAAAATACTGATAAAATACATCAACATTAATTCCGTCATTTATAATCACATAAAATAAATATTTTCCTATCCATCATTTGTGCAATCCCAAAACAGGTCCATTCCATCCAACTCATTCTGAGTCGCCAAATACATGGTACAGAAAATAATTACAACTTTATTACAACAATTGCCGTGCAAAATACAACAACTCATGTGTTGTGAGTTCTGATACAAATATATATATATATATATATATATATATATATATATATATATATATATCAAGTGTGACTCTTGACACCAACTTGGGTAGCACGTCACCATGGCATCTTACATAAAGGTATAGTCAAAAACTGTTTTAGAAATTAAAATTTATGGGAAGTGCTCAAGAAAACCTTCGTACGTGGGAGGCCATGCGTCTAGGTTATTATAGATATCATATGTCCACAGAATTATCCTTGGTTGACCCAATAGATCCCAAAGAAAAATGAGAAGATTACTATCATATTCTTACCAATGGTAGGTCTTTTCTTGACATATCATTATCTTCACTGTCTCAAATTGAGAATTATACTTCAAACAAACACCAAGATTATATAGGTAGTGCTCGCAGATATACTCAGCAAGTGGATGTGCACAACCGTGTCTTATGATGATACGAGGTTGTATGTTATTAGACATCTTGCATGATAGTGACAAAACACCCTTCCAACGTTGGGTTCGCCTCACCCTATTTGATTCACCAAATATAACTACTAAATGATGACTACCGTTCTATTCCCCTGTTACCCCCGCACGACCCAGCTACACTCTTATTACCTGAAAGGAATTGTGAAACAGAAGGATGAGCACAACTAGCCCAGTAAAAAATATCATGACTAAAGATAAAAAATTATCAATAGCCTTCAACAGAATTAAATCAGAGATTTAGAACATATGGTAGATGATAAAAATTTTCAACCATAGTTGCAGCGGAACGAGCAATCCATTAGAAGAGTCAAATAGACCATAAAGTCTATTATCTTCTTCATGTTAAAAATCCACCAATAATGTTTTATCCCTGTAACATCAACAACAGTTCTGGTCCACAATCATATGAATAACTCATAATCATAATTGTGATTTTAAATTCCTCTTCGCACCTAGGACGAAGATAATTTTTATCATATGTCTTTACCTGAAACATCCAAGATCTTGGTTATACCAAATCACAGTTTCTGTTCATAATCATACTAATAACTTCATCTTTGCACTACGGGCCAAAGATATTCGTCACCAGTTCATCTTTGCACTACTGACCAAAGATATTCAACATTAGGTCATCTTTGTACTACGGGCCAAAGATATTCATCAACAATTCATCTTTGCACAGCAGGCCAAAGATATTCCCAAACAGTTCATATTTGCACTACAGGCCAAATATATTCATCAACAGTTCATATTTGCACTACATGCCAAATATATTCATCAACAGTTCATATTTGCACTACAGACCAAATATATTAATATCTCAAATAAATATATAATCATTTCAGAATTTATATAAATAATATTTATAACCATGTTAATCATTTCACCTTTGCACTTAAGCTAAAGATATGCAATTATAAATTTAATGGTCATGATCATACCAGTCAACAATTCAACTTTGCACTACTGGCCAAAGGGAACCCATAGTCATGACCATACCAAAAATCTACCCATCTTTACACTAATGTCAAAGAGAAATATCATCATTAGGGTTATAAAAATGTTATATATAATAGTAAAATCAATATAATCAAAACATCTAGATTTAATCTCAAAGTAATATTCATAAATCAACTATAATTTGGTTAGAAAAAGAAACCAATTTTGTCGTGAATAGTGCCCGTGAATAGTAACTCGTGAATAGTAATCCCAGCATGAAAAAGGTAGAAATTCCACAATAAAATCTATACCAATATTTCGGTATAATGATATTAAAAAAATAACATTTCTTAAACTTATAAATAATTTATTTTAATTATTTACACTTTACTAAATAATACATTTAATCATCCTAAAATGTCAAACTCATAAGATTTCATTACCAATAACCAAAACCCGCATAAAAAATTTGCATATACCTCAATAGGATTCTCAAGCCATAAAATCTTATATTCTAATTTTCTTACTTCACATAACATATTTAATTCATTTACACATAACTAGTCTATTTTCATGAAAAATACCATATCAGTTCCAAAAGTATTTCTTTTTTGGGATTTAGTATAATATAGTCTCATATTGAACATATATTTTTCTCAGAATTTTTAAAACTCATTTACTATTTTTCATATGGCCAAAACCGCCGAAGATTTAGATATTTATCATAAATTGTACTTTTATCCAAAAATTCCGAAATTTACAGAGTACACTGATATTATATAGATATACTTTCAATAAAATTTTTATCAATTTTGGAGTTAACCACAAGGAGTTATAAGCGGTTACTTTTAAAATAGTCTTTTCTCATAAAATTCATAACTCTTAATCTATACATCCAAAAATCACTATTTTTGGACACAATCAATAAAACTCATCAAAATGTCATTTCAAATTTTTTCAGAATTTTTTGAAGGTTGGAAGAAGTACGAACTGAAAAACATAATAACCCTTAAAATCTCTTACCTCAAAAGATCAGTATTTCTTACTAGAATATCGGATGTAAAGCCGAAGTAAACTTTCATTCTAAATACTCACAAAATACGCTCGATAATATAGAGAGAGAAATAGAGAAAATTTATGAATTCTGGTGTGATTTTCAATTCTAACTAAGCACCCTATTTATAGAAAAATGCTTAGAACGCCAAAGGAGACTAAATTAATAAAATATTTTTTTTTTCTTCTTCCACGCCACCTCAATTTGTTAAGCTAGCCACCAGTCATCTTTGAACCAAAAGATAGCAGCCCATGTGTTGATAACCAAGTGGGTCCCACCCATAAATTAATAAAAATTATTTTATTTTCCGAAACTTCAACGATTCAAGAAAATAGATCGTTTATCAAAAAAATACGAATTTTATGTCCATTCTGCCTGAAATCGAATTCTCCACAACTTTGTAGCTTTGAGTTTTTCCAAATTCTAAACATAAAATATCCAAAATCCACAATCGGATGATTTTTAATACATCTACACAGATAAAATACTGATAAAACACCTCAACATTATTTTCTTCATTTTTATCCACATAAAAATAAATATATCCATCATTTATATCCACATAAAATAAATATTTCCTTATCATATAAATCAATAATTAATTATTCACAAATAATATTACAGAATCACAATTATGACAACCAGGCCGTTCCTAGGAAAGAGGGGGCTTTTCAATAAGAATTTCTCCTTACTGGCGCGCAATTAGGTGACCAAATCTCTCCTTGACAGAACTTTCTAGACATTGTCAATAATGCTATTTAATAATATTATTCAAATAATATGAATTATTGATCTGATAATGGAAAATACTGTGCAGTGATAATTATTAAAACAACAATAATATAAAATATCAACGCAGCAATTATTGAAGTAATAAAATAAAATATTGAACAATAATTACTGTAACAATTATTGAGTAGTGCCTTCTTACGTACGAATCAATAATTCAACTATACTGTGCAATACCGTGTGCTACTGTGCAACTACGCATATTACTGTATTTTAACTACCGGGTATTCCAACAGTGTTAACAGTAACAAATACGCCGTTATTTGTAAAAACTCAATTTTGTCGTTTTCTTCATCCGACAGTTATTCTGTTATGGGGCCCACAAATGGTTGCGCCGTCGTACGAATATTCTCCGACAGAAAGAATATTCCACGACCAAACGAATATTCCTCGACAAATGAATATTTTATAATCACTTGCTTATTTTAAAATTTTACACATTTCACCCATAACCAAAGTATTATATCAAATTAACACCTTATTATTCACAATAATAAATAGAGGAAATTCGATTTTATTAATTAAAAAGTTGGGGTCTTACAACCTCCCCTCCTTATGAAATTTCGTCCCCAAAATTTACGTACCTAGTATTTCGAAATGTTGAGAATACCTTACTTCTATTTCAGATTCTATCTCCCCGATCATCATGATTTCTCCATTGCTCATCTCCCGTGATAACTTCATTTGGGTTCCTCATTTGTTGGGAAGTCATGACAACCGCTATCCCTTGAACTACTCGGCTTTGACTTGTCTGGAGCAGTATTTGGCGTCATCACTACCGTTAGAATATACTTTTCTATAGGACATATTCCTCCTTCAACTGTCTCGTCGTACTCTTGATTCATGATCTGAATCATCAATCTTCAATCCATATCGAATTCAGGTTGACCGCTATGTACAAGGTAATTCAAAACTCGATGTTGGGTTCTCCCAATTGCTGTCTAAAAAGAGAAATACATATCATCTATTTTAGCCTTCTTAGATCGGATATCTCTTTCCACAATATCAACGCGTCGTGTGGCTTTTATCCATGCATCACTCATTCTTACTCGTTTAATTTTTTCTTTTTTCAGCTCAGATTCCATCTTTATCATCTTATACTCTGTCAAAGAATGTTTCTGTTCAAGTATCACATATCGGGTAATACAAACTTGAATTGTTGCATCCTTTTGCTCCACGACCGCTTGTCGTTCTTCAGCCTGCTCTTCTAACTCATGAATACGATTTTGTAATTCTACATTTTGATCATATAATACCTCTAATAATTTCTCCTCAGATACCTCTTCTTCTTCTTCTTCCTCACTCTCAGTTGTTACCTCTACGATTATCTCGGGTACAACTATCAATTCTTCACTCACCACAAGAATATCTCTAATTCCTTCTTCGTCTGACATCACATTTTCATGGTTAGTGATTAGAGGTATCCCCACAGTCTCATTCACTCCATTGTTAGCATTCTCAGCTGTCATTCTCAAATACTTCCATAAAATAAGGGTTAATTAAGCAAATTAACGTATCACTTAATATCCATATATTATGACCAACCAACAATTAAGCTTAGATAGGACACACTAGCGAATGATTTACTCATCTCTCCCCTCCTAGTTATATTCCCCGATCTCTGCCAGAGACCATATCCCTAAGCTCTGATACCAACTGTGACAACCCCAAAATAAGTCCATTCCATCCAACCCATTCTGAGTCGCCAAATACATGGTACAGAAAATAACTACAACTTTATTACAACAATTATCGTGCAAAATATAATAACTCATGTGTTGTGAGTTCTGATACAAATATATATATCAACTGTGACTCTTGACACCAACTTAGGTAGCACGTCACCATGGCATCTTACATAAAGGTATAGTCAAAAACTGTTTTAGAAATTAAAATCTGTGGGAAATGTTCAAGAAAACCTTCGTACATGGGAGGCCATGTGTCTAGGTTATTATAGATATCATATATCCACAGAATTATCCTTGGTTAACCCAATAGACCCCAAAGAAAAATGAGAAGATTACTATCATATTCTTTCTAATGGTAGGTCTTTTCTTGACATATCATTATCTCCATTGTCTCTAATTAAGAATTATACTTCAAACAAACACCAAGATTATATAGGTAGTAATCGTAGATATACTCAGCAAGTGGATGTACACAACCGTGTCTTATGATGACACGAGGTTATATGTCATTAGACATCTTGTATGATAGTGACAAAACACCCTTTCAACGTTGGGTTAGCCTCACCCTATTTGATTCACCAAATATAACTACTAAATGATGACCACCGTTCTATTCCCCTGTTACCCGCGCTCGACCCAGCAACACTCTTATTACCTGAAAGGAATTATGAAACAGAAGGGTGAGCACAACTAGCCCGGTAAAGAATATCATGACTAACGATAAAAAATTATTAATAGCCTTCAACAGAATTAAATCAGAGATTTAGAACATATGGTAGATGATAAAAATTTTCAACCATAGTTGCAGCAAAACGAGCAATCCATTAGAAGAGTCAAATAGACCATAAATTCTATTATCTTCTCCATTTTAAAAATCTACCAACAATGTTTTATCCCTGTAACATCAATCAAAAGTTCTGGTCCACAATCATATGAATAACTCATAATCATAATTGTGATTCTAAATTCCTCTTCGCACCCAAGACGAAGATAATTTTCATCATATGTCTTTACCTGAAACATCAAAGATCATGGTTATACCAAATCACAGTTCCTGTTCATAATCATACTAATAACTTTATCTTTGCACTAAGGGCCAAAGATATTCGTCACCAGTTCACCTTTGCACTACTGGCCAAAGATATTCAATATTAGGTCATATTTGCACTACGGGCTAAAGATATTCATCAACAGTTTATATTTGCACTACATGCCAAATATATTCATCAACAGTTCATATTTACACTACAGGCCAAATATATTCATCAACAGTTCATATTTACACTACAGGCCAAATATATTAATATCTCAAAGAAATATATAATCATTTCAGAATTTATATAAACAATAATTATAACTATGTTGATCATTTCACCTTTGCATTTAAGCTAAAGATATTCAATTATAAATTTAATGGACATGATCATACCAGTCAACAATTTAACTTTGCACTACTGGCCAAAGGGAACCTATAGTCATGATCATACCAAAAATCTACCCATCTTTACACTCAAGTCAAAGAGAAATATCATCATTAGGGTTATAAAAATGTTATATATAATAGTAAAATCAATATAATCAAAACATCTAGATTTAATCTCAAAAAAATATTCATAAATCAACTATAATTTGGTTAGAAAAAGAAACCAATTTTATCGTGAATAGTACCCGTGAATAGTAACTCCGACATGAAAAAGGTAGAAATTCCACAATAAAATCTATATCAATATTTCGGTATAATGATATTGAAAGAATAATATTTCTTAAACTTATAAACAATTTATTTTAATTGTTTACACTTTACTAAATAATGCATTTAATCATCCTAAAATGTTAAACTCATAATATTTCATTACCAATAACCAAAACTCTCATCAAAAATCTGCATATACCTCATATAGGATTCTCAAGCCATAAAATCCTATTTTTCAATTTTCTTACTTCTCTTAACATATTTAATTCATTTACTTATAACTAGCCTATTTTCATGAAAAATACCAAATTAGTTCTAAAAATATTTCTTTTCTGGGATTTAGCAGAATATAGTCTCATATTGAACATATATTTTTATCAGAATTTTTAAAACTCATTTACTATTTTTCATATGGCCAAAACCGTCGAATATTTAAACATTTATCATAAATTGTACTTTTATCTAAAAATTCTGAAATTCACAGAGTACACTGATATTATATAGACATACTTCCAATAAAAATTTTATCAATTTTGGAATTAACCACAAGGAGTTATAAGTGGTTACTTTTAAAATAGTCTTTTCTCATAAAATTCATAACTTTTAACCTATACACCAAAAAATCACCATTTTTGGACACAATCAATAAAACTCATTAAAATATCATTTCAAATTTTTACAAAATTTTCTGAAGGTCGGAAGAAGTACGAACTGAAAAATATAATAACCTTTAAAATCTCTTACCTCAAAAGTGCAGTATTTCTGACTGAAATATCGGATGTAAAGCTGAAGTAAACTTTCACTCTAAATACTCACAAAATACGCTCGATAATATAGAGAGAAAATGAGAGAAAACTTATGAATTCTGGTGTGATTTTAAATTCTAACTAAGCACCCTATTTATAGGAAAATGCTTAGAATGCCAAAGGAGACTAAATTAATAAAATATATTTATTTTTTTCTTCTTCCATGCCACCTCAATTTGTCAAGCCAGCCACCAGCCATCTTTGAACCAAAAGATAGCAGCCCATGTGTTGATAACCAAGTGGGTCCCACCCATAAATTAATAAAAATTATTTTATTTTCCGAAACTTTAACAATTCATAGAAAATAGACCGTTTATCAGAAAAATACAAATTTTATGTCCATTCTGTCTGAAATCGAATTCTCTATAATTTTATAGCTTTGAGTTTTTCCAAATTCAAAACATAAAATATCTGAAATCTACAAACGGATGATTTTTAATACATCTACACCGATAAAATACTGATAATGTGACAACCCCAAAATCAAGTATACATCACCCATCTTGGGTCGCCAGATACATGGTACAGAATTCAAATACAACTTACTAATACAACTGTCGTGTATAATACGACAAAACATAAACTGTGAGTTTGAGTACAAATATTGTCTTCTAGAAAGTATCCATACTCAAAAAGAGTTCTCATTACAATTATTATCACACTATTATATAGAATAGTGAGGACTACTAATGTTATCATCTGGTCCATCACTCCGTTTCCTGACTCGTCCCATCTATATTCTCATTTTCTGAAGAGAACCATGAAAGAAAGGGTGAGCTCAACTAGCCTAGTAAGAAATATTATGACTAAGATAATGCAGAATAAATTATCATTAGTCTTCAACAATGTTAAACTAATAAAATACAATAGACATCAAGTTTAACTGCAGCGGATCAAGCAATCCATTAAAAGAGTCAAGTAGAGAATAAAATCTACTATCTTTTATGATTTAAAAGGTTTTTCATGACTTTTATCGTTGGGACTCAGCTTAATAAATAATCCACATCATCGAATCACCCCTGCACTACGGCCAAGGATATTCTTTAGTATCACGACCACGAATTATCCATGCACTACGGCTAAAGATAATCATGTTTTCATCAACGGTCCTGATTATGCCATAAAATAATTCATCTCTACACTACGGCCAAAGAGAATCCATAGCCATAATCATACCAAAAACTGTTCATCAATGCACTACGGGCCAATGAAAATTTTTTCTACATCATTTGTAATATTACGGTCATGATTACACCGATTAATCCCTGGTCATAATCATACCAAGTCCATCTATGCATTATAGGCCATAGATGACTTTTAACAAAATATAAACATGAGGATGATGACAATGATATAAGAATTCAATAAAACAAGCTCAAGAATTAATTTGTCCAGGAACCAATAACGTCTAAATTGTCAACATGATACTTTTGTGTAGAGTAAAATTTAAGAATGCTCAGAAGAATATTTTCATGAAAAGATACTGGTTGAAGCGCAAATATCAAGGATATTCTACTAATTTCATGGAGTATAGAAGTCAAAGTTTTAACCAACTGAGTATAATAAAGAATGAAATAACAAAAAAAATCACCATGCATGCGATAGATCGCACAGACAGGTTATTCCAATAGAATAATAAATAACGGAACCAGGTCTGGCGTAAAACGCACAGACAGAATATTCCAACAGAATAATAAATATTGGCATAACAGAAGAATTTCACCAAGTATAGGGTAGCCCACGTATACAAGTTATTCCAACAGAATAATAAAGAATGAAACAACAGAAGTTCTTTTCATGAATACAAAAGAAATAATACCCCTTACAGGTACAACAAATAATATCCCTTACCGTTTTAAAGAAGAACTGAAATAAAGAAGTAGTTAAGTAGCAGAATACTTTTCTTCTTTCTATCTATAGTTTCTCTCTCTAGAGTTCAGTGAATTCGTAAGAAAATAATGAAAGAATGAGCTTCTATTTATAGGAAAATAGAATGCATAGTAACTAATCCATGAACGGTCCAGATTGATTTACTTTAATCTGACGGTTCATATTTAAATAAAAATCTTTTAAATAAAATATAATATATTCTATTTATATAATAACTTTAATAAAGTATTTTGTTTTATATAAAAAGATGTTTCTGTTTTATTACGTTAATAATACGAATAAAACAAAACTTCATTATCGCTAAATAATTCATATTATTAATTGACAATAATTGAATTAAACTGAGTGACTAATCACGTAAGCCTCAATAATCAATACCGTATGCTACTATGCAACTACACGTATTACTGTACTTTTACTACCGAGTAGTTCAACAGTATTAACGGTAAAACTTCTACCATTATTTTTATAAAATATTTTTGTCGTTTTCTCAATCCGACAATAATTTCGTTGTGTGGTTCACTAATAATTGTGTCGTCGTACGAATATTCCTCGACAAAAATAATATTTCCCGACCAATCGAATATAATACAACAACTTGCATACTTTGCAAAATTTATAAATATTACCCACAACTATAACATTATCTCAAATTCACACCATAATATTTAAAAAAATATTTCGAAAAATTAAATCCTTATTCATAAAATCTGGGATTTTACAGATAAAATACCTCAACATTAATTCTTTCATTTTTATCCACATAAAAATAAATATATCCATCATTTATATCCACATAAAATAAATATTTTCTTATCATATAAATCAATAATTAATTATTCACAAATAATATTACATAATCACAATTATGACAACCAGGCCGTTCCCAGGAAAGAGGGGGCTTTCCAATAAGAATTTTTTCTTACTAGCGCACAATTAGGTGACCAAACCTCTCCTTGACAGAACTTTCTAGACATTACCAATAATGTTATCTAATAATATTATTCAAATAATATGAATTATTGATCTGATAATGGGAACTACTGTGCAGTGATAATTATTGAAACAACAATAATATAAAATATCAACGCAATAATTATTAAAGCAATAAAATAAAATATTGAACAATAATTACTGTAACAATTATTTAGTAGTGTCTTCTTACGTACGAATCAATAATTCAACTATACTGTATAATACCGTGTGCTATTGTGCAACTGCGTGTATTACTGTATTTTAACCACCGGGTATTCCAACAGTGTTAACGGTAACAACTACGACGTTATTTGTAAAAACTCAATTTTGTCATTTTCTTCATCCGACAGTTATTCTGTTATGAGGCCCACAAATGGCTGTGCCGTCGTATGAATATTCCCCGACAGAAAGAATATTCCACGACCAAACGAATATTCCTCGACAAATGAATATTTTATAACCACTTGCTTATGTTGAAAATTTTGCACATTTCACCCATAACCAAAGTATTATATCAAATTAACACCTTATTATTCACAATAATAAATAGAGGAAATTCGATTTTATTCATTAAAAAGTTGGGGTCTTACATTATTTATGTCAACATAAAATAAATATTTTCTTATCATATAAATCAATAATTAGTTATTCACAAATAATATTACAGAATCACAATAATGACAATCAGACCGTTCCCAAGAAAGAGGGGGCTTTTCAATAAGGATTTCTCCTTACTGGCTCGTAATTAGGTGACCAAACCTCTCCCTGACAGAACTTTATAGACATTGCCAATAATGCTATCTAATAATATTATTCAAATATTATGAATTATTGATCTGATAATGGGAAATATTGTGCAGTGACAATTATTGAAACAACAATAATATAAAATAACAACGTAGCAATGGTTAAACCAATAAAATAAAATATTGAACAGTAGTTACTGTAACAATTATTGAGTAATGCATTCTTACATAAGAATCAATAATTCAATAATACTGTACAATACCGTGTACTACTGTGCAACAACGCGTATTACTGTATTTTAACCACCAGGTATTCTAACAGTTAACGGTAAAACTTTCGCCGTTATTTTTATAAAAAGATATTTTTGTCGTTTTCTCAATCCGATAATAATTTTGTTGTGGGGTCCACCAATGATTGTGCCGTCGTACGAATATTCCCTGTTAAAATTAATATTCCCCGACCAATCGAATATTATATAACAACTTGCGTATTTTATAAAATTTATAAATATTACCCACAACTATAATATTATATCAAATTCACTCCATAATATTCAAAAATGATATTTATATAAAATTCATCTTTATTCATAAAAGTTGGGGTCTTACAGCACTATTCTTATTTCAATATAGTTTTCGACCCCACACAATATGCTGAGGTGGAGTATGCCACGTCAGCAATTTTTAAAATGTTTGTAGAATAGTTTGTCTCTAACATTATTCTTATCCTATAATCTGATTTGGTAATAAAGTGTTTTAAGGAATCAAAAATTCTTAATTATATTTAATTTCTAATCGAAGTGATTCGACTTCCTTTCTTTAAGTAGATTTGGTTTAATCCCATTAAGTATTCATAGAAATCATATCTCTATATGGGGAGGGACTTGGAAATGGCGGTGTGATCGATATAAATACAAGACTACACCTTGTTATCATTTACAACGAGGGGCAGATACATATGAGGGGCAACATAGGCAGCTACCATTACTGGATATTTATTTTTATAGGTATAGGGGTAGGACAAATATATAAATTAATAAATTTAAGGTGACAGATTAATGAAAGTGTTAAATTTTGAGGGGACAAAAAAAATTATAAATCAATTCTGAATACAAGTACAAAAAACTTATTAGTTGATGAAATTTTAGAAGTATTTTTGTATAGTTTTTAGTTTTGAATGTTCATCAGTGTGTGAACTGTGAGTGATTATTTAATTCAAGTTTAATTTTTTTTTGTTATTATTTTGGTTGACTGTGGTTACTGTTAAATTGGTTTGATTGAGTTTTTATTTTTGGGTTGTTTGATCTTCAATTGAAAATAGTATCATTTTGGTCGAGTAGTTTCTATTTTTTATTGTGATAGCTTACAATGATTTTGTTTTATTTTATAATGGGAAATGGAAAATGATTATGAGCCTTTAGCACCCACTCATTTCTAATTTTTATAATTTTATTTGAATATAGAAAATAAATTTGGTTTGAGGCATTGAGCTTTTGAAAAATCATTCAAATTGAATTATGACAAGTAATCGAAGTAAGTTTCTAAATTGTGTCTAAATATTTTTATTTGAAATTCTTTTTTTAGTTTGTATTATGAATATTTATTGTAAATTGTAAACATTATTACGATTAATTAATATTATGATTAGTTTAAGTTTTTTTTATTTAATTTTAACAAAAAAAATTAGCTAAAATCCGCCTCCTGTTGAGAAATTTTTTCTAAATACGCCACTGTTTACAACACTAGAGTATTAAGTCTCTATTATTAAAATTTTATTCAGCTCACATTAAAATTATCTTTCGACAACATAAACTGTCAAGCGCGTGAACGAATGTTACGGTTAAGCTTATGAATACTAATGGTATATGGGAGATAGATTTTATATCGATAGGTTGATATAGACTTGAAATTCCATTGTTAGATATATAAAAAAAATTAAAATTTGACCCTATATTATAAAATTATTGTTATTATGTATGGCTCCACATGTATGAAAACAGATAGTATACTAGTAAAATGCAAGAATGATCATTCTACTTTTAATAAACCAGGCGATATTTATTAAGATAAGGGGAATTCAACCAGCCGATTTTAGCGCGTGGGTGTAATTGAAGAAACAGTCGTAACACTAGTCATGGCTGATGACCCTCCTCTCTTGCAAAGTCTTTTATTACGACTAGTCCACAGACCACTTCAAAGTTTCAACATCATCATTCATTCCATTAACATTTAAGAGAGAGAAAATTCTTTCATTTGTAAAAATATAAAGAAAAAAAGAAGAAGAAGAGAGATACAGATTCCTCCATCACCTGAGGTGCCGTACAACCACCATTAAAATACCTTTTCCACCGCCTCATCTTTATTCCAAAACACCTCTAAAAAGTACCCACTACTTTAATCCAACAAACCAGCTGCTTTATTAATCACAAATGAAAAATCTCGGCCCAAGATTTTTGGGGTTGTACATGGAAACTGGTAAGGTGAAGAAGAAACAATGGTTTCTTCCACTAGTTTTCTCTCTCCTCATTTCTTCAATCCTCATCATTTTCTCTCTCTTCAATTCGAACCCATTTCGCCAAACACCCGTTAAACCCCAGATTCCAACCTTTGTTGAATCAAAGCTACATATATCTCCAACACTACCCAGTGCTTCAATTCCAAGACTGGCCTACTTGATTTCTGGGTCTAGTGGTGATGGCGAGATCTTGAAGAGGACCCTTAAAGCTCTTTACCACCCGTTGAACAAGTATGTGGTGCATTTAGACCTCGAAGCCCCAGCTGAGGAGAGACTGGAGTTGATGAATTTTGTCAAGAATGAGGCCTTGTTTGTGAAAGTGGGTAATGTGAGAATGATAAGGAGATCTAATTTGGTGACTTATAGAGGTCCTACTATGGTTAGTAATACCCTTCACGCAGCTGCGATTTTGTTGAAAGAAGGGAGAGAGTGGGATTGGTTTATTAACTTGAGTGCTTCTGATTATCCTCTGGTCACCCAAGATGGTATGCTTTTGGTCATATATAGAAGTTTTACTAATGTTTTACCTTCAATAAATTGAGTCTTGTATTTTTAAATATATTTATTCAAATGCCTATATTTGTGTCCTGTAAGTAGGTGATTTTGTTGGATTGCTAAATTGCTATTACTTGATTTGTTGCTTTTGGGGTTTTTAATTAGGCGTGCTAATTTTGGCTATTACTGATTGCATTATTGCATTTGATTTACTGTTTTTTTGGGCCTTATTTGATTGGTCTCAAGCTGAACCACCTAAATTAGGCTAAGGCTGCATCTAGGACTAGGAGCGTGGGAGCCATGGATTGGAAATTTGGAATTGAAATTGGACTCCACAATCCAATCCAAATTAAAGGCACAGATCCCATGCTTCTAGCTTCAGTATAACTGCTTTGCTACTAAATTTGCTTGAACGTTTGCTTGTTCATGTTATTCACTTGTTAATTTGATTTTGCACAGCAGTGAATGTTTATGGTCATTCACTTACGGCTGAATGGAGTCCACTTATTTAAATTTCTTCTTTAACTAAAATTTTGAAATGAGTTGATGCTAGTGCTTCATGTTTCACTTCTGATGGCTTTATATTTATTCATTCCCCCTTCTTATGCGTCTAACAGATATGCTTCATACTTTATCAAGTATCCCGCGAAGCCTTAATTTTATTGAGCATACAAGCGAAATTGGTTGGAAGGAGTATGTGGCTCATCTTCTCCTCTTGGTCAAAAGAATTTATCTTTTCTAAGGAATTCAGGTAGAAAGACACTTTATTATGTACAAAGATGCAAGTTGTTTATAGAACTTCATTTTATTGATCTTTTAGGTTTCAAAGAGCCAAGCCTGTCATAATTGATCCAGGGCTGTATAGCCTGCGCAAGTCGGATGTATTCTGGGTCTCTGAAACAAGGAGTGTGCCTACTGCATTCAAGCTTTTCACTGGTGAGGATTCTCATACTTGTGAATCTCATTCTTGCGCACACAAAAATGTACGGTGTTTTAAAAGATCAAACTATTAGCCCTAATATGGAAGCTTAAATTATTTAATATCAATGCAAATCAAATATGAGTTATGATTTATATAATCAGAGCAATTGAAGTTGAGATTAATGATTTAGATACCTCATGTATAGTTCAAAGAGGTAAAAATTGTTTGGAGACTCAGTTTCTTAGCAATTTATGAAAAAAATTAAAATTGTTTTATAGATGATTAATGAACACAAAATACTCCTGTTTTAAAAATAGAGTACTATTACAACCAAAACAGTACTCCAGTTCATTAAAACAGAGCCACAGAGGGAGTATAAGCTTATGAGCCACATGTGGACCTGCCATAATTATTAATTAATTTATTGAAATAATTCCCTTAATTGCTTGGCAACATGGAAGAATAATGCTAAGCCATTCTTTCTTTTAATCATTTCACTAGTTATCCCCCTCGATGGTAAATGTGACAGGTGGATTTATAACTACTACAACACTTGTACTTACCTAGCGTTATTACTGCACAATTGATGAAGATCGTAGTTAAGCGCTTACTCGGAGAATTTCTGATATTAAATGACCTCTATGTTTTGTTTACTAATTTAATTCAAGTCATTTATTTATTGGAGGGAATTTGTTCTGAACTTGTTTTCTGACAAGACTAAGCAAAAAACGTCCTCAGGTTCTGCTTGGATGATGCTCTCTCGCCCCTTTATAGAATTCTGTTTGTGGGGCTGGGACAACCTCCCAAGGAGAGTCCTAATGTACTATGCAAACTTTCTTTCATCACCCGAAGGATATTTCCACACGGTCATCTGCAACGCTGAAGAGTTCCAAAACACCACGGTTAATCATGACCTCCATTTCATATCCTGGGACAACCCTCCAAAGCAGCATCCACATTTTCTCACTGTTGAAGACTACCAGAAAATGGTAGAAAGCAATGCCCCTTTTGCCAGGAAATTTGGGAGAAATGAGCAGGCAGTTCTTGACAAGATTGATTCTGAAATTTTAGGCCGTAATGCTGATGGGTTTGTGCCAGGTGGTTGGTTTGACAAAGGAGATGTGAATGGAACAATCCCGCATTACATCCTTACAAATGTAACTGCATTGAGACCTGGTCCCGGGGCTGAAAGGCTCAGACATCTTATAACTAGTTTAGTGTCTGATAAAGATTTCCACGCTAAACATTGCGTTTAACATGTAAGCTACAGAAAATTCTGTGCAGCATAGCTTTTATCTTCTCTGTTTAATCTATGTGCTGCTGAATGCTCCCCCCTGTTGTAGGAATAATGGAGCATTACTTATAGTTATCAGGCTGCTAAGAATGCTATACGAAACTGAGATAAACTGTGGAATATATATACTTTTTCTGGGATGCTTGCTTATTGCAGCATCCTTTGTCTTTCCAACATGATAGGTTTTAGTTCAAAGGTCGTTCAGCACTTCACTGTATCAGACAAATGAAAGTGTTTTTTAATGTCATGATAAATCCATATTGACACAACAAGAGCGTCCATTTTCCTGATGTTGGAATTTATGAGTAAAGCATAAATCTTGTGTACAAAGTATGAAAATTGGGCTTATTATTTAGAAGATGCAAGGAACACAGCATTATGACTGGTATCAATTCGTTCATGTGATTCTTTACCATTCGTTCATGTGATTCTTTTTATCAAGTCGTTAATGCAAGTAAAAAAATCACATAAATCTAGACATCAAGAATGGCTACAATATGTAAATGACTATCCATACCACCTTTGAATAACTTTACTGAACAATGTACATGTCATTGCATAAAGAATCAAGCATTTCACATATTTCCTGTCCCCGTGGATGAAAAAGATCACCTGCTACAAATTCTTCAACCACTCCATCTACCTCTATAACGCTACAGCCAGGAGTTTTCTTCATTCCCGAATCCGATATCAACTTTCTCACTCCTTCTGCCTCACCTTCCCAGCCAGCTTCCCTATAGATATTATAAGATAGCACATGAGTCCCAGAATCAGCTACTCCCATGTTAGCTAGCCTTTTCCATACTCTGTCACCGATCTTGACGTTGCCATAAATTCTACAAGAACCCAGTAAAGCTCCCCAAACATTGGCATCCCCTTCACCAATCCCTCCCATCCTATCTTCTATAAAGTTCTCAGCTTCCTCTAACCTACCTGCTCTTGCCAAAAGATCAACCACACACGCATAGTGCTCATATTTAGGTTCAACCCCGTATAGGGAACCCATTTGTTCAAACAACTCGAGGCCCTCCTCAACCAACCGAGCATGTGTACAAGCGGTGAGGACAGCAACAAATGTGGTCTCGCTGGGTTGGACTTCACTCACTAACATTTTCTTGAAAAGTTCAATCGACTTTCTTGCATCCCCATTTACTGAAACCCCGGAAATTATAGCATTCCATGCTCCAGTATCTTTAGTATCAATACCTTCAAAAACTGATAAAGCAGATTCTACATAACCGCATTTTGAGTACATATCAACCAAAGCCGTGGCTAAGATTGGGTTAGAATCAAGCTTGCACCGCTTGGCATAGGAATGAATCCACAACCCTTGTGCCAACGCACCAAGACGAGCACATGCTGTTAAAACACTCACAAGAACTGACTCGTTTGGTTTTACACCCTCTTCTTGCATTAATGAATATAAACAAAGCACCTCTTTAAAGTCACTGACCCGTGAGTATGTTGCCATTATTGTGCTCCAAGAAATCACATTTCTGTCAGGCATTCCGTCAAACAATGCTCTGGCATTTCCAACATCCCCCATCTTACCATATCCATCAATCATCACTGTCCACAAAACCACATCTCTTCTCGGCATTTCATCGAACAACGTACGAGCTTTTCCCATGTCAAGATTAATCGAATAAAACTCGATAAGAGCGCTACCAACAAAAGGGTCATGACAAAACCCAAACATTACAACATGGCCATGAACTAAAGAACCAACTTTCTTACATTCCGGGGCAATTAGAATCGAGCAAGCCTTGATCAGAGGCGGAAAAGTATAGTTATTGGGCATAAGACCATTATTTAACATGTCTATATAACACAGAATAGCGGGTACAGGTGAATTTGTTTGAACGTGTCCTCGGATCATGGTATTGTACATGAAGGTATTGCGAGAATTAACGCTTCGGAAAATGGAATGCGCGTAGGAAAAGAAAGAGGCATTGTTGGAGGTTGCAGCCACGGATAGAATTGGGCCGATTGCAAATGGGTTTTCCGGTAGGTGGGATTTGAGAAGGTGAGCATGGATTTGCTTGAGCTGGTTCAGGGATTTGCAATTTTGTGAAAGATAAGCGATTGTTGTGTTGTTTGTATAGGTAATTTTAACGGTTTTTTGAATCATTTGAAGGTACGGTTAAAGATGGCGGGACATTTGTAAATGAAAATGAGGAAACACAAAGGCGGAGTATTTTCCGATAGTAGCCTAAATATCATTCAACTTAATACTTTCCATCCAAAATTTTCAACTTTTCTAGATGTGAGCCCAAGTACAAACGAGGGTTCACATACGACCGAAAGAATTGAATGACAAACAGAAAAGCTGGAAATAAAGAAACAATACCAGAGAGAATCTTTCACGTGCCCCGAGGTAGAAGACACGTGGAGGTGACTCATTTTGAGAATTGATTGAGGGATTGGATTGGTGGCTAGAAAGGCAGGACGATCTGGACATTACTCTGATGACTAAAGGTAAATTTGAAATTTCTCCAAGGACATGTGCCTAGCACATGACCACTCTCCAAAAAACCCTATAAATACCCCTTCCACTCCATTGGGAAGGGGCCTCACTTTGGACTCTTGGACCTTTTGGAAGACTAAGAGACTTGGAGATTCTCTCTCAACCCGAAGCCCTTAAGAAGGCTCTCTGAATCCTTGCTACCCTAACAAGGTTCTCGGATTCTAGGAGTTCTGCCACGTGTCATTGGAGTAATCGTTCACCTGTTCTTCTCCTCTCTTCAATCAATCAATCAATTCCGTATTTTTCGTGGATTTCTCTCCTCCTCAGCCAATACAAAACTCTAACCCTAGCAAGGTACGATTTCTTTGCCCACATTTCTTTGGCGACTTTGCTGGGGAGGTGTAGAATTCGTGAAGGGTATGCCCACAACTCGAAGTGGGAGAACAATAGGAAGAACTTCACCAACAAATAGCATTACCTCATCGGATCCAGTTCTAAGGCAAGCAAGTTAAGCTTTCCAAGGCGTGATTCTAAATATCGATCAACTCATCCTTGAAGACGCCTCGGAAGGAAGTTCAACATCACCATACATGGCTGATCAACAACCAATGAATGCCAGACAGACAGGCATGGGAAGGCCAGGTGAGGAAGGAAGTGGAGAGCAGACAAATGTTGTGCAACTGGAGATGCTCAAGGCATTGAAGGAAGCACGGGAAAGACAAGGGATGATGATGGCCAGTAGTTGATGCAGATTCCCGTTTTCAAGGCCATGTTCCCAGACAATTCACAGGGAGAATGGCAGGAGTGGAGGACAATAACAACGATAGCAACAGTAAGGAGAATCAGACTGCACCTCCATTAACAGAGAATTAGTCTGTTCCAATCATCCACTTGGAACTTCAGAACAGTGGTGACGTGCCACAACCCAGACTGGAAGTCAGCCAGCCTCAAACAAACATCATTCTGATCACTATCCCCGCATTTTCACAAGTGCAGATACCAAACATCTCAAGCCTTGTCCAAAAAACCAACCCACAAGCACAACCGATACAGAATTTACATGATGTCAGTGTACATCAACCAATTTTTGTACCATACATCACAACACCACAAAGAGTTCATACCACGAGCCAATATGTGACAAAGGATGATATGATCGATGTGATCAATCAACTTCACAGGCAGACATCCCGACCTTCGGAGTTAGACTTTACTCCACCCTACCCGACATATATTCAGAGACAACCTTACCCGACAGGGTATATCGAGCATCCCCCGCAATTTCCAAAATACAATAGGGAGAAGGGAAATGCCAGGGAACACATTGCCAGGTTCGTGGAGTCGATGTCTCAATGGTTAGGATATGATGAAATAAACAATCCCAATTTGTTGATGAGGGAATTCAACAAGATTTTGACGGATAATGCCTTCAATTGGTACCACAACTTGGAGAAGGGATCAGTCCACGATTAGGATGATCTAAAATTGCAATTTTTTAAGAAATTTTTCTATGTGCAGAAACAGGTAACCATCGTAGAGCTTATGCGATTCAAGCAAAAGCCAAACGAGGAGCTGTCAGATTACGTGGATAGGTTCAGGGCCCAAGCACAGAAGTGTGCAGAGCCGATTGAAGAAAAGAACTTGGTTAACATATGCAATAATGGTGCTTTAGACGCCTTCAAGCCCCACCTCATTACCAAGGCTTGTGATTCATTTGCGACCCTCTCATCTTTTGCACAAGACTTGGGGGGAATCATGATATTTCCCACCAGCAATGCGATGGTTACATGGAAGAGCAAGAGGACAGCAACTGTGGCTTTGGCGGATTCTCAGTCAAAACCATAAGGGAGAAGAATGAGAAATTTGAGCGAAACAGAGAAAAGCATGGGGACAAGTATACCAAAATGCCAATTTCGGAGGCTATAATATGCAGCGAGAAGGCATTCAGGAGCCTGTACGAACAATGGGTCGAGCACGGAGTGGTGAAACCTCCAAGGCCCCGGTTGGTTGTAACGGAAGAGATGAAAAGAAGACCAGATTTCTGTGTATACCACCAATACGCAGGACATTCCACTATGGACTGTTACAGTCTGCGAAGGATATACCATGAGAAGCTGACGGCCGAGGAGATTGAACTAGGAGAAGAAACATGCAACACTATCACCTATGATGCAGTCCCAGAAGTTAAGAACCCAAATACTGGCTCTACCATCGAAAAAACTCTGAACTACAGATGAATTAAAAATCCACCTAAGATGGTGGTCTACACCCAAGATGGTGGTCCACCAAAAATGGTGGTTTAAGTCCTCAGGAGTATCCCTTGCCAAGTAATTGGATGACCAAGGGAGGAGGCACAAGAATTGACGAATTAAAAAAAAATAAAAAATAAAAAATAAAAAAAAATCCACCCAAGATGGTGGTCCACTCTAAATGGTGGTCAAGTCATCGTAGACTGCACTTGCCAAGAAATTGGATGACCCAAGTGACGAGGCACCCGATTTCAAGTCCTCGTAGACTGCACTTGCCAAGAAATTGGACGAACCAAGTGACGAGGCACCCGATTCTAAGTCTTCGTAGACCGCATTTGTCAAGAAATTGGACGACCCAAGTGACGAGGCACTTGAGTGTTACACTTTATCATCAAAAGTGAATGAGACACCTGACTATAAGTCCTCGTAAGTTATACTTTCATCTTCTAAAGTAATCGAGGCACCTGACTAACAGCCCTCGAAAGTTACACTTTCAACTTCAAAAGTGATTGAGGTACCTGAGTATAAGCCTTCAACCCTAAAAGTTACACTTTATCTTTAAAAGTGGCGAACGTTATGCTTCATTCCACAAAAGCAAGAAAGTTGCACTTTATCTCTAAAAGTGACGAACATTATGCTTTCTTTGATAAAAGCAAGAAAGTTACACTTTATCTCTAAAAGTGGCGAACGTTATGCTTTCTTCGACAAAAGCAAGATTTAGTATATGAAACGTTATGCTTTCCGTTAAAAGCAATCTGATTATCAATGAATTGGCAAACTTTCACTTATGCTTGAATATTTTCTTAATTTCTTAAAAAAAGTATAAATTCAAGTGTTGGTTTGTGGAAAATATATATACTTGTTTTTGACAAAATTCATGCTTACTTGTTTATAATACCTATTGTTGTCTTGGAGTATTAATTTGAATAACTTGAGATTTAATGTTAAATATTGATTTTTAAATAATCATTCAAATTAAAGGCAATCAATAAGGATAAAAAAAAACTACCATTGGATGAATGAAATATATGTAAATGAATTTTCTGATACAGGAAATGGAAATAACTAGAAAAGTTCATGATCTAAAGAACATGACATGTCGACCTGAAGAAAGGGAAATAGCTAAAGCCTCTAAGTCAACAATGGCGGTATCCCGAGCCTTTGTATTTGAGGCTATCAGGCCTTCGAGGTCTTGGGCAGCTGACTCAATTTTCTAAAAGCTTGGTCTTCAATTTATCTATGGCATCTTGAAGTTTCTAAAGCTCTACATAAAGTAAGTCATTCTCATGATGACGTGAAGTGACTTCCGAACGAAGTGCAACAACATGATGATTGGAAATAAAGAGATCCAACCTAGCATGGAAGGGAGACATGTCCAAGGAGAGTTAGGAGATGCCACGGGAGATGGAAGGTCATTCAACCCACCCAAAGTGCTATCCACAATACCCCCCTGAGCAATCACCAACTCAGCGGAATCCTCCTTGGTAGGATGAACACCAACAATAGTCTCAGAAGGATTCCTCCTCAAAGAAGCAGGAGTCTCATTGGTACCCTCAAAACTATCATGTGGAGAAGTTATAGAAAGGCGTGAAGAGAGCGCTGCACCACCCATAGCAGGCCATCCGAGCTTACATCAGACAAAAAATCCTTAGCATCAAGACTGACATAATCATCATATGGTGAAGAAGACTCGATACAAATAGTAATATACCGGGACATCTCACAAGTAATGGAAGCCGCTGCCCCATTTGCGGTACTCACACAGAGCCCAATGGAAACATCAACATCATCTTTATCAGCATTGGTCTTCTCGATAACTTCTTGATTCTAAAGAAAAGAGAAATTTCAAGATAGGGTGAGAAGGATTAGATCGAAGATTTTACAAGATATCCCGGGAGAACTCCTCTAGGGTTCGCCCTCCTAGGGTTAGCTCCTCTAGAGATTCCCTCTCCTAGGACTTTCGTTTTTGAGGCTTGTCAAGCTCCGTGAAGCGTAGACTTCAACACTTAAATATTTTGCGCGATCATCTCACCAAAGGTGTGACTCACGCGCAAGGGGCAAAGGGGAGAAACAAATAAAAATAGGTGTCATTCGAATAAAAATAGGGTAGAGGAAGAACGAAAAAATGTGAAGAAGGAGGCCACTAGGTTTGGTCGCCCTAGGGTTTGGCCCCTAGGGTTTAGCCACCTAGGGAGCTCATTGAATCAACCGCTTAGGATGAATGCTACTTCGCCGTAAAAAAACAAAAGTTGCAGTCTTCTTTGAGAATATTTAGAGAAAAAGTCAAGATCCTGTTAAGGTGAAGTGACCTTTTTTTTAAGAATATCCGAGTCAAGATCCTTGTTAAGGTGAAATGGCCCGGAATGGATGCTTCCTCGTTGTGATGTTGCCCTTTCTTTGAGAATATCCGAGCCAAGATCCTTGTTAAGGTGAAATGGCTCGGAATAAATTCTTCCTCGTTGAGGTGTTGCCTTTTTTCTTTGAGAATATCCGAGCTAAGAACCTTGTTAAGGTGAAATGCCTCGGAATGGATGCTTCCTCCTTGCGGTATTGCCTTTTTTTTTGAGAATATTCGAGCCAAGATCCTTGTTAAGGTGAAATGGCTCGGAATGGATGCTTCCTCGTTGTGGAGTTACCTTTTCTTTGAGACTATCTGAGCCAAGATCCTTGTTAAGGTGAAATAGCTCAGAATAGATGTTTCCTCATTGCGGTGATGTGGTCCAAAAAAGAAATACTACAATTGTAATACCCGTAAAAAAATAAAAATAAAAAAATAAATAAAATAATAATAATAAAATATATTATTAAAGCTTTTAATTGGACTTTTTATAAGTCAGACTAAATTTATGTTAGTTTTCTTATGTTTGGGTTAAATTTATGTGGGCTAATTAAAAGTGATGGATTATATTATTTGATTACAAATTTGGGCCTTAATATTCATTGAACCCAATTAAAAGTTAATTAGGGTAAGACTCTCTTAATTAATAAATAGTTAGCCCTAATCTTATTTTGTTATACAATATTTTGAGGAAAATAGAGGAAGAGAGAGAGGCTGGCGGCTGAGTTGTGAGGAGAGAAGAAACAATTTCATTCTTTCTCAAGTAAGTATCTAATGATTATCAATATAGGTATGTTATAGTTTTATATTACATATATGATCACTACACCTAATGGGTTGAGCATTCTATACTTTAGAAGATTCTAAATATGTACTTTTGCATTAAAAATGATGAAAGTCTTTTATTTCTAGAAGATGTTCAACTGAATTTATAAGTAGGAATATTCATGCATGATATTCATTATATATCTATTATATACATTAATAAGGACTAAATATATATATATATATATATATATATATATCAATTTGATTGCAGCCTTACTATTCCGTAATTTCATATATATAAATGAGGACTATATATATTACTTAGTTACAGGCCTGCAGCAGTGCTGCAGGCGTTAGTTATTTTCGTTATTTATTTATTTATATATATATACATGTTTTATTTTAATAATACTTAGCCATGAAGCTTTTAAATCAGAATTTGTAATTTAAATTGAAGTTATGTTTATTAAATTGAATTAATTAATTTTGCCAACATTATTATAAAAGTTTTTAATAATAAATTTAATAGTATTATGTTATTAACGATTGGATTGTAATAAAATCTTATTAAATTGTTTAAATTGAACGGAAGGAATTTAAAGAGTTATTTTTGGAATATAAATTTTGGAGTATTAGTAATTGATAAAAGGCGATGATTAAATGCATATTAAATAGATTATGAATTATTTTGGGGATTATTAGTTTGGATTATTTTTAATTTGAGGTGAATATATTTAGGTTGTGAATAACGTTTTGTATTTGATATCGTTGACATTTGAGGGAGTCTAACGGGTGATATTTAGCTTCAGTGAATCATTTTGATACTGTATTAAGGTACGAATTTCGTACTCTTTCAGCGATACTTTGTTAAATTTGAGTTATTCGTTTTGTTTCTCGTTTCTAATTTCTGTTATTATTTCACATAATTGTTTCTTGTAAAATTGATATATTTGTTTCATTTTGGAGTTGACACATTGGACTCGTACTTGTACTCTTTGAATCAGGTTATCATGTATAGTATTTATTTTGATAATTGTAGAGCGGTACATGTTGCTATCTTCGTTTTGAGACCTTGTGACTATAATTTGATTTGGTTCAACATGTACATATAGAACCCTTTTGTTGGTATTATGTCGCATGTGTTGTGACATGGTATTTTTGTTAGAATATACCGTAGGGTATACATGAGCTATAACCACCTGTGGGGGTACCACAAGCATGTTGTCTTGGCACGAGAGGCATGACACTCTCCGTGGCGGTGTGATTAGTCCACGGCGTCTCCGTTTTAGGCTCCGGAGAAAGTGGGCCATTTGGTGTTTTGTTGTGGGAGGCGTATGGGTTAACCCTAGTTTTCTGTTTTGCGAATTTGTGATGTTATGCCAAACACACTTATCCGATTTGCATACATTTGGATTCGCGATCCAATGTGTGATTTGCATGTGTGGCATTATTTTGACTTGTCTGTGTGGCATTATTTTGGCTGCCAATGTGGCATCATTTGATTTACATGTGTGGCATTAGTTTGACTTGCCTGTGTGGCAATGTGTATTTCTGAGCTCATTTGGTATAAAATAACTCCAGCCATTTGTTTCAGCCTATTATTTTATTGGATTAGTTTTGTTGGTTTCTGTTCAGTTCAAGTCATTGAGTTAATTACTTTAGTTCGTTATTTCTTTATTCTTTTATTGGTTTCGTCAATTACGTTGATTCATATATATTCATTACGTTGATTCAGATATATTCTATTCAGATCTTTGGATATTATATTTTCGTTCTTATTTGCACTTGAGGCTTGTTCAGTATTTTGTCTCAGTTGTTTTCGTATATCAGTTGTATATGTTTTGTATATCTGTATCCGTACTGGGCAATTGGCTCATGCTATGTTTTTGTTCCGGCAGGTTTGCAGGGGTGATTCAGGGCTAGTGTGATGAGAGTTTTGCCTTTGACCATTTAGGTTGATTTGAATTTTAAGTTTTGATTATTTTGACTCAGTTTGGAGAATTGTACTTATTACTTTATTATTGGATCACCACTATTAATATTTTGAGGTTGTTAGTGCTCTGTTTATTTCTTTTGAGATTTGTTGTGCTTTGCACGTGACCTCCCTTTACTTTTCGGGAAGGGGGTGTTACAACAATGACCTGAAAAGGAAATAAACAAATGAAACAATCATGAAGAATTGACAAGCAGAAAATCAACACATTCACAATTCAAAGTGAACAATAAAGCTTCTTGGCAGCCATTTCATAAAAAGACTGATGAAAATATTTTTAATTTGTCTAGCAGCAAGGGTTGTTAGCAGTGGGGAAATTCGTCGTTCGCCTCCCTTAAAGACTTCTCATGATCAGAAAATTTCCACATATCTCTGGACTTAATTTATCACGGATTACGGTTTGTTGATTTAAGCAGACCCCAACATCAAGGCCAGTTACCATGAGATTAGGGGTTCTCAATCATCAGTGTTGACCCATGATATTTCATGTATTGGGCCGAACAGATTGGGCTGATTTATTTGGTTAATCCCGTGGGTCACCTCTGTTAGGCCCAGACAGTTAGATTAGGGTAATGTGTTATCTTTATTGGATCTTTTAAGTATTGGGCCGAATCAGTGGGCTTACCCATCCGATGGCTAAAATATCTACCTTTTGGGCTTTGACCGGTAGTGATGAACAAAGATAACAGTTGACTGTTATCCCAGCCATGCATTAATGTGGATGGGATTTCAGCCGACCGATGATTGAAAATAGTGACATGATATAGTGGGTGAGTTGTATGCAGTCGGCTGAGATCATCAGGATTAGGGGATAGTGTCAGACAGTAGTGGGTGGCACGGTAAACCGGGAATGAAAGTATATGATAGCAAGGATGTCATACAGAAAAAGGTAGCTAATATTTTTCTCTCTCAAGACATTAGATATTATTTTCCTCCATTGTTAATCTTGTGATCGCATGTACTGACTCTCACGCCGGAGCTATCCCCCGACGGTCGAAGCCGTCAAGCTTTTGGTGTTGTCATGTTTACTGTGCAGGATTGGACGTGCCTTACGTGATTGGGGCTTGTGGAAAGATCTTGGCGTTAACATTGGCGCTAGAAGGAGGGCTTTTCTAGTATTCTTAAGTTTTCAATCACAACCTGTTCAGTTATTTTACATCGGAGGTAATGGTGAGGAGTAGAACTGTTACACCGGTGGGACAGCCGATGGCTGTGAGTTCGTCTTTGCAGCATATTTCTGTCAAGGATCGTTTGGGTCCTTCAAAGAGTGCTCATGATAGCATGGCTTCCAAACACAGCTCGGAGGGTTCTCGTTCGAGAGCTCGCGGTGAGGCTAGAAGAAGGTTGGTCTTTGCTGCTGACAAAGGACGGGACCATGATCGAAGGCGAGTGGAAGGCACATCGCCTAGGACTCGACACCGAAGTGGTCAGGATGATAAGGCTGCCAAGCTGGCGAAGATGGCAGAAGATTCAGATAAGGCTTTGGAGGTTCTTTGGAAACAGAGGGAGGATATAGCTGAACAGATGCTTCGTGTGGCCGAATTGAGAGATGAGGCGTCCAGTTATGTTCAGTCTGAAAGACGTAGCAAGCCCAAGGATGTACAACAAAGAGAAGGAAAGGAGCTTGTGCACTCTGGCCATGTATCTCGGGGCCGTCCTCAGGATCGAAGGAGATCAAGAAGTAGAACTCCTGAGGTATCAAAGAAAGCACCTCACCTTATCGATTCTCGGGATCATGGTGGCAATAAACGAAGAAGTAGGTCTAGAAAGTATATACCAAAGGCTACAAAGAAGGAACATCGTCCTGAATATTCTCATCATGATGATAAGGCCCCGCGCCGAAGTAGATCCAGAAGTCCATTCAGAGCAGGGGGTACTGATGGAAGAGGTCGATCAACTCACAAGAAGAGGATTTCTCATGATAAGGAGGTCTCGTCACAGCCAGAGAGAGTGGACTTTTTGGTTAAGGAATTAAAAGAGCTTCGGAAGCAGTTGGCCGACGTGCAGTAGGTGAAAGATACCCTGGGAAAGAAGGCGTCTCCTTTTTCCTCAGATATTCTCAAAGAGAAAGCAGATCCTATCAAGAAGTTACCCCACATGGAGAGTTATGATGGATCTGGAGATCCCTACGACCATAGCCAGACATTTGATAAGCTGATGGACTATTATTACTTTACCGATGCTGCTAAGTGTCATACGTTTGTGACTACATTGAGGAAAGACGCTAGGCAGTGGATGGGTACTTTACCTTCGGATTCAGTTTTGTCGTGGTCTGAGATGTGCAACAAATTCCATGCTCGATTTGAGAGCAACAGAATGAGAGGGAAGCCTACAGGTTCTTTGGCTCAAGTTCGACAGTATTCGAATGAGACTTTGGGCCAATATGTGAAACGCTTCAGGGAGGCAGTTGGCCAGGTGACTTATCTTAATGATCTCCAGGCTGTTGGCTTGTTTCAGAATGGCTTGGATTTAGTGAAGTCTGAAAAGCTGGTGGAAAATCTGGTGTTTCATCATCCGAAGAGCTTGGCCGAAGCCTTTGATAAGGCTGAGGGCTATATTGTAGTGGAAGAAGCTATGAATAGCTTGAAGCGTCCTTCTTCGGACAGACTGAAGGAGATAGATACCAATAAGCTGAAGGCGATCAGAGGAAGGGTGGAGGGAATAATGATCGGCCAGAGGGCAGCTCAAAGAAGTATAATAACAACTGGCGTCTTGGAGGGAATCGTCCACCTGCTCCTGCCCAGAAGGTGAATAAGGTATACACCAAACTGAATACAGATAGGTCTATAATTTTGGATCAGATCAGGAACCAACCTTACTTTGAACCACCTCGTGACAACATTAAACTGGGACAGGGCAATAGCCGAAAATTTTGTGGTTATCATTAGGCAACAGGTCATGACACAAATGAATGTTGTAGTCTGAAGGACTTTGTAGAAAGGAAGTTCAGAGTGGTGTGTTGGTCTAGTATGTGGTCGGAAGGGATCATCAGCAGGAACAGTAGAATGATGATCTGACTGTTCAAGTGATTCATCCAGTTCAGCCTGTACAACCTGTTCCAAATCAGCCACCAAGGCACGTCGTTGATGTTATTACCGGGGGGACAACAGGAAAGTTGGTAGGGAAGAAGAGACGTGGATATTTGGATTCGGTTATGTCTGTGGCGGGTGTTCTCCCGAAGACTGACAGACCGTATCCAGGGACAGTCATATCTTTTACTGATGAAGATTACCCTTTAGAACCCATCGAATCCCATGAAGGAGCACTGGTGATTACTGTACAAGTGGGCTCAGTGGACATGAAGAGGATGATGATTGACAATGGGTCTTCTGTTGATATTCTGTATGCCCATGCTTATCAGAGGATGCATCTGGATGGTCGAAAGATGGAGGTCGAATAGAAAGCTCCCTTATATGGCTTCAGCGATAATCCAGGTAAAGCTGCAGGAACTATTGAGCTACCGGTTATCTTCGGCGCGGTTCCTCGACAGGTAGAAATAATGTGTAAATTTTATGTTGTGCATTTAGATTCGGCTTACAACGCCATACTGGGTAGACCTACTTTGACTGCTCTGCAAGATGTGACATAAATTCCTCACTTTAAGATCAAGTTCCCTACATCGCACGGGGTTGGAGAGGTGGTAGGGGATTTGGATCTGGCTAGACGTTGCTATCAGAATGCTGTGATTGCTTCAGGAGTAGGGGTTAGCAAACAGAAGCAGACCATGACGATAGAGGTCAAGCCCTTTACTGAAAGCAGTTCATAACCGTTGGTCATGCCAGCAGGAGAAACAGAGGAGTTCGAGCTGATTCCTGGCAAGAAGGACAAAACTGTGAAAATAGGTTCAGGTCTGTCGGAACCTCTTCGGACAAACCTTATAGAACTTCTTCGGTGTTATACATATTCGCATGGGAGCCTAAGGATATTCCTGGAGTGAGACGAAGGATTGTGGAGCATAGGCTGGATGTGGACCCTTCGAAGAAGCCAGTTCGGCAGAAAAGGTGGGTTTTTGCACCTGAACGTCAGAAAATCATTGATAATGAGATTGCAAAGTTGTTGGCTGCAGATTTCATCTTTGAGATAGGTTATCCAGAATGGATGGCTAATGTGGTGCTGGTCCAGAAGCAGAACGGGAAGTGGCGAGTTTGCATTGACTACACGGACCTGAATAAAGCTTGCCCGAAGGACTTCTATCCTCTACCTCACATTAATTAGCTCATCGATGCGACTTCGGGGTATGCGCTACTAAGTTTTATGGATGCTTTTTTCAGGTTATCACCAAATTTCTATGTGTAAAGAAGATATACCAAAGACGGCATTCATCACGCACCGTTCAGTGTATGCCTATAAGAAGATGACATTTGGCTTGATAAATATTGGAGCCACTTATCAGAGGATGATGAGCTTCGTCATCCAGAAGTAGTTGAGGAGAAACATGGAGGTGTATATGGATGACATGATAGTGAAGAGCATGATCGTTCAGAAGCACTTGGACGATTTGGTTTCGTCATCACAAATTAAGGTTAAACCCAACCAAGTGCACCTTTGGGCTTGGTGCAGGGAAGTTCCTGGGTTATCTGGTCAGTCAGAGGGGCATTGAAGCCAATCCAAAGAAGATCCAGGCTATTCTAAACATGAATACTCCTCAATCATTCAAGGATATTCAGCGTCTAATGGGAAGGATTGCAGCTTTGAGGAGATTCATGTCTAAATCAGCAGAAAGATGTTTACCGTTCTTCAACACGTTAAAAGGACCAAAGAATGCAAAGACATTTCAGTGGACTTCGGAATGTGAAGACGCCTTTCAGGGCATAAAGACGTATTTGTCTTCAGCACCTTTGCTGGTGAAGCCAGTTCCTGCTGAGCCATTATACTTGTATCTGGCAGCTAGTTCATTGGCAGTGGGAGCGGTGTTGGTTTGAGAGATTGGGGGAATGCAGCACCCAGTTTACTATGTAAGTCATGTCCTTAGGGATGCGAAAACTAGATATCCGAACATTAAAAAGTTTGCCTTTGCTTTGATAATAGCTAGTCAAAAGCTTAGACAATATTTTCAAGGTCGGCTCTTGGTGGTGTATACGGATCAGCCTCTGAAGAAGGTTATGAGCAAGCCTAAGGTTTCGGGGAGGCTCGCCGCTTGGACAATGGAGTTATCTCAATATTTTATCGAATATCACCCCCGAACCGCTATAAAAAGCCAAGCTTTGACTGATTTTATGGTAGAATGTTCCTTTTCTGAAGCTGATAACGAGTTGACGGAAGCCGAAGTGTTTGATAGAATGGTTGTGATGCTTCAGCCTAGTCAGAGTTCGTGGACATTGTATGCAGATGAGTTTTCTACTTCGGATATTAGTGGAGCAAGGATTATCTTGACGAGTTCGGAAGGATTCAAGGTACAGCAGGCCATCAGGTTTGGGTTCCGAACAACGAATAACGAGGCAGAATATGAAGCGGTGCTAGCAGAAGTTCGACTGGCGAAGAGTCTCGAAGTTCAGAAATTGATCATTTATAGTGACTCTCAGCTAGTCGTCAAGCAAGTCTCGAGGGAATATGAAGCTCGTGGTTCGAGAATGATCAAGTACCTGACAAAATTGAAAGATCGTCTTCAGTATTTCATCTCCTATGAGTTTCAAGGCGTTGAGTATAATCATAATACTATTTTCGATGCATTGTCGAAGTTGGCTACTACAGATGCTAATAATTTTGTTGGATCAGTTTATTTAGAGATTCTGCAGCAGCCTAGTATCCAGCATGAAGCGGTGATGTGCATTGAGCGTTCTAACTGTTGGCTGACCCCGTATCTAGAATATCTGCCAGATGGCGTCCTTCCTTCGGATCAGATATTGGCCAAGAAAATTAAGTACAAAAGTGCCATTTTTGTTCTTATTGATGGGGATCTTTACCGACGCGCTTTTTCGTCTCCACTGTTGAAGTGTTTGGTTCCATCCGAAGCTGAATACACTCTTCGAGAGATTCCCGAGGGTATTTGTGGCAACCACATGGCTGCTAAGTCGTTAGCCTACAAAGTACTTCGGCAAGGTTTCTATTGGCCTACCATCTTTAAGGAAGCTACCGAGTACGTGAAAAGTGCCCTAAATGTTAGTTGAATAGTCTTATCCCACATTAGCCACCAAAAGAGTTATACTCGATTCTATCTCCTATACCCTTTGCTGTCTGGGGAGAAGATATACTGGGTCCATTGCCGAAAGCTAAAGGTCAGGTCAGTTTTGTTATAGTTGCCATTGATTACATGACCAAATGGGTGGAAGCAAAGCCACTTAGACTGATAACAGAACAGAAGTGTTTGAAGTTTCTGAAGGAATTTGTAGTGTTTCGTTTCGGCATTCCGAAGGTGGTAATATCAGACAACGGACGCCAGTTTGTAGAATCAAAATTTGAAACATTTTTGAAGGAGCTGGGGGTTCAGCACAAGAAGACTTCGGTAGCTCATCCACAGTCTAACGGACAGGTTGAAGTAACCAACAAGACACTTCTGAATGGGGTCAAACGCAGATTGGATGAGGCCAAAGGGAGATGGCCCGAAGAGTTACTCAGTGTGTTATGGGCTTATCGGATTACAGCAAGGACTACTACAGGAGATTCACCTTTCAGGTTGGCTTATGGTACTGATGCCTTAGTCCCTGTTAAGATTGGATCTACCAGTCTTCGAGTTAGTCAGTTTAAAGAGATATACAATGATGAAGGGCTGAAAATCAACATGGAATTACTGGAAGAAGTCAGGGAGGTAGCATTGATAAAGCTAGTAGCCTATCAACGAAGAGTAGCTAAGCACTACAATAAAGGGGTAAAGCTTCAGAGATTTGAAGTAGGAGATTTCGTCCTTAGAGAGGTCGAAGCATTCATGCCTCAGAATCTGGTAAAGCTAATGTCGAACTGGGAAGGTCCTTACGAAATCATTGAAGTACCAAAGTCAGGGACTTATCGGTTAAGGGCATTAGATGGATCTGAAATCAAAATTACTTGGCATGCTGGTAGACTTCAAAAGTATTTTCAGTAAAGATAGAGTCAGTTTACCGGAGTCTGTAAATATTTGAATCATCATCAATAAAAGGTTCTCTTTCACAACTAATCTTCTTTTCACTGGAACAAATTTCATAGTTGAAAGGAGGTTCAGGTGGACTCGCTGACCATTCAATGGTAGCCTATTCGGCAGGTGGTCCTTATGAATTTGTTAGAATCCCGTGTGGTAAACAAATTTCATGGTTGAAAGGAGGTTCGGGTGAAATCGCAGACCATTCGATGGTAACCTATTCAGAATATGGTCCTTATGAATTTGTTAGAACCCCGTGTGGTAAACAAATTTCATGGTTGAAAGGAGGTTCGGATGGACTCGCTGACCATTCGATGGTAGCCTATTCGGCAGGTGGTCCTTATAAATTTGTTATACCCTGTGTTGTAAACAAATGTCCTTATAAAATTGTTATACCCTGCGTGGTAAACAAACTCCCGATGGTGCAAGAGGGATCGGCTGGATTAACCTTTTATATGTTCTGTCTCACACTTCGGTAACGATAAGTATTCATTACTTTATTTTTCTCAAGTGTTGAATTCGGATTACCACATTATTATTCTTAATTGCCATATGATCTACTTGTTTATTTAATAGTTTATGTAACGCCCCTAAAATAGGTCCATTCCACCCAACCTATTCTGAGTCGCCAAATACATGGTACAGAAAATAACTACAACTTCATTATCACAATTGTCGTGCAAAATATAACAACACATATGTTGTGAGCTTTGATGCAAATATATTCCAACTGTGACTCATGGCACCTTACATAAAAGTACAGTCAATAACTGTTTTACAAATTAAAATCTTCGAAAAGTGCTCAAGGAAACCTTCGTACAAGGGAGGCCATGCGTCTAGGTTGTGATAGATATCATATGTCCATAGAATTATCCTTGGTTGACCTAATAGACCCCAAAGAAAAACGAGAAGATTACTATCATATTCTTTTCAATGGTGAGTCTTCTCTTGACATATCATTATCTCCACTGTCTCTAATTGAGAATTATACTTCAACCAAACACCAAGATTATATAGGTGGTGCTCGTAGATATACTCAGCAAGTGGATGTACACAACCCTGTTGTGACGCCCCCAAAATAGGTATACAACACCCATTCTGAGTCGTCAAATATATGGTACAGAAAGCAAACTACAACTTCAATAATACAATTGTCGTGCAAAATACGACAACACATACTGTGAGTTTAAACACAAATATTATCTTCTAGACAATATCCACACTCAAATAAGTCCTCAATACAATTATTCAAACACTATTTTACAGAAATAGTGAAGACTGCTAAAACATCTTTCTAGAACTATCACTCCATACCCCGACTAGATCCTGCTATGTTCTCACCTCCTGAGAAGAAAAATGGAACAAAAAGGAAAAGGGTGAGCTCAACTAGCCCAGTAAAGAATATTATGACTAAGATAATATACTTATCATTAGTATTCAACAGGAAAAAATCTGATAGAATATAATCGACAACAAGTTTTAGATCAACAACTGCAGCGGAAACAGCAAACCATTAGAAGAGTCAAGTAGAGAATGAATTCTACTATCTTCTAAGATTTAAAAGTCCATCATCAATATTTTTAATACCTCCATTCTGACAAAAATACTGATAAAAACCTCAACATTAACTCCTCCATTTTTAACCACAAAAATATATTCCTCATTTATATCCACATAAAATAAATATTTCCTTATCATATGAATCAATAATTAATTATTCACAAATAATATTACAGAATCACATTTATGACAACCAGGCCGTTCCCAGGAAAGAGGGGGCTTTCCAATAAGGATTTCTCCTTACTGGCGCGCAATTAGATGACCAAACCTCTCCTTAGAGAGAACTTTCTAGACATTGCCAATAATGTTATCTAATAATATTATTCAAATAATATGAATTATTGATCTGATAATGGAAAATACTGTGCAGCAACAATTATTGAAACAACAATAATATAAAATATCAACGCAACAATTATTGAATCAATAAAATAAAATATTGAACAGTAACTACTGTAACAATTATTGAGTAGTGCCTTCTTACGTAAGAATCAATAATTGGTGCAATACCGTGTGCTACTGTATTTTAACCACCGAGTATTCCAACATTATTAACGATAACAACTACGCTATTATTTATAATCAACTTATACTTGTCGTTTCCTTCATCCAATCACTTTCTGTTATGGGGCCCACACAAGGCTGCGCCGTCGTACGAATATTCCCCGACAGCAAGAATATTCCACGACCAAACGAATATTCCCCGACAAAATGAATATTTTATAACCACTTGCTTATTTTGCAAAATTTGCACATTTCGCCCATAACCAAAGTATTATATCAAATTAACCCCTTATTATTCACAATAATATTTAGAGAAAATTTGATTTTATTCATTAATAAGTTGGGGTCTTACACCTGTCTTATGATGATACGAAGTTGTATGTCATTAAACATCTTGTATGATAGTGGTAAATCACCCTTCCAAAGTTGGGTTCGCCTCACCCTGTATGATTCAACAAATATAACTACTAAATGATGTATAAAATACAACATACTATTTCAAAGTTCTCAATAAAATTATTTCTATACTGTTTAGGGAGAATCTCAACAGCTATAAACCACCGTTCTATTCCCCTGTTACCCCCGCTCGACCCAACTACACTCTTATTACCTGAAAGGAATTGTGAAGCAAAAAGGAGCACAACTAGCCCAGTAAAGAATATCATGACTAAAGATAATTAAATTATCAATAGCATTCGTCACTAATAAATCAGAGATTTAGAATATATGATAAATGATAAAACTTTTCAACCATAATTGCAGCGGAACGAGCAATCCATTAGAAGAGTCAAATAGACCATAAAGTCTATTATCTTCTCCATATTAAAAATCCACCAACAATGTTTTATCCCTGTAACATCAATCAACAATTCTGGTCATCAATCATATGAATCACTCATAATCATAATTGTGGTTCTAAATTTCTCTTCTCATCCAGGACGAAGATAATTTTCATCACCTGTATTTACCTAAAACATCAAAGATCATGGTTATACCAAATCACAATTCCTGTTCATAATAATATTGATAAGTTCATCTTTGCACTACGACCAAAGATATTCGTCAACAGTTCATCTTTACACTACTGGTCAAAGATATTCAACAAAAGATCATCTTTCCACTACATGCCAAAGATATTCAACAACAGATCATCTTTGCACTACATGCCAAAGATATTCAACAACAGATCATCTTTACATTACAGACCAAAGATATTAATATCTCAAAAAAATATATAATCATTTCAGAATTTATATAAGTAATAATTATAACCATGTTGATTAATTCACCTTTGCACTTAAGCTAAAGATATTCATTTATAAATTCAATGGTCATGATCATACCAGTCAATAATTCAACTTTGCACTACTGGCCTAAGAGAACCCATAGTCACGATCATACCAATAATCTACCCATATTTACAGTCAAGTCAAAGAGAAATTTCAACACCAGGGTTATAAATATGTTATATATGACAATAAAAACAATATGATCAAAACATAGATTTAATTTCAAGAGTAAGATTCATAAATCAACGATAATTTGGTTAGAAATAGAAATCAATTTTGTCGTGAATAGTACTCGTGAATAGTAACTCGTGAATAGTAACTCGTGAATAGTAACTCGTGAATAATAACTCATGAATAGTACTCTGTATTCGTACATAGTACCGTATACGTAAATAATGTCATATACGTAAAGAGTGTCATATACATGAATAGTGCCGTATACGTGAATAGTAACTCCGACATGAAAAAGGTAGAAATTCCACAATAAAATCTATATCAATATTTCAGTATAATGATATTGAAAGAATAGCATTATTAAGAAGAAAATAACATCCCTTACTATCCTTTACTATCCCTTACTATCTCTTACAATCCCTTACCTCAAAAGAACCGTACTTTAGGCTGAAATATCAGGAATAAGGCTGAAGAAAACTTGCACTGTTGAATAAAAACTCATAAAGTATCTAAATACTCACAAAATACACTCGATAATATAGAGAGAGAGAAAGAGAGAAAACTTGTTTCTGGTGTAATTTTCAATTCTAACTCAGCACCCTATTTATAGGAAAATGTTAAAACGCCAAAGAAGACTTGACCTGCAACCTGATGGCTTTACCTGCTACTATTTCCATCCACCAAAAATCAGTCATCTTTCCCAACAACCAAAAGTGGAGCCCACACATATTTTTAATAAAAATATTTTAATTTACGAAACTTCAATAATTCATAATAAATAGCCCTTTTATCAGAAAAATACGAATTTTATGTCCATTCCACACGAAATCGAATTCTCTACAACTTTGTAGCTTTAAATTTTTCCAAATTCTAAACGAAAAATGATCGAAATCTCCATACGGACGGTTTCCAACACCTCTTAAAATTCATAACAAATCATACGTTAAATTTTAAAGGTTCAAAATTTGTGGACATCAACTCAACTTATATATGTATAACATATCCAAAAATCACAACGATCCAACGGTCAGATTAAAATTATAACTCACGCAATAGAGCTTTAAGAACACTGTTTTGATTTTTAAAACCTCCATTTCGACAAAATACTGATAAAACCCCTCAACACTAATTCCTTCATTTATAACTACATAAATAAATCCATCATTTATATTCACATCAAATAAATATTTCCTTATCATATAAATCAATAACTAATTATTCACAAATAATATTACAGAATCACAATTATGACAACCAGGCAGTTCCCAGGAAAGAGGGAGCTTTCCGATAAGGATTTTTCCTTACTAGCGCGCAATTAGGTGACCAAACCTCTCCTTAGACAGAACTTTCTAGACATTGCCAATAATGCAATCTAATAATATTATTCAAATAATATGAATTATTGATCTGATAATGCGAAATACTGTGCAGTGACAATTATTGAAACAACAATAATATAAAATATCAACGCAGCAATTATTGAATTAATAAAATAAAATATTAAACAGTAATTACTGTAACAATTATTGAGTAGTGTCTTCTTACATAAGGATCAATAATTCATCAATATTGTACAATACCGTGTGCTACTGTGCAACAACGCGTATTACTTTACTTTACCCACCGAGTATTCTAACAGTGTTAAAGATAACGATTACGCCGTTATTTATAAAATCTCAAATTTATCGTTTTCTTCATCCGACAGTTATTCTGTTATGGAACCCACAAATGGCTGCGCCGTCATACGAATATTCCCCGACAGCAAGAATATTCCACGACCAAACGAATATTTCCCGACAAAAATGAATATTTTTCGACAAAAATGAATATTTTATAACCACTTGTTTATTTTGAAAAATTTACACATTTCACCCATAACTTTAAACTTTTATCAATTTAACTATTTACTAAATAGAAAAATTGAATACTTTTATTTCATAAAATTCGGGGTCTTACAGTTTAAGTTAAGTTTAAAAGAAGCTTGTACATTTTTCAAGTTAACTAATACTGAATTATTGATAAGAAACAAAGTATACAGAAGTCATGAGAAACTAAGCTGATATTTCATTAATATTCAAATGTTTACACCAAAATATATAAATTTGTACAAAAATTCTAAGGCTGGAAAGAAGCAATCTCAAATTCAAGCATCATCCTCTCCATCTGAAGAGTCG
Organism: Panax notoginseng; assembly: GCA_016801055.1. Lineage (NCBI taxonomy): Eukaryota > Viridiplantae > Streptophyta > Magnoliopsida > Apiales > Araliaceae > Panax > Panax notoginseng. The sequence goes on from CM029012.1 coordinate 172,228,811, forward strand.
AGTAGGGCTGGATCTACCTTGACTGCTACTAGCTTTTCTTTGCCACGGCTTCGACAGATCTCATAACCCTCAGAATACAACTTCACAATTTCTCCGTTCAGTTCATCAGATTTTTGGTACTCTTCACAGATCTGCTTACGAAGCTCATCGGTTAAAGGCGGACCTAAATCCCAAAGAGCCCGGAGTTCTCTAAGTTCTTCTTCATGCTTCTGGCGCATCTTCAGATGACGTGCTTCTTTAGCCTCGCGCTTGTTGACTTTTTTGGCTAGACTCTGGTTGGATTGAACTAGAGTCTCGTTCTTTGTCATCATTATTTCATTCCTCTGGACTAAGTCCACGTTCATATTGACTATTTCTTGATGATTGGCCTTGGTCATCTTTAGCTCTTCCTTGGACGCTTTCAGTTCTTCCTTGGTTTGAGCTCAATCCTTCCGAAGGCATTCGTTATTGTACATGGCAATGTCATAGTCACTTCTCGCCTTCGCCAAAACCGATTGCAATATGGCATTCTCTCTCCTTGTAGCTTCTTCTTCGGCTTCAACTTCTTTATATCTCGGGCATAAAGGTCCAAAGATGGCATTCGTCTGCATGTTCAGTATTAACCAAATAAGTGGATACCTGAGCAGAAGACTATACAAGCAAAATATTGAAAAGTTACCTTCGCTTGGAATTTCATTCCCTCATCAATTAAATCCATGATTGAGCTGTTGCCAAATCGATGGTCGTCAGTGTCCCAGACGAAGGCATCATAGAGGTTGAAGGGGAAGTTGGCATTGAACTCAGGCCATAAAGTCGGTGACGCCATGGCATCCTTTCGAAATTCGGAAGGAGAAGGTTTTAAAGGAGAAGGCATGGGTCGTTCAGGGGTTGGTAATGGATCAGTATAAATGTTTTCGGGAGATGGGGTTCGAGCGTGAACGGGTTCACGTGGTGGCAATGGGACAAGTGTTGAGCTCGGTTGACTTTCAAAAGGTTGTTTTCTTTTTCGGGAGAGTGATGGAATGGGCTCGACCTGCTCGTCATCATCTGAAACCTGTATCTCCACAGGGGTTACTAGGGGAAGATCGGCTGAGGAAGAAGGCACCCGAAGGGCATCAGCAGAAAGAGGAGTAACTTTGGCTTTCTATTTCTTAACACGAAGGACTCGGGTCCGTTCGTTTAAAGGCATGTCAAGCAAACTTCCTCTAGAAGGTGCAGAGGCTGTGGCAGACATCGGGTCTATTTGTGTAGGGGGTGTGCACTTGAAGGGTCTGTTTTGGTGGGAATATATCTGGGCTTCCGGATAGCTCTTTTCTTTCGGCGGGGTTGAGTGGATTCTTCGGATGGTGGGAGATCATCAGTTTGTGGATCAACGGTGTGAGGTTCAGTAATTGGTATTTCAGTGTTGGAGGTATCTTCGGGTAGGACTTCCAACAGGGGAGGTTCGACAGTTGCTTCTGCAGATTTTCCAGAAAAAAGTCTTCAAAATCTCTTATGTGACAACCCCAAAATAGGTCCATTCCACCCAACCTATTCTGAGTCGCCAAATACATGGTACAGAAAACAACTACAACTTTATTACAATAATTGTCGTACAAAATACAATAACACATATGCTGTGAGTTTTGATACAAATATATACCAACTGTGACTCTCATCCCAACCTTGATTAGCACGTCACATTGACACCTTACATAAAGGTATAGTCAAAAATTATTTTAGAAATTAAAATCTATGGGAAGTGCTCAAGAAAACCTTCGTACATGGGAGACCATGCGTCTAGGTTATTATAGATATCATATGTCCACAGAATTATCCTTGGTTGACCCAATAGACCCTAAAGAAAAACAAGAAGATTACTATCATATTCTTTCTAATGGTAGGTCTTTTCTTGACATATCATTATCTCCACTGTCTCTAATTGAGAATTATACTTCAAACATACACCAAGATTATATAGGTAGTGCTCGTAAATATACACAGCAAGTGGATATGCACAACCGTGTCTTATGATGACACGAGGTTGTATGTCATTAGACATCTTGTATGATAGTGACAAAACACCCTTCCAACGTTGGGTTCGCCTCACCCTATTTGATTCACCAAATATAACTACTAAATGATGACCACCGTTCTATTCCCCTGTTACCCCCGCTCGACCCAGCTACACTCGTATTACCTGAAAGGAATTTTGAAACAGAAGGGTGAGCACAACTAGCTCAGTAAAGAATATCATAACTAAAGATAAATAAATTATCAATAGCCTTCAACAGTAATAAATCAGAGATTTAGAACATATGATAGATGATAAAAAATTTCAACCATAGTTGTAGCGGAACGAGCAATCCATTAGAAGAGTCAAATAGACCATAAAGTCTATTATCTTCTCCATGTTAAAAATCCACCAACAATGTTTTATTCCTGTAACATCAATCAAAAGTTCTAGTCCACAATCATATGAATAACTCATAATCATAATTGTGATTCTAAATTTCTCTTCGCACCCAGGACGAAGATAATTTTCTTTACCTGAAACATCAAAGATCATGGTTATACCAAATCACAGTTCCTGTTCATAATTATACTAATAACTTCATCTTTGCACTACGGGCCAAAGATATTCGTCACCAGTTCATCTTTGCACTACTGGCCAAAGATATTCAACATTAGGTCATCTTTGCACTACGGGCCAAAGATATTCATCAACAATTTATCTTTTTACTACAGGCCAAAGATATTCACCAACAGTTCATATTTGCACTACATGCCAAATATATTCATCAACAATTCATATTTGCACTATAGATCAAATATATTCATCAACAGTTCATATTTGCACTACAGGCCAAATATATTAATATCTCAAAGAAATATATAATCATTTCAGAATTTATATAAACAATAATTGTGACGCCCCCAAAATAGGTATACAACACCCATTCTGAGTCGCCAAATACATGGTACAGAAAGCAAACTACAACTTCAATAATACAATTATCGTGCAAAATACGACAACATATACTGTGAGTTTAAATACAAATATTGTGTTCTAGATAATATCCACACTCAAATAAGTCATCAATACAATTATTCAAACACTATTTTACAGAAATAGTGAGGACTGCTAAAACATCTTTCTAGAACTATCACTCCATACCCCGACTAGATCCTGCTATGTTCTCACCTCCTGAGAAGAAAAATGGAACAAAAAAGAAAAGGGCGAGCTCAACTAGCCCAGTAAAGAATATTATGACTAAGATAATATACAACAAATTATCATTAGTATTCAACAGGGAAAAATTTGATAGAATATAATCGAAAACAAGTTTTAGATCAACAACTGCAGTGAAAACAGCAAACCATTAGAAGAGTCAAGTAGAGAAAGAATTCTACTATCTTCTAAGATTTAAAAGTTCATCATCAATATTTTATCCCTGTAACATTGATTAATAATCATCTTTAACCAAATATTCATCTTTGCACTACAGGCCAAAGATATTCATTTGTATCACCAGTCGGTCATGTTCATCTTTACACCTGTTCATCTTTGTACTACGGGCCAAAGATATTTATCAGTTAATCATTCATCTTTGCACTACAAGCCAAAGATATTCAGTAGTATCATCATTTAGGACTGAGGATGATGAAAAATATTTTAAAGGAAACGAATCCAGTGAGACAGAAGGACAAATATTAGGGATTCGTATAACAGTTTATCCAAGATCAATAATACTTCATAATAATCAATTGTGAAGCAGAATTCAAAAATAAAGATCAAAACATGGATACAATCAAAGATAGTAACCATAATAGACATCTTGGACAAAAAGGGAAAATTTTATTTTTCGGTGAATAGCGTCGTATTCGTGAATAGTGCCGTATACGTGAATAGTAATCCCGACACAAAAAGTTCTAAATTTGATAAAAACTCATATCAATATTTCAGCATAACGATATTGAAGAAAATAATATCATTAAGAAGAAAATAATATCCCTTACCTCAAAATATCAGTACTTCTGGTCGAAATACCGGTATAAGGCTGAAAGAAACTTGCTCTGATAAATAGAAACTCTCAAAGTATCTAAATACTCACAAAATACACTCAACAATTATTGAATTATTGATCTGATAATGGAAAATACTGTGCAGCAACAATTATTGAAACAACAATAATATAAAATATCAACGCATCAATTATTGAATCAATAAAATAAAATATTGAACAATAACTACTGTAACAATTATTGAGTAGTACCTTCTTACGTAAGAATCAATAATTGGTGCAATACCGTGTGCTACTGTATTTTAACCACCGGGTATTCCAACAGTATTAACGGTAACAACTACGCCGTTATTTATAAACAACTTATACTTGTCGTTTTCTTCATCCAATCGCTTTCCGTTATGGGGCCCACACAAGGCTGCGTCGTCGTACGAATATTCCCCGACAGCAAGAATATTCCACGACCAACCGAATATTCACCGACCAAAAATAAATATTTTATAACCACTTGCTTATTTTGCAAAATTTGCACATTTCACCCATAACCAAAGTATTATATCAAATTAACCCCTTATTATTCACAATAATATTTAGAGAAAATTTGATTTTATTCATTAATAAGTTGGGGTCTTACAACCTCCCCTCCTTATGAAATTTCGTCCTCGAAATTGACGTACGTTCCTGATGTTTCAAAAAGGTGAGGATACCTCGCTTTCATTTCTGATTCCAACTCACAGGTCATTTCTTCAATAGCATGGTTTCTCCACAAAACCTTAACTTGTGGTATAACCTTCGTGCGTAGGACATGCTCTTTCCTATCCAAGATCTTAACAGGTACCTCCTCGTACGTTAAATCTTCAGCTATCTCGTCTGGTTCTAACTCAATAATGTGGTTCGGGTCTTTAACATATTTACGAAGCATAGATATGTGAAAAACATTATGAACACGAGACATGCTTGGAGGTAATGCGAGTCTATATGCCACATTTCCTATTCGCTCAAGAATCTCAAATGGACCAACAAATCTTGGATTGAGCTTTCCTCTCTTCCCAAATCTTGTAACTCCCTTCCATGGTGCAACACGTAACAATACATGATCCCCAATATTAAATTCCACGTCCTTCCGATGAAGATCCGCATAACTCTTTTGTCGATCCTGTGCCGTTTGTATACGTTATCGAATCGTTTGGATCTTCTCTGTAGTAATGCGTACCAACTCTGGTCCCAACAATGTTGCTTCACCCACCTCGTCTCAGCATACTGGAGAACGATATTTTCTTCCATACAACGCCTCGAATGGAGCCACACCTATGCTCACTTGATAACTGTTGTTGTAGGAGAATTCCACCAATGGTAGGTACTTATCCCAACTCCTTTTGAGATCTAGGACACAAAGTCTTAATAGATCTTCAAGAGTTTGAATAGTCCTCTCTGATTGTCCGTCCGTTTGAGGATGGTATGCCGAACTGAATCGTAAATCCGTGCCCATAGCTTTCTGCAAGCTAACCCAAAATTATGAAGTGAATCTTGGGTCACGATCCGAAACTATGGATACTGGCATGCCATGCAATCTCACAATCTCGTTCACATACATACTAGCAAGACGTTCAAGGGAATAAGTCTCACGTATCGGTAAGAAATGAGCAGACTTGGTTAATCTATCAACAATAACCCAAATCGCATCTATGCCTTGAGAAACCTTGGGAAGACCTGTAACAAAATCCATAGTAATGTGTTCCCACTTCCATTTCGGGATCTCAAGTGGTTGCAATGGACCCTTTGGCACTTGATGCTCCGCCTTTACACGTTGACAAGTTAAACACCTCGAGATAAACTCCGCGATCTCTCTTTTCATATTGCTCCACCAAAATGTATGTCGAAGATCGTGATACATTTTGGTACTCCCAGGATGGATTGCAAACGGTGTGTTGTGTGCCTCCATCATTATTCTATGCTTCAAGTCAAAATCGTTAGGAACACAAAGTCTGGAGTTGACTCGAAGTATTCCTTCTTCATCGATTCTTGCTTCTGGAATAGCACCTTCTTGCACTTTCTTCTTCATACGCATCAGCTCCATGTCCGTAGCTTGAGCAGCTTTAACTTTATCGATTAAAGTCGGTTCTACTCGTATATTTGATATCATCATGTGGGTACTTGGAGCCTTCATCTCTATCTCCATCCTTTACAAGTCATACAAAATGGGCCTTTGTGTTAACAACATTGCACTCGTACCCGCATATGATCTTCTACTCAATGCGTCAGCTACTACGTTTGCTTTTCCAGGATGATATTGGATGGTATGATCGTAATCTTTCAACAGCTCAAGCCAACGTCGTTGCCGCATGTTGAGTTCCTTTTGGGTGAAGAAATATTTGAGGCATTTATGATCCGTATAGATCTCCACTTTCTCCCCATACAAGTAGTGTCTCCAAATCTTCAACGCGAAAACGACTGCTGCCAACTCCAAATCATGAGTAGGATAATTCCTCTCATATTCTTTGAGTTGTCGCGAGGCATAGGCTATGACTTTCCCATGTTGCATGAGAACACATCCTAACCCTTTGCCTGAAGCATCTCTGTAGATAACAAATCCATCCGAACCAGATGGTATTGTCAGAACAGGTGCCGAAATGAGTTCTTGGAAACTCTTCTCGCGTTTCTCACTCCATACGAATTTTGTATCTTTCCGAGTCAACTGAGTTAACGGAGTAACGATTCGAGAAAATCCATCCACAAATCTCCGATAATAACCAGCTAAGCCCAAAAAGCTACGTACTTCGGTTACCGACTTCGGTTGCTCCCAACTTTGTATGGCTTCAATCTTCGCTGGGTCGACAGATACTCCATCTTTTGACACCACGTGCCCAAGGAATGCTACTTCCTCAAGCCAGAACTCGTATTTCTTTAATTTGGCATATAGCTTATTTTCACGAAGCCTTTGCAGTACCAGCTTCAAATGGCGTTCATGATCTTCACGGCTTTTAGAATAGATGAGGATGTCATCAATAAAGACAACAATGAACTGATCCAAATATTCTTTGAATACACGGTTCATCATATCCATGAAGGCAGCAGGAGCATCAGTCAATCCAAAAGACATGACTAAGAATTCATAATGCCCGTACCGAGTTCTGAAGGCAGTCTTTGGAATATCCTCAGTTTTAATCTTCAGCTGATGATATCCAGAACGAAGGTCGATCTTTGAAAAGAATTGTGCTCCTTGTAACTGGTCGAACAGGTCATCAATGCGAGGTAGCGGATACCTATTCTTGATGGTGACATGGTTCAATTCTCGATAGTCAATACAAAGTCGCATACTCCCGTCTTTCTTCTTTACGAATAAAACAGGAGCACCCCAAGGAGACGTACTAGGACGAATAAAACCGATGTCCAACAACTCCTGTAGTTGGACTTTTAACTCCTGAAGTTCAATAGGAGCCATTCGATATGGGTTTTAGAAATGGGCTTTGTTCTGGGTTCAAGGTCAATAAAGAATTCAACTTCACGTTCTGGGGGTAGACCATGAAGTTCTTCAGGAAATACATCGGAAAATTCTCTAACAATAGAAATATTATTCAAATCTGACTTGTCTTTGTTCAAATCCATAACATGGGCTAAGAAAGCTTGACATCCGTTTTTCAATAAACGAATAGCTTTGTGGCTTGATATGACAGTGACTGATTTTAGTGGTTTAGTAGTTTGAATTCGTATGACAGGTTGGTTAGGAATATGAAAACTAACAACCTTACGAAAACAATAAATTTTAGCATGATGAGTGGTTAACCAATCAATTCCTAAAATCACATCAAAAGCAAGTATCTTTAAAGAGATAAGATCAACAGGTAATGTGATAGTGCCAACTTGGATCATGCAAGATTTATAAACTGTAGATGTAACGAAGGTTTCACCCAATGGAGTTTCAACAGATAAGTTAAAGTCCAATTTCTCCGGAGTCAAGTTTAAACGTTGAGCACAAGCAGGAGAGATAAAAGAATGGGTAGAACCGGTATCTAGTAAAGTATAAACTTCGCAAGAATTCATGATTATCTTACCCGTGATCACCTCGTTCGAGTTTCTCGCGTTTTGACCAGTCACGACAAACGCCCTTCCAGGAACCGTTGATTTCAACTTATCCGGGACAACTTTTGGAGTCACCATCCCCGCTGAACTTGGTTTTGCTACAAAACACTCTCGAGCTATACGACCCTCCTTTCCACAGTTATAACATACCTTAGATTGTTGTGGGCAGTTTGGGCTGATATGTCCCTCTTTCCCACATTTGTAACATACGACCGGTGGTCGTTCTCCTCCCCTAGAAATAGTTGATGTTTGTGCTGACGTCTTCACGTTATCATTGTTGTACCTTCTCTTCTTGAAATCTCCTCCCGACTTGCTCCTTCTATTATCACGACCACGATTACCACCAGAGTGGTTACCGCTTTTGTCCGAATATTTTCCTCTCTGCTGGTTTTCATTGCTTCGATGACTGCCGCCACCGGTATGACCCTGGTTGTGGTCCCTCGGTTGCACATACTCATTATCTCGCTCTAATAATTGAGCCCTGTTTACAACATCTGAATATAAAGAAAATTTATGAGAGATAAGATAATGCCGAATCTCAGGTTTTAGACCTCTCAGAAACATCCTTGTCATTCGTTCCTCATTTTCGACCAAATGAGGTGCAAACCTGGATAACTCTGTAAACTTCGCCTCGTACTGGGACACCATCATGTTGTTTTGTTCCAGTCTGATAAACTCCACCTCCTTCATATGACGAATACTTTCAGGAAAGTACTTGTCATTGAACAGCTTTTAAAATGTTTCCTAGGACATGTTGAGTGCGTCAGGCTGGGTACGCTTCACAGACTCCCACCAGTAGTCTGCCTCACCGCGGAACATAAAAGTGGCGAATGGAACCTTCTGTTCCTCCGTGCATCCTAAGACATCGAATATCTTGGTAATTTGCTTGACCCACATTTTCGCCATGATCGGATCCGGCTTTTCCTTAAATTCTGGTGGTCCCAATTCTTTGAACTGCTTAGGTTTGACAAACCACGCGTTGTTATCATTTCCACCAGTATTCTACACATTCACGAGTCTCCCTCGTCTGACAAACCACGAGTCTCCCTCGTCTGATTTTGCATGAACTGCAAAAAGTTCCTAAACATTCCATCATTCATCGTTTGCTCGGTAACGTTGTTTACAGGAGGAATATTGCCTTCCTGTTGCACGTTCCCCTAGGTGGTGATCAAAGGTGTCTCCACGGTCTGATTTACTCCATTATTAACGTTCTCAGCTGTCATTCTTAAATACCGCCATAAAACAAGGGTTAATAGTCATGTCATATATTATCCCTATACTCTGACCGACCAAATAAATACCAAATAAACTTAGTCAGGTCATACTAGCGAAGGAATTTTTCGTCTCTCCCCTCCTAGTTCTTGTCTCACATCTCAGCCAGGGATAATATCCCTAAGCTCTGATACCAACTGTGACGCCCCCAAAATAGGTATACAACACCCATTCTGAGTCGCCAAATACATGGTACAGAAATCAAACTACAACTTCAATAATACAATTGTCGTGCAAAATACGACAACACATACTGTGAGTTTAAATACAAATATTGTCTTCTAGACAATATCCACACTCAAATAAGTCCTCAATACAATTATTCAAACACTATTTTACAAAAATAGTGAGGACTGCTAAAACATCTTTCTAGAACCATCACTCCATACCCCGACTAGATCCATCTATGTTCTCACCTCCTAAGAAGAAAAATAGAACAAAAAGGAAAAGGGTGAGCTCAACTAGCCCAGTAAAGAATATTATGACTAAGAAAATATACAACAAATTATCATTAGTATTCAACAGGGAAAAATCTGATAGAATATAATCGACAACAAGTTTTAGATCAACAACTGCAGCGGAAACAGCAAACTATTAGAAGAGTCAAGTAGAGAAAGAATTCTACTATCTTCTAAGATTTAAAAGTCCATCATCAATATTTTATCCTTGTAACATCGATTAATAATCATCTTTAACCAAATATTCATATTTGCACTACAGGCCAAAGATATTCATTTGTATCACCAGTCGGTCATGTTCATCTCAACACCTGTTCATCTTTGCACTACGGGCCAAAGATATTTATCAGTTAATCATTCATGTTTACACTACAGGCCAAAGATATTCAGTAGTATCATCATTTAGGACTGAGGATGATGAAAAATATTTTAAAGGAAACGAATCCAGTGAGACAGAAGGACAAATATTAGGGATTCGTATAACAGTTTATCCAAGATCAATAATACTTCATAATAATTAATTGTGAAGCAGAATTTAAAAATAAAGATCAAAACATGGATACAATCAAAGATAGTAATCATAATAGACATCTTGGACAAAAAAGAAAAATTTTATTTTTCGGTGAATAGTGCCGTATTCGTGAATAGTACCGTATACGTGAATAGTGCCGTATACGTGAATAGTAACCCCGACACAAAAAGTTTTAAATTTGATAAAAACTCATATCAATATTTCAGCATAATGATATTGAAGAAAATAATATCATTAAGAAGAAAATAATATCCCTTACCTCAAAATATCAGTACTTCTGGTCGGAATACCGGTATAAGGCTGAAAGAAACATGCTCTGATGAATAGAAACTCTCAAAGTATCTAAATACTCACAAAATACACTCAATAATCTAGAGAGAGAAAGAGAGAAAACTTGTTTCTGGTGTGATTTTCAATTCTAACTTAGCCCTCTATTTATAGGAAAATGTTAGCACGCCGAAGCAAACCCTGATGGCTTTACCTGCTACTATTCCCACCCACCACATTTGAATAAAAATCTCAGCACATTTCTTCACCAACCAAGAGTGGGGCCCACCAATTCTAGAATTTTCCATCAAAATGATAAACTCCGAAAATTTAACAATTTCTGAACCAGTCATCTCGTAAAATTCATAATAAATCATACGTTCATTTTTAACGGTTCAAAATTTGTGGACATATACTCAACTTATATATGTATAACATATCCAAAAATTACCACGATCCAACGATCGGATTAAAAATTATAACCCCCGCAAAATATCTCAAAAACCCTGATTTTTAATACCTCCATTCCGAAAAAAATACTGATAAAAACCTCAACATTAACTCCTTCATTTTTAACCACAAAAATATATCCCTCATTTATATCCACATAAAATAAATATTTTCTTATCATATGAATCAATAATTAATTATTCACAAATAATTTTACAGAATCACATTTATGACAACCAGGCCGTTCTCAGGAAAGAGGGGGCTTTCCAATAAGGATTTCTCCTTACTGGCGCGCAATTAGATGACCAAACCTCTCCTTAGACAGAATTTTCTAGACATTGCCAATAATGTTATCTAATAATATTATTCAAATAATATGAATTATTGATCTGATAATGGAAAATACTGTGCAGCAACAATTATTGAAACAACAATAATATAAAATATCAACGCAACAATTATTGAATCAATAAAATAAAATATTGAACAGTAACTACTGTAACAATTATTGAGTAGTGCCTTCTTACGTAAGAATCAATAATTAGTGCAATACCGTGTGCTACTGTATTTTAACCACCGGGTATTCTAACAGTATTAACGGTAACAACTACGCCGTTATTTATAAACAACTTATACTTGTCGTTTTCTTCATCCAATCACTTTCTGTTATGGGGTCCACACAAGGCTGCGCCGTCGTACGAATATTCCCCGATAGCAAGAATATTCCACGACCAAACGAATATTCCCCGACAAAATGAATATTTTATAACCACTTGCTTATTTTATAAAATTTACACATTTCACCCATAACCAAAGTATTATATCAAATTAACCCCTTATTATTCACAATAATATTTAAAGAAAATTTGATTTTATTCATTAATAAGTTGGGGTCTTACAATAATTATAACCATGTTGATCATTTCACCTTTGCACTTAAGCTAAAGATATTTAATTATAAATTCAATGGTCATGATCATACTAGTTAACAATTCAACTTTGTACTACTGACCAACGGGAACCCATAGTCATGATCATACCAAAAATCTACCCATCTTTACACTCAAGTCAAAGAGAAATATCATCGTTAGGGTTATACAAATGTTATATATAATATGTAAATCAATATAATCAAAACATCTATATTTAATCTCATAGTAATATTCATAAATCAACTATAATTTGGTTAGAAAAAGAAACTAATTTTGTCGTGAATAGTACCCGTGAATAGTAACTCGTGAATAGTAATCCCGACATGAAAAAGGTAGAAATTCCACAATAAAATCTAAACCAATATTTTGGTATAATGATATTGAAAGAATAACATTTCTTAAACTTATAAATAATTTATTTTAATTATTTACACTTTACTAAATAATGCATTTAATCATCCTAAAATGTCAAACTCATAAGATTTCATTACCAATAACCAAAATCCTCATCAAAAATCTGCATATACCTCATATAGGAATCTCAAGCCATAAAATCCTATTTTCTAATTTTCTTACTTCACATAACATATTTAATTCATTTACTCATAACTAGTCTGTAAGACCCCGAATTTTATGAAATAAAAGTATAAAATTTTTCTTATAATTACTATTCAGTAAATGGTTAAATTGATAAATATTAAAGTTAAGGGTGATATATGAATTTTTTTTCAAAATACACAAGTGGTTATAAAATATTCATTGTTGTCAGGGAATATTCGTTTGGTCGTAGAATATTCTTTTTGTCGGGGAATATTCGTACGACGGCGCAGCCATTTGTGGGCCCCATAATAGAATAACTGTCGGGTGAAGAAAATGACAAATTTGAGTTTTTACAAATAATGGCGTAGTTGTTACCGTTAACACTGTTGAAATACCCGGTGGTTAAAATACAGTAATACGCGTTATTGCACAGTAGCACACGGTATTGCACAGTATTTTTGAATTATTGATCCTTACGTAAGAAGACACTACTCAATAATTGTTACAGTAATTACTGTTCAATATTTTATTTTATTGATTCAATAATTGCTGCATTGATATTTTATATTATTGTTGCTCAATAATTGTCACTGCACATCATCTCCATTATCAGATCAATAATTCATATTATTTAGAATAATATTATTAGATAGCATTATAATTCCTTGTGGTTAACTCCAAAATTGATGAAATTTTTATTGAGAGTACATGTATATGATAGAAGTATACTCTGTAAATTTCAGAATTTTTGGACAAAAGTATAATTTTTGATAAATGTCTAAATATTCGGCTGTTTTGACCATATGAAAAATAGTAAATTACTTTTAAAAATTCTGAGAAAAATATATGTTCACTATGGGACTATATTATACTAAATCTCAGAAAAGAAATATTTTTGGAACTGATTTGGTATTTTTCATGAAAATGGTCTAGTTATGAGTAATGAATTAAATATATTTTATGAAGTAAGAAAATTAAAAAATAGGATTTTATGACTTGAGAATCCTATATGAGGTATATGCAGATTTTTAATGAGGGTTTTGATTATTGGTGATAAAATTTTATGAGTTTGGCATTTTAGAATGATTAAATGCATTATTTAGTAAAGTGTAAACAATTAAAATAAATTATTTATAAGCTTAAGAATTATTATTCTTTCAATATTATTATACCGAAATATTGGTATGTATTTGATTGTAGAATTTCTACCTTTTTGTGTCGGGGTTACTATTCATGAGTTAGTATTCACGAGTTACTATTTACGAGTTACTATTCATGAGTTACTATTCACGAGTTACTATTCACGATAAAATTAGTTTCTTTTTCTAACCAAATTATAGTTGATTTATGAATATTACTTTTGAGATTAAATTTATATGTTGATCATATTATTTTTATTATCATATATAACATTTTTATAAATCGACGTTGAAATTCTCTTTCACTTGAGTGTAAAGATGGGTAGATTATTGGTATGATCATGACTTCGGGTTCTCTTTAGCCAGTAGTGCAAAGTTGAATTATTGACTAGTATGATCATGACCATTGAATTTATAATTGAATATCTTCAGCTTAAGTGCAAAGGTGAAATGATCAACATAGTTATAATTATTAGTTATATAAATGATTATATATTTCTTTGAGATATTAATATCTTTGGCCTATAGTGCAAAGATGAAATATTGATGAATATCTTTGGCCTGTAGTGCAAAGATAAATTGTTGATGAATATCTTTGGCCCGTAGTACAAAGATGACATGTTGTTGAATATCTTTGGCCAGTAGTGCAAAGATGAACAGATTTTGAGATAAACATGACCAACTGGTGATACAAATGAATATCTTTGGCCGTAGTGCAAAGATGAAGTTATTAGTATGATTATGAACAGGAAATGTGATTTGGTGTAACCATGATCTTTGATGTTTCAGGTAAAGATAGGTGATGAAAATTATCTTCGTCCTGGATGAGAAGAGGAATTTAGAACTACAGTTATGATTATGAGTTATTCATATGATTGTGGACCAGAATTATTGATTGATGCTACAGGGATAAAATATTGTTGGTGGATTATTAACTTGGAGAAGATAATAGATTTTATAGTCTATTTGACTCTTCTAATGGATTGCTCGTTCTGCTGTAACTATGGTTGAAATTTTTATCATTTACCATATGTTCTAAACCTCTGATTTATTATTGATGAAGGCTATTGATAATTTAATTATCTTTAGTCATGATATTCTTTACTGAGCTAGTTGTGCTCACCCTTTTGCTTCACAATTCCTTTCAGGTAATAAGAGTGTAGCTGGGTCGAGCGAGGGTAACGGGGAAATAGAACGGTGGTCTCTAGCTGTGGATGTTCTCCCGAAGTAGTATAGAAAAGTTCATTTAGTAGTTTTATTTGGTGAATCCAATAGGGTAAGGTGTACCCAACGTTGGAAGGGTGGTTTGCCACTATCATACAAGATGTCTAACGACATACAACCTCGTGTCATCATAAGACAGGGATGTGCTCATCCACTTGCTGAGTATATATACGAAGCACTACCTATATAATCTTGGTATTTGTTTGAAGTATAATTCTCAATTAGAGACAGTAGAGATAATGATATGTCAAGAAAAGACCCACCATTTGGAAGAATATGATAGTAATCTTCTCGTTTTTCTTTGGGGTCTATTGGGTCAACCAAGGATAATTATGTGGCCATATGATATCTATCATAACCTAAATGCATGGCCTCCCATGTACGAAGGTTTTCTTGAGCACTTCCCAAAGATTCTAATTTTTAAAACAGTTTCTGACTATACCTTTATGTAAGGTGTCATTGTGAGGTGATGTCCACGGTTGGAACATGAGTCACATTTGGTATATATTTGTATCCAAACTCACAGCATATATGTTATTGTATTTTGCACGACAATTGTTGTAATAAAGTTGTAGTTGTTTTCTGTACCATGTATTTGGCGACTCAGAATAGGTTAGGTGGAATGGACTTATTTTGGGGTTGTCACATAGTCCATTTTCATGAAAAATATCAAATCAGTTTCAAAAATATTTTTTTTCTGGAATTTAGCAGAATATACTCTCATATTGAACATATATTTTCTCAAAATTTTTAAAATTCATTTACTATTTTTCATATGGCCAAAACCGCCGAATATTTAGACATTTATCATAAATTGTACTTTTATCCAAAAATTTCAAAATTCACAGAGTACACTGATATTATATAGATATACTTTCAATAAAAATTTCATCAATTTTGGAGTTAACCAAAAGGAGTTATAAGCAATTACTTTTAAAATAGTCTTTTCTCATAAAATTCATAACTCCTAATCTATACATCCAAAAATCACCATTTTCGGACACAATCAATAAAACTCATCAAAATATCATTTTAAATTTTTTCAGAATTTTCTGAAGGTCGGAAGAAGTACGAACTGAAAAACATAATAACCCTTAAAATCCCTTACCTCAAAAGAATAGTATTTCTGACTCGAATATCGGATGTAAAGCCGAGATAAACTTTCACTCTAAATACTCACAAAATACGCTTGATAATATAGAGAGAGAAAGAGAGAAAACTTATGAATTCTGGTGTAATTTTTAATTCTAACTAAGCACCCTATTTATAGAAAAATGCTTAGAACGCCAAATGAGACTAAATTAATAAAATATATTATTTCTTTTTCTTCTTCCACGCCACCTCAATTTGTCAAGCCAGCCACCAGCCATCTTTGAACCAAAAGATAGCAGCCCATGTGTTGATAACCAAGTGGGTCCCACCCATAAATTAATAAAAAATATTTAATTTTTTGAAACTTCAACAATTCATAGAAAATAGACCGTTTATCAAAAAAATACGAATTTTATATCCATTCTGCCTGAAATCAAATTCTCCACAACTTTGTAGCTTTGAGTTTTTCCAAATTCTAAACATAAAATATCCAAAATCCACAAACGGATGATTTTTAATACATCTACACCGATAAAATACTGATAAAACACCTCAACATTAATTTCTTCATTTTTATCCACATAAAAATAAATATATCCATCATTTATATCCACATAAAATAAATATTTTCTTATCATATAAATCAATAATTAATTATTCACAAATAATATTACAGAATCACAATTATGACAACCAGGCCGTTGCCAGAAAAGAGGGAGCTTTCCAATAAGGATTTCTCCTTACTGGCGCACAATTAGGTGACCAAACCTCTCCTTGACAGAACTTTCTAGACATTACCAATAATGCTATCTAATAATATTATTCAAATAATATGAATTATTGATCTGATAATAGAAAATACTGTGCAGTGATAATTATTGAAACAACAATAATATAAAATATTAACGTAGCAATTATTGAAGCAATAAAATAAAATATTGAATAATAATTACTGTAACAATTATTGAGTAGTGCCTTCTTACGTACGAATCAATAATTCAACTATACTGTGCAATACCGTGTGCTACTGTGTAACTACGCGTATTACTGTATTTTAACCACCGGGTATTCTAACAGTGTTAACGGTAACAACTACGCCGTTATTTGTAAAAACTCAATTTTGTCGTTTTCTTCATCCGATAGTTATTCTGTTATGGGGCCTACAAATGGCTGCGCCGTCGTACGAATATTCCCCGACAGAAAGAATATTCCACGACCAAACAAATATTCCTCGACAAATGAATATTTTATAACCACTTGCTTATTTTAAAAATTTTGCACATTTCACCCACAACCAAAGTATTATATCAAATTAACACCTTATTATTCACATTAATAAATAGAGGAAATTCGATTTTATTCATTAAAAAGTTGGGGTCTTACAACTTACATCTGAAGAGGTCGGCTTAATCAAAGATACTACAAAAGGCAAAAAACCACATATTAAAATCTATATCATTGAAAATTTCACGTAATTGTGCAGTAAAATGGTTCAGAACTTACATTTGTGGTCGTATAACCATGCTTGTTTAGTGAGAAGTAAGTAATTCCATTCCTCTGTCGGGAAATTCTCGAAGAGTTCTATCATTTCATTTACTCGCTCTTCAGGAATATCGCCAAAATCTGCAGAGACCTTTTCCTGAATAGACCAGTCCGGCAGAGAAGCAATTTCTGACCCCTTGATGAAGAACCATCCCTTATGCCATCCCTTGTTGCTGGAGGGGGTAGAGACCAGAGAACGTCTTTCAAAATTCTCGCCTGCCTTCGGCAATTGTTTACCCAGAACTTTAAACCCCTTTTCTCGAGTTTGGCCGACCTTGTAGACGGTGAAGAAGAAATCTAGAGTGGGTTCTACGCCTACTTCATGACAGAAGGCAATGAAGGCAAGGATATGAATGTATGAGTTCGGCACCAATTGGGTGAATCCAACACCAATAAACCCTAAGAGGGTAACAAGGAAGATATGGAGAGGGAATCGAACCCCCTTTTCAAAAAGAGTTACCGGAATGGCTGTCCAACCTTCCGGACGCTGGTACATTCGCTCATTGGACTTAGGAGATCTCACCAGATGTGTGACAACCCCAAAATAGGTCCATTCCATCCAACCTATTCTGAGTCGCCAAATATATGGTACAGAAAACAAATATAACTTTATTACAACAATTGTCGTGCAAAATACAACAACACATATGCTGTGAGTTTGGATACAAATATATACCAAATGTGACTCATGTTCCAACCGTGGACATCACCTCACAATGACACTTTACATAAAGGTATAGTCAAAAACTGTTTTAGAAATTAGAATCTTTGGAAAGTGCTCAAAAAAACCTTTGTACATGGGAGGCCATGCGTCTAGGTTATGATAGATATCATATGGCCACAGAATTATTCTTGGTTGACCCAATAGACCCCAAAGAAAAACGAGAAGATTACTATCATATTCTTTCCAATGGTGAGTCTTCTCTTGACATATCATTATCTCTACTGTCTCTAATTGAGAATTATACTTCAAACAAACACCAATATTATATAGGTAGTGCTCGTATATATACTCAGCAAGTGGATGAGCACATCCCTGTCTTATGATGACACGAGGTTGTATGTCGTTAGACATCTTGTATGATAGTGGCAAACCACCCTTCCAACGTTGGGTACACCTTACCCTATTGGATTCACCAAATAAAACTACTAAATGAACTTTTCTATACTACTTCGGGAGAACATCCACAGCTAGAGACCACCGTTCTATTTTCCCGTTACCCTCGCTCGACCCAGCTACACTTTTATTACCTGAAAGGAATTGTGAAGCAAAAGGGTGAGCACAACTAGCTCAGTAAAGAATATCATGACTAAAGATAATTAAATTATCAATAGCCTTCATCAATAATAAATCAGAGGTTTAGAACATATGGTAAATGATAAAAATTTCAACCATAGTTACAGCAGAACGAGCAATCCATTAGAAGAGTCAAATAGACTATAAAATCTATTATCTTCTCCATGTTAAAAATCCATCAACAATGTTTTATCCCTGTAACATCAATCAATAATTCTGGTCCACAATCATATGAATAACTCATAATCATAACTGTAGTTCTAAATTTCTCTTCTCATCCAGGGCGAAGATAATTTTCATCACCTATCTTTACCTGAAACATCAAAGATCATGGTTACACCAAATCACATTTCCTGTTCATAATCATACTAATAACTTCATCTTTGCACTACGGCCAAAGATATTCATTTGTATCACCAGTTGGTCATGTTTATCTCAACATATGTTCATCTTTGCACTTCTGGCCAAAGATATTCATCAATAATTCATCTTTGCACTCAAAAGAGCAGTACTTCTGATCGGTATAAGGCTGAAGGAAACTTGCACTGATGAATAAAAACTCTCAAAGTATCTAAATACTCACAAAATACACTCAATAATCTAGAGAGAGAAAGAGAGAAAACTTGTTTCTGGTGTGATTTTCAATTCTAACTTAGCCCTCTATTTATAGAAAAATTTTAGTAGGCTTGACCTGCAACCTGATGGCTTTACCTACTACTATTCCCACCCACCACATTTGAAATATAATTCAGCACATTTCTTCACCAACCACAAGTGGGGCCCACCAATTCTAGAATTTTCCACCAAAATGATAAACTCCGAAAATTCAACAATTTCTGAACCAGTTATCTCGTAAAATTCATAATAAATCATACGTTCATTTTTAACGGTTCAAAATTTGTGAACATATACTCAACTTATATATGTATAACATATCCAAAAATTACCACGATCCAACGGTCGGATTAAAAATTATAACCCCCGCAAAATATCTCAAAACCCTGATTTTTAATACCTCCATTTCGACAAAAATACGGATAAAAATCTCAACATTAACTCCTTCATTTTTTTTAACCACAAAAATATATCCCTCATTTATATCCACATAAAATAAATATTTTCTTATCATATGAATCAATAATTAATTATTCACAAATAATATTACAGAATCACATTTATGACAACCAGGCCATTCCCAGGAAAGAGGGGGCTTTCCAATAAGAATTTCTCCTTACTGGCGCGCAATTAGGTGACCAAACCTCTCCTTAGACAGAACTTTCTAGTCATTTCTAATAATGTTATCTAATAATATTATTCAAATAATATGAATTATTGATCTGATAATGGGAAATACTGTGCAGTGACAATTATTGAACAACAATAATATAAAATTTCAACGTAGCAATTATTGAATCAATAAAATAAAATATTGAACAGTAATTACTGTAACAATTATTGAGTAGTGCCTTCTTACGTAAGAATCAATAATTTCAAAAATACTATGCAATACCGTGTGCTACTGTGCAATAACGCGTATTACTGTATTTTAACCACTGGGTATTCCAACAGTGTTAACGGTAACAACTATGCCGTTATTTGTAAAAACTCAAATTTGTCGTTTTCTTCATCCGACAGTTATTCTGTTATGGGGCCCACAAATGGCTGCGCCGTCGTACGAATATTTCCCGACAGAAAGAATATTCCACAACCAAACGAATATTTCCCGACAACAATGATTATTTTATAACCACTTGCTTATTTTGAAAAAAAAACATATTTCACTCATAACTTTAAACTTTTATCAATTTAACCATTTACTGAATAGTAATTATAAGAAAAATTGAATACTTTTATTTCATAAAATTCGGGGTCTTATAAGATGGGTATCAGGGATTTGGTAACGAGTCTGAATCCTTCGTAGTTCAATCTCAGTAACAGTGGAGGGGTGTTGGCATGGGGATAGTGTTCCTTATTCCTAAAGAACTCAGGGGGGCTAGGCAAGGGTTTTGGAGGAAGAGACTTCTTACTGGGAGTAGCAGCTTTGGGATTAGAGATCAAATCCTCTTTAGTAGGGCTTGGGTTAGGTGAAACGATGGTAATGGGGGTTACACGAAGGGGAGAACCTTGGTTGGAATCTTGGGAAGCCATTGTTAGAGATTTACAAGGAAGGAGAGAACTCGATAAGGAGAGATAGAGCAAAAGGCGCCTGAAATTCAAATTGGCAAGTAAACTGTCAAATATGAGGAAAATTGCTTTTTATTCTGGCGGTTTCTCTTTCCCTTTACAAAGCTCGAGGGCGGCTAATTTAATGTTGGTAATGATAGAGAATTTAAATGGGTAGCGTCCGATTCTATCCTTGGTTTTTAATTGGGTTGGGCTTCTCAATTTGGGTTCTCGATTTTATTTTATTTCACTATATGATATTTCTCAGATATGCCTCGGTTGGTTTCGTATCGGGTCTTTAATAATCCTATCCCATCTCTTTGAATCATGGACCGTTTATAGTTTTCTATTAAACAGTCTGTTTAATAAAAAAGTAGGGGGCAATGTTGAGCCATGATATTTCATGTATTGGGCCGAACGGATTGGGCTGATTTATTTGGTTAATCCAGTGGGTCACCTCGGTTAGGCCCAGTCAGTTAGATCAGGGCAATGTATTATCTTTGTTGGATCTTTTAAGTATTGGGCCGGATCAGTGGGCTAACCCATCCGATGGCTAAAATATCTACCTTTTGGGCTTTGACCGGTAATGATGAACAAAGATAACAGTTGACTGTTATTCCTGCCATGCATTAATGTGGATGGGATTTCAGCCGGCCGGTGATGAAAAACAGTGACAAGATATGGTGGGTGATCAAGCTGCATGCAGTCGGCTGAGATTATCAGGATTAGGGGATGGTGTCAGACAGTAGTGGGTGGTACGGTAAATCGGGAATGAGAGTATATGATAGCAAAGATGTCATACAGGAAAAGGTAACTGATATTTTTCTCTCTCTCAAGACATTAGATATTATTTTCCTCCATTGTTATTCTTGTGATCGCCTGCATTGACTCTCACGCCGGAGCTATCCTCCGACAGTCGAAGCCGCCAAGCTTTTAGTATTGTCATGTTTACTGTGCAGGATTGGACGTACTTTATATGATTGGGGCTCGTGGAAAGATCTTAGCGTTAACACTCAGCAAATCATAAAGATACAAAAACCAAAAATACAGTTTGTCCAAGATAAGATGAGGAGTAGTTTATCACTCCAGCAATGGAAAATGCCACTTTACTGAGTCATCACTCCATTCAATAGTATTACTACTACTATCTTGTTTAAAGTGTTAAGGCTAATCATGAGACTAAATGACAAGAGATCAGGGAACATCAAATATATATCAGGAAAAGGACAATATGTAGAAAATAAAAAAAAATAAAAAAAAATCGTAGTGATCTCTATGCAGTGAAAAAAAAATAAAATTCGAAAATCAATTCGAAAAATCTCGTGGTATGAATCCGAAGAAACAATATGCAGTGAACTGCTTCCTGTTGCAATTCTAACCTTGCATGTCCCAGAAATGACATGACCATAAAGAACATGATACATGAACATAGAGGCCATAAGTGCTGCTGACCATCCAACTGTCTTGTGTGTTTTTATGGTCTCTGTGGGCAAGGAAATCGCGCCTTGCTCGCTTAGGGTTTCGTGTTGGCTGAGGAGGAGAGAAATCCACGAAGAATACGGAATTGATTGGTTGATTGTAGAGGGGAGAACGACAGGTGGGCGACTACTCCAACGACGCGTGGCAGAACCCCTAGAATCCGGAAACCGTGTTAGGGTTATTGGGATTCCAAGAGCCTTCTTCGGTTCTTCGAGTTGAGAGAGTGTTCGAATCTTGTTAGTGCTTTTTAGGTGGAATATCCGAGCCTTAAGCTACTAAAAGAGTCCGAGTCTTGTGTCCGGAGAGCAGTCCCCTTTCCAAATGGAATGGAAGGGGTATTTATAGGGTATTCTGGAAAGTAGTCATGTGCAAGGCACATGCCTTCAGGGAAATTTCAGAAATACCCTTTAGTCCTTAGAGTAATGCCCATATTGCCCTGTCCTTCTAGCCACCAATCCAATCCCTCAATCAATTCCCAAAATGAGCCGCCTCCACGAGCCTTCCGCCTCGGGACACGTGGAGGCTTCTCCCGGTCTAGCACATTTATTTCTGACTTTTTCATCTTCATTCCATTAGGTTATGCGAACCCTAACTTGCACATTTAATGAGGTCGTGGAACCCTAATTGTGCATTTAATTTAATTAGGTCATGTGAACCCTAATTTTGCACATGGGCCCACATTTGCCCCCTGCGCGAGAGTCGCATTTCCAAATAGATGATCGCGCAAGAACACTTTCAGCTTTTAGACGATTCTGCGTGACTTCACTTCACGGGTCTTGAAGACCATGGTCCTAGTAAAAGGAAAAATACTCGTGAGCCAAACCCTTGGATTTGTTTATTTATTTATTTTTTCTGGAAATTGAAAACAAGAAAAATAATCAAATAGCATTCAATAAATAAAAGAAATTTTTATTATTTTGGGTATACAAAATCTTTCTTTTTTTATCAAACCAAATAAAATTAAATCTCAATTTTATTTTGGAAATCAAAGACTGGATTTTATTTTGGAAATAAAATCAAATCTTTCTTTATTTTGAAAATGAAATCAAATATTTTGGATTTTGGAAATAAAATCCAATCTTTCTTTATTTTAAACCCCAAATCTTTATTTATTTGATATATATATATATATATATATATATATATATATATATATATATATGAGCCATTTTCGAAAATCTTCTCTTCTCTTTTGAATAAAATCAAGCTTTAATCTTATTCTTCTCTTGGGAATAAAATCAAGCTTTAATCTTATT
The DNA here is from genome assembly GCA_016801055.1 of Panax notoginseng. NCBI lineage: Eukaryota > Viridiplantae > Streptophyta > Magnoliopsida > Apiales > Araliaceae > Panax > Panax notoginseng. Next base: position 172,252,517 of record CM029012.1, read on the forward strand.
CTTTTCGAAAAAATATAAACTTTTTACTTATCTTTATTTTGGAGAAGTAAGAAGTCTCTATTCATAATCCCTCGCCGCATGTCTTGCTTCTGATTAGGTGAAAGATCAGTCATTCATCCCAAGCAGTTGATTCGATAGAGCAACAGGATCTCAAAGGTATGAGGGAATAATCCATATCTGTTCGAGCCCAATAGGGCCGAACCTTAGCCTCTGTTCTTCTTTTTCATCATTTTTTTTTTGAAGGAGACAACCCCCCTAGGTGGAGGCGGAACCTTATAGGGCGCCGAAGCTTAGGGCGCCGAAGCTTACGGCTCTCCGGACACAAGACTCGGACTCTTTTAGTAGCTTAAGGCTCGGATATTCCACCTAAAAAGCACTAACAAGATTCGAACACTCTCTCAACTCGAAGAACCGAAGAAGGCTCTTGGAATCCCAATAACCCTAACACGGTTTCCGGATTCTAGGGGTTCTGCCACGCGTCGTTGGAGTAGTCGCCCACCTGTCGTTCTCCCCTCTACAATCAACCAATCAATTCCGTATTCTTCGTGGATTTCTCTCCTCCTCAGCCAACACGAAACCCTAAGCGAGCAAGGCGCGATTTCCTTGCCCACATTTATTTGGCGACTCTGCTGGGGAGGTGTAGAATTCGTGAAGGGTATGCCCACAACTCGAAGTGGGAGAATTACAGGAAGAGCTGCTTCACCAACAGATAGCATTACCTCGCCGGATCCAGTTCCAAGACAAGTATCTCAAGCATTCCAAGGCGCAAACCTGGATTTTGACCAACCACTTGTTGAAGACGTTTCAGAAGAGAGTTCGACATCACCACATATGACTAATCAACAACAAACCAACGCAGGAAGGCAAGGCGAGGATGCAGGTGGAGACCAGACGAATGCTGTGCAACTGGAGATGCTCAAGGCATTGAAGGAAGCACGAGAAGGACAAGGGATGATGATGGCCATGATGCTGGAAATGCAAAGGAAGCAAGAGGAGATGGGGAACTTCCGCCAGCAGTTGATGCAGATTCCTACGTTTAAGGCCATGTTCCCAGGAAGCTCGCAGGGGGGACAGGTAGGAGTGGAAGACAACAACAATGGCAGCAACAACAAAGAGAACCAGATTGTATCGCCCTTGACGGAAAGTCAATCGGTTCCAATAATCAACTTGGAGGCCCAACACAGCGGTCACATGCCACAATATAGGTTGGAAGCAAGCCAACCTCAGACAAACATCATCCCAATTGCTCTCCCATCAATTTCACAGGTGCAAATGCCAACCATTCCAGGCGATGTCCAACGAGTGAGCCAGCAACTTCCACCAGTGCCCACTTTGCATGACGCAAGTGTGCACCAACCAATCTCTCTACCATACACACCGCCGATACCACAGTATATCTTAACACCCCAGAGAGTTCACACCATGAGCCAGTATGTGACGAAGGATGATATGATCGATGTAATCAATCAACTTCGTAGGCAGACATCTCGACCCTCGGAGTTGGACTTTACTCCGCCTTACCCAGCACACATTCGGAGGCAACCTTACCCGGTAGGATATATCGAGCATCCCCCGCAATTTCCAAAATACAACGGGGAGAAAGGAAATGCCAGGGAACATATTGCCAGGTTTGTAGAGTCGATGTCTCCGTGGCTGGGATATGATGAAGTGAACAACCACAACTTGTTGATGCGGGAATTCAACAAAACTTTGACAGATAGTGCCTTTAGTTGGTACTACAATTTGGAGAAGGGGTCAGTCCATGATTGGGATGACCTCAAATTACAATTTTTTAAGAAATTTTTCTATGTGCAGAAACAGGTAACCATTGTAGAACTCATGCGGTTCAAGCAGAAGCCAAATGAGGAGCTATCAGATTACGTTGACAGGTTCAGGGCCCAGGCACAGAAGTGTGCAGAGCCGATTGAAGAAAAGAACCTGGTCAGCATTTGCAACAATGGTGTCTTAGATTCCTTCAAGCCCCACCTCATTACCAAGGTTTGTGATTCCTTCGCGACCCTCTCAGCTTTCGCACAAGACTTGGGAGGAATCATGACACTGCCCACTAGCCATGCGACGGTTACATGGAGGGGCAAGAGAACAGCAACTGTGGCTTTGGCTGACTCTCAGTCAAAACCACAAGGGGGCAAGAGGGAGAAGCATGAGAAAAATTTTGAGCGAAGCAAAGGAAGGCCTGGAGATAAATATGCAAGAAAGTCGGTCCCGGAGGCTATCACATGCAGTGAGAAAGCATTCAGAGGCCTATACGAGCAATGGATTGAACATGGGGTGGTGAAACCCCCAAGGCCTAGATTTGCAGTGACGGAGGAGATGAAGAGAAGGCCAGACTTCTGTGTTTTCCACCAATACGCGGGACACTCAACTATGGATTGTTATAGCCTGCGTAGGATATTCCACGAGAAGTTGGCAAATGGGGAGATTGAACTGGGAAAGGAAAGCAGTGTTCATGACAAGCCACTGCCAAATCACAAGGGAAAAGAAACATGCAACACTGTTATCCACAACATAATCCCAGAAGTGGAGATGATGGTGGAAGAAAAGGAGGAGTGTGACCCAAGCCTGCAAGTGACAGCATTGATGAATGGGGCCAAATTCAGAAATTTTTTCGATCAGATAGGGTTGGCCAAGGAAGCAAGGATTGAGGCAACCAGGGCAATAATTAAGGCCGCCGAGACACAGGAGACTTGCATGGCCATAAGCAAAGGATTTGTGAAAACAATGGAGGAGGAAGCAAATAAGATATCTTTCTCTAAAGCTGATAGAGAGATAAGATACCCGCACAACAGACCACTGTATGTGACAGCGATAATCAATGGCATCGAAGTGCGGAGGGCATTCATTGACAATGGAGCATCTGTAAATATTATGCCCTACACCATGTTCAAACGGTTAGGCCTGTCAGAGAAGAAGATAGTGAAGGAACAAACAAACATTACAGGATTCGCTAACCAAAGCACGAGAACCCTGGGACATATCAAGGTAGACATGCAAGTTGGAAAAATCCGAGGGCCTGTAATGTTCCATGTTGCAGAGGTAGATGCAGCATACCATATCTTGCTGGGAAGGGCTTGGCAAAATGACTATGGGGTGGTACCCTCAGTCTTTCATCAGTGCCTGAAAGCTATCTGGAAAGGGAAAGAAGTGAAGGTACCAGCAACTCGGAATCCCTTTGGACCAGAGGAGGCACACATCACCGAAGCAACTTTCTTCGATGATGTCGCTGAAGAGGGAGAGAACCAGATCGCGAGGCCTGATTCCTTAAGACTAGCAAGCTGGAAGGAAGTGCAGGAAGATAAGTTTGTACCTGCAGAAAAAGTAAAGAAGAAGACCTCGGAACATGGAGAATGTTCCAAAGATATGAAGCCAGTCGTAGTGGACTTGGAGAAGGAAGGAAGAGAAGAGAAGAAAAGGCCAGCAAATCCTGAAGATGCCAGAAATATAATAAATGCCAAGCGGATAGCACAGTCCGAGGATGGCCAAAAGACAAAATGGGAGAGGGTTGTAAAACCCGACGGAAAGGTAGTGTTTCGATTATGACGGTGCAAGGGGGAAGAGCCCAAAGAAGCGTTCAAACCCAACAGCTCAGGAGGTGTCCCCCACTCCAGCAATAACGAAGGAGAAGAAGTTGTACAACAGAAGGTAGAACCAGCTCCAGAATGCTTTGAAGATAGGCTAAAACCTCAACAAAATGAATTAGAAGAAGTTGATTTGGCAACAGATGGAGGAACGCCGAGACCAACTTATGTCAACAAGGAGCTTGAGGCTAACCAGAAAGAGGAGCTCATACAACTACTGCGAGAGTATAAGGACGTCTTTGCTTGGAATTACGACGAGATGCCCGGAATTGACAAAGATCTTGTGGAGCACAATCTAAACATAAGTCCGGGAATGAAGCCAGTGAAGCAAGCACCTCGCAACTATGCACCCGAGGTCGAAACCCAAATAAAGGAAGAAATCAAAAAGTTACTGGAAGTAGGGTTCATCAAGCCAATCCAACATCCAACGTGGCTTTCCAGCATCGTACCGGTAAAGAAATCAAATGGACAGCTACGAATATGCGTCGATTTCAGAGACTTGAACAAGGCATGCCCGAAGGATATGTACCCATTACCCAACATAGACACCTTGGTAGATGCAACGGCTAATCATGAGATGATGTCTTTCATGGATGGGTTTGTGGGCTACAATCAGATAAAGATGTCCATAGAAGATGCAGAGTTGACAGCCTTTCGTACCCCGTTTGGGAATTTTTACTATGTAGTAATGCCATTCGGATTGAAGAATGCGGGGGCAACTTATCAGAGGGCAATGCATGCTATATTTCATGACATGATTCATGATATAGTGGAGGACTATGTGGACGATGTGGTAGTGAAATCCAAGAAGGCAACAACTCATGTGGAGGACCTGAGGAAAGTGTTTGAGCGATGCCGAAGGTATAAGTTGAGGATGAATCCGAAAAAGTGCGCCTTTGGAATGACGGCTGGAAAATTCTTGGGCTTCTTGGTGCACAACAGAGGTTTAGAAGTGGACCCAGGCAAGGCAAAAGCAGTTACAGAGATGCCCCCACCAAAGACGCAAAAGCAGTTGAAGAGCTTTCTAGGGAAGGTCTCGTACATGAGAAGATTCATGCCAGCATTAGCCGAAGTCACAGAACCTTTCGGCAAATTACTAAAAGGAAAGGCACAATGGGACTGGGGGCAAGACCAACAACAGGCCTTTGAGAAAGTAAAAAGAATTTTATCTTCGGCACAAACGATGGTAGTGCCACAAAGAGGAATGCCGTTGCAGTTGTATATCACATCTACCAAGAAGTCTATAGGAGGATTGATCACGCAAGAGGTGGATGGAGAAGAGAAACCTGTATATTACATTAGCCGGATAATCAGAGGACCGGAAACCAGGTATTCACAAGTAGAGAGGCATTGCCTAGCGTTGGTGTTCATTGCGCAGAAAATGCGACATTATTTTCTAGCGCACGAAGTAATGATTGCAACAAAAACTGATCCGATCAGATACCTATTAACTAGGCCAGCATTAGTAGGAAGACCTGCTAGATGGATGATGATTCTTTCAGAATATGACATCAAGTGTGTAACACCAAAGGCAATCCGATGTCAAGCCTTGGCAGACCTGCTAGCTCAATTTCCAAACGGAGAATATGAGCCCCCTTCTGAGGATCTTCCGGGTGGAGAAGTGGAATCAATCGACTTGATGGATGAAGATCCAGAATGGTGGAGTTTGGCTTTTGATGGATCATCTGCAGAAGGTAAAGGCGGAGCAGGAGTGGTGTTGACCACCAAAGAAGGAAATGAAATATCCTTGTCGTACAAATTGGACTTCCCTTGCACAAATAATGAAGCAGAATACGAGGCGTTCATACTAGGATTATTAGCGGCTCAAGAATTGGGAGCCAAATATCTTAAAGTAAAAGGAGATTCAAACCTTATAGTGCAGCAGATAAAAGGTCAATTCGGAGTGAAAGAACCCATCTTGGCGCCGTATCGAACTGTAGCACAAAAGGTGATGGAAGCTTACAAGAAGGTGGTGATTGAATATGTGCCAAGAGGACAGAATAAACAACCGGATGCACTAGCAACAGTAGCATCTCGAGTCTATATTCAAGGAGAAGACTTGAATGTGAAGGTAATGAAGAGAACCCTCCCAACCACGGTGCTAAACTTGTTCCCCAAAGACATGATAGACGATTGGAGATATGACATCTCCCATCAATTGCAAACTAAGGAAGGAACAATACCAATTGTAGAGCTACAAAAGTACAGCATCATCAAAGGTATCTTGTATCACAAAGAAGCAGATGGTGTATTGACACGATGCTTGGGGAAACAAGAAGCAAGTAAAGTCTTGCATCAGGTGCATGAAGAGAATTGTGGGTTTGCAGACATAGGTCTGTATCGTAGGTTGCAACGCCAAGGGTATTATTGGCCTGAAATGAAGAAGGCAGCAGATGCCCTACAACGGCACTGTGTTTCATGCCAAGAATACCCTGGGGAGGATGAATGTGCTTTCATTGATGATATAGTGGATTGGCGAATTCCTTATGTGAACTTCTTACAAAACGAGATTCTTCCAACCGAAAAGAAGGATGCAATTATAATAAAGAGGAAGTCGCAACGATTCTTCTTACAAAATGGAGAATTGTTCAGAAGAGGTTTCAATGGCAAGCCCCTACGGTGTCTAGAACTAGGCGAAGCCAGAGATTTGGTCTATCAAATGCACAAGGATGAACATCAAGGGGGAGCCAAGTTGTACAAACAACTTATCGATCATGGTTACTATTGGCCAAAGATGGAAGGAGATTGTCTAGAATTTGTCAAAAAGTGTCATATTTGTCAAATACATGGAAACCTGATACATGCTCCCGCCGTGGATTTGCGCACCTTAGCAACACCATGGCCCTTTCATACATGGGGAATGGATCTTATAGGTCCTGTACACCCTAATTCTAAGGGCAACATATGGATTTTAACTGCCACCGAGATGTACACAAAGTGGGTGGAAGCCATACCCTTGAAGAAGGCCACGGGACCAGCAGTGGCAAACTTTATCAAGGAGCACATCATTTGCCGTTTCGGGATCCCGAAGATCATTTTGTCCGACAATGGAACCCCCTTCATCAATAGAGACATCAAAAGTCTGATGGAAAGATACAGGGTGAAGCATTATAAATCATCACCCTACTACCCGAAAAGCAACGGACAAGCAGAAGCGACAAACAAAACCTTGATAAAAATCTTATCAAAAACCTTAGACGATCATCCGAAGAAATGGGCAGAACAACTACCAATAGCATTATGGGCATATCGAACTTCAAAAAGAAAGCCTACAGGCGAAACCCCATACGCTTTGGTTTATGGTGAAGAAGCTATCTTGCCCACCGAAATAGAAATACCTTCGGCTCGAATGAGACTTCGAAGCTTAGTCGAGGAAGAAAGCCGACCAGCCGCCCTAGAGGCCTTAGCTGACTTCCGAGACAAGGCTAAAGAAAAGCTTGAACGGTACCACGAAAGACTGCGACGACAATACAACACCGCGGTGGTACCACGACAAATTCTGGTGGGAGACCTGGTCCTCAAAACGGCAACTCAAGTTATGAGGGGGACCCCAACCACCAAATTTTACCCCAAATGGGAAGGCCCGTATAGGGTACGAGAGATCTCCGAAAGCGGATATTGCAAGATATCTCGTGTGGGATCAGATGCTGTCTCAGGCCCATTAAACTTGAAATGGGTAAAGAAATATTACACATGAGAAGAGCATCACAAAAGTTATACTTTCAACTTCAAAAGTAATCGAGGAACCTGACTTACAGCCCTCGAAAGTTACACTTTCAACTTCAAAAGTGATCGAGGAACCTGACTAACAGCCCTCGCAAGTTACACTTTCAACTTCAAAAGTGACTGAGGCACCTGAGTATAAGCCCTCAAACCCAAAAGTTACGCTTTATCTTTAAAAGTGAAGAATGTTATGCTTTATTCGATAAAAGCAAGAAAGTTATACTTTATCTCTAAAAAGTGGCAAACGTTTTGCTTTCTTCGATAAAAGCAAGATTTATTATATGAAACGTTATGCTTTCCGTCAAAAGCAATTTTTTAGCAATAAATTGACAAACTTTCACATATACGCGAATGTTTAATTTAAAAAAAAAAAAAGAGTATGAATTCAAGTGTTGGTTTGTGAGAAATATATGTATCTTTGACAAAATTCATGTTTTCTTATAACATCTATTGTTGTCTTGGAATATTAATTTGAATAACTTGAGATTCAATAATAAAAAATTGAGTTTTAAGGAATCATTCAAATTAAAGGCAATCAACAAAGTTAAAGAAACCACGTTCTGATAAATGAAATATGTGTGAATGAGTTTCTGAAACAGGAAATTGAAAATATAAACTACTACAATAAGTTATGATCTAAAGGCCACGACATATCAAAATGAAGAGGAGGCACAACTAAAGCTTCCAAGTCAGCAACGGCAGCATCTCGAATCTTAAGATTTGCAGCTTTCAGCTCCCTAACCTGTTGGGTAGTCGCCTCTAAGTCCCGGCACTGACGCTCTACCTCCTGAAGTTTTGCCTCTAAGTCCCGGCACTGACGCTCTACCTCCTGAAGTTTTGCTTGTAAGTCCCGACGCTGGCCTCTTAAATTTTGAGACTGGCTCTTCAATCTGTTTGCGGCATCACCAAGCTCAGAAAGCTGCACTGAAAAGGATTCATCTTCACATTTACGTACAGCAACCTCCGAACGTAGTGAAACAAGGTTAAAACTCGACTTGAGAAGATCCAACCTATCACGAAAAGGAGACATATCAACACCTACGGCTGCAAGGTCATCTACATCATCGCTAAACTTCTTCAAGTCCTCAACTCGCAAGGAATATAAAGAAAGAGTATGCAATCCAAGAATAAGGCCTGCGAGCTGATCTAGAAAGAGGGTTTGGGTGGAAGTTGTCTTAATAATCAGCCGGTCAAGAATCTGCGGGAACCGAGCTAGGAGACGCTCCAGACTTTCCTGACTAGAAGACGATATCTGGAAACCCCTCCAAGAAATAAGATCCCCACTTGGATTGAAGGAAGCTCTAGCAGGAGCTACTTTAGAGGCCACCATAGAATTTGTCGAGACCAGGGATGGAGGAGCAGAAAGATGTTGTACAGCTAAGGATTCCTCGAAGCCTTGGTCACCTGGAGGATAACCAAGGTCACTATCCGAATGGAGAACAGCAAATAACGCGAGTGCCTCAACGGGCAAAGGCAAATCTTTCATTCTCTCGTTCTGAAAACAAGATGTCAAAGCACAATACATTATAAAAAAAAAAGAGCAAATGAAATTCATCTTCAAGACAAATCACTCATGGATTAAAGAAGGATACTCACAATATAGTCAATGGAAAAGGAGTCGGGAGATGCCACAGAAAGGGGAATGTCATTCATCCCATCCAAAGTACTATTAACAATGCCCTCCCGAGCAATCACCACCTCGGTAGAATCCTTCTGGGGAGGATGAACATCACCAATAGTTTCAGAATGATTCTCCCTCGGGGAAGTAAGAGTCTCATCAACATCTTCAGACTCATCATGGGGAGGATGAATAGGAAGGTTTAAAGAAATTGCTGTATCACCCACAGCAGGACTCGAGCTTACATCAGACAAAGTATCCTTAGCATCCAGACTAACACAATCATCGCGAGGAGTAGATGACTCAATATCAACAAGGATCGGTTGGACGGGGTCACGATTAGTGGAAGCCGCCGCGGAAGCCGCCGCGAAAGCCGCCGAGGAAGCCTCATTTGAAGTACTATACATTAACCCAAGAGGAACATCATCATCATCATCATCTTCATCAACCACGGTAACCTAAAATAAAAAAATAATAATAATAATAATAATAAAGGAAATAATTACTCAATGATATGTGAAAGCAGTAATACAAGGGATGAAAGAAAATTGAGAATAGTACGACAAATTACCAAATTTCTACGACGCTTCTTAATCGGATCCTCGGCTGCCGGGATACTAGGATCAACATTATCGAGAGGGCGTTTTGCTAATGGCTTTATGATAAGCCTGATAGGAGGACGACTGACTGGAACCACGGCAGAAGCAATAGGAGGAGCTATCTCAGAATCAGTAGTAGTAGCTGCTCTCGTTTTAGAACGAGTAACTCTCATCTCCTCGGCATCAGAGGATCCCGGGGGAGGAGCTAGAGAGGACACCCGAAATGGAGCCCGTGGTGGAAGACTCCTGGAAGTAGTGGGAACCTGTGATGGAATGATCTGCTTAGGGGGAGACGACTTAGGCATCAAAATGTCACGCTCAGCCAAGCGGCTACTGGCTGGCCAAAGTGCTGAGCGAACATTGGGCTTGGGAGAGCATAGCAGCCGGCCCCATTGAAGACGTTGTGAAATAGAGACCGGCAATGAACAAATCAAGGTATCATCCTCCCATCTTTTAAGGTTGACTTGCCAGTAATTACGTTCTCCAGCGGTATATCGCCCGCTTCGGGAGTCATCTGGTATGACAAAAGGAAGGGGTCTATGGGGATCACTTGATGGCCTCGGAAATGCCCATGTAAAAGAGGAGGAAGTAGAGACGAAATTGAGAAGAACATCCTCATAATTCCCCCAGCAGAGTCGCCAAATAAATGTGGGCAAGGAAATCGCGCCTTGCTCGCTTAGGGTTTCGTGTTGGCTGAGGAGGAGAGAAATCCACGAAGAATACGGAATTGATTGGTTGATTGTAGAGGGGAGAACGACAGGTGGGCGACTACTCCAACGACGCGTGGCAGAACCCCTAGAATCCGGAAACCGTGTTAGGGTTATTGGGATTCCAAGAGCCTTCTTCGGTTCTTCGAGTTGAGAGAGTGTTCGAATCTTGTTAGTGCTTTTTAGGTGGAATATCCGAGCCTTAAGCTACTAAAAGAGTCCGAGTCTTGTGTCCGGAGAGCAGTCCCCTTTCCAAATGGAATGGAAGGGGTATTTATAGGGTATTCTGGAAAGTAGTCATGTGCAAGGCACATGCCTTCAGGGAAATTTCAGAAATACCCTTTAGTCCTTAGAGTAATGCCCATATTGCCCTGTCCTTCTAGCCACCAATCCAATCCCTCAATCAATTCCCAAAATGAGCCGCCTCCACGAGCCTTCCGCCTCGGGACACGTGGAGGCTTCTCCCGGTCTAGCACATTTATTTCTGACTTTTTCATCTTCATTCCATTAGGTTATGCGAACCCTAACTTGCACATTTAATGAGGTCGTGGAACCCTAATTGTGCATTTAATTTAATTAGGTCATGTGAACCCTAATTTTGCACATGGGCCCACAGTCTCTATGCAAGAATCAAAATGATGTGGATTGGAAAAACTTGCGTAAACGGCCTTCGGCGATTGTCAATCTGGCTGGTTCCTTTCTTGCTCAATGGCAACATGCCCAAATCCTCATAAATGGTGACCAACTCTCTGATCAAAATTTCGGCATTGTGAGCTGGTGCAAACCTGCCTGCGGTTGGCTGAAATGTAATGTAGATGAAGTTGTGTTCTCATCAGAAAGTAAGTTGGGTTTTGGCATGGTTCTTCGCAACTTTGAGGGGACGATGATAGCAGCTCGTTGTGGTTCAATTTCGAGTCCTGCAGACTCTGTTTTGGCCGAGGCAGTCAGCTTTAGGGAGGCTTTAAGTTGGCTTAAAAGACTTGGTGCTTCACAGGTAATTGTTGAATCCGACTCTTTCATGTTAATACAAGCTATTCAGGCTTCATCTTCCCCTCCGAATTATGTGGGTTTGGTGGTAAATTAATGTAAGTATTTAGTTGCTTCTATAGTCCATTGTCGCATCTATTTTGTTAAGAGGTCAGCGAATTATGTTGCACATCTCTTAGCTCGTGCTTCAGATTCTATGTCAGATGTCCAGGAATGGGACTCTATTCCCCCTCCTTTTATTTGTAATGCTCTAAGCTTTGATCTCCGGTTATGAAATTCAATTTTTCCACAAAAAAAGAAGAAGTATAGATGCATGAGTATGAGTATGATATAGTTTTTAGTTTCAAAATATAAGATTATTATTAACTTTTTGAAGTTAACTTAAGATATTTTTAACTTAAAATTGACATAAATTCTTCCACTATTTTTTGTCAATATAATGATACATATTTTAAATTATTTAAAAAGTACTACTTGTTGTAAGTTTTATTGTTTCATAATTTATAATAATTAATTCATCTTGATTTTGAGTTTGAAAATGTTTCAAATTAACTTTCAAAAGTCAATAATGATCTTATAATTTGAAATGGAAGAAGTATTTATTTGTAATAATAATATTTAATATATTTTTTGATTTTATTTTGAAAGTTCTTTTTAGTGCCTTTGTTTTAATTGACTTTTCTTTTATGCTAAACATATATATTTTGTCGAAGTTTTATTTTTTTTTTTGAACAATTGTCGAAGTTTGCTATTAAAAGAAATGTTTGTCAAGTTAATACTTTAGTCATAATTTTCTTTTATTTTGTAGTTTCCTTTTAGTTAACCTCCTCAAACAAAATTTATTGTAAATAGGGAAATTAAAATAATTATTTTTCCTTGTGTTTTCTTATCTCTAATTAATGGTATATATATGCATGTTCCATGAATTCTAACTTTTCATATGATACAAAAATACACCCATCCATGCATGCATCCAATCTTGAAACAAAAAAAGGCAGTCCTGAAGAAATTATGAATAGATAATAAATAGATAAAATTTTATTAAATTATTGTACTTGTATCACAATTAAGAAGAAATACATGCATTAAAGTTTCCTCATGCTTGCTTTGCAGTGATCAATAATGAATCTAATTTATTGATTAATTATTCTCATGGAATTTAACAACATTAATCCATGAATCTCCCTTGCTTAAACATATAGAATAATTATTTGGTTAGGCATGGACCGGGCTTGACGGTTCCAACCTCGGTTCCTTTGGCATTAGCGCAAATAGCTTTCGCCACCTTTCCAGGGACAAATAAGTTAATGTTGTCCAATGTTATTCCTATACAAGGCACCGCTTTGCTGCAAGCTATTTGCACCGCCTCCACCAATGCGGCGGTTCCGTTGAAGCCCTTGTAGGTGACATCACTTATGGCTACTCCCGTCGGCTGTTCCTTGCATTGACCCCGTACTTCGCAGTAGTTTTGGTCGATCACTATTGGGATTTCGCAATTGTTAAACTTCATGTCCTCAAATGTTATGTTCTTCACAGTTCCCTTCCCAACCTGCCATGTTTTGATCCGAGCTCCGTTTGTAGTTTCGGTGAATGAAGAATTTCTCACATGGATATTCTTTACTTCTACTTGACCACCATCCTTGCCTAAGCTTCCAATGCTGCATGTATGCCAATTGCCATGCACGCACGTACATATAATTAATTAATGGCATATAAAAAGGGGCAAAACAGAAAAGTGCCAAAATATACATTATATTTGGTCAAACTAATTTATTTTAAAATGACTTATTAAGTCTTTAAAAATCAACTTATAAATTAAAAAATAAGTAGCTCCTAAACCCTAAACAGTGGCAACTGACTTATAAATTGATTTGACCAACTTATAAGTCACTAACGAACACCCGAAAATCTTATATATATATATATATATATATATATATATATATATATATATACGTACCTTATGCCATGACCACCGGGTCCACATTCAATATTTGAAATATCAATGTCACTCGTGTGATCTCCAATAGAGATATTGTCATCACCGTTGGCTATTTTGCAGTTAGAAATAGTCATTCCGTGACAGGCTTGGATGTGAATGCCATCGGTGTTGGGGCTATCTTTGGGAGAATTGCAGTCCACATTGGTCGCATTTACCCCGTCGCATCCGTAAAACAATACATGAGTTTGGGGGCTCTGTGTAATTTTTATATTCTTTAGAGTTATCTGTTTGTTCGATTCGAACCTCAAGCTCTGCATCCATCCATCCATCCAAATATTTAAATATAAATATAATTAATTACTTTTAATATAGACTTAGTTATATTTGTACATACATAATCCATATATATAGCACTGCATCCATGCATGCACAGTGGCGGAACTAGGGGGGCGGGCGGGGCATCTGCCCCCGGTAGATAGGCGGGCCAGACAGGGGTGGGGACTGGGGCGGGGGTGGGACCGGGGGCAGGGGGGAGCCAGGCGCCGGCGTGGGTTTGAGGTCTTGTGTGGGTTTATCAATCTCGAGCCTCAAGGTGACATTATTGACATATATCTTCGTTGTGGTTGTTTACTTTTATGATGTGATGTCTTATTTCTAATTAAAAGTTGATATCCTAGTCTTCTATTGACTGAGTTAAATTTTCTAAAATTAGTGTAAAGGGATTAGCTAGCCTTACTACCCTACCAAGTCTACAAAGGTTTCTTGAGAATTAGTACGCAGAGTAATTAGAAATTTTGCAGGTTGTAAAGAAGGGTGGTAAAAGAATTAAACTGAAAATTATTATGTAATTAGGAATTTAATTGTTTAGGTTAATTGATGAAATTATGATGAAATGTTTGAATAATTGAATTGATGAATTAATGCTAAAATTATTATGAAATGTTTAAATTGATGAAATTATTGATTAGCAATTGATGTTTTTATTTATACTTGATTATTGATAAATACTTGATTGATGGTGAAGAAATTGAGAGTGATTCCGAAGTAAATAGTGATCTTGACACCTTTTTCTTTTCCTCGATTGATCTGTTTCTGCATTAAGACCAAGGACCTTAACTCCGCTAATATAATTCCTATTTTTTTCAATTTGGGTCACCCATGGACCTTAACTTCGCTTCCTCGCTGCTGCAACCTACACATCTTTGCTCCGGACCTCCGGTAATCGCCCTCAAATTTTATTCTGGTTCCGCCACTGCAGTCTGCATGCATGCTATATATCAACGTTATTTTTTAAAAAAAATACAAGTACTTACTGTTGGTGCCAGTTTGGTACAGCCCTTCTGAAACCCCATGCCAAGAGAAAATGAAAATGATGTTAGTAAATTAATTAATTACTATTTAAGTAATTCAATATATATATATATATATATATATATATATATATATATATATATGATTAATTGATTAATTAATTAAAATGGACCAGTTCTTTATGATATCTGCAAGACTGATCCCACCAACCCTTGCCCTGGCCGTCAAAGGTGCCGGTGCCTAAGCCATCAACAATGAGTCCCGTTATACCGTCAAATTTGACCCAAAATGCAGCATCAATCCCGTTCCATGCAGTAGGTGATTTTGGTGCCAAAATTGTACCCGCAATCTATATTTAATTAATTAATTAATTAATTTTCCATAGATAAAATAAACAAAATAATAATAACATGTCCAGAATTTATGAAAAACAAAAATTTACTACCTCAAAAGTGATAGTCTTGGGCTTGCATGGCCCTTTAAATATGATCTGTTTCAGCAAAAATGTATTCTTTGCAGGAACTATTATTTTACTAGATTCTGTCGTTGCACTACATGCAGCAGTCCATGCCTTCATGAATCCCTGGCAGCATAGAGAAATAAAAAATAGAAAAAATTAATTAACAATTTAGTTCTGAGATTTATTGACTGAGTGAAGGAAATTAATATATATATATATATATATATATATATATATATATATATATATATAAAATTAATGAAGTAGCTAGCTAGTTCATTAATAAAAGAATTAGATAAATAGTACGTACTTACCTGTGTACTATCAGTTTTGCCATCACCCACAGCTCCATTAGCTATCACGCTAATACCACCCGCGGCTTGGGCATTTGAATATGTAATTTGGGACGAAACTAGCCCAATTATGAATAAGAATGCTAAAATTTCCTGCAATTTATTTATTTATTTATTATGCATGAGCTAGATAAATGTGTGCGTTAATATATATCTAATCATTACTCATCGATCAGACAAATATATAAAATGAAAATTGATTCTTACCATGATGTAGGAACAGGTTTTATATAGCTAGCTAGGAATGTAGAATAATTGTGCACCTTTACTTTTCTGCAAAACAATATGTTCATGTCAAGTTTTTGAGGACTATATTTTAAAAGTGTTAATTCAGCAGAAATGGCGAGAGACAAATTAAAGAAATATTTGAATTACTATATATATATATATTATAGATGTGGAATTTATCAAAAAAATAAATAAATGGAAAGACACCTTTAACAACAAAAAGATCACAAAGAAAAAATTTACATAAACACAAAACATCTTAATGGAGATGCTTACATTGATAGGAACAATATATTAGTAAAATGACCTTCTTAATGAGAATGGTTTGATTGGGAATTAGTACTGCAAACAGGTATATATATATATAACTCGGCTCTCTCCAACGAACTGGAGGGAGCGAACTAAGAGCGAAACGGCTATAACGACGGTTTTTTCCGTCGCTATAGCATAAAAACCAGATTTCTATGCTATAGCAACGGAAAAAACCGTCACTATAGCCGGTTCGTTCTTAGTTCGTTCCTTCCAGTTCGCTGAAAAAGCAGACTATATATATATATATATATATATATATATATATATATAGAGTCCGGATCCAGTCCGGGATCCCGGACTCTATAAAATCCGGACCTTTATTTTTTATTTTTTTTTTGCTTTTTTTATTTTTGAAACAACTAAAAAAAAATTTTTTATGGAATTGAAATTTTTTCATAATACAGTGTTTTGGGTGTGATTTGGGTACGTATAACAAAACATGGTGGTACTGTCTGTGCAGACTGTACCACCATTTTTTGGTATAGGTATTCAAAACACGTCCAAAACATTGTATTATGGAAAAATTTCAGTTCCATAAAATATTAAATATTTTGTTTAAGTTATTTTAAAAAAAAAAGCAAAAAAAAAAAAAAAAGGTCCGGATTTTAAGAAAATCCGGACTCCCGGATTTGATCGCCATTCTATATATATATATATATATATATATATATATATATATATATAGATGTGGAATTTATCAAAAAAAATAAATAAATGGAAATTAGACACCCTTAACAACAAAAAGATCACAAAGAAAAAATTTACATAAACACAAAACATCTTAATGCTTATATTGATAGGAACAATTAGTAAAATGACCTTCTTAATGAGAATGGTTTGATTGGGAATTAGTACTGCAAACAGGTATTTATATATAGGTAATATTCATCTCAACCACATCCTATTTTTGGTGAAGAAATTAATTTGTGATCTTAGAAATAAAGATAGGGATAGAGGTGGAAAGTTGTTTTAGGGAAAATTTTGGATATTAGAGCATTCACAATAGTTTATTTATCTCTATCCCTTCCCTATAGTGATGTTGACTCATTCTGCAAGATAGAGATTCAATTTTAAAATTTTGGATATTAGAGCATTCACAATATTTTCTTTATCTCTATCTCTACCCTGTAGTGATGTTGATTCATTCTGCAAGATAGAGATTCATATTTTTCAATATGTACCCAACAGATTCCTTATATTTATTTCTTAAATAATGAAATTTGAAATTAAAAAGTTAAAATTTGAAAGTTCTAACAGTCAAAACATGTTTTGACCGTTGTAACTACAACCTCTTGTTTTTAATTATAAAATTGCTATTAATTTATTAATTTTTTTAAAGTAAATATTTGATATTTTTAAATTTAATCAATACATATTGTAACTTATTTAGAAAAAAAATACTACTACAATTTTTTGCAAAATTATTAAGTTTAAGAATACATCAAATTGACTTATAAAAATTAATAATAATCTTATAATTTATAAAAAAGAGTATAATTTATCAATTGTATTCCACTGTAAAATAACTTTTATTTTGTTTTAAATTTTAAGTAATTTATGGAGTGAGTATTGAATGAATTGTAGCTGCAAATGTACATAGGATCAATATTAACTTTTAAAAAGTTAATTTGTGATATTTTTAAATTTAAATTTAATATGATTCATTTAAATTTTGAAAATAATAAATTTTATAATTAATAGTACTTTTATAATATTTATAATTATACTGACATGAATTAAATAAATTTATTTCAATTTTAAATTTGAATACGTTTGAAATTAATTTTTAAAAAATAAGTCAATATTAATTTTATAATTTGAAAATGAAGATGAGTTGGATAATGATTGATGAGTTATCCGCTTAAATAAGGATGTGAAATGTCATTTTACATACATAGAGAACGATCTTTTGACTTAGTCATCCTGAGGAGTAAAATCCTATATAGAGATTGAAATATAGAATTAAATAAGGATAAGGAAACTGTTGGTTAATAATTTGTTGATATTGTGACATCCCCAAATCCAGATACTCGAATTTCTCACAGATTTTGTGACGCCCCCAAAATAGGTATACATGACAACCCATTCAGAGTCGCCAGATACACGATATAGAATTCAAATACAAACTTCATTTATATAACTGTTGAACTGTCGTGCAAAATACGATAACACATAAGCTGTGAGTTTCAATAGAAATAACAGTATTCACACTGCAAACCGATGATACTTTACATAAAAGTACAGTCGATAACTGTTTTAGGAATTAAAATTTTTAGAAAATGCTCAAGGAATCCTTCATACATGGGAGGCCATGCATCTAAGTTATAATAGATATCATATATGATAGTGGAAACACGCCCTTTAAGCTCTTAGTACATTTCTGTCCTCATTTTAATGGGGTGAATTTTTGACGCTTCCAAAGTTGGGTTCTCATTAGCCTATTGTTGTTCACCAAAATTAATTATTAAGTGACGTATAATATACGACACACCCATCTTAGGTCTTTAATACAATTATATATTGCATGTCATGCAGTTTTATAATGTATTGAGAAACTTCCACAATCTCGGACCATAACAATATTCTCCTGTTATCCCCGCTCGACCTTACTACACTCTTAATACCTGAAAGGAATTGTGAAGTAAAAGGGTGAGCACAAATAGCCTAGTAAAGAATATTATGACTAAGATAATTAATTTATCAATAGCCTTCATCAGTACTAAATCAGATATTTAGAACATATAGTAGATGATAAAAGTTTTCAACCATAATCGCAGCGGAATCAACAATCCATTAGAAGAGTCAAATAGAACACAATGTCTATTATCCTCTCCAAATTAAAAGTCCATCATTAATATTTCATTACTGTAATACCCATCAACAATTCTTTGTTGTACCCAAGACAAAGAGAACTTTAATCACCTGAACCACCAAAGATTATAGCTAAATTCATAATTCATGTTTATAATCATGTAAATAAACAATTTCTCCTTACCACAAAGGCTTAATAGAACGTTCACTCAATATCTTTACCTCAAAGGCTAAAGACGTTCAAATGTAATAACAATGATCATACCAATCAATTGTCTATCTTTGCACTACGAGCCAAAGATATTCAACTATAAAACCAATGGTCATGATCATACCAATCAATTTTCTGTCAGTGCACTACGGCCAAAGACATTCAACTGTAAGACCAATGGTCATGATCTTACCAAACACATCATCGAATTATCCATGTACTACAGGCCAAGGATATTCGTTAGTATCACTAGTGGTCATGATTATGTCAAACACTTATATATCTTTGTACTAAGGGCCAATGTGGATTTTTACCACATCATTTGTAACATTACATGTCATGATTATCTCAATACATAATTTCTGGTCATAATCATACCGATCAACAGTCTATCTATGCACTATGGGCCAAAGATGACTTTCATTACAATATAAACATGAGGATGCTGATAATGATATAAGCATTCAATTAAATGAGATCAAGGATAAATTTTAAAGATTTATAATTCAACTTATTCAGAGTTTAAGAATGTCCAAATTGTCAACATGATACTACTTTGTGGAGTAAAATTCAAGAATAATATTCATGTATCAAAAATAATTTGAACACAAAAGAAATTAATTTTTGTTGTGAATATTACCCAGGGTGAATAGTATCCGAGTGAATAGTTCTTCGTGAATAGTACTTTATGAATAGTACCCCTGAATAGTACTTCGTGAATAGTGTCGTACGTATGAATAGTACCCATGAATAGTACTCCGATATGAAAAGATTAAAATTTAACAAGAATGATCAGAAAAATATTTCAGTGAAACGATACTAGATGAAACGCAAATTTCAAGAATATTCTACTAATTTCAAGGAGTATAGAAGCAATACTTATGAACATAAGTGTAGAATTAAGAATATGAAACGAAATAATATTACTTATGTAGTATAGAAGAAAATATTATTTCTTACGAATATTGAATTAAAATAATGTCTCTTACAACTGTTAAACGAAAATAATATTCTTTATGAATATTGAACGAAGATAATATTCCTTACGAATATTGAACGAAAATAATATTCCTTACGAATATTGAACGAAAATAAAATTATTTAAATTATTTAAAAAGTATTACTTGTTGTAAGTTTGATTGTTTCATAATTTATAATAATTAATTCATCTTGATTTTGAGTTTGAAAATGTTTCAAATTAACTTTCATCTTAATTTGAAACGAAAGAAGTATTTATTTGTAATATTAATATTTATTATATTTTTTGGGGTTTTATTTTGAAAGTTCTTTGTAATGCCTTTGTTTTCATTGACTTTTCTTTAATGCTAAACATATATATGTTGTCGAAGATTTTTTTTGAACAATTGTCGAAGTTTGCTATTAAAAGAAATGTTTGTCAAGTTAATACTTTAGTCATTTTCTTTTATTTTGTAGTTTCCTTTTAGTTAACCTCCTCAAACAAAATTTATAGTAAATAGGGAAATTAAAATAATTATTTTTCCTTGTGTTTTCTTATCTCTAATTAATGGTAAACAAGTATATATATACATGTTCCATGAATTTTGTGGGTGCAAGGAAATCGTGCATTGCCAGTTAGGATTTCGTGTTGGCTGAGGAGGAGAGAAATCTACGAAGAGCACGGAATTGATTGATTGATTGAAGAAGGGAGAATGACAGGTGGACGATTATTCCAATGACGCGCGGCAGAACCCCTAAAATCCGAAAACCTTATTAGGGTTATTGGAATTCCAAGAGCCTTCTTCTTGAGTCCTTCCACTCCTAGAATCTGAAAACCTTATTAGGGTTCTTGGGATTCCAAGAGTCTTATTGAGTGTTGAGAGAGAATGTCCAAGATTCCTTGATCTTCCAAGAGTCCAAGTCTTGAGTCTGAAAAGAGGTCCCCTTCCCATATTTATAGGGTTCTCTGGAAAGTAGGCATGTGCAAGACACATGCTTTCAGAAAAAATTCAGAAATACCCTTTAGTCATTAGAATAATGCCCATATTGTCATGTCCTTCTAGCCACCAATCCAATCCCTCAATTAATTCCCAAAACGAGCCGCCTCCACGTGTCTTCTGCCTCGGGACATGTGGAGGCTTCTCCCGGGTCTAGCACATTTATTTATGACTTTTTCATCTTCATTTCATTAGGTTATGCGAACCCTAATTTGCACATTTAATGAGGTCGTGGAACCCTAATTGTGCATTTAATTTAATTAGGTCACGTGAACCCTAATTTTGCATCTGAGCCCACAAATTCTAACTTTTCATATGATATCCAATCTTGAAACAAAAAAAGGCAGTCATGAAGAAATGAATAGATAAAATTTTATTAAATTATTGTACTTATATCACAATTAAGAAGAAATACATGCATATATTAAAGTTTCCTCATGCTTGCTTTGCAGTGATCAATAATGAATCTAATTTATTGATTAATTATTCTCATGGAATTTAACAACATTAATCCATGACTCTCGATCCCTTGCTTAAACTACCCCTACTTGGGCCTCTGGCTACCTCATTAATTACCTTAATTAATTAAGGTAATAGAGCTAGGTGCTTTTCAAAAACAAAACAAAACAAAAAGTGTTTGATATTTTCGCCTGCGCGCATTCATGCTTGCAGCTTTTCTATACTAATTAAATTGCAGCAGCTAGCCAGCTAAGCTAGCAATTAATTGCGCATGCAGTGAATTAACATATACTAGAATAATTATTTGGTCAGGCATGGACCGGGCTTGACGGTTCCAACCTCGGTTCCTTTGGCATTAGAGCAAATAGCTTTTGCCACCTTTCCAGGGACAGATAAGTTAATGTTGTCCAATGTTATTCCTGCACAAGGCACCGCTTTGCTGCAAGCTATTTGCACCGTCTCCACCAATGCGGCGGTTCCTTTGAAGCCCTTGAAGGTGACATCACTTATGGCTACTCCCGTCGGCAGTTCCTTGCATTGACCCCGTACTTCGCAGTAGTTTTGGTCGATCACTATTGGGCTTTCGCAATTGTTAAACGTCATGTCCTCAAATGTTATGTTCTTCACAGTTCCCTTCCCGACCTGCCATGTTTTGATCCGAGCTCCGTTTGTAGTTTCGGTGAATGAAGCATTTCTCACATGGATATTCTTTACTTCTACTTGACCACCATCCTTGCCTAAGCTTCCAATGCTGCATGCATGCCAATTGCCATGCACGCACGTACGTATTAATGGCATATATGTTAGTTAATTAATACTATACATGCATGCATATATGTAACTACGTACGTAGGTTAACATAATTTTATATATATATATATATATATATATATATATATATATATATATATATAGTGCATTTTCGGGAACTACTTATTTTAAATGACTTAATTATAAGTAAAAATACAATTTGACTTATAAATTATTTTAAGTTGTGACTAATAAGTAAAAGTGTTTGGCATCAATTTGATTTAAAAGTCAAAAATTAAGTTAGAACAAGTTATAAAAGTATTCGTCTCATCATGACTTATAAGTTAAAATAATGTAAAGATTACTAAAAAGGGACATTAATAAAAAGAGGGGCAAAACAAAAGAGGGACAAAATATACATTACATTTGGTCAAACTAATTTATTTTAAAATGACTTATTAAGCCCTTAAAAACTAACTTATAAGTTAAAAAATAAGTAGATTCTAAACACTCAAACAATGACAAATGACTTATAAATTGATTTGACTAACTTATAAATCAAACATCCTCTAAGGAAGTCTTACATATATATATATATATATATATATATATATATACAAAAGAAAGAGATCGAATCAATATATATATATATATCCGTACGTACCTTATGCCATGACCACCGGGTCCACATACAATATTTGTAATATCAAGGTCACTCGTGTGATCTCCAATAGAGATATTGTCATCACCGTTGGCTATGTTGCAGTTAGAAATAGTCATTCCGTGACAGGCTTGGATGTGAATGCCATCGGTGTTGGGGCTATCTTTGGGAGAATTGCAGTTCACATGGGTCGCATTTACCCCATCGCATCCGAAAAACAATACATGAGTTTGGGGGCTCTGTGTAATTTTTATATTCTTTAGAGTTATCTGTTTGCTCGATTCGAACCTCAAACTCTGCATCCATCCATCCATCCAAATATTTAAATATAAATATAATTAATTACTTTTAATATATACTTAGTTATATTTATACATTCATAATCCATATATATAGCACTGCATCCATGCATGCATGCTATATATCTACGTTATTTTTGAAAAAAAATACAAGTACTTACTGTTGGTGCCAGTTTGGTACAGCCCTTCTGAAACCCCATGCCAAGAGAAAATGAAAATGATGTTAATTAATTAATTACCATTTAAGTAATTCAATATATATATATATATATATATATATGATTAATTGATTAATTAATTAAAATGGACCAGTTCTTTATGATATCTGCAAGACTGATCCCACCAACCCTTGCCCTGGCCGTCAAAGGTGCCGGTGCCTAAGCCATCAACAATGAGTCCCGTTATACCGTCAAATTTGACCCAAAATGCAGCATCAATCCCGTTCCATGCAGTAGGTGATTTTGGTGCCAAAATTGTACCCGCAATCTATATTTAATTAATTAATTAATTAATTTTCCATAGATAAAATAAACAAAATAATAATAACATGTCCAGAATTTATGAAAAACAAAAATTTACTACCTCAAAAGTGATAGTCTTGGGCTTGCATGGCCCTTTAAATATGATCTGTTTCAGCAAAAATGTATTCTTTGCAGGAACTATTATTTTACTAGATTCTGTCGTTGCACTACATGCAGCAGTCCATGCCTTCATGAATCCCTGGCAGCATAGAGAAATAAAAAATAGAAAAAATTAATTAACAATTTAGTTCTGAGATTTATTGACTGAGTGAAGGAAATTAATATATATATATATATATATATATATATATATATATATAATATATATAAAATGAAGTAGCTAGCTAGTTCATTAATAAAAGAATTAGATAAATAGTACGTACTTACCTGTGTACTATCAGTTTTGCCATCACCCACAGCTCCATTAGCTATCACGCTAATACCACCCGCGGCTTGGGCATTTGAATATGTAATTTGGGACGAAACTAGCCCAATTATGAATAAGAATGCTAAAATTTCCTGCAATTTATTTATTTATTTATTATGCATGAGCTAGATAAATGTGTGCGTTAATATATATCTAATCATTACTCATCGATCAGACAAATATATAAAATGAAAATTGATTCTTACCATGATGTAGGAACAGGTTTTATATAGCTAGCTAGGAATGTAGAATAATTGTGCACCTTTACTTTTCTGCAAAACAATATGTTCATGTCAAGTTTTTGAGGACTATATTTTAAAAGTGTTAATTCAGCAGAAATGGCGAGAGACAAATTAAAGAAATATTTGAATTACTATATATATATATATATTATAGATGTGGAATTTATCAAAAAAATAAATAAATGGAAAGACACCTTTAACAACAAAAAGATCACAAAGAAAAAATTTACATAAACACAAAACATCTTAATGGAGATGCTTACATTGATAGGAACAATATATTAGTAAAATGACCTTCTTAATGAGAATGGTTTGATTGGGAATTAGTACTGCTAACAGGTATTTATATATAGGTAATCATCTGATCAACCACATGCTATTTTTGGTGAAGAAATTAATTTGTGATCTTAGAAATAAAGATAGGGATAGAGGTGGAGAGTTGGTTTAGGGAAAATTTTGGATATTAATTAAGACAACATTATTTGAACCAAGACAATCACTCGGAGAAGATATATATATATATATATATATATATATATATATATATATGGGATTTAATCTGTGACAACCGCCTTATATAGGCACTGTTCAGCAACTAAGTTTGCAACTGTTGATCCATACATTGTAAGGCCGAAATTAAATAAATTTAACCCCCCGCTGCTACAGTATGTAGCGGTATCCGTCGACTTATTACATAATTGCCCCTTTCAAAATTTATTTCAAGTGGCATTTGTTAAGTGTATTTAAGGGTTATGTGAATTATTTTTTAATTATTAGCTCTACACAATTTATTTTAAAAAGTTATAATTAATATTAATTCTTTTATAAGAAAATTATAAGAAATTTTATTTTTTAAAGAATGACTAAAGTCTTATAAAATAAGTCTCATAAAAAAAGGTTGATTTATGTAATATTTTATTCTTACTATTAAAATTTTTAATAATTAAAAAAAGTTAATAACCATTTATAATTATAATAATTAAAATAATTATGGGTGAATAATTAATAATATTATTCCTTGGATTTCCAAATACACTATTATCCATTGGATTTCCAAATACACTATTCGTAGGTATGTAAGAGGGGCAATTATGTAATAAGCCGACGGATTTGGAGATAGCGGACTGCTGCTACAAACTGTAGTGGCAGGGGTTTACAATTTTTTAATCTGGGTCTTATAATATATGGATCAACGACTACAAACTTGGTTGCTGAACAGTGCCTAAGGCAACCGGTTGTCACGGATTAAATCTCATATATATATATATATATATATATATATATATATATATATATATATATATATATATATATATCGGTTCGGATCTTAAGCTCACCCCTTATCTAACTCACCCGAGCTCACCCCTCCTTTAGCGACGGACCCGGCAACGGTTCGGTCATACAATCGTCGTCTATACTTTTAGCGACACTATATGTTATCCGTCGCTAAAAGTATAGACGATGGTTGTATGACCAAACTGTCGCAGGTCCGTCGCTAAAGAGGGGTGAGCTCGGGTGAGTTGGATAAGTGGTGAGCTTAAGATCCGGACTATATATATATATATATATATATATATATATATATATATATATATATATATATATATATTGAGTTTCCATCCGTGGCAATCGGTTGTCACGGGTACTATTCCAACAACTATAATCTATACCGTTGATCTTAATATTGAATAACATTGATTAAAGACAATTTTTCACCCGCCGCTACAGGTTATTGCGGTTGAACAATCACTTGTGCGTAATAATAGCTGAAATGACAAGACTGCCCCTCATTAAATTAATTCCATATCGCTACATGCTGTAGCAGCAACCCTGACCCTTTTGCTCACCTTGCCCTTTACTTCCCTGCCACATCCCTTCTTTTTTCAAATCTCATTACTATTTCTTCTAAAAGGGAAAAAAAACACAACTGAATTTGGAATTACTATTTTCTTTTTCAAATCTCGTTATTATTAATATTTGATTAATTAAAGGAATGTTATTGCACTATTTTTGAAATTATAAAAATAGTGAAATAACATTCCTTTGATTAATTAAATATTAATAGCAAAGAGATTTGAAAAGTAATTAGATTTGAAAAAAGGAAATAGTAATGCCAATTCCAGTTATGTTTTTCCTTTTTGATTTGAAAAAAGAAGGGATGTGGCAGGGAAGCAAAAGGCAGGACGAGCAAAAGGGTAAAGGGCTGTTGCTGTAACATGTAGCTGCAGAGATCAACGATGTCATTTAATATTAAGATCATCGATGTAGATTATACTTTTTGAAATATGACCCGTGACAACCGGTTGTCACGGATGGGAACTCTATATATATATGGCCAAAATTCCTCTCTATTTCAAATAAATGGACTCTCATGCTCACACCAGAGAGATGATTTTAAATTTAAATCCTGAAATGATGAATCTCTATTTATTTGAAATAGGGAGGATCATAGTCTATATATATATATATATATATATATATATATATATATATATATATATATATATATATGGACAACCTGTAAAAACCGGCTCGAACCGAGCCGGTACCAAATCGGCACAGAAATTACTCAAATTTCGGTATCGATACCGGTTGGACCAGTATACCGAACCGGCGGTGCCGGTTTTTACCGAAAATTAATATAATTATTATTATTATTATTATTTTATTATTATTATTTTTATTATTATAATCAATATTTTATTATTAAATTATTAATAATAAAAAAAAATAGAAAACCGGTATATACCGGTCCGATTCGGTTTATACCGAACCATAAAAACGCCGGACCGAAACCGGTACCGAAAAACCAGTATATACCGGTTTTTTATATCGAACCGGACTGATTTATATTTATACCGAACCGGCCGGTTCGGATCGGTCCGGTTCGTCCAAAAATCGAAAAAATCGGTTTATTTGCCCACCCCTATATATCTATATAATAAAACAGAGCGGCTTCAACAAACAACGATTTCGACTAAAACTTCATCATCCAATAGCTCAGATTTAATTTATTGACTCTAATAGCTCTGATTTCATTTAAGCCAAACAAAGAACAAAAAAAACACCCAATTCAAAAATCCCCCTAAACTCTACCCAAGTCCCGCCTTATACCTTTGCCCCCTTCTCATTCCGCCTTCTCCTTGTCCCGCCGGGCATTTCCTACATATTTGTCTCCTTTTTATGTTTAAATCCAATACAAATATTTCCCCCAAAATCAAGCCTTCTTCATTTTCGATCACTATCGCAGGGGTCATCTTTCTGAAAGCAGGGTGGCGGCAGCAGAAATAGCAAGCAGCAAGATTCTTTTTCTCTATCTGATTTTATTTTAAAGTCTTTTTGTCTCCTCTCCTTCTGCACTCACTTTATTTTTTTTCAGAGCCATAGAATTGAATCCGAGAAATTTCGAATTTGGATTTGAGTTTTTTTTAAGTGGGTCAATTTTATTTTTTCACAAAATGATGGGTGAAAGTCAGATTTCCAAATTCCTAACATTTGCTTTTTGTTTTTGGTTTTCCTCTTTTATGTGTATAAAACTTTTATGCTTGATGTTGGTTTCTGATCTGAACATAAAATTTCTTTTTTAGCTGATTGATCTGTTCTTTTACTTTTGGAATTGGACTGCATAAAGTGTGTTCCTTTTGGACCGCTCTTCCTTATATTTTTCTAAGTATATCTTATCTGTTTTCTTGAAACCCTGTGATTGTTGTGGTTCAATATATATGTGTGTTCCTCAGTGATGTGCTCATCTGATTTTTAAAAAATGTCTTCTACAGGTATCAAATTTTGGTTGTAAATTTTTTTGCTCCGTGGTGCTATTGGAGTAACAGCCTGGTGATTGTTTTGCCCTTTTCTTTCATATAGAGTATTATTAAAGATTATTTAATCATTCAAGTAAAATCACCTATTAATTTCGATGATATCTATTTTTGTCCTTTTCTTTCTTTTGACTTCTTCACATTTTGTTGTTATGTTATCACTCCATCTGTATGTTCATATTATAGTGATGGGCTATGTGCTATTTTATTTTCTATGAGACATTCCAAGAAGCTTTATTTTTTTATCAGACATTTGAAGAGTATGCACCTAGGTTGCAAGTCTCAGCCAATGCCATTCTGAACTTAGCTAATGTCTTTAAATATTTCATACTATGGACTTGATAAATCCTAGGTCTTTATTTCAGTAAATGCCATTCTAAACTTAACTAATGTTTAAATATCCTTTCTTGCATTTCTTCTGCTGAAACCTTCATGGGAGAAAGCAGCAAAAATCATAAGGTGTATTTGAATTTCCTGTTTATCCTTGACAGTCTACTCAAAGAATAGCCTTTTCATTCTATAAATGGAGTTACTAGCAGTATTTTAATTAGTGTAATTTTATACTTAAACTTTTTCAGATATGACCCTGAAATGGATGGACGCATTCTTTTGGGAAAGGTTGATTGCACTGAAGAAGGTGAATGGTGTAGAAGGTACTTCTTATATTAATATTTTACTGACTTGGAACCAAATTTCTGTATGCATTAAGCAATGGGTGAAGCAAGTTTGTTCAACCATATCAATACCTCATCATTTCCTTCATTGACTTTCCCAATACACCAAATTTAAATTTAGTTTACCACTCTTCTTTACATTTTTCTAGGAAATTTTGAATGTAAAGGTGAAAAAAAAGTACAAAGAAGTTCAACATTTTTGCAGAAAACTAATTAGAGTTCAAGCTCTGACAATATTCAAATTGATTTTTGAAGAAACATTTCTATAATATAATGTTTAAATTTAACGAGAGTTTTATTTTAAACAACTTCCTATGTGTGTATGCTTATCTTATGTCTATGCTTTATGTTAAAAGTTGATCACTAATGTTTGAGCAATCTGGGTAACTTTATATGCTGATACACTGAATTTACTTATTTCACTTGCTTAACATGTATTCCCTCATTTCCAAATTGAGTCTTATTTGACTTTTTAATTTTTTTCCCCTCTTATGCAGATTAAGGTTTGAAATAGATAATTTTCTTCCCCCAAAATAACAAATTTTTTTTTGAATATCTTATGTCCACGTGTGTCTACGGCAACCTTAGTATGCATAGGAAGCATCACAAGAAATAAAAAAAATTCATTTTTGGAAGTAGGTAGATATGGATGCATATGATTGGGAACTTTCATTTTATTTGTAATAAAATTTGGCTGGTGTTACTTGTAAATATCTAAGTATACTTCAAATCATGCGTTAACAGTTGATTTCTCCATTTCACTAAAAGTGTTTCTTGCTTACTGAATGAGTTGATGCAAATTAAGTCAGCAAACTTTTGTTGACGAAAATGTTAGTTTATACTTCATTTTACCATTTACCCTTGCTCATTCTTGTGGTTTGCTTACACAACATTATCCATTAATGGGTAGCATGGTCTTTACTGTTTCTTTAGGTTTTTGTTGCCTTTTGAAGAATCTACACTTACTTTGAAACAAAAATTAAGCCAAAAGTGACTTCTTGTTTAAATCTTGAGAGCGCAAACAACACTTTGAAGCATCTTACATGATTGCTCTTTCTTGGCTGATTGGCTACCACTGTTGTTTTAGTCTTTAGAGATTAATCCATTTACAACACAATATTCATAACTTATGCATAGTCTGATCACATCGAAGTCTAGACTTCGTGGTTGGGGATATAAACCAGTATTCTGCAGTGTTGAAACCAAGTATGGAATCGATACACTTCAGTTTAATCAACGCTTTTAGTACTTGATATATTATCTTTTGCTACCCTTATTGCACCCAAGCTAAACATGTACCACGCGAACTTCTCAGCTTGCTACCCTTATTGCACCCATTTCATCGATCTTTGAGCTCTTATGCTGTAACATTTAAACAAGTGAGAAGCAGATTACTTGAGAAAAAAGATAAGACCTATTAAGATAGAGCTTAAACAGCATGCATGCCCATAACATTGAGTCCTTTGCCAGGTGCAATCCCTGAATTTTTTTTCTCTCTTCTTTATCCTTATACAGTTACTATGCCTACCTTATCAAGCTACTCTTTTCAACCCTAATAAACCCACTTCAAATTATCAAATTTGTTGAAATCCTTTTCATGGACATTATTATGACACCAATTAAAGAAGTTAAACATAAGATGTCAAGAAAATAAACTCAACCTTTTATTCTGATTCAACTTCCAATAGAACAATATATAGTATAACTGTATAGTAAAATAAAATAAAAAAATAAAGCTAGGCTCAGAAGATTTGGAACAATAGTATTGAATGTATTTTTGAAACTAAGCATAGTTTTGATCAAATGTTAAGTTTTTATCATGATATTCAAGATACGAAATCTGTCTTTGCGGCTTCATTTGCTCATGTTTAACACATGTTTAATTTATTAAGTTTGCTCTTACAGGTTGATCTAAGTGATAGTAACAACATACTTGTCAATGTTTTATCTGAATGTGCGCTTAATCAATTACATATGGATAAGGTAACACTACTGGTATTGTTAAAAAATTTTATTTTGATATTAATTTGCATTTTTTGAATAATGTCTTATTTTTTACTTCATAGGAGAATTCACATGTGAATCACTTGAACAACCCAAGTGTTATTCCATCTTCAACGAAGGGGAAAGAAAAAATTGGTTGTTCTATTGGAAAAGAAAATTGGTTTAATCAACCGGTATATTGTACTAATCATTGTTTATCTGTTGATAAAAATCGGTTAGAGCATTATACACTAAATTGTCGCTGATATTTTTGAGTTCCTCACCCCTCAGTCTCACTCTCACCCTTACACTTCTCTCTCACGCACACACGACTTCATACCATTATCGAGTAGAATTGTTGTGTTGTGGTATTATTATGAATATTTATTATGAATTTGATTTTAAAAATTAATGCTTTTTGGACATGCTAACCTAATGCCTTATTTTGTTCTTCCTAGGCGAATTCAAATGAGAATCACTTGAACAACCTAAGTATCGCTCCATCTTCAACGAAGGGGAAACAAAAAATTGGCAGCTCAACTAGAAAAGAAAACTAGTTTACTCAATCGGTATGTTGTACTTATCATTCTTTAAGTATTGATAAAAATTATTTAACACATCATATCTAATAGCTATCTAACGTGTTGGTATTTCGGTTAGAGCGATATACACTATATTGTCGGTAATATTTTTGAGTTCCTCACCCCTCACTCTCACTCTTACATAACTCTCTCACGCACACATGACTCTATTCTTACATGAATTTTGCAGCTCTACATGACTTTGATTTTGGACTTGCTAACATATTGTCCAAATTATGTATTGGTTTCTTTAGCCATTCTTACATATTATAGATTCTTAGGTAATTTTCTTAGTTTTTTTGTTCCTGTCATAATTATTTAACTTATTCCACACATCACTTCCTATCTTAGACTCCAGCATCAAATTTCAATTCCTCTAAAATTAAGGCCCAACGTGCTAGACGTGAACAAAATCGCATTGATAGTTGTACGTGCTCGCGATGTAAGCTGTCACAGCGCGCACGTCGGGAAAGAGAGCGTTCTGGGAATTACACTCAACCTCTACCCAAAGACTTCCCAGTATTGACACCACACAAGTCCTTCTCCCAATTTTCCAACCATGTTTCACTTCATAACATGGTTACTGCAGTCCCCTTGCATTCCCAACCATCTCTTAGTACAATATTGGCTGAACATTCACCTACTCAGTTGTGCAATGTCGAGGTACATTTACTATTGTTATTGTTTGTATTTAGATTAAAATACATAAAACTAACTATCTGCAACACCAGAATGAATGTGTACTTGTGCGGGAAGCACGAAATATTAGCAATCATACTGCACCTTCAACGTCGAAAGTATGTCACACGCCCACTAATTGTCGAAAAAATGGAAAAGAAAATATGTCTACCTCTTTGGTAAGTTTTTTGATTAATGTCTTCGAATTGATACGTATTTCTTTTGCTCTTAAGAAAAATAGAGTTGTAATGTATTATCTTTCCCTTATTGGATAGTTGCATAGGAAAATATCGGTGATTTACACTCCCCCACAACCGTTATGTCATGTTTTGCAAGACCTAACTCCATTGCACTGAGCCACTATAGCACACCTTCCACAAAAAAGGTCGCGGACAAATAATTTGGAATGTTATCTAACACCTACAATTGCGTTCGACCCAATTTTTATTCCAATTGACTATGCTCTATTCTCACCTGTTCTGGTGCGACCTTTACCCTCGCCTCGAAATTTAGAGACAAACTTTGCTCAATATGAAGCTGTCCCCGATGTAGCACCGCATTCTCATCAAACTAACGACAATGTCCTCATTACGTCGTCTCCTGTTCTGGCAGATCTAACAGTGTATGTATATTCTACATAGTTTATTAGTTGCCTACTATTTTCTTACTTCTCATATTTGTGTACATATTATTTTATTTGTAGTTTCCCACCAGAACTCTTTAGTGATGTTGACAGTATGTTTAGTGATGACGAAATGAATATTATTATCCCTGTCAATAATGAGCGTCATTTTCTTGGGCCGATGAATATTCAGTGTCCTTATTGTTCAGCCTTACATTGGCGGGATGAACAATTATCTCGCACGGGATTGTCCAATCCAAGATTCGGAACATGTTGTCTATAAGGCAAAATTAAGTTACCAGAACTCATTGCACCCCCACCTTCTATTCGTGCATTCTACGATGGCCATGATTGTGACGCCCCCAAAATTAGGTATACATCACCCATCTTGGGTCGTCAGATACATAGTACAGAATACAAATATAACTTACTAATACAACTGTCGTGTACAATACGATAAAACATAAACTGTGATTTTGAATACAAATATTATCTTCTAGAGAGTATCCATACTCAAAAGGAGTCCTCATTATAATTATTATCACACTACTACATAGAATAGTGAGGACTACTAACTAATACTATCATTCGGACCGTCTCTCCGTTCCCCGACTTGCCCCAGCTACGTTCTCATTTCCTGAAGAGAACAGTGAAAGAAAGGGTGAGCTCAACTAGCCCAGTAAGAAATATTATGACTAAGATAATGCAGAATAAATTATCATTAGCCTTCAACAATGTTAAACTGATAAAATATAATAGATGTAAGACCCCAAATTATTAATAAATGAAATTTAATTTCCTCTATTTATTATTCTGAAATAGTAAGAGTTGATTTGATTAATGTGGTTAGTTATGGGTAAAATGCGCAAATATTTTAAATAAGCAAGTGGTTATAAAATATTCATTGTTGTCGGGGAATATTTGTTTGGTCGTGAAATATTCTTGTTGTCGGGGAATATTCGTACGACGGCACAGTCTTGTGTGGGCCCCATAACAGAAAATGATTGGATGAAGAAAACGACAAAAATAAGTTGTTTATAAATAACGGCGTAGTTGTTACCATTAATACTGTTGGAATACCCGGTGGTTAAAACACGATAATACGCGTAGCACACGGTATTGCACCAATTATCGATTCTTACGTAAGAAGGCACTACTCAATAATTGTTACAGTAATTACTGTTCAATATTGTATTTTATTGATTCAATAATTGCTGCGTTGATATTTTATATTACTGTTGTTTCAATAATTGTCACTACGCAGTATTTTTTATTATCGGAGCAATAATTCATATTATCTGAATAATATTATTAGATAACATTATTGGCAATGTCTAGAAAGTTCTGTCTAAGGAGAGGTTTGGTCATCTAATTGCGCGCCAATAAGGAGAGATCCTTATTGGAAAGCCCCCTCTTTCCTGGGAACGGCCTGGTTGCTAGTACTGTGATTCTGTAATATTATTTGTGTATAATTAATTATTGATTTATATGACGAGAAAAATAGTGATTTTATGTGGATATAGATAGAGAAAAATTTTAATGTGACAATTGTTGAAAATTAATATTTTATCTTTTTCTGATAAAATAATTCATTTAAATATATTATTTTAATAATATATTGATGGTGGTATTTTTATAATGAATGTGGGATATATGAGTATATGAGGAGGAAGAGTATTTTTGTGGCATTAAATGATTAACACATGTTTTGTGTGTTGGTGGACATAATTCTTGACCGAAAATTTATTATTGACTATAAAATCGCCCGTTTGTGAATTTCGGTCAATTTCTGTTTGGAATTTGGAAAAACTTTCTTCTGCAAAGTTGTAGAGAATTGAATTTCCTATAAAAAATTGCGAGATTCGAATTTTCTGACAAAAGGGCTATTTATTATGAATTATTGAAGTTCTGAAGTTCCGAAATAATTGATTTTTGGAAGTTTTATTTATTATTTTGAAGAAAAACGTTTTTTGGCATTTAAGTGGGCTAACATGTGATATAAATGGGCTGAGATCAGATGTCTAGAGGTGAGCTAAGGAAAATTTGATAAATATATTATTATTATATTAAATTTTCTGCTTTGGTGTTTTAAGCATTTTCCTATAAATAGGGTGCTTAGGTTAGAATTGAAATCACACCAGAAACACAAGTTTCTCTCTATTTCTCTCTCTATAACGAGCGTATTCTTGTGAGTATTTGATTGTAAGACCCCAACTTATTAATGAATAAAATCAAATTTTCTCTAAATATTATTGTGAATAATAAGGGGTTAATTTGATATAATACTTTGGTTATGGGTGAAATGTGCAAATTTTGCAAAATAAGCAAGTGGTTATAAAATATTTATTTTTGGTCGGTGAATATTCGGTTGGTCGTGGAATATTCTTGCTGTCGGGGAATATTCGTACGACGACGCAGCCTTGTGTGGGCCCCATAACGGAAAGCGATTGGATGAAGAAAACGACAAGTATAAGTTGTTTATAAATAACGGCGTAGTTGTTACCGTTAATACTGTTGGAATACCCGGTGGTTAAAATACAGTAGCACACGGTATTGCACCAATTATTGATTCTTACGTAAGAAGGCACTACTCAATAATTGTTACAGTAGTTATTATTCAATATTTTATTTTATTGATTCAATAATTGTTGCGTTGATATTTTATATTATTGTTGTTTCAATAATTGTTGCTGCACAGTATTTTCATTTATCAGATCAATAATTCATATTATTTGAATAATATTATTAGATAACATTATTGGCAATGTCTAGAAAGTTCTGTCTAAGGAGAGGTTTGGTCATCTAATTGCGCGCCAGTAAGGAGAAATCCTTATTGGAAAGCCCCCTCTTTCCTGGGAACGGCCTGGTTGTCATAAATGTGATTCTGTAATATTATTTGTGAATAATTAATTATTGATTCATATGATAAGGAAATATTTATTTTATGTGGATATAAATGAGGGATATATTTTTGTGGTTAAAAATGAAGGAGTTAATGTTGAGGTTTTTGTCAGTATTTTTGTCGGAATGGAGGTATTAAAAATCAGGGTTTTTGAGATAGTTTGCGGGGGTTATAATTTTTAATCCGACCGTTGGATCGTGGTAATTTTTGGATATGTTATACATATATAAGTTGAGTATATGTCCACAAATTTTGAACCGTTAAAAATGAACGTATGATTTATTACGAATTTTACAAGATGACTGGTTCAGAAATTGTTGAATTTTCGGAGTTTATCATTTTGGTGGAAAATTCTAGAATTGGTGGGCCCCACTTGTGGTTGGTGAAGAAATGTGCTGAATTATATTTCAAATGTGGTGGGTGGGAATAGTAGCAGGTAAAGCCATCAGGTTGCAGGTCAAACCTACCAAAATTTTCCTATAAATAGAGGGCTAAGTTAGAATTGAAAATCACACCAGAAACAAGTTTTCTCTCTTTCTCTCTCTAGATTATTGAGTGTATTTTGTGAGTATTTAGATACTTTGAGAGTTTCTATTCATCAGAGCAAGTTTCTTTCAGCCTTATACCGGTATTCCGACCAGAAGTACTGATATTTTGAGGTAAGGGATATTATTTTCTTCTTAAATGATATTATTTTCTTCAATATCATTATGCTGAAATATTGATATGAGTTTTTATCAAATTTGGAACTTTTTGTGTCGGGGTTACTATTCACGTATACGGCACTATTCACGTATACGGCACTATTCACGAATACGGCACTATTCACCGAAAAAAAAATAAAATTTTCCCTTTTTGTCCAAGATGTCTATTATGGTTACTATCTTTGATTGTATCCATGTTTTGATCTTTATTTTTGAATTCTGCTTCACAATTGATTATTATGAAGTATTATTGATCTTGGATAAACTGTTATACGAATCCCTATTATTTGTCCTTCTGTCTCACTGGATTCGTTCTCTTTAAGATATTTTTCATCATCCTCAGTCCTAAATGATGATATTACTGAATATCTTTGGCCTGTAGTGCAAAGATGTATAATTACTTGATGAATATCTTTGGCCTGTAGTGCAAAGATGAACAGGTGTTGAGATGAACATGACCGACTGATGATACAAATGAATATCTTTGGCCTGTAGTGCAAAGATGAATATTTGGTTAAAGATGATTATTAATTGATGTTACAGGGATAAAATATTGATGATGGACTTTTAAATCTTAGAAGATAGTAGAATTCTTTCTCTACTTGACTCTTCTAATGGTTTGCTGTTTCCGCTGCAGTTGTTGATCTAAAACTTGTTGTCGATTATATTTTATCAGATTTTTCCCTGTTGAAGACTAACGATAATTTGTTGTATATTATCTTAGTCATAATATTCTTTACTGGGCTAGTTGAGCTCACCCTTTTCCTTTTTGTTCCATTTTTCTTCTCAGGAGGTGAGAACATAGCAGGATCTAGTCGGGGTATGGAGTGATGGTTCTAGAAAGATGTATTAGCAGTCCTCACTATTTCTGTAAAATAGTGTTTGAATAATTGTAATGAGGATTTATTTGAGTGTGGATATTGTCTAGAAGACAATATTTGTATTTAAACTCACAGTATGTGTTGTCGTATTTTGCACGACAATTGTATTATTGAAGTTGTAGTTTGCTTTCTGTACCATGTATTTGGCGACTCAGAATGGGTGTTGTATACCTATTCTGGGGGCGTCACAGTTGGTATCAGAGCTTAGGGATATGATCCCTGGCTGAGATGTGAGACAAGAACTAGGAGGGGAGAGACGGGGAATTCCTTCGCTAGTATGACCTGACTAAGTTTATTTGGTGTTTATTTGGTCGGTCAGAGTATAGGGATAATATATGACATGACTATTAACCCTTGTTTTATGGCAGTATTTAAGAATGGCAGCTGAGAACGTTAATAATGGAGTAAATCAGACCGTGGAGACACCTTTGATCACTACCCAGGGGAACGTGCAACAGGAAGGCAATATTCCTCCTGTAAACAACGTTACCGAGCAAACGATGAATGATGGAATGTTTAGGAGCTTTTTGCAGTTCATGCAAAATCAGACGAGGGAGACTCGTGTGCAGAATACGGGTGGAAATGATAACAACGCGCGGTTTGTCACAGCTAAGCAGTTCAAAGAATTGGGACCACCAGAATTTAAGGGAAAGCCGGATCCGATCATGGCGGAAACGTGGGTCAAGCAAATTACCAAGATATTTGATGTCTTGGGATGCACGGAGGAACAGAAGGTTCCATTCGCCACATTTATGTTCCGCGGTGAGGCAGACTACTGGTGGGAGTCTGTGAAGCGTACCCAGCCTGACGCACTCAACATGTCCTGGGAAACATTTCAAAAACTGTTCAATGACAAGTACTTTCCTGAAAGTATTCGTCATATGAAGGAGGTTGAGTTTATTAGACTGGAACAAAACAACATGACGGTGTCCCAGTACGAGGCGAAGTTTGCAGAGTTATCCAGGTTTGCACCTCATTTGGTCGAAAATGAGGAACGAATGACAAGGATGTTTCTGAGAGGTCTAAAACCCGAGATTCGGCAATATCTTATCTCTCATAAATTTTCTTTATATTCAGATGTTGTAAACAGGGCTCAATTATTAGAGCGAGATAATGAGTATGTGCAACCGAGGGACCACAACCAGGGTCATACCGGTGGCGGCAGTCATCGAAGCAATGAAAACCAGCAGGGAGGAAAACATTCGGACAAAAGCGGTAACCACTCTGGTGGTAATCGTGGTCGTGATAATAGAAGGAGCGAGTCGGGAGGAGATTTCAAGAAGAGAAGGTACAACAATGATAACGTGAAGACGTCAGCACAAACATCAACTGTTTCTAGGGGAGGAGAACGACCACCGGTCGTATGTTACAAATGTGGGAAAGAGGGACATATCAGCCCAAACTGCCCACAACAATCCAAGGTATGTTATAACTGTGGAAAGGAAGGTCATATAGCTCGAGAGTGTTCTGTAGCAAAACCAAGTTCAGCGGGGATGGTGACTCCAAAAGTTGTCCCGGATAAGTCGAAATCAGCGGTTCCTGGAAGGGCGTTTGTCGTTACTGGCCAAAACGCGAGAAACCCGAACGAGGTGATCACGGGTAAGCTAATCTTGAATTCTTGCGAAGTTTATACTTTACTAGATACCGGTTCTACCCATTCTTTTATCTCTCCTGCTTGTGCTCAACGTTTAAACTTGACTCCGGAGAAATTGGACTTTAACTTATCTGTTGAAACTCCGTTGGGTGAAACCTTCGTTACATCTACAGTTTATAAATCTTGCATGATCCAAGTTGGCACTATCACATTACCTGTTGATCTTATCTCTTTAAAGATACTTGCTTTTGATGTGATTTTAGGAATTGATTGGTTAACCACTCATCATGCTAAAATTGATTGTTTTCGTAAGGTTGTTAGTTTTCATATTCCTAACCAACCTGTCATACGAATTCAAACTACTAAACCACTAAAATCAGTCACTGTCATATCAAGCCACAAAGCTATTCGTTTATTGAAAAACGGATGTCAAGCTTTCTTAGCCCATGTTATGGATTTGAACAAAGACAAGTCAGATTTGAATAATATTTCTATTGTTAGAGAATTTTCCGATGTATTTCCTGAAGAACTTCCCGGTCTACCCCCGGAACGAGAAATTGAATTCTTTATTGACCTTGAACCCGGTACAAAGCCCATTTCTAAAACCCCATATCGAATGGCTCCTATTGAACTTCAGGAGTTAAAAGTCCAACTACAGGAGTTGTTGGACATCGGTTTTATTCGTCCTAGTACGTCTCCTTGGGGTGCTCCTGTTTTATTCGTAAAGAAGAAAGACGGGAGTATGCGACTTTGTATTGACTATCGAGAATTGAACCATGTCACCATCAAGAATAGGTATCCGCTACCTCGCATTGATGACCTGTTTGACCAGTTGCAAGGAGCACAATTCTTTTCAAAGATCGATCTTCGTTCTGGATATCATCAGCTGAAGATTAAAACTGAGGATATTCCAAAGACTGCCTTCAGAACTCGGTACGGGCATTATGAATTCTTAGTAATGTCTTTTGGATTGACTAATGCTCCTGCTGCCTTCATGGATATGATGAACCGTGTATTCAAAGAATATTTGGATCAGTTCGTTGTTGTCTTTATTGATGACATCCTCATCTATTCCAAAAGCCGTGAAGATCATGAGCGCCATTTGAAGCTGGTACTGCAAAGGCTTCGTGAAAACAAGCTATATGCCAAACTGAAGAAATGCGAGTTCTGGCTTGAGGAAGTAGCATTCCTTGGGCACGTGGTGTCAAAACATGGAGTATCTGTCGACCCGGCGAAGATTGAAGCCATACAAAGTTGGGAGCAACCGAAGTCGGTAACCGAAGTACGTAGCTTTCTGGGCTTAGCTGGTTATTATCGGAGATTTGTGGAAGGATTTTCTCGAATCGCTACTCCGTTAACTCAGCTGACTCGGAAAGATACAAAATTCGTATGGAGTGAGGAATGCGAGAAGAGTTTCCAAGAACTCAAGAGGAGACTCATTTCGGCACCTGTTTTGACAATACCATCTGGTTCGGATGGATTTGTTATCTACAGCGATGCTTCAGGCAAAGGGTTAGGATGTGTTCTCATGCAACATGGGAAAGTCATAGCCTATGCCTCACGACAACTCAAAGAATATGAGAGGAATTATCCTACTCATGATTTGGAGTTGGCAGCAGTCGTTTTTGCGTTGAAGATCTGGAGACACTACCTGTATGGGGAGAAAGTGGAGATCTATACAGATCATAAAAGCCTCAAATATTTCTTCACCCAAAAGGAACTCAACATGCGGCAACGACGTTGGCTTGAGCTGTTGAAAGATTACGATCATACCATCCAATACCATCCTGGAAAAGCAAACGTAGTAGCTGACGCATTGAGTAGAAGATCATATGCGGGTACGAGTGCAATGTTTTTAACACAAAGGCCCATTTTGTATGACTTGCAAAGGATGGAGATAGAGATGAAGGCTCCAAGTACCCACATGATGATATCAAATATACGAGTAGAACCGACTTTAATCGATAAAGTTAAAGCTGCTCAAGCTACGGATATAGAGCTGATGCGTATGAAGAAGAAAGTGCAAGAAGGTGCTATTCCAGAAGCAAGAATCGATGAAGAAGGAATACTTCGAGTCAACTCCAGACTTTGTGTTCCTAACGATTTTGACTTGAAGCATAGAATAATGATGGAGGCACACAACACACCGTTTGCAATCCATCCTGGGAGTACCAAAATGTATCACGATCTTCGACATACATTTTGGTGGAGCAATATGAAAAGAGAGATCGCGGAGTTTATCTCGAGGTGTTTAACTTGTCAACGTGTAAAGGCGGAGCATCAAGTGCCAAAGGGTCCATTGCAACCACTTGAGATCCCGAAATGGAAGTGGGAACACATTACTATGGATTTTGTTACAGGTCTTCCCAAGGTTTCTCAAGGCATAGATGCGATTTGGGTTATTGTTGATAGATTAACCAAGTCCGCTCATTTCTTGCCGATACGTGAGACTTATTCCCTTGAACGTCTTGCTAGTATGTACGTGAACGAGATTGTGAGATTGCATGGCATGCCAGTATCCATAGTTTCGGATCGTGACCCAAGATTCACTTCACGATTTTGGGTTAGCTTGCAGAAAGCTATGGGCACGGATTTACGATTCAGTTCAGCATACCATCCTCAAACGGACGGACAATCAGAGAGGACTATTCAAACTCTTGAAGATCTATTAAGACTTTGTGTCTTAGATCTCAAAGGGAGTTGGGATAAGTACCTACCATTGGTGGAATTCTCCTACAACAACAGTTATCAGGCGAGCATAGGTATGGCTCCATTTGAGGCGTTGTATGGAAGAAAATGTCGTTCTCCAGTATGCTGGGACGAGGTGGGTGAAGCAACATTGTTGGGACCAGAGTTGGTACGCATTACTACAGAGAAGATCCAAACGATTCGACAACGTATACAAACGGCACAGGATCGACAAAAGAGTTATGCGGATCTTCATCGGAAGGACGTGGAATTTAATATTGGGGATCATGTATTGTTACGTGTTGCACCATGGAAGGGAGTTACAAGATTTGGGAAGAGAGGAAAGCTCAATCCAAGATTTGTTGGTCCATTTGAGATTCTTGAGCGAATAGGAAATGTGGCATATAGACTCGCATTACCTCCAAGCATGTCTCGTGTTCATAATGTTTTTCACATATCTATGCTTCGTAAATATGTTAAAGACCCGAACCACATTATTGAGTTAGAACCAGACGAGATAGCTGAAGATTTAACGTACGAGGAGGTACCTGTTAAGATCTTGGATAGGAAAGAGCATGTCCTACGCACGAAGGTTATACCACAAGTTAAGGTTTTGTGGAGAAACCATGCTATTGAAGAAATGACCTGGGAGTTGGAATCAGAAATGAAAGCGAGGTATCCTCACCTTTTTGAAACATCAGGTACGTACGTCAATTTCGAGGACGAAATTTCATAAGGAGGGGAGGTTGTAAGACCCCAACTTATTAATGAATAAAATCAAATTTTCTCTAAATATTATTGTGAATAATAAGGGGTTAATTTGATATAATACTTTGGTTATGGGTGAAATGTGCAAATTTTGCAAAATAAGCAAGTGGTTATAAAATATTTATTTTTGGTCGGTGAATATTCGGTTGGTCGTGGAATATTCTTGCTGTCGGGGAATATTCGTACGACGACGCAGCCTTGTGTGGGCCCCATAACGGAAAGCGATTGGATGAAGAAAACGACAAGTATAAGTTGTTTATAAATAACGGCGTAGTTGTTACCGTTAATACTGTTGGAATACCCGGTGGTTAAAATACAGTAGCACACGGTATTGCACCAATTATTGATTCTTACGTAAGAAGGCACTACTCAATAATTGTTACAGTAGTTATTATTCAATATTTTATTTTATTGATTCAATAATTGTTGCGTTGATATTTTATATTATTGTTGTTTCAATAATTGTTGCTGCACAGTATTTTCATTTATCAGATCAATAATTCATATTATTTGAATAATATTATTAGATAACATTATTGGCAATGTCTAGAAAGTTCTGTCTAAGGAGAGGTTTGGTCATCTAATTGCGCGCCAGTAAGGAGAAATCCTTATTGGAAAGCCCCCTCTTTCCTGGGAACGGCCTGGTTGTCATAAATGTGATTCTGTAATATTATTTGTGAATAATTAATTATTGATTCATATGATAAGGAAATATTTATTTTATGTGGATATAAATGAGGGATATATTTTTGTGGTTAAAAATGAAGGAGTTAATGTTGAGGTTTTTGTCAGTATTTTTGTCGGAATGGAGGTATTAAAAATCAGGGTTTTTGAGATAGTTTGCGGGGGTTATAATTTTTAATCCGACCGTTGGATCGTGGTAATTTTTGGATATGTTATACATATATAAGTTGAGTATATGTCCACAAATTTTGAACCGTTAAAAATGAACGTATGATTTATTACGAATTTTACAAGATGACTGGTTCAGAAATTGTTGAATTTTCGGAGTTTATCATTTTGGTGGAAAATTCTAGAATTGGTGGGCCCCACTTGTGGTTGGTGAAGAAATGTGCTGAATTATATTTCAAATGTGGTGGGTGGGAATAGTAGCAGGTAAAGCCATCAGGTTGCAGGTCAAACCTACCAAAAATTTTCCTATAAATAGAGG
Source organism: Panax notoginseng (assembly GCA_016801055.1). Classification (NCBI taxonomy): domain Eukaryota; kingdom Viridiplantae; phylum Streptophyta; class Magnoliopsida; order Apiales; family Araliaceae; genus Panax; species Panax notoginseng. Next base: position 172,295,753 of record CM029012.1, read on the forward strand.
GCTAAGTTAGAATTGAAAATCACACCAGAAACAAGTTTTCTCTCTTTCTCTCTCTAGATTATTGAGTGTATTTTGTGAGTATTTAGATACTTTGAGAGTTTCTATTCATCAGAGCAAGTTTCTTTCAGCCTTATACCGGTATTCCGACCAGAAGTACTGATATTTTGAGGTAAGGGATATTATTTTCTTCTTAAATGATATTATTTTCTTCAATATCATTATGCTGAAATATTGATATGAGTTTTTATCAAATTTGGAACTTTTTGTGTCGGGGGTTACTATTCACGTATACGGCACTATTCACGTATACGGCACTATTCACGAATACGGCACTATTCACCGAAAAATAAAATTTTCCCTTTTTGTCCAAGATGTCTATTATGGTTACTATCTTTGATTGTATCCATGTTTTGATCTTTATTTTTGAATTCTGCTTCACAATTGATTACTATGAAGTATTATTGATCTTGGATAAACTGTTATACGAATCCCTATTATTTGTCCTTCTGTCTCACTGGATTCGTTCTCTTTAAGATATTTTTCATCATCCTCAGTCCTAAATGATGATATTACTGAATATCTTTGGCCTGTAGTGCAAAGATGTATAATTACTTGATGAATATCTTTGGCCTGTAGTGCAAAGATGAACAGGTGTTGAGATGAACATGACCGACTGATGATACAAATGAATATCTTTGGCCTGTAGTGCAAAGATGAATATTTGGTTAAAGATGATTATTAATTGATGTTACAGGGATAAAATATTGATGATGGACTTTTAAATCTTAGAAGATAGTAGAATTCTTTCTCTACTTGACTCTTCTAATGGTTTGTTGTTTTCGCTGCAGTTGTTGATCTAAAACTTGTTGTCGATTATATTTTATCAGATTTTTCCCTGTTGAAGACTAACGATAATTTGTTGTATATTATCTTAGTCATAATATTCTTTACTGGGCTAGTTGAGCTCACCCTTTTCCTTTTTGTTCCATTTTTCTTCTCAGGAGGTGAGAACATAGCAGGATCTAGTCGGGGTATGGAGTGATGGTTCTAGAAAGATGTATTAGCAGTCCTCACTATTTCTGTAAAATAGTGTTTGAATAATTGTAATGAGGATTTATTTGAGTGTGGATATTGTCTAGAAGACAATATTTGTATTTAAACTCACAGTATGTGTTGTCGTATTTTACACGATAATTGTATTATTGAAGTTGTAGTTTGCTTTCTGTACCATGTATTTGGCGACTCAGAATGGGTGTTGTATACCTATTCTTGGGGCGTCACATTGATACTTTGAGTGTTGCTTTACGGTGCAAGTTTCCTTCAGCACTATATCTAGTATTCCAGTCAGAAGTACCGTCTTTCCGAGGTAAGGGATGTTATTTCTTCTTAAATGATATTATTTTCTTCAGTATTGATCTGAATTTCTTCTTAAAGGGATCTTAAAGGGATGTTATGCCGAAGTATTGATCTGAATTTTTATCAAATTTGGAACTTTTCATGTCGGGGTTACTATTCATGAATTACTATTCATGAGTTACTATTCACGAGTTACTATTTACCGAAAAATGAAATTTCTTTCTTTTCGTCCAAATATCTATTCTGGATACTAGCTTTGATTGTTTCCATGTTTTGATCATTCTTGAATTTTACTTCACTATGATAAGGTATTTTTGGACATGGATAAATTGAAATACGAATCCTTAATATTTGTTATTTTGCTTCACTGGATTCGTTTTCTTTAAAATATTTTTCATCATCCTCAGTCTTAAATGATGATATAACTGAATATCTTTGGCCTGTAGTGCAAAGATGAATAATTTCTGATGAATATTTTTGGCCCGTAGTGCAAAGATGAACAGGTGTTGAGGTGAACATGACCAACTGATGGATATCTTTGGCCTGTAGTGCAAAGATGACTATTTGATTCAAGATATTTATTGATTGATGTTACAGGGATAAAATGTTGATGATGGGCTTTTAAATTCATAGATAATCGTAGATTTCATTCTCTACGTAACTTCTCTATGAATTATTATTTTCCGCTGCGAATATTGAATTAAAACTTGTTGTCTATTGTATTCTATTAAATTTTTCCCTGTTGAAGACTAACGATAATTTGTTGTATATTATCTTAGTCATAATATTCTTTACTGGGCTAGTTGAGCTCACCCTTTTCCTTGTTGTTCCATTTTCATCTTAGGAGGCGAGAATGTAGCAGGTACTAGTCGGGGTATGGAATGAAGGTTCTAGGAAGTTGTTTTAGTAGTCCTCACCATTTTTTTTTGTAAAATATTGTTCCAATAATTGTAATGAGGACTTATTTGAGTGTGGACATTGTCTAGATGACAATATTTGTATTTACACTCACAGTTTTTATGTTGTATTAATAAAGTTGTAGTTGTTTCTGTACCATGTTATTGACGACTCAGAATAGGTGTTGTATACCTGTTTTGGGGGCGTCACAGTTGGTATCAGAGCTTAGGGATATGATCTCTGGCGGAGATCGGGGAATAGAACTAGGAGGGGAGAGACGAGTAAATCCTTCGCTAGTGTGTCCTACCTAAGCTTATTTGTTGGTTGGTCATAATATAGGGATATTATGTGATTTGTTAAATTAACCCTTGTTTTATGGCAGTATTTGAGAATGTCGACTGAGAATGTTAACAGTGGAGTAAATGAAACCGTGGAGACACCTGTACTCACCAACGAGGAGAACGTGCAACAGGCTGGCAATGTTCCTCCTGTGAACAACACCACTGAGCAGACGGTGAACGATGAGATGTTTAGAAGCTTTTTGCGATTCATGCAAAACCAGACGAAGGAGATTCCTGTTCAAAATATAGGAAGAAACAATGGCAACGCACAGCTGGTCACAGCCAAGCAGTTCAAAGAGTTGGGACCACCAGAATTCTGGGGAAAGCCGGATCCGATTAAGGCGGAGACATGGTTCAAGCAAATTACCAAGATATTTGATGTCTTGGGATGCACGGAGGAACAGAAGGTTCCATTTGCCACCTTTATGTTCCGTGGCGAGGCAGACTACTGGTGGGAATCTGTGAAGCGTACCCATCCAGCTGCACTCAGCATGTCTTGGGAGATATTTCAGAAGCTATTCAATGACAAGTACTTTCCTGAAAGTATTCGTCATATGAAGGAGGTAGAGTTTATTAGACTGGAGCAGAATAACATGACGGTGTCCCAGTACGAGGCGAAGTTTGCGGAGTTGTCCAGGTTTGCACCTCATTTGGTGGAGAATGAGGAACGTATGACGCGGATGTTTCTGAGAGGTTTGAAACCCGGCATACGTCAATATCTCATTTCTCATAAATTTTCTCTCTATTCAGATGTTGTCAACATGGCTCAATTATTAGAGCGAGATAACGAGTACGGTCAACCGAGGGATCACAACCAGGATCATATCGGTGACAACAGTCATCAGAACAATGATAATCAGCGGAGAAAGAAAAATACAGACAAGAATGGCAACCACTCTGGTGGTAATCGTGCCTATGAAAATAGAAGAAGCGAGTCGGGACGAGATTTTAAAAAGAGGAGATTCAACAATGACAATACGAAGACGTCAGCACCAGTAGCAACTGGTTCCAAGGGAGGAGAACGACCACCGGTCATATGCTATAAATGTGAAAAAGAGGGACATATCAGCCCAAACTTGTGCTCAACGTTTAAACTTGACTCCAGAGAAATTAGACTTTGATTTATCTGCAGAGACTCCGTTAGGGGAAACTTTCATCACATCCACTGTTTATAAATCTTGTTTGATCCAAGTTGGTACCATCACCTTACCTGTTGACCTTATCTCTTTAAAGATACTTGCATTTGACGTGATTTTAGGAATTGATTGGTTAACTACTCATCATGCCAAAATTGATTGTTTTCGTAAAGTGATTAGTTTTCATATTCCTAATCAACCTGTTGTTCGAATTCAAGCAACAAAGCCATTAAAATCAATCACTGTCATATCAAGTCATAAAGTTATTCGTTTATTGAAAAACGGATGTCAAGCTTTCTTAGCCCATGTTATGGATTTGAATAAAAACACGTCAAATTTGAATAATATTCCTGTTGTTAGTAACTTTCCTGACGTATTTCCTGAAGAACTTCCCGGTCTACCCCCGGAACGTGAAGTTGAATTCTTTATTGATCTTGAACCTGGTACAAAGCCTATTTCTAAAACCCCATATCGAATGACTCCTATTGAACTTCAGGAGTTAAAAGTCCAACTACAAGAGTCGTTGGACATCGGTTTCATTCGTCCTAGTACATCTCCTTGGGGTGCTCCTGTTTTATTTGTAAAGAAGAAAGACGGGAGTATGCGACTTTGTATCGATTACCGAGAATTAAACCATGTCACCATCAAGAATAGGTATCCGCTACCTCGTATTGATGACCTGTTTGACCAGTTACAAGGAGCACAATTCTTTTCAAAAATTGATCTTCGTTCTGGATATCATCAGCTGAAGGTTAAAACTGAGGATATTCCGAAGACTGCCTTTAGAACTCGGTACGGGCATTATGAATTCTTAGTCATGTCTTTTGGATTGACTAATGCTCCTGCGGCTTTCATGGATATGATGAACCGAGTATTCAAGGATTATTTGGATCAGTTCGTTGTTGTCTTTATTGATGACATCCTCATATATTCCAAAAGCCGTGAAGATCATGAGCACCATTTGAAGCTGGTACTCCAAAGGCTGCTTGAAAACAAGTTATATGCTAAGTTGAAGAAATGCGAGTTCTGGCTTGAGGAAGTAGCATTCATAGGGCACGTGGTGTCAAAATATGGAGTATCGGTGGACCCGGCGAAGATTGAAGCAATACAAAGCTGGGAGCAACCGAAGACGGTGACCGATGTACGTAGCTTTTTAGGCTTAGCTGGTTATTATCGGAGATTCGTAGAAGGGTTTTCTCGAATCGCTACCCCGTTAACTCAGCTGACTCGGAAGGATATCAAATTCGTATGGAGCGAAGAATGCGAGAAGAGTTTCCAAGAGCTTAAGAGGAGACTCATTTCGGCACCTGTTCTGACAATACCATCTGGTTCGGATGGATTTGTTATCTACAGCGATGCTTTAGGCAAAGGGTTAGGATGTGTTCTCATGCAACGTGGGAAAGTCATAGCCTATGCCTCGCGACAACTTAAAGAATATGAGAGGAATTATCCTACTCATGATCTAGAGTTGGCAGCAGTCGTTTTCGCACTAAAGATCTGGAGGCACTATCTATATGGGGAGAAGGTGGAGATATATTCAGACCATAAAAGCCTCAAATATTTCTTCACTCAAAAAGAACTCAACATGCGGCAACGACGTTGGCTCGAGCTGTTGAAAAATTACGACCACACTATTCAATACCATCCTGGAAAAGCAAACGTGGTAGCTGACACGTTGAGTAGAAGATCATATGCAGGAACGAGTGCGATGATGTCAAGTATACGCGTAGAACCAACTTTAATCGATAAAGTTAAAGTTGCTCAAGCTACAGACCCGGAGCTGATGCGTATGAAGAAGAAAGTGCAAGAATGTGTTATTCCAGAAGCAAAAATCGATGAAGAAGGAATACTTCGAGTCCACTCTAGACTTTGTGTTCCTAACGATTCTGATTTAAAGTACAAGATCATGATGGAGGCACACAATACACCATTTGCAATCCATCCTGGAAGTACTAAAATGTATCGTGATCTTCGACATACATTTTGGTGGAACAATATGAAGAGAGAGATTGTAAAGTTTATCTCGAGGTGTTTAACTTGTCAACGTGTAAAGGCGGAGCATCAAGTACCAAAGGGTCCATTGCAACCACTTGAGATTCCGAAATGGAAGTGGGAACACATTACCATGGATTTTGTTACGGGTCTTCCCACGGTTTCTCAAGGTATAAATGCTATTTGGGTTATAGTTGATAGATTAACCAAGTCTGCTCATTTCTTGCCGATACGGGAGACTTATTCCCTTGAACGTCTTGCTAGTATGCACGTGAATGAGATTGTAAAGTTGCATGGCATGCCAGTATCCATAGTTTCGGATCGTAACCCAAGATTCACTTCAAGATTTTGGGTTAGCTTGCAAAAAGCTATGGGCAAGGATTTACGGTTCAGTTCGACATACCATCCTCAAACGGACGGGCAATCAGAAAGGACTATTCAAACTCTTGAAGATTTATTAAGACTTTGTGTTCTAGATTTCAAAGGAAGTTGGGATAAGTACCTACCATTGGTGGAATTCTCCTACAACAACAGTTATCAGGCAAGTATAGGTGTGGCTCCCTTTGAAGCATTGTATGGACGAAAGTGTCGCTCTCCAGTATGTTGGGATGAGGTGGGAGAAGCAACGTTGTTGGGATCAGAGTTGGTACGAATGACTACAGAGAAGATCCAAACGATTCGACAACGTATACAAACGGCACAGGATCGACAAAAGAGTTATGTGGATCTTCATCGAAAGGACGTGAAATTTGACATTGGGGATCATGTATTATTACGTGTAGCTCCATGGAAAGGAGTTACAAGATTTGGGAAGAGAGGAAAGCTCAATCTACGATTTATTGGTCCATTTCAGATTCTTGACCGAGTAGGAAATGTGGCCTATAGACTTGCGTTACCTCCAAGTATGTCTCGTGTTTATAATGTTTTTCATATATCTGTGCTTCGTAAATATGTGAAAGACCCGAACCATGTTATTGAGTTAGAACCGGACGAGATAGCTGAAGACTTAACATACGAGGAGGTACCTGTCAAGATCATGGATAAAAAGGAGCATGTCCTACGCACGAAGGTCATACCACAAGTTAAAGTTTTGTGGAGAAACCATGCTATTGAGGAAATGACCTTGGAGTTAGAAACGGAAATGAAAGCGAGGTATCCTCATCTTTTCGAAACACCAGGTACGTATGTCAATTTCGAGGACGAAATTTCATAAGGAGGGGAGGTTGTAAGACCCCAAATTATTAATAAATGAAATTTAATTTCCTCTATTTATTATTCTGAAATAGTAAGAGTTGATTTGATTAATGTGGTTAGCTATGGGTAAAATGCGCAAATATTTTAAATAAGCAAGTGGTTATAAAATATTCATTGTTGTCGGGGAATATTTGTTTGGTCGTAGAATATTCTTGTTGTCGGGGAATATTCGTACGATGGCACAGCCTTGTGTGGGCCCCATAACAGAAAACGATTGGATGAAGAAAACGACAAAAATAAGTTGTTTATAAATAACGGCGTAGTTGTTACCATTAATACTGTTGGAATACCCGGTGGTTAAAACACGGTAATACGCGTAGCACACGGTATTGCACCAATTATTGATTCTTACGTAAGAAGGCACTACTCAATAATTGTTACAGTAATTACTGTTCAATATTGTATTTTATTGATTCAATAATTGCTGCGTTGATATTTTATATTACTGTTGTTTCAATAATTGTCACTACGCAGTATTTTTTATTATCGGAGCAATAATTCATATTATCTGAATAATATTATTAGATAACATTATTGGCAATGTCTAGAAAGTTCTGTCTAAGGAGAGGTTTGGTCATCTAATTGCGCGCCAATAAGGAGAGATCCTTATTGGAAAGCCCCCTCTTTCCTGGGAACGGCCTGGTTGCTAGTACTGTGATTCTGTAATATTATTTGTGTATAATTAATTATTGATTTATATGATGAGAAAAATAGTGATTTTATGTGGATATAGATAGAGAAAAATTTTAATGTGACAATTGTTGAAAATTAATATTTTATCTTTTTCTGATAAAATAATTCATTTAAATATATTATTTTAATAATATATTGATGGTGGTATTTTTACAATGAATGTGGGATATATGAGTATATGAGGAGGAAGAGTATTTTTGTGGCATTAAATGATTAACACATGTTTTGTGTGTTGGTGGACATAATTCTTGACCGAAAATTTATTATTGACTATAAAATCGCCCGTTTGTGAATTTCGGTCAATTTCTGTTTGGAATTTGGAAAAACTTTCTTCTGCAAAGTTGTAGAGAATTGAATTTCCTGTAAAAACTCGCGAGATTCGAATTTTCTGATAAAAGAGCTATTTATTATGAATTATTGAAGTTCTGAAGTTCCGAAATAATTGATTTTTTGAAGTTTTATTTATTATTTTGAAAAAAAACGTTTTTTGGCATTTAAGTGGGCTAACATGTGATATAAATGGGCTGAGATCAGATGTCTAGAGGCGGGCTAAGGAAAATTTGATAAATATATTATTATTATATTAAATTTTCTGCTTTGGTGTTCTAAGCATTTTCCTATAAATAGGGTGCTTAGGTTAGAATTGAAATCACACCAGAAACACAAATTTCTCTCTATTTCTCTCTCTATAACGAGCGTATTCTTGTGAGTATTTGATACTTTGAGTGTTGCTTTACGGTGCAAGTTTCCTTCAGCACTATATCTAGTATTCCAGTCAGAAGTACCGTCTTTCCGAGGTAAGGGATGTTATTTCTTCTTAAATGATATTATTTTCTTCAATATCATTATGCCGAAGTATTGATCTGAATTTTTATCAAATTTGGAACTTTTCATGTCGGGGTTACTATTCATGAATTACTATTCATGAGTTACTATTCACGAGTTACTATTCACCGAAAAATGAAATTTCTTTCTTTTCGTCCAAATATCTATTCTGGATACTAGCTTTGATTGTATCCATGTTTTGATCATTCTTGAATTTTACTTCACTATGATAAGGTATTTTTGGACATGGATAAATTGAAATACGAATCCTTAATATTTGTTATTTTGCTTCACTGGATTCGTTTTCTTTAAAATATTTTTCATCATCCTCAGTCTTAAATGATGATATAACTGAATATCTTTGGCCTGTAGTGCAAAGATGAATAATTTCTGATGAATATTTTTGGCCCGTAGTGCAAAGATGAACAGGTGTTGAGGTGAACATGACCAACTGATGGATATCTTTGGCCTGTAGTGCAAAGATGACTATTTGATTCAAGATATTTATTGATTGATGTTACAGGGATAAAATGTTGATGATGGGCTTTTAAATTCATAGATAATCGTAGATTTCATTCTCTACGTAACTTCTCTATGAATTATTATTTTCCGCTGCGAATATTGAATTAAAACTTGTTGTCTATTGTATTCTATTAAATTTTTCCCTGTTGAAGACTAACGATAATTTGTTGTATATTATCTTAGTCATAATATTCTTTACTGGGCTAGTTGAGCTCACCCTTTTCCTTGTTGTTCCATTTTCATCTTAGGAGGCGAGAATGTAGCAGGTACTAGTCGGGGTATGGAATGAAGGTTCTAGGAAGTTGTTTTAGTAGTCCTCACCATTTTTTTTGTAAAATATTGTTCCAATAATTGTAATGAGGACTTATTTGAGTGTGGATATTGTCTAGATGACAATATTTGTATTTACACTCACAGTTTTTATGTTGTATTAATAAAGTTGTAGTTGTTTCTGTACCATGTTATTGAGGACTCAGAATAGGTGTTGTATACCTGTTTTGGGGGCGTCACAATAGACATCAAGTTTAACTGCAGCGGAACAGGCAATCCATTAAAAGAGTCAAGTAGAAAATAAACTCTACTATCTTTTATGATTTAAAAGGTTTTTCAACATTGTGATCGCTGGGACTCAGCTTAATAAAATAATCCACATCATCGAATCACCCTTGCACTACGGCCAAGGATATTCGTGTATTCATTAATGGTCATGATCATGCCAACAACTGTCCATCAACACACTACGGGCCAATGAGGACTTTTACCACATCATTTGTAACATTACGGTCGTGATTATACCGAATAATCCCTGGTCATAATTATACCAAGTCTATCTATGCACTACAGGCCAAAGATGACTTTTAACATTTTATAAACATGAAGATGATGACAATGATATAAGAATTCAATAAAACAAGTTCAAGAATTAATTTATCCAAGAATTAACGTCCAAATTGTCAACATGATACTGCTTTGTGGAGTAAAATTTAAGAATGCTTAGAAGAATATTTTCATGAAAAGATACTGGATGAACCACAATTATCAAGGATATTCCACTAATTTTATGGAGTATAGAAGTTAAAACTTAACCAACTGAGTATAGTAAAGAATGGAATAACAAAAGAAATCACCCGGTATGCGATAGACCGCACAGACAGGTTATTCCAACAAAATAATAAATAATGGAACCAGGTCCAGCGTAAACGCACAGACAGGATATTCCAACAGAATAATAATAAAGACGGAACCAGGTCCGGTGTAAAAATGTTCCAACAGAATAATAATAAAGACGGAACCAGGTCCGGTGTAAAACACACAGACAGGATGTTCCAACAGAATAATAATAAAGACGGAACCAGGTCTGGTGTAAAACAACAGACAGAATATTCCAACAGAATAATAATAAAGACGGAACCAGGTCCGGTGTAAAACACACAGACAGGATGTTCCAACAGAATAATAGAAGAATGTCACCAAGTATAGGGTAGACCGCGTATACAGGTTATTCCAACAGAATAATAAGAAATGGAATAACAACAGTTCTCTTCATGAATAAGAAAGAATAACACCCCTTATCGTTTTAAAGAAGAGCTGAAATAAGGAAGTAATTAGGTAGCAGAATACTCTTCTTCTCTCTCTCTCTATAGTTTCTCTCTCTATAGTTCAGTGAATTCGTAAGAAATAATAAAGGAATGAGCTGCTATTTATAGAAAAATAAAATGCATAATAACTAATCCATGAACGGTCCAGATTGATTACTTTAATCTGACAGTCTATATTTAAAGAAATTTTTTTTAAATAAAATATAATATATTCTATTTATAAAATAACTTTAATAAAGTATTTTGTTTTATATAAAAAGATATTTCTGTTTTATTACGTTAATAATACGAATAAAACAAAACGTCATTATCGCTAAATAATTCATATTATTAACTGACAATAATTGAATCAAACTGAGTGACTTCTCATATAAGTATTAATAATCAATACCGTGTGCTACTATGCAACCACACGTATTAATGTACTTTTACTACCGAGTAGTTCAACAGCATCAATGGTAAAACTTCTGCCGTTATTTTTAATAAAATATTTTTGTCGTTTTCTCAATTCGACAATAATTCCGTTGTGGGGTCCACCAATGATTGTGTCGTTGTACGAATATTCCCTGTTAAAACGAATATTTCCCGACCAATCGAATATTATATAACAACTTGCGTACTTTGTAAAATTTATAAATATTACCCACAACTATAACATTATATCAAATTAACTCCATAATATTCAAAAATAATATTTATAGAAAATTTATCTTTATTTATAAAAGTTGGGGTCTTACAACCTCCTCTTCTTATGAAATTTCGCCCTCGAAATTAGGGTACGTACCTGGTATGTCGAAGAGGTAAGGATACCTTGATTTCATTTCAGATTCTAACTCCCAAGTCATTTCCTCAACATCGTGGTTTCTCCACAAAACTTTGACTTGAGGTATAACCTTGGAGCGTAGAATATGTTCCTTCTTATCCAAGATTTGAACAGGAACTTCTTCATACGTCAAATCTTCTGCTATTTCGTCCGGTTCTAACTCAATAATGTGGTTCGGGTCTTCCACATATTTGCGTAACATGGATATGTGAAAAACGTTATGAACACGAGACATACTTGGCGGTAAAGCGAGTCTATAAGCCACAGTTCCTACTCGATCGAGGATTAAAAATGGACCGATGAATCGAGGATTGAGCTTTCCTCTTTTTTCAAATCTCGTAACTCCTTTCTATGGAGCAACACGTAAGAACACATGATCTCCTATATCAAATTTCACGTCCTTTCGATGAAGATCAGCATAACTTTTTTGTCGATCTTGTGAGGTTTTTATACGTTGTCGGATCGTTTGAATCTTTTCTGTAGTCATACGTACCAACTCCGGTCCCAACAACGTTGCTTCACCCACCTCATCCCAGCATACTGGAGAACGACATTTTTTTCCATACAATGCTTCGAATGGAGCCATGCCAATACTTGCTTGATAACTGTTGTTGTAGGAAAACTCCACCAATGGTAAGAACTTGACCCAACTTCCCTTGAAGTCAAGGATGCAGAGTCTTAATAAATCTTCTAAAGTTTGAATAGTCCTCTCTGATTGTCCGTCCGTCTGAGGATGATATGCCGAACTAAATCGTAAATCTGTGCCCATAGCTTTTTGTAAACTAACCCAAAATCGTGAAGTGAATCTTGGGTCTCGATCAGAAACTATGGATACTGGCATACCATGCAGTTTTACAATCTCGTTTATGTACATATGAACAAGATGTTCAAGTGTATAAGTTTCTCGTATCGGTAAGAAATGAGCATACTTGGGCAATCTATCAACAATGACCCAAATCGCATCTATACCTTGAGAAACCTTAGGAAGACCGGTAACGAAATCCATGGTAATGTGCTCCCACTTCCATTCTGGAATTTCAAGTGGTTGCAATGGACCTTTTGGTACTTGATGCTCCGCTTTGACTCGTTGACAAGTTAGACACCTAGAGATAAACAGCGATATCTCTCTCTTCATATTGCTCCACCAAAATGTATGACGAAGATCATGATACATTTTGGTACTTTCAGGATGGATTACAAACGGTGTGTTGTGCGCCTCCATCATGATTTCATACTTTAAATCAGGGTTGTTAGGAACATAAAGTCTGGAGTTGACTCGAAGTATTCCTTCTTCATCGATTCTTGCTTCCGGCATATCACCTTCTTGCACTTTCTTCCTCATACGCATCAGCTCCAGGTCTGTAGCTTGAGCAGCTTTAACTTTATCGATTAAAGTTGGTTCTACTCGTATATTCGTCATCATCACATGGGTCCCTGGTGTAAGACCCCAATTTTTATAAATAAAGATGAATTTTCTATAAATATCATTTTTGAATATTATGGAGTTAATTTGATATAATGTTCTAGTTGTGGGTAATATTTATAAATTTTATAAAGTACGCAAGTTGTTATATAATATTCGATTGGTCGGGGAATATTCGTTTTAACAGGGAATATTCGTACAACGGCACAATCATTGGTGGACCCCACAACAGAATTATTATCGGATTGAGAAAACGACAAAAATATTTTATTAAAAATAACGGTGGAAGTTTTACCATTGATACTGTTGAACTACTCGGTAGTAAAAGTACAGTAATACGTGTGGTTGCATAGTAGCACACGTTATTAATGCTTATGTGAGAAGTCACTCAGTTTGATTCAATTATTGTCAGTTAATAATATGAATTATTTAGCGATAATGACGTTTTGTTTTATTCGTATTATTAACGTAATAAAACAGAAACATCTTTTTATATAAAACAGAATACTTTATTAAAGTTATTCTATAAATAGAATATATTATATTTTATTTAAAAGATTTTTCTTTAAATATGGACCGTCAGATTAAAGTAATCAATCTGGACCGTTCATGGATTAGTTACTATGCATTCTATTTTTCTATAAATAACAGCTCATTCTTTCATTATTTCTTACGAATTCACTGAACTCTAGAGAGAGAAGCTATAGAGAGAAACTATAGAGAGAGAGAAGAAGAGTATTCTGCTACCTAACTACTTCCTTATTTCAGCTCTTCTTTAAAACGATAAGGGGTGTTATTCTTTCTTATTCATGAAGAGAACTGTTGTTATTCCATTTCTTATTATTCTGTTAGAATAACCTGTATATGCGGTCTACCCTATACTTGGTGACATTCTTGTATTATTCTGTTGGAACATCCTGTCTGTGTGTTTTACACCGGACCTGGTTCCGTTTTTATTATTATTCTGTTGGAACATCCTGTCTATGTGTTTTACACCGGACCTGGTTCCGTCTTGTTATTATTCTGTTGGAATATCCTGTCTGTGTGTTTTACACCGGACCTGGTTCCATTAATTATAATTCTGTCGGAATATCTTGTCTGTGCGTTTACGCCGGACTTAGTTCCATTATTTATTATTCTGTCGGAATATCCTGTCTGTGCGTTTACGCCGGACCTGGTTCTATTATTTATTATTCTGTTGGAATAACCTGTTTGTGCGGTCTATCGCATGCATGGTGATTTCTTTTGTTATTCCATTCTTTATTGTACTCAGTTGGTTAAGTTTTGACTTCTATACTCCATGAAATTTGTGGAATATCCTTGATAATTGCGTTTCATCCAGTATCTTTTCATGAAAATATTCTTCTAAGCATTCTTGAATTTTACTCCACAAAGCAGTATCATGTTGACAATTTGGACGTTGTTAATTCTTGGATAAATTAATTCTTGAACTTGTTTTATTGAATTCTTATATCATTGTCATCATCCTCATGTTTATAAAATGTTAAAAGTCATCTGTGGCCTGTAGTGCATAGATGGACTTTGTATGATTATGACCAGGGATTATTCGGTATAATCATGACCGTAATGTTACAAATGATGTGGTAAAAGTCCTCATTGGCCCGTAGTGCATTGATGGACAGTTGTTGGCATGATCATGACCATTAATGAATACACGAATATCCTTGGCCGTAGTGCAGGGGTGATTCGATGATGTGGATTATTTTATTAAGCTGAGTCCCAACGATCACAGTGTTGAAAAATCTTTTAAATCATAAAAGATAGTAGAGTTTATTTTCTACTTGACTCTTTTAATGGATTGCTTGTTCCGCTGCAGTTAAACTTGATGTCTATTATATTTTATCAGTTTAACATTGTTGAAGGCTAATGATAATTTATTCTGCATTATCTTAGTCATAATATTTCTTACTGGGCTAGTTGAGCTCACCCTTTCTTTCACTGTTCTCTTCAGGAAATGAGAACGTAGCTGGGGCAAGTCGGGGAACGGAGTGATGGTCCGAATGATAGTATTAGTTAGTAGTCCTCACTATTCTATGTAATGGTGTGTTAATAAATGTAATGAGGACTCCTTTTGAGTATGAATACTCTCTAGAAGATAATATTTATATTCAAACTCGCAGTTTATGTTTTATCGTATTGTACACGACAGTTGTATTAGTAAGTTGTATTTGTATTCTGTACTTTGTATTTGACAACCCAAGATGGGTGATGTATACCTAATTTTGGAGGCGTCACAGTTGGTATCAGAGCTTAAGGATATGATCCCTGGCTAAGATGTGAGAATAGAACTAAGAGGGGAGAGACGGGGAATTCCTTCGTTAGTATGACCTACCTAAGTTTATTTGCATGGTATTTAATTGGTCGGTCATAATATAAGGATAATATATGACATATCAATTAACTTTTATTTTGTGGCAGTATCTGAAAATGGCATCTGAGAATGTTGAGAATAGCAATGGAGCACAGGCGACTGTTGATTCACCAACACTGACCAAATGATGAGTGATGGAATGTTCAGAAACTTTATGCAGTTCATGCAACAGCAGGCGTGAGCGGCTCCTGTCCAAAATATAGGTGGAAACACTGAAAACTCTCGGATGGTCACCGCTAAACAGTTCAAGGAGCTGGAACCATCAAAGTTTAAGGGAGAGCTAAAACCACTTATAGCGGAAACATGGATAAAGCAGATTACCAAGATATTTGATGTCTTGGGATACTCCGAGGAGCAAAAGGTTCCCTTTGTCGCCTTTATGTTGCGAGGAGAGACATATTACTGGTGGGAATCGATTAAGCGTACTCAACCTGCCGCACTGAAGATGTCTTGGGAGAAGTTCCAAGAGCTGTTCAACGACAAATCAGGTGGAGATGATAGAACAGCTCTTGGAACAGCTCTTGGAACTTCTCCCAAGACATCTTCAGTGTGGCAGGTTGAGTACGCTTAATCGATTCCCACCAGTAATCTGCCTCTCCTCGCAACATAAAGACGGCAAAGGGAACCTTTTGCTCCTCGGAGCATCCCAAGACATCAAATATCTTGGTAATATGCTTTATCCATGTTTTCGATATAAGTGGTTTTGGCTCTCCCTTTTCCTTGAACTGTTTAGCGGTGACCGTCCGAGAGTTTTCAGTGTTTCCACCTATATTTTGGACAGGAGCCGCTCTCGCTTGCTGTTGCATGAACTGCATAAAGTTTCTGAACATTCCATCATTCATCATCTGGTCAGTGTTGTTGTTTGCATGAGGATTATCACCTCCTGATGCACATTATCCTGATTATTGATATGTGGTGAATCAACAGTCGCCTGTGCTCTATTGCTATTCTCAACATTCTCAGATGCCATTTTCAGATACTGCCACAAAATAAAAGTTAATTGATATGCCATATATTATCCTTATATTATGACCGATCAATTAAATACCATGCAAATAAACTTAGATAGGTCATACTAGCGAAGGAATTCCCCGTCTCTCCCCTCCTAGTTCTATTCTCACATCTTAGCCAGGGATTATATCCCTAAGCTCTGATACCAACTGTGATGCCCCCAAAATTAGGTAAAATCACCCATCTTGGGTCGTCAGATACATAGTACAGAATACAAATACAACTTACTAATACAACTGTCGTGTACAATACGACAAAACATAAACTGTGAGTTTGAATACAAATATTATCTTCTAAAGAGTATCCATACTCAAAAGGAGTTCTCATTACAATTATTATCACACTACTACATAGAATAGTGAGGACTACTAACTAATACTATCATTCGGACCGTCACTCCGTTCCCCGACTTGCCCCAGCTACGTTCTCATTTCCTGAAGAGAACAGTGAAAGAAAGGGTGAGCTCAACTAGCCCAGTAAGAAATATTATGACTAAGATAATGCAGAATAAATTATCATTAGCCTTCAACAATGTTAAACTGATAAAATATAATAGACATCAAGTTTAACTGCAGCGGAACAAGCAATCCATTAAAAGAGTCAAGTAGAAAATAAACTCTACTATCTTTTATGATTTAAAAGATTTTTCAACATTGTGATCACTGGGACTCAGCTTAATAAAATAATCCACATCATCGAATCACCCTTGCACTACGACCAAGGATATTCGTGTATTCATTAATGGTCATGATCATGCCAACAACTGTCCATCAACGCACTACGGGCCAATGAGGACTTTTACCACATCATTTGTAACATTACGGTCATGATTATACCGAATAATCCCTGGTCATAATCATACCAAGTCCATCTATGCACTACAGGCCAAAGATGACTTTTAACATTTTATAAACATGAGGATGATGACAATGATATAAGAATTCAATAAAACAAGTTCAAGAATTAATTTATCCAAGAATTAACGTCCAAATTGTCAACATGATACTGCTTTGTGGAGTAAAATTTAAGAATGCTTAGAAGAATATTTTCATGAAAAGATACTGGATGAACCGCAATTATCAAGGATATTCCACTAATTTCATGGAGTATAGAAGTTAAAACTTAACCAACTGAGTATAGTAAAGAATGAAATAACAAAAGAAATCACCCGGCATGCGATAGACCGCACAGACAGGTTATTCCAACAAAATAATAAATAATTGAACCAGGTCCAGCGTAAACGTACAGACAGGATATTCCAACAGAATAATAATAAAGACGGAACCAGGTCCGGTGTAAAACACACAAACAGGATGTTCCAACAGAATAATAATAAAGACAGAACCAGGTCCGGTGTAAAACACACAGACAGGATGTTCCAACAGAATAATAATAAAGACGGAACCAGGTCTGGTGTAAAACACACAGACAGGATATTCCAACAGAATAATAATAAAGACGGAACCAGGTCCGGTGTAAAACACAGACAGGATATTCCAACAGAATAATAGAAGAATGTCACCAAGTATAGGGTAGACCGCGTATACATGTTATTCCAACAGAATAATAAAAAATTGAATAACAACAGTTCTCTTCATGAATAAGAAAGAATAACACCCCTTACCGTTTTAAAGAAGAGCTGAAATAAGGAAGTAGTTAAGTAGCAGAATACTCTTCTTCTCTCTGTCTATAGTTTCTCTCTCTAGAGTTCAGTGAATTCGTAAGAAATAATGAAGGAATGAGCTGCTATTTATAAAAAAATAGAATGCATAATAACTAATCCATGAACGGTCCAGATTGATTACTTTAATCTGACGGTCCATATTTAAAGAAAAATCTTTTAAATAAAATATAATATATTCTATTTATAAAATAATTTTAATAAAGTATTTTGTTTTATATAAAAAGATGTTTCTGTTTTATTACGTTAATAATACGAATAAAACAAAACGTCATTATCGCTAAATAATTCATATTATTAACTGACAATAATTGAATCAAACTGAGTGACTTCTCACATAAGCATTAATAATCAATACCGTGTGCTACTATGCAACCACACGTATTACTGTACTTTTACTACCGAGTAGTTCAACAGTATCAATGGTAAAACTTCCGCCGTTATTTTTAATAAAATATTTTTATCGTTTTCTCAATCCGACAATAATTCTGTTGTGGGGTCCACCAATGATTGTGTCGTTGTACGAATATTCCCTGTTAAAACGAATATTCCCCGACCAATCGAATATTATATAACAACTTGCGTACTTTGCAAACTTTATAAATATTACCCACAACTATAACATTATATCAAATTAACTCCATAATATTCAAAAATGATATTTATAGAAAATTCATCTTTATTTATAAAAGTTGGGGTCTTACAATGATGGTCAAGCAAAATCATTTCGTTGGCATATTAGGGAGTACAATGCAGCTAATGCTTTCACGAGCTTGGGTGCTAAGCTTGATGACAGATTACTCAACTCAAGAGGGCCAACATCATTCACTATCTATGGAGAATTACGACACCGTACCGGGTCATTGTTACCCCCGGATGGTCGCGCACCCATCTACTGTCAGTTGTACATATATGACCTAACCACTGCATTGAATATTCGGTGTGCGCAAAATAATAACTTATGTCGAGATGTCCTATAAACTATACAGAATTGTTTGTTGTTAGTGAATCATTTTGCTTCAATGTACAAATGTGCCCATGAAATATTAGCCTGAGTCAGAATCTTCAGATCATGATTTACGTGCTCACCTTCATTACACCTCATCAACTAATAGGCAGCGGTACAATCTTCCAACCACGGATGAAATAGCTGTGATTTTGCCTGATGATGGTAGTAAGAGTAGTGATATGCGGGATATTATTTTGCACCTAAAAGGAGATAATAGAGACCTGAGCCAGATCAATGAGTGTCATCCAGCATATTTACTGTTGGGGCCTGATATTTCTTTCATTAGGCCTGACTAATTGGGCTCATCCGTTTAATTAGCCTAGTGGACCTTTATCACTAAGTCTTATAGTCATTGGGCCTAACATTTATATTGCCTTTATTGTATCCCATTAATAATGGGTTGGGTCAAGTGGCCGGCCCATAAGATCTTTTAAATATCTAAGACTTTGACCGGTAATGATAAAAAAGGAAGAGGGCAGTTGACCAAGCACCTGCAGATCATTAATGTGGATGGGATCTTATCCGGCCGGCGACAGGAACAGTGGAAAAAAGGTGACAACCTGCATGCACACGGCTGAGACCACAGAGAAGCAGGAGGCCGTGTCAGATCGTGGTTGGTGGCACAAAAAACCGAGTATGGGAGTATAACCTAGCAAGGGGGTCTCCTAACAAAAGGTACGCATACACTTTCTACCTAGCTCAACACACTAGACATTTTTACACCCTCCATTGTTAAACCTCGAACACATGTATTGACTCTCACGCCGGAGCTATCCCCCGACGGTCCAGCCGTCAAGCTTTTGGTGTTGATCGTGTTTTCTGTGCAGGATTAGGGCGTCTTACGTGATTGGGACGTCATCAAAGATCTTGGCGTTAACATTGGCGCTAGAAGGAGGGCCGAGTTCTAGTGTTTCAGAGCTTTCAATCACAAACATTTATTTGTTCCACGCTCTCAGGATGGGGAAGAGCAGAGCAGACACGCCTGAAGGACAACCGATGACTGTTGGTGACTCACCGCCACGAGTTTCTGTTAGAGATCGTTTGGGGCCCACCCTAAGTGCTCATGCTAGCACAGCCTCCAAGCGGTCACATGGAGACTCTCGTCCGAGAGCCGTGGGCAAAGCTAAGAGAAAGTTAATCTTCACGACGGATAAGGAATCCGGCCGCGGCCGGAAACAGCTAGACCACGACGAGAAGACCTCCCGATTGGCTAAGCTGGCGGAAGAGGCCGATAGGGCCATGGAGTCACTCATGAAGCAGAGGCAGGATATAGCCGAGCAGATGTCCCGGATGGAGGAGTTGAGGGATGAAGCATCGAGTTACGTCCAGTCTGAAAGGCGTGTGCATCGCAGCGGGAAGGAGCCGGTTCAGTCAGAACGTGGGTTTCAAAGCCAACATCCGGAGAGAGAAAGATCGAGGAGCCCTACTCCTCGAAGATCGAAGGAAGCATTCCGTCGTGACGTCCCTACAGGGCAGGCCCGAAGTGGTAGGAAAGGCCGATCCAGAGAACGAACTCCAGAGAGCATGGAGAGGGCACTCATTGTCACACACTCCCACCACAGTCGTCGGACCCGGAGGCGAAGCAGATCCGGGGGCCGTACGCCCGAAAGTCGGGTACTTCGCTCAGAAGACCGTCGTCGCGAAAGTCCTTCGGAGGTTGGGGGTATTATGATCAACGACCGACCTACTCCGAGAAAGAGAGAGTCGTCGGAGAAGGGAGTGTCGTCGCAACCGGAAGGAGTAGAATACCTCGTAAAAGAACTGAAGGCGCTCCAGAAACAGTTGGCTGAGGTCCAGCAGGTGAAGAACACTCCGGGAAAGAAAGCATCCCCGTTTTCCTCGGACATTCTTAAGGAGAAGGCGGACACCTCTAAGAAGTTGCCTCACATGGAAAGTTACGATGGTTCGGGAGATCCTTACGACCACAGCCAAGCATTTGACCGGTTGATGGACTACTACGATTTCGCTGACGCTGCTAAATGTCATATGTTTGTTACGACGTTGAGAAAGGATGCGAGGCAGTGGATGGGAAATTTACCGGCAGATTCAATTTCCTCGTGGTCCGAACTCTGCGATAAGTTCCATGCTCGTTTTGGGAGTAACCGAAGGAGAGGGAAGCCCACAGGCTCTTTGGCACAGGTCAGGCAGTACACCGATGAGTCTTTGGGTCAGTATGTGAAGAGGTTCCGGGAAGCCGTTGGCCAGGTGTCTGATTTGAACGATCTCCAAGCCGTGGGTTTGTTTCAGAACGGTCTGGACCTAGTAAAGTCGGAGAAGCTGGTGAAAAAGTTGATGTTCAATCACCCGAAAAGCCTGGCAGAGGCATTCGACAAGGCAGAAGGTTATATCGTTGTGGAGGAGGCTATGAGTAGCTTGAAGCGTTCCTCTACGGAACAGATGAAGGAGGCAGATGCCCCTAGAACCCGGGATGATCCGAAAAAGACTGGGGGGTACAGTGATAGATCGGAGAGTCGTTCCAAGAAGTTCAACAACTCGTGGCGACAAGGAGATGCTCGTCCGCCCGCTTCGACCCCGAAGGTGAATAAGGTTTATACCAAACTAAACACGGACAGATCGGTGATTCTAGACCAAATCCGGAACCAGCCGTTCTTTGAGCCACCGAGGGACAACTATAGGACCGGGCAGGGCAACCCTCGAAAATACTGTAACTATCATCAAGCCGCAGGCCATGGCACCAATGAGTGTTGTAATCTTAAGGATTTTGTGGAAAGAAAGATCCAGAGCGGTTTGTTAGTCCAATATGTGGCCGAAAAGAGTCACCAAGGTGCCGACCGCACCGTTCAGTCAGTTCAAACAGATCCTCCTGTGCAGCCCGTCCCGAACCCGCCACCAAGGCATGTCATCGACGTAATAACAGGGGGAACGTCGGGGAAATTGGTAGGAAGAAAGAGAAGGGGGTATCTGGATTCGGTTATGTCCGTATCAGGTGCCTCTCCAAAGGTGGATAGACCATTTCCCGGAACTATTATATCTTTTACAGACACGGACTATCCTTTGGAGACCATTGATCCACATGAAGGAGCATTAGTGATCACCGCGCAAGTGGGCTCGGTAGACATGAAGCGTATGATGATAGATAACGGGTCTTCAGTGGATATTCTGTACGCCCACGCATATCAAAGAATGCATCTTGAAGGGCGAAAGATGGAAGTTGGGCAGGAGGCTCCTCTATATGGTTTCAGCAACGATCCGGTCAAAGTTGCAGGCACTATCGAACTCCCAGTGGTCTTCGGCACAGCCCCTCAGCAGGCGGAAATAATGTGTAAATTTTATGTTGTGCATGTAGATTCGGCTTACAACGCTATACTGGGAAGACCTACCTTGACGGCTCTCCAAGCCGTGACTTCCATCCCCCATTTCAAGATTAAGTTCCCCACAGCGCACGGAGTCGGAGAGGTGGCTGGGGATTTGGATCTAGCCCGACGCTGTTACCGGAATGCGTGCATCTCTTCCGGAGTAGGGGTTAGCAAACAGAAACAAACCATGGCAATCGAGATTGAGCCCTTCACTGAAAGCAGCTCCGAGCCATTGGTAACACCTGCGGGGGAGACGGAGGAGATCGAGTTGGTCCTCGGGAAAGCGGACAAGACAGTAAAAATTGGTTTGGGTCTACCAGAGCCTCTTCGGACAAATCTTATGGAACTCCTTCGCAGCTATGCGGACATTTTCGCATGGGAACCAAAGGACATGCCTGGGATTAGCAGAAGGGTTGCTGAGCACCGATTGGAGGTAGACCCCTCGAGGAAGCCTGTTCGGCAAAAGAGACGGATCTTCGCACCCGAGCGACAGAAGATAATTGACGAAGAGATCGCCAAGCTGTTGGCTGCTGATTTTATTTTTGAGATCGACTACCCACAGTGGATGGCCAATGTAGTATTGGTGCAGAAGCAAAACCAGAGATGGCGAGTTTGCATTGATTACACCGACCTAAATAAAGCTTGCCCGAAGGACTTTTATCCTTTACCCCATATTGATCAACTTATTGATGCAACTTCAGGTTATGCTCTACTAAGCTTTATGGATGCTTTTTCAGGTTATCATCAAATATCTATGTGTAAGGAAGATATCCCGAAGACAGCATTCATTACGCACCGTTCGGTATACGCCTATAAGAAGATGACCTTTGGCCTTATAAATGCTGGAGCGACCTACCAAAGAATGATGAATTTTATCTTCCACAAGCAGCTGGGAAAGAATATGGAGGTTTATGTGGACGACATGATCGTTAAAAGCGGGCAGGTTCAGAAACATTTGGATGATCTGGAGGAATGTTTCCAGACTGTCCGACAGCACAAATTGAGGCTTAATCCCGCAAAATGTACCTTCGGCCTCGGTGCGGGAAAGTTCTTGGGGTATCTAGTCAGTCGGAGGGGCATCGAAGCTAATCCGGAGAAAATTCAAGCAGTCCTTGACATGAAGACTCCTCAATCATTTAAAGACGTCCAACGCTTGACCGGTAGAATTGCAGCTCTGAGGAGGTTCATGTCTAAATCCGCAGAGAGGTGTCTACCATTCTTCGACACACTGAAAGGGCCGAAGAACGCTAAAACTTTCCAATGGACCTCGCTCTGTGAAGAAGCCTTCCAAGGCATAAAGACCTATCTGTCCTCTGCTCCCCTATTGGTAAAACCCACTCCGAAAGAAACCTTATATCTATACCTTGCAGCAAGTCCCTTAGCCGTTGGAGCGGTGTTGATTCGGGAGATCAGCGGAAAGCAGCACCCGGTCTATTACGTCAGTCACGTCCTACGAGACGCCGAAACCAGGTATCCAAATATTGAAAAGATTGCCTTTGCTTTAGTAATTGCTAGCCGAAAGCTTCGGCAATACTTTCAGGGTAGGCTCTTGATCGTCTACACAGATCAACCACTGAAAAAGGTAATGGGCAAGCCGGAGGTTTCGGGGAGATTGGCAGCATGGACCATGGAATTGTCCCAGTTTTTCCTCGAATACCATCCCCGAACCGCTATCAAGGGACAAGCTTTGGCCGACTTTGTGGTAGAATGTTCCTTTACCGAGGCAGATGCCGAGTCGCCGGAAACGAGGACATCTGATCGAACTGTTACACTTCTTCAGCACGGTCAGAATACATGGACACTGTATGTAGATGGGTCTTCCACAGTGAATGTCAGTGGAGCAGGGATTATTCTGACCAGTCCGGAAGGGTTCAAGGTACAACAAGCCATTAGATTCGGGTTCAAGGCGACTAACAACGAGGCCGAGTATGAAGCCGTTCTAGCTGGGGTTCGGCTGGCGAAGAGCCTAGAAGTCCAGAAATTGAGTATCTATAGTGACTCTCAGTTGGTCGTCAAGCAGTTATCAGGAGAATATGAAGCTCGGGGGACGAGGATGATCAGGTACTTGGCAGAATTGAAAGACCGACTCCGATACTTTGCTTTTCACGAATTCCAAGGCGTAGAGCGTAACGATAATTCTATTGCCGATGCCTTATCAAAGTTAGCCACTACAGATGCTGTCGTGTTCAACGGGTCAATCTATCTGGAGGTCTTACAGCAGCCTAGTGTGCAACATGACTCGGTGATGTGTATCGAGCGACCTGACTGCTGGATGACTCCCTACATCAATTATTTGGCAGACGGCGTCCTTCCTTCGGATCAGATGTTAGCAAAAAAGGTCAAATACAAAAGTGCCAACTTCGTTCTCATTGACGGGGATCTTTATCGGAGGGCATTTTCGTCACCATTATTGAAATGTCTGGTCCCGTCCGAAGCAGAGTACGCCCTTCGGGAAGTTCATCAGGGTATCTGCGGTGATCACATGGCGGCTAAGTCGCTGGCATACAAAGTTCTTCGGCAGGGGTACTACTGGCCAACGATCTTCAAGGAGGCTACGGAATACGTGAAAAAGTGTGATAAATGTCAGCTCAACAGTCCGATCCCACATCAGCCACCGGAAGAGCTATACTCGATTCTATCTCCTATACCCTTCGCTGTCTGGGGGGTTGATATACTGGGTCCGTTACCGAAGGCTAAGGGGCAGGTCAGCTTCGTCATCGTCGCCATTGATTATATGACCAAATGGGTCGAGGCGAAACCACTTCGGCTGATAACGGAACAGGAGTGTCTGAAATTTATAAAAGAATTCGTAGTGTTTCGCTTCGGGATCCCTCAAGTGGTGATATCAGACAACGGACGTCAGTTTGTGGGATCAAAATTTGAAGGCTTTCTGAAGGAACTGGGGGTTCAGCACAGGAAGACGTCAGTGGCTCATCCGCAATCGAACGGGCAGGTCGAAGTGACTAACAGAACACTCTTAAACGGGATCAAGCGCAGATTGGACGAAGCCAAAGGAAGATGGCCGGAAGAGCTGCTTAGCGTATTGTGGGCTTATAGGACTACGCCGAGGACAACAACAGGAGACTCGCCTTTCAGACTGGCCTACGGCACTGATGCCTTAGTCCCAGTTGAGATTGGATCTCCAAGCCTTCGAGTTAGTCAGTTCAGTGAGATCTACAATGACGAGGGATTAAAAGCCAACTTGGACCTGCTAGAGGAAGTCAGAGAAATGGCTATGATCAAGTTAGCAGCCTACCAAAGAAGAGTCGCCAAGCACTACAACAAAGGGGTAAAGCTCCGAAGATTTGAGGTTGGAGACCTCGTTCTCAGAGAGGCCGAAGCATCTACACCGCAGAACACTGGGAAGTTGATGCCAAACTGGGAAGGACCGTATGAGGTGGCCGAAGTACCAAAGCCCGGGACATATCGACTGAAGGCCTTGGATGGATCCGAAATTCAGAACACATGGCACGCAGGCAGGCTCCGAAAGTACTTTCAATAGAAACCAAGTCAGTCCACTGGGAGTCTGTACATAACCATTCATCATCAATAAAAAGTCACTTCTTTCACAACTGATCTTCGCATCTGTCCTAATGTCACAGTGGAGTAAGGAGGTATGGTAGGACTCGCTGGCCATTCGATGGCAGCCAATCTATTTGATACCCCGTGTGGTAGTCAAATCCCGGATCCTATATTGATTTTTACCAAGGGTGGTAAAATCAATGGTCACCGAAGTAAGGAGGTATGGTAGGACTCGCTGGCCATTCGATGGCAGCCAATCTATTTGATACCCCGTGTGGTAGTCAAATCCTGGATCCTATATTGTTTTTTACCAAGGGTGGTAAAATCAATGGTCACCGAAGTAAGGAGGAATGGTAGGACTCGCTGGCCATTCGATGGCAGCCAATCTGTTTGATACCCCGTGTGGTAGTCAAACCCTGGATCCTATATTGTTTTTTACCAAGGGTGGTAAAATCAATGGTCACCGAAGTAAGGAGGAATGGTAGGACTCGCTGGCCATTCGATGGTAGCCAATCTATTTGATACCCCGTGTGGTAGTCAAATCCTGGCTCCTATATTGTTTTTTACCAAGGGTGGTAAAATCAATGGCCACCAAAGCTAAAAGGTTCGGACAGACTTGTCGACCATTTGATGATAACCGCACCGTCCGGTGATCCTAAGAACCTTATCAGGCCCTTCGGGGTAGACAAGCATCGTCATTCAAGCTTCGTCCGATCCCTCGCGACATCTACCTCACACTTCGGTAACGAATAAATATCCCTTTACTTTATTATTATTGCCTAAATCGTTCTAAGTGTTGAGTTCGGAAGGCCATGTTATTTAGCTTCGTCTTACCTGTTATACGACTTGCTTAGTTGCTAATTAACAGTTTAAAGTTAGGCCCACGGAGGAGCTTGTACATTTTTCAAATTAAATCCATATTGAAGTGCTGGTAAACAGGGAAAACCGAAGTCATAAAGAATGGTACCGATAACACTGATATTTTATTTACACAATGATGTTTACAAAGCGATAGAAGCTTTACAAAAATCCTACAGCTAAGGGAAAGAAAACCATCTTCAGAGATCGGCTTCGTCTTCCGAAGAGTCCAGGATAGTCGGTTCAACCTTGGCAGCAACAAGTCTTGCCTTGTCTTTGCTTCGGCATTCGTCGTATCCATCCGAGAACATCTGGATGATCTCCTCGTTCAACTCAGCAGATTTTCGGTATTCTTGTTGGATTTCCCTCCGAAGATCTCCGGTTAGAGGAGGACCCAAGTCTCTCAGAGCCCGAAGTTCGCGGAGCTCCTCTTCGAGTTTTGCCCGCTCCTTCAGATGCCTCAGATCCCTGGCCTCAAGGTCGTGTACTTGTATAGCCAAGCTCTTATTGGTCTTCACCATCGTCTCGTTCTTCCCGACAAGAACCTCGTTCCGACGAACCAGGTCTATGTTTGAAGTAACGGTCAGCTGATGGGTGGCCTCGGATGTCTCCAACTGTTCTTTCAACTTATTTAAGTCCTTCTGAAGGCCTTCTTTATTGAAGATAGTGATACCATGAGCCCTTCTCTCCCTCTCCAGAGCAGAAGCCATAGTGGCCATCTCTCGCCTGGCCGCATCTTCTTCGGCTTCAGACTCTCGGTATCGGGGGAGAAGTCTCCCGAAGACAGCATTTGCCTGCAGACATTTAAAGCGAATTAGTAGAAGAAACAGATGATCCCTAGATATTTCAATTGAACCAACTCACCTTAGCCTGGTAACTCATGCCCTCCTCGATCAAATCCCTGATCGAACTGTTTCCGAACCGATGGTCATCGGTCTCCCGAACAAAGGAGTCGAACAGCTGAAAAGGAAAGTTCTCGTTAAAATCAGGCCATACAGTGGGGGAAGACGCAGCTTCTCGCCGGAAGGTAGAGGAAGAGGGTCTCGGCGGAGAAGGCACTGATGGTTCAGGAGGCGGTGCTGGTTGATCCTCGGAGGACTGCTTCCTTTTACGAGACAGAAGAGGAGACTCATTCAAGTTTTCGAGCTCATCTTCTGAAACGTGGATCTCCACAGGGATGACGGGGGGAGGCTCAACCGCGGCAGAACGAGGAACTCGAAGCTCATCGGCAGACAGAGGAGTCACGTGAGTCCTCCTTTTCTTTATCCGTAGAGCCTGCATTCGCTCGGTCGCGGGCAAGTCAATCAGACTCGCTGTAGAAGTTGATTGAGTTCCTTGAAGATTTGACCGGACTTTCCGAACCGCCCTCTTCTTCTGTCGAGGTCGGCTGGGCTCCTCAACAGGTTCTGATCCACGGGAGACCTCTGCATCCTGGGCCTCCGAGGCCGGAAGTTCTTCTTGGGGAACTTCAGTGGAAGGGGATGAAGGCTTGCCAGAAAGGTACCTATCCAAGTCCCTCCGATCGGTCGAGGTCGGCTTGATAAGAGACAACTTGTGGTCGTACAACCAGGCCTGTTTGCCCAAGAGGCCGAAGCTCCACTCCTTCAGGGGTATCTTCTCTATGATGCGCGTCATTTCTCTTATGCGCTCCTCGGATATGTCTCCGAAGTCTGCAGAGACGCGATCAGAAGTGGTCCAGTCAGGAATAGAAGAGATTTCGGGCCCGTTGACGAAGAACCATTTGTTATGCCATCCTCGGTTGCTCGAAGGAGTGTCCATTAGAGACCGCTTCTCGATCCTGGCATTGGGCTTGGGGGCTATCTTACTTAGCACCTTGAAGCCTTTCTCCCGTGATTTCCCCACAGAGAAGAGGGTGAAGAAGGAATCCACAGCAGGGGGAACTCCTATCTCGTAGCAGAAGGCTATATAAGCCAGTATGTGGATGTACGAGTTCGGCACCAGTTGGGCGAACCCCACTCCGACAAACCCTAAGAGGGTGATCAAAAAGGCGTGAAGAGGGAACCTCACCCCCTTCTCCAGAAAGGTTGCCGGAACGGCGATCCAGCCATCGGGACGCTGATACATCCTTTCGTGAGGAGCCGCTATCCGTACCCTGTGGGTATCCGGGATCTGATAGCGAGCTCTGATATTGCAGAGCTCAGTTTCATTGACAGTGGAAGGGGTGTTGGCATGAGGAAAGTCTTCCTCGTTCTGGAAAAAATCAGATGGGTTGGGGAGTGGTTCCATGGACGGAGCTTCCTTACTCGCGGCATTGATTTGGGGGTTTGAGCCCGGGACCTCTTTGTCAGGATTGGGGTGAGGGGTCACGGTGGAGATGGGGGCGACACGAAGGGGAGAACTGGTATCGGGGTTCTGAGATGCCATTGTTGAGAACTTACAGAGAAAATGAAGAGGTTTGAGGAGGAGAAGACAATAAGCTCTTATGAATTCGAAATGGCAGGGAACCCTCCAAGGAGAATGGGCAGCGGCTTTTATAGCAAGTGATTTTTTCAAAATTTGCACGAGAGCCGAGGGCGGCGCATTAATTGGGGATAATGATGAGGGAGAGGAAAGGGTAACGTCTGATTTTGGTTTTGGTGGGTTATCCAAGGTAGGCTGGCGCCCAGTGGGCCCTTTCGTCTTGTGAACTCGCGCTATTTGCAGTCAGTCTTCCACTAAACATCCTGTTTAATAAAAGACTAGGGGGCAATGTTGGGGCCTGATATTTCTTTCATTAGGCCTGACTAATTGGGCTCATCCGTTTAATTAGCCTAGTGGACCTTTATCACTAAGTCTTATAGTCATTGGGCCTAACATTTATATTGCCTTTATTGTATCCCATTAATAATGGGTTGGGTCAAGTGGCCGGCCCATAAGATCTTTTAAATATCTAAGACTTTGACCGGTAATGATAAAAAAGGAAGAGGGCAGTTGACCAAGCACCTGCAGATCATTAATGTGGATGGGATCTTATCCGGCCGGCGACAGGAACAGTGGAAAAAAGGTGACAACCTGCATGCACACGGCTGAGACCACAGAGAAGCAGGAGGCCGTGTCAGATCGTGGTTGGTGGCACAAAAAACCGAGTATGGGAGTATAACCTAGCAAGGGGGTCTCCTAACAAAAGGTACGCATACACTTTCTACCTAGCTCAACACACTAGACATTTTTACACCCTCCATTGTTAAACCTCGAACACCTGTATTGACTCTCACGCCGGAGCTATCCCCCGACGGTCCAGCCGTCAAGCTTTTGGTGTTGATCGTGTTTTCTGTGCAGGATTAGGGCGTCTTACGTGATTGGGACGTCATCAAAGATCTTGGCGTTAACATTTACCATTACACTATGTACTTCTATTCCCTACTGGTGAGTTTGGTTGGGAACCTGGTCTACGACAGTGGAACTTCGAACAAAATGATTTTTCAGTAAGAAGGATGACACAGATGCAATTTTACAGTTATCGTATGTTTCCACGCCCCAACGAATATTCGACGATTCTTAGGGGAGGAAAGTTATTTCAAGAGTTTATAGTAGATGCTTGGGCATCAACGGAGCAAAACAGGTTGTCTTACATCAGACTCAATCAGGATAAGTTGCGTCGTGAGATTTATGCAAAGTTGTGTGACGGCAGTGTTGATGAGTTAGGCCCCGATCAGATTGGACAACGCTTTGTTCTGCCATCGTCCTTTACTGGGAGTGCACGTAATATGAGCCAGATTTTTCATGACTCTATGGCCATTACAAGGTACCACCAACACTTGACATCTTTCTCACCATGACGGCCAACCCAAAATGGCCCAAAATAACAGCTGCCTTACTAGAACACCAAACCTCTTTGGATCGTCCCGACATAGTTGCCCGTGTATTTGAATTAAAACGGCATGCTCTGATGCATGAGGTAAAAAATGAACAAATTTTTGGTCAAAAAGTTGCTCATATATTCACCATTGAGTTCCAAAAACGAGGGTTACCACACATGCATGCTTTATTCTTCCTTCATGGCCCTGACAAGATTCAGACAACTGCACAAGTGGATCGGTTAGTTAGTGTTGAATTCCCAGATCCATCCACTGATCCAACTCTGTACGAAACAATAAAGAGTTGTATGGTTCACGGTCCCTGTGGTTCTCGAAACCCATATTTAATTTGCATGGTGAACGGTGCATGTCAGTTCCATTATCCAAAAGCCTTTGCAGATTTGACTACTATGGATGAACATGGGTACCCTGTTTATCGTCGTCGCCGTAATGGTCAGTCTTACACCAC
Source organism: Panax notoginseng (assembly GCA_016801055.1). Taxonomy (NCBI): domain Eukaryota; kingdom Viridiplantae; phylum Streptophyta; class Magnoliopsida; order Apiales; family Araliaceae; genus Panax; species Panax notoginseng. The sequence continues at coordinate 172,326,669 of CM029012.1, forward strand.
CAGAGGGCATACATTTGATAATCGAGACGCCGTACCTTACAATCCACACCTATCAAGAAAATTTAACTGTCATATAAATGTGGAGGTCTGTGCAGGAATGAGGTGCGTCAAATATATCCACAAGTACATTTACAAAGGTCATGACCGCACAACTATGGTTTTAGAGGGACCAGATGGAAACAATGAGATAAAGCAATATCTTGATGCAAGGTATATTGGACCGACAGAGGCTGCATGGCGACTCTTCGGTTATCCTCTCCATGAAGAAATTCCTTTGGTTGTACGGCTAGATCTACATTTACCTGGGATGCATCAAGTTATTTACGATCCTGCTAAAACACTTGAAACAATTAGACTTGGGTCTAGGAGTCAAATCACAACTCTGACTGGATTCTTTGATTGTTGTTCTTCAAATGACGTTGCACGTGCCTACACATACCAAGAATTTTCCCAACATTTTGTTTGGAACAAAGGTCGGAAGATTTGGACTCCGAGGTAGAATGGGTTTGCAATTGGTAGATTATAGTTTGCCACGCCTAATTCTGGAAAGAGGTTTTACCTTCGATTGCTATTAACAGTTGTTAGAGGATCACATTCTTTTGATGGTTTACGCACGATCAATGGTGTGTTTCATGATAGTTTTAAATCAGCGTTTGTAGCTATGGGGCTCCTGGAAGATGATGCAGAGTGGGTACAATGCCTCCAGGAGGCTTCAACTATGAATACGGGATACCAGTTACGGAGACTATTCTGCATTATTCTAGTAGAATGCTCCCCAATACAGCCATGCACTCTGTGGAGTCAATTCTTCGTCCATTTATGTGATGATCTTCGTCACAAGCTACAAACAACTTTTGGCATATGCGATCCAATGCAGCATCAAATCGAAGATTACAGTTTATATTTAATTGATCAGTTGCTACATGAATATGGCAAAAAATTGGACGACTTCCCACCTATCCCACACCCCGTTCAAAATTAGAGTTCTGTTTTAGGTAATATATTGTTGATCGATCATATGCAACTACGAAATGAAGCTAATCAACTGAATGACCTTTTGAATATTGATGTTTTAAATAATGCTCAACGTACGGCTTATGATGCTATCACTATCTCCGTTGCTGAAAATCAGGGCAAAATATTTTTCCTTAGTGGAGGTGCAGGAACTGGGAAAACCTTTTTGTACAACACCATCACCACTAAAATGCGCAGCGAGGGTCATATCGTCGCTACAGTTGCTTCATCAGGAATTGCATCGTTGTTGTTGCTAGGCGGTTGGATAGCTCATTCTACATTTTGCATTCTATTTGATATCATAGAAAGCTCGGTATGTGGTTTCAGCAAACAGTCACCGCATGGGGAATTATTTAGGGAGGCTCGCTTGATAAAATGGGACGAAGTTCCCATGCAGCATCGACATAGTGTTGAGGCAGTTGATCGCACACTTCGTGACGTCCGTGATGATGACCGACCATTCGGTGGTATCACGATTGTGCTTGGCGGGGATTTTCGTCAAATACTACCGGTGATACCTAAGGGTAGACGAGAACAAATTGTTTGTGCATCTTTAAGACGTTCTGCAATATGGGCGAGTGTGTGCGTATTGATTTTGAGCATAAACATGCGTCTGAATAGCAATCATCCTGTAAATTTTTCTCACGCATCCTTCTTGAAAGAGGTGATTTATATTATACATTATTCATTTAATTATTCATTTATATGTGCTGATATGTTTCACATCATACTTAGATTGGGATCAATATGCAAGATACTGTGGAACTTCCTCCAACGATACACAGGTGTCGAACTCTGCATGAACTAATTTCCAGAGTTTATCCACAACTAGATGTCACTACAACAAAAAAGATTATTTCCGACGGAATATTCGGTCGGAAATAAGCATATTCCGTCGAGGTTAACCATATTTTCGACGGAATATTCGGTCAGAAATTCGGTCGTATATAAGCAGGTCGAAATTAAGTCCGTCGATCTTTCAGTCGGAGATACTTAAGATCGACGGACTTATCGTCGACTGAATATTCGGTCGGGGTTACTATATGTCCGACTGAAAATATTCGGTCGATAGTATTCGGTCGGTGATAAGCATGACACGTGGCAGTAGGGCAAAATTGGGGAGTTATTATTTCCGACTGAAGTCTGTCGAGAATAGTTATATTCCGTCGAGAATAATGACTATTTTTTTTAATATTTAATTTGTTTTTGCAATATTCAGGGATTTAACCCACATCTTGTACCTGTACCTGTATTCCAACAGCACATACCTATACATAAGCTAACAATATAACCTCCAACATCATATACACATACACAAGCTAACAATATAACCAATAACACGAATTACAATTACCAAGGCCGACAATATGTAAAAAACCAACTAAATGATAAGTAAAAAGGTCAAAAACATTCCATTAATCTAAACTAATGTATATCAAACATCTAATTAAGCTAAATTAAACTAAATGCCAAGGTTTAAATTACATTAATACATCAAAAATAATGTAAACTACAAATTAAACGAATGTAAACTAAGTAAAACTAGCTAGTAGAGCCCCCGGTATGAGGAGGATCATCGGGCGGGCGTCGACGCTGCTCTGGAGTATGAAAATCGCCACCATCGTCATCCCGCTCGTCAGTCCGCTCGTCACCCTGTTGATATAATATAATGCAACTCATTAGTCCATATATATGATTCAGTTAAAGATAACTAAATGAAAATTAAATTACATGCAGAATATATATTTGAATTTAAAACGAATAGTATACCTGAGCAGTCGAGGGCTGACTCAACATCGGCCCAAACGCGTCCTCGACTAAGTTAACCACCATCCGAACAATCTCGTCGCGTATCGCGACCCAATGCTCCAGAGGGATACCCGTACTCTCGGCGGTGGCACCAGCTGCAACGTCCTGCGTAAGCTGATGGAGGCGAGAACGGCTGGAAAGGTCCTGACGATGGAACAACGGATCGGTCTCAAACCTCTCCGACACCGCAGTCATAACACGCTAGAACAAAACATCGTCTAAGCCAGCGCCCGTATGTGATGGTCCCACAGGGGCTCTCGGACGCAGACGCTGGCTAGAGCCTACAAAAATAAATATAACATGAATAATATGACAAATTTTCTTTATTCATAAACAAGAAATAAACTAAAAATATTATACCTCATGGCAGTGTATAGGCTGGTATCCTCGGTAACCCCAGCACTCGATACCGCCCGCTAGTACTAGTGGGAGTATCCTGAGACGCGACCCAGAGAGCCGTCTCCTCGTCCTGAGATAAACTAATCTCGGGCGGAGGGACGGTGGAATCTAACGTCTCAGCATCGCCCCTAGCAGCCTGCAACTCCGCTATACGCTAGCTGCGGATCTTCTCAAACCGCTCCTATAATTTGATATATGTGCATGTGAGTTATATTGGTATCATCATATAAATTACGTAATATTATCATAAATAATATTTATTATAGTAAATGTATTACCCGTATAGCTAGTGCTGCTGGAGACATCGTCGACCCCGAAGTAGAGCCCCTCGACGTATGGACTCTATCCCAGAACTCCATCATAGTAGGAAGTCAGCCCAAGCTACTCTGCATGGCCTGAATCATATACATTAAATAATATCAACTTAAATTACGTAATGTTGCAGTTTAATATTAAACTAAACTAACGATAAATACATACCGCTTTAACCTCCTGAAACGACTGCGAGCCAGAAGTATGTACAACTCGCAGCTTGCCTCGATTCTTCTTCATCTGCTCTGATTTGGTCTTGAACGCAACATCATCCCAATACGCACACATCGCAGCCCATGTTGGATCTGATACTGCCGGCGGTTGATGATCTCGCAAAGTAGTCCCGGGCGATTCTTCTATCGCCCGTACTGCCCTCTGTCGCATCTCGTACAGCCAGCCGGCATAATTCTTCGGGATGTGGGCAATGATAACGGCGTCACCATCCGCCTCAGTGATGCCGGTCTCGTATCTATAGTATCTCTATCAAACAGACATAACATACATCTTATTAATTATTTGAACAATATGTAAATAACATGAACCTTGATTTAATATATGTAATTCGACTTACGTGAAACTCCCGCAACACTGTCACCATAAAGCCGACATCGTAGCGCGAGTACTGGCTAAATCGCATGCAGCCAATAGGGAGATGCGCCAGGCAGATGGCGTGTACGGTCGCCTTAGCGACATGATCCATAATACTAGAATACAAAATTATTAAGAACATTCTAATTGATATCATCACGATTGAACATATATAAGTGATAGTTGAAACCTACACAGACGAGCCGACATCAACTGGAACGACGTCAGGCACTGCCGGCGGACGGCTTAATCGACCGAGGTTAGGCCCTCGCTGACGTTGACGTCTAGCATCTGTATGTTTAATATAGTTATGACATTGTCAATGAATGTATAATATAGTTATGAAAAACACGTTACTAATGCGCTAATTAGAAATCAACTCACTAGCATCTGAAGACGACCCGCCTTGGGAGCCGTCGCCCGATCTGGAGCGACCGCCACCACGACCACCTCCACCGCTATGTCGAGGCATAGCTGTACTACTGAAATAACATACATAGATACGATGACATTAATTAAATTTTATTGCAATTATTATATCTAATTTCGTTGTATAATATTTACAAAATACCAATTAGTGAAGTAGTACGTCGTCAAACCCGTCAGAATCAAAATCATTTTCATTTCCATCTTCTGATTCTGTCACTTCCTCTTCTGTATCAATTTCTTCCTCAGTATCATCTTCTACCACCACATACGGACTGACAACCACATCTTCCTCCACTTCGTCAACATCGAGTACGTTAACGACATCATCAACCACCACGTCGTCATCATCTAGCACAGCGTGGCTGGGATTGCTAACTTGTTCTTGCAACGGGTCATCCGTACCATCAAATGATCGAGTCTTCGTTGTGACAACTGTATACCAGGGGGTTCTATAATTTACGACATTAAGGGCGTAGTACACTTAAGTTGTTTGGCTGGCTAACACAAATACATCATCAGACTGTAAATTCAATTTTATATCTACTATGACGATTCTATTACGATCAACTTTAACACCCTTTGCAGTATCAAACCAGCGACACTTAAATGTAACGACCTTTTTAGCACCTGGATAATTGAGCACAACCACTTCCTTTAATCTTCCATAGTAATTGGACTCAGAATCTCCATAACAACTTTCCAACACGACAACGCCAGAGTTGACTGATGTCAATTCATTCAAGTCATCAACCTTGAATCTATACCCATTCACGATACAACCTGGAAATGAACTAATGAGTTTGTACGGGCCTAAAATGACATCTCTAAAACGCTCATAATCGTTCTCTTCTTCAACCCTTCTCTTAAACCAGATGGAAATTGTCATTAGTGAATGCTTCCATCTGTGATGTAGTCAACCCCGGGTTAGAAGCTCGTGATTCCAATTCGAATGCGTTGCGTACAATAATATGGCAATTGTTTAATTATTTGATTACGGTATGAAAAATTCATTGTCAACTTGAAATAATACATACTTGATGTACGACGATACTTCAGGCATATTCAGAAGCACATATGTAGATACAATCTTTAAATCTTTATCGGTTAGGTAAGTCGTCGTCTCATGTCCAAATGGTTTGGCCAGATAAGTGAATACAGCCAACTCATCAGCACGCGTTTGGGGATCGACGACGACCTCATTCCGACTAAGACGATTGTGCTTCGTTGAGACTACATCGTCAAAGTATAACAAGCAGAAGTTGACAAGCTCTTCCTCCGTATAACGTTCAACTATAGAACCCTCTACACGAGCTTTGTTTTTAACTTTCTATTTTAATCGACGCATATACCTGAAATAAGACTATATATCGGCTAAAACAATATTCAGGTGATGATTATAACCCAATGTAGGTGATATTACCTCTCAAAAGGATACATCCATCGATATTGCACCGGTCCTCCAAGCTTAAGTTCATATGGCAGATGAATAGGCAAATGCTCCATCGAGTCAAAGAACCCTGGAGGTAAGATCATTTCGAGCTTACACATTGTCAACACTATATTTTTCTCCATCTGCTCCACATCACTATACCTTATAACAGTAGAGCATATATCCCAAAAAAAATTTGAAAGTGCGGTAAATGCATCATTAATATTCCTCGGTAATACTTCACGAAAGGCAATTGGAATCAACTTCTGCATGAATACATGATAGTCATGACTCTTGAATCCGGTAATTTTTAACTGCTCAGCCTTAGTACATCGAAAGATGTTAGAAGCATAACCATCTGGTAGCTTCAATGCACTAAGCCACTTGCAAATGTTTTCAACCTGTTGCTTGGTAAGACAAAATGGAGCTTTTGGTTTTGAGTTGTTAGGACGAAGCCACAATTCCCGCCTGATGTTCATTTCCTCCAAGTCTTTACGTGATTTGTCATTGTCTTTTGTTTTACCACTCGTATCTAGCACGGTGTAAAACAAGTTCTCGAACTGGGGACTATTCGACATTCACTCCTAATGAGTGAACGTCGAACGGGTTTCTAATTGTATTTTATTTTATTTTATTGTATTTTATTTAATTTTGATTTTATTTAACTAAGTAAGTGCTACTCAGTTTAATTATATTTATTTTGTATTATATTATTTTAAATTAAATTAATTCAATTTTTTTTGAATTTAATTTAATTTAATTTAATTTCTATTATCTTAAATTAAATCATATTTTTATTTTATTTTATTTTAAATTATTTAATTTATTTGTATTTGTATTATATTATATTATAATATTTAATTTATTTAAATTTTATTATCTTAAATTAATTAAATTTAATTAATTTAAATTTAATTTGTATTATATTATATCATATTTTTTATTTTATTTTATTTTAAATTTAATTAAATTTTTTATTATATTATATAATTTAATATTAAATAATTTATTTAAATTTTATTATCTTAAATTAAATTAAGTCAAAAGTTTATTTAATTTAATTTAATTTGTATTATATGTCATAATTCAATTTATTTAAATTGTATTTTAGTATTGAGAAACTAATAACTATACAATAATTAATATAATAAAGAATGTGCAATTGCTGAGTTCTGACAGAATTTCATCGGGAATTCCATCGAATTTAACAAATATGACACTAATCAACTATAATATATGAACAACCAACAAGTTTACAATACAATTTAACAATTGTATATACTCAAATCTGCAAAATAGGCAGTAATTAACATTAACGAACAAACAATTAAAATAATGAAGCTCCAAATTTAGTAAACTATCACAGAAAAACCAAATTTGAACAACACTGCAAAGGAAATTTAGGCTTCAACAACATTTCAACAGATTATTTCAACACTTTCAACAACATTTAAACAGAAAATTTAGGGTTCTAAGTACTTATACCCAAATCTATGCATAACCATATACATATCTGAAAATTTAGGGTTCTAAATTTAAAATTAATTGATAAAACTAACCTTAAATTGAGAGAGAAGGAGGACCAAAGAGGGACTAGAGAGAGAACAGCAGAGGGAGCCGAAGGTGAGCCTGCCGATGAGGAGAGGGAGAGGTGTTGCCGATGAGGGCTTGGCCGGAGATGGGGCTGCTGACGAGGAGAGGTGCGACGGCCGACGAGGAGAGGGACGGGACGAGCAGTGGGAGGAGGGAAAGAGAACGCAGCAGCAGCAGAGCAGAGAGAGAAGGGAAAAAAATTAGCACAGCTGCAGAAGTGAGGCTCACGTCTGTTAGTGATTAGGTTTTAAGCTTATTTTCGACGGACATCCGTCGATCATAGTTCTGTCGACATTACGGTATCCTCGACGAACAATCAGTCGATATTAATAGCTCTTCCGTCGAGGTTGTTATTGGCGCTGGAGGGAAACTTTGGCGCCACAAGCATGGTATAGGATCGACTGAATTCAGTCGAGTGTATACTATCCTCGAGAGATTTATGAACGACTGAATATTCCGTCGGTAATACATTCATTTCGACCGAATTCATTCCGTCGACCTTAATTCCGTCGGAAATAGTCCTATTTCTTGTAATGTGTGCTCAGTGCGGTAACCCCATCCTACTTAATGATGATGTTTGCGCCATCAATGATGCTACTCTACAAATTTATCCTGGCGAGACGCATACCTACTTGGCAGCTGACAAGGTGTCAAATGGAGACGAACTCTGTCATTCTACCACTAATCAATATCCAAGTGAGTTTCTAAATTCTCTAAACCCGCCAGGTTTATCGCCTTTCAAGTTGGAGCTAAAGGTCGAGTGCCCCATCATATTGTTAAGGAATATAGCCCCGAAAGATGGACTTTGTAATGGGATCAGACTAATGGTTGTCAAGTGCGCATCGCGGGTTATTGAGGCTAGAATTCTAACTGGTGACAAATCTTCAAATCTGTGTTTCATCTCGCAGATATCATTATCACCGTCGTCCAAAGATTTATCATTTCAAATGACTAGACGCCAATTCCCAGTACGCTTAACATATGCTATGACAATCAATAAGTCGCAAGGCCATTCAATCAAGTTTGTTGGTGTAGATCTCCGCTTGCCTGTATTCAGTCACGGTCACCTATATGTGGCCATGTCTAGATGTACATCGGTTGATCGCATCAGTGTCCTTTTCCCTCCTGATGGATCATCTACCACGATAAATATCGTATATCCGGAGGTGTTATTGGACTCGGTGTAAATATTACAACCTTTTTTAATGTTTGGCAACTTACGTCAGGTAATTGGTTCATGACTTTTGTTACGTTCCAAGCAATCAGCAAACTTCTTTCTTGGTAGAAAAATTGTTTTGTCAGATTTTTGATTTGAAATGCTCTTCATTTGTTAGTTTTAATGTATGACATGTTGTTAATCACTAAAGCATATTATTTCTGTTTCTTTTATTTGGGTTTGGATTTTGGTAAAATTTAATTTTTTACATTTGTTTTGTTGTATTAAATGGTGAGATTTTCTTGCAAATTTTTTTTTTATATTATATCAAAATTGAAACTTTTATTGGATTTGGAATTATTTTTCGACATTAGACTTGCCAAGGTTAGGCTAGGTGTATGCATTTTCTATATTTTGGATTTTATCGTCTGAGCAACCTATTTTGTCGTAGGAATGCTTTTGTTTTATTTTATAAAATGTTTGAAGCTGTCAGTTTAATAAGCTTCTCCATAACAACATGAACATTTACATTAAGAATACGGGGGTTTAGATGATTGCTTCAGTCATGAATACATTTTGCGTTCATTAAATTTTCCAGACTATGTAGTGTGCCTATAACTCCTTTTTTTCAAAACATAATCCTTTTTAAAAAGTAAAACATGATCCTTTTTACAAACTCAGTCATGATGGGACAGTTTCACAGAGAGGTGGATGTTGTGGCTGATTGCATGGAGACATCCTGAATTAGTATATCATCTCATTGTGCATTTTTGTAACTGCTTGACCTAATGATATATTATGATGGACATGGAATGTGCAGCTCAAACATTAGTTATGCCCATGATTTGTCTAAAATTATACTTGATTATTATCTTTTCTTATTTCTTCCCAGGACTTGTATTTCATGAAACTCACAAAATGTGCTCATTATGCGACTAAATAATCGATGCATTGAATCTTAGTTATGAATTCATGTTTAATTTATTGTTTAAAAGTTCTTTAACAGGAAATTGGAATTTGAGCGGGTTTATTCAATATAGTTTGCAATGGGTTGGAAAGCTGCTGAGAAACTCATACATCACTGGAAGATTCTCAAAGGAGATAATGTAAGATGGAAATTGTCTTTATTGATTCCTGCATTTTGTTATAAGATTTTTTTTGTTTAATTTTTAATGTATAAATTACTATTACCTATTCTTGATTATTTGCAGGTGATGATAATCAGAGGCAAAGATAGAGGCGAGACTGGTGTTGTTAAGCGTGTGGTTTGTTCTCAAAATCCAGTGAATTAAACTGCTTCCCTTAGCATACCTTGTTATGTAGTTGCTTTTGTTTTACATGAAGATTTGTTGTATACAACTGAAGTTATAACTGATAAAATTTGTGGTTTTTGGTTGTTTTATTGTTCAAGTGGACAAAGTATGTTTTTTTAGAAGAACTATATTACCGTGTGGGCATTAGTTTGTTACTCTAATTTTGTTGGACAACTTAGTAAGATTTACATCAGGAAGTTATTATTATTATTTTTGGCTTCTTAAATGCATTATATTTCTTATTTTATTAAACAAAATGTTGTTTATGGAATTCAGTTAAACTGTATTATTATTGTAGTTATTTTTTTTGTGAGAGATCAGTTCTTAGGCACGGTGAATCTAACAATAAAACACTAATTTTAAGCTCAATGATTGATTCTCAGACCCTTAATAAGGTTTTTGTTATGCTTAAAGCCTATGCAATGTTTTAGTGAATGATATTAGGGGAAGAACTTCTGTTTATTGATTGCTGTCCACATTTAAGCTATAGAAACATATAATGGTTAACATAACTCTTTTGGCTCTACCCTGCACAAAAGTTATGTATTTATATATGGAAAATTAATAAGATCTTTCTCTGCTTGTCTCTTCTTGATTTGTTCTATTTTATTGGGTTGGGGTCAAGGAACAACCTATACATGAGCTTTTGTCATCGTCTGATCTAATTACTGTTTGGTAATGAGGATCAATATTCAGGTATTGCAACTTATAACTACCTTTTTTTGTCATGAGTACTATTTGTTATTTTATTTTTTTTGAACTTTAAGGATTGCATTAAATAAACTAAAATGTATGTGATTATATATGTTGATTGTTGTTTTGCTATACAGAATTACATAGTTGCAGTGGTCGGAAGAGACGGAATATAACAGTTGCACACAGTGAAAGTATGTTAATTCGTCTGCATAGTGTACTATAAGTTATCCTTGATAAGGTTAGATTCACTGCTTCGTTGATGTAACTTTGGCCCTACGGTGAAGCCATATTTATATATTTCTGAAAGTTGTAAGTTGTGATATATTTCCACTCTCATTATAAGTTTTCATCAATCAAACTCTGTAAGCTGTATGATCATATATTTTAATGTATTTTCAGGTATTTATTGAAAGATACTTGGTGTAAGCTGTAAAGAATACGAAGTTGTTTTTCTATTTTCTGCATGTGTATATTTTTTGTATTCCGTCTTTTGTAAAGTCAATTAATTATAAATGGTTATGATGATTTTGGATATGGAATGATGGTTGTTTTGGTAGTTTGAATATTTATTGACGATTGTAAATGTTGTAGACAGGTTTAGATTTTTCTAGAGGTCTATTTTTAAAGAAAATTATGTCGAAATTTATTGAAATTAGTAGCGACTAACTTGATGTTTTGATGGTTGGATATGTGTTGATGATTGGGTATGTATTAATTATTGTTGTTATATAGTGAATTATGATAATTGTTATGTCGGATTGTAAGTTATGAGAACCTTGAATTTTGAACCAATTAATTAATTATATACATACGAAACTTGATTAGAATTTTTTTAAGCTCCAATTTGGGAATGTATTATAACTTAGATTCTTATAGTTAAGTATTCAACGACCAATAAACTTAATTACACTAACTTGATAATTATATTACCTCTATTTTAAATTATAAAATTATTAATAACATTTTAAAAATCAAATTAAAATACTTTCAAACTCAAAATTAATAAATATTAATCACTTAGGTTTAGTCAATGAATATTTTAACGTATCTAAAAAGTATCATTAATTAATAAATTTATTGGTTTATAATTTTAAATGGATTCATATTAATTTTGTGTTGTAAATATTTTTAATTAATTTTAAAAAATTAATAATATCATATAAATTGGAACGAGTAATAATTAATTAATGACATTAAAGTTATAAATTTAGATTAATTCAAATTTGTAGATTTAGATAGGAAACTGATATTTTAGATGAGACTTAGGGGGTATTTGATAAAATTAAATAAAATAATTTTGAATATTTAAGTAATCTGAATTAGATGAATGAAACAAATTTTTGAATACTGAATGAAAAAAGTTGTTTGATAGTTGACATGTCTGAAATATCTAAATAACAGATTTTTATTATTTTACTCATCTGAAAAAAATTTAAAATTATATATATATATATATATATATATATATATATATATATATATATATATATATATATATATGGGTTTTCATCCACAACAACCGGTTGCTGGGAAGAAATCCCTTTTTTGACTTGTTGTGATTTTTTTTTTGCTCCAGCCGCTACAACAACAAGTCAAAAAAAGGTTGCTCCACAGCAATCGGTTGCTGTAGATGGAACCCCTATATATATGTATATATATAATACTTCATTCCGCCGTCATTCAACCCATTCAGCTAAAAAAATTATACTTGACCATTCAGCTAAAAAATCTGATTGATTCAGCAATTTAGATAATTTTTATTCAAAAATAAACGTTCTAAATGGTTGATCGATTTAGCCACCAGCTCTAAACAAATATCCCCTTAATTACTATTCATACCAGAAGGATAATGTAAAAATATTAATTTTTATGTAAAAATATCCCACTCACCGGTCTCCACTGCAAAACTCAGGCGTATGTTAGCACACTCTACCTCAGACTCCAGAAGCACTCGCATAACTCAAGATCCAATCTTTCAAATTTTCCCAGAAAACTTTTAAATTTTCCGGGGAAATATTCCCCAAATTTTCATGGCAAATGCCTGGAAAAAAGAACGGCCCACCAAACTCCTAACCCCCAAAACCCTATTTCCACTCCTATCCACCTTCCTCCTCCTCCTAACCTTCTTTTATCTCTCATTTCAAACCTCAAACCCTAACTCTACCCTCAGAACCCTAATTTTTCACCGTTCAATCGAACCCTTTGATTGCTACAAGTCACCTCAGGCTCACCCAGTAATCGCCAGCATAGTCGAAGGCCTCGAATACCCTTTTCTTTATTCTCTCTCCGATTTTGGAACCCTACCAGATAAGCCCCACAAGAACATTGTTCGGATCCTAAAGGGTAAGCCGTTCAGGAGACCCGACATTTCGGTTGCGGTTCAGGAGTTTTTGGAGAAGATGAAGGATGAGGGCAGAATGGGGATTTTTGTGGATGTTGGTGCCAATGTTGGAATGGCGTCATTCGCAGCTGCAGTGATGGGTTTTCGGGTTTTGGCATTTGAGCCTGTGTTTGAGAATTTGCAAAGAATTTGTGAAGGAATTTATTTTAATCGGGTTGGGGATTTGGTTACCCTTTTTGGGGCTGCCGCATCTGATCGAGTCGGGAACATCACATTTCATAAGGTAATTGCTTTAATTTAGGTCACTCCCTAGTGAAATTTTGCATTTCGCTGTTTCTGAATGTCATTGCATTATGTTTGAAGTTTATAATTTTTATTTATTTTTGGTAAATTGTAAATATTTATAATTTAGCACGCGGTGATTGTGAGATGCTAATGTTTTATGGCTTACACCAAGTATCGTTGAACAACTTCTTTAAACTTCTTTTGTTCTTCGACTATTCTGACCGTTTTGTCTTACACTGCTCTATTTAATTTCTTCCATGTTACTAGTTGGTGGGTCGGCTTGACAATAGTGCAGTTTCAGCCACTGGCGCAAAGCTGGCATTCAAATCCAATGAAGAGATTGCTCTTCAAGTAAGGACCATTCCACTTGACAATGTGATTCCCGAGTCTGAGTCCGTGGTTCTTCTTAAAATAGATGTTCAGGGCTGGGAGTACCATGTATTGAAGGGAGCTACAAAGTTGTTATCAAGGAAGAAAGGGGAAGCCCCGTACTTGATCTATGAGGAAGATGAAAGACTGTTGCAAGCCAGCAATAGTAGTGCTAGAGAAATTAGAGAGTTCCTGCATAGTGTGGGTTACCATCATTGTACGCAGCGTGGTACTGATGCCCACTGCACCAAAAAGGATTAAAGTTATACTACTTTACAGACAATCCGCACTACCATAATCGTTGCAGAGCCTTGCGTTTTCCTTAGTTGAAGTTACTAAAAGGATTTAGCTGGTTGTCAAAGGCATACGATCAGATATTTCAAATCTTACTGATGCCACAATTATCAAGTGTTGGTTACTACAAAGGTCCAAGTATCCAAGAGTGATTTCTACCCTCGTGAATTTGGAATATATTTATTTTACTTGTAATTATTTTCAATTCAGATAATATGCATCAAATTGTGTTGGTATTGAACTTTGCCCTCAGAACTCAAGGAACATTTGCCCTTGGGTTACTTTTTCATGATTTCAATTTTTAACCTTGATTTAACCTTTTAATATGCAATGTTTTTCTTTAACGATATATAGCAACTTTTTTATTAGTTATTGCATTATCCTGCATTTATAACTATCCCCACAAATTGAAAACAAATTGCCCAACGGGTCAGCTTCATCAATTTATGACGTGATCCAATATAATTGAAAATTTAACTTGGGATCACGGGAATGAAATATTTTTGAGCCACAAATATTAAATTTAACCTGAAAACGATGATAATGGTATCGTTTTGAAACATTCAAAATCCGTGTCATTGAAAGGCAGCATTTCAGAGGCTGCTGAGTAAACTGGCTTCTTTTCCTTCCCTTCTCTGTGTTTTTCATTTTACGCAATCAACAATTATTTGAGGTATTAGGCAAAGGAAGATCATTTTATGCCGAATTTGTATGTGATAATTAACTGGTTTAAGTCCAGAAATTTCCAGAAAACATAAAGGTAGGTAGCCACTTATTTTCATTTTCCAAGAATTATTAACCAACACTCTTTCCCTGTTTGTTTTTGGGCAAATTCCAAGTTGAAACAGAGAGAGTATATCTATACTACTACAACTGTAAGAGCTTACGCCTTACAGTGCGATCTCAACATTAAAAGTTGTAACATGATTTTTATTATATACATTTCTTTAAACTTAATTATAGTATCAGATCTTATAAGTTTGACTATCCTCTGCACCCAATACGAGCAATAGATCTGGTAATTACAAGAGAAGGGTTTTGAGCGAGCAGATATTTTACTATATGCAGCTTCAATAAGCAGAGGTAACAAAATCTGCCTGCAAAACAGCATAAACAGAAATTTCATTACATGAAACACACACAAACAGAAATAGTCAGGGCATCTAGTATGGACTGTTTTTACAGTAGAATTTTTTCCCATGAGGGTTATACGAATGAAAAAAAGTAAAATTTGGAATTGGCGCACGTTAAAATTAGATCAACCATTTCACTCAAATTTGGTACTTCTGACCTCAAATGCTAGATTTCAGATGGCATGGTCGATGATTGTAAACACACAACTCAAGCTTTCAGGACTGATTCAGCCCACTAGTTTTTGAAGGGCCAGCTCGTTCCACCATAACATCATAGAGTTGTTTGCCATTCTAAACAGAATAGATGTCTGTCAAAGCTATAGGTTCATAATCCCAATCAAACACCCAAACAAATTTCACTAGCATGTCCTGGTACTTACAAAAATTACTGGGAAGAAATGCACTTGTCCTTCAGGTTTTGTTTGTGTCTCCTTAAAATACACCAAAACTGGAAAATTTGGCCACCACAGCTCCCAATTTACAAATGTTGAGTATCTGGTTATAGAATTGATTAGTGAGGAACCAATGTTATCTGCAATGCAGATGAGAATACAGAATACACTCACTTCCAGCGATTTTTCCCACCCACAAAAACATTTTCGCCCGACTCCTCAAGCTCATTTCCAACTTTTACCTCCTGCAACCAAAGGAATAGTAAAATCAACTTTTACCTCCTGCAACCAAATGAATAGTAAAATAATAAAATATAAACATAATTTTCTTGCATCTTCAATCCAAGTGATAAAAGCTAATACATTAATTAATGTTTTAATTAATTAAGAAACCAAAACTCAAGTTCAAAACGGACCTAAGCAGGTCTCCATTGAAAGTCTACAAATACTTTAAAAATTAGAAAACAAATATATAATTTTTTTAAAAATAGTATTAAAATAATGATCAAAATTAAAGATCGTTACTTTATGGTATTTGATCATATTGGCAAAACTAGTTTCAGCTGAACATGGCACTGTCAGTTTTAAGGAACTTAATAAACTCTGGTCCACGCGTAATCACTTTCTTTAGAGCCTCTTTTTCTTGTTACGCAGATCCTATCGCCTTATTACATCTAACTGGGCAAGCCTCCAGGTAGGGGGTCAATGCCTTGACCAAAAACATGGCATAGTGGGATTGGGGAATGAGATGGTTCAAGTGTGAAAGTAAAATCTTAGATATGCATCATGGGTATGACAGCCCATCTAGAGTGTAATAACTAATGTTTATAGGTCTGCACTGCCACTTTTATCCTGGGATTTCTGCTTCACTGTGATTCAGGTTCTTAAGATGCATTTATGATGGATACCCAATACACCTCAATATATATAGAGACTTATAGATCACACAAAAAAGTCTGCATCATCAAATTTGAAAGGTGAAATACTGTGACCTAGTATTTATTAAGAATGTCAACCTGAGTATAAATCTAATGAAAGTTCTATTTTGCAGAATATGAGTGCAATGATAAGGAAATGAATGAGGTCCCATTCTCAAGGAGTAAAAATTGGATAGATACTCCGTTTCGAGCATTTAGAGAAAGCTCACACTTTATTGAGTGAAGGAGGAGTAATATGTACACCCGCATCCTTGCATAACATAATCCAGTGAGCAGGGGCGAGTCTAGAAATTTTTTCAAGCAGGGGCGGATTTTAATTAATTTTTTTGTTGAAATTAAATAAAGAAAACTTGAACTAATCATAATATTAAGTAATCATAATAATGATTACAAATTATAATAAATATTCATAATTCAAATTAAAAAAGGAATTTCAAATAAAAAACATTTAGATATAATTTAGAAACTTATTTTGGTTACTTGTCCTAATGCAATTTAAATGATTCTCCAAATGCTCAAAACCTCAAACCAAATTTGTTTTCTATATTCAAACAAAACCATGAATTAATTTCAAAGCATAAACTAATTTTTCATACTTTTTTATAAATTTCAAATAAGTTTTACTTGAAATAAGTGAAACAAACCATCCAAAATTTATACTCAGAACAAATAAAATTATATAGGGTCTATTAGTTAGATGCAGGGAAATAAAGTAATTATAACAACTACAAATGAGGAGCTGCTAAAGACTCATAGTCATTTCCATTTTCCATTATAAAATAAGGTAAAATCATTTTAAACTATCACAATAAAAAACAGAAACTACTCAATCAAAATGATCACATTTTCAATTGATGATCAAACAACTCAAAAACAAAAAAACAATCAGACCAAACAAACAGTAATCACAGTAAACCAAATAAATAAAAAAAAATCAAATTTGAATCAAACAATCTTTTAAAGTTCACAAGCTTATGAACATTCAAAATCAAAAACTATACAAAAAATACTTATAAGATTTCACCAACCATTAAAACTAAGAAGATTTTTGTACTTGTATTTAAAATTGGTTTATGAATTTTTTTTACCACCTCCAAATTTAACTATTCCATTAATCTGCCCCATTAAATTTATTAATTTACGTATTTTCCCTGCCCCTATATCCCAATAAAAAAAATTCCAGCAAGGGCAGCTGCCTATGCTGTCCCTATAGTAGATCCGTCACTGCCGGTGAGTATTATTGTTGTCAAGATAGGAAAATTGTGTTTGCTCAAAAATAACAAAAATTGACTAGGAATGGTCAATTTAATGCATCCATCCATAGTATTATTAATATGCATTTGTTGTAAATTACTATCAGTGAAAAAAGGAAGTCAAATTGATATGATTACAATTTGGTTGTACATTTAACATTTTTTATGCAGATTGTAACACCATACCACGGACACGTCTACACATCAAAAAAATTGGCCATATTGGAATTACTTTGGTATGATAAAAAGAATGCACAATTGAAGATTGATTTTTTTAGTGCAAAACCAACTGAAAGTAGATGACTAACATAGTCAAACCAGGGGAACCTTGATACTCAAATAACTTTAAGTGATATTTTAAAGTAAAACTAATGATATAACTCGAAGTCTCTCTGTTTCCAGACATATTTATATTGCACATATTCTTTAGAGGATTGAATGACATACCAGAGCCTCCTCATCGAAGACAAATCTCACTCTAGTTGTCTGAAAGAAGAATTAAAAGTTAGCTGTTTGCAGAGCTTGTGATAGATGCACAGTAATAAACTCAATTCCTCTCGTATACCGTCCTACTTATTTTGTTCGAATACTCCATCCTTATCAAATTACTTTACAGTTTCCACGCCTTTTTTTATGTGGCGCGAACTTTAAGACACCTAAAACAAATTTACATCTTATTTTCTAAAACATTTGAATACAGTTGAATATATAACATTTAAAACTATTAAATATTTCTTCCATTCCAAATTATATGATCATTATTGACTTTTGAAAGTCAATTTGAGATATTTTCAAACTCAAAATTGAGATGACTCGTTAAAAATCATGAAACAATAAAACATACATTGAGTAATACTTTTTAGATAATTTACAATAGTCATCATTGTATTGATTAAAGTTAAAAGAATCTATGTCAATTTTGAGTTAAAAATTTTTTAAGTTAACTTTAAAAAATCAACAATGATCAAATAAAATGGAACGTTTAAAGTCAACAATGATCAAATAAGATGGAACGGAGGGAGTATATAAATATAACAATAAAATATGTTTTCAACATGTCTTAAACTCGTCACAA
Organism: Panax notoginseng; assembly: GCA_016801055.1. Taxonomy (NCBI): domain Eukaryota; kingdom Viridiplantae; phylum Streptophyta; class Magnoliopsida; order Apiales; family Araliaceae; genus Panax; species Panax notoginseng. The sequence goes on from CM029012.1 coordinate 172,345,487, forward strand.
GCACCCAAAAAAAGCGTGACAAGTTGATGAAGACGGAAGAAGTATTACATTTTGCATAAGACGTGATTACACATGATTTTTTTAAATGTTTTTTCTTAATACTAAATTTATTTCTTAAAAATTTATAGAAATAAAAATATGTTTTGAGTGTTTCCTGTACAAACCATAATTTTTGAAAAGAAAAAATAAAAGAAGAAGACTCATTTCCAGATGGAGGGAGCATTTTTAAGTGACTTGATGTCCTTTACTCAATCTCATATAATACATGTCCCACCATGGAAAATGGCGTGGAAACTACTGGTAATAGGAAGAGTTTACTTAATTATCAGATATTCTATAACCTGGAATAATAAGAGTAATCCAAGAAGACCAACAGGAGCAGCTGCTAACAGATTATTTGTATAGCCCAACCCACCAGCTAAACCTGTTTCATATCACAATCTATTAATATATTTATCAATATCAGTTAACGGAAATGATCAATTAATAACTGATGAAGAAGATTAATATGTGAGAAGTGCTAAAAAATTTAGAAGATTATTTACTATCAGTTGATAAGAATTATCATTTTAATATGTTAGAAGATTAACGAAAAATGAAATGCACTCAGTACCCACCAAGTAAGACAATTGGTATTCGGTAATCTTGGTCAGGAATGACGGTGTCTTTCTTAACCTTGTTGCCAAGCTGCCAAAGAAAATACACAAAAACTCTCACATAACCATCGCTCTAAAATTGTACTATATCTACTTTGCTATATACTTAATAGCTAGTTGTTTATTCATTGTCACCAGATTCTTTACCACCTGAAAAACGCTGTACTCCAAACCACAAATCTTGATATGGAGTACTCCAATTTTTAGGGTAGATAAATTAGTTTCAAGAGAGTGTATGTTAACCAAATTGGAAGCAAAAATAAAAAAGAAATATAGATGCCAAATTGAGTAAGAGAAAAGGGTTAAGTAATATGAACCACTGAAGTGACTATGGCATGGCCTCTGCGCTGGGTATAGCTATCTATTCTAAGAAACTTCTTGTTACATATCACTTTGCCATAAAATGAGCTCTGAAAATTTCTTACAAGTCCACCCACTTCTCTGTCTGTTTGAAGTAACAAAGTTGCATAGCATAATTCACCAGACATAAGTTTGTATTAGAAGTTCATCCCATTTTGAAAAGAAGGAAATATTAGGGAACAATTCTATTTCTAAATATCTAGAAAAACTAATATATACCCAGATGAATTTAAAGATTAAAAAGAAATAACCAAAAAATAATATCCTTACTTTGTGCAGGAATGAAGCGAGAAGCCGATAGAATTGTGCTCTCCATTTTACTGATTTCTCTGTTTCTGAAACCAAAAACAGAACAAAGATTTGATCTTTCGAGATCAGAATGAGTGATGGCCTGGTGGGTTGGGCTTTCCCGGCATAGTTGTAGGATAACACGAAAATTGACTTTAATACCCTCAAGTTGAGAACTGTTAAATGACTTAATTGAAAGGGTATTTTAGTAATTAAGAAAATATTTCTTCTTTATATTAAGAGAGATAAGAAACGCCTTATCTTCTTCAGCCAGCAGCTTCTGCTCTTATTAGGTACCCCCATCCAGCATTCAATAAAATCCTCAAATTCCAAGAAAGTCCAGCACTGCTCACTGTTTGAAACCCTTTTCACTTTCTTTCTCAATTAAAAACATTATAGTTATGTCCAGCTCTATATGTTTGACACCTCTCATTTCCTTCAAAGGCCCTAACAAACCAGGTATTCTTCTTTCTCTCTATCGATGAATAATTATGCCTAACTCTATATATCAGAATTGTTTTCTTTTTCATTTTTTCAGGGTTAGCCATAAATTCTTTGGTTTTTAATGATTTGATGATTGTTCAGGGGCTGTTATAGGGAATTTTAGTGCTCCCAAGATACTTCGGATGAATGATGGGACTCAGAACAGTAGAAATGCTACATTTCAAACTCTGGAGGTTAAGGTGAGAGTTATGTTGATTTGAGCTATTTATTTCTTTTATCATGGAACCGCATATTTGTAAGCTAATTCTTTGTTGGTTCACTTGTATTAATTGCAATGGAAGGTATCATGGGATTGAATTTCTGTGAATAAAAAGTGTGAAGACCGATAACATTAATTAGCAGAGAGGTAAGGGTAACTAAAAGGATAACATGTTCTCCCTTCTTATAAGGTGATGCATAGTGAAAAATGTGAAATTCTACTTACTGTTGAGAAGGATGAGGTGGAAGAAAAGAAAGATGGAATTACAGTCCATTTCTTTAGTTCGTGAACCACTGACTGCTTCTTATTGTTTCATTTGACCACTATATAACGCTAACATAAGTCTTGGTTAGGTTTTCTCATTGGGTAACTCTACCTGTAATGTGGGAAGAGTCTTTTAATTGACTGTGACTATCTTCGGTCCTCACCGTTGGTTTGGTAAATTCCAGCTGCTCTTAGCCCATGGACATAGCCTCAAGCCTAACCACAGTAATATTTTATACTGGTGTGTCTTTTTTGGTTTGTCATTCTAAAGAGCTATTCCAGAGCGTCCTTAAAGTACTCACCTTTTTCTCCGTTCTTGAGGGGTTTGCTTCTTGTGGTCATTCGTCACATCAAACTAGGATAAGAGCCTAGGGTTGCAAATGGCATGACGAAACTTGAATTGATAACTATTTTATGTTATGACACATGGGTTAAAATGGATGTGATAGACATATAGTAGCCTATGTTTGATGGTGTATGTCGACTGACGCAACGCGCTGGTGGGAGAATTGTTAGGTAAAAAAATAGGAAAGAGAGGTGGGTCCACTAACTCCTTGTGCTTGGAGTGACCTGAAAACCCAAGTGGTTAGTCTCTTAGCACCACTCTACAAGTTGTAGAGAACTAAGAAACTCAACAAAACAATCTCACAAAAAGAGAAAGGCACACAAGAGAATAATACTCTTCTTTGATTACTTTTCAGAATACTCTCCCCCTTTGCTTTACAAACTCACTATTTATATAGAGGCTTGGAACATTCTACCAGCCATAGATACATGAATGAGTTTTTAATTAGAAATATTAATTAGCCTAGAATATTAAAGACTAGATGCAATGGAGACTTTATAATACTTATCCATACAATGTATCTTCCAAAATACTAAAATTAAATGAACCTTTGTGGAGTGAATGTATCTTCCAAGATATCCAAATTAAATTAATCTTTGGGGTGAATGAACCTTGTTTAATAGGTGTCCACACCAACAACCCAAAATATAAAAAATAAAAGTTCATGGAGCCAACCACAAGCTGTTAGGACGAGTCTTAGTTTGAGAATTTTTTATTTAATTTTCTTTCTATTTTTTACATTCTGTTATTTGATATTGGATTTCATCGTGGTTTTACAGGCTACAAGCGGTAATCCTGGCATCAAACCAAAGAGCATAGTTTGTTCTAATTGTGAAGGAAATGGTAAGTGCAATAATTATAATTTGGTGACTCGTGTTTTTATTTCTTATTCCTGATTTTATGTTATTTTGTGTTTCTTTGAGATAGACATTTAAAGATTATTGATGACATGGAAACTTCTGAATAGCTTAATCTTCGTTTAAAATATAATTTTCCTGTTATTTGCCACTAGTTTAAGACAACATACCTGCTTACTTACATGGTACTTGTAACATGATCTTTATTCTTTAATAAGCTTTAAGGCTAGTTGGTGCACTGGTTGTGGTTGATAGTTGATACTTCCAGATGCTTCTTCTATAAGATGATGTATAATATGCTTAACCTTTTACCTTGTGGGAGATGAAGATCCAATGCCATTGATGATAACTCAATGCTAAAATGTATTCATTCTAGGGGACGATGAAGGAAGTTAAAGAATTCTAGCTGGATTAATTTGTAACCTTGTATTTATGTGGGAAGTATTAATATAATACCCCAGTCCCACATCGAAAGATATTGGAAAATTTTGTTTGTATATAAGGAATTAAGTTACTACCAATAGTACCTTCAAGTCATGACCTTTTGGGTGAGCCTGGGATAAGATGACCCAAGAAGATAATATTGAGTCAGTGGTTGAAGGTCTTATTTGGATAGATTTGATTCGATTCAAACTTGGGATTTCATTTATTAAACTAAAGATGCCTTCTCATCTAAAACTAGAAAATTCTTATTATGGCTGCCTTGCTGCCACTAGCTTCAATTGAGCGTACGGAAAAGAGGCTCCTTGAACAAGTATAAACTTGCCAAATGTATTTGTAGAATATAGCTGCATATATACTTTTCCCCCAATTGGTTTAATCAATTTTTCTTATTTTTCCCCTTTGCATTTTTTTTTCTCAATCATAATGAAAATTGAAGAATCTCTAATGAATTTCAAATATAATATCTAAAATTTAGTAGTTCGTTTTTTCCCAATTATGGTTGCATTTGTATTTTAGACAAATGCATTATATCCTTCATATAGTCTTCCCGGTCTATAATCTGAGGGGATAGATAGGAAGCCAATTTTTTTGATATTCTGTCAAATCACTGGACATATCTTGATGCCCCTCACAAATATTTATTCCCATTTTGAACTCATCTGTTTCTGGTCTAAGAACAACTCCTCGAGTGAAAAAAAGTAAATTGCTTGGTGAATAGAGTTCTTGATTTGAATATTGATATTTTTTTAAGGCTCCCCTCAGATGAATGGTAAATAGGACTCACATTCATGTGAGTGAGATCTGAAATATCAATTTTATCTTGTGGTTATAACAATCCCAGATATATCACATTGGCATAGCCCAACGTTCTCCTTTTATCTTGTAGTAATGCAGCATTTCTGGAAATTGAATCTATCTCAGCCGATAAATAATTTATATCACTACCACTTCGACGAATTTCTCTGCGTCACTACTTCTTTCAGTTTCAGCATTTTGGCTTGAAGGTTTCAGTTTTCTTGATAACCTTTTATAGAATGTGAGCTGACGGGCTGTTTTTGTCTTTTTATGTGATTACCAGGTGCTATAGTGTGTAAACAGTGCGAGGGTAATGGAGTTAACTCTGTGGATCATTTCAATGGAAGGTTTAAAGCTGGTGGATTATGTTGGCTTTGTAGGTGGGTAATTGTTATTGCTGACAAGTCACTTATCATAAAAATTTAATATGTGAAAAAGCTATTACTACCATTACGCATGTTCTCATCACCGCTGACAAACGTAGATTTTGTGTCAGGAGTCGGGACTCGCATTGGCTCGCTTATCCAGTTTTACATTTTATATGCGTTGTTCAAAACCCAATGAGAAGGCTGATGTCTTCACTTTGATTATTTGATTCTGCATTTTATATTAAATGTTTCCTTGTGTGTTGATGCCTTTTTCGTTAGCCGGCTATTGAGTGTTTTATTTTGCTCTAAGCACGATTATAGGATTGCAAATGCATCATTTGGTTGTTTAATTCTGAATCACTTCCATTTAAAAGTTGTGGTTAAATACAATAACACCCCGTGTTGCGGCCCCATTTCAATGGCACTCATATTGGGACCCCACAGGGTGTTTTTGTATTTAACCCTTGAAAGTAGTGTTAGCGACCACAGATTTTCCTACAAATCCCTATTTTCTGGCCATTCTTGAGCTGTATAATGAAGTTATTTGCCCTTTGCAGAGGTAAAAGGGAGATTTTGTGTGGAGACTGCAATGGAGCTGGCTTTATTGGTGGATTCATGAGCACATTTGATGAATAGAAGTTCAAAATATTGAATCTTCAGTGGATTGTGCCGCTTCTCTTCACAACAATCATTGGACCTTTTTTTAAGCCAAAATTTCAAACAATTTTATTTGAAATTGTTGTAGGAATTCATCAAAGAAAATATAAAAATGAACAATGTATTTATATATTTTTTTCTTTTTTTCTTTTTTCCAGTTTTGACTATGTACTCTGTTGTTTCATATTGTCTGCCTCTGCTACAACAGACAGAATTAGTATGATTAGCTTACCCGAGTGCTTAAAGCTTGTTTAGAGTAATTCTCCTATTTGTCTTGTTACAGATGCAACCTTTACCTAATCATTAAGCTTTATACTAGTTTCCAAATTAAGTAATGGGTTATCTGATAAATAAAATCCCACAATCATAAAAGATTGACCTTTGTGATTTTTGGTGAAATTTTATTTTTATTAGTGTATTATGTATATCATATACTCTATGTAACAACTAATCAAACTGTTTTTATATTTAGCTATTTCCACTTTAAAAATAAACTTTTCTGCTTTCGGTGCTCATATTTTATGAATCTATTGTCCATCTAGAATTTGGTTGGTGGATAACTAAGGGGCTCTGAATGAATTTGTATATGACTGATTAGGTTATTTAAACTATTTGTTTTATACTCCCTCCGTCCCAAATTAACTGCTCAATTTTGACTTTTTAAAGTCAAATTGACCATTTTTAAAACTAATCTTTTTACTATTTTTGCTAAAATATAGGTGAAGAGATTATAACCAAAAGAAAGTATATACAATTTATTACTAATCCTAATTTTTATAATTTTAGAAATATATTTATATATGCTTAATTATTAATTCTAAAAATAGTCAATTTGACTAAAAAAATTAAAACTGAGCAGTTAATTTGGGACGGAGGGAGTAATTTTTATTTTGAATGTGTCTGAACGATTCATTTAGAAAATTGTGGTTGAATTAGTAAGTAGTGTTAAATGATAAACAAATTTTGTTGTTTACAATTTTTTTTTAAAAAAAAAATTTCTTCAACAAATTGGTCAATAATCAATTTAATAAATATTGTTGTAGTATTTTGTTTTGATTTTATAGACTAATAAAATTAGTGTTTATCCCTAAAATTATATTACTAATAGTATCTCCATCAAAGATTGTTAACACGTTTATATTTAATTTTTTTTAAAAATAGCATTGTTTATTTATAATTACATAATAAATTTGTACATAATAGTCCAGAAGGTTAAAATATGGAAATACACGTGATGTTTTAGACAATTAATTATCAAACACATCATTTCATTCTATATTCAGATCTTTTACTTCATTCAGCCCAGCCAGATTTTCTTATAAATTCAAAATTTTTTTTTTATAAATGATAATAATAATAATAAAGAATTTATTGTCAAATATATTAATAAGAAATAGGAAAGAAAAACGGCCATATATATACAATAGGAAATAATAATAATAAAGAAAAATATATAGCGTCAAATATATTAATAAGAAATAGGAAAGAAAAATGGCCATATATATAAAATAGAAAATAATAATAATAAAGAAAAATATATCGCGCCAGGTAGGGGTCGAACCTACGACTTTCTGCTTAGGAAACAGACGCTCTATCCACTGAGCTACAGGCGCTGTTGATTAAAGTATGCTGTTGGTTGAGGTAATAACCATTACAGAACATTTAACTCGAAAGAGTTGAACAAAAGAGTACCATGAGAGTTTTTGAATAATGCTAGAGATACAAATTATTTTACAAACTGCTGATGTGGCATACTCCACCTCAACATATTGTGTGGGACCGAAGACTACATTGAAACAATTTGTTAATCAATACGGTGATGTGGAGTATGGAGTATGCCACATCTGCAGTTTATAAAATAGTTTGTGTCTGTAGCACTACTCGAGAGCTTTTATATTGACGTGGGTAAAATAACCCGCCAATAATAAATTACCACGTATAATTCCAATAACCCTATTACTAAATAATTTCTTACTCTTAATTTTTGAAGGAGATCATGCTATAAATAAGGATATTTTAGCACTTTCAAGGTACGTTATTTATTGTAATAATAATTATCTCCCTCACTTGAGCATCAGAGAGTCCTCTTAGAGGCTGGAGCCCCCAATTTCGGTGGATTTTTTGTAGATTTTTGGACCAAATTAAATCGATCAAGCAAAGATGAATGTCAAAATTCGTAAATTGACCAAAATCCAAATTTCAAGCTGCAACTCAACTATCATATATATATATATATATATATATATATATATATATATATATATATATCAGTTAAAGATGATAACACTTGGAAGTCAACTCATGACAACATATTGAACCAGATACAATATGTATACACACATGATTTATTTATTATAATGACATTGTACCTGGCCTAATACTTAATACAAGCAGATTAAACAACCAATGCCGATTGCTGATAAATAAAAAAAAAACCAACAAGTTGATCACTTGCTTTAACCGCTTAATATTTCATTTACATGTTTTAAATAAAAGTACAGTTTCTGCACAAAATTTATTGTGGAAAAAAAAAGTTGATAGCTTTAGCCTTAATGACAAGGACAGTAGAACAATTATATTTTCCATATCCCCAGAGAATTTGAATGAATTTTCTGTTTTTTCTAGACAATGGTTCTTCTCCTCCCTCGTTCAGCTCCGAGTAAAAACCAACACGTACGTATAAAGTACTCTCTCCATCTTAAGATAAAAATCTTTAATTATTACTATTATTCTATTAACGTAGTCCCAAGTTACTGTGTCTATTTACTTTAAATAATCTAACTTTTACAATAATTTCCCACTTACATTATGCAACAGATGAGATATATAGGTCACCATCCCATTTGTAAAATTCCAACTCGTTGCCATTAATTATCGATCTTCTCAGCTACCTGAATAAGCGGAGGAGAGGAGGAAATTTTTTGTATGTCATAAACGTCCACCTTGCATACTATATATATAGGGGCATTAATTAACTTGAACTTAGACCTTGAATAACCATTGAATATTATAGGCATTAAAAAGATTAGGTTTCTTTTTCAGATGCCAAATTCACCTCTATATAGCTTATACTACATGAAAAGAGGGGAATAAGCTTAGCTAGCCATACAGTTGAAGCGTTAACTGCCCATGCAAATGCAATGGTTTCAGACAGCAGAATACACTACAACAAAAAAGTTTATCAGCGACTGCATATATGCAATCGTATGCAGTCACAGATCAGCATTAGCGACCGCCTGCGGTCGTTGATATGAGTCGCAGATAATCTGGTCGCTAGGTAGATATCATCGACCGACTTATCAGCGACCGCCATCAGCGACTGAAACCGTCGCTAATCTAACTCATGATGAGTCAGTTGTCAGGGATGACGTGGCACACGTGTCAGCGACCGGCAATAGCGACCGATGCGGTCGCTAATTTCCAAGGAGTTATCGGCGACCGCTTCTAGTATTAGCAACCGCATGCGGCTGCTAATGTTGCTATTTTTTTTCAATTTTTTTTTCTTGTTTTATGGATTTCCAAAAAAAATACCATGCTTTGTACCTACTTTCTATCCCAACACACAACAGTATATATAAGCATCCATATAAACATCCATCCATGATTTATATATATCCCAACACATCCACAATAGTATATATATAAACATCCATCCATATGATAGAATCGTAAACCAACACAATATTCAACTAATACAATTGTCCAAAGAATGAATATAAAAGTACAAGGCTTTAAATATCTAAAAAATAAGTATAACTCTTCATGGATCATCCAAATTAGTAGGACCCTGTAATTAACAAAAGAATAAAACATGTTACATGAGTTGATACTGCTATGACTTAGAAAAAACTAAACAATAGACAATATAGGGAAACATAAGTAAGACAGTGACAGTAACAATATCTATGTATACGTCATCGCCATCCTGATGTCGTGCTGCTGCCGCCACTTCATCCGCCAACTCATCAGGACTCAGAGACTGCAGATGCCCGCCCAGTATACGAAGAAGATCACGATCTCGACAGATCGCTCACACACAGTCAGCAGTAGTATGATAGGTTGGATGACCTGATGACTGTGTAGACTGGGTAGCAGAGCTGCATGTGCCACTGATGGTCGGGCGTCGTTTTTGTCCTTGGCCTTTAACATAGTTTTTCTTCACGACTGACGTCCTCTCCCACAATTCTTGATCAATTGGCGGACGCGGGGTACCTTCAGGATAGCTCTCGTTCATTAAGATCTTATAAGTGTCCTGTCAGAAGGTTAACAATTAAATAGTTAAAAATAAATAAAAAAATGCTAAAAACGGTCGTCACAATTTATTAACAACATATTAGTATAAAGTTAACTTATTAACGCTATCTGAACAGCCTCAGGCAAACCATCGCGGGTGGCCACATACACATCCAACCAATTGATAGGTTGACCTTGAGATTGAGACTCCTACAGTTTATGTTCTCATATTAATATGTAAACATATGATATTTTAGCTACAAAATATGACTGTAAACATAAAAACAAATAACTAAGCCAATAAGTTTGCTATACATACGTACCCTGGCAGCAATATCTTGCAGCTGTGATATATTGTCGCTTCGATACGTGCCTTTTGCCTTTTCGCCTTCAGATACACCAGAGGATCTATTCGAGGCGACAGTCTTGTGTCTCTGGACTCAACTCCCAGCTCTCCACTGATCACACATCTGCACCCATATAAGCTGTGCGCACCACCAGGGGCTATGCTCATGCATATACTGCTCACCCTGTCCTGGATGGTCAATCTCTGCATTATGCAGGGCTTTCTGTCGTTCCTTGTTCAGATTATTCATAGTTCGGACGGCTTACTTCTACCAGAATAATGTATGAATAACTGATGCTTGCGCGTCGTCTCATCTATACCTTTTCTACAAATAAAATAACAATGATATTAAAATTGTGATATTACCATAATCCAACATTACTAAATAATATTATTTGATTAACTATATATTATCTATCAGAGTGATAAAAAAATATACTTGAAATTCAACCCAAACTGCATCCTTATGGGCGAGAGATGTGCTCGCCCACGTAATCACTGGCGTAGGCCAGTTTTGTAAGCATAATTTTAAAATGCACTTCACAATTTTATTATCTTGAAAATCACTACAATATACAACAATTTACATTAAAGATAAGTAATTTTATTATAATATGAAAAATAATTTACAATAGTATATATCTATAACAATGGAAATATAAAATAGTTATATATACACGATGTTTAACTTACGTGCTTTCTGGAGGAGGACGAATTTGTATGAGAATTAGACCTGGCAAAATCGACCCAGACCCGCGTGCCATGCCAGCCCGCCCGTTAAAAATTGGGCTACGGGCTTCACTTTTTTGGCCCACTAAAATCTGGGCCTTTTTGGCCCGGCCCAATGACGACCCGCCCATGGGCGCCCGGCCCGCACAGTCCTTTAAAAAAAACCTGGCTGGCTTATTGGCTATGTGACTACTGACTATATCCCTAATCTCCCTAAGGGGGCTAACCGGCTTGGATAAGTCAAAGGCCTAAAGGGACTTTTTTAGATCTAGATCTGAAACTGAGAGACTGAGACAGAGAGACGACAACGACCGGGAAATCCACAAATCCACACTTCGATCGATCGACCACGCCGACTGTGAAGCTTCTTCTCTTCGTCCCGAATCCAAATCCACATTCTGTGAGACCAATTTCTCTCTAGAATTTGGGTAATTTTTTGTTGTTTTTCGTTAAACCATCCTCAAGGAAGAGAAAGACTTGATTCTTCTTGTAATTTGAAATCAACTTACCTATCATTTCTTTTGGGTGTTAATGGAAGTCATTATGATGGTTCATCTGTTAATCAGGATACTTTTCCATAGCAAATGAGCTTCAATGGGTGTGCACTGTGCACCTACCTCATATTTATTTTCGATATCTCGAGAGCAGATTACTACTGCCGCCTTCAACGATCTTGGGAATTGGTTGACATTCGGGTGCGCAAAACTTGGCCAGTTGCTTGTGTGGGAGTGGAAATCAGAAAGTTACATATTGAAACAGCAGGGGCATTATTTTGATGTGAACTGTCTTGCGTACTCTCCTGATTCACAACTCATGGCTACTAGTGCAGATGATAATAAAATCAAGGTGAATAATTGTAACAACCCCAAAATAGGTCCATTCCATCCAACCTATTCTGAGTCGCCAAATACATGGTACAGAAAATAACTACAACTTTATTACAACAATTGTCGTGCAAAATACAACAACACATATGCTGTGAGTTTGGATACAAATATATACCAAATGTGACTCATATCCCAACCGTGGATAGCACTTCATAATGACACCTTACATAAAAGTATAGTCAAAAACTGTTTTAGAAATTAGAATCTTTGGGAAGTGCTCAAGGAAACCTTCGTACATGGGAGGCCATGCGTCTAGGTTATGATAGATATCATATGGCCACAGAATTATCCTTGGTTGACCCAATAGACCCCAAAGAAAAACGAGAAGATTACTATCATATTTTTCCCAATGGTGAGTCTTCTCTTGACTTATCATTATCTCCACTGTCTCCAATTGAGAATTATACTTCAAACAAGCACCAAGATTATATAGGTAGTGGTAGTAAATATACTCAGCAAGTGGATGAGCACAATTGTAAGACCCCGAATTTTATGAAATAAAAGTATTCAATTTTTCTTATAATTACAATTCAGTAAATGGTTAAATTGATAAAAAGTTAAAGTTATGGGTGAAATGTGAAATTTTTTCAAAATACACAAGTGGTTATAAAATAATCATTGTTGTCGGGGAATATTCGTTTGGTCGTGAAATATTCTTTCTGTCGGGGAATATTCGTACGACGGCGCAGCTATTTGTGGGCCCCATAACGAATAACTGTCGGGTGAAGAAAATGATAAATTTGAGTTTTTACAAATAACGGCGTAGTTGTTACCGTTAACACTGTTGGAATACCCGGTGGTTAAAATACAGTAATACGCGTTATTGCACAGTAGCACACGGTATTGCATAGTATTTTTGAAATTATTGATTCTTACGTAAGAAGGCACTACTCAATAATTGTTACAGTAATTACTGTTCAATATTTTATTTTATTGATTCAATAATTGCTACGTTGAAATTTTATATTATTGTTGTTCAATAATTGTTTCTGCACAGTATTTTCCATTATCAGATCAATAATTCATATTTTTTAAATAATATTATTAGATAGCATTATTGGCAATGCCTAGAAAGTTCTGTCTAAGGAGAGGTTTTGTCATCTAATTGCGCGCCAGTAAGGAGAAATTCTTATTGGAAAGCCCCCTCTTTCCTGGGAACGGCCTGGTTGTCATAAATGTGATTCTGTAATATTATTTGTGAATAATTAATTATTGATTCATATGATAAGAAAATATTTATTTTATGGGGATATAAATGAGGGATATATTTTTGTGGTTAAAAAATGAAGGAGTTAATGTTGAGATTTTTATCAGTATTTTTGTCGGAATGGAGGTATTAAAAATTAGGGTTTTTGAGATATTTTGCGGGGGTTATAATTTTTAATCCGACCGTTGGATCGTGGTAATTTTTGAATATGTTATACATATATAAGTTGAGTATATGTCCACAAATTTTGAACCGTTAAAAATGAACGTATGATTTATTATGAATTTTACGAGATGACTGGTTCAGAAATTGTTGAATTTTCGGAGTTTATCATTTTGGTGGAAAATTCTAGAATTAGTGGGCCCCACTTGTGGTTGGTGAAGAAATGTGCTGAATTATATTTCAAATGTGGTGGGTGGGAATAGTAGCAGGTAAAGCCATCAGGTTGCAGGTCAAACCTACCAAAATTTTCCTATAAATAGAGGGCTAAGTTAGAATTGAAAATCACACCAGAAACATAAGCTTTCTCTCTTTCTCTCTCTATATTATGAAGCATATTTTGTGAGATTTTAGATACTTGGTGAGTTGCTATTCATCAGTGCAAGTTTCCTTCAGCATCATATCCGATATCCAGTCAGAAGTACTGCTCTTTTGAGGTAAGGGATAGTAAGGGATAGTAAGGGATTTTAAGAGTTGTTATGTTTTTCAGTTTCGTAATTTTTCTGAACTTCAAAAATTCTGGAAAAATTTGAAATGATATTTTGATGAGTTTTATTGATTGTGTCCAAAAATGGTGATTTTTGGATGTATAGATTGAGAGTTATGAATTTTATGAGAAAAGACTATTTTAAAAGTTACCGCTTATAATTCCTTGTGGTTAACTCCAAAATTGATGAAATTTTTATTGGGAGTACATGTATATGATAGAAGTATACTCTGTAAATTTCAGAATTTTTAGACAAAAGTACAATTTTTGATAAATGTCTAAATATTCGGCTATTTTGGCCATATGAAAAATAGTAAATGACTTTTAAAAATTCTGAGAAAAATATATGTTCACTATGGGACTATATTATGCTAAATCCCAGAAAAGAAATATTTTTAACTGATTTGGTATTTTTCATGAAAATGGTCTAGTTATGAGTAAATGAATTAAATATGTTTTGTGAAGAAAGAAAATTGAAAAATAGGATTTTATGGCTTGAGAATCCTATATGAGGTATATGCAGATTTTTGATGAGGGTTTTGGTTATTGATGATGAAATTGTAAGAGTTGGCATTTTATGATGATTAAATACATTAATTAGTAAAGTGTAAACAATTAAAATAAATTGTTTATAAATTTAAGTAATGTTATTCTTTCAATATCATTATACTGAAATATTGGTATGAATTTTATTGTAGAATTTCTATCTTTTGTGTCGGGGTTACTATTCATGTGTTACGAATATTACTCTTGAGATTAAAACTATATGTTGATCATATTATTTTTTTTATCATCATATATAACATTTTTATAACCCTGATGTTGAAATTCTCTTTCACTGGAGTGTAAAGATGGGTAAATTATTGGTATGATCATGACTATGGGTTCTCTTTGGCCAGTAGTGCAAAGTTGAATTGTTGACTGGTATGATCATGACCATTGAATTTATAAGTGAATATCTTTAGCTTAAGTGCAAAGGTGAATTGATTAACATGGTTATAATTATTGTTTATATAAATTCTGAAATGATTATATATTTCTTTGAGATATTAATATATTTGGCCTGTAGTGCAAATATGAACTGTTGATGAATATATTTGGCCGGTAGTGCAAATATGAATTGTTGATGAATATCTTTGGCCTGTAGTGCAAAGATGAACTGTTGTTGAATATCTTTGGCCTGTATTGCAAAGATGAACTGTTGTTGAATATCTTTGGCCCGTAGTGCAAAGATGGTTTGTTGATGAATATCTTTGGCCCGTAGTGCAAAGATGGATTTGTTAGTATGATTATAAACAGGAATTGTGATTTGGTATAACCATGATCTTTGATGTTTCAGGTAAAGACAGGTGATGAAAATATTCTTCGTCCTAGGTGCGAAGAAAAATTTATATTCACAATTATGATTATGAGTTATTCATATGATTGTGGAAAGGAACTGTTGAGCGATGTTACATGGATAAAACATTGTTGGTGGATTTTTAACATGGAGAAGATAATAGACTTTATAGTCTATTTGACTCTTCTAATGGATTGCTCGTTCCGCTGCAACTATGGTTGAAATTTTTATCATTTACCATATGTTCTAAATCTCTGATTTATTATTGATGAAGGCTATTGATAATTTAATTATCTTTAGTCATGATATTCTTTACTGAGCTAGTTGTGCTCACCCTTTTGCTTCACAATTCCTTTCAGGTAATAAGAGTGTAGCTGGGTCGAGCGAGGGTAACGGGAAAATAGAACGGTGGTCTCTAGCTGTGGATGTTCTCCCGAAGCAGTATAGAAAAGTTCATTTAGTAGTTATATTTGGTGAATCCAATAGGGTAAGGTGTACCCAACGTTGGAAGGGTGGTTTGCCACTATCATACAAGATGTCTAATGACATACAACCTTGTGTCATCATAAGACAGGGATGTGGTCATCCACTTGCTGAGTTTATATACGAGCACTACCTATATAATCTTGGTGTTTGTTTGAAGTATAATTCTCAATTAGAGATAGTAGAGATAATGATATGTCAAGAGAAGACTCACCATTGGGAAGAATATGATAGTAATCTTCTCGTTTTTCTTTGGGGTCTATTGGGTCAACCAAGGATAATTCTGTGGCCATATGATATCTATCATAAACTAGACGCGTGGCCTCCCATGTACGAAGGTTTCCTTGAGCACTTCCCAAAGATTCTAATTTCTAAAACAGTTTTTGACTATACCTTTATGTAAGGTGTTATTGTGAGGTGATGTCCACGGTTGGAACATGAGTCACATTTGGTATATATTTGTATCCAAACTCACAGCATATGTGTTGTTGTATTTTGCACGATAATTATTGTAGTAAAGTTGTAGTTGTTTTCTGTACCATGTATTTGACGACTCAGAATGGGTTGGGTGGAATGAACCTATTTTGGGGGTGTCACAACAATCATGTCTTATGATGACACGAGGTTGTATGTCATTAGACATCTTGTATGATAGTGGCAAAACACCCTTCCAACGTTGGGTTCGCTTCACCCTAGATGATTTACCAAATATAACTACTAAATGATGACCACCGTTCTATTCCCCTGTTACCCCCGCTCGACCTAGCTACACTCTTATTACCTGAAAGGAATTGTGAAACAGAAGGGTGAGCACAACTAGCCCAGTAAAGAATATCATGACTAAAGATAAATAAGTTATCAATAGCCTTCAACAGAATTAAATCAGAGATTTAGAACATATGGTAGATGATAAAAATTTCAACCATAGTTGCAGCGGAACGAGCAATCCATTAGAAGAGTCAAATAGACCATAAAATCTATTATCTTCTCCATGTTAAAAATCCATCAACAATGTTTTATCCCTGTAACATCAATCAACAGTTCTGGTCCACAATCATATAAATAACTCATAATCATAATTGTGATTCTAAATTTTTTTTCGCACCCACGACGAAGAATATTTTCATCACCTGTCTTTACCTGAAACATCAAAGATCATGGTTATACCAAATCACAGTTCCTGTTCATAATCATACTAATAAATCCATCTTTGCACTACGGCCAAAGATATTCATTTGTATCACCAGTTGGTCATGTTCATCTCAACACATGTTCATCTTTGCACTACTGACCAAAGATATTCAACAACATGTCATCTTTGCACTACGGGCAAAGATATTCATCAACAATTCATCTTTGCACTACTGGCCAAAGATATTCAACCATGGGTCATCTTTGCACTATGAGCCAAAGATATTCATCACCAGTTCATCTTTGCACTACAGGCCAAAGATATTCAACAACAGTTCATATTTGCACTACAGGCCAAATATATTCATCAACAGTTCATATTTGCACTATAGGCCAAATATATTAATATCTCAAAGAAATATATAATCATTTCAGAATTTATATAAACAATAATTATAACCATGTTGACCAATTCACCTTTGCACTTAAGCAAAAGATATTCAATTATAAATTCAATGGTCATGATCATACCAGTCAACAATTCAACTTTGCACAACTGGCCAAAGGGAACCCATAGTCATGATCATACCAAAAATCTACCTATCTTTACACTCAAGTCAAAGAGAAATATCATCATTAGGGTTATAAAAATGTTATATATGATAATAAAATCAATATAATCAACATATAGATTTAATCTCAAGAGTAATATTCATAAATCAACTATAATTTGGTTAGAAAAAGAAACCAATTTTATCGTGAATAGTAACTCGTGAATAGTAACTTATGAATAGTAACTCCGACACAAAAAGGTAGAAATTCCACAATAAAATCTATACTAATATTTAGGTATAATGATATTGAAAGAATAACATTTCTTAAGCTTATAAACAATTTATTTTAATTATTTACACTTTACTAAATAATGCATTTAATCATCTTAAAATGCCAAACTCATAATATTTCATCACCAATAACAAAAAACCCTCATCAAAAAAATCTGCATATACCTCATATAGGATTCTCAAGTCATAAAATCCTATTTTCTAATTTTCTTACTTCACAAAACATATTTAATTCATTTACTCATAACTAGACCATTTTCATGAAAAATACCAAATCAGTTCCAAAAATATTTCTTTTCTGGGATTTAGCATAATATAGTCCCATAGTGAACGTATATTTTTCTCAGAATTTTTAAATGTCATATACTATTTTTCATATGGCCAAAACAGCCGAATATTTAGACATTTATCAAAAATTGTACTTTTATCTAAAAATTCTGAAATTTATAGAGTATACTTCTATCATATACATGTACTCCCAATAAAAGTTTTATCAATTTTAGAGTTAACCACAAGGAATTATAAGCGGTTACTTTTAAAATAGTCTTTTCTCATAAAATTCATAACTCTCAATCTATACATCCAAAAATCACCATTTTTGGACACAATCAAGAAAATTCATCAAAATATCATTTCAAATTTTTCCATAATTTTTGAAGATCAGAAAAATTACGAAACTGAAAATCATAACAGCCCTTAAAATCCCTTAATATCCCTTACCTCAAAAGTGCAATATTTCTGACTGGAATGCAAAGCCGAAGGAAACTTGCACTGAATAGCAACTCTCAAAGTCTCTAAATACTCACAAAATATGCTTCATAATAAAGAGAGAGAAAGAGAGAAAGCTTATGTTTCTGGTGTGATTTTCAATTCTAACTTAGCCCTCTATTTATAGGAAAATGTTAGCATGCCAAAGCAGACTTAACCTGCAACCTGATGGCTTTACCTGCTACTATTCCCACCCACCACATTTGAATTAAAATCTCAGTACATTTCTTCACCAACCAAGAGTAGGGCCCACCAATTCTAGAATTTTCCACCAAAATGATTAACTCCGAAAATTCAACAATTTCTGAACCAGTCATCTCGTAAAATTCATAATAAATTATACATTCATTTTTAACGGTTCAAAATTTGTGGACATATACTCAACTTATATATGTATAACATATACAAATATTACCACGATCCAACGGTCGGATTAAAAATTATAACCCTCGCAAAATATCTCAAAAATCCTAATTTAATTTTCAATACCTCCGTTCCGACAAAAATACAGATAAAACACCTCAACATTAACTCCTTCATTTTTAACCACAAAAATATATCCCTCATTTATATCCACTTAAAATAAATATTTCCTTATCATATGAATCAATAATTAATTATTCACAGATAATATTACAGAATCACATTTATGACAACCAGGCCGTTCCAGGAAAGAGGGGGCTTTCCAATAAGAATTTCTTCTTACTGGCGCGCAATTAGGTGACCAAACCTCTCCTTAGACAGAACTTTCTAGACATTGCCAATAATGTTATCTAATAATATTATTCAAATAATATGCATTATTGATCTGATAATGGAAAATACTGTACAGTGACAATTATTGAACAACAATAATATAAAATTTTAACGTAGCAATTATTAAATCAATAAAATAAAATATTGAACAGTAACTACTGTAACAATTATTGAGTAGTGCCTTCCTTCGTAAGAATCAATAATTTAAAAATACTGTGTAATCCGTGTGCTACTGTGCAACCACGCGTATTACTGTATTTTAACCACCGGGTATTCCAACAGTGTTAACCGTAACAACTACGCCGTTATTTGTAAAAACTCAAATTTGTCGTTTTCTTCATCCAATCGTTTTCCGTTATGGGGCCCACAAATAGCTGCGCCGTCGTACGAATATTCCCGACAGAAAGAATATTCCACGAACAAATGAATATTCCCCGACAAAATGAATATTTTATAACCACTTGCTTATTTTGAAAAAATATTCATATATCATCCTTGACTTTAACATTTATCAATTTAACCATTTACTGAATAGTAATTATAAGAAAAATTGAATACTTTTATTTTATAAAATTCGGGATCTTACAATAATGATTTGTCTTTCTTACTTTATGGTTTAAATTATATGATCTAATTCCAGATATTGTTCTCTAATAACAATTATTAAATTTATTTTGTTGTTTTTATCATAAATCAAAATGTGAATATGCATTTGGCTGCTGTGCTTATTTTGGATTAGTAAAGTAACATGTTTCTTATATTTTCTTCAGTTATGCTCACTTTTTATTCATAGATGAACTCTATATATATAATTTCTTTTGTATGATAATAAATGAAAGAATCTATTTTTCTGATAATTCTCTCCAAAATTATTATTTTGGGGATTTTTGGAATTATTATCTGAAGAAGATACACCAAAGTGTTTAATGATACGACTCTGAAGGTATGTTTGCGTGACTTTAATGGTATCATCTGCTATGCAGTTACTCGTGTCATATTGTTTATGTACTTCAGTGATGGATCCGAATAGATGATTTATAGCTTGCTTGTTACAGTTGTGGGCTATTTCCTATGGTTTTTGTTTTGTGACATTCTCTGAGCACACAAATGCAGTCCCTGCCTTCCATTTTATGGCTAGCAACCATACAAATTAAGTCCCTGCCCTCCATTTTATGGCTAGCAACCATTGCCTGTTAAGTGCATCCTTGGATAATCAATACTGAGCTGGTTGATTTACAATTTTTTTTTTAAAAAAAATAAACAGAAAAAGCCCGCGGCCCGGCCCGACCCAACCCAGGCCACGGGCCACTTAATTCTAGCCCACCAAAACCCGGACCATTTTGGCCCGGCCAGTAAACAGCCCGGCCCGTTTGCCAGGTCTAATGAGAATGCGATCATTCAGATTAGCTGGGGCCTTCGGCACATGATTAGGGCCCCGACCCAACCCTCGCTTTCGTTGTGCTGGTTCAGAAGACATCTATAAAAAAAATTTAGGATGTTAGTATGAGTTATATGATTTACATATATAAATAAAATGACAATAATGACAAGTAATTGTATGAAATAGTTAACTACGACAACTATAAATGAAAGGTACATAATGTTAGCGTTTGTGCCCTAGAGGCCAATTATTTGATATAATTGCTTAACATTTTGATAATATATTTGATTGAATAAATGAATGATTTTATTATGATTTTATTTACTGTGTTATATAAATGTTAACATAATAAAATTCCTTAGAATAGTGATACAAATTATGTAGTTTTAAGTATATGACTTGAACATGAGATTATATAATTACAATTAGTATCATTGCTCTTAAATGTCTCTAATCGAGTATCATTGTTGATGGGACAACAATGATGCATTGAGACTAGTATGTGGATTGACTGATGACCAAATCTCATTGGTCATAAATATATGAGATGTTAAGTCAATGCATAGGTACGTGTTAGAGAACGATGTACTGGACAGACCCACCATGAGAATTCTATGTGGAGCATTATGCGAAGTGTCATTAGTGATTCTCATAGTGACAATGATGTAATGATCCTCCGACCTGAAATCATTATATTACTACACGGGAATTTATGTGCTTTGATATCATCAAATGTCACCTTTAATAGGGTGGACTATAAAGGTGATTATTGAGTACATAATGAATCGTGTGAGGAATATGAGTGATCTAGATGGAATTTAACCCTCCTATGTGTTAGGGGTGATATCCATAGGCCTCTTGATTGAGTAGGACTATGAAATGGATGGTCATGTTCAAATAGTGATTTGTTTCATATAGTCTACTCATTGATCAAGAAAAACTCAGATTAAATTATGAAAAGTATGACACATTCCATGACTCGAGTTTAATCTAGGATATTAAGGTTAAAATGATTAAATTACATTGAAACATTGGTCACGAAAAGGTTGTGTGACGCCCCCAAAATTAGGTATACATCACCCATCTTGAGTCGTCAGATACATAGTACATAATACAAATACAACTTAATAATACAACTGTCGTGTACAATACGACAAAACATAAACTGTGAGTTTGAATACAAATATTATCTTCTAGAGAGTATTCATACTCAAAAGGAGTCCTCATTACATTTATTAACACACCATTACATAGAATAGTGAGGACTACTAACTAATACTATCATTCGGACCATCACTCCGTACCCCGACTTGTCCCAGCTACGTTCTCATTTCCTGAAGAGAACAGTGAAAGAAAGGGTGAGCTCAACTAGCCCAGTAAGAAATATTATGACTAAGATAATGCAGAATAAATTATCATTAGCCTTCAACAATGTTAAACTGATAAAATATAATAGACATCAAGTTTAACTGTAGCGGAACAGGCAATCCATTAAAAGAGTCAAGTAGAAAATAAACTCTACTATCTTTTATGATTTAAAAAGTTTTTCAACACTGTAATCGCTGAGACTCAGCTTAATAAAATAATCCACATCATCGAATCACCCCTGCACTACGGCCAAGGATATTCGTATATTCATTAATGGTCATGATCATGCCAACAACTGTCCATCAATGCACTACGGGCCAATGAGGACTTTTACCACATCATTTGTAACATTACGGTCATGATTATACCGAATAATCCCTGGTCATAATCATACCAAGTCCATCTATGCACTACAGGCCACAGATGACTTTCAACAGAATATAAACATGAGGATGATGACAATGATATAAGAATTCAATAAAACAAGTTCAAGAATTAATTTATCCAAGAATTAACAACGTCTAAATTGTCAACATGATACTGCATTGTGGAGTAAAATTCAAGAACGCTTAGAAGAATATTTTCTTGAAAAGATACTGGATGAAACGCAACTATCAAGGATATTCCACAAATTTCATGGAGTATAGAAGTCAAAACTTAACCAACTGAGTACAATAAAGAATGGAATAACAAAAGAAATCACCATGCATGCGATAGACCGCACAGACAGGTTATTCCAATAGAATAATAAATAATGGAACCAGGTCCGGCGTAAACGCACAGACAGGATATTCCGACAGAATAATAAATAATGGAACCAGGTCCGGCGTAAACGCACAGACAGGATATTCCGACAGAATAATAAATAATGGAACCAGGTCCGGTGTAAAACACACAGACAGGATGTTCCAACAGAATAATAGAAGAATGTCACCAAGTATAGGGTATATCCGCGTATACAGGTTATTCCCACAGAATAATAACGAATGGAATAACAGAAGTTCTCTTCATGAATATAAAAGAAATAATATTCCCTACCTTAAAAGAACTGGATATTGGAAAAGTGATGTAGCAGAATACTTTTATTCTCTCTCTCTCTTATTCTCTCTATACTTTCTCTCTCTATAGCTTGAATGAATTCGTGAAAAATAATGAAGCCCTAGGCCTCTATTTATAGAAAAACTGAGGGTGGCTCTTGGTCTTAACGAAGGGTCAAATGACTCTTGGTCTTAACGAAGGGTCAAATGACTCTTGGTAATATTGAAGGGACAACTACTATTGACGAAAGTAATTACTATTGACCAAGGTAAATACTATTGACGAAGGTAATTACTATTGACCAAGGTAAATACTATTGACCAAGGTAAATACTATTGACGAAGGTAATTACTATTGACCAAGGTAAATACTATTGACGAAGGTAATTACTATTGACTAAGGTAAATACTATTGACGACGGTAATTACTATTGACGACGGTAATTACTATTGACGACGGTAATTACTATTGACGAAGAGACTCTTAGATGATGACATATGGCCCCCCATAAAATAACCAAACTTACCACAACGTCTCAATTATTGATTTAATAATATAACATATTATACCGATGATACTATGACAATAATTTAAGAGATATGATGCAGCAATTACTGTAGCAATAATTGAGTATAGCTGAGTGACTTCTCACGTAAGCATCAATAATCAATACCGTGTGCTACTATGCAACCACGCGTATTACTGTACTTTTACTACCAAGTAGTTCAACAGTTTTAACGATTTTAACGGTAACACCTCAGCTGTTATTTTTATAGAAAGATAATTCTGTCGTTTTCTCAATCCGACAATAATTCCGTTGTGGGGTCCACCAATGATTGTGCCGTCGTACGAATATTCCCCGACAAAAAGAATATTCTCCGACCAAACGAATATTTTATAACAACTTGCTTACTTTGCAAAATTTATAAATATTACCCACAACTATAACATTATATCAAATTAACTCCATAATATTCAAAAATGATATTTATAGAAAATTCATCTTTATTTATAAAAGTTGGGGTCTTACAACCTCCCCTTCTTATGAAATTTCGCCCTCGAAATTAGGGTACGTACCTGGTATGTCGAAGAGGTAAGGATACCTTGATTTCATTTCTGATTCTAACTCCCAAGTCATTTCCTAAACATCGTGGTTTCTCCACAAAACTTTGACTTGAGGTATAACCCTGGAGCGTAGAATATGTTCCTTCTTATCCAAGATTTGAACAGGAACTTCTTCATACGTCAAATCCTCCGCTATTTCGTCCGGTTCTAAATTAATAATGCGGTTCGGGTCGTCCACATATTTACGTAACATCGATACGAAAAAAAAATGTTCTGAACACGCAACATACTTGGCGGTAAAACGAGTCTATAGGCCACAATTCCTACTTCATCGAGGATTTCAAATGGGCCAATTAAATCGAGAGTTGAGATTTCCTCTCTTCGTCGATTCTTGCTTCTAGAATAACGCCCTCTTGAATCTTCTTCTTCACATTTATCAGCTCCGAGTATGTAGCTTTAACGGCTTTAACGTTATCGATTAAAGTCGATTTTACTCGTATATTCGTTATCTTCATATGGGTCCCTCGAGTCTTTAACTCTATCTTCGTCATTTGTAAGTTATACGAAATGAGTCTTTGTTTTAACAACATCGCCCTCGTAAACACATACGATCTTCTACTCAACACGTCAGCTACCACGTTCGTTCTTCCACAATGATATTGAATGGTACGGTCGTAATCTTCAACAGCTCGAGCTAACGTCTTTGGCGCATGTTACGTTCGTTTTAGTTGAAGAAATATTTGAGGGTTTAAGAAATAGGTTTTGTACTGGGGTCAATACAAAATTCGATTTTACGCTCTAGGGTAGGCTAAGAAGTCTTCAAGAATACGTCAAGAAATTTATTAACAATAGAAATATTGTTCAAAACTGTGACCCTCATCCAAGACTTGGATAACACGTCACATTGATACCTATCAACTTGCCATCATCATTTACAACGTCTCCTACGGAAAGTCTAGCTTCGGTGCATTCCACACCAGGAAGTCAACAGCGAAAGGAACGGGGATTTTTACTTATGGCTTGATATGACAATGATTGACTTTAGTGGTTTGGTTACTTTGAATTTGCATAACAGGTTGGTTAGGAATATGAAAGCTAACAACCTTACGAGAAGCATGATGAGTAGTGAACCAATCGTTTCAAAAAAAATCACATCAAAGGCAAGTATTTTCAAAGAGATAAGATCGACAGGTAACGTGAAAGTGTTGATTTGAACAAGATTTATAAATAGTAGAGGTAACGAAGGTTTCTCCCAACTGAGTTTAAATAGACATATCAAAGTCTAAGTTCTCCGGAGTTAACTTCAAACATTTAACACAACTAGGTGAAATAAAAGAGTGAGTAGAACCGGTATCTAACATGGTATAGACTTCGCAAGAGTTTATGACTAACATACCCGTGATAATTTTATTCAGGTTCCTCGTCACGAAAAAAAAATACTCTCTCTTAAACTACTGGCTTTGGCTTTTCTGGGACGGTCTTTGGTGCCTCCATCCTATCTGAACTTGTCTTCGGTGAACGACAAAATCGGGCTAAGTGACCTTCTCTTCCACAACTATAACATGCTTTGGATGGCATCGCGCAGTTTGGACTGATGTGCCCCTCCCCTCCGTATTTGAAACATATGATAGGTGATCGTTCTCCTTCCTTAACGACAGGTGCTGGTGCTGACGTCTTTCCATCATTGTTGAATCTCCTCTTCTTGAAATGACCATTCTTATTGTTTTGGCCTTGATTACCACCGAAGTGGTTACCATTTCTGGCCTGTTGATTCCCTCCACGCTTGTTGTCACCGCTTCGATGACTGCTCTCACTGGTATTATCATTTTGCCGACTGCCCTCTTTTGGTTGCGTTGACTCGTTATCGCGCTCCACTAACTGAGCCCTATTCACAACATCTGAATACAAACACAGTTTATGAGAAATAAGATGTTGACGTATCTCAGGTTTCAAACCTCTTAAAAACATCCGCGTCATTCTCTCTTCATTATCTACCAAGTGGGATGCAAATCGGGACAACTCGGCAAACTTGGCTTCGTACTGCGACACGGTCATGTTATTTTGTTCTAACTTGATAAATTCCACCTCCTTCATGTGACGAATACTTTCAGGAAAGTACTTGTCATTGAACAGTTCTTGAAACTTCTCCCAAGACATCTTGAGTGCGTCAGGCTGGGTACGTTTTACAGATTCCCACCAGTAATCTGCCTCTTCACGCAACATAAAAGTGGCAAAGGGAACCTTTTGCTCCTCGGAGCATCCCAAGACATCAAATATCTTGGTGATCTGCTTTAACCACGTCTCCGCCTTAAGTGGTTCTGGCTTTCCCAAAAACTCTGGTGGTCCTAGCACCTTGAATTGCTTAGTGGTGACCAACCGTGGGTTGTCATTGTTTCCTCCTTCATTTTGGATAGGAGCCGCTCTCGCCCGTTGTTGCATGAATTGCTCCTTGAACTGCTTAGCGGTGACCGTCCGAGAGTTATTTTGTTGTTGCATGAATTGCATAAAGTCTTTGACCATCCCATCATTCACCATTTCATCGGTGTTATTATTTTCATGAGGATTATTGTCCTCTGGTTGCACATTACCCTGAGCATTGATCGTTGGTGATTCAATGGTCTCATGTGCTTCATTGTTTATCTCAACATTTTCGGATGCCATTTGCAAATACTGCAACAAAACAAGGGTTAATTAACATATAACATATTATCCATATACTTTGACCGACTAATTAAATACCAAATAAACTTAGGTAGGTCATACTAGCGAAGGAATTCCCCGTCTCTCCCCTCCTAGTTCTATTCTCACATCCTAGCCAGGGATCATATCCCTAAGCTTTGATACCAACTGTGACGCCCCCAAAATTAGGTATACATCACCCATCTTGAGTCGTCAGATACATAGTACATAATACAAATACAACTTAATAATACAACTGTCGTGTACAATACGACAAAACATAAACTGTGAGTTTGAATACAAATATTATCTTCTAGAGAGTATTCATACTCAAAAGGAGTCCTCATTACATTTATTAACACACCATTACATAGAATAGTGAGGACTACTAACTAATACTATCATTCGGACCATCACTCCGTACCCCGACTTGTCCCAGCTACGTTCTCATTTCCTGAAGAGAACAGTGAAAGAAAGGGTGAGCTCAACTAGCCCAGTAAGAAATATTATGACTAAGATAATGCAGAATAAATTATCATTAGCCTTCAACAATGTTAAACTGATAAAATATAATAGACATCAAGTTTAACTGTAGCGGAACAAGCAATCCATTAAAAGAGTCAAGTAGAAAATAAACTCTACTATCTTTTATGATTTAAAAAGTTTTTCAACACTGTAATCGCTGAGACTCAGCTTAATAAAATAATCCACATCATCGAATCACCCCTGCACTACGGCCAAGGATATTCGTATATTCATTAATGGTCATGATCATGCCAACAACTGTCCATCAATGCACTACGGGCCAATGAGGACTTTTACCACATCATTTGTAACATTACGGTCATGATTATACCGAATAATCCCTGGTCATAATCATACCAAGTCCATCTATGCACTACAGGCCACAGATGACTTTCAACAGAATATAAACATGAGGATGATGACAATGATATAAGAATTCAATAAAACAAGTTCAAGAATTAATTTATCCAAGAATTAACAACGTCTAAATTGTCAACATGATACTGCATTGTGGAGTAAAATTCAAGAACGCTTAGAAGAATATTTTCTTGAAAAGATACTGGATGAAACGCAACTATCAAGGATATTCCACAAATTTCATGGAGTATAGAAGTCAAAACTTAACCAACTGAGTACAATAAAGAATGGAATAACAAAAGAAATCACCATGCATGCGATAGACCGCACAGACAGGTTATTCCAATAGAATAATAAATAATGGAACCAGGTCCGGCGTAAACGCACAGACAGGATATTCCGACAGAATAATAAATAATGGAACCAGGTCCGGCGTAAACGCACAGACAGGATATTCCGACAGAATAATAAATAATGGAACCAGGTCCGGTGTAAAACACACAGACAGGATGTTCCAACAGAATAATAGAAGAATGTCACCAAGTATAGGGTATATCCGCGTATACAGGTTATTCCCACAGAATAATAACGAATGGAATAACAGAAGTTCTCTTCATGAATATAAAAGAAATAATATTCCCTACCTTAAAAGAACTGGATATTGGAAAAGTGATGTAGCAGAATACTTTTATTCTCTCTCTCTCTTATTCTCTCTATACTTTCTCTCTCTATAGCTTGAATGAATTCGTGAAAAATAATGAAGCCCTAGGCCTCTATTTATAGAAAAACTGAGGGTGGCTCTTGGTCTTAACGAAGGGTCAAATGACTCTTGGTCTTAACGAAGGGTCAAATGACTCTTGGTAATATTGAAGGGACAACTACTATTGACGAAAGTAATTACTATTGACCAAGGTAAATACTATTGACGAAGGTAATTACTATTGACCAAGGTAAATACTATTGACCAAGGTAAATACTATTGACGAAGGTAATTACTATTGACCAAGGTAAATACTATTGACGAAGGTAATTACTATTGACTAAGGTAAATACTATTGACGACGGTAATTACTATTGACGACGGTAATTACTATTGACGACGGTAATTACTATTGACGAAGAGACTCTTAGATGATGACATATGGCCCCCCATAAAATAACCAAACTTACCACAACGTCTCAATTATTGATTTAATAATATAACATATTATACCGATGATACTATGACAATAATTTAAGAGATATGATGCAGCAATTACTGTAGCAATAATTGAGTATAGCTGAGTGACTTCTCACGTAAGCATCAATAATCAATACCGTGTGCTACTATGCAACCACGCGTATTACTGTACTTTTACTACCAAGTAGTTCAACAGTTTTAACGATTTTAACGGTAACACCTCAGCTGTTATTTTTATAGAAAGATAATTCTGTCGTTTTCTCAATCCGACAATAATTCCGTTGTGGGGTCCACCAATGATTGTGCCGTCGTACGAATATTCCCCGACAAAAAGAATATTCTCCGACCAAACGAATATTTTATAACAACTTGCTTACTTTGCAAAATTTATAAATATTACCCACAACTATAACATTATATCAAATTAACTCCATAATATTCAAAAATGATATTTATAGAAAATTCATCTTTATTTATAAAAGTTGGGGTCTTACAACCTCCCCTTCTTATGAAATTTCGCCCTCGAAATTAGGGTACGTACCTGGTATGTCGAAGAGGTAAGGATACCTTGATTTCATTTCTGATTCTAACTCCCAAGTCATTTCCTAAACATCGTGGTTTCTCCACAAAACTTTGACTTGAGGTATAACCCTGGAGCGTAGAATATGTTCCTTCTTATCCAAGATTTGAACAGGAACTTCTTCATACGTCAAATCCTCCGCTATTTCGTCCGGTTCTAAATTAATAATGCGGTTCGGGTCGTCCACATATTTACGTAACATCGATACGAAAAAAAAATGTTCTGAACACGCAACATACTTGGCGGTAAAACGAGTCTATAGGCCACAATTCCTACTTCATCGAGGATTTCAAATGGGCCAATTAAATCGAGAGTTGAGATTTCCTCTCTTCGTCGATTCTTGCTTCTAGAATAACGCCCTCTTGAATCTTCTTCTTCACATTTATCAGCTCCGAGTATGTAGCTTTAACGGCTTTAACGTTATCGATTAAAGTCGATTTTACTCGTATATTCGTTATCTTCATATGGGTCCCTCGAGTCTTTAACTCTATCTTCGTCATTTGTAAGTTATACGAAATGAGTCTTTGTTTTAACAACATCGCCCTCGTAAACACATACGATCTTCTACTCAACACGTCAGCTACCACGTTCGTTCTTCCACAATGATATTGAATGGTACGGTCGTAATCTTCAACAGCTCGAGCTAACGTCTTTGGCGCATGTTACGTTCGTTTTAGTTGAAGAAATATTTGAGGGTTTAAGAAATAGGTTTTGTACTGGGGTCAATACAAAATTCGATTTTACGCTCTAGGGTAGGCTAAGAAGTCTTCAAGAATACGTCAAGAAATTTATTAACAATAGAAATATTGTTCAAAACTGTGACCCTCATCCAAGACTTGGATAACACGTCACATTGATACCTATCAACTTGCCATCATCATTTACAACGTCTCCTACGGAAAGTCTAGCTTCGGTGCATTCCACACCAGGAAGTCAACAGCGAAAGGAACGGGGATTTTTACTTATGGCTTGATATGACAATGATTGACTTTAGTGGTTTGGTTACTTTGAATTTGCATAACAGGTTGGTTAGGAATATGAAAGCTAACAACCTTACGAGAAGCATGATGAGTAGTGAACCAATCGTTTCAAAAAAAATCACATCAAAGGCAAGTATTTTCAAAGAGATAAGATCGACAGGTAACGTGAAAGTGTTGATTTGAACAAGATTTATAAATAGTAGAGGTAACGAAGGTTTCTCCCAACTGAGTTTAAATAGACATATCAAAGTCTAAGTTCTCCGGAGTTAACTTCAAACATTTAACACAACTAGGTGAAATAAAAGAGTGAGTAGAACCGGTATCTAACATGGTATAGACTTCGCAAGAGTTTATGACTAACATACCCGTGATAATTTTATTCAGGTTCCTCGTCACGAAAAAAAAATACTCTCTCTTAAACTACTGGCTTTGGCTTTTCTGGGACGGTCTTTGGTGCCTCCATCCTATCTGAACTTGTCTTCGGTGAACGACAAAATCGGGCTAAGTGACCTTCTCTTCCACAACTATAACATGCTTTGGATGGCATCGCGCAGTTTGGACTGATGTGCCCCTCCCCTCCGTATTTGAAACATATGATAGGTGATCGTTCTCCTTCCTTAACGACAGGTGCTGGTGCTGACGTCTTTCCATCATTGTTGAATCTCCTCTTCTTGAAATGACCATTCTTATTGTTTTGGCCTTGATTACCACCGAAGTGGTTACCATTTCTGGCCTGTTGATTCCCTCCACGCTTGTTGTCACCGCTTCGATGACTGCTCTCACTGGTATTATCATTTTGCCGACTGCCCTCTTTTGGTTGCGTTGACTCGTTATCGCGCTCCACTAACTGAGCCCTATTCACAACATCTGAATACAAACACAGTTTATGAGAAATAAGATGTTGACGTATCTCAGGTTTCAAACCTCTTAAAAACATCCGCGTCATTCTCTCTTCATTATCTACCAAGTGGGATGCAAATCGGGACAACTCGGCAAACTTGGCTTCGTACTGCGACACGGTCATGTTATTTTGTTCTAACTTGATAAATTCCACCTCCTTCATGTGACGAATACTTTCAGGAAAGTACTTGTCATTGAACAGTTCTTGAAACTTCTCCCAAGACATCTTGAGTGCGTCAGGCTGGGTACGTTTTACAGATTCCCACCAGTAATCTGCCTCTTCACGCAACATAAAAGTGGCAAAGGGAACCTTTTGCTCCTCGGAGCATCCCAAGACATCAAATATCTTGGTGATCTGCTTTAACCACGTCTCCGCCTTAAGTGGTTCTGGCTTTCCCAAAAACTCTGGTGGTCCTAGCACCTTGAATTGCTTAGTGGTGACCAACCGTGGGTTGTCATTGTTTCCTCCTTCATTTTGGATAGGAGCCGCTCTCGCCCGTTGTTGCATGAATTGCTCCTTGAACTGCTTAGCGGTGACCGTCCGAGAGTTATTTTGTTGTTGCATGAATTGCATAAAGTCTTTGACCATCCCATCATTCACCATTTCATCGGTGTTATTATTTTCATGAGGATTATTGTCCTCTGGTTGCACATTACCCTGAGCATTGATCGTTGGTGATTCAATGGTCTCATGTGCTTCATTGTTTATCTCAACATTTTCGGATGCCATTTGCAAATACTGCAACAAAACAAGGGTTAATTAACATATAACATATTATCCATATACTTTGACCGACTAATTAAATACCAAATAAACTTAGGTAGGTCATACTAGCGAAGGAATTCCCCGTCTCTCCCCTCCTAGTTCTATTCTCACATCCTAGCCAGGGATCATATCCCTAAGCTTTGATACCAACTGTGACGCCCCCAAAATTAGGTATACATCACCCATCTTGAGTCGTCAGATACATAGTACATAATACAAATACAACTTAATAATACAACTGTCGTGTACAATACGACAAAACATAAACTGTGAGTTTGAATACAAATATTATCTTCTAGAGAGTATTCATACTCAAAAGGAGTCCTCATTACATTTATTAACACACCATTACATAGAATAGTGAGGACTACTAACTAATACTATCATTCGGACCATCACTCCGTACCCCGACTTGTCCCAGCTACGTTCTCATTTCCTGAAGAGAACAGTGAAAGAAAGGGTGAGCTCAACTAGCCCAGTAAGAAATATTATGACTAAGATAATGCAGAATAAATTATCATTAGCCTTCAACAATGTTAAACTGATAAAATATAATAGACATCAAGTTTAACTGTAGCGGAACAGGCAATCCATTAAAAGAGTCAAGTAGAAAATAAACTCTACTATCTTTTATGATTTAAAAAGTTTTTCAACACTGTAATCGCTGAGACTCAGCTTAATAAAATAATCCACATCATCGAATCACCCCTGCACTACGGCCAAGGATATTCGTATATTCATTAATGGTCATGATCATGCCAACAACTGTCCATCAATGCACTACGGGCCAATGAGGACTTTTACCACATCATTTGTAACATTACGGTCATGATTATACCGAATAATCCCTGGTCATAATCATACCAAGTCCATCTATGCACTACAGGCCACAGATGACTTTCAACAGAATATAAACATGAGGATGATGACAATGATATAAGAATTCAATAAAACAAGTTCAAGAATTAATTTATCCAAGAATTAACAACGTCTAAATTGTCAACATGATACTGCATTGTGGAGTAAAATTCAAGAACGCTTAGAAGAATATTTTCTTGAAAAGATACTGGATGAAACGCAACTATCAAGGATATTCCACAAATTTCATGGAGTATAGAAGTCAAAACTTAACCAACTGAGTACAATAAAGAATGGAATAACAAAAGAAATCACCATGCATGCGATAGACCGCACAGACAGGTTATTCCAATAGAATAATAAATAATGGAACCAGGTCCGGCGTAAACGCACAGACAGGATATTCCGACAGAATAATAAATAATGGAACCAGGTCCGGCGTAAACGCACAGACAGGATATTCCGACAGAATAATAAATAATGGAACCAGGTCCGGTGTAAAACACACAGACAGGATGTTCCAACAGAATAATAGAAGAATGTCACCAAGTATAGGGTATATCCGCGTATACAGGTTATTCCCACAGAATAATAACGAATGGAATAACAGAAGTTCTCTTCATGAATATAAAAGAAATAATATTCCCTACCTTAAAAGAACTGGATATTGGAAAAGTGATGTAGCAGAATACTTTTATTCTCTCTCTCTCTTATTCTCTCTATACTTTCTCTCTCTATAGCTTGAATGAATTCGTGAAAAATAATGAAGCCCTAGGCCTCTATTTATAGAAAAACTGAGGGTGGCTCTTGGTCTTAACGAAGGGTCAAATGACTCTTGGTCTTAACGAAGGGTCAAATGACTCTTGGTAATATTGAAGGGACAACTACTATTGACGAAAGTAATTACTATTGACCAAGGTAAATACTATTGACGAAGGTAATTACTATTGACCAAGGTAAATACTATTGACCAAGGTAAATACTATTGACGAAGGTAATTACTATTGACCAAGGTAAATACTATTGACGAAGGTAATTACTATTGACTAAGGTAAATACTATTGACGACGGTAATTACTATTGACGACGGTAATTACTATTGACGACGGTAATTACTATTGACGAAGAGACTCTTAGATGATGACATATGGCCCCCCATAAAATAACCAAACTTACCACAACGTCTCAATTATTGATTTAATAATATAACATATTATACCGATGATACTATGACAATAATTTAAGAGATATGATGCAGCAATTACTGTAGCAATAATTGAGTATAGCTGAGTGACTTCTCACGTAAGCATCAATAATCAATACCGTGTGCTACTATGCAACCACGCGTATTACTGTACTTTTACTACCAAGTAGTTCAACAGTTTTAACGATTTTAACGGTAACACCTCAGCTGTTATTTTTATAGAAAGATAATTCTGTCGTTTTCTCAATCCGACAATAATTCCGTTGTGGGGTCCACCAATGATTGTGCCGTCGTACGAATATTCCCCGACAAAAAGAATATTCTCCGACCAAACGAATATTTTATAACAACTTGCTTACTTTGCAAAATTTATAAATATTACCCACAACTATAACATTATATCAAATTAACTCCATAATATTCAAAAATG
The DNA here is from genome assembly GCA_016801055.1 of Panax notoginseng. Taxonomy (NCBI): domain Eukaryota; kingdom Viridiplantae; phylum Streptophyta; class Magnoliopsida; order Apiales; family Araliaceae; genus Panax; species Panax notoginseng. Next base: position 172,379,966 of record CM029012.1, read on the forward strand.
ATATTTATAGAAAATTCATCTTTATTTATAAAAGTTGGGGTCTTACAGGTTGCATCGAATCATCGATCTTATTATTACTTGGGTAGCAGTGATGCATTACTAGATGCTCCTCACTGTTTATAATTTTATAATATGATTTTAAAATTATTGAAAACGTAATAATAACCTATAGCGTCACACACATAGAACGTAATTAAAAGAGAATTAATTTAAATTATAAATATTTAAATATGTCAATATGATTGATAGTATTTAAATCATGAATTTAAATTAATAGGATAATTTATATATATATATATAGGTATATTGATTAAGTAAGACTTAATTAAGATATATATATATATATATATATATATATATATATATATTCGGATTTTAAATTAGGGTTTTGATTAATTCTTTTTTAACCGCTATATATATGATATGTAGCAGCCATTTTGGGATAATCATAATAACCTAAAAAACCCTAGCCGCTCTAGAAAGAGACTAGAGAGAAAAAGTTTCAAAAATCCTGTTCCTTTGGTGGCTAGTACCGCAGTTCCCTTTGCAGAATCGTGCGACTGTTCGCGTGCATTCGTGTGGATACCATAGAGACGTAGTTTCGTGAGGAATTACGTTGGAGATTCGAAGCGTTTTAGAAGCTATTTCATAATCTGTATAATCTCTAAACACTGAATTAATATCTGTTTCACATGGATCCTGGTTTGGGTTTCAGAAATTATTTTGTTTTGTTTAATTTATATTCCGTTGTGCGTTGCTTTGTTGTGCCGAAATCCCAACACATAAACATGTCAAGGATATAGAGAACATGTATATATGTAATTGTATGTAATACAATTAAAACCAAACATACATTTTAATAAAAATCGTTGTCTGAGTCAGAATCATTTTGTATAAGTAAAATAACAATAATGACAAGTAAGTGTATGAAATAGTTAACTACGACAACTATAAATGAAAGGTACATAAACATGTCAAGGGTATAGAGAACATTCATATATGCAATTGTATGTAATACAATTAAAACTAAACATACATTTTAATAAAAATCGTTGTCTGAGTCAGAATCATTTTGTATAAGTATCGGAGATTCATAACCATCTTCTTCTTTAGATTCAGTGTCAGTGCCAGTCAATAACTCTTCCTCAGTATCAATGTCATCTGGCATAATAACTATCTCGGGATCAAATTCATCAGATTCATCTCCACCCTCTAACTGGATTAATTCAATGTTGTCCCTCATATTTATTATAGGAGGTCTATGAAGCATCTCCTCTTGATAGAAATCCCTGTCTACTACTTGGACACGACTGCGCGCGGGAGTATGAATTACAACTTGTCAATCTACAGGCGATCTATCCCTTTTCCTAACAGGACTAGGAGTGTAATATACTTGTACTGTTTGAGTTGGCAACACAAATGGTGCGTTGACGTACGTGGAACTATGGAGGTCAATATCGACGATTCCATGTCGATCGACACGTATCCCTTTTTCTGAATCAAACCAACGACACTTGAACAAGTTAATATAACCCACATAAGTACCCTTATACGACAACTCGATGATTTCCTCCAACTCCCCATAAAAGGCACGACCAAGCTCATTGTAACAAGCTCATAGTAATTCTACCTTCTAAGTCTTTCAATGCATCAGGTAGTTTTACACCTTTAATCAGTATCTCGCCCCTTACTAAGAATAATGAAGGTTTTATTGACTTGTAATTAGTTTATCCTTTTGTTGTTTTCAAAATCATTTTTGCCTGCATTAAAGAATTAAGATTATTTTGAAAAGATGAGGAATATGATTAGTTTGAGATTATTTATTTCTCGTTAGACCGCCATGAATCTAACTTCTTTCCACTCTTTTGTCCTTGATTTTGCAGATTTATTCATTCAACTTATTGCGTTTCATAGTTATATTGTAAGACCCAAATTTTTTTTTAATAAAGATGAGTTTTCTATAAATATCATTTTTAAATATTATGGAATGAATTTGATATAATGTTATAGTTGCGGGTAATATTTATAAATTTTGTAAAGTACGCAAGTTGTTGTATAATATTCGTTTGGTCGGGAAATATTCGTTTTAACAGGAAATATTCGTACGACAGCACAATCATTGTGGACCCCACAACGAAATTATTGTCGGATTGAGAAAATGACAAAAATACTTTATGAAAATAACGGCAGAAGTTTTACTGTTAACTGTTGAAACACCCAGTGTTAAAAGTACAGTAATATGCGTGGTGGCATAGTAGTACACGGTATTGATTATTGATGCTTACGTAAAAAGTCACTCAGTTTTGTTCAATTATTGTTACAGTAATTGTTGCATAGTATCTCACGTTATTTGATTCAATTATTGTCAATATTTTATAATCAATAATTGAGACGACAAAGTTATTAATATTATTATTTATAATATTAACGATGTCTAGACGTTCTGTCAAGGAGAGGTTTGGTCACCTAATTGCGCGCCAATAGGGAGAAATCCTTATTGGAAAGTCCCCTCTTTCCTATGAACGACCTAGTCGATTAATATTGTGAATTATAATAATGATGATAAATGTTGTTAATTATGTTGAGGTGTCTTTTTATGAAGTCACGGAGGTTTATATATATATATATATATATATATATATATATATATATATATATATATATATAAAAATTAATGTAATAAAACAGAAAAACTTTTTATATAAAACAGAATACTTTTATAAAGTTATCTGTTTTATTAGACTATAAATAGAATATATTATATTCTATTATGCATAGTATTTTGCATAGTAAAATCTTTTTATATAAAACAGAATACTTTTATAAAGTTATTTGTTTTATTAGATTTTAAATAGAATATATTATATTTTATTATGCATAGTGTTTGCATAGTGCCTGCATAGTGTTTGCATAGTAAAATTTTTTTATATAAAACAGAATACTTTTTATAAAGTTTTATTTTATTTGATTATAAATAGAATATATTATATTTTATTGCATAGTGCAGCATAGTATCCTTTCTATTTTCCTATAAATAGGATGCTTAGTTAGAATTGAAAACTACACCAGAAGTTCAGAGAATTCTTCTATAATCTTGAGCGTATTTCTTTAGAGTTTTAAGAAGCTTTGAGCGTAGTGCAAGTTTTCTTCAAGAATATCATCGCCCTACCAGTCGGAATACTCATCTTTTACGGTAAGGGGTATTATTTCTTTCGTATTCATGAAGAAAACTTATGTTATTCCATTCCTTATTATTCTGTTGGAATAACATGTTCATGCGAAGTACCGCATACATGGTAAAATTCTTCTAATATTCCGTTCTTTATTATTCTGTCGGAATATCCTGTCTGTACGTTTACGCCGGACCTGGTTCTATTATTTATTATTCTGTCAGAATATCCTGTCTGTGCGTTTATGCCAGAATAATATCATGTCTGTGCGTTTATGCGGGACCTGGTTCTATTATTTATTATTTTGTCGGAATATCTTGTCTATGCGTTTACGCCGGACTTGGTTCCATTATTAATTATTCTGTCGAAATATCATGTCAGTGTGTTTACGCATGACCTGGATTCATTATTTATTTTTCTGTTGCAATAACCTGTCTGTGCATTCTATCGCATGCTTGGTGAATTCTTTTGTTATTCCATTCTTTATTATACTCAGTTGGTTAAAGTTTTGGCTTTTATACTCCATAAAATTAGTAGAATATCTTTGATATTTGCGCTTCATCCAGTATCTTTTCATGGAAATATTCTTATGAGCATTCTTAAATTTTACTCTACAAAGCAGTATCATGTTGACAATTTGAACGTTATTGGTTCCTGGATAAATTAATTCTTGAACTTATTTTATTGAATTCTTATATCATTGTCATCATCCTCATATTTATATTTTGTTGAAAGTCATCTGTGGCATGTAGTGCATAGATGGACTTGGTATGATTATAACCAGGAATTATTCGGTGTAATCATGACCGTAATGTTACAAATGATGTGGCAAAAGTCCTCATTTGCCCGTAGTGCATTGATGGACAGTTGTTGGCATGATCATGACCATTGATGAATATACAAATATCCTTGGCCCGTAGTGCATGGATAATTTGTGGTTGTGATACTAATGAATATCCTTGGCCGTAGTGCAAGGATGATGTGGATTATTTATTAAACTGAGTCTCAGCGATAAAAGTAATGAAAAACTTTTTAAATCATAAAAGATAGTAGATTTTATTCTCTACTTAACTCTTTTAATGGATAGCTTGTTCCGCTGAAGTTAAAGTTGATGTTTGTTATATTTTATCAGTTTAACACTGTTGAAGGCTAACGATAATTTATTCTGCATTATCTTAGTCATAATATTTCTTGCTGGGCTAGTAGAGCTCACCCTTTTGCTTTTATTGTTCTCTTCAGGAAATGAGAACGTAGCGAGGACTAGTCGGGGAAAGGAGTGACGGTTCAGATGATAGCATTAGTAGTCCTCACTATTCTATGAAATAGTGTAAAAATAAATGTATTGAGGACTTATTTTGAGTTTGAATACTGTTTAGAAGAAAGTGTTGTATTAAAACTCACAGCTTATGTTTTGTCGTATTTTACACGACTGTGACGCCCCCAAAATAGGTATACATCACCCATCTTGAGTCGTCAGATACAAGGTACAGAATTCAAATACAACTTAATAATACAACTGTCGTGTACAATATGACAAAACATAAACTGTGAGTTTGAATACAAATATTGTCTACTAGAGAGTATCCATACTCAAAAGGAGTCCTCATTACATTTATTAACACACTATTACATAGAATAGTGAGGACTACTAACTAATACTATCATTCGGACCATCACTCCGTTCCCCGACTTGCCCCAGCTACGTTCTCATTTCCTGAAGAGAACAGTGAAAGAAAGGGTGAGCTCAACTAGCCCAATAAGAAATATTATGACTAAGATAACGCAGAATAAATTATCATTAGCCTTCAACAGTGTTAAACTGATAAAATATAACGAACATCAAGTTTAACTGTAGCGGAACAAGTAATCCATTAAAAGAGTCAAGTAGAAAATAAAATCTACTATCTTCTATGATTTAAAAGGTTTTTCAACACTGTTATCACTGGGACTCAGCTTAATAAAATAATCCACATTATCGAATCACCCCTGCACTACGGCCAAGGATATTCGTGTATTCATTAATGGTCATGATCATGCCAACAACTGTGCATCAATGCACTACGGGCCAATGTGGACTTTTACCACATCATTTGTAACATTACGGTCATGATTATACCGAATAATCTCTGGTCATAATCATACTAAGTCCATATATGCACTACAGGCCACAGATGACTTTTAACATTTTATAAACATGAGGATGATGACAATGATATAAGAATTCAATAAAACAAGTTCAAGAATTAATTTATCCAAGAATTAACAACGTCCAAATTGTTAACATGATACTGCTTTGTGGAGTAAAATTCAAGAATGCTTAGAAGAATATTTTCATGAAAAGATACTGGATGAAACGCAATTATCAAGGATATTCCACAAATTTTATGGAGTATAGAAGTCAAAACTTAACCAACTGAGTATAATAAAGAATGGAATAACAAAAGAAATCACCCGGCATGCGATAGACCGCACAGACAGGTTATTCCAACAAAATAATAAATAATGGAACCAGGTCCGGTGTAAAACACACAGACTGGATGTTCCAACAGAATAATAATAAAAACGGAACCAGGTCCGGTGTAAAACACACAAACAGGATGTTCCAACAGAATAATAGAAGAATGTCACCAAGTATAGGGTATACCGCGTATACAGGTTATTCCAACAGAATAATAAGAAATGAAATAACAACAGTTCTCTTCATGAATAAGAAAGAATAACACCCCTTACCATTTTAAAGAAGAACTGAAATAAGGAATTAGTTAAGTAGCAGAATACTTTTTTTTCTCTCTTTCTATAGTTTCTCTCTCTAGAGTTCAGTGAATTCGTAAGAAATAATGAAGGAATGAGCTGCTATTTATAGAAAAATAGAATGCATAGTAACTAATCCATGAACGGTCCAGATTGATTACTTTAATCTGACGGTCCATATTTAAAGAAAAATCTTTTACATAAAATATAATATATTCTATTTATAGAATAACTTTAATAAAGTATTCTGTTTTATATAAAAAGATGTTTCTGTTTTATTACGTTAATAATACGAATAAAACAAAACTTCATTATCGCTAAATAATTCATATTATTAACTGACAATAATTGAATCAAATTGAGTGACTTCTCACATAAGCATTAATAATCAATACCGTGTGCTACTATGCAACCACACGTATTACTGTACTTTTACTACCGAGTAGTTCAACAGTATCAATGGTAAAACTTTCGCCGTTATTTTTAATAAAATATTTTTGCCGTTTTCTCAATCCGACAATAATTTCGTTGTGGGGTCCACCAATGATTGTGCCGTTGTACGAATATTCCCTGTTAAAACGAATATTCCTCGACCAATCGAATATTATATAACAACTTGCGTACTTTGCAAAATTTATAAATATTACCCACAACTATAACATTATATCAAATTTACTCCATAATATTCAAAAATAATATTTATAGAAAAATTCATCTTTATTTATAAAAGTTGGGGTCTTACAACCTCCCTTTCTTATGAAATTTCACCCTCGAAATTAGGGTACGTACCTGGTATGTCGAAGAGGTAAGGATACCTTAATTTTATTTCAGATTCTAACTCCCAAGTCAATTCTTCAACATCGTGATTTCTCCACAAAACTTTGACTTGAAGTATAATCTTGGAGCGTAGAATATGTTCCTTCTTATCCAAGATTTAAACAGGAACTTCTTCATACGTCAAATCCTTCGCTATTTCGTCCGGTTCTAACTCAGTAATGTGGTTCGGGTCTTCCACATATTTACGTAACATGGATATGTGAAAAACGTTATGAACACGAGACATACTTGGCGGTAAAGCGAGTCTATAAGCCACAGTTCCTACTCGATCGAGAATTAAAAATGGATCGATGAATCGAGGATTGAGCTTTCCTCTCTTTTCAGATCTCGTAACTCCTTTCCATGGAGCAACACGTAAGAACACATGATCTCCTATATCAAATTCCACGTCCTTTCGATGAAAATCAGCATAACTCTTTTGTCGATCTGGTGAGATTTTTATACGTTGTCGGATCGTTTGAATCTTTTCTGTAGTCATACGTACCAACTCTGGTCCCAACAACGTTGCTTCACCCACCTCATCCCAGCATACTGGAGAACGACACTTTCTTCAATACAACACCTCAAATGGAGCCATGCCAATACTTGTTTGATAACTGTTGTTGTAGGAAAACTCCACCAATGGTAAGAACTTGTCCCAACTTCCCTTAAAATCAAGGACACAGAGTCTTAATAGATCTTCAAGAGTTTGAATAGTCCTCTCTGATTGTCCGTCTGTCTGAGGATGATATGCTGAACTAAATCGTAAATCCGTGCCCATAGCTTTTTGTAAACTAACCCAAAATCGTGAAGTGAATCTTGGGTCTCGGTCAGAAACTATAGATACTGGCATACCATGCAGTCTTACAATCTCGTTTATATACATACGAGCAAGACGTTCAAGTGTATAAGTTTCTCGTATCGGTAAGAAATGAGTAGACTTGGTCAATCTATCAACAATGACCCAAATCGCATCAATACCTTGAGAAACCCTAGAAAGACCGGTAACGAAATCCATGGTAATGTGCTCCCACTTCTATTTTGGAATTTCAAGTGGTTGCAATGGACCTTTTGGTACTTGATGCTCCGTTTTGACTCGTTGACAAGTTAGACACCTTGAGATAAATAATGTTATCTCTCTCTTCATATTGCTCCACCAAAATATATGACGAAGATCATGTGTGACGCCCCCAAAATTAGGTATATATCACCCATCTTGGGTCGTCAGATACAAAGTACAGAATACAAATACAACTTACTAATACAACTATCGTGTACAATATGACAAAACATAAACTGCGAGTTTGAATATAAATATTATCTTCTAGAGAGTATTCATACTCAAAAGGAGTCCTCATTACATTTATTAACACACTATTACATAGAATAGTAAGGACTACTAACTAATACTATCATTCGAACCATCACTCCGTTCTCCGACTTGCCCCAGCTACGTTCTCATTTTCTGAAGAGAACAGTGAAAGAAAGGGTGAGCTCAACTAGCCCAGTAAGAAATATTATGACTAAGATAATGCAGAATAAATTATCATTAGCCTTCAACAATGTTAAACTGATAAAATATAATAGACATCAAGTTTAACTGCAGCGGAATAAGCAATCCATTAAAAGAGTCAAGTAGAAAATAAACTCTACTATCTTTTATGATTTAAAAGGTTTCTCAACACTGTTATCGCTGGGACTCAGCTTAATAAAATAATTCACATCATCGAATCACCCTTGCACTACGGCCAAGGATATTCGTGTATTCATTAATGGTCATGATCATGCCAACAACTGTCCATCAATGCACTACGGGCCAATGAGGACTTTTACCACATCATTTGTAATATTACGGTCATGATTATACCGAATAATCCCTGGTCATAATCATACCAAGTCCATCTATGCACTACAGGCCACAGATGACTTTTAACATTTTATAAACATGAGGATGATGACAATGATATAAGAATTCAATAAAACAAGTTCAAAAATTAATTTATCCAAGAATTAACAACGTCCAAATTGTCAACATGGTACTGCTTTGTGGAGTAAAATTCAAGAATGCTTAGAAGAATATTTTCATGAAAAGATACTAGATGAAACGCAATTATCAAGGATATTCCATAAATTTTATGGAGTATAGAAGTCAAAACTTAACCAACTGAGTACAATAAAGAATGGAATAACAAAAGAAATCACCATGCATGCGATAGACCGCACAGACAGGTTATTCCAACAGAATAATAAATAATGGAACCAGGTCCGGCGTAAACGCACAGACAGGATATTTCGACAGAATAATAAATAATGGAACCAGGTCCGGTGTAAAACACACAGACAAGATGTTCCAACAGAATAATAACAAGATGGAACCAGGTCCGGTGTAAAACACACAGACAGGATATTTCAACAGAATAATAATAAAAACGGAACCAGGTCCGGTGTAAAACACACAGACAGGATGTTCCAACAGAATAATAGAAGAATGTCACCAAGTATAGGGTAGACCGCGTATACAGGTTATTCTAACAGAATAATAAGAAATGGAATAACAACAGTTCTCTTCATGAATAAGAAAGAATAACACCCCTTACCGTTTTAAAGAAGAGCTGAAATAAGGAAGTAGTTAAGTAGAAGAATACTCTTCTTCTCTCTCTATAGTTTCTCTCTCTAAAGTTTAGTGAATTCGTAAGAAATAATGAAGGAATGAGCTGCTATTTATAGAAAAATAGAATGCATAGTAACTAATCCATGAACGGTCCTGATTGATTACTTTAATTTGACGGTCCATATTTAAAGAAAAATCTTTTAAATAAAATATAATATATTCTATTTATAGAATAACTTTAATAAAGTATTCTGTTTTATATAAAAAGATGTTTCTGTTTTATTACTTTAATAATACGAATAAAACAAAACGTCATTATCGCTAAATAATTCATATTATTAACTGACAATAATTGAATCAAACTGAGTGACTTCTCACATAACCGTGTGCTACTATGCAACCACACGTATTACTGTACTTTTACTACCGAGTAGTTCAACAGTAACAATGGTAAAACTTCCGCCGTTATTTTTAATAAAATATTTTTGTCGTTTTCTCAATCCGACAATAATTCCGTTGTGGGGTCCACCAATGATTGTGCCGTTGTACGAATATTCCCTGTTAAAACGAATATTTCCCGACCAATCGAATATTATATAACAACTTGCGTACTTTACAAAATTTATAAATATTACCCACAACTATAACATTATATCAAATTAACTCCATAATATTCAAAAATGATATTTATAGAAAATTCATCTTTATTTATAAAAGTTGGGGTCTTACAACATGATACATTTTGATACTTCCAGGATGGATTGCAAACGGTGTGTTGTGCGCTTCCATCATAATTTCATACTTTAAATCAGGGTTGTTAGGAACACAAAGTCTGGAGTTAACTCGAAGTATTCCTTCTTCATCGATTCTTGCTTCCGGTATAGCACCTTCTTGCACTTTCTTCCTCATACGCATCAGCTCCAGGTCTGTAGCTTGAGCAGCTTTAACTTTATCGATTAAAGTTGGTTCTACTCGTATATTCGCCATCATCACATGGGTCCTTGGAGTCTTTAACTCTATCTCCATCCTTTGCAAGTCACACAAAATGGGCCTTTGTGTTGACAATATCGCACTCATACTTGCATATGATCTTCTACTCAAAGCGTTAGCTACCACGTTCGCTTTTCCAAGATGGTATTGAATGGTATGATCATAATCTTTCAACAGTTCAAGCCAACGTCGTTGTCGCATATTGAGTTCTTTTTGAGTGAAGAAATATTTGAGGCTTTTATGATCCGTAAAGATCTCCACCTTTTCCCCACACAAGTAATGCCTCCAAATTTTAAGTGCAAAGACAACAGCTGCCAACTCTAGATCACGAGTAGGATAATTTCTCTCATATTCCTTGAGTTGTCTTGATGCATAGGCTATGACTTTTCCATGTTGCATGAGAACGCATCCCAACCCTTTGCTCGAAGCAGCACTGTAGATGACAAATCCCTCCGAGCCAGATGGTATTGTTAGAACAGGTGCTGAAATGAGTCTCCTTTTGAGTTCTTGAAAACACTTCTCACATTCTTCGCTCCAACAGAACTTTGTATATTTCCGAGTCAGCTGAGTTAATGGAGTAGCGATTCGAGAAAATCCTTCTACGAATCTCCGATAATAACCAGCTAAACTAAGAAAGCTACGTACTTCGGTCACTAATTTAGGTTGCTCCCAGCTTTGAATAGCTTCAATCTTTGCCGGGTCAACAGATATTCCATGTCTTGATACCACGTGCCCAAGGAATGCTACTTCCTCAAGCCAGAACTCGCATTTCTTCAACTTGGCATAAAGCTTGTATTCACGAAGCTTTTGGAGTACCAGCCTCAAGTGTTGCTCATGATCTTCACGACTTTTGGAATAAATAAGAATGTCATCAATAAAGACGACCACAAAGTGATCCAAATATTCCTTGAATACCCGGTTCATCATATCCATGAAGGCAGCAGGAGCATTAGTCAATCTAAAGGACATGACTAGGAATTCATAATGCCCGTACCGAGTTCTGAAAGCCGTCTTTGGAATCTCCTCAGTTCTAACCTTCAGCTGATGATATCCAGAACGAAGATCGATCTTTGAAAAGAATTGTGCTCCTTGCAACCGGTCAAACAGGTCATCAATACGTGGCAATGGGTATCTGTTTTTGATGGTGACATGATTCAGCTCCCGATAATCAATACAAAGTCGCATACTTCCATCTTTCTTCTTCACGAATAGAACAGGAGCACCCCAAGGAGAAGTACTAGGACGAATAAAGCCAATGTCTAACAATTCTTGCAGTTGGATCTTTAACTCCTGAAGTTCAATAGGAGCCATTTGATATGGGGCTTGGGAAATGGGTTTTGTACCGGGTTCAAGGTCGATACAAAATTCAATTTCACGCTCTTGGGGTAGGCCAGGAAGTTCTTCAGGGAATACGTCAGGGAATTTATTAACAATAGAAATATCATTCAAAATTGACGTATTTTTGTTTAGATCTGTGACATGAGCTAAGAAAGCTTGACATCCGTTTTTTAATAAACGAATAGCTTTATGGCTTGAGATGACATCGATTGATTTTAATGGTTTGGTTGCTTGAATTCGCATAATAGGTCGATTAGGAATATGAAAGCTAACAACCTTACGAAAATAATCAATTTTTACATGATGAGTAGTTAACCAATCAATCCCTAGAATCACGTCAAATGCAAGTATTTTTAATGAAATCAAATCGACAGGTAATGTGTGGGTACCAACTTGAACCAAACAAGACTTATAAACCGTGGATGTAATGAAGGTTTCTCCCAATAGAGTTTCAACAGATAAGTCAAAGTCTAATTTCTCCGGAGTCAAATTTAATCGATGAGCGCAAGTAGGAGAAATAAAAGAATGGGTAGAACCGGTATCAAATAAAGTATAGACTTCATTAGAGTTTATGATAAGCTTACCCGTGATGACCTCATTCGGGTTCCTTGCTTTCTGGGAGGTCACAGCAAACGCTCTCCCTTGCACTACCGGTTTTGACTTTTCTGGGACGGCCTTTGGTGCCTCCATCCAAGCTGAACTTATTTTCGGTAAACGACAAAATCGAGCTAAATGACCTTCTCTTCCACAATTATAACATGCTTTAGACGGCATCGCACAGTTTGGACTGATGTGTCCCTCCCGTCCGCATTTGAAGCATATGGTAGGTGGTCGTTCTCCTTCCTTAACAACGGGTGCTGGTGCTGACGTCTTTCCATCATTGTTGAATCTCCTCTTCTTGAAATGTCCATTCTTATTGTTTTGGCCCTGATTACCACCGAAGTGGTTACCATTTCTGGCCTGTTGATTCCCTCCACGCTTGTTGTCACCGCTTCGATGACTGCTCTCACTGGTATTATCGTTTTGCCGACTGCTCTCTTTTGGTTGCGTTGACTCGTTATCGCGCTCCACTAACTGAGCCCTATTCACAACATCTGAATACAAACACAGTTTATGAGAAATAAGATGTTGACGTATCTCAGGTTTTAAACTTCACAAAAATATTTGCGTCATTCGCTCTTCATTATCCACCAAGTGGGACGCAAACCGGGACAACTCAGCAAATTTAGCCTCATACTGCGACACGGTCATATTATTCTGCTCCAATTTGATGAACTCCACCTCCTTCATATGACGAACACTTTCGGGAAAGTATTTGTCATTGAACAGCTCTTGGAACTTCTCCCAAGACATCTTAAGTGCAGCAGGTTGAGTACGCTTAATCGATTCTCACCAGTAATCTGCCTCTCCTCGCAACATAAAGGCGGCAAAGGGAACCTTTTGCTCCTCGGAGCATCCCAAGACATCAAATATCTTGGTGATCTGTTTTATCCATGTTTCCGCTATAAGTAGTTTTGGCTCTCCCTTAAACTCCGGTGGTCCCAGCTCCTTGAACTGTTTAGCGGTGACCGTCCGAGAGTTTTCAGTGTTTCCACCTACATTTTGGACAGTAGCCTCTCTCGCCTGCTGTTGCATGAACTGCATAAAGCTTCTGAACATTTCATCATTCATCATCTGGTCAGTTTTGTTATTTGCATGAGGATTGTCACCTTCCTGATGCACATTATCCTGATTATTGATATGTGGTGAATCAACAGTCGCCTGTGCTCCATTGCTATTCTCAACATTCTCAGATGCTATTTTCAGAAACTGTCACAAAACAAAAGTTAATTGATATGTCACATATTATCCTTATATTCTGACCGACCAATTAAATACCATGTAAATAAACTTAGGTAGGTCATACTAGCGAAGAAATTCCCCGTCTCTCCCCTCCTAGTTCTATTCTCACATCTTAGCCAGGGATCATATCCCTAAGCTCTGATACCAACTGTGACGCCCCCAAAATAGGTATACATCACCCATCTTGAGTCGTCAGATACAAAGTATAAAATTCAAATACAACTTAATAATACAACTGTCATGTATAATATGACAAAACATAAACTATGAGTTTGAATATAAATATTATCTACTAGAGAGTATTCATACTCAAAAGGAGTCCTCATTACATTTATTAACACACTATTACATAGAATAGTGAGGACTACTAACTAATACTATCATTCGGACCATCACTCCGTTCCCCGACTTGCCCCAGCTACGTTCTCATTTTATGAAGAGAACAGTGAAAGAAAGGGTGAGCTCAACTAGCCCAGTAAGAAATATTATGACTAAGATAACGCAGAATAAATTATCATTAGCCTTCAACAATGTTAAACTGATAAAATATAACGAACATCAAGTTTAACTATAGCGGAACAAGAAATCCATTAAAAGAGTCAAGTAGAAAATAAAATCTACTATCTTCTATGATTTAAAAGGTTTTTCAACACTGTTATCGTTGGGACTCAGCTTAATAAAATAATCCACATTATCGAATCACCCCTGCACTACGGCCAAGGATATTCGTGTATTCATTAATGGTCATGATCATGCCAACAACTGTCCATCAATGCACTACGGGCCAATGAGGACTTTTACCATATCATTTGTAACATTACGGTCATAATTATACAGAATAATCCCTGGTCATAATCATACCAAGTCCATCTATGCACTACAGGCCACAGATAACTTTCAATATTTTATAAACATGAGGATGATGACAATGATATAAGAATTCAATAAAATAAGTTCAAGAATTAATTTATCCAAGAATTAACAACGTCCAAATTGTCAATATGATACTGCTTTGTGGAGTAAAATTCAAGAATGCTTAGAAGAATATTTTCATGAAAAGATACTGGATGAAACGCAATTATCAAGGATATTCCACAAATTTCATGGAGTATAGAAGTCAAAACTTAACCAACTGAGTATAATAAAGAATGGAATAACAAAAGAAACCACCCGGCATGCGATAGACCGCACAGACAGGTTATTCCAACAAAATAATAAATAATAAAACCAGGTCCGGCGTAAACGCACGGACATGATATTCCGACAGAATAATAAATAATGGAACCAGGTCCGGCGTAAACGCACAGACATGATATTCTAACAGAATAATAAATAATGGAACCAAGTCCGGTGTAAAACACACAGACAGGATGTTCCAACAGAATAATAATAAAAAAGGAACCAGGTCCGGTGTAAAACACACAGACAGGATATTCCAACAGAATAATATAAGAATGTCACCAAGTATAGGGTAGACCGCGTATACAGGTTATTCCAACAGAATAATAAGAAATTGAATAACAACAGTTCTCTTCATGAATAAGAAAGAATAACACCCCTTACCGTTTTAAAGAAGAACTGAAATAAGGAAGTAGTTAAGTAACAGAATTGTAACGACCCCAAAATAGATCCATTCCATCCAACCTATTCTGAGTCGCCAAATACATGGTACAGAAAATAACTATAACTTTATTACAACAATTGTCGTGCAAAATACAACAACACATATGTTGTGAGTTTGGATACAAATATATATCAAATGTGACTCATGTTCCAACCGTGGACATCACCTCACAATGACACCTTACATAAAGGTATAGTCAAAAATTGTTTTAGAAATTAGAATCTTTGGGAAGTACTCAAGGAAACCTTCGTACATGGGAGGCCATGCGTCTAGGTTATGATAGATATCATATGGCCACAGAATTATCTTTGGTTGACCCAATAGACCCCAAAGAAAAACGAGAAGATTACTATCATATTCTTCCCAATGGTGAGTCTTCTCTTGACTTATCATTATCTCCACTGTCTCTAATTGAGAATTATACTTCAAACAAACACCAAGATTATATAGGTAGTGCTCGTATATATACTCAGCAAGTGGATGAGCACATCCCTGTCTTATGATGACACGAGTTTGTATGTCGTTAGACATCTTGTATGATAGTGGCAAACCACCCTTCCAACGTTGGGTACACCTTACCCTATTGGATTCACCAAATATAACTACTAAATGAACTTTTCTATACTGCTTCGGGAGAACATCCACAGCTAGAGACCACCGTTCTATTTCCCCGTTACCCTCGCTCGACCCAGCTACACTCTTATTACCTGAAAGAAATTGTGAAGCAAAAGGGTGAGCACAACTAGCTCAGTAAAGAATATCATGACTAAAGATAAATAAATTATCAATAGTCTTCATCAATAATAAATCAGAGATTTAGAACATATGGTAGATGATAAAAATTTCAACCATAGTCGCAGCGGAACATGCAATCCATTAGAAGAGTCAAATAGACTATAAATTCTATTATCTTCTTCATGTTAAAAATCCATCAACAATGTTTTATCCCTGTAACATCAATCAACAATTCTGGTCCACAATCATATGAATAACTCATAATCATAACTGTAGTTCTAAATTCCTCTTCTCATCCAGGACGAAGATAATTTTCATCACCTGAAACATCAAACATCATGGTTATACCAAATCACAGTTCCTGTTCATAATCATACTAATAACTTCATCTTTGCACTACGGGGCAAAGATATTCATCAACAAGTCATCTTTGCACTACAGGCCAAAGATATTCGTCAACAGTTCATCTTTGCATTACTGGCCAAAGATATTCAACAACAGGTCATCTTTGCACTACGGGCCAAAGATATTCATCAACAGACCATCTTTGCACTACAGGCCAAAGATATTCATCTACAATTCATCTTTGCACTACAGGCCAAAGATATTCCTCAACAATTCATATTTACACTACATGCCAAATATATTAATACCTCAAAGAATATATAATCATTTAAGAATTTATATAAACAATAATTATAACCATGTTGATCATTTCACCTTTGCACTTAAGCTAAAGATATTCAATTATAAATTCAATGATCATGATCATACCAGTCAACAATTCAACTTTGCACTACTGGCCAAAGAGAACCCATAGTCATGATCATACCAAAAATCTACCCATCTTTACACTCAAGTCAAAGAGAAATATCATCATTAGGGTTATAAAAATGTTATATATGATAATAAAATCAATATAATCAACATATAGATTTAATCTCAAGAGTAATATTCATAAATCAACTATAATTTGGTTAGAAAAAGAAACCAATTTTGTCGTGAATAGTAACTCGTGAATAGTAACTCATAAATAGTAACTCGTGAATAGTAACTCGTGAATAGTAACCTCGACTCAAAAAGGTAAAAATTCCACAATAAAATCTATACCAATATTTCGGTATAATGATATTGAAAGAATAACATTTCTTAAGCTTATAAACAATTTATTTAAATTGTTTACACTTTACTAATTAATGCATTTAATCATCATAAAATGTCAACTCTTAAGATTTCATCATCAATAGCCAAAACCCTCATCAAAAATCTGCATATACCTCATATAGGATTCTCAAGTCATAAAATCCTATTTTCCAATTTTCTTACTTCACATAACATATTTAATTTATTTTCTCATAACTTATCTATTTTCATGAAAAATACCAAATCAGTTTCAAAAATATTTCTTTTCTGGGATTTATCAGAATATAGTCCCATAGTGAACATATATTTTTCTCAGAATTTTTAAAAGTCATTTACTATTTTTCATATGGCCAAAATAGCCGAATATTTAGACATTTATCAAAAATTATACTTTTATCTAAAAATTCTGAAATTCACAGAGTATACTCCTATCATATTCATGTACTCCCAATAAAAATTTCATTAATTTTGGAGTTAACCACAAGGAATTATAAGCTATTACTTCTAAAATAGTCTTTTCTCATAAAATTCATAACTCTCAATCTATACATCCAAAAATCACCATTTTTGGACACAATCAAGAAAACTCATCAAAATATCATTTCAAATTTTTTCAGAATTTTGAAGATCAGAAAAATTACGAAACTGAAAATCATAACAACCCTTAAAATCCCTTAATATCCCTTACTATCCCTTACCTCAAAAGAGCAGTACTTCTGATCGGTATAAGGCTAAAGGAAACTTGCACTGATGAATAGAAACTCACAGAGTATCTAAATACTCACAAAATACACTCAATAATCTAGAGAGAGAAAGAGAGAAAATTTGTTTCTGGTGTGATTTTCAATTCTAACTTAGCCATCTATTTATAGGAAAATTTTGGTAGGTTTGACCTGCAACCTGATGGCTTTACCTGCTACTATTCCCACCCACCACATTTGAAATATAATTCAGCACATTTCTTCACCAACCACAAGTGGGGCCAACCAATTCTAGAATTTTCCACCAAAAATGATTTATAACCTGATTTCCGAATCAGCCACCTCTTAAAATTCATAACAAATCATACGTTCATTTTTAACGGTTCAAAATTTATGGGCATATACTCAACTTATATATGTATAACATATCCAAAATTTACCACGATCCAACGGTCGGATTAAAAATTATAACCCCCGCAAAATATCTCAAAAACCCTGATTTTTAATACCTCCATTCCGATAAAAATACTGATAAAAACCTCAACATTAACTCCTTCATTTTTAACCACAAAAATATATCCCTCATTTATATCCACATAATATAAATATTTCCTTATCATATGAATCAATAATTAATTATTCACAAATAATATTACAGAATCACATTTATGACAACCAGGCCGTTCCCAGGAAAGAGGGGGCTTTCCAATAAGGATTTCTCCTTATTGGCGCGTAATTAGATGACCAAACCTCTCCTTAGACAGAACTTTCTAGACATTGCCAATAATGCTATCTAATAATACTATTCAAATAATATGAATTATTGATCTGATAATGGGAAATACTGTGCAGCAACAATTATTGAACAACAATAATACAAAATTTTAACGTAGCAATTATTGAATCAATAAAATAAAATATTGAACAGTAATTACTGTAACAATTATTGAGTAATGCCTTCTTACGTAAGAATCAATAATTTCAAAAATACTATGCAATACCGTGTGCTACTGTGCAATAACGTGTATTACTGTATTTTAACCACCGGGTATTCCAACAGTGTTAACGGTAACAACTACGCCGTTATTTGTAAAAACTCAAATTTGTCGTTTTCCTTCATCCGACAGTTATTCGTTATGGGGCCCACAAATAGCTGCGCCGTCGTACGAATATTATCCGACAGAAAGAATATTCCACGACCAAACGAATATTCCCCGACAACAATGATTATTTTATAACCACTTGTTTAGTTTGAACAATTTTTACATTTCACCCATAACTTTAATTTTTTATCAATTTAACCATTTACTGAATAGTAATTATAAGAAATATTGAATACTTTTATTTCATAAAATTCAGGGTCTTACAAGAATACTTTTTCTTCTCTCTTTCTATAGTTTCTCTCTATAGTTTCTCTCTCTAGAGTTCAGTGAATTCGTAAGAAATAATGAAGGAATGAGCTGCTATTTATAGAAAAATAGAATGCATAGTAACTAATCCATGAACGGTCCAGATTGATTACTTTAATCTGACGGTCCATATTTAAAGAAATTTTTTTTACATAAAATATAATATATTCTATTTATAGAATAACTTTAATAAAGTATTCTGTTTTATATAAAAAGATGTTTCTGTTTTATTACGTTAATAATACGAATAAAACAAAACTTCATTATCGCTAAATAATTCATATTATTAACTGACAATAATTGAATCAAACTGAGTGACTTCTCACATAAGCATTAATAATCAATACCGTGTGCTACTATGCAACCACACGTATTACTGTACTTTTACTACCGAGTAGTTCAACAGTATCAATGGTAAAACTTCCGTCGTTATTTTTAATAAAATATTTTTGTCGTTTTCTCAATCCGACAATAATTCTGTTGTGGGGTCCACCAATGATTGTGCCGTTGTACGAATATTTCCTGTTAAAACGAATATTCCCCGACCAATCGAATATTATATAACAACTTGTGTACTTTGCAAAATTTTTAAATATTACCCACAACTATAACATTATATCAAATTTACTCCATAATATTCAAAAATAATATTTATAGAAAAATTCATCTTTATTTATAAAAGTTGGGGTCTTACAACGACAATTGTTTAATTAAGTTTTATTTGTATTTTGTACCATATATTTGACGACTCAGAATAGGTGATGTATACCTATTTTGGGGGCGTCACATATATCAACACAGCCCTCTTTGGCCTTAACAGTTTTATGGCCTTGCTTGGATTTATTGCTTTGATTCTCTACATCATTATTTCCCCCGTCTTATAGATTCATCTCAAGGCATTATTGCTTTAACCATTCTTGATTTCCTTAGTAATAACCAAGGTAACCCTCTAAGGCTAAATATATCTAGCAGCCTTTATTGTTGCTTTAACAATTCTCTAGCATAGTTTAATTTGGCTTAGCAACCTCTTATCATTTCATTATGTTGTAGCCAAGTTTTGCTTGTTATCCTTTTGTTTCCTCTATTTAACTAAGTGTGTCTAGTAGCTCACTTAAATGTACTAACAGTTTCTTGGCATTTCCTATTTTGGCTTAACAGCCCCCCCATAACTGGTCATACCTGCAGCCAAGCTTGGCTTGATGCAGTGAGGCTTGGCTAAGCTTGGCGTGGCCTCGTGTGGCCCTGCGGCCCCAACTTAGCTTATTTGCCCCAACTTTGATTCAAAGGTTAGTTTACACCTAACTCTAGATATAATATACATGGTATATTGAAATATTTTGAGCATATAGAACCCCTTCATTTCAGTCATAATATGCTGTCCAAAACAGTACCCAAGTTGCCTAATATCTGACTTTTAGACAAAACAGTCCATTTGGGACTTTTGTCAAACATGTGGTGTGCACAGTTTTGTGTTACCAAATTCATAGTTATTGGTTCATATCATAAACCCATGCTTATCCCCCTTATTACTCCACATACCAACCTATCTCCTCTATTCATTTTCAGCCATAACAGTTCATAGAACAACCGAAACAGTTTACTATTCAGCCATACATATGACTAAGTAGCACATTTAAAAACTAATTACTTTACTTTCTTCATAAAACTCAATTCTTTTAATTTTCACTTAGAATTGAATATCAGAAAATCATACATCAACATATCCATACTCATCATTATAATTTCCAAGTTCTAAGAATTAAATTCTCATTTAGGCATATATACAAATACATAATAGGCATGGTGATCAATTTGAACTTTTCAACTTGAGTTCAAAATGAGCAACCCCAGATTTCTATATGAAATTAATTCAACACATCACTAATAACTTTTAAACAGTAAATGATTCCATTATCACTAATACTAGTAAATTAATCAAGCCCATTTTAATTGCATCACATCACTAATAGCAAATATTTCTAAATGATTCCATTATCCGATTCTCGTAGCCATATAAGAACTATTAAATCGTAACATCATGAAGAAGAAAGAAGTAAAAAAAACAAATTATCTTCACTCGTGCTTTACTTTACTAGAGAATAGCTTGATTTTCCCCACTTCCGTTAAATCTTCATCTCCATAGATACTATTTTAGATGAGATAGATTCTAAGAGCTGAGAAATCGCGCCTATCCCTCTCCTTTCTTCTCCTTTTCTTTTCCTTTCTTCTCGTTTTCTTTTCTGTTTGAATACCTGGTTCGACTGAGATTAAATTGAATCAGCGACCGCATGCGGTCGCTGGTTTTTAAACACGTGACATTATTAGCGATCGAATGCGGTTGCTGTTACGAATCAATCGCTATTCGGCTTGCCGCTCTCCTTTTGCGCCAATTTTTAGGAGGGAAAATACCTTCAGTGATCAAGTACGTACCTATTAGCAACCGCATGCGGTCACTAATACTAATAGCGACGAAATTATATTGCGGTTGCTACTGTCGGTCGCTGTTAATGTTATTAACGACCCAAAGGGGCAGTCACAGATGTTTTTGGTCGCTGTTAGACATTTTTCCTGTAGTGATATAGCTAGCTAGAAATGCAAAACATGGCTTCTGAGGTGAATATATATATATATATATATATATATATATATATATATGAGAAATTGGCAAATAACATCTCCACCTTACATTACAATTATCAACGGTGGGGATTAAAAAACATTTCTCGCTTTCCGCTGGTTTAACTAGCGGTAAACTAGCGGACTGGGAAAAAAAATTGGAATGCCTGCTAGTTAAACTAGCAGATGTAATATCCATACAATTTCTCTAATTCTGTTAAGTACAGTAACATTTCTAAAGTCCAATTCTAAGTCCAATTCTGTTAAGTACAATAACATTTCTAAAGTGATTTATGACATGACATTAAAACTAAATCCCTTTTTTAATCTACTACATGCACTTGCTTGTAAGTTAAAACAAAAAATGAATTATAATTTAGTATAAGTTATTTTTAGTTGTAATTTATAAATAAATAAAAATATTTGGTATTATTTTTATTTATAAGTCAAAAATTAAGTTAAATAAATTATGACTTGTGAAGATGTTTTACTGAAATGACTTATAAATTAAAATAAATTGTAAAGATTATTAAAATAAGGATAAAAGAGTCATTACATTTAGTTTCAATCCAAATGTTGTTATTTTCTATTTACGGTTAAAATAAAATAATTTACATTTAACTCTATTTTCCAAACACCAAAAAATATATTTTTCATGAAACAAAGAAACGTTAATGAAAACAAGTTGTGTCATTAATTTTGACGTTTTTAGTAATTTACTCAGTAGTGTAGAACAAAGGGAGTAAAATTTTCATTTTTTAGAACACAGATAGAAAAACTACAGTAAAATCCCTATTTAAGAATACTCTATATAAGAATAACCTCTATAATATTATAAAAAAAATTGGTCCCAATTTGGACCAGTTATAAATAGGAATAATCTCTAAATTGTAATATGTTATATACTTTTTAAGTCCCGTATTAAGAAACTATACCTCTATATAGTAATAATTTCATATATATATATATATATATATATATATATATATATATATATATGAGAGAGATAATATTAATTTTAAAATACTACATTTTCTATAAAAGACTACATTTCTTATAAAGAACTACATTTTTTTATAAAAGACTACATTTTCCTTTAAAAAGACTATATTTTCTATAAAAAATCACATTTTCCTATAAAAGCTATATTTCCTATAAAAGACTACATTTTCCTAGTTTGAAAATCTAAATAATTTATGTTTTTTTAATTTTTGTTATAAAATCTATAAAACCTATATTTTTGTTAAAGTGAAATTTTTTGGGTGTTCGAAAAATATTTTGTATCAATACCTCTATTTAGTAATAACCTCTCAATTAGAATACAAATAGTTTGGTCATAAATATATTCCTAAATAGAGGTTTTACTGTACTACTAATATTTAGTGGTTGTTCGGTCATTACTTTATAACTTGGTCAAAATAATTTTTAAGTAATTTTTTTTATTGTGTATGTGAACGTTCTTATATGACTTATTTTATAATTTATAAATTGACTTATAAGTAATTTTTAAGAAATAATAATTTATTATTTTTAAAAAATAACATATAAGTTATTTTAAAACAAGAAAGTTTGAAACTAAATGTAATGACTCTTTTATCCTTATTTTAATAATCTTTACAATTTATTTTAATTTATAAGTTATTTCAGTAAAACATCTTCACAGGTCATAATTTATTTAACTTAATTTTTGACTTATAAATAAAAATAATACCAAATATTTTTATTTATTTATAAATTACAATTAAAAATAACTTATACTAAATTATAATTCATTTTAAATTTTAACTTACAAGCAAGGGCAAATAGTAGATTATAAAAAGGATTCAGTTTTAATGTCATTTCATAAATCACTTTAGAAATGTTATTGTACTTAACAAAATTGGACTTTGAAAATGTTACAGTACTTGACATAATTGGAGAAATTGTATGGATATTACATCCGCTAGTTTAACTAGCGGAAAGCGAGAAATATTTTTTAATCACCAGCGTTGATAATTGTAATGTAAGGTGGAGATCCTATTTGCCCATTTTTAATCCATAGCAAATACATGCTATGAATCATTCCCCATATATATATATATATTCCCCTTGAATTTTTTCCAATCATTCGACCACCGGCTAAGTGGGCAAAATACTATATATTGTAAAAGTGGCAAATGAATGAATGCCGGAGCTAGGATTCTTAAATATTCTTCAAGGGTACCAGGAGAAGATGGCTCAGGAATGGCATGACCAGCTTGTTCTTTCAACCATTCCAATCCTGTACTGTACATGTTCCTGAATTCAGAATCTGTAGCCAAATAACAATTAATTGTATTAATATTTTACCTAGTGGATCAGATTATCCATATATATATATGGGCGGGAAATGCACTTTGCATGCTACGTACAAAGGCTAAAATTTCAGTTAACTAAAGCATTCCAAACATAAACTTACCAACTGGATACGCATTCAAACGATTTGGCCTAAAATCATTGACAATCTAGAGATATGGTGTTAATTGATTGTTCATATTTTTTTGTAGACGGAATTACATTAGACTTTACACTAACAAATATGACTTCTAATTGATGTTTTCACAAGTATTAGTTACACAATTACATTAGAATCTTGAAATTAACATTTTCAAATGTGGAAATATCAAATGGCATTTGAAAAAGAATGTAAGGTAAGAAATAGTATCAAAATAAATTCCACTGTTATGTCCATGGTGCTGGAATAGCTCAGTTGGTTAGAGCGTGTGGCTGTTAACCACAAGGTCGGAGGTTCAAGCCCTCCTTCTAGCGTTTTTGTATCCCTACTATTTTTACTAATTGGCTACTAAAGAAATTTATCCAAAAATATGTTACTGAAAGTTCATATCAATATTTTGAGTGGCTACTAAATGTGTAAAACCATCCTAAACATTACTAATTGGCTACTAAAGAAATTTATCCAAAAATATGTTACTGAAAGTTCATATCAATATTTTGAGTGGCTACTAAATGTGTAAAA
The DNA here is from genome assembly GCA_016801055.1 of Panax notoginseng. Taxonomy (NCBI): domain Eukaryota; kingdom Viridiplantae; phylum Streptophyta; class Magnoliopsida; order Apiales; family Araliaceae; genus Panax; species Panax notoginseng. Next base: position 172,404,707 of record CM029012.1, read on the forward strand.
CCATCCTAATGTTTAGGATGAATTACATATTCTATTACATTTTTAAAAATAATTACAATAATAATATACTCATAAAATATTTACACAATTAATACAATTTTATATTTATTTATAATATTAGTGCAATTAGGATTTCTTAATTTAGGGGATTAGTATGCAATTACGATTCCTTAATTTAGGGATTAATTATTCTCATGGCTTCTTCTCTCTCTCCTCATCTAAAACAACTGCATTAGTTAGTCATCACTCTTCTTCTTCATTCAACGTATTCTTTATATATATATATATATATATATATATATATATATATATATATATATGATCTCTGCTGCCAACTACATTAAGCGGAGCTACATTCAAAATAGATAGTACATGACCATTTATGGAAGGCATCCAGAAGGGACCTTCAGTAGATTGAAAGTGACCCTCCGTGCCATTGGAAACATATTCACGTCTTTCATTACAAGGGTGAATGATATCAGAAGGTTGCACCATATTATTTTCAAAACAGCAGTTTCTTTGTGATGCCTACACAGAAGAAGATTGAAAGGTGTTATGTGTTGGGTATGACGAAGGAGGTCAGCTGATAGAAACTGTCCGCAGGAGGCCATATGCAGTTATTTTGTTTGATGAGATTGAGAAAGCCTATTCTGACGTGTTCAATGTGTTCCTTTAAATACTGGATGATGGTAACCAAATTCATATCAAGGTAACCAAACTGTCATATCAAAGTAACCAATCAACCTCCATACTTTCAATTTTTTCTTAGTGTAGTTGGTAACCAAACCTTCAGATCAAGGTAAGCAAACCTTCATACCAAGGTAACCAATTCACATCCACACCTGCAGTTTTTTCATAGTGCAGTTGGTAGCCAAACCTTCAGACCAAGGTAACCAATTCAATTTTATTAAGTTACCGATTTCGTTTGAATGTAATGCAGTTGGTAGCCAACCATTCATATAAAGGTAACCATTTTAGTATTTATGAGTAACAAAATACTCATAAAAAAAATTTTAGAAAAGTAAAAGTTACATCTATTTATTTTTAAACTTTTTGTAGGGCCAATCTTCTTCTTATTCTCATTGGCGTTTTGGACAACGGAGATTCGCGGCGATGTAGCGGCGGAGTAGCGGAAGAAAAGCCGGCGGAAAGAGAAAACTAAAAAAGTACAAACTGAAACAGAACTCAATTTATATGTACAGATATTTTATTTATTTATTTACTTATTTGTTAACTATTATTTCAAAGTGTATGTGAGGGAGATGAAGATTTGAATTTGAATTATTATTTTGAATTTGAATTTGTTTTTGTTGTTAGATCCCAAATATTTGAATTTAAATTATTAATTATGACAGTTATTTCACCTTGATTTTAGGTTTCCTTATTAATGTGAATTGTACTATTTTTGTAATATATGTCCTAATTACACTCTTTTTATAATTATTTTGTTAATGCAATAATTGTGTAATTGCTTTTTAATTATTATATATTTATGTAAAGAACCATGAATTTATTCTATCAACCATAACTTTCCCAAAAGAAACATATTTACCAACTTCATGCTCGACCTCGACCTCGAGCTCGACCATAAACAAAACATACTTAGCAAATTCATGCTCGACCACAAGCAAACACCGCTGGGCCACGGACACTTTTAAGCTTTTGAAGATTCTATGTAGTAAATTTATAATTTTTACATGCAAGTGTGAGTATCTAATACATGCATCATAGATGCAGGAGTCAAAAAAAAACACCAAGAAAACAAAATCAAAAATTTATGATACAACAGGTGGAGGTTATACATGACCTATTTTCCCCCATATATAGAACATGTAGTCAACTACTTGGCTTCTTGTTCCAAAATGGGAATTTTATTCCAGGCATCCTCCATCCCACTTATTTGCAAGGGTGGCAATGAAAAGACACCAACAGTTGAGCTCCCACTTCGAATCTCTTTCAAAACCCGCAGTGCTGATATTGTGCTCTTCATGTACAAGCTCTTCATGTACTCAATCTCAGCAAGTTCCTTGGGGCTTTTGGCAGAACCATCATTTTTTGAGGTGGCAGATGTTGATGGTTCATCCCTGTCGGCTGCCTTGGAAGAAGGTGGTGGTAGTTCAATAACAGGGAAGAGGCGGTCTAGCATTGGCTCACACTCCTTCACAAGCTAGTAAAGCAAATCAGTGGTGAAGAAGGGGCTGTTGCAGGACCTTCTGAATGGAGGGTAAGCGAAGGAGAGCCCCCGTTCTTTTATCATACTTCTTCAGTATCTTTACCAATCCTGTTAATAGGGAAGATAGATCAGTTTGTGCCATTAGGGAGAAAGTTTTTTAGAAAACCATGAATCAAAAGTTCTATAATGAGGTAGTTTCATATATTAAGTTGGGATTTTACAATTTTTACAATGTTCTTTCAAATCTGTGCTTCAGGTGCATATTTTCACAATAATATGTATATAACTGACATGATCAAAAAGTTCAAGACTGAAACCAGATTATATATTCTAATAGGTGTTACATGTATATAACAAATTGGGATTTTACAATTTTATATTATATGTGTTTCAGTTGCATGATTTTCACAATATGACGTATTCAATCGAAATGATTAAAAAGTTCTAGACTGAACCATCCCAGATTATCTATTCTAATAGGAATTGGAAAATCTGAAATTTGGTGATTAACTGTACTATCGGTGATACTTATTGCTTAAAAGGTTCTTCACACAGGCCAGAACCAGTGATACACTGATACATGGAAACAACAAAATGGCTTGTTAAATCTACCTCTGATATCCAGGTTAGATTAAACTCTAGTGCTACACCTTACTTTTTTAGTTGTTGACATCGTATGATTGTTTTATGGTCAATACAGGCATTTACATATTCAATTTATGTTAGATAATTTATTTTGGCAAGGTAAAAGAGACATAAACATGCAATAGTAATGGTTTACCAAAGTGAGTAATAGTGAACAGAAAACAAATGTTACCATTTAGCATCTATCGTTTGATCATAAAGGGAAACAAAAGCAAATGTTTGGAGCCATTTATATGCACAACAATAGGAAAATCACATTTAAGTTACCTGTATAGTTGAGGGCGCTATAGTTCTCCAATAGAACCATCTCGCCGTGGAAATCTACCATCTCCTTCCTTATGTTTATCATTTCTTCATTCCAATCTTTAGCATTTGCTACTCTATCCTGTAACTCCTATACCCACAAAAGAGAGAAAAAGAAGTCAGTAAAACAATATTTTAATCCACTTTCACACAGAAGGGCAAAGATTATAAAGAAAAATAACAAATAACAACTTCAGTACAACTCAAATATCTTTCAACGAAATTATATTCAACAATTAGTCAATTACACTAGAAGTCTAGAACTTCATCACATATAAATCCATTCAATTATTTTATAGAGATATTGGGCTGCACTATATGAGCATGACATTAACTTTCCTTCATTCCACAAACAATAAAATGAAATTTTGATAGTCATTAGACTCATTATTTATCACTCATGCTCCTATTATAATATTTCTTGCACCACAACCCACAATCATACTTTAACACACCTAAGATATCATAGTAAATCACTTGAGGGATATACAGAGATACCCCTCAGCTTTTTCCTTTTCTTCACACATAGAAACACCCGTTGACATGTTAAATTAAATTGCACTCATCCTCCAAAAAGAAAATATATACTAACTTGCAACTTTGAGACTTTCAACTAAAATCTAACAATTTTTTAGAAGAACTAAGGCATCTACATATTTATTATGGTGTTTATTACTCTCATCTACATATTTTTCAACTAAGCTCTTGCTAATATCCATACTGCATAGAAGTTGCATAATTGGAATCAAAAGTATGTATAACATATAGAAAAATAGAACTCCTTAAAATTAAACATACATTTTGACTTTTTAAAGTTCATTTGCAAATTGTTTTCAAAAAATAATATAAAAAAGTAAAGTTCATTCACAAAATCCTATAATTTCAAAATATATATGAATTCATTTAAGTTTTGAAAGTAACAAATATACTAATTAGAACTTAGAAACAGTTTTTAGTTAGTTAACAATGGTTATAGTTGTTTGCAATAAGATAATGCAAATACAAATCAATTTTAAATTTTTTTAAAAAAATTTCAAAATAATAATTTCAAAAATTCAAAATGTATATCTAACTTTGAAGTTTGAATTTGGACATAGTAACAGTGTGCTAGTGGTACAAGACAGATGGAATAAGATCAACCGGCAAAAATTATGTGGTTGCTGATAATAAGGGTCACTAGGAAAAGGCCAATTCTCCAACAAGACAATACAGTCAGTGCACATGCTCTATATTAGCAAACTACAAAAAACGAGTTTAATAATTCCGTTTAATCGCCATTAATTAAGATAGACAGGTTTATCTTATTTATGAAATATGAAAAACAAAATATCTAGAAAGCTATGCTTTACTTCTAACATCAGGACTTCAATTAAATCAGAAAACATTCCGTTTAACAACTCGAGCGTTCTAATGCCGATGAGTTTGAACCAACTGAAAACGTAAGCTGTGGCACACCATAGTTAAAACCGCGCGTTATTTGAGTGTTCATTAGATCCAGAATAAAACAGGGCAATGACGTCGCCGTCACAGTCCGCCCGTCACATTTGCATAATTCCGAAGAAGTTTTTAAAGGATTAGTTAAGACAATGTATCTAATTATGATTAAACTGAATAATAGTAGTATATACCTTTAATGTGATGATATATTCTTCCTCTTTTTCAATAAAGAATGAGTTGAATTTCTCGAGCTCATCCTCTAACAACTTGACGAAATTAGCCTCCTCCTCTGACATCATCACCTCCGTACAATCTTCTTCGGCAGAAATTCTCGGGCGTTTAGCCAGCGGGCGGGAATCTCCGGCGGCGAAGGATTAATAAGCTTCAAACGCTTCTTGAGCTCTTTGTACGATAAGAACTTATCTCTCCATTCAGGCAGAGTCTCCTCGATCTGGTTGCTGAGGCTTTTGCCGAACTTCATTTGTTTAGGGGTTTGTAAGTCGCAGAAAAACTCGGCAGAAAAACTCGGACGGAAAAGTAAAGTGTGATATAGAGAGAGAGAGTAAAAAGGACGATCCGTATCTTAGGATTTTTCTTTGAGAACTCACAACTCTTTTTTTTATTTGTCTATCAAACGACCTCATTTTGATATAATTTTTTTTTATAAGTTGACATAAAATTAAAAAACATCAAACGTAGTTTATTTTTATATATAATTATTTTAAATTTTTTAATTATTTTGTATATAATTTTTTTATATTTAATAACTTAGTTTGCTATTAATATTAAGATAATTATAAATTTGGCTAAAAATGAATAAATATATCGGTTATAATTATCGTTAATATTTTCAATGTGGTTTTAGTTATTTTTCGTTTATTATTATTTTTGTTTGTTTATTTATATTATTATTATTTATTATTATTATTATAATTTGTATTTATCTGTCCCATAAAAAGAGTTTACTCCCACCATTGAAAATATTATTATTATTTACTCTAACCATTGGGACGTCTGGATCAACCAAGAAAATATTCTAGACCTATCAATTATTATTATTTACATATTCCTTTATATCTTTTTTTATTATTAATAATCGTTTTACTTTACCTTTTTTAATCCACTGCTCAACGAAGACAATCACCATCACAACTCAAATACTATTTTAAATGTACTTTTTTTACTTTACTTCGTTTGTTTGGTAAAAATAAACGGCGTTTGGTGGTTTCTAATTTTCTATCAACTTGTAAAAAAATTAATATCAAAACGACGTCGTTTTGATACACAAACAAAAAAAGAAATATGAGCCATTAAATCTTCTTTTTAATGTCTTGTTAAATCCATATCAAAACTCTCGCAAAATTCTCGCAGAGAAATACTCATGGAAAAGATCCGGATCCAAAAAGGAGATTGATATAACGGGAATAATAAGGGATAGAGAATATGGAGGGGGTTTGAACCGGGAATATTCTTTCTTCTTTTTGTCTTTTTTAAATATGGAATATGGAGTTTTATTTCCTTCTTTTTTTTTATTATTCTTAGGAGAGAAAAAAAATGACATTCCACTCGAAAGAATGTGTTTTTTAACAACAAATTTCATGAATACATAATTATCTTATTTAGTGAGATTTATTATAATATATAAAAAAAATTACTCAATCACTTTATGAATATTATGGGACTAAAAAAATATTTGAAATTTAATTTACTTTTTTTCTTTTTTTTTAAATATGTATAATATTTGTACTTTGTTCGTCTTTTAGAGAGGATGGATGGTGGATGGAGTAAATCAAAAGAGAGAATATAATTTGATCCTTTTATATATCCTTAGTTCCAACTTCCAAGAAAGAAATTTTATTTCCAAAATTTGTAAACATTAAAAGCATATTTAAGATAGTTTTTGGATGGACTAAAATTATTTTTGAATGATTTTATTTATTTTTTAAAAAAAATAGTTTTCATTACTCTAAGGCCATAAATATTACTAATTTTATTATTAAATAGTCTTAATCTAGAATGAGATAGTTATATCAATCCAATACCAAAATAAATATTGAATCGTTTTCGTTAATTCTGAATTAACTCAGTAATTTAAGAAATAATATTTTTTGGTGACTCAACAATCTAAATTTTTTTAGGATTATTTACACTTCCTAGTACATTTTTAGAAAAAATTATAACAAAAGTGCATCCAAAAAATATTTACAGAATTAATACATTTTTAGTATTTTATTTATAAAATTAGTGCATTTGGTATGTCTAGCTATAGATTCTCATCAGAAAATGAGCAATTTACATGAAAAATAGAGATTGAAGACGGTGAAGTTATGAAAATTAAGAAGGAAGTGAAAATAAAGAGATTGTTTTAGGAAATGGCAAGACCATGCCCATATGTTTCTATGTTTTCAGATCGACGCCACTGCTTCGATTGGTTTGTTTGTGGTTGTCGCCGCTACTTCGTTTGGTTACTGTTATATTCTGATTTTGTTACTAGGTACAATATGGAGGTTGATTAAATTAGTTTTGGAAACCTGCTAATTGTATTTTGGTTACTAGTGCTTATATATTTGGATACTGCTGATTGGTTTTTGATTTTATTACCAGTAGTTTGACATTGTTTGTTTGTTCATATTGAGTTTTTTGGACTCTTTCCTTTAGAGGTAGCCAAATGCATATTAGTGAGTCGCAGAACTTCATCATGTTGGTTACTATTTACTTTTTAATTATTTTAACACATTGAACATATTGAGGAATTCCATTATTACTTATTCAATTTATAATATTTTTTGAATCTTAATTTGAAAGTATCCAGTTATGATATGTTGAAGTTCCAATGTATAATATACTCTAATTAGACAGTGCAATAAATAGGTGTCCAAGTGTCCAATTGTCCAATATGTAGTGACCAGTAAATCTCATTGAGGTATCCCGAATGATCAATTTTATAATAATGGTAATGTATGTATGATTAATTTTTTTTTTAAAAAGGTGCAGATTGTATCCGAATTGCAATGTAAGAGTTCACATTTATGTAGCTACTGGTTACTTATAAATAAACTTTTAAAAATAAAATTATTTTGAATATGGTGCAGTTGCTTGCCAAATCTTGTAAGATCCCAACTTTTATAAATAAAGATGAATTTTCTATAAATATCATTTTTAAATATTATGGAGTTAATTTGATATAATGTTATAGTTGTGGGTAATATTTATAAATTTTACAAAGTACACAAGTTGTTATATAATATTCAATTGGTCGGGGAATATTCGTTTTAACAGGGAATATTCGTACAACGGCACAATCATTGGTGGACCCCATAACGAAATTATTGTCGGATTGAGAAAATAACAAAAATATTTTATTAAAAATAACGGCGGAAGTTTTACCATTAATACTGTTGAACTACTCGGTAGTAAAAGTACAGTAATACGTGTGGTTGCATAGTAGCACACGGTATTGATTATTAATGCTTATGTGAGAAGTCACTCAGTTTGATTCAATTATTGTCAGTTAATAATATGAATTATTTAGCGATAATGACGTTTTGTTTTATTCGTATTATTAACGTAATAAAACAGAAACATCTTTTTATATAAAACAGAATACTTTATTAAAGTTATTCTATAAATAGAATATATTATATTTTATTTAAAAGATTTTTCTTTAAATATGAACCGTCAGATTAAAGTAATCAATCTGGACCGTTCATGGATTAGTTACTATGCATTCTATTTTTCTATAAATAGCAGCTCATTCCTTCATTATTTCTTACAAATTCACTGAACTCTAGAGAGAGAAACTATAGAGAGAGAGAAGAAAAGTATTCTGCTACTTAACTACTTCCTTATTTCAGTTCTTCTTTAAAACGGTAAGGGGTGTTATTCTTTCTTATTCATGAAGAGAACTGTTGTTATTCCATTTCTTATTATTCTGTTGGAATAACCTGTATACGCAGTCTACCCTATACTTGGTGATATTCTTCTATTAATCTGTTGGAACATCCTGTCTGTGTGTTTTACACCAGACCTGATTCCGTCTTTATTATTATTCTGTTGGAACATCCTGTCTGTGTGTTTTACACCGGACCTGGTTCCGTCTTTATTATTATTCTGTTAGAACATCCTGTCTGTGTGTTTTACACCGGACCTGGTTCCGTCTGTATTATTATTCTGTTGGAATATCCTGTCTGTGCGTTTTACGCCGGACCTGGTTCCATTATTTTTATTCTGTTGGAATAACCCATCTGTGCGGTCTATCGCATGCATGGTGATTTCTTTTGTTATTCCATTTTTTATTATACTCAGTTAGTTAAGTTTTAACTTCTATACTCCATGAAATTTATGGAATATCCTTGATAATTGCGTTTCGTCCAGTATCTTTTCATGAAAATATTCTTCTAAGCATTCTTGAATTTTACTCCACAAAGCAGTATCATGCTGACAATTTGGACGTTGTTAATTCTTGGATAAATTAATTCTTGAACTTGTTTTATTGAATTCTTATATCATTGTCATCATCCTCATGTTTATAAAATGTTGAAAGTCATCTGTGGCCTGTAGTGCATAGATGGACTTGGTATGATTATGACCAGGGATTATTCGGTATAATCATGACCGTAATGTTACAAATGATGTGGTAAAAGTCCTCATTGGCCCGTAGTGCATTGATGGACAGTTGTTGGCATGATCATGACCATTAATGAACACACGAATATCCTTGATAGTAGTGCAGGGGTGATTCGATGATGTGGATTATTTTTTTAAGCTGAGTCCTAGCGAAAACAGTGTTGAAAAACCTTTTAAATCATAAAAGATAGTAGATTTTATTTTCTACTTGACTCTTTTAATGGATTGCTTGTTCCGCTGTAGTTAAACTTGATGTTCGTTATATTTTATCAGTTTAACACTGTTAAAGGCTAATGATAATTTATTCTGCATTATCTTAGTCATAATATTTCTTACTGGGCTAGTTGAGCTCGCCCTTTCTTTCACTGTTCTCTTCAGGAAATGAGAATATAGCTGGGACGAGTCGAGGAACGGAGTGATGAACCAGATGATAGTATTAGTAGTCCTCACTATTCTGTTAAATAGTGTGACAATAATTGTAATGAGGACTCCTTTTGAGTTTGTATAGTCTCTAGTAGATAATAATTGTATTCAAACTCACAGTTATGTTTTGTCGTATTGTACACGACAGTTGTATTAGTAAGTTGTATTTGTATTCTGTACCATGTATCTGACGACCCAAGATGAGTGATGTATACCTAATTTTTGGGGCGTCACAAATCTTCATACAAAGGTAACCATTTTGGTTATTGTGGGTAACCAAATAGTCATAATGATGTGATAAAAATATGTAACTGCAAGTGTATAGTGTCAAATTGAAGAACTGGCAAGTACAAGTCGAACCCACAGAGAATAGATTAATTTTAATACTTCTTTACTATCTATTTTAGGCGAATTAGAAATAAATATGGTGGAGAGAATTTATTAACTAAATTATTCAAACTACTAATTAATAACAGAAACTATTAATGAGAAAAGATACCTAGGAATCAGAATCCACCAAATATTAACATAATAAATATTTTCTTATTTCCTAAATCAATTCCCAAATTATTTTCCATTTCCCTTTAAAAATAATAATTCATATAATTAATATGGGCAAGCATAAGTTATGAAAAATTCACAGATTAACTATAACTTATCAAAACCTCGCAGTCAATATAAAAATCATATGCAATTTATGCGGAGGAAAATATGAAGGCAAAAATAATTAGGCATTAATTTTGGAACGGAAAAAAAATATTATTATGAAATACTTAGTTTTATTATAATCCTAGGTATTAGAAATTTAGCTAGCTATGGAATTAAAAGTAAAAATAAATAATATTAGTACTACAATTCGCATGAAATAAGAACAAAAATTAAAAAAAGAATTTCTATTTATAGATAAAAGAAAGTTACAAATACCCCTGACAGTAAGAACAAAAATTAAAAAAAAGAATTTTTATTTATAGATAAAAGAAAGTTACAAATACCCCTGACAGTAGTACCACACGTGATTGGAATAAGAGACGAATTCTAAATATCTTACTCCATTCTACACTAGTGAAAAACTAAGAAAAATAAAATAACAAGTGATGTTTTCTCTCTAAAATAAGAGGCCTATTTATAGAAAAAATAACTTTGAACCCTAATTTACATTCATTGAACTTGGACAATTTTATTTCTAATCAACTTCTCAAAAAGATCTTCTAGATATATTTTTCCTTCTCTTGTTGGATTTGACTTGCACACCAAGATTGTTCAACCTCTTTCCTACTCCTTGTAGGATTCTTTTTGGATATTCCTTATATGAATAAAAGTATTAAATATTCCTTGATCACCAATATTTTGACTTTATTGCAACAAATATTAAATCCTAAAAAATAAAATAAAACATATTAATTTAATAAACTAATATAATTAAAAGGACAAAATTAGGGAGATAATAAAATGTATGAATTACGTGTCTATCACATAACAAAAATTCAGTCTCTGCAGCAGAATTAATGTCGGTAATTTCTAAATCCTTCTATCTTTCCGTGAATGTCGATTTTGATTGGGTTATTTACACTTTCTAGTACATTTTTAGAAAAAATTACTAAGATGTATATATATTTTATTGATTACAGAGCTATTGGTGAAGCTTGGAGAATTGTGTGGAACATCCGTTAGTTTACAATGTCAGTTGCCAACGAAAGACTTAGATGCATTAGTTTCAATGTTATCAGATGAGGATCTCGCGAATATCATTGAAGAGTACGATCGAGCTTCATCTCCGCCGTCGTCTCTGAAGATCAGAGCATTCCATTCGCTCCCCAAAAAAACATCTCCTCCTTCAACAATCTCCACTTCGCCAAAATCTCACTCATCTTCACGTACTGCGGATGGAAATAGATATTATTGCAATTTCAGATTTCCTCCGATAATTGTCGCTTACCGGTGCATCCATCACGGTCACATACCCAAGTCCGTCGGATTTGCTGCGTTGTATGAAAATTCTACCAAAAAATTATTGTGTTGCACTATTTTTGTAATTATTTTGTAGATGCACTAATCTTGTAATTACATTTTAATTGTTATATAGTAGTGTAAAAAACCCAAAAAAAATTATTATATCTAAATGCATTACATGTGAACCTTATTACTCATTCGAGAGGAAATTCACCAAACAAAATAAAATAAAAATTACTTTTCTCAAAAATAGGGTGTTTTTAAGAGATATTTAGGTTCGAGCTCCTTCACTTGACTTCAATTTAATAATCTATATTTTGACAAGAAGAAAAAAATTATAACTAATTTGCTACAATTTTCCGTATACAGAATTTTTAGCCATTTGTAAAGAGGGAATAGAAGAAGGTTGAAATTAAATTAGGTAGTTCACACATAATTAATTCCGGATACAAATTAAAATTTTAATTACATTCCCATATAGTAATAAAAACTTGTCGATCTCAATTATTAAATATTTGAAGTAACTTTTACAAAAGATATCTAGATGCATCATGAGAAATCACATAACATGCATGTTTAATTTCCTGAGGATTTTAATAATTTAAGACGACGTAAATGTACGTACAAAGTTACTCCATATAATTATACATTGGACTATTCATTTGGTTTTTAATTAGACCATTCCGTTGCTTAATTAACTAATACTTGATACCGTCTTAGCATAATGATTAAGACGGAGGTAGTGATATTCAAAAAAAGAAAAGAAAAAGTAGTAGTACTCTCAATTTCTTTCAAAATAAGAGTTTTATTTTCCTTTCTTATATATTTTGTAAAAGTAAGAATTCACTTTCTATAAATTTTATTCATCCAAAAAGTCATATATATATATATATATATATATATATATATATATATATATATATATATATATATATATATATATATAACTAAGGTTTGAATTAATGCCTCAAGGGTGTTCTCCAAACGAGCATGGGCCACTTTAAGGATCAAACCATAACATTAATCAAACCATAACATTATCTTTTTCCCTCTATATAAAAATTCAAAAAGGACATAATGGTTTGAATTAATATATTCTTAGGAAGAAATGGTAAAACATAAATAAATGAAAATGACATAATTTTATTAATAATTAATATTACTATTTAAATTAATTTAAAAGTGAAAATAAATGAAATATTGAGAGATAATGCTAGCTTTTCATCTATAATATGGACACTCTGTTCGTTTTGAGAATATTGAGGGAGCATCTTGTTTGGAGGTGTAGTACTTGAATGATTGAGAACTCTCTAGGAAAGTATTGATGATCAACCAACCACTTCTGAGAAACAGGGGGCCTCTATGGGGGTTGGATCCATCTATCTGTTTATCTTGTCTTACGCCAAATCAAATGAATAAAACTATTATCGTGAGATGACTCTCTACCAGACATAATTACTAGCCATGAAATGTTTATGAAGAAAAATAAAATTAACACAGAATAATTAGAGCAAGGATTTGACACGAGTAGTCCCTGTCTTTAAATAGTCATATATATGATGATATATATTAACGCAGATTTGAGCGCGGACACATGCATGTAAAAGTTTTAATTTACTCCTTCATTAATTCCGTCTCAAAAAAATATTTTTAGTACACTTTAAACATGATTTACAAAATTTTCAATTTATACAAATTATGTAAGTTCGTAAATAACAAAAATTGTTATTAATAGGTCTTTTACACATATATAATTATATATACACACACGTGCACACAGTTGTTTGATCATTTTTTGGAGAATAAGTAGTCTACTATCACATACAACCGTTCACATACGGCTCACATACACTCACATACATATTTTGATGGCCCACATGATTTGTTCTGCATGTGTACTATTAAAATATGTATGTGAGCGGTTGTATACGATAGGAGAGTTATTGTTGTTTGGACCATGCATGTATTTAATTGTTGCTGAGGGACCAATTACTTGTGGAACTTTAAGTAAATATTAACATAACCAGCTTTAACATGTGTCATATTAAATTGATATAGGTGCAAATTAATTATGATATTTAAATGTCATTACATTGTGTCCGTCCTATTGGATATAAAGTGTCCCTAGCTACGTACCTAGCCCGCTAGCTTAAGAGTATTATTAGTAAATCATCGTCACTACGTACCATGTGCATGTGAACATTTCTCTAGCTCTGTGTGTATTAATCAGTAATGGATGGTGCACGTTCTTTAACCTGTTTCTTCATGTATACTAAGCCTTTATTTGAAGCTTAGCTTATTCCGTTTTAATCTTTAACCAAGAATTAAACAATTAATTTTCCCTTTGGTTCAATGAGGTAATACTGCAATGTGCATCCATCATATTGTATCGATCGGCCTACTAAACTTTTTAATCACATCCACATACATACATAGTCTGCTAAGAATTAATAATGCTTTTGATTGTTGTTGAAGTTTCTTGATTAATAAAATATGTCCTTTTATCAACCCAAAAAAAAATTAAAAATTAATTGACCCCTGAACCCCTTGAATATACAAAATGTACATATACACATGCAAATATACAATAGCAAAATTTAGCAATAAAAGGTGAATTAAGGGTTTTCTTATTTATAAACTTATTACAAATTATTCAAAACAAACATTTTGTAGGAGGAAGATACAATTTGGATAGATCGATGCCCTCCATATATATAGAAACTAGAATTGTCATTCTTATGCGAATGAACACAAATTAAATTAAACACATGCATTAATGAAAGTTGAATTAAAAGACTTGAATAATAAAACAATTAAGTAGCCAGACAGACGAAATTAATTATATATATTTCTGGGCCAGGTGGCCGCTAGAATATTAGTAATCAGTAGTGCTTGTGTTAAGAAGTTCTTCAATCATTTGTTGCAGTTCAGCTGTCTCTTCATCTTCATCCAAGCTCGAGGAGGAGGAGGACCCCACCATTGTTCCACCAGAGGACTGATCAGGCAAGAGGACTTTTTGATTTTTGTTGTCAAGATCAACCCGCATGACCCAATTTGAGTCGGAGCAAGGTCCGGCCCCTTTTTGCCACACTCCGATATTAGAATTCTCGGTGTCTAGCCTTAAACAAGTGAGGGATGGAGACGATGTTTTACTACAATATTTTCGGAGCTTTGCACGTAGAATTTCCGAAATGGCCTTTGGCGAGGACTGATCACTGGAAGGAGTAGTACTAGGGTTGTGGTCCTGATGGGTGCTGACTGGGAAGTTGGTTTTAGCTCTCCTTCCGTTCAATAAAATGGCAGCTTCATCATATGCTTTAGCTGCTTCTTCAGCCGTATCAAAAGTGCCTAGCCACACCCTTCTCTTCCTATATATATATATATATATATATATATATATATATATATATATATATATATATATATATACAGAACTAATCGATCAATTCGATAATTAAACAAAAATTATGAGCTAGCTAGGTATATATATATATATATATATATATATATATATATAGTTTGATCGATATGTGTTACTTACAGTAATGGATGGCGAATTTCAGAAACCCAAGAACCCCAGTGACGTTGACGAACGCCTCTGAATTTCTTTGATCGAACCATATTATGTATCTATGTATGTATGTGTGTGTGTGTGTGTATATATATATATATATATATATATATATATATATATATGTATGTATGTATGTATGGATGTGTGTATGTTGTGTTAAATTAAAGTACGTACTCCAGACAAACAGAGAGAATAGAGTATATATGAATATGAAGATACTTTGCGCAGAGACAGACACAAGTACAAAAATGATCAGAGATTTGATTTATAGATGGATGACTGAGTGATCAGGGAAATGTATTGAAGAAGGGACTGGCTTGGGGAAGTGATATATGACAAAAAATATATATATATAAATATATATGAATGTACAATTATTAATATTAATTTAAACTAACTACTTGGATGACTAAGAGTAGGAGGAGTAACTTATTATCGTTAAGGTTTTTACCAAAATGTCGGTCAACAAAAGTTTAGTTTAGTTTTTTTTTGGTACTCATCCTAATTATCAAACGCCTGTTTGCTAGAACATAAACCTTGTAGCTAGTGAGAATTAACATTCATTATCACTACTAAAGTTATATGACACAATTAATGGTTTCATATATATACACATAAGAAATTAATGTTTGGTAAATAATTTCCTAATATATATATATATATATATATATATATATATATATATATATTGTGAACTTTCCTATATATACTTTTGTTATACACAATACAAACCAACCACTCTTAAAATTAATCTTATTTTTCTTTTAATTCCAAATATATACTTATAATTCATGAGCCAAATTGCTACAGTTTTAGGCTCTCCTCCACTTATAAGCTCCATTAAATATATTCCAAATTAAAACATGTGCTATATATAGTATATATCTACTTTAGCTTATATATTTGTAGTTGTAACTTAATTCCTATATAAATTTAAGTAACATATTTTGATCACTAATAACATGGTAAGTTACCAATTCATCAAAAGCTTGAACAATTACTACAGATAAATCTTAACAATTTATACCATGGAAAAGGATAAACAGATTTTGCAACGACGGTTTAAACTAAAATTATAAGTACTTTGTTTTGAAAATGAAAGCCTAAGCAGATAATAAGTTTTAACAGTAATAAGCTAACTATATAATTAAATTTAACAGTTGATGAAATTATGACAGGATATATAAAACGTACGTACATATATTTATATTATTAAGTACGTAGTTAGTTATCGTAACTAACAAGTGTGCTTCATCCTCTATCAAATGGATCCTCGCTAGCTAGCTAAGGTACTACTACTACTTACCCAAGGTCTCACTCAAGTCTTTAATTAAGCCTACAAATTTAATGATCCATTATACTCTAAAACATAATTATCTCCATATTTTAATTACAATCTCGCCCAACTGGTGATGGTGTATATATGCAAGAGATTAAGAGTCTATCTTGATCAGCTAATTACTTAATTAATTAAAATTTTAACTATTTATAAGAACATGAATAGTATTTCGTGTGTCCCAAAATTAAATACATTTATAGAAAAATGATATTTTAAAAAAATTGACCTCTTTTCAGTTTACTCATAATTTTAGCTAAAAATTAGCGTAATATTAATTTTGAAACAGAGGGAGTATAATTTATTAATCAGCATCTTTGTTATCAGGTTTACATGGAGGGGGCATAGAAAAGTGTTAAATGAGCTTCCAAAGAAGAGGGAGTAAGAGCAACTCCAGCAAGCCATAGTTGTCAAAATTGTAGACTATATTTAGTCTAGGAAGCCAATTTTGTTCTAGTAGATGGACTATATTTAGTCGACCTACTTTTTCGGCAGCTCAAAAAGACTAAATCTGCGAACGAAAATCAAGCAGACTATAAATTTAATATAATTAAATGGGAGAGAGGATGAAGAAAAAAAAGGAGAAACTCTCTGTCGAAGAAGAAGAATGAGAAGCTCAGATCTGTCGGAGAAGAATGAAATGAAGTCTCAGAAGTGAAAGTGAAGAAGAAGACGAACGGATAGATTACCAAGTACCAAGTCCCAACAGATAGAAAAAAAAAACCAGAACGATAATAAAAAGTACCAACGGATAGAAATTGAAAGCATAATTGGAAAATCTATAAATATCTACAATAATTCAATTCATTTTATATTTTTCAATCAACTATTCCAATATTTAGCAATTGTAAGTATTTTGTTAATAATAGTTTGTATTTTTATTATATTTGATTTTTATTTTTTATTGATAATATCTCTTTAATTTATTTTTTAGATAGAAAATCATGGTCCTCCGATGTATTATTCTTCATTATTATCTGAAGGTTTCTCACTTGATGATCCAAATTTGTTGGATAAATTTTCAATTCAAACTGATGTACCAATTCAGACTCCCGAAAATGAGTCCAATAAAAGAACAGGGTGAGAGGGAAATTACACAATTGAAGAATATGCTCTTCTTGTTTACGGATGTCTTAATGTAAGTATGGATCCAATTCAAGGAAACAATCAGAAACATGGAAGATATTGGGAAAGAGTTCACGAATACTTTCACGAATAAAATTTTTTTGAGTCTGAACGTAATTTTACTGCTTTGGCAAAACGTTGGTCAACAATTCAACTCGCGGTGAACAAATTTTGTGGATATTATGCTTCAATTGAAAGAATGCAACAAAGCAGTGTAGGCAAACAAGATAAGGTATTTCAGTTTTTTCATGTAAAATTTTATTAAGTTTTATTCTTATATTTTATATTTAATACTTTGTAAATAATTTTCCAATAGATATGTCAAGCATTAGAGATGTTCAAAAGTATGCAAAACCAACCATTTGGATTTATGCATTATTGGAAAATATTAAAGGATGCACCGAAATGGATAACAGATAATAGTGGAAAAAAACAGATAAGTAATAGAAAGTCAAGTTCAGCAGCATCTTTTCCATCAACCGCAGAAGAAGTCAATTTGGGTGAAAATGATGGTATTGAAGATACAATCTCTGCAGGATTAGAGAGGTCAATGGGAAGAAAGGCTTCGAAAGCATTATTTATAAAGGACAAAGGAACCGGTGGTACTAGTACACCTATGGAGTTGAGGTTTGAGAAGTTCGAGCATCAGATGAAATTGAACCAACAAAAGAGACAAGAGAACATGTACAGGATATATTTTCAAGAGCAAGAGAAGTTGAATATAATGAAAGCACAAGAAGATGAAAGGATCGTGATGATTGACACCGCTAACATGGAGTCTGAAGTAGCTGAATATTACAAACAACGCAAGAAAGAAATCATGAAAAGAGTTACATCTAGTAGTTGACTTGTTTATTATTAGAGAATCATAATTTGCTTATTATTGTAGTAGAATATAATGGACTAGGCTTCGCCATGTAGTGACCACAAGTGTTGAATAATATCTTCTTGCAGTTTAGAATGAACTTATTTATCCCTTATGCGATGATTTGCTTCAATGAATTCAAGTAATTGTAGGGTACGCTCATAAGACTTTTCTACAGTTGGAATCTCATCATGTGTATCGTAGGTTGTTGGTTCTTGATTTTCATCTCGTTCATCTTCAACGATCATATTATGTAATATTATGCATGTAGTCATAATTTCTTTTAGTATTATTTGATCCCAAAATCGTGCAAGACCACGAACTATCACAAAACGTGCTTGCAGTACCCCAAATGCTCACTCAACATCCTTTCTAAGCGCCTCTTGAGTCTTAGCAAATAGTTTTCTTTTATTTCCCCGAGGTGCCGAAATGGTTTTAACAAATGTTGCCCATGGGGGATATATACCATCAGCAAGGTAATATCCCATCGTGTACTCATTTCTATTAATTGAGTAGTTCACTGGTGGAGCACGACCTTCAGTAAGAGCAGAGAAGATAGATGATCTCTCCAAAACGTTAATATCATTATGAGAGCCTGGTAATCCAAAAAATGCATGCCATATCCAAAGATCGTATAAAGCCACCGCTTCTAAAATAATTGTTGGCTCATGCACATGTCCAGAATACATACCACGCCACGCAACCGGATAATTCTTCCATTTCTAATGCATGCAGTCGATGCTCCCCAACATCCCAGGAAAACCATGCTCTTCAGCTTTTGATAGTAATCTAAATATGTCAATGCTATTGGGGGATCTCAGATATTCATCACCAAAAATTAAAATGACTACTTTTATAAACATTTTAAGACTCAATATAACCGTGATTTCACCGATCTGCACATAATCATCAACGGAATCCACTGAAACACCATAGGCAAGCATCCGCATTGGGCAGTTATCTTTTGTAGAGAAGATAAACCGAGATGTCCTGCAGCATTCATTTTTTGGACAAAGTATGAATCATACGCTTCAACAGCTCTTTGACTCCGCATTCTAAACCTTCTCCGAAATAGATACGGGGGGTATGTAGGATGTTCAACAAAATAATCACGAAAAAGTCGATTATGACCTTCATGTCTACCACGATCAATGGTAATACGACCTTGCACAGAACCACGATGACGTGATGTATGCCTATTGACATTTTGTTGTTCTTCTTCAATAGCCGCCAAGCCTAACAATTGTCCATATGTTTCTTCATCTTCTTCTTCATCCATGTGCAACATAGCTAATTCGAATTGACGAGACATATTTAAAATAACTTATTTGACTGGAAGAATGAAGTTAAGATGAGTGAATATGAGAGACTGGATGTGACTTATATTTATATATGCTATTTGTTTTTAAAAATTTAGCCGTTATAATATGGCCATTGGAATATGGTCGTTGGATTATGTCCGTTGGAGTTTTTTTGAATTCATTGATTATTTTAATCTTTTTATAATATAATCCACGGGATAGTCCATCTGCTGGAGAGAGTGAAGACTAAAGGACATTTGCTGATGTCAGATAGACTAAATATAGTCCAGCAGATAGTTCATCTGCTGGAGATGCTCTAAGGAAATGACTTGATTCAGCACTTAAACCAATCATATCCCATGCATGTGGTGTCTTAACTCTGATGCTAGTTAGCTAGCTACGTACATTTCAATTTTACTAGGGATTACACGGTATGGATCAACGGTTATAAACTTGGTTGCTGAACAGTGCCTATGTGAGACCCCAGATTTTATGAATAAATATTTAATTTTTTCTCGAAATAATTTTTTTTTATATTATGGTGTGGATTTGATATAATAGTTATAGGTAGTATTTATAAATTTTGCAAAGTATGCAAGTTGTCATATTATATTCGTTTGGTCGGGGAATATTCTTTTTGTCGGGGAATATTCGTACGACGGCACAATCATTGGTGGACCCCACAACAGAAGTATAGTCGTAGTTAGAAAACGACAAAATTATCTTTCTATAAAATAACGGCTGAGGTGTTACCGTTAAAACCGTTAAAACTGTTGAACTACTCAGTAGTAAAAGTACAGTAATACGCGTGGTTGCATAGTAGCACACGGTATTGATTATTGATGCTTAAGTGAGAAGTCACTCAGCTATACTCAATTATTGCTACAGTAATTGCTGCATCATATCTCTTAAATTATTGTCATAGTATCATCTGTATAATATGTTATATTATTAAATCAATAATTGAGACGTTGTGGTAAGTTTGGCTATTTTTATGGGGGGCCATATGTCATCATCTAAGAGTCTCTTCGTCAATAGTAATTACCGTCGTCAATAGTATTTACCTTGGTCAATAGGATTTACCTTGGTCAATAGTAATTACCTTCGTCAATAGTATTTACCTTGGTCAATAGTATTTACCTTGGTCAATAATAATTACCGTCGTCAATAGTATTTACCTTGGTCAATAGTATTTACCTTGGTCAATAGTAATTACCTTCGTCAATAGTATTTACCTTGGTCAATAGTATTTACCTTGGACAATAGTAATTACCTTGGTCAATAGTATTTACCTTGGTCAATAGTAATTACTTTCGTCAATAGTAGTTGTCCCTTCAATATTACCAAGAGTCATTTGACCCTTCGTTAAGACCAAGAGTCATTTGACCCTTCGTTAAGACCAAGAGCCACCCTCAATTTTTCTATAAATAGAGGCCTAGGGCTTCATTATTTTTCACGAATTCATTCAAGCTATAGAGAGAGAAAGTATAGAGAGAATAAGAGGGAGAGAATAAAAGTATTCTGCTACTTCACTTTTCCAATATCCAGTTCTTTTAAGGTAGGGAATATTATTTCTTTTATATTCATGAAGAGAACTTCTGTTATTCCATTCTTTATTATTCTGTTGGAATAACCAGTATACGCGGTCTACCCTATACTTGGTGATATTCTTCTATTATTCTGTTGGAATATCCTGTCTGTGTGTTTTACACCGGACCTGGTTCCGTCTTTATTATTATTCTGTCGGAATATCCTGTCTGTGTGTTTTACACCGGACCTGGTTCTATTATTTATTATACTATTCTTTATTATTATGTCGGAATATCTTGTCTGTGCGTTTACGCCGAACCTGGTTTCATTATTTATTATTCTGTCGGAATATCATGTCTGTGCGTTTACGCCGGACCTGGTTCCATTATTATTATTCTGTTAAGAATAACCTGTTTGTGCGGTCTTTCGCATGCATGGTGATTTCTTTTGTTATTCCATTCTTTATTATACTCAGTTGATTAAAACTTTGACTTCTATACTCCATGAAATTAGTGGAATATCCTTGACATTTGCGCTTCATCTAGTATCTATTCATGAAAATATTCTCCTGATCAGTCTTGAAGTTTACTCCATAAAGCAGTATCATGTTGACAATTTGGACGTTATTAATTCCTGGATAAATTAATTCTTGAACTTGTTTTATTGAATTCTTATATCATTGTCATCATCCTCATGTTTATATTTTGTTGAAAGTCATCTGTGGCCTGTAGTGCATAGATGGACTTGGTATGATTATGACCAGGGATTATTCGGTGTAATCATGACCGTAATGTTACAAATGATGTGGTAAAAGTCATCATTGGCCCGTAGTGCATTGATGGACAGTTGTTGGCATGATCATGACCATTAATGAATACACGAATATCCTTGGTCGTAGTGCAGGGGTGATTCGATGATGTGGATTATTTTATTAAGCTGAGTCCCAGCGATCACAGTGTTGAAAAACCTTTTAAATCATAAAAGATAGTAGAGTTTATTTTCTACTTGACTCTTTTAATGGATTGCTTGTTCCGCTGCAGTTAAACTTGATGTCTATTATATTTTATCAGTTTAACATTGTTGAAGGCTAATGATAATTTATTCTGTATTATCTTAGTCATAATATTTCTTACTGGGCTAGTTGAGCTCACCCTTTCTTTCACTGTTCTCTTCAGGAAATGAGAACGTAGCTGGGGCAAGTCAGGGAACGGAGTGATGGTCCGAATGATAGTATTAATTAGTAGTCCTCACTATTCTATGTAATAGTGTGTTAATAAATGTAATGAGGACTCCTTTTGAGTATGAATACTCTCTAAAAGATAATATTTGTATTCAAACTCACAGTTTATGTTTTGTCGTATTGTACACGACAGTTGTATTAGTAAGTTGTATTTGTATTCTGTACTATGTATCTGACGACTCAAGATGGGTGATGTATACCTAATTTTGGGGGCGTCACAGTTGGTATCAGAGCTTAGGGATATGATCCCTGGCTAGGATGTGAGAATAGAACTAGGAGGGGAGAGACGGGGAATTCCTTCGCTAGTATGACCTACCTAAGTTTATTTGGTATTTAATTAGTCGGTCAAAGTATATGGATAATATGTTATATGTTAATTAACCCTTGTTTTGTTGCAGTATTTGCAAATGGCGTCCGAAAATGTTGAGATAAGCAATGGAGCACAGGAGACCGTTGAGTCTCCACAGATCAATAATCAGGACAATGTGCAACAGGATGACGATAATCCTCCTGTAAACAACAACACTGATCAATTGACGAACGACGGTACATTTAAGAGTTTTTTTGAATTTATGCAACATCAGGCGAAGGCGACTCCTGTTCATAATGTAGGAGGAAACAATGGTAACCCACGGTTGGTCACCGCTAAGCAATTCAAGGAGCTAGGACCACCGAAGTTTTTGGGAAAGCCAGAACCACTTAAGGCAGAGACGTGGTTAAAGCAGATCACCAAGATATTTGATGTATTGGGATGCTCCGAGGAGCAAAAGGTTCCCTTTGCCACTTTTATGTTGCGTGAAGAGGCAGATTACTGGTGGAAATCTGTAAAATGTACCCAGCCTGACGCACTCAAGATGTCTTGGGAGAAGTTCCAAGAACTGTTCAATGACAAGTACTTTCCCGAAAGTATTCGTCACATGAAGGAGGTGAAATTTATTAAGTTGGAGCAAAACAACATGACCGTGTCGCAGTACGAAGCCAAGTTTGCCGAGTTGTCCCGATTTGCATCCCACTTTGTGGATAATGAAGAGAGAATAACGCGGATGTTTTTAAGAGGTTTGAAACCGGAGATACGTCAATATCTTATTTCTCATAAACTGTGTTTATATTCAGATGTTGTGAATAGGGCTCAGTTAGTGGAACACGATAACGAGTCAACGCAACCAAAAGAGAGCAGCCGGAAAAATGATAATACTGGTGATAACAGTCATCAAAGCGGTGACAATAAGCATGGAGGGAATCAACATACCAGAAATGGTAACCACTTCGGTGGTAATCATGACCAAAACAATAAGAATGGACACTTCAAGAAGAGAAGGTTCAACAATGATGGAAAGACGTCAGCACCAGCACCCGTTGTTAAGGAAGGAGAACGACCACCTATCATATGCTTCAAATGCGGAGGGGAGGGACACATCAGTCCAAACTGCACGATGCCATCCAAAGCATGCTATAATTGTGGAATAGAAGGTCACTTAGCCCGATTTTATCGTTCACCGAAGACAAGTTCAGATAGGATGGAGGCACCAAAGACCGTCCCAGAAAAGCCAAAGCCAGTAGTTTAAGAGAGAGCGTTTTTTCGTGACGAGGAACCTGAATAAAATTATCACGGGTATGTTAGTCATAAACTCTTGCGAAGTCTATACCGTGTTAGATACCGGTTCTACTCACTCTTTTATTTCACCTAGTTGTGTTCAATATTTGAACTTAACTCCGGAGAAGTTAGACTTTGATTTATCTGTTGAAATTCCGTTGGGAGAAACCTTTGTTACCTCCACTATTTATAAATCTTGTTCAAATCAACACTTTCACATTACCTGTTGATCTTATCTCTTTGAAAATACTTGCATTGATGTGATTTTTGGAAACGATTGGTTAACTGCTCATCATGCTTTTCGTAAGGTTGTTAGCTTTCATATTCCTAACCAATCTGTTATGCAAATTCAAAGTAATCAAACCACTAAAGTCAATCATTGTCATATCAAGCCATAAGTAAGAATCCCAGTTCCTTTCGTTGTTGACTTCCTGGTGTGGAATGCACCGAAGCTAGACTTTCCGTAGGAGACGTTGTAAATGACGATGGCAAGTTGATAGGTATCAATGTGACGTGTTATCCAAGTCTTGGATGAGGGTCGCAGTTTTGAACGATATTTCTATTGTTAATAAATTTCTTGACGTATTCTTGAAGACTTCTTAGCCTACCCCAGAGCGTAAAATTGAATTTTGTATTGACCTCAGTACAAAACTCATTTCTTAAACCCTCAAATATTTCTTCAACTAAAACGAACGTATTATGCGCCAAAGACGTTGGCTCGAGCTGTTGAAGATTACGATCGTACCATTCAATAACATCGTGGAAAAGCGAACGTGGTAGCTGACGCGTTGTGTAGAAGATCGTATACGGTTACAAGTGCGAATATACGAACCAACGTGAAGATAACGAATATACGATTAAAATCGACTTTAATCGATAAAGTTAAAGCTGCTCAAGCTACATACTCAGAGCTGATAAATGTGAAGAAGAAGGTTCAAGAGGGCGTTATTCTAGAAGCAAGAATCGACGAAGAGAGGAAATCTCAACTCTCGATTTAATTGGCCCATTTGAAATCCTCGATGAAGTAGGAACTGTGGCCTATAGACTCATTTTACCGCCAAGTATGTTGCGTGTTCAGAACATTTTTACGTATCGATGTTACGTAAATATGTGGACGACCCGAACCACATTATTAATTTAGAACCGGACGAGATAGCGAAAGATTTAACGTATGAGGAGATACGTGTTAACATCTTGGATAAGAAGGATCATATTCGATGCTTAAAGGTTATACCTCAAGAGTTAGAATTTGAAGTGAAGTCAATGTATCCTCACATGTTCGGCATACCAAGTACGTACGTAAATTTCGAGGGCGAAATTCCATAAGAAGAGGAGATTGTGAGACCCCAGATTTTATGAATAAATATTTAATTTTTTCTCGAAATAATTTTTTTTATATTATGGTGTGGATTTGATATAATAGTTATGGGTAGTATTTATAAATTTTGCAAAGTATGCAAGTTGTCATATTATATTCGTTTGGTCGGGGAATATTCTTTTTGTCGAGGAATATTCGTACGACGGCACAATCATTGGTGGACCCCACAACAAAAGTATAGTCGTAGTTAGAAAACGATAAAATTATCTTTCTATAAAATAACGGCTGAGGTGTTACCGTTAAAACCGTTAAAACTGTTGAACTACTCGGTAGTAAAAGTACAGTAATACGCGTGGTTGCGTAGTAGCACACGGTATTGATTATTGATGCTTACGTGAGAAGTCACTCAGCTATACTCAATTATTGCTACAGTAATTGCTGCATCATATCTCTTAAATTATTGTCATAGTATCATCTGTATAATATGTTATATTATTAAATCAATAATTGAGACGTTGTGGTAAGTTTGACTATTTTTATGGGGGGCCATATGTCATCATCTAAGAGTCTCTTCGTCAATAGTAATTACCGTCGTCAATAGTATTTACCTTGGTCAATAGTAATTACCTTCGTCAATAGTATTTACCTTGGTCAATAGTATTTACCTTGGTCAATAGTAATTACCTTCGTCAATAGTATTTACCTTGGTCAATAGTATTTACCTTGGACAATAGTAATTACCTTGGTCAATAGTATTTACCTTGGTCAATAGTAATTACTTTCGTCAATAGTAGTTGTCCCTTCAATATTACCAAGAGTCATTTGACCCTTCGTTAAGACCAAGAGTCATTTGACCCTTCGTTAAGACCAAGAGCCACCCTCAATTTTTCTATAAATAGAGGCCTAGGGCTTCATTATTTTTCACGAATTCATTCAAGCTATAGAGAGAGAAAGTATAGAGAGAATAAGAGGGAGAGAATAAAAGTATTCTGCTACTTCACTTTTCCAATATCCAGTTCTTTTAAGGTAGGGAATATTATTTCTTTTATATTCATGAAGAGAACTTCTGTTATTCCATTCTTTATTATTCTGTTGGAATAACCATTATACGCGGTCTACCCTATACTTGGTGATATTCTTCTATTATTCTGTTGGAATATCCTGTCTGTGTGTTTTACACCGGACCTGGTTCCGTCTTTATTATTATTCTGTCGGAATATCCTGTCTGTGTGTTTTACACCGGACCTGGTTCTATTATTTATTATACTATTCTTTATTATTATGTCGGAATATCTTGTCTGTGCGTTTACGCCGAACCTGGTTTCATTATTTATTATTCTGTCGGAATATCCTGTCTGTGCGTTTACGCCGGACCTGGTTCCATTATTATTATTCTGTTAAGAATAACCTGTCTGTGCGGTCTTTCGCATGCATGGTGATTTCTTTTGTTATTCCATTCTTTATTATACTCAGTTGATTAAAACTTTGACTTCTATACTCCATAAAATTAGTGGAATATCCTTGACATTTGCGCTTCATCTAGTATCTATTCATGAAAATATTCTCCTGATCAGTCTTGAAGTTTACTCCACAAAGCAGTATCATGTTGACAATTTGGACGTTATTAATTCCTGGATAAATTAATTCTTGAACTTGTTTTATTGAATTCTTATATCATTGTCATCATCCTCATGTTTATATTTTGTTGAAAGTCATCTGTGGCCTGTAGTGCATAGATGGACTTGGTATGATTATGACCAGGGATTATTCGGTGTAATCATGACCGTAATGTTACAAATGATGTGGTAAAAGTCATCATTGGCCCGTATTGCATTGATGGACAGTTGTTGGCATGATCATGACCATTAATGAATACACGAATATCATTGGCCGTAGTGCAGGGGTGATTCGATGATGTGGATTATTTTATTAAGCTGAGTCCCAGCGATCACAGTGTTGAAAAACCTTTTAAATCATAAAAGATAGTAGAGTTTATTTTCTACTTGACTCTTTTAATGGATTGCTTGTTCCGCTGCAGTTAAACTTGATGTCTATTATATTTTATCAGTTTAACATTGTTGAAGGCTAATGATAATTTATTCTGTATTATCTTAGTCATAATATTTCTTACTGGGCTAGTTGAGCTCACCCTTTCTTTCACTGTTCTCTTCAGGAAATGAGAACGTAGCTGGGACAAGTCAGGGAACGGAGTGATGGTCCGAATGATAGTATTAGTTAGTAGTCCTCACTATTCTATGTAATAGTGTGTTAATAAATGTAATGAGGACTCCTTTTGAGTATGAATACTCTCTAAAAGATAATATTTGTATTCAAACTCACAGTTTATATTTTGTCGTATTGTACACGACAGTTGTATTAGTAAGTTGTATTTGTATTCTGTACTATGTATCTGACGACCCAAGATGGGTGATGTATACCTAATTTTGGGGGCGTCACAGCCTAAGGTAATCGGTTGTCACAGATTAATTCTTTATATATATATATATATATATATATATATATATATATATATATATATATATATGGCTATATGTATATACACATGTGTGTAGTACACATTCGCCTATGACGACGATTTTTTTAGATTAAAGCGATGGGCACCCGTTGTTGTAGACCAGAATAACTATAGCGACGGGTTAATAATCGTTATAGTCTAAAATAACTATCGCCTATACAGCTGTATATATATATATTTTTTTCCCATGACATTTGATCATGACAATGAACCAGCCCGGCTTTAAGCTTTTGGTTAATTTCTTGAACCAATAAATTAATTAGGGTACGTCCGACTAATTAATTAATGGATTAGTTTATATAGATCGATCGTGGAGCTGGAATTGCCATGGCCTCTAGCTAGCTCTCATTTTTTGGGGATTTTAATTGAAATTAATATATATATATATATATATATATATATATATATATATATATTTTGTCTTAAATTTTCCCACGTTAACTTGGTAACTTGGAATTAATGGGTAGTGTTAATAATCATAAGATGGAGTACATATAATATACATGTCACAATTTTTATTGGCTCCCTTCTCTCAGACGACAAATATCTGAGCTCCGTACATGCTTGATGATGTTACTTATTAAGTTAATACACCATGCAAGCACGCCAAGCCAATTTTGCTACGATGTTGTGACCATATAGCAAAATGAACAAACAAACTATATACAGTAAAATCTCTATTTAAGAATAGTTTTGAGATTAGATTATTTATATTTTAATTGAGAAGTTATTACTAAATAGAGGTATTAGTATAAAATATTTTTCGAACACCCAAAAATATTCACTTTAACAAAAATATCAATAATAACTCCCTAATAATTATTATTCAAAAAATATTTATGCAAAGTAGTATTTTATAGGAAAATATGGTCTTTTTATAAGAAATATAGTCTTTTATAGGAAAATATAGTCTTTTATAAAAAAATGTAGTCATTTATAGGAAAATATAGTTCTTTATATGAAATATAATCTTTTATAGAAAATATAATATTTTAAAATTAATATTGTCTATCTCTCTCTCATATATATATATATATATATATATATATATTTATATATATATATAGAGGATCAAGAGTAGAACTCTTAAGTAATAGAACTCCCTTAAATAATAGAATTGTATCAAAACGACGTAGTTTTGATAAGACGCGGTGGCATTTTTGTAAATACGCGGTGGCATGGTATTTACAAAAATGCCACCGCGTCTTATCAAAACTACGTCGTTTTGATACAATTCTATTATTTAAGGGAGTTCTACTACTTAAGAGTTCTACTCTTGATCCTTTCTGTATATATATATATATATATATATATATATATATATATATATATATATATATATATATAGTAAGGATCAAGAGTAGAACTCTTAAGTAGTAGAACTCCCTTAAATAATAGAACTTTATCAAAACGACGTCGTTTTGTAATCACCACTATATATATGTGTGTGTGTGTGTGTGTGTGTGAAATTATTATTATATAGAGGTATAGTTTCTTAATACGGGACTTAAAAAATATATAACATATTACAATTTAGAGGTTATTCTTATTTATAACTGGTCCAAATTGAGACTAAATTTTTTTATAATATTGTAGAAATTATTCTTCTATAAAATATTTCTAAATAGGAGTTTTAGTGTATCATGCACCTCCCCCTCATTGTGAAAATATAATTACTAAAGACTCGTCATATGTACGTATTACCAAAGTCGTTTACTCGAATTTTTATATATATAATATAATTTGACTTTATTAAATAATACTCATTTTTTAGTCTCATCTAAAAGTTTCATGCATTTAACAGAAAATTGTCATTTTTTATACTATTCCCGATCTCTATGCAAAGGAGTTCGTTCTACTTGCAAATTTTATAATTAAGAATGTTTTTGTTTCCTGTCTACTCTAATAATAATTATTATTTGTTAATTAATAATAAATAATAATATTATTATTTGTTAATTATTATTTGTTATTTATATATATATATATATATATATATATATATATATATATATATATATGACGCCTTTGGGTGGAACAATTTTTATTGAAAAATGGTATTTTTGTGGAACACAAAGTATATATTTCTAATTTAATTTATACACTAACGTAATAAAATTATTAAATAAAAGTTAAATGTATAAATCGCTTTTTATTTAAACAAATTTAGAATATCCCATTACTTTATTTAAATTAGAATGGTGGCTCTAATTCTGAAGCATTAATTATGTTGTTTTTTATTTAAACACTTTTCTTAAATATACTCTCATACTCGATCCCTAATTATCATACTAGACTATTAAAAGGGCAAAAGAAAAATTTAAGGGTGAGTCGGTATATATGTGAAGTGAGAATAATAAGTGGATGAAAATTAACAATAGTACTTTGGTGACAGAAATGGTTATAAAATGATGCATGTGATTGCTTATTATCATTAGCTTCATTCATTCATATACGATGAATCATAAACGAATTATATTTTTTTATATTATTTTATAAATTAAATCTTATAAAAAAAATTATCACCGTAAAAATACTCGAAAATTAAAGGTGGATGATGAATAACTATCGTGCAAGATAAACTTAAGACTATATTTGTTTGCAAGGATTACACTTGAGATAAAGACTATTAATGTCAAGTGTCTTATTTGTTTTTAAATTTAGATTTGGGACAATTAGTCCAAGGATTATAAAATGACTTAAGATGGAGGACTATTTAATATCATGTCTAGTTAGGTATTATAATCTCATCATGTGGGATTAAAAATTTATTGACAAAACTAAACTTTATTTCTTTTAATATGACTAGCGTATGCTACAAATTATAATTTAAAATATAATTTGACTATAATATTTTTATTATAATTTAGGTATTATAAGACCTCCACGTGTCTTAGATTCGGAGGCCAACCCCTTTCCTTTTTTTATTACTATTTTTCTAAAGAAAAAATGATATTCTAGAAGGTAAAATTTCAAATTGGGTAGGGGAGGTTGGTTTGTTATAACTTATAGCTTATTTACTGACTTGTATTTTAAGTCCCTTACTTAATAAGTTAATGTCTCCTGTTTGGAACAACTTGTTAGAATAATAAATTATTATGTTTGATAAATAAATAGAACATGTATATTTAAAAAAAATGCTTAATAAGCTATAAACTGATAAATAAGTACTTAAACTATGTTTCTCAATTTTCAGATCCAAAAAAATAGAAAACTTAATTTATAATAGAAAAAAAAATAAAAACTTGTATGTTTTTTATGTAGTTATTGTGTTTATAAAGGAAAATTAAAAAAACCTATATTTTACTTTTATTCAAATATAATAAATAAATACTGTTTTTTATTCATAGTGAATTTTATGTAGTTACTGTTATTTGAGTAAAAAAGTTTTTTTTATGAGAATAAAATTTTATTTTGAAAATACATCTATATTTTTTATTAAAAAGTTTACCATTTATTTTTCTTAAAATAATTTTTTCATGACGAGCTTCATCATAACTGTCTCTAGTACGTATAAGTGATATGTTTAAATAATTTTTTATTTATTTATAGACGTCTTTTTGATGTATAAACAAGTTTAGATTATAGTTTAAAATATGTTATTATTGACAAGGGTATAATATATAGTCCAAATGATATTTTTTTATCCAATCCTTTAAATCTTGTAAAAAACAAACATAGCATGTGATTAATTTAAGTTATCCCATAAATAATCCGATCAAAAATAAACATGTAACTAAAATTATTTAATCATAAAATTAATAATTTTGGAATTATAATCCACCTTAGTCCCTTATAACTTATAAGAAGAGGCCCATAGTTTTAATTAATCCTTATTTAAATGGTGGTCCACTAATTTACTGGCACCCACTTTCCTAAATGGTCCAATTTCACATTTAAGAACAAAAAGTAACTAGGTTACTAGGTTATTTATAAATACTTCCACAACTGGCTAATTCTTTTCTATAAAGGAGTAATTCTTATAGAATATAAAGGAGTCAAATTTTTATCTATATGGGTAAAAAATGACACCAATGTATGTACTAAAGTGAATTTGTCATAAAAATTTCATTAGCATACCACTATTTATAACTATTAAAGTACGTAACAACTTATCTTCATGCTTAAATAGCCAAGCAAATGAACTACCAACATTTTATTTTATAAAAAAAATATGACAAAAAGAAAAATATAATATTTATAAATTTGACAAATGAGTCTATTTTTGTGACATAGATGAAATACATATTAACACGTATATTTGTATTTGTGGAGCTTTTTATATATTACTCCCTCCGTCCCTTAATATAATACTTTTTAGAGTTTTGCACAATTATTAAAAGAAATGATTGTATAACATTAAATATAATATCAAATGTCTATGTTGTCCTTATATTGAAAAAGGATATTGTTATTTATTGGACAAAAAATAATGAGGGACCCAAAGTTATATTTAATACTTGGGGTGATATTGGAAAGTAAACAATTAATGTTTACTTGAAATTCTAAAACGTCATATATTAAGGGACAATAAAAAATTACTCTAAAACGTCTTATATTAAGAGACGGATGGGGTAGTTCTTATCCACGTGTGCTAACCAATCAAATTGTTGTAACTGATATAAATTTTAATAAAACTCGAACAATGATAGGGATCTCAAATTATTATGTATTTAAAACTAAAAAATTATAGAAATAATATGTGTTTACACAAGCTAAGCTAGAAAGATCAAATTAATTATTCCAGCAAAATCAATATTCTGTTTAGCTTAAAATAAATTCCAATATTAAAGATATTAAGAATTCTAAAAGAAGTCGTCAAACTTTCAATTAGCCTCCTCATTCAATTAAAAATTAATAATATTAAATAAAAATTAAACAATTCTCATTAAGCTTAAACTTGCAGCATCATGTTATTTTGTACTGTAATTTTTATGATTTAGACTCACATTTTGTTGTAATATATTCCTTCGTCTCAAAACTAGAGATACGTTTTGACATTTTAAATTAATTTACAAAATCCTAAAAGATACTATTATTTTCGTTCTAAAATTAGAGATACATTTTGACTTTTTAAAATCAATTTGTGAAATAGTAAAACTCAAAATTGATATAATTTTGTTCAAATTTTGAAAACCACTAAAATGATAATTACTAGTATTATATAGTTAGTTTACAAATTTTATATTTATTTGTATTAAAACTAAATAACTTCATATCAATTTTAAAATTTTTTAAATTAACTCAAAAAAATCAAAATATATCTCAACTCCCACAAACAGTCTTCCTCCAGTTGTAGCCAAAGAATATTTCTAATCTTTCTTGCTAGAATCAAAGTAGTGTTAAAAGTCAAAATATATCTATAGTGAGAGGGAGTGTGTTTTTATGATTGAGACAATGAGACATCCAACTTTTAACTGAAAAATATATTTAATTTTCAAATTAAACCAATCACAGTCATTGTTTATCATCAAAAAATAAAATAAATTTCATTATAAAAAAAATAAATATCACATTTGTCCCAAGAACCAAAATGAATACTAACAAGTCATGATATCTGTAAATCCATAAGTAGGAAATTTGGGCCCCAACCTTTGATTGATTAAATGAGCTAAAACACTGATGGTACCATTACTTCCACGTTATTCACTCTTGAGCCGGCCCACTGTTGTTTTCAGGCCCTTAAGCTCATTCTTTACTTAATTCACGAATAAAGATGTAACTGCTCCTGGATTATACTTATAACTTTGGGCCGGGTTTTTCCCTCCCTTGAACAAAAATAATAATAATTTAAATAATAATAAAAAACTAACAAATCAAATGCATGTTCACACAAAATTTTAAGTATAATTGATATAAATAAGGTTGACACAATAGTCATTTGTTAAATGTCTGATAATTAATCGGATTCAAATATTTAAAAATACAATTTCTCCTTTGTAACGGGCTAAAAGAGAGAAAATACTAGGGCTTGTAGTTTTAATAATATTAAAAGTTTAATAAATTAGACAAGGAATAACTTTAAGGGGCGAGTGGCAAGCGGCAGAGACTACAATAGAATGAGCAGAGGATACGAGGTTTCGACTGAGAAGAGGAGAAATTGTTGACTCGCGGACCGGTGTTTTGTTTGGCCAAGCAATGAAGCAGTGAACGAGAAGAGGAGTTTTTTTTTTAATTAGAAGTTGAACTCTAGCCCCTCTCTTATCTAACTATCTGTACATATTTTGAACAATTAGATTATAATTGATATTTTTTTTGTTCCACCAAATTTAACTTTTTTATTAATATGCCCGTTTGAATTTATTAACTTATAAATTCTACCCTTGCTGTGACCTCAAGAGAATAGGTATTTTCTTTCTTCTCCCTTTATAAAATAGATGGATAAGTTGTGGATATATCAGCTTCAACCATAAAAATGAATCAAAGTTGGTCAAAATTAACTAACATGGCCCTGTACATAATTAATTAACTATAACTCATGTCATTCGGCTTGTTCTAAGTAAATTGTAGCTGATTTTCCCGCCACCAGTCCGGCAGGCCTTGCTCTTCCCTTGTATGCTTGTTCATTTCATACTCCTGCATTTCGATCAACTAGAATTCTTACTGGTATTTTTTTATTAGTTTTTGTGTCATGTATTTTTCAATGTATGGAAAATTAATTTATTTAAAATAATTTTTAATGTCATCTTTTGTGGTAATATTTAATAAATAAAAGTTATAAAGGAGTTTAAGATACTAGTTCCTTAAAAAGAATGGTCGAAATAAACAAATAATTGTACTCACATCACATGCAAGAATGGTTGAAAGACATAAATAAAAGTTGTGCACCCTATATAAAAGTTTTTAATTTTGTCAAATGAGTCATATATTTGTTATTATTTTTATGTTAAAATGGTATTTAATTTTTCTTTGTTTTGGACCTTTAAAAAGAATTGCACATGTATATTAACAATTGAATTTGTTGTAATAAGTTACTAGTACTTTAGTTAAGCTACATGCATGCACGCCCCATATATATGTTTAATTAGTTTTTCGTAAATTGTATATAAATAAACTTTTATCATTATTTTAACAAAGAATTGATGAATGACTTGTAACTAGTTTTCAAAAAATTAAGTAAATATTAAATTAAAAGAACTCATCATCTGACCCAAACAAAACAATCAATAGTAGATTTTTAATTAGATTTCACCCTTAGAGAGTCCATGTTTCAAGGGCTCCGTTGGATATTTCACATCAGATAAGTTTAAGAGTTTAGATAAATTAATAAGTATGATACAAGTTAAAAAGTATGATAGAGTCTCAAGTTAA
Organism: Panax notoginseng; assembly: GCA_016801055.1. NCBI lineage: Eukaryota > Viridiplantae > Streptophyta > Magnoliopsida > Apiales > Araliaceae > Panax > Panax notoginseng. The sequence goes on from CM029012.1 coordinate 172,439,994, forward strand.
CCTTTTAAGTAACTTATCCAACACAATCACAGTATGCAACACAGTATTTGCAGTTGTAAATTTGGCCATCTATGTTAAGGGTACTATATTTTTTAAAACTACCTAACTATTTTTCAATCGCATACCCTCTGTCTTTTGAGTTTTAATTTGGAAAGAAAACAAAAGAAAAGAAATGGCGTCTTTGAGTTTTTTAATAAAAGAAAAAAAAACTTAAAAAAGTGGTGTTTTTGAGTTTTAGTTGAAGAAGAAAAGGAAAGTGAGTGCATTTTAAGTCAAAAATTTTCTTCTCACTTTTGAGAAGATAAATACTAGAGAAAAGAAAGTAAAACTTTCTCTTTCTCTTCTCTTTCACATAAGAGTGTTGTTGTGATAGATGATTGATCTACTTAAAAACATTTTTTTTATAGCAATTATTTCCTCCGTCTCAGGATAAAAATTCTGGTAGATTTTTTACGCATATTAAGGAGAGGAATAAAATTACAAAATTGTCCATAATAATATGTCATTAATTATTTTCAATGTAGGTGAGAGAGTGACTTTCTAGCTATTCAATTCAAAATATTCTCTCTCCATACTTATTAAAATATGGAGAGATAATTAGAATAAGAAAAATATGAAATATTTAATGTTACGGGCATAATAAGAAAAAATGTGTAAAAATTTGGTTATTAAAAGAAAGTGGACATTTAACATGGGAATACTTAAAATTGTAATAAAGACTTTTATCATGAGACGGATGAAGTATAAAATTACTTTTGACCAAGTTGTGTCACAAAATTATTACATAAGATAGTTATTTGGTAAGATAACTTAAAATTTTTTCTTGTATATATATTTTTTATCCACGTTTGAAAACTCTTAATTACACAAATATAGTTTGTTCCATAAATACTAGTTATAATAATAAACTTATTATATAATGCAATACTTATTATAGTGTAATACTTCTGGCTTTGTAAAATAGATAGATAATAAGTTAAATTTGATTTTAATATAAGATGCGACACAATTACACTTAAAAGGGTATAAATAGTCTCATGGGCTGTTCGTTTAGGATTGAATACATCTAAATAGTTGAATGGTTGAATCGGTCCGCCATTAAGTGCGTTTATTCTGGAAAAAAATCGTTTAAATGGCATAATCGGTCAGATGATTGAGGTGAATGGCTAAGTCAGATTTTTTTGACTGAATGGTTGAATGAGCAACTGAATAAAGTAAAAAAAATTAAGAAATTAAAAAAATATATTAACTATTATATTAAGTAATATTAAATAAATTTACAACAACTTTGAATTTTTTCAAAAGAGTAACATAATAAAATTGTCATTTAGATGTTTCAGATATGTTAATTATCAAACAATTTTTTTATTCACATTTAGATTTAAATTTAGATTCAAATTTAAATTTATTCAGTTTTTATCAAACACTCCCTCCGTCTTAATAATAAGACCTGCTTATACAATAAGTTGTTTCACACGCACCACGACCCATGGGTCTCAAACATGAATACTATGAAATTAAAAAAATACCCTCTCCCTTAAGAAGAAACTGGCATCGTCCATTTATATTGGGACTTCCGTGAGGTGAAGAAGGAGCCAAAAAAGCAGTTGGTATTAATTTCCCTCTCCTCTCCTCTCCTCTCCTCTTCTTCTAAAAAATCAAAAACCCAATTCCAATTCCAATTCCAATTCCAGCAAACCAACCAACCAACCTTCCTTCCTTCTAGTAATTACCCACACACAATCAATCATTAGGTTGATCATCAATTCGAACCAATAATCCATCAATCAATCTTCCTTTTCTTTTCCATTGAACAAGAAACATTAAATAATCCCATTTCTTCCAGAATACTAACAATAATCATGTGTTGTTTCCGCTGCAAACACCATTTCCCCTGTGGACCAAAACACCCACCAACATCATTCAATTAATCTACCTATTTCCTTACCATTCACCCCTCTTTCTTCTTTTTTTTCTTTTTCTCTCAAGGAAGAATCCATAATCATCATCATTAATTATCATGTCTTCGATCTTAAATTCAAGTAGTGTAGTATTGGCCACAGCCATGGCCGTCTCTGGCACCGTAATTGTTCTCGCTTTACGCCTTCAGAAATCAATTCCAACAACAACAACCCACTTCTCTGTTGACCACCCAATTCCCCTGACGTCCTCCGTCCCTTCAAGATCTTGCATCTCTTCAGGTTTGTTACGACTCTTCGTCTCTCCCTCCCTCCTATTGTGTGTGAGTAATTTTTTTAAAAAAAATTAATTAATATTCCTGCATATAATTGTTACTGCTGTGTTATTCTTTATTGTAGTAAACACTTGCATGTTTTTCAACGATTTTCAGTTGACCTTGAATTCTTTACTAGAATTAATTGGTCAATTGGTAATTAAGTATACTAATGGCAGTGGGGTGGCGTGCAGATGAGAGGAGGAGAGAGAAAAAGAAGAAGAAGAGGGTGCACTTTGCAGAAGATGTGGTGGACCCAATTGGGAACAGCGAAGAATTCAGAAAAAGAAGGCTCCACAGGAATCATAAACCGGCGCCGGCTCCGGCACAGGCCACGAATTGTGGGAGGAGTAATAAGGTGAGAGAAATGCCGGCGAACAGGATGGCTCTGTACAACGGAATTCTCAGGGATCGTGTCGTTCACCGCCCTGCCTGTTCTTATTGACCTGACTAGTCACCCACCCTTTGAATTGATTCACTAATCTGTTACGAGCGATTTCTCTTGTTTGCCCTTCTTTCTGTACATAATTCCGTCTTTTTCCTCTGTACGTAATCGCATATATGTAGATAATTTTTTTCCTTGGCTTTTTATTTTTATTTTTAGGTTTAGGTTTAACTTTTTCCTCTTATTACATAGATACTCCCTCCGTCCCATAATATATTTTAGATAATTTTATTTGTTTTAAATTATTTATATAAATTAAAAGAACTGATTACAATATTTTTAAAATTATCCTTCATAAAAAAATATAATTGTAATAAATGAGAATTTAAAAGTATTATAAACAATTGATATTATATTTAATGTTATCTAATTATTTTTTTAATTAGTGTGCAACTCTAAAACGTCATATGTTATGAGATGGAGGGAGTAAGGGGAAGTGTGTAGATGAATTAGAAAGATGGTTTTGTTTTTGTTAGTTTAATGCTACAATTGAATTGCATGATTTAGAGCATGATTTAGAGCATTCACAACAGTTTTTTTATCTTTATTCCTACTTTGCAGTTTTATCAGGTCATTCTGTAAAATAGTGATTCAATTTTTTTATTATGTACCCAACAGGTTCCTTATTTTGATTTATTAAATAATAAATTTTGAAATTTAAAAGTTATATTAGTCAAAACATCAAATTAATAATAATCTTATAATTTATAAAAGAGAGAATATAATTTATCAATTATATTCTACTTTAAATAATTTTTATTTTATTTTAAATTTTAAGTAATTTATGGAGTGTGTAAGACACCAACTTTTATGAATAAAGATGAATTTTCTATGAATATCATTTTTGAATATTATGGAGTAAATTTGATATAATGTTATAGTTGTGGGTAATATTTATAAATTTTGCAAAGTACGCAAGTTGTTATATAATATTCGATTGGTCGGAGAATATTCATTTTAACAAGGAATATTCGTACGACGGCATAATCATTGGTAGACCCCACGACGAAATTATTGTCGAATTGAAAAAACGACAAAAATATTTTTTATAAAATAACGGCGAAAGTTTTACCGTTAAATGTTGGAATACATGGTGGTTAAAATACAGTAATACGCGTTCTTGCACAATAGCATACGGTATTGCACAATATTTTTGAATTATTGATTCTTACGTAAGTAGGCACTACTCAATAATTGTTACAGTAATTACTGTTCAATATTTTATTTTATTGGTTCAATAATTGCTACGTTGATATTTTATATTATTGTTATTAAATAATTGTCACTGCACAGTATATCCCATTATCAGATCAATAATTCATATTATTTGAATAATATTATTAGATAGTATTATTGGTAATGTCTAGAAAGTTATGTCAAGGAGAGGTTTGGTCACCTAATTACGCGCCAGTAAGGAGAAATACTTATCGGAAAGCCCCCTCTTTCTTGGGAACGGCCTGATTGTCATTATTGTGATTCTGTAATATTATTTGTGAATAATTAATTATTAATTTATATGATAAGAAAATATTAATTTTATGTTGTTATAAATGAAGAAATTAATGTTGAGGTGTTTTATCAGTATTTTTGTCGGAATTGAAGTATTAAAAGATCAAATCGGTGTTCTTAAAGCTCTATTGCGTGAGTTATAATTTTAATTCGACCGTTGAACCGTTGTGATTTTTAGATATGTTATGCATATATAAGTTGGGTATATGTCCACAAATTTTAAACCGTTAAAAATTAACGTATGATTTGTTATGAATTTTATTTAAAAATCATCCGTTTATGAATTTCGGGTATTTTCAGTTTGGAATTTAGAAAAACTTAAAGCTGCAAAGTTGTACAGAGTTCGATTTCGTGTGGGGTGGACATAAAATTCGTATTTTTCTGATAAAATGACTATTTATTATGAATTACTGAAGTTTTAGAAAATAAATTTTTTTTTATTAAAATTGGGTGGGACCCACTTTTGTTTTTTTCAAAACATGTGGGCTGAAAATTCTTTCAAAGATGGCTAGCTTGTTTGATCAATTGTGGCGTGCGTAGAATTTGAAAAATAAATTATTATTTTATTATTTTAGTCTCCTATGCCGTTCTAGCATTTTCCTATAAATAGGCGCTTAGATTAAAATTGAAAATCACACCAGAATCAGAGAATTCTTCTTCTATAATCTTGAGCGTATTTCTTTAGAGTTTTAGAAAGCTTTAAACGTAGAAAACAGTGAAAGTTTTCTTCAAGAATGTGACGCCCCCAAATCCGGGTATCTTCCAACCCGACAGATGGTGCTCCACTATACTAACATCAATACCATCATTCCATTGAAATTCAACAAAACGAGAGTAATTATTATATTCTTATTAAAATCAAAGTATAATCCTTCCCAGGTTCATAAACTAGTTACATCGTTCATTGTTCATAAGGTATAATACATACAACTTATTAAACTATTACACAATGCTTAAGCATCCATCTTAGCTTTGCCCTTATCCTTCTTGGCATTCTCAGTACGTTCACCTTTAACTGCAGTTATATAATTCACGCAAGAAGTGAGCATGACAGCTCAGCAAGTTTAATCAAGGATAACAGGAATACCACATTCGTGAATTATATAACAATTCCAACATAACTGAACAATAGTTATGAAGTATTATGAATCAATAATATCATAACAGTTTATAACATCAATTTCCAATGTATAGAATAGATTAGGAATTCTGAACCGGTCAATAGACCCTGAACAGTAAATTTAAGTTTTCATACTTGAAAAGGAGTCCACAGCACTAAGGTCGTTCATCCGTATAACTTACGAGCACTTCTAGGTGATCAGCCTATAGTACTCTATGTTGATCAACACTACATTCATTAAACGTATTTACGTTTAATATTTTTGGCAAACTCGCATGCCCATCGAAATATCGATGAAAAATACTTTTGTTTGTTCATAGACAAACCTTACCTTCACATCCGTACCAATTACTTGGCATAGGATAGCGTTAACATTTCTATATAGAATGATATGGAAAATCATCAGTCTATATCTTACGAATAGTCTAGCCGAGTTTAAAATCTGGCATCGACCTTTTCTTTTAAAACAAAGCTTGCAATTCATTCAACGAATTACATAAAACTTGGCTAACATGGAAGTTAGACACGCGTTAAGAAAACTTGCCTTTCAGCGTCTTCAAATAACTTACTCAACTGACCACAGCCTTTACAGAATCTACATGACATATTCACATAGCACACCTTAATTAGTTATCAAACAACTATTCACAATGTTCCTACCAACTTCTGTCTCTTCTATGTCTTTGTTAACATAATATTTTTATTAAAGTCAACATGACTTATTACCCTTCGTCCCGGTTTATCTCTTTATGGACGCTTTATTAACCGGACTCAACTTCCTTAATAAAGTATTACTTCGTTCATTTTACATATTCTGTTTACTTACATTAGACTCCTAAGTTTCATATCATATACCTTAGTATAGATAGTATAGGATTAGTCTTTATACATTCATTGAGTATATAAACTCAACTCCGATTGATCCTTAACCAACTGAAGTCTAAAGCATAACTGGGTCAATTTTTCCTTACTGCCGGCGCTGCGGCGCGGCACCTTGGCGCTGAGGCACGACACTTGCACAACATGGGCGCTGGGGCGCGACACATTGGCGCTGGGGTGCGAGTTTATAGAATGCTCGGCCGAGTCTGGCGCTGCGACGCCACCATTTTGTGCTGGTTTTGGCGCTGCGGCGCCGAGCCTGTGCACCAGTTGACAAACCAGTTTTGGTTTTCTAACGAAACTCCCGGCTTCCTAATTTGTTCGTTTTACATCCGAATTGACCCATTCAAATTCCTACAGGTCAGGAATTACATCCTTTACGCGTTCATATAAGAATTTAACACTTTCGAATCCGTTAACTCATAATTCACTATTGAGTTCATTTTATATACGTTCGTAAACGTTAATGAGCGTTCAATGCTCGTTTTCTTCGTTTTAAGTCGGAAACCGACGATTCTCGAACCCACGACTCTTAATCACCCTATCTCACGTGTTGACATTGAAAACCAACATTTTCAAGTCTCACATCAACTTTCGACTACCAATTCGGAATTTCTACGTTTTCGACGTTTAATGTCTATTTTCGTAAAATTCGCCATAACTTCATTACTAATGTTCTCTAAGCCAAATCACATGGAATACTCCATGGATTTCATATCTACATCCTAACCAAGCAATATGCCACTACTAACGGATTGATTGAGTCCAATCATTTATAAACGATCATTCTCAACTATCCATATTTCCATGGTTCAAAACTATTTCAAACCTTATTTTTTTTATAACCTCATGACTTATAGAGATTGAATCTATGGTAAGTCATCGTTAATCCCTCATACAAGGCGTATATCATCCCTCTATGATTCTCCAATATAAAAGACAATCAAAAAGAAATGGAGAATGAAGAACAAAGAGTATTACCTCAAGTTCCTTAAGAATCTCTTGGAAGAATAGAAGTATAAGCTTCCAAAGTGTATGTTTGCAAGTGTAGCTCTCTTTTCTCTCTCAAATAATCTAAGTTGAGTCTTAGTAAAAATCTCAAATGAATCAAGGTGGCCGGCCCACCTCCCCTCTTGTGACATCCCATGGGTTGCCCCATGAGTTATACCCATTGGGTGACCCACCGGTTCGACCCACGGTTCGGTTTTTGTGAATTGGGCTTAAGTAAATAAACATTGGGCCTTGACTTTGACTTAACCCACCTAACTCATTGGGCTTAGTCCTTCAATTGATTGGGCTACTCATAATCCAATACAAATGAATTACTCATTAAGTCATAACTTAATTCTATAATACGTATCGTATTCTACACGTATAATTCACGTATTTCTTTCGTATACCATAAGTACAATAATCGTATTGTACCTCGTATTTATTTAACGTATTATACATAGGTACTACTAGCACCACCAATTATATAACATTTGAATAAAACCTAACACCATTCCTTCTACGCATATTATTTCCTTCTCGGAAATCAATATACTCAACCCTTAGGTTTTAAGTCCGCAGGCGAAAACTTCGTTTTTGCCATAAATGAAATATTATCAGATATTCCATCTCATCACGATATTCTATCATTACGCGTTTCTCGGAATTTCAAAATAATTTCTCGGACAGAAACGGATGAATAATATTTTTACGGAAACTTCTCAGAAAACAATTATTATCGTCTTGAAAATTCCAAACAACTATTTCTACCACGTAGCCAGAATACTAACCATGTTAGCACATTCTAGGTCATAGAACGACCTTCACATAGTTTACTTCACAAAGAATTCAATTAAATTCATTTAATTCACATAATCAAATAAAAATTTAATTGTAATAAAAATTCAATTTTCTCGGGCGTTACAAAGAATATCCTCGCTATACCAGTTGGAATACTCTTCTTTTCAAGGTAAGGGATGTTATTTTTGTTCAATATTCATATGAAATAATATTTTCTTCCATACTCTGTAGTATGTAAGTAATATTATTTCGTTTCGGATTTCGAATTCATCTGTGGTCTGCAGTGCATAGATGGACTTGGTATGATTATGACCAGGGATTATTCGGTATAATCATGACCGTAATGCTATAAATATAGTGGTAAAAATCCTCATTGGTCCGTAGTGCATTGATGGACAGTTGTTGGCATGATCATGACCATTGATGAATACATGAATATCCTTGGCCCGTAGTGCATGGATAATTTATGATCGTGATACTAATGAATATCCTTGGCCGTAGTGCAGGGATAATGTGGATTATTTATTAAGCTGAGTCTCAGCGATAAAAGTGATGAAAAATCTTTTAAATCATAGAAGATAGTAGATTTTATTCTCTACTTGACTTTTCTAATGGATTGCTTGTTCCGCTGCAGTTAAACTTGATGTTTGTTATATTTTATCAGTTTAACACTGTTAAGGCTAACGATAAATTATTCTAAATTATTCTACATTATCTTAGTCACAATATTTCTTACTTGGTTAGTTGAGTCACCCTTTTGCTTTCATTGTTCTCTTCAGGAAATGAGAACGTAGCAGGGACTAGTCGGAGAATGGAGTGACGGTCTAGATAATATCATTAGTAGTCCTCACTATTCTATGAAATAGTGTGATAATAAATGTATTGAGGACTTATTTTGAGTTTTAATACTGTCTAGACGACAATATTTGTGTTGAAACTCATAGCTCATGTTGTATATTTAAGCTTGTATTTGTATTCTATACCATGTATTTGGTAACTCAGAATTGGTGATGTATACATATTTTAGGGGCGTCACAGAGTGAGTATTGAATGAATTGTAGTTGCAAATGTACATAAGATCAATATTAACTTTTAAAAAGTTAATTTGTGACATTTTTAAATTTAAATTTAATATGATTAATTTAAATTTTGAAAAAAATAAATTTTATAATTAATAGTACTTTTATAATATTTATAATTATATTGACATAAATTAAATAAATTTATATCAATTTTAAATTTGAATACGTTTGAACTGAATTTTTAAAAAATAAGTCAATATTAAGTTTATAATTTAAAAATAAAATAATAAAAAAAATATCAAGATGTGTATAATTAATGAGTTATCCAGTTAAATGAGGGTGTGAAATGTCATTTTATATATATAGAGAATGGTCTTTTGACTGCCTCACACTGGAGAGTAAAATCCTATATATGGAATAAAATAGATAGTTAAATAAAAATAAGAACACTGTTGGATAATAATTTGTTGATGTATTCTTTAAAATTGATAATAGAGTATTAATTAAGAAAATTGTTGTTAATGCTCTTAAGGTAAAAAAAGAATGTCATATTCTCATGTAATTGTGTTTGGTTGTTTACTTGTTTTATTAAAATAGAATGAATTATTCTCATTTTAATTTAATTTGTGAACTTTATTTCTCGAAGGAATATATGAAATTACTCATTACAGTTAGAAATGAAATGAAACATTTCGGTCATGGGCAAAGGGTCAAAAATGCCCTTGATATTTATCCCGATGTTCCACTTGCACCCTAAATTAAAATTTTTTTTAAAGTACCTTTAATGTTTTATTTTTTGGGTCGTCTGTGCCCCAGCCGTTAACCGAAGACAAATGGGGTTAAAATATGATGACGTGGCAGGCTTAAATATAAAATATATTCTAAATAAAACAATATATATGATTTAATCAAAACAAAAAAAAATACTAAAATAAAAAATAAAAAAAGCATAACATATTTTCATCATTTAATCAAAATAATAAAATTCAAAATATTTTGTTAACTAATCAAAACAACTAATTAAATAAAATAAGTTGTATAACATATTTACATCATTTAATCCAAATACTAAAATTCAAAACATGACATATTTATATCAAATACTAATTAAAAAAATACTAAAATACTAATTAAAAAAATACTAAAATACTAAAAAAAATCAAATTAAAAAAAATACAAAAATACTAAATTTCAAATTATTTTATTAACTAATCAAAATAACAAAAATTCAAATTACAACATTAAAATACTAAAATCATAATACTAAATACTAATTGATATAAAATTTTTAAATTACTAAAATCATAATACTAAATAATATTTTTAAACTATATAAAATTTTGATTATGTAATAACCTATACATAACAGTATATGTTATAAATAATATAAATAATTTGATGATGTAATAATCTATGCATAACAGTATATGTTATAGTTTGATGATGTAATAATATTTTTAAAAAATGTATTCAAAAGTTCAAATTACATCATAATATTTTAAAATTGATATGATTTTAAAAATTAATATTAATTTTTAGGAGTAATACTGTAAGACCCCAACTTTTATGAATAAAGATGAATTTTCTTTGAATATCATTTTTGAATATTATGGAGTGAATTTGATATAACGTTATAGTTGTGGGTAATATTTATAAATTTTACAAAATAGGCAAGTTGTTATTTAATATTCGATTGGTCGGGGAATATTCGTTTTAACATGAAATATTTGTACGATGGCACAATCATTGGCGGACCCCACAACGAAATTATTGTCGGATTGAGAAAACGATAAAAATATTTTTTATAAAATAACGGCGAAAATTTTACCGTTAACTGTTGGAATACCTGGTGGTTCAAATACAGTAATACGCGTTGTTGCACAGTAGCACACGGTATTATATAGTATTTTTGAATTATTGATTCTTACGTAAGAAGGCACTACTCAATAATTTTTACAGTAATTACTATTCAGTATTTTATTCTATTGGTTCAATAATTGATACGTTGATATTTTATATTATTGTTGCTCAATAATTGTCACTGCACAATATTTTCCATTATCAAATCAATAAACCATATTATTTGCATAATATTGTTAGATAGCATTATTGACAATGTCTAGAAAGTTCTGTCAAGGAGAAGTTTGGTCACCTAATTGCGTGTCAGTAAGGAAAAATCCTTATCGGAAAGCCCCCTCTTTCCTGGGAACAGCTTGGTTTTCATTATTATGATTCTGTAATATTATTTGTGAATAATTAATTATTGATTTATATGATAAGAAAATATTTATTTTATGTAGTTATAAATTAAGGAATTAATATTGAGGTGTTTTGTCAGTATTTTTATCGGAATTAAAGTATTAAAAGATCAAATCGGTGTTCTTAAAGCTCTATTGCGTCAGTTATAATTTTAATTCGACCGTTAGATCGTTGTGATTTTTGGATATGTTATGCATATATAAGTTGTGTAAGACCCCGAATTTTATGAAATAAAAGTATTCAATTTTTCTTATAATTACAATTCAGTAAATGGTTAAATTGATAAAAAGTTAAAGTTATGAGTGAAATGTGAAATTTTTTTCAAAATAAACAAGTGGTTATAAAATAATCATTGTTGTCGGGAAATATTCGTTGGTCGTGGAATATTCTTTCTGTCGGAAAATATTCGTACGACGGCGCAGCTATTTGTAGGCCCCATAACGGAAAACGGTCGGATGAAGATAACGACAAAAATTTGAGTTTTTATAAATAAACGACGTAATTAGTACCGTTAACACTGTTGGAATACCTGGTGGTTAAAATACAGTAATACGCGTAGTTGCACAGTAGCACACAGTATTGAACAGTATTTTTTGAATTATTGATTCTTACGAGAGAAGACACTACTCAATAATTGTTACAGTAATTATTGTTCAATATTTTATTTTATTGATTCAATAATTGCTGCGTTGATGTTTTATATTATTGTTGTTTCAATAATTGTTACTGCACAGTATTTCCCATTATCAGATCAATAATTCATATTATTTGAATAATATTATTAGATAGCATTATTGGTAATGTCTAGAAAGTTCTGTCTAAGGAGAGGTTTGGTCATCTAATTGCGCGCCAGTAAGGAGAAATTTTTATTGGAAAGCCCCCTTTTTCCTGGGAACGGCCTGGTTGTCATAAATGTGATTCTATAATATTATTTGTGAATAATTAATTATTGATTCATATGATAAGGAAATATTTATTTTATGTGGATATAAATGAGAGATATATTTTTGTGGTTAAAAAATGAAGGAGTTAATGTTGAGGTTTTTATCAGTATTTTTGTCGGAATGGAGGTATTAAAAATTAGTCATGGTTTTTGAGATATATTGCGGGGGTTATAATTTTTAATCCGGCCGTTGGATCGTTGTGATTTTTGGATATGTTATACATATATAAGTTGAGTATATGTCCACAAATTTTGAGTCGTTAAAAATGAACGTATGATTTGTTATGAATTTTAAGAGATTACTAGTTTAGAAATTGTTAAAGTTTCAGAATTTATCATTTTGGTGGAAAATTCTAGAATTGGTGGGCCCCACTCTTGGTTGGTGAAGAAATATGCTGAGATTTTTATTCAAATGTGGTGGGTGAGAATAGTAGCAGGTAAAGCCATCAGGTTGCAGGTTAAGTCTGCTTCGGCGTGCTAACATTTTCCTATAAATAGAGGGCTAAGTTAGAATTGAAAATCACACCAAAAATATAAGCTTTCTCTCTTTCTTTCTCCATATTATGAAGCATATTTTGTCAGTATTTAGATACTTTGAGAGTTGCTATTCAGTGCAAATTTCCTTCGGCTTTGCATTTCAGTCAGAAATACTGCACTTTTGAGGTAAGGGATAGTAAGGGATTTTAAGGGTTATTATGTTTTTCAGTTTGTAATTCTTCTGACCTTCAAAAAATTCTGGAAAAATTTGAAATGATATTTTGATGAGTTTTATTGATTGTGTCCAAAAATGGTAATTTTTGGATGTATATATTAAGAGTTATGAATTTTACGGGAAAAGACTATTTTAAAAGTAACCGCTTATAACTCTTTGTGGTTAACTCCAAATTGATAAAATTTTTATTGAAAGCATATCTATATAATATCAGTGTACTCTGTGAATTTCGGAATATCTATATAATATCAGTGTACTCTGTGAATTTTGAAATTTTTGGATAAAATTAAAATTTATGATAAATGTCTAAAAATTCGGCTGTTTTGGCCATATGAAAAATAGTAAATGAGTTTTAAAAATTCTGAGAAAAATATATGTTCAATATGGGACTATATTCTGCTAAATTCTAGAAAAAAAATATTTTTAGAACTGATTTGGTATTTTTCATGAAAATGGGCTAGTTATGAGTAAATGAATTAAATATGTTATGTGAAGTAAGAAAATTAAAAAATAGGATTTTATGGCTTGAGTATTCTATATGATGTATATGCAGATTTTTGATTAGGATTTTGGTTATTGGTGATGAAATCTTAAGAGTTGACATTTTATGATGATTAAATGCATTAATTAGTAAAGTGTAAACAATTAAATAAATTGTTTATAAGCTTAAGAAATATTATTCTTTTAATATCATTATACCGAAATATTTGTATGGATTTTATTGTGGAATTTCTACCTTTTTCATGTCGAGTTACTATTCATAAATTACTATTCACGAGTTACTATTCACGACAAAATTGGTCTCTTTTTCTGACTAAATTATAGTTGATTTATGAATATTACTCTTGAGATTAAAACTATATGTTGATCATATTATTGTTATTATCATATATAATATTTTTATAACCCTGATGTTGAATTTCTCTTTCACTTGAGTGTAAAGATTGGTAAATTATTGGTATGATCGTGACTGAGGAATATCTTTGGCCTGTAGTGGAAAGATGAATTATTAACTGGTATGATCATGACCATTGAATTTATAATTGAATATCTTTAGCTTAAGTGTAAAGATGAATTGATTAACATGGTTATAATTATTGTTTATATAAATTCTGAAATGATTATATATTTCTTTGAGATATGAATATATTTGGCCTGTAGTGCAAATATGAACTGTTGAGGAATATCTTTGGCCTGTAGTGCAAAGATGAATTGTTGATGAATATCTTTGGCCCGTAGTGCAAAGATGACCTGTTGTTGAATATCTTTGGCCTGTAGTGCAAAGATGGTCTGTTGATGAATATCTTTGGCCGTAGTGCAAAGATGAAATTGTTAGTATGATTGTAATCAGGAACTGTGATTTGGTATAACCATGATCTTTGATGTTTCAGGTAAAGACATGTGATGAAAATTATCTTCGTCCTGAATGCGAAGAAAAATTTAGAGTCACAATTATGATTATGAGTTATTTATATGATTGTGGAAAGGAACTGTTGAGTGATGTTACATGGATAAAATATTGTTGGTGGATTTTTAACATGGAGGAGATAATAGACTTTATGGTCTATTTGACTCGTCTAATGGATTGCTCGTTCCGCTGCAACTATATTTGAAATTTTTATCATTTACCATATGTTCTAAATCTCTGATTTATTATTGATAAAGGCTATTGATAATTTAATTATCTTTAGTCATGATATTCTTTACTGAGCTAGTTGTGCTCACCCTTTTGCTTCAAAATTCCTTTCAGGTAATAAGAGTGTAGCTGGGTCGAGCGAGGGTAACGGGAAAATAGAACGGTGGTCTGTAGCTGTGGAGGTTCTCCCAAAGCAGTATAAAAAAGTTCATTTAGTAGTTTTATTTGGTGAATCCAATAGGGTAACGTGTATCCAACGTTGGAAGGGTGTTTTTGCCACTATCATACAAGATGTCTAACGACATACAACCTCGTATCATCATAAGACAGGATTGTGCACATCCGCTTGCCGAGTATATCTACAAGCACTACCTATATAATCTTGGTATTTGTTTGAAGTATAATTCTCAGTTAGATACAGTGTAGATAATGATAAGTCAATAGAAGACTCACCATTGGGAAGAATATGATAGTAATCTTCTCGTTTTTCTTTGGGGTCTATTGGGCCAACCAAGGATAATTCTGTGGCCATATGATATCTATCATAACCTAGAAGCATGGCCTCCCATGTACGAAGGTTTCTTTGAGCACTTTCCAAATATTCTAATTTCTAAAATAATTTTTGACTATACCTTTATGTAAGGTGTTGTCTACGGTTGGGACATGAGTTACATTTGATATATATTTGTATCCAAACTCACAGCATATGTGTTGTTATATTTTGCATGACAATTGTTGTAATAAAGTTGTAGTTATTTTCTGTACTATGTATTTGGCAACTCAAAATAGGTTGGATGGAATGAACCTGTTTTGGGGTTGTCACAGTTGGTATCAGAGCTTAGGGATATGATCTCTGGCGGAGATCGGGGAATATAACTAGGAGGGGAGAGATGAGTAAATCCTTCGCTAGTGTGTCCTACCTAAGCTTATTTGTTGGTCAGTCATAATATCGGGATATTATGTGATATGTTAATTCGTTAAATTAACCCTTGTTTTGAAGCTGTATTCTAGAATGATATTTGAAATACAGGAGATGAGCAATGGAAAAATTATGATGACAGGGAAGACGAAATTTGAAATGAAAGGAAGGTATTCTCAACTCTTTGAAATATCAGGTACGTAAATTTTGGGGACGAAATTTCATAAGGAGGGGAGATTGTAAGACCCCGAATTTTATGAAATAAAAGTATTCAATTTTTCTTAGAATTACAATTCAGCAAATGGTTAAATTGATAAAAAGTTAAAGTTATGAGTGAAATGTGAATTTTTTTTCAAAATAAACAAGTGGTTATAAAATAACCATTGTTGTCGGGGAATATTCGTTGGTCGTGGAATATTCTTTTTGTCGGGAAATATTCGTACGACGGCGCATCTATTTGTGGGCCCCATAACGGAAAACGGTCGGATGAAGATAACGACAAAAATTTGAGTTTTTATAAATAAACGGCGTAATTATTACCGTTAACACTGTTGGAATACCTGGTGGTTAAAATACAGTAATACGCGTAGTTGCACAGTAGCACACGGTATTGAACAGTATTTTTTGAATTATTGATTCTTACGAGAGAAGACACTAATCAATAATTGTTACTGTAATGACTGTTCAATATTTTATTTTATTGATTCAATAATTGCTGCGTTGATGTTTTATATTATTGTTGTTTCAATAATTGTTACTGCACAGTATTTCCCATTATCAGATCAATAATTCATATTATTTGAATAATATTATTAGATAGCATTATTGGTAATGTCTAGAAAGTTCTGTCTAAGGAGAGGTTTGGTCATCTAATTGCGCGCCAGTAAGGAGAAATTTTTATTGGAAAGCCCCCTTTTTCCTGGGAACGGCCTGGTTGTCATAAATGTGATTCTATAATATTATTTGTGAATAATTAATTATTGATTCATATGATAAGGAAATATTTATTTTATGTGGATATAAATGAGAGATATATTTTTATGGTTAAAAAATGAAGTAGTTAATGTTGAGGTTTTTATCAGTATTTTTGTAGGAATGGAGGTATTAAAAAGCAATCATGGTTTTTGAGATATATTGCGGGGGTTATAATTTTTAATCCGACCGTTGGATCGTTGTGATTTTTGGATATGTTATACATATATAAGTTGAGTATATGTCCACAAATTTTGAATCGTTAAAAATGAACGTATGATTTGTTATGAATTTTAAGAGATTACTAGTTTAGAAATTGTTGAAGTTTCAGAATTTATCATTTTGGTGGAAAATTCTAGAATTGGTGGGCCCCACTCTTGGTTGGTGAAGAAATGTGCTGAGATTTTTATTCAAATGTGGTGGGTGGAAATAGTAGCAGGTAAAGCCATCAGGTTGCAGGTTAAGTCTGCTTCGGCGTGCTAACATTTTCCTATAAATAGAGGGTTTAGTTAGAATTGAAAATCACACCAAAAATATAAGCTTTCTCTCTTTCTCTCTCTATATTATGAACCATATTTTGTATGTATTTAGATACATTGAGAGTTGCTATTCAGTGCAAGTTTCCTTCGGCTTTGCATTTCAGTCAGAAATACTGCACTTTTGAGGTAAGGGATAGTAAGGGATTTTAAGGGTTATTATATTTTTCAGTTTGTAATTCTTCTGACCTTCAGAAAATTCTGGAAAAATTTGAAATGATATTTTGATGAGTTTTATTAATTGTGTCCAAAAATGGTGATTTTTGGATGTATATATTAAGAGTTATGAATTTTACGGGAAAAGACTATTTTAAAAGTAACCGCTTATAACTCCTTGTGGTTAATTTCAAAATTGATAAAAATTTTATTGGAAGTATATCTATATAATATCAGTGTACTCTGTGAATTTTGGAATATCTATATAATATCAGTGTACTCTGTGAATTTCAAAATTTTTGGATAAAATTATAATTTATGATAAATGTCTAAATATTCAGCTGTTTTGGCCATATGAAAAATAGTAAATGAGTTTTAAAAATTCTGAGAAAAATATATGTTCAATATGGGACTATATTCTGCTAAATTCCAGAAAAGAAATATTTTTAGAACTGATTTGGTATTTTTCATAAAAATAGGCTAGTTATGAGTAAATGAATTAAATATGTTATATGAAGTAAGAAAATTAGAAAATAGGATTTTATGGCTTGAGTATCCTATATGAGGTATATGCAGATTTTTGATGAGGATTTTGGTTATCGGTGATGAAATCTTAAGAGTTGGCATTTTATGACGATTAAATGTATTAATTAGTAAAGTGTAAATAATTTAAATAAATTGTTTATAAGTTTAAGAAATATTATTATTTCAATATCATTATAGCGAAATATTGGTATGGATTTTATTGTGGAATTTTTACCTTTTTTCAAGTCAAGTTACTATTCATAAATTACTATTCACGAGTTACTATTCACGAGTTACTATTCATGAGTTACTACTCACGAGTTACTATTCACGACAAAATTGGTTTCTTTTTCTGACCAAATTATAGTTGATTTATGAATATTACTCTTGAGATTAAAACTATATGTTGATCATATTATTTTTATTATCATATATAATATTTTTATAACCCTGATGTTGAATTTCTCTTTCACTTGAGTGTAAAGATTGGTAAATTATTGGTATGATCGTGACTGAGGAATATCTTTGGCCTGTAGTGCAAAGATGAATTGTTAACTGGTATGATCATGACCATTGAATTTATAATTGAATATCTTTAGCTTAAGTGTAAAGATGAATTGATTAACATGGTTATAATTATTGTTTATATAAATTCTGAAATGATTATATATTTCTTTGAGATATGAATATATTTGACCTGTATTGTAAATATGAATTGTTGAGAATATCTTTGGCCTGTAGTGCAAAGATGAATTGCTGATGAATATCTTTGGCCCGTAGTGTAAAGATGACATGTTGTTGAATATCTTTGGCCTGTAGTGCAAAGATGGTCTGTTGATGAATATCTTTGGCCGTAGTGCAAAGATGAAATTGTTAGTATGATTATAAATAGGAACTGTGATTTGGTATAACCATGATCTTTGATGTTTCAGGTAAAGACATGTGATGAAAATTATCTTCGTCCTGAATGCGAAGAAAAATTTAGAGTCACAATTATGATTATGAGTTATTTATATGATTGTGGAAAGGAACTGTTGAGTGATGTTACATGGATAAAACATTGTTGGTGGATTTTTAACATGGAGAAGATAATAGACTTTATGGTCTATTTGACTCTTCTAATAGATTGCTCGTTCCGCTGCAACTATGTTTGAAATTTTTATCATTTACCATATGTTCTAAATCTCTGATTTATTATTGATAAAGGCTATTGATAATTTAATTATCTTTAGTCATGATATTCTTTACTGAGCTAGTTGTGCTCACCCTTTTGCTTCAAAATTCCTTTCAGGTAATAAGAGTGTAGCTGGGTCGAGCGAGGGTAATGGAAAAATAGGACGGTGGTCTCTAGCTGTGGAGGTTCTCCTGAAGCAGTATAGAAAAGTTTATTTAGTAGTTTTATTTGGTGTATCCAACGTTGGAAGGGTGTTTTTGCCACTATCATACAAGATGTCTATCGACATACAACCTCGTGTCATCATAAGACAGGATTGTGCACATCCGCTTGCTGAGTATATCTACAAGCACTACCTATATAATCTTGGTGTTTGTTTGAAGTATAATTCTCAGTTAGATACAGTGAAGATAATGATAAGTCAAGAGAAGACTCACCATTGGGAAGAATATGATAGTAATCTTCTCGTTTTTCTTTGGGGTCTATTGGGTCAACCAAGGATAATTCTGTGGCCATATGATATCTATCATAACCTAGAAGCATGACCTCCCATGTACGAAGGTTTCCTTGAGCACTTTCCAAATATTCTAATTTCTAAAACAATTTTTGACTATACCTTTATGTAAGGTGTTATTGTGAGGTGTTGTCTACGGTTGGGACATGAGTCACATTTGGTATATATTTGTATCCAAACTCACAGCATATGTGTTGTTATATTTTGCACGATAATTATTGTAATAAAGTTGTAGTTATTTTCTGTACAATGTATTTGGCAACTCAAAATAGGTTGGATGGAATGGACCTGTTTTGGGATTGTCACAAGTTGGGTATATATCCACAAATTTTGAACCGTTAAAAATTAACGTAAGATTTGTTATGAATTTTATGAGGTATTGAAAATCATTCGTTTGTGGATTTCAGATATTTTCGGTTTGGAATTTGGAAAAACTTAAAGTTGCAAATTTGTAGAGAATTCAATTTCATGGGGAATGGACATAAAATTCGTATTTTTCTGATAAAAGGGCTATTTATTATGAATTACTGAAGTTTCAGAAAGTAAAATGATTTTTATTAAAATTGGGTGGGACCCACTTTTATTTTTTTCAAAACATGTGGGTTGAAAATTCTTTCAAAGATGGCTGGCTTGTTTGATCAATTGTGGTGTGTGTAGAATTTGAAAAATAAATTATTATTTTATTATTTTAGTCTCCTTTGGCGTTCTAGCATTTTCTTATAAATAGGCGCTTAGGTTAGAATTGAAAATCATACCAGAATCAGATAATTCTTCTTCTATAATCTTGAGCGTATTTCTTTAGAGTTTTAGAAAGCTTTGAGTATTTCCAAAGATGGCTTTCAGAACTCGGTACGGGCATTATGAATTCCTAGTCAAATCTCTTGGATTGACTAATGCTCCTGCTTCCTTCATAGATATGATGAACCGAGTATTCAAGGAATATTTGGATCACTTTGTGGTCGTCTTTATTGATGACATCCTTATATATTCCAAAAGCCGTGAACATCTTGAGCAACACTTGAGGCTGATACTCCAAAAGTTTCGTGAAAACAAGCTTTATGCCAAGTTAAAGAAATTCGAGTTCTGGTTTGAGGAAGTTGCATTCCTTGGGCACGTAGTATCAAGTCATGGAATATCTGTTGACCCGGCAAATATTGAAGCTATTCAAAGCTGGGAGCAACCTAAATCAGTGACCGAAGTACGTAGCTTTCTCGGCTTAGCTGGTTATTATCGGAGATTCGTAGAAGGGTTTTCTCTAACCTCTACTCCATTATCTCAACTGACTCGAAAAGATACAAAATTCGGTTAGAGCGTGGAATGTGAAAAGAGTTTTCAAGAACTCAAGAGGAGACTCATTTCAGCACCTGTTCTAACAATACCATCTGTCTCGGAGGGATTTGTCATCTACAGTGATGCTTCGGGCAAAGGGTTAGGTTGTGTTCTCATGTAACATGGAAAAGTCATAGCCTATGCCTCTCGGCAACTCAAAGAATATGAGAGAAATTATCCTACTCATGATCTAGAGTTGGCAGCTGTTGTCTTCGCACTTAAAATTTAGAGGCATTAGTTGTATGGGGAGAAAGTGGAGATCTTTACGAATCATAAAAGCCTCAAATATTTCTTCACCCAAAAGGAACTCAACATGCGGCAATGACGTTGGCTTGAACTGTTGAAAGATTATGATCATACCATTCAATACAATCCTGATAAAGCGAGCGTAGTAGCTGACGCATTGAGTAGAAGATCATATGCGGGTACGAGTGCGATAATGTCAACGCAAAGGCCCATTTTATATGACTAGCAAATGATGGAGATAGAGTTAAAGACTCCAGGGACCCATGTGATGATAGCGAATATACGAGTAAAACCGCCTTTAATCGATAAAGTTAAAGTTGCACAAGCTACAAACCTGGATCTGATGCATATGAGGAAGAAAGTGCAAGAAGGTGTTATGCCGAAAGTAAAAATCGATGAAGAAAGAATACTTCGAGTCAACTCCAGACTTTGTGTTCCTAACGACCCTGATTTAAAGTATAAAATTATGATGGAGGCGCACAACACACCATTTACAATCCATCATGGGAGTACCCAAATATATCATGATCTTCGACATATATTTTGGTGGAGCAATATGAAGAGAGAGATCGTGGAGTTTATCTTAAGGTGTCTAACTTGTCAACGAGTCATGGCGGAGCATCAAGTACCAAAAGGTCCATTGCAACCACTTGAAATTCCAGAATAAAAATGGAAGCACATTACCATGGATTTCGTTACCGGTCTTCCCAAGGTTTCTCAAGGCATAGATGCGATTTGGGTCATTGTTGATAAATTGACCAAGTCGGCTCATTTCTTACCTATACGAGAAACTTATACACTTGAACGTCTTGCTCGTATGTACATAAATGAGATTATAAGATTGCATGGTATGCCAGTATCTATAGTTTCTGATCGAGACCCAAGATTCACTTCAAGATTTTGGGTTAGTTTGCAAAAAGCTATTGGCACGAATTTACGATTTAGTTCGGCTTATCATCCTCAAACGGACGGGCAGTTAGAGAGGACTATTTAAACCCTTGAAGATCTATTAAGACTCTGTGTCCTTGACTTCAAGGAAAGTTGGGACAAGTTCTTACCATTGGTGGAGTTTTCCTACAACAACAGTTATCAAGCAAGTATTGGCATGGCTCCATTCGAGGCTTTGTATGGAAGAAAGTGTCGTTCTCCAGTATGCTGGGATGAAGTGGGTGAAGCGACATTGTTGGGACCAAAGTTGGTACGTATGACTACGAAAAAGATTCAAACGATCCGACAACGTATAAAAGCCTCACAAGATTGACAAAAGAGTTATGCTGATCTTCATCGAAAGGACGTAGAATTCAATATTGGAGAATATGTGTTGTTACGTGTTGCTCCATGGAAAGGAGTTACGAGATTTAAAAAAAGAAAAAAGCTCAATCCTCGATTCATTGGCCTATTTTTAATCCTCGAACGAGTAGGAACTGTGGCCTATAGACTCGTCTTAGCGCCAAATGTCTCGTGTTCATAACGTTTTTCACATATCTATGTTACGTAAATATGTGAAAGACCCGAACCACATTATTGAGTTAGAACCGGACGAAATAGCAGAAGATTTAACGTATGAAGAGGTTCCTGTTAAAATTTTGGATAAGAAGGAGCATATTTTACGCTCCAAGGTTATACCTCCAGTCAAAGTTTTGTGGAGAAACCACGATGTTGAGAAAATGACCTGGGAGTTAGAATGTGAAATGAAATCAAGGTATCCTTACCTCTTCGACAAACCAGGTATGTGCCCTAATTTCGAGGGCGAAATTTCATAGGAAGTGGAGGTTGTAAGACCCAAATTTTTATGAATAAAGATGAATTTTCTATGAATATCATTTTTGAATATTATGGAGTGAATTTGATATAATGTTATAGTTGTGGGTAATATTTATAAATTTTACAAAGTACGCAAGTTGTTATATAATATTTGATTGGTCGGGGAATACTCATTCTAACAGGGAATATTCGTACGACGGCACAATCATTGGTGTATCCCACAACAAAATTATTATCGGATTGAGAAAACGATAAAAATATTTTTTATAAAATAACGGCGAAAGTTTTACCGTTAACTGTTGGAATACATGGTGGTTAAAATATAGTAATACGCGTTGTTGCACAGTAGCACACGGTATTGCACAATATTTTTGAATTATTGATTCTTACGTAAGAAGGCACTATTCAATAATTGTTACAGTAATTACTGTTCAATATTTTATTTTATTAGTTCAATAATTGCTACGTTGATATTTTATATTATTGTTGTTCAATAATTATCACTACACAGTATTTTTCATTATCAGATCAATAATTCATATTATTTGAATAATATTATTAGATAGCATTATTGACAATGTCTAGAAAGTTCTGTCAAGGAGACGTTTGGTCACCTAATTGCGCGCCAGTAAGTAGAAATCCTTATCGAAAATCCCCATCTTTCTTGGGAACTGTCTGGTTGTCATTATTGTGATTCTGTAATATTATTTGTGAATAATTAATTATTGATTTATATGATAAAAAAATATTTATTTTATGTGGTTATAAATGAAGAAATTAATGTTGAGGTGTTTTATCAATATTTTTATCGGAATGAAAGTATTAAAAGATCAAATCGGTGTTCTTAAAGCTCTATTGCGTGAGTTATAATTTTAATCCGATCGTTGGATCGTTGTGATTTTTGGATATGTTATGCATATATAAGTTGGGTATATGTCCACAAATTTGAACCGTTAAAAATTAACGTATGATTTGTTATGAATTTTATGAGGTATTGAAAATCATCCGTTTGTGGATTTCGAATATTTTCGGTTTGGAATTTGAAAAAACTTAAAGCTGTAAAGTTGTAGAGAATTCGATTTCGTATGGAATGGACATAAAATTCGTATTTTTCTGATAAAAAGGCTATATATTATGAATTACTGAAGTTTCAAAAAATAAAATAATTTTTATTAAAATTAGGTGGGACCCACTTTTATTTTTTTCAAAACATGTGGACTGAAAATTCTTTCAAAGATAACTGCCTTGTTTGATCAATTGTGGTGTGCGCAAAATTTGAAAAATAAATTATTATTTTATTATTTTAGTCTCCTATGGCGTTCTAGCATTTTCCTATAAATAGGCGCTTAGGTTAGAATTAAAAATCACACCAGAATCAGAGAATTCTTCTTCTATAATCTTGAGCGTATTTCTTTAGAGTTTTAGATAGTTTTGAGCGTAAAAAACAGTAAAAAAAATTTCAAGAACATCCCCGCTATACTAGTTGGAATACTCTTCTTTTCAAGGTAAGGGATGTTATTTTTATTCAATATTCATATGAAATAATATTTTCTTCCATACTCTGTAGTATGTAAGTGTAAGACCCCAACTTTTATGAATAAAGATGAATTTTCTATAAATATCATTTTTGAATATTATGGAATGAATTGGATATAATGTTATAATTGTGGGTAATATTTATAAATTTTGCAAAGTACGCAAGTGGTTATATAATATTCGATTGGTCGGAAAATATTCGTACAACGGCACAATCATTGGTGGACCCCACAACAGAATTATTGTCTGATTGAGAAAACGACAAAAAATACTTTATGAAAATAACGGCGGAAGTTTTACCGTTAACTGTTGAAACACCCGGTGTTAAAAGTACAGTAATACGCGTAGTTGCACAGTAGCACACGGTATTGATTATTGATGCTTACGTGAGAAGTCACTCAGTTTTGTTCAATTATTATTACAGTAATTGCTGCATAGTATCTCACGTTATTTGATTTAGTTATTGTCAATATTTTATAATTAATAATTGAGATGACAAAGTTATTAATATTATTATTTACAATATTAACGATGTCTAGAAGTTCTGTCAAGAAGAGGTTTGGTCACCTAATTGCGCGCCAATAGGGAGAAATTCTTATTGGAAAGTCCCCTCTTTCCTGGGAACTACATGGTCGATTAATATTGTGAATTATAATATTGATGATAAATGTTGTTAAAATATTGAGGGAGTTTATATATATAATATTGTGGTGTGTGTGAATAATAAGTATTTTTATATGTTATATATGGGTGAGTGGGTTGTGGTGGAGAAATTGATGGGTGTTAGTAATGTTGTAATATATATATATATATATATATATATATATATAATATAATTAGCATGTGAAGATTGACTAAGGGAGAGGGGGGAATTACATTGTCGGGAGGGAATGACTAGATATTAGCATTGTATGATTATAATATATGTATATAATGATAGTGGGAACATGTGTTATCTATTATATATATATATATATATATATATATATATATATATATATATATATATATATATATATATATAATGTGTCCATGCTGCATGTGAACTGATATATATATATATATATATATATATATATATATATATATATATATATACTGCTTTGAAAAAATTGTCAGAAGAATTGAATTATTGGTTTCACGGGGAATACTGTGATTGTTATTATTATTATATATATTATATTTTATTTAAAAGATTTTGCTTTAAATATGGATCGTCAGATTAAAGTAAATCAATCATGATTGTTCATGAGTTAGTTACTATACAGTCCATTTCTTCATTATTTCTTACGAATTCACTGAAACTCTAGAGATAGAAACTATAGAAAGAGTTCTTCTTCTATAATCTTGAGCGTAGTGCAAGTTTTCTTTGAGTATATACTCGCCGTACCAGTCAAAATACTCTTCTTTTACGGTAAGGGGTATTATTTCATTTGTATTCATAAAGAGAACTTCTGTTATTCCATTATTTATTATTCTGTTGGAATAACCTGTATACGCGGGCTACCCTATACTTCATGAAATTCTTCTGTTATTCTATTCTTTATTATTCTGTCGGAATATCCTGTCTGTGCGTTTACGCCGGACCTGGTTCCATTATTTATTATTCTGTCGAAATATCATGTCTGTGCGTTTACGCCGAACCGGGTTCTATTATTTAGTATTCTGTCGGAATATCCTATCGGTGCGTTTACACATGACCTGGTTCCGTTATTTATTATTCTGTTGAAATAACCTGTCTGTGCGGTTTATCGCATGCCTGGTGATTTCTTTTGTTATTCCATTCTTTATTATACTCAGTTGGTTAAAATTTTGGCTTTTATACTCCATGAAATTAGTGAAATATCCTTGATATTTGCGCTTCATCCAGTATATTTTCATGAAAATATTCTTCTGAGTATTCTTAAATTTTACTGCACAAAGCAGTATCATGTTGACAATTTGGACGTTATTGGTTCCTAGATTAATTAATTTTTGAATTTTTTTATTGAATTATTATATCATTGTCATCATCCTCATGTTTATATTTTGTTGAAAGTCATCTGTGGCATGTTGTACATAGATGGACTTGGTATGATTATAATCAGGGATTATTCGGTGTAATCATGACCGTAATGTTACAAATGATGTGGTAAAAGTCCTCATTGGTCCGTAGTGCATTGATGAACAGTTTTTGGTATGATCATGACCATTGATGAATACACGAATATCCTTCGCCTATAGTGCATAGATTATTTGTGAATATTCTGAGAGTGAATATTGTCTAGAAGACAGTATTTGTATTAAAATTCACAGCTCTCTTGTTATATATTAAAGATTGTATTTGTATTCTGTACCATGTATTTGGCGACTCAGAATAGGTGATGTATACCTATTTTGGGAGCGTCACAGTAAGTAATATTATTTCGTTTCAGATTTCAAGTTCTATACCCGTTTTATTAAAATTTTGACTTCTATACTCCATCAAATTAGTAGAATATCCTTGATATTTGCGCTTTATCTAGTATCTTTCTATAGAAATATTATTCTGAGCATTCTTGATAAATTTTAACTTTTTCATGTCGGAGTACTATTCACGGGGTTAGTATTCCCGAAGTACTATTCCCAGGGTACTATTCATGATAAAAATTGATTCGTTTTTTGTCCAAATTATTTTTCTACAATATTATTCTTGAATTTTACTTCACAAAGTAGTATCATGTTGACAATTTGGACGTTATTGATTTCTACATAAATTAAATTATAAATTTTTAAAAATTTATCCTTAAACTTGTTTTGTTGAATTCTTATATCATTGTCATCATCCTCATATTTATATTATGTTGAAAGTCATCTGTGGCCTGTAGTGCATAGATGGACTTGGTATGATTATGATCAGGGATTATTCGGTATAATCATGACCGTAATATTACAAATGATGTGGTAAAAGTCCTTATTGGCCCGTAGTGTATTGATGGACAGTTGTTGGCATGATCATGACCATTGATGAATACACGAATATCCTTGGCCCGTAGTGCATGGATAATTTGTGATCGTGATACTAATGAATATCATTGGCCGTAGTGCAGAGATGATGTGGATTATTTATTAAGCTGAGTCTTTCCGATAAAAGTGATAAAAAATCTTTTAAATCATAGAAGATAGTAGATTTTATTCTCTACTTGACTCTTCTAATAAATTGCTTGTTTCACTGCAGTTAAACTTGATGTTTCTTATATTTTATCAATTTAACACTGTTGAAGGCTAACGATAAATTATTCTGCATTATCTTAGTCATAATATTTTTTTACTGGCTAGTTGTGTGACGCCCCCAAAATAGGTATACAACACTCATTCTGAGTCGCCAAATACATTGTACAAAAAGTAAACTACAACTTCAATAATACAATTGTCGTGCAAAATAAGACAACACATACTGTGAGTTTAAATACAAATATTGTCTTCTAGACAATATCCACACTCAAGTAAGTCCTCATTACAATAATTCAAATATTATTTTACAGAAATAGTGAGGACAACTAAAATATCTTTCTAGAACCACCATTCCATACTCCGACTAAATCCTGCTATGTTCTCACCTCCTGAGAAGAAAAATAGAACAAAAAAGAAAAGGGTGAGCTCAACTAGCCCAATAAAGAATATTATGACTAAGATAATATACAACAAATTATCATTAGTATTCAACAGGGAAAAATCTGATAGAATATAATCGACAACAAGTTTTAGATCAACAACTGCAGCGGAAACAACAAACCAATAGAAGAGTCAAGTAGAGAAAGAATTCTACTATCTTCTAAGATTTAAAAGTTCATCATCAATATTTTAACCCTGTAACATCAATCAATATACATCTTGAATCAAATATTCATCTTTGCACTACAGGCCAAAGATATTCATTTGTAACACCAGTCAGTCATGTTCATCTCAACACCTGTTCATCTTTGCACTACAGACCAAAGATATTCATCAGGTAATCATACATCTTTGCACTACAGGCCAAAGATATTCAGTAATATCATCATTCGGGACTGAGGATGATGAAAAATATCTTAAAGAAAACGAATCCAGTGAGACAGAAGGATAAATATTAGGGATTCGTATAACAGTTTATCCAATATCAATAATACTTCATAATAATCAATTGTGAAGCATAATTCAAAAATAAATATCAAAACATGGATACAATCAAAGATAGTAAGCATAATAGATATCTTGGACAAAAAAGAAAAAATTTATTTTTCGGTGAATAGTGCCGTATACGTGAATAGTAACCCCGACAAAATTTTTTTTAAATTTGATATAAAAACTCATATCAATATTTCAGCATAATGATATTGAAAAAAATAATATCATTTAAGAAGAAAATAATATCCCTTACCTCAAAATAACCGTACTTCTGACTGAATATCGGATATGAGGCTGAATGAAACTTGTGCTGAATAACAACTTTCAAAGTATCTAAATACTCACAAAATATACTCAATAATTTAGAGAGAGAAAGAGAGAAAACTTATGAATTTTGGTGTGATTTTCAATTCTAACTTAGCCCTATATTTATAAAAAAATATTAGCACGCCGAAGCAGACTTAACCTGCAACCTGATGGCTTTACCTGCTACTATTCCCACCCACCACATTTGAATAAAAATATCAGCACATTTTTTTACCAACCAAAAGTGGGGCCCACCAATTCTAGAATTTTTTACCAAAATGATTAACTCCAAAAATTCAACAACTTCTGAACCAGTCATCTCGTAAAATTCATAACAAATCATACGTTCATTTTTAACGGTTCAAATTTTGTGGACATATACTCAACTTATATATGTATAACATATTCAAATATTACCACGATCCAACGGTCGAATTAAAAATTATAACCCTCGCAAAATATATCAAAAACACTAATTTGATTTTCAATACCTCCGTTCCGATAAAAATACAGATAAAACACATCAACATTAACTCCTTCATTTTTAACCACAAAAATATATCCCTCATTTATATCCACATAAAATAAATATTTCCTTATCATATGAATCAATAATTAACTATTCACAAATAATATTATAGAATCACATTTATGACAACCAGGCCGTTCCCAGGAAAGAGGGGGCTTTTCAATAAGGATTTCTCCTTACTAGCGCGCAATTAGATGACCAAACCTCTCCTTAGACAGAACTTTCTAGACATTGTCAATAATGCTATCTAATAATATTATTTAAATAATATGAATTATTGATCTGATAATGAAAAATATTGTTCAGCAACAATTATTGAAACAACAATAATATAAAATATCAACGCAACAATTATTGAATCAATAAAATAAAATATTGAACAGTAACTACTGTAACAATTATTGAGTAGTGCCTTCCTTCGTAAGAATCAATAATTCTAAAATACTGTGCAATCCGTGTGCTACTGTGTAACCACGCGTATTACTGTATTTAACCACCGGGTATTCCAACAGTGTTAACGGTAACAACTACGCCGTTATTTATAAAAACTCAATTTTTGTCGTTATCTTCATCCAATCGTTTTTCGTTATGGGGCCCACAAATAGCTGCGCCGTCGTACGAATATTCCTCGACAGAAAGAATATTTTACGACCACACGAATATTCACCGACCAAAAATGAATATTTTATAACCACTTGTTTATTTGAAATATTTGCGCATTTTACTCATAACTAACCACATTAATCAAATCAACCCTTTCTATTTTAAAATAATAAATAGAGTAAATTTAATTTCATTTATTAATAAGTTGGAGTCTTATTAGTTGAGCTCACTCTTTTGCTTTTATTGTTCTCTTCAGAAAATGAGAACGTAGCAGGGACTAGTCGGGGAACGGAGTGATAGTCCAGATGATAGTATTAGTAGTCCTCACTATTCTATGAAATAGTGTGATAATAAATGTATTGAGGACTTGTTTTGAGTTTTAATACTGTCTAGATGACAATATTTGTGTTGAAACTCACAGCTCATGTTGTATATTTAAGCTTGTATTTTTATTCTGTTCCATGTATTTGACGACTCAGAATGGGTGATGTATACTTATTTTGGGGGCGTCACAATTATAATTATTTTAGTAATTTTTAATATTAATTTTTAAAATCATATTAATTTAAAAATATTATGATGTAATTTGAATTTTAGAATATATTTTTTAAAAATATTATTATACCATCAAATTATAACATATACTGTTATGTATAGATTATTACATCATCAAATTATAACATATACTGTTATGTATATATTATAACGACGTCGTTTTGATACACAGATAAAAAAAGAATTGTGAGTCATTAGATTTTTCTTTTAATGTATTGTTAACCCTTTCACAAAATTTTCATAAAAAAATTCTCATAGAAAATTCGGATCCGTTCTTTTTACCTGATCAGAGAGTTATGGTATTCTATGTCCGACCAAATTAGAATTTCAATTAATGATACTTACATTAATCTTTCCGCATGTGAATATAATTAATGCGATTTATAACTATAACTTGTTAATTTATATCCGCCTACTCCATTATTATTATTTTTTCAATTTTGTTCACTTAAGGAGGTGTCAATTGATAAATGAAGGAGTTCAAATCAACTGTACATGATAATATCTATTTTTTCTTTTTTTTTAAGTCTCACTTTTTTAAGAATATATAATATAATTTCATAATTAAATATAATCATCACTATTTTAATATCAAGAAAAAATCAAATCAAACATCACGCATTCGACCAACTACCTACCGAAATAATTCTTACAACAGAAATTCGTGTAAAAGAGATTAAAATAAAATATTTTAAGCTTTATCATAAAACAGACTAATATAATATGAGAGACTCCCATTTTATATATAGAAATCATTTCAATCTCGATAATACTCCCACTTTATATATAGAAATGATTTCTATGGTGATGAATGTTGTGACAAAATTAAAATTTAATGGTTAAAGATAAAAAGGTCCTATAAATTTTTAACTTATCATATCCAACAAGTGTAGAGGGACATTATATTATCGATTGATTCAAAACAAAAATTTATTTATTTTTATTTTTAAAAAATATATAATATTTATTTCAAGTGAATTTTTTATAAAATTCAATAATTTAAGTATAATTTGAATTTATATATTTTTTATATATATTTAAATCACTAAATTTTATAAAAAAATTCAATTAAACTAAATACTATATAATTTTTTGGGATGAAAAAAAAAAATTGGTCCGATCGGTAATATAATGTGTCCTTCTAGAAGGACCGTATCATATGTAATGTAGTACTATTTTTTATGTATATTTTATTTTTAAAATAAACCGTGACCTCCAGACTGAAAGTAATGGGTGGGGCACACGTGTCAAAAAGCTGTTGGATAAGCCAGCAAAAAGTCCAAGACACGAAGGCATGCAGCACGGGCAACTGTCAACTGAAAGATTGGGGCGGCAACCATCAGTTATTTTTCAATAAAATTGGACATTTTGATTTTTGATTTTATTTTTTTGCTTACGATTCTCAAAAAATATATAGTATTTATTTTAACTAGAATTTTTATAAACTATAGTGTTTTAGGTATCATTTTTACAAATTAAATATATTTATTTTTGTTAGAATAAATACTATATATTTTTTAGGAGTTACGAGCAAAATAAAAAAATAAAAAAATTAAAAATATCCAATATTCATATCCAATAAATATGTCCATATAGAAGGAGTCTTTGTTTTTGGAACAGACCATACTCGGATATATATACATATATATATACACATCCGATCAAGTCCGGGAGTCCGGATTTTTTTAAAATCCGGACCTTTTTTTTTTTTTTGCTTTTTTTTTTAAATAACTAAAAAAAAATATTTAATATTTTATAGAACTGAAATTTTTCCATAATACAATGTTTTGGACGTGTTTTGAATACCTATACCAAAAAGTGGTGGTACAGTCTGCACAGACAATACCACCATGTTTTGTTATACGTACCCAAATCACACTAAAAACACTGTATTATGAAAAAATTTCAATTCCACAATTTTTTTTTTTTTTTAGTTGTTTCAAAAAAAAAAAAGCAAAAAATAAAAATAAAAAAATAGTCCGTATTTTATAGAGTCCGGGATCCCGGACTAGATCCAGACTCTATATATATATATATATATATATATATATATATATATATATATGAAAATTAATATTTTAACACGTATTTTTGCTATTTTTATATTGTTCTTTCTCACATGAGTATACATTAGATCCCACCTATATGAGAAATAATAATGTGAAAATAATAAAATTACATATAAAAATAGTAATCCCTTATATATATATATATATATATATATATATATATATATATATATATTATAAATCATCTTATTTTCTTATGTTTATTGTTGTGTATATATATGAATTGTTATCTTTGTATTACTCCTCCCGTTCCTTAATATAAGTCGTTTGAGAATTTCAAGTAAGTATTAATTGTTTAGTTTTCAATATTATCCAAGTAATAAATATAACTTTAGTTCTCTAACTTTTTCTTTTCTCAATAAATAACATTCTCTTTTTTTTAATACAAAGGCAATATAGACAATTGATATTATATTTAATATTATACAATTATTTTCTTAATCATTGTGCATAACTTTAAAACAACTTATATTAAGAAATGGAAGAAGTATAATATTATTTAAAGGTTATTTTAGATTGTGGATCTTATATATATATATATATATATATATATATATGTGTGTGTGTGTGTGTGTGTGTGTGTGTGTGTGTGTGTGTGTGTGTGTGTGTGTGTGCGCGTGTGGGTGTGCGGGCGCGCGCGCGCGCGCTCGCGTGCGTGTGTGTGTGAGAAATTGATTCATAGCAAGTATTTGCTATAGATGAAAAATTGACAAATAACATCTTCACCATACATTACATATGTGACGCCCCCAAAATAGGTATACAACACCCATTCTGAGTCGCCAAATACATGGTACAAAAAGCAAACTACAACTTCAATAATACAATTATCGTGCAAAATACGACCACTTTTCACCAACCAAAAGTGTGGCCCACCAATTCAAGAATTTTCTGCCAAAATGATAAATTTCGCAACTTCTATAATTTCTGAACCAGTCATATCGTAAAATTCATAACAAATTATACGTTCATTTTTAACGGTTCAAAATTTGTGGATATATACTCAACTTATATATGAATAACATATCCAAAAATTATCACGATCCAACGGTCGGATTAAAAATTATAACCCCCGCAATATTTCTTAAAAACCCTGATTTGATTTTTAATACCTCCATTCAGATAAAAATATTGATAAAACACCTCAACATTAACTCCTTCATTTTTAACCACAATAAATATATCCAATATTTATATCCACGTAAAATAAATATTTCCTTATTAAATGAATCAATAATTAATTATTCACAAATAATATTACAGAATCACATTTATGACAACCAGACCGTTCCCAAGAAAGAGAGGGCTTTTCAATAAGGATTTCTCCTTACTAGCGCGCAATTAGATGACCAAACCTCTCCTTAGACAGAATTTTTTAGACATTACCAATAATGCTATCTAATAATATTATTTAAATAATATGAATTATTGATCTAATAATAGAAAATACTGTGCAGCAACAATTATTGAAACAACAATAATATAAAATATCAACGCAGCAATTATTGAATCAATAAAATAAAATATTGAACAGTAACTACTGTAACAATTATTGAGTAGTGCCTTCTTACGTAAGAATCAATAATTGGTGCAATACCGTATGCTACTATATTTTAACCACCAGGTATTCCAACAGTATTAATGGTAACAACTACGCCGTTAATTATAAACAACTTATACTTGTCGTTTTCTTCATCCAATCGCTTTCCGTTATGGGGCCCACACAAGGCTGCGCCGTCATACGAATATTCCCTGACAGCAAGAATATTCTACGACCAAACGAATATTCACCGACCAAAAATGAATATTTTATAACCACTTGATTATTTAAAATATTTGCGCATTTTACCCATAACTAACCACATTAATCAAATCAACCCTTTCTATTTCAAAATAATAAATAGATGAAATTTAATTTCATTTATTAATAAGTTGGGGTCTTACAACCTCTCCTCCTTATGAAATTTCGTTCTCAAAATTGACGTACGTACCTGGTGTTTCGAAAAGGTGAGGATACCTCGCTTTTATTTCTGATTCCAACTCCCAGGTCATTTATTCAATAGCATGGTTTCTCCACAAAATCTTAACTTGTGGTATAACCTTCGTGCGTGGAATATGCTCTTTTCTATCCAAAATCTTAACAGGTACCTCCTCGTACGTTAAATCTTCGGCTATCTCGTCTGGTTTTAACTCAATTATGTGGTTCGGGTCTTTCACATATTTACGAAGCACAGATATGTGAAAAATATTATGAACACGAGACATGCTTGGAGGTAATGCGAGTCGATATGCCACATTTCCTATTCGGTCAAGAATTTCAAATGGACCAACAAATCACGGATTGAGCTTTTCTCTCTTCCCAAATCTTGTAACTCCTTTCCATGGTACAACACGTAATAATACATGATCCCCAATACTAAATTCTACATCCTTTCGATGAAGATCCGCATAACACTTTTGTCGATACTGTGACGTTTGTATACGTTGTCGAATCGTTTGGATCTTCTCTGTAGTTATGCGTACCAATTCTAGTCCCAACAACGTTGCTTTACCCACCTCGTCCCAGCATACTAGAGAATGACACTTTCGTCCATACAAGGCTTCAAATGGAGCCATACCTATACTTTCCTGATAACTGTTGTTGTAGGAGAATTCCACCAGTGGCAAGTACTTATCCCAACTTCCTTTGAAATCTAGAACACAGAGTCTTAATAGATCTTCAAGGGTTTGAATAGTCCTCTCTGATTGTCTGTCCATTTGAGGATGGTATGCTGAACTAAATCGTAAATCCGTGCCCATAGCTTTCTGCAAGCTAACCCAAAATCGTGAAGTGAATCTTGGGTAACGATCCGAAACTATGAATACTGGCATGCCATGCAATCTCACAATCTCATTCACGTACATACTAGCAAGACGTTCAAGGGAATAAGTCTCACGTATAGGTAAGAAATGAGCAGACTTGGTTAATCTATCAACAATGACCCAAATCGCATCTATGCCTTGAGAAACCTTGGGAAGACCCGTAACAAAATCCATAGTAATGTGTTTTCACTTCCATTTCGAAATCTCAAGTGGTTGCAATGGACCATTTGGTACTTGATGCTTCGCTTTTACACGTTGACAAGTTAAACACCTCGAGATAAACTCCGCGATCTCTCTTTTCATATTGCTCCACCAAAATATATGTCGAAGATCTTGATACATTTTGGTACTCCCAAGATGGATTACAAACGGTGTGTTGTGTGCCTTCATCATGATTCTATGCTTCAAGTCAAAATCGTTAGAAACACAAAGTCTGGAATTGACTCGAAGTATTCCTTCTTCATCGATTCTTGCTTCTGGAATAGCACCTTCTTGCACTTTTTTCTTCATACGCATCAGCTCCATGTCCGTAGCTTGAGCGGCTTTAACTTTATCAATTAAAGTCGGTTCTACTCGTATATTTGATATCATCATGTGGGTACTTGGAGCCTTCATCTCTATCTCCATCCTTTACAAATCATACAAAATGGGCCTTTGTGTTAACACCATTGCACTCGTACCCGCGTATGATCTTCTACTCAATGCGTCATCTACTATGTTCGCTTTTACAGGATGATATTGGATGGTATGATCGTAATCTTTCAACAGCTCAAGCCAAGGTCGTTGCCGCATGTTGAGTTCCTTTTGGATGAAGAAATATTTGAGGCTTTTATGATCCGTATAGATCTCCACTTTCTTCCCATACAGGTAGTGTCTGTGACGCCCCCAAAATTAGGTATACATCACCCATCTTGGGTCGTCAGATATACAGTACAAAATACAAATACAACTTACTAATACAACTGTCGTGTACAATACGACAAAACATAAACTGTGAGTTTGAATACAAATATTATCTTCTAGAGAGTATTCATACTCAAAAGGAGTCCTCATTACATTTATTAACACACTATTACATAGAAT
Source organism: Panax notoginseng (assembly GCA_016801055.1). NCBI lineage: Eukaryota > Viridiplantae > Streptophyta > Magnoliopsida > Apiales > Araliaceae > Panax > Panax notoginseng. The sequence goes on from CM029012.1 coordinate 172,476,346, forward strand.
AGTGAGGACTACTAACTAATACTATCATTCGGACCATCACTCCGTTCCCCGACTTGCCCCAGCAACGTTCTCATTTTTTGAAGAGAACAGTGAAAGAAAGGGTGAGCTCAACTAGCCCAGTAAGAAATAATATGACTAAGATAATACAGAATAAATTATCATTAGCCTTCAACAATGTTAAACTGATAAAATATAATAGACATCAAGTTTAACTGCAACGGAACAAGCAATCCATTAAAAGAGTCAAGTAGAAAATAAACTCTGCTATCTTTTATGATTTAAAAGGTTTTTCAACACTGTGATCGCTGGGACTCAGCTTAATAAAATAATCCACATCATCGAATCACCCCTGCACTACGACCAAGGATATTCGTATATTCATTAATGGTCATGATCATGCCAACAACTGTCCATCAATGCACTACGGGCCAATGAGGACTTTTACCACATCATTTGTAACATTACGGTCATGATTATACCGAATAATCCCTGGTCATAATCATACCAAGTCCATCTATGCACTACATGCCACAGATGACTTTCAACATTTTATAAACATGAGGATGATGACAATGATATAAGAATTCAATAAAACAAGTTCAAGAATTAATTTATCCAGGAATTAACAACGTCCAAATTGTCAACATGATACTGCATTGTGGAGTAAAATTCAAGAATGCTTAGAAGAATATTTTCTTGAAAAGAAACTGGATGAACCGCAATTACCAAGGATATTCCACAAATTTCATGGAGTATAGAAGTCAAAACTTAACCAACTGAGTATAATAAAGAATGGAATAACAAAAGAAATCACCATGCATGCGATAGACCGCACAGACAGGTTATTCCAACAGAATAATAAATAATGGAACCAGGTCCGGCGTAAACGCACAGACAGGATATTCCGACAGAATAATAAATAATGGAACCAGGTCCGGCGTAAAACACACAGACAGGATATTCCGACAGAATAATAATAAAGACGGAACCAGGTCCGGCGTAAAGCACAGACAGGATGTTCCAACTGAAAATAAAGATAGAATAATAAAGACGGAACCAGGTCCGGCGTAAAGCACAGACAGGATGTTCCAACGGAATAACAAAGACAGAATAATAGAAGAATGTCACCAAGTATAGGGTATTCCGCATATACAGGTTATTCCAACAGAATAATAAAGAAATGGAATAACAACAGTTCTCTTCATGAATAAGAAAGAATAACACCCTTTACCGTTTTAAAGAAGAGCTGAAATAAGGAAGTAGTTAAGTAGCAGAATACTCTTTTTCTCTCTCTCTATAGTTTCTCTCTATAGTTTCTCTCTCTAGAGTTCAGTGAATTCGTAAGAAATAATGAAGGAATGAGTTGCTATTTATAGAAAAATAGAATGCATAGTAACTAATCCATGAACGGTCCAGATTGATTACTTTAATCTGACGGTCCATATTTAAAGAAAAATCTTTTAAATAAAATATAATATATTCTATTTATAGAATAACTTTAATAAAGTGTTCTGTTTTATATAAAAAGATGTTTCTGTTTTATTACGTTAATAATACGAATAAAACAAAACGTCATTATCGCTAAATAATTCATATTATTAACTGACAATAATTGAATCAAACTGAGTGACTTCTCATATAAGCATTAATAATCAATACCGTGTGCTACTATGCAACCACACGTATTACTGTACTTTTACTACCGAGTAGTTCAATAGTAACAATGGTAAAACTTCCGCCGTTATTTTTAATAAAATATTTTTGTCGTTTTCTCAATCCGACAATAATTCCGTTGTGGGGTCCACCAATGATTGTGTCGTTGTACGAATATTCCCTGTTAAAACGAATATTCCCCGACCAATCGAATATTATATGACAACTTGGATACTTTACAAAATTTATAAATATTACCCATAACTATTATATCAAATCCACACCATAATATAAAAAAAATTATTTCGAGAAAAATTAAATATTTATTCATAAAATCTGGGGTTTCACAATCTCCCCTCCTTATAGAATTTCGCCCTCGAAATTTATGTACGTACTTGGTATGCCGAACATGTGAGGATACCTTGACTTCACTTCAAATTCTAACTCTTGAGGTATAACCTTTAAGCTTCGAATATGATCCTTCTTATCCAAGATGTTAACACGTATCTCCTCATACGTTAAATCTTTTGCTATCTCGTCCGGTTCTAAATTAATAATGTGGTTCGGGTCGTCCATATATTTACGTAACATCGATACGTAAAAAAAAAATATTCTGAACACGCAACATACTTGGCGGTAAAACGAGTCTATAGGCCACAATTCCTACTTCATCGAGGATTTCAAATGGGCCAATTAAATCGAGAGTTGAGATTTCCTCTCTTCGTCGATTCTTGCTTCTAGAATAACGCCCTCTTGAACCTTCTTCTTCACATTTATCAGCTCTGAGTATGTAGCTTGAGCGGCTTTAACTTTATCGATTAAAATCGATTCTAATCATATATTCGTTATCTTCACGTGGGTTTGTATATTCGCACTTGTAACCGCATACGATCTTCTACTCAACGCATTAGCTACCACGCTCGCTTTTTCACGATGGTATGGTATGATCATAATCTTTAACGGCTCGAGCCAACGTCTTTGGCGCATGTTACGTTCGCTTTAGTTGAATTAATATTTGAGGGTTTAAGAAATGGGTTTTGTACTGGGGTCAATACAAAATTCGATTTCACGCTCTAGGGGTAAGCTTAGAAGTCTTCAAGAATACGTCAGGAAATTTATTAACAATAGAAATATCATTCAAAACTGTGACTCTCGTCCAAGACTTGGATAACACGTCACATTGATATCTATTAACTTGTCACCGTTATTCACAACGTCCCCTACTGAAAGTCTGGCTACGGTACATTCCACACAAGAAAGTCAACAATGAAAGGATCGGGGTTCTTTATTTATGGCTTGATATGACAATGATTGACTTTAGTGGTTTGGTTACTTTGAATCCGCATAACAGGGTGGTTAGGAGTATGAAAGCTAACAACCTTATGAGAAACATGATAAGTAGTGAACCAATCGTTTCAAAAAATCACATCAAAGGCAAGTATTTTCAAAGAGATAAGATCGACAGGTAACGTGAAAGTGTTGATTTGAACAAGATTTATAAATAGTGGAGGTAATGAAGATTTCTCCCAACTGACTTTAAACAAACATATCAAAGTCTAAACATTGAACACAACTCGGTGAAATAAAAGAGTGAGTAGAACCGGTATCTAACACGGTATAGACTTCGCAAGAGTTTATGACTAACATACCCGTGATAATTTTATTCAGGTTCCTCGTCACGAAAAAAAAAAACGCTTTCTCTTAAACTACTGGCTTTGGCTTTTCTGGGACGGTCTTTGGTGCCTCCATCCTATCTGAACTTATCTTCGGTGAACGACAAAATCGGGCTAAGTGACCTTCTCTTCCACAATTATAGCATGCTTTGGATGACATCGCGCAGTTTGGACTGATGTGTCCCTCCCCTCCGCATTTGAAGCATATGATAGGTGGTCGTTCTCCTTCCTTAACAACGGGTGCTGGTGCTGACGTCTTTCCATCATTGTTGAATTTTCTCTTCTTGAAATGTCCATTCTTATTGTTTTGACCATGATTACCATTGAAGTGGTTACCATTTCTGGCATGTTGATTCCCTCCATGCTTATTGTCACCGCTTTGATGACTGTTATCACTAGTATTATCTTTTTTCTGGCTGCTCTCCTTTGGTTGCGTTGACTCGTTATCGCGCTCCACTAACTGAGCCCTATTCACAACATCTGAATACAAACACAGTTTATGAGAAATAAGATATTGACGTATCTCCGGTTTCAAACCTCTTAAAAACATCCGCGTCATTCTCTCTTCATTATCCACCAAGTGGGATGCAAATCGGGACAACTCGGCAAACTTGGCTTCGTACTGCGACACGGTCATGTTGTTTTGCTCCAACTTGATAAATTCCACCTCCTTCATGTGACGAATACTTTCGGGAAAGTACTTGTCATTGAACAGTTCTTGGAACTTCTCCCAAGACATCTTGAGTGCGTCAGGCTGGGTACGTTTTACAGATTTCCACCAGTAATCTGCCTCTTCACGCAACATAAAAGTGACAAAGGGAACCTTTTGCTCCTCGGAGCATCCCAAGACATCAAATATCTTGGTGATCTGCTTTAACCACGTCTCCGCCTTAAGTGGTTCTGGCTTTCCCAAAAACTCCGGTGGTCCTAGCTCCTTGAATTGCTTAGCGGTGACCAACCGTGGGTTGTCATTGTTTCCTCCTTCATTTTGGATAGGAGCCGCTCTCGCCCGTTGTTGCATGAATTGCTCCTTGAACTGCTTAGCGGTGACCGTCCGAGAGTTATTTTGTTGTTGCATGAATTGCATAAAGTCTCTGACCATCCCATCATTCACCATTTCATCGGTGTTATTATTTTCATGAGGATTATTGTCCTCTGGTTGCACATTACCCTGAGCATTGATCGTTGGTGATTCAATGGTCTCATGTGCTTCATTGATTATCTCAACATTTTTGGATGCCATTTGCAAATACTGCAACAAAACAAGGGTTAATTAACATATAACATATTATCCATATACTTTGACCGACCAATTAAATACCAAATAAACTTAGGTAGGTCATACTAGCGAAGGAATTCCCCGTCTCTCCCCTCCTAGTTCTATTCTCACATCTTAGCCAGGGATCATATCCCTAAGCTCTGATACCAACTGTGACGCCCCCAAAATTAAGTATACGTCACCCATCTTGGGTCGCCACTTACATGGTACAGAATACAAATACAACTTACTAATACAATTGTCGTGTACAATACGACAAAACATAAACTGTGAGTTTAAATACAAATATTATCTTCTAGAGAGTATTCATACTCAAAAGGAGTCCTCATTACATTTATTAACACACTATTACATAGAATAGTGAGGACTACTAACTAATACTATCATTCGGACCATCACTCCGTTCCCCGACTTACCCCAGCTACGTTCTCATTTCCTGAAGAGAACACTGAAAGAAAGGGTGAGCTCAACTAGCCCAGTAAGAAATATTATGACTAAGATAATACAGAATAAATTATCATTAGCCTTCAACAATGTTAAACTGATAAAATATAATAGACATCAAGTTTAACTGTAGCGGAACAAGCAATCCATTAAAAGAGTCAAGTAGAAAATAAACTCTACTATCTTTTATGATTTAAAAGGTTTTTCAACACTGTGATCGCTGGGACTCAGCTTAATAAAATAATCCACATCATCGAATCACCCCTGCACTACGGCCAAGGATATTCGTATATTCATTAATGGTCATGATCATGCCAACAACTGTCCATCAATGCACTACGGGCCAATGAGGACTTTTACCACATCATTTGTAACATTACGGTCATGATTATACCGAATAATCCCTGGTCATAATCATACCAAGTCCATCTATGCACTACAGGCCACAGATGACTTTCAACAGAATATAAACATGAGGATGATGACAATGATATAAGAATTCAATAAAACAAGTTCAAGAATTAATTTATCCAAGAATTAACAACGTCCAAATTGTCAACATGATATTGCTTTGTGGAGTAAAATTCAAGAATACTTAGAAGAATATTTTCATGAAAAGATACTGGATGAACCGCAATTACCAAGGATATTCCACAAATTTCATGGAGTATAGAAGTCAAAACTTAACCAACTGAGTATAATAAAGAATGGAATAACAAAAGAAATCACCATGCATGCGATAGACCGCACAGACAGGTTATTCCAACAAAATAATAAATAATGGAACCAGGTCCGGCGTAAACGCACAGACATGATATTCCGACAGAATAATAAATAATGGAACCAGGTCCGGCGTAAAACACACAGACAGGATATTCCGACAGAATAATAATAAAGACGGAACCAGGTCCGGCGTAAAGCACAGACAGGATGTTCCAACTGAAAATAAAGATAGAATAATAAAGACGGAACCAGGTCCGGCGTAAAGCACAGACAGGATGTTCCAACGAAATAACAAAGACAGAATAATAGAAGAATGTCACCAAGTATAGGGTATTCCGCATATACAGGTTATTCCAACAGAATAATAAAGAAATGGAATAACAACAGTTCTCTTCATGAATAAGAAAGAATAACACCCCTTACCGTTTTAAAGAAGAGCTGAAATAAGGAAGTAGTTAAGTAGCAGAATACTCTTCTTCTCTCTCTCTATAGTTTCTCTCTATAGTTTCTCTCTCTAGAGTTCAGTGAATTCGTAAGAAATAATGAAGGAATGAGTTGCTATTTATAGAAAAATAGAATGCATAGTAACTAATCCATGAACGGTCCAGATTGATTACTTTAATCTGACGGTCCATATTTAAAGAAAAATCTTTTAAATAAAATATAATATATTCTATTTATAGAATAACTTTAATAAAGTTTTCTGTTTTATATAAAAAGATGTTTTTGTTTTATTACGTTAATAATACGAATAAAACAAAACGTCATTATCGCTAAATAATTCATATTATTAACTGACAATAATTGAATCAAACTGAGTGACTTCTCATATAAGCATTAATAATCAATACCGTGTGCTACTATGCAACCACACGTATTACTGTACTTTTACTACCGAGTAGTTCAATAGTAACAATGGTAAAACTTCCGCCGTTATTTTTAATAAAATATTTTTGTCGTTTTCTCAATCCGACAATAATTCCGTTGTGGGGTCCACCAATGATTGTATCGTTGTACGAATATTCCCTGTTAAAACGAATATTCCCCGATCAATCGAATATTATATGACAACTTGGATACTTTACAAAATTTATAAATACTACCCATAACTATTATATCAAATTCACACCATAATATAAAAAAAATTATTTCGAGAAAAATTAAATATTTATTCATAAAATCTGGGGTTTCACAGTGTCTCCAAATCTTCAACGCGAAAACGACTGCTGCCAACTCCAAATCATGAGTAGGATAATTCCTCTCATATTCTTTGAGTTATCGTGAGGCATAGGCTATGACTTTCCCATGTTGTATGAGAACACATCTTAACCCTTTGCCTGAAGTATCGCTGTAGATAACAAATCCATCCGAACCAGATGGTATTGTCAGAACAGGTGCCGAAATGAGTTCCCTCTTGAGTTCTTGAAAACTCTTCTCACAATCCTCGCTCCAACCGAATTTTGTATCCTTCTGAGTCAGCTGAGTTAACGGAGTAGCAATTCTAGAAAATCCTTCCACGAATCTCCGATAATACCCAGTTAAGCCCAGAAAGCTACGTACTTCGGTCACCGACTTCGGTTGCTCTCAACTTTGTATGGCTTCAATCTTCGTCGGGTCGACAGATACTCCATGTTTTGACACCACGTGCCCAAGAAATGCTACTTCCTCAAGCCAGAACTCGTATTTCTTCAATTTGGCATATAACTTATTTTTACGAAGCCTTTGCAGTACCAACTTCAAATGGCGCTCATTATCTTCACGGCTTTTGGAATAGATGAGGATGTCATCAATAAAGACAACAACGAACTGATCTAAATATTCTTTGAATACACGGTTCATCATATCCATGAAGGCAGCAGGAGCATTAGTCAATCCAAAAGACATGACTAAGAATTCATAATGTCCGTACCGAGTTCTGAAAGCAGTCTTTGGAATATCCTCAATTTTAATCTTCAGTTGATGATATCCAGAACGAAGATCGATCTTTGAAAAGAATTGTGCTCCTTGCAACTGGTCAAACAGGTCATCAATGCGAGATAGCGGATACCTATTCTTGATAGTGACATGATTCAATTCTCGGTAGTCGATACAAAGTCGCATACTACCGTCTTTCTTCTTTACGAATAACACAGGAGCACCCCAAGGAGATGTACTAGGACGAATAAAACCGATGTCCAACAACTCCTGTAGTTGAACCTTTAACTCCTGAAGTTGAATAGGAGCCATTCGATATGGGGTTTTAGAAATGGGCTTTGTACCAGGTTCAAGGTCAATAAAGAATTCAACTTCACGTTCTGGGGGTAGACCGGAAAGTTCTTCAGAAAATACGTCAGGAAATTCACTAACAACAGAAATATTATTCAAATCTGGCGTGTTTTTGTTCAAGTCCATAACATGGGCTATGAAAGCTTGACATCCGTTTTTCAATAAACGAATGGCTTTATGGCTTGATATGACAGCGATTGATTTTAGTGGTTTGATTGCTTGAATTCGCATAACAGGTTGGTTAGGAATATGAAAACTAACAACCTTACGAAAATAATCAATTTTGGCATGATGAGTAGTTAACCAATCAATTCCTAAAATCACATCAAAAGCAAGTATCTTTAGAGAGATAAGGTCAACAGGTAATGTGATTGTGCCAACTTGGATTAAGCAAGATTTATAAACTGTAGATGTAATAAATGTTTCTCCTAACAGAGTCTCTACAGATAGGTCAAAGTTTAATTTCTCCGGAGTCAAGTTTAAACGTTGAGCACAAGCAGGAGAGATAAAAGAATGGGTAGAACTGGTATGTAAAAAGGTATAAACTTCGCAAGAGTTTATGATTAGCTTACCCGTGATCACCTCGTTTGGGTTCCTCGTATTTTCGGCACTCACGACAAACGCCCTTCCAGGAACCACCGACTTTGACTTGTCCAGAACAGCATTCGGAGTCACTATCCCCGTTGAACTTGGTTTCGCAACAAGACAATCTTTAGCTATATGACCTTCCTTTCCACAGTTATAACATACCTTGAACTGTTGTGCGCGGTTTGGACTGATGTGTCCCTCCTTCTCGCATTTATAACAAATGACCGGTGCTCGTTCTCCTCCCCTAAAAGTAATTGATATTTGTCCTGACGTCTTCACGTTATCATTGTTGTACCTTCTCTTCTTGAAAATCTCCTCCCGACTCGCTCCTTCTATTATCACGGCCACGATTACCACCAGAGTGGTTACCACTTTTGTCCGAATATTTTCCTCCCTGCTGGTTTTCATTGCTTCGATGACTGCCGCCACCGGTATGACCCTGGTTGTGGTCCCTCGGTTGCACATACTCATTATCTCGCTCTAATAATTGTGTCCTGTTTACAACATCTGAATATAAAGAAAATTTATTAGAGATAAGATATTGTCGAATATCGGGTTTTAGACCTCTCAGAAACATCCTTGTCATTCGTTCCTCATTTTCGACCAAATGAGGTGCAAACCTGGATAACTTTGTAAACTTTGCCTCGTACTGGGACACCGTCATGTTATTTTGTTCCAGTCTGATAAACTCCACCTCCTTCATATGACGAATACTTTCAAGAAAGTACTTGTCATTGAACAGTTTCTGAAATGTTTCCCAGGACATGTTGAGTGCGTCAGGCTGGGTACACTTCACAGACTCCCACCAGTAGTCTGCCTCACCGCGAAACATAAAGGTGGCAAATGGAATCTTCTGTTCCTCCGTGCATCCCAAGACATCGAATATCTTGGTAATTTGCTTGACCCACGTTTTCTCCATGCTCGGATCTGGCTTTCCCATAAATTCTGGTGGTCCCAATTCTTTGAACTGCTTGGCTGTGACAAACCGCGCGTTGTTATCATTTCCACCCGTATTCTGCACACGAGTCTCCCTCGTCTGATTGTGCATGAACTGCAAAAAGTTCCTAAATATTTCATCATTTATCGTTTGCTCGGTAACGTTGTTTACAGGAGGAATATTGCAGGAATATTGTCTTGCTGTTGCACGTTCCCCTGGGTGGTGATCAAAGGTGTCTCCTGTAATACCCGAGATTTTTATAAATTAGAAATAAAAGTGTTTGAATATTTATTTTGAACACATATATATTTTGGTGTGTCGTGAAAGGTGAAAACGAAAATTTAATTGAATCATGTTTGAAAGGATTAAGAAACTTATTGATAATGTCGATAAGCTTGGTTACGATTGATTAAGCTTAAGTGTAAAGCCTTTTGTGGTGTAATTAATTTCTTAATGAGATTAATTGATGGATAACTTAATGAAGTGTTGGATCTAGGATAAATCCAAGCCCAACATTATTAATGTAACATACTTGCATAGTTGGGAGTTTAGCCAAGAATTTGAATTGGTAGACTAATGTTTAACCCAATGTGTATAAGTGTTTGTACCTAGCCCAACTCAAATATTAATTTGGACAAACCCAATATACATGGATTATATAAATACATATATAAGATAAGTATACTTGTATATATAGGAATATATATATAGGTATAGAGATGTATGTGTAAAGGTAACAATAAGCTAGCACATGGTACAAATGATAAAATGAAAGTGCAACATATGGATGCTACCCCTCATGGCCGAAATTTTGGCCCTATTAAGCCTAAGTGCTGATTTTTGTTGCACAAAAATGCTTACAAGCAATCCCATGTGGGCTCATGATGAAGAAGGATATAGTTGGTGAAGGAGTTGGTAATTCTTTTTACCTAATCACCTTTTACCCATGGTTAATACCTTGTTGGGTGAACAAATACAAATATTATACCAAGTACTAGTACATGTATTGCATACATAAACCTTGCCTATAAATATAACCCATCCTAGTTCATTGCTTCATTTACTTGAAATTTCATAAGTGTTAGTACTATAATAAGAGCTAGAGAGAAATTAAGGGAAGTAGAAGGATTCTAGAGGAACTCTTGCACTTTGGTGGTTCAAGAGGAGTTCAAGAAGGAGAAGCAAAGGTGGAGAACTACTTAAGGTTCCTAGCTAAGAGGAAGAAAGCCTTCAAGAAGTAAGTTCATAATCTAGCTTTATTTTTGCCAAGTAAAGTTAGTATATGTGGATATTAGTAAGAATGCATGCTTGATTTTGGCAAGTTTATGTGTTATGTGATCATGATTGATCTAAAAGTATAATGATGAGTATTGGAAGGAGAATAAGTGATTTATATATCTTGGTGTGTGATCTAAGTTAAAATGAATTATGTAAAAGCATGTGAGCATGAAACCTAGCTTAATATACTTGAAAGTTTGATAATTGTGATTAAAATGGTGTAAGAGATATGTGTAATTCTAAAATTTTATATTAATCATGTATGAAATATGATCATAACCCAAGTTGAATCATCGGATTCAGGCATAAAACGAACTCGTAGCAAAATAATCGGTAAGACAAGCTAACATGAGAACCTTTGCTTGGAAAAGTAAATAATTTAATTAAATAAATATTTTGGAAAATTGTTCAAGATATCACATATTGAAGATATGTAAGTTTATGAGATAATGGAAGTGGTTTGAACTCATTTGGATATGAAATGAGCAAGTTATGAAAGATTGAATCAAAAAGGGTCAAAACTGAAAATGTTGAAAAAAAATCGGATTTTGGCTTCTGCAGGGGAGCGCCTAGGCGTTCAACCCAGGCTTCTTTCAAGCGCCTAGGCGCTAGGCCATTTTAAGTGTTGAGTCAGTCCGGGTCGGGTTCGGAGATGATGTCTTCGACTTCGGAAGATGTCTTCGGGTTCGGACGTGACGAGATATCTTCGGGTTCGGAGATGATGTCTTCGACTTCGGATGATGTCTTCGGGTTCAAACATGGCGGGATGTCTTCGAAATTGGAAACAACATCATGACTTTGGAAAAGACTGGATTAATTGATAAATATTATCAATTTGATATATGTTACCCACGCATGAACTAAACTGAATTTCTAAGTAGAGAGTTATACTAGCTACGTTCGAATAAACCTAATATATGTAAGCATGCTTTGAAAAGGTCATTTAGCATTGTTATGTGGTTTAATAAATACTATGGTTAGTCTTTGATGCAATAAATTTTCTTAGCTTGTGAAATGGAAATGTTATAAGTAAACAATAAAAATTGTTGAAAGTAAACAAAGTAGACCAAACTTAATTTAAAAGTTTCTTGACACGTATGAGTGAACGACGTAATCTAGAATGTGTAACTCAAGTAATGTTTCACGTATACAAACATGAAATAAGTATACGAGACTTAAATTTGCTAAAATGTTGTTAAGGTTTTTAAAAGTAAGAACAATGTGAATTATACATCTATGAGTTCTAAGGTGTATGGATAGATATATGCGTGATAATTGCATGTTGAGATTTATGTCAAGATGTGTGACTAATGAGTACCTATACATACATAAATATGATAATATAGTTCGTTGAGGTGATTTTATGCTATAAGTGATAATCAACGCTTAAGGCAAGTTCCCTAACTTACTCTCTTTTATATTTAGCAAGTATCCGAACCCTACTCTTATTGTGCAATTATATTTGCATTCTTTATTCGACGAATACCTTAAACTTATTTCTTTGAATACAAGTTATATTACTTTTGTAAGACCCCAATTTTTATAAATAAAGATGAATTTTCTATAAATATCATTTTTGAATATTATGGAGTTAATTTGATATAATGTTATAGTTGTGGGTAATATTTATAAATTTTACAAAGTAAGCAAGTTGTTATAAAATATTCGTTTGGTCGGAGAATATTCTTTTTGTCGGGGAATATTCGTACGACGGCACAATCATTGGTGGACCCCACAACGGAATTATTGTCGGATTGAGAAAACGACAGAATTATCTTTCTATAAAAATAACGGCTGAGGTGTTACCGTTAAAACCGTTAAAACTGTTGAACTACTCGGTAGTAAAAGTACAGTAATACGCGTGGTTGCATAGTAGCACACGGTATTGATTATTGATGCTTACGTGAGAAGTCACTCAGCTATACTCAATTATTGCTACAGTAATTGCTGCATCATATCTCTTAAATTATTGTCATAGTATCATCTGTATAATATGTTATATTATTAAATCAATAATTGAGACGTTGTGGTAAGTTTGGTTATTTTATGGGGGGCCATATGTCATCATCTAAGAGTCTCTTCGTCAATAGTAATTACCGTCGTCAATAGTAATTACCGTCGTCAATAGTATTTACCTTGGTCAATAGTAATTACCTTCGTCAATAGTATTTACCTTGGTCAATAGTAATTACCTTCGTCAATAGTATTTACCTTGGTCAATAGTAATTACTTTCGTCAATAGTAGTTGTCCCTTCAATATTACCAAGAGTCATTTGACCCTTCGTTAAGACCAAGAGTCATTTGACCCTTCGTTAAGAACAAGAGCCACCCTCAGTTTTTCTATAAATAGAGGCCTAGGGCTTCATTATTTTTCACGAATTCATTCAAGCTATAGAGAGAGAAAGTATAGAGAGAATAAGAGAGAGAGAATAAAAGTATTCTGCTACATCACTTTTCCAATATCCAGTTCTTTTAAGGTAGGGAATATTATTTCTTTTATATTCATGAAGAGAACTTCTGTTATTCCATTTGTTATTATTCTGTTGGAATAACCAGTATACGCGGTCTACCCTATACTTGGTGACATTCTTCTATTATTCTGTTGGAACATCCTGTCTGTGTGTTTTACACCGGACCTGGTTCCGTTTATTATTCTGTTGGAACATCCTGTCTGTGTGTTTTACACCGGACCTGGTTCCGTTTTATTATTATTCTGTTGGAATATCCTGTCTGTGTGTTTTACACCGGACCTGGTTCCATTATTTATTATTCTGTCGGAATATCCTGTCTGTGCGTTTACGCCGGACCTGGTTCCATTATTTATTATTCTATTGGAATAACCTGTCTGTGCGGTCTATCGCATGCATGGTGATTTCTTTTGTTATTCCATTCTTTATTGTACTCAGTTGGTTAAGTTTTGACTTCTATACTCCATGAAATTTGTGGAATATCCTTGATAGTTGCGTTTCATCCAGTATCTTTTCAAGAAAATATTCTTCTAAGCATTCTTGAATTTTACTCCACAATGCAGTATCATGTTGACAATTTGGACGTTGTTAATTCCTGGATAAATTAATTCTTGAACTTGTTTTATTGAATTCTTATATCATTGTCATCATCCTCATGTTTATAAAATGTTGAAAGTCATCTGTGGCATGTAGTGCATAGATGGACTTGGTATGATTATGACCAGGGATTATTCGGTATAATCATGACCGTAATGTTACAAATGATGTGGTAAAAGTCCTCATTGGCCCGTAGTGCATTGATGGACAGTTGTTGGCATGATCATGACCATTAATGAATATACGAATATCCTTGGCCGTAGTGCAGGGGTGATTCGATGATGTGGATTATTTTATTAAGCTGAGTCTCAGCGATCACAGTGTTGAAAAACTTTTTAAATCATAAAAGATAGTAGAGTTTATTTTCTACTTGACTCTTTTAATGGATTGCTTGTTCCGCTACAGTTAAACTTGATGTCTATTATATTTTATCAGTTTAACATTGTTGAAGGCTAATGATAATTTATTCTGCATTATCTTAGTCATAATATTTCTTACTGGGCTAGTTGAGCTCACCCTTTCTTTCACTGTTCTCTTCAGGAAATGAGAACGTAGCTGGGGCAAGTCGGGGAACGGAGTGATGGTCCGAATGATAGTATTAGTTAGTAGTCCTCACTATTCTATGTAATGGTGTGTTAATAAATGTAATGAGGACTCCTTTTGAGTATGAATACTCTCTAGAAGATAATATTTGTATTCAAACTCACAGTTTATGTTTTGTCGTATTGTACACGACAGTTGTATTATTAAGTTGTATTTGTATTCTGTACTATGTATCTGACGACCCAAGATGGGTGATGTATACCTAATTTTGGGGGCGTCACAGTTGGTATCAGAGCTTAGGGATATGATCCCTGGCTAAGATGTGAGAATAGAACTAGGAGGGGAGAGACGGGGAATTCCTTCGCTAGTATGACATACCTAAGTTTATTTGCATGGTATTTAATTGGTCGGTCATAATATAAGGATAATATATGACATATCAATTAATTTTTATTTTGTGGCAGTATCTGAAAATGGCATCTGAGAATGTTGAGAATAGCAATGGAGCACAGACGACTGTTGATTCACCACATATCAATAATCAGGATAATGTGCATCAGGAAGGTGTCAATCCTCATGCAAACAACAACACTGACCAAATGATGAATGATCAAATGTTCAGAGGCTTTATGCAATTCATGCAACAACAGGTGAAAGCGGCTCCTGTCCACAACGTAGGTGGAAATACTGGAAACTCTCTGGCGGTCACCGCTAAACAGTTTAAGGAGCTGGGACCACCGGAGTTTAAGGGAGAACCCAAACCACTTGTAGCTGAAACATGGATAAAGCAGATCACCAAGATATTTGATGTCTTGGGTTGCTCCGAGGAGCAAAAGGTTCCCTTTGCCGCCTTTATGTTGCGAGGAGAGGCAGATTACTGGTGGGAATCGATAAAGCGTACTCAACCTGCCGCACTGAAGATGTCCTGGGAGAAGTTCCAAGAGCTGTTTAACGACAAATACTTTCCCGAGAGTATTCGTCACATGAAGGAGGTGGAGTTCATCAAATTGGAGCAGAATAATATGACCGTGTCGCAGTACGAGGCAAAATTTGCGGAGTTATCCCGGTTTGCGTCCCACCTGGTGGATAATGAAGAAAGAATGACGCGGATGTTTTTAAGAGGTTTGAAGCCGGAGATACGTCAACATCTTGTTTCTCATAAACTGTGTTTGTATTCAGATGTTGTAAATAGGGCTCAGTTGGTGGAGCGCGATAACGAGACAACGCAACCAAAAGAGAGCAGCCGGCAAAATGATAATACCAGTGAGAGCAGTCATCGAAGCGGTGACAACAAGCGTGGAGGGAATCAACAGGCCAGAAATGGTAACCACTTCGGTGGTAATCAGGGCCAAAACAATAAGAATGGACATTTCAAGAAGAGGAGATTCAACAATGATGGAAAGACGTCAGCACCAGCACCTGTCGTTAAGGAAGGAGAACGACCACCTATCATATGTTTCAAATGCGGAGGGGAGGGGCACATCAGTCCAAACTGCGCGATGCCGTCCAAAGCATGTTATAATTGTGGAAGAGAAGGTCATTTAGCCCGATTTTGTCGTTTACCGAAGACAAATTCAGCTAGGATGGAGGCACCAAAAGCCGTCCCAGAAAAGTCAAAACCGGTTGTGCAAGGGAGAGCGTTTGTTGTGAACTCCCAGAGAGCAAGGAACCCGAATGAGGTCATCACGGGTAAGCTTATCATAAACTCTAAAGAAGTTTATACTTTATTTGATACCGGTTCAACCCATTCTTTTATTTCTCCTACTTGCGCTCATCGATTAAATTTGATTCCGGAGAAATTAGACTTTGACTTATCTGTGGAAACTCCGTTGGGAGAAACCTTCATTACCTCCACTGTTTATAAGTCTTGTTTGGTTCAAGTTGGTACCCACACATTACCTATCGATCTGATTTCATTAAAAATACTTGCATTTGACGTGATTCTAGGGATTGATTGGTTAACTACTCATTATGCAAAAATTGATTGTTTTCGTAAGGTTGTTAGTTTTCATATTCCTAATCGACCTATTATGCGAATTCAAGCAACCAAACCATTAAAATCAATCGCTGTCATCTCAAGCCATAAAACTATTCGTTTATTGAAAAACGGATGTCAAGCTTTCTTAGCTCATGTCACAGATCTAAACAAAAATACGTCAGTTTTGAATGATATTTCTATTGTTAATAAATTCCCTGACGTATTCCCTGAAGAACTTCCTGGCCTACCCCCAGAGCGTGAAATTGAATTTTGTATCGATCTTGAACCCGGTACAAAACCCATTTCCAAAGCCCCATATCGAATGGCTCCTATTGAACTTCAGGAGTTAAAGATCCAACTGCAGGAATTGTTAGACATTGGCTTTATTCGTCCTAGTACTTCTCCTTGGGGTGCTCCTGTTCTATTCGTGAAGAAGAAAGATGGAAGTATGCGACTTTGTATTGATTATCGGGAGTTGAATCATGTCACCATCAAAAACAGGTACCCATTGCCACGTATTGATGACCTGTTTGACCAGTTGCAAGGAGCACAATTCTTTTCAAAGATCGATCTTCGTTCTGGATATCATCAGCTGAAGGTTAGAACTGAGGATATTCCAAAGACGGCTTTTAGAACTCGGTACGGGCATTATGAATTCCTAGTCATGTCCTTTGGATTGACTAATGCTCCTGCTGCCTTCATGGATATGATGAACCGGGTATTCAAGGAATATTTGGATCACTTTGTGGTCGTCTTTATTGATGACATCCTTATTTATTCCAAAAGCCGTGAAGATCATGAGCAACACTTGAGGCTGGTACTCCAAAAGCTTCGTGAATACAAGCTTTATGCCAAGTTGAAGAAATGCGAGTTCTGGCTGGAGGAGGTAGCATTCCTTGGGCACGTAGTATCAAGTCGTGGAATATCGGTTGACCCGGCAAAGATTGAAGCTATTCAAAGCTGGGAGCAACCTAAATCAGTGACCGAGGTACGTAGCTTTCTTGGTTTAGCTGGTTATTATCGGAGATTCGTGGAAGGATTTTCTCGAATCGCTACTCCATTAACTCAGCTGACTCGGAAAGATACAAAGTTTGGTTGGAGCGAAGAATGTGAGCAGAGTTTTCAAGAACTCAAGAGGAGACTCATTTCAGCACCTGTTCTAACAATACCATCTGGCTCGGAGGGATTTGTCATCTACAGTGATGCTTCGAGCAAAGGGTTGGGATGCGTTCTCATGCAACATGGAAAAGTCATAGCCTATGCATCAAGACAACTCAAGGAATATGAGAGGAATTATCCTACTCATGATCTAGAGTTGGCAGCTGTTGTCTTTGCACTTAAAATTTGGAGGCATTACTTGTATGGGGAGAAAGTGGAGATCTTTACGGATCATAAAAGCCTCAAATATTTCTTCACTCAAAAGGAACTCAACATGCGACAACGACGTTGGCTTGAACTGTTGAAAGATTATGATCATACCATTCAATACCATCCTGGAAAAGCGAACGTGGTAGCTGACGCATTGAGTAGAAGATCATATGCGGGTACAAGTGCAATATTAACAACGCAAAGGCCCATTTTGTGTGACTTGCAAAGGATGGAGATAGAGTTGAAGACTCCAGGGACCCATGTGATGATGGCGAATATACGAGTAGAACCGACTTTAATCGATAAAGTTAAAGCTGCTCAAGCTACAGACCTGGAGCTGATGCGTATGAGGAAGAAAGTGCAAGAAGGTGTTATGCCGGAAGCAAGAATCGATGAAGAAGGAATACTTCGAGTCAACTCCAGACTTTGTGTTCCTAACAACCCTGATTTAAAGTATGAAATCATGATGGAGGCGCACAACACACCGTTTGCAATCCATCCTGGAAGTACCAAAATGTATCATGATCTTCGTCATACATTTTGGTGGAGCAATATGAAGAGAGAGATAGCGTTGTTTATCTCAAGGTGTCTAACTTGTCAACGAGTCAAAGCGGAGCATCAAGTACCAAAAGGTCCATTGCAACCACTTGAAATTCCAGAATGGAAGTGGGAGCACATTACCATGGATTTCGTTACCGGTCTTCCTAGGGTTTCTCAAGGTATTGATGCGATTTGGGTCATTGTTGATAGATTGACCAAGTCTGCTCATTTCTTACCGATACGAGAAACTTATACACTTGAACGTCTTGCTCGTATGTACATAAACGAGATTGTAAGACTGCATGGTATGCCAGTATCCATAGTTTCTGATCGAGACCCAAGATTCACTTCACGATTTTGGGTTAGTTTACAAAAAGCTATGGGCACGGAGTTACGATTTAGTTCAGCATATCATCCTCAGACGGACGGACAATCAGAGAGGACTATTCAAACTCTTGAAGATCTATTAAGACTCTGTGTCTTTGACTTCAAGGGAAGTTGGGACAAGTTCTTACCATTGGTGGAGTTTTCCTACAACAACAGTTATCAAGCAAGTATTGGCATGGCTCCATTCGAAGCATTGTATGGAAGAAAATGTCGTTCTCCAGTATGCTGGGATGAGGTGGGCGAAGCAACGTTGTTGGGACCGGAGTTGGTACGTATGACTACAGAAAAGATTCAAACGATCCGACAACGTATAAAAACCTCACAAGATCGACAAAAGAGTTATGCTGATCTTCATCGAAAGGACGTGGAATTTGATGTAGGAGATCATGTGTTCTTACGTGTTGCTCCATGGAAAGGAGTTACGAGATTTGGAAAGAGAGGAAAGCTAAATCCTCGATTCATCGGTCCATTTTTAATCCTCGATCGAGTAGGAACTGTGGCTTATAGACTCGCTTTACCGCCAAGTATGTCTCGTGTTCATAACGTTTTCCACATATCCATGTTACGCAAATATGTGGAAGACCCGAACCACATTATTGAGTTAGAACCGGACGAAATAGCGGAGGATTTGACGTATGAAGAAGTTCCTGTTCAAATCTTGGATAAGAAGGAACATATTCTACGCTCCAAGGTTATACCTCAAGTCAAAGTTTTGTGGAGAAACCACGATGTTGAGGAAATGACTTGGGAGTTAGAATCAGAAATGAAATCAAGGTATCCTTACCTCTTCGACATACCAGGTACGTACCCTAATTTCGAGGGCGAAATTTCATAAGAAGGGGAGGTTGTAAGACCCCAATTTTTATAAATAAAGATGAATTTTCTATAAATATCATTTTTGAATATTATGGAGTTAATTTGATATAATGTTATAGTTGTGGGTAATATTTATAAATTTTGCAAAGTAAGCAAGTTGTTATAAAATATTCGTTTGGTCGGAGAATATTCTTTTTGTCGGGGAATATTCGTACGACGGCACAATCATTGGTGGACCCCACAACGGAATTATTGTCGGATTGAGAAAACGACAGAATTATCTTTCTATAAAAATAACGGCTGAGGTGTTACCGTTAAAACCGTTAAAACTGTTGAACTACTCGGTAGTAAAAGTACAGTAATACGCGTGGTTGCATAGTAGCACACGGTATTGATTATTGATGCTTACGTGAGAAGTCACTCAGCTATACTCAATTATTGCTACAGTAATTGCTGCATCATATCTCTTAAATTATTGTCATAGTATCATCTGTATAATATGTTATATTATTAAATCAATAATTGAGACGTTGTGGTAAGTTTGGTTATTTTATGGGGGGCCATATGTCATCATCTAAGAGTCTCTTCGTCAATAGTAATTACCGTCGTCAATAGTAATTACCGTCGTCAATAGTATTTACCTTGGTCAATAGTAATTACCTTCGTCAATAGTATTTACCTTGGTCAATAGTAATTACCTTCGTCAATAGTATTTACCTTGGTCAATAGTAATTACTTTCGTCAATAGTAGTTGTCCCTTCAATATTACCAAGAGTCATTTGACCCTTCGTTAAGACCAAGAGTCATTTGACCCTTCGTTAAGACCAAGAGCCACCCTCAGTTTTTCTATAAATAGAGGCCTAGGGCTTCATTATTTTTCACGAATTCATTCAAGCTATAGAGAGAGAAAGTATAGAGAGAATAAGAGAGAGAGAATAAAAGTATTCTGCTACATCACTTTTCCAATATCCAGTTCTTTTAAGGTAGGGAATATTATTTCTTTTATATTCATGAAGAGAACTTCTGTTATTCCATTTGTTATTATTCTGTTGGAATAACCAGTATACGCGGTCTACCCTATACTTGGTGACATTCTTCTATTATTCTGTTGGAACATCCTGTCTGTGTGTTTTACACCGGACCTGGTTCCGTTTTATTATTATTCTGTTGGAATATCCTGTCTGTGTGTTTTACACCGGACCTGGTTCCATTATTTATTATTCTGTCGGAATATCCTGTCTGTGCGTTTACGCCGGACCTGGTTCCATTATTTATTATTCTATTGGAATAACCTGTCTGTGCGGTCTATCGCATGCATGGTGATTTCTTTTGTTATTCCATTCTTTATTGTACTCAGTTGGTTAAGTTTTGACTTCTATACTCCATGAAATTTGTGGAATATCCTTGATAGTTGCGTTTCATCCAGTATCTTTTCAAGAAAATATTCTTCTAAGCATTCTTGAATTTTACTCCACAATGCAGTATCATGTTGACAATTTGGACGTTGTTAATTCCTGGATAAATTAATTCTTGAACTTGTTTTATTGAATTCTTATATCATTGTCATCATCCTCATGTTTATAAAATGTTGAAAGTCATCTGTGGCATGTAGTGCATAGATGGACTTGGTATGATTATGACCAGGGATTATTCGGTATAATCATGACCGTAATGTTACAAATGATGTGGTAAAAGTCCTCATTGGCCCGTAGTGCATTGATGGACAGTTGTTGGCATGATCATGACCATTAATGAATATACGAATATCCTTGGCCGTAGTGCAGGGGTGATTCGATGATGTGGATTATTTTATTAAGCTGAGTCCCAGCGATCACAGTGTTGAAAAACTTTTTAAATCATAAAAGATAGTAGAGTTTATTTTCTACTTGACTCTTTTAATGGATTGCTTGTTCCGCTACAGTTAAACTTGATGTCTATTATATTTTATCAGTTTAACATTGTTGAAGGCTAATGATAATTTATTCTGCATTATCTTAGTCATAATATTTCTTACTGGGCTAGTTGAGCTCACCCTTTCTTTCACTGTTCTCTTCAGGAAATGAGAACGTAGCTGGGGCAAGTCGGGGAACGGAGTGATGGTCCGAAGAATAGTATTAGTTAGTAGTCCTCACTATTCTATATAATGGTGTGTTAATAAATGTAATGAGGACTCATTTTGAGTATGAATACTCTCTAGAAGATAATATTTGTATTCAAACTCACAGTTTATGTTTTGTCGTATTGTACACGACAGTTGTATTATTAAGTTGTATTTGTATTCTGTACTATGTATCTGACGACTCAAGATGGGTGATGTATACCTAATTTTGGGGGCGTCACAACTTTCTCATTCAAATGAGTTAATATGCTTAAACCCTTGTGAGAACTATTATTCATGATGAGCTTAGTATTGATCTTGAATATTGTGAAAGAGTCGATGCCATTTGATTCGGCTAGACTATATGCATGTTTATAATAAAACTGTCCAAACCAATTGATTGGTGCGAAAATCTTGAAAACTGAGTTGAACAACCCTTTTGGTAAGGGGAGTGTATGTTGTTGGAAACCCCAACAAATGAATAAATATTATTGTGGTGTTATGCATAACGTGAAGTATTGTAGATTGATCATCTATAGTACTTGATATTTTTGGTTATCAATTTAATATTGGTAACTCTAGTGAAAGTTCAATGGTCTTTAGTGACTGCTCAGTATAAATTGCTTATCCAGTTGAATACATTGTTAGCCGTTGAATTCATATATATCTGTTGAATTATATTGAATTGTCATATCCCTTATTCATGATGTTATTCTTACACTTTGAACTATCTTAGAAATAACCCTTCGATATTTCAAACCTTGTGATATTATATCCTACACCCTTGTTGTATATTACTTGCTGAGAAAATTGTGCTCATCCTTGCTTATTTAAAACCTTTCAGCTAAGGCGGAATAGAGAGGTGTCTCTAGGAAAGACAAGGGCAAGGGCAAGGCTACTGACTAGCTTGTCCCTTTTATGTTTAAATCGATCATGTTGTAATAAGACTATTTACAAACTATGTTTAAACTTAAGTAGGATTATGTGATAAACCTTTATTCGATATTATTATGTAATCTATTAAGTACTGTAGGTTGCGAGACTTGGGGGAATAATTATAATAAATCGTTGTATATTGTTCTAAATTAGATCTTTATTGTGAATGTGTGATTTTAGTTATTATGGTAATACCTTGAAAACGTGATGAACCAAATTCGGGTGACCAAGTGGAGGTCAGAATTTGGGGGCGTCACATCTCCACGGTCTGATTTACTCCATTATTAACGTTTTCAGCTGCCATTCTTAAATACTGCCATAAAACAAGGGTTAATAGTCATGTCATATTTATCCCTATACTCTGACCGACCAAATAAATACCAAATAAACTTAGTCAGGTCATACTAGCGAAGGAATTCCCCGTCTCTCCCCTCCTAGTTTTTGTCACACATCTCAGCCAGGGATCATATCCCTAAGCTCTGATACCAACTGTGAAGCCCCCAAAATAGGTATACAACACTCATTCTGAGTCGCCAAATACATGGTACAAAAAGCAAACTACAACTTCAATAATACAATTGTCGTACAAAATGACAACACATACTGTGAGTTTAAATATAAATATTGTCTTCTAGACAATATCCACACTCAAATAAGTTCTCATTACAATTATTCAAACACTATTTTACAAAAATAGTGAGGACTGCTAAAACATCTTTCTAGAACTATCACTCCATACCCCAACTAGATCCTGCTATGTTCTCACCTCCTGAGAAGAAAAATGGAACAAAAAGGAAAAAGATGAGCTCAACTAGCCCAGTAAATAATATTATGACTAAGATAATATACAACAAATTATCATTAGTATTCAACAGGGAAAAATCTGATAAAATATAATCGACAACAAGTTTTAGATCAACAACTGCAGCGAAAACAACAAACTATTAGAAGAGTCAAGTAGAGAATGAATTCTACTATCTTCTAAGATTTAAAAGTCCATCATCAATATTTTATCCCTGTAACATCAATTAATAATCATCTTTAACCAAATATTCATCTTTGCACTACAGGCCAAAGACATTCATTTGTATCACCAGTCAGTCATGTTCATCTCAACACCTGTTCATCTTTGCGCTACAGGCCAAAGATATTCATTAGGTAATCATACATCTTTGCACTACAGGCCAAAGATATTCAGTAATATCATCATTTAGGACTGAGGATGATGAAAAATATCTTAAAAAAACGAATCTAATGAGACAGAAGGACAAATAGTAGAGATTCGTATAACAGTTTATCCAAGATCAATAATACTTCATAATAATCAATTGTGAAGCAGAATAAAAAAATAAAGATCAAAATATGGATACAATCAAAGATAGTAACCATAATAGACATCTTGGACAAAAAGAGAAAATTTTATTTTTCGGTGAATAGTGCCGTATTCGTAAATAGTGCCGTATACGTGAATAGTAACCCCGACACAAAAAGTTTCAAATTTGATAAAAAATTCATATCAATATTTCAGCATAATGATATTGAAGAAAATAATATCATTTAATAAGAAAATAATATCCCTTACCTCAAAATATCAGTACTTCTGTTCGGAATATCGGTATAAGGCTGAAGGAAATTTGCACTGATGAATAGAAACTCACAAAGTATCTAAATACTTTCAAAATACACTCAATAATCTAGAGAGAGAAAGATAGAAAACTTGTTTCTAGTGTGATTTTCAATTCTAACTTAGCCATCTATTTATAGAAAAATGTTAGCACGCCGAAGCAGACTTAACCTGCAACCTGATGAATTTACCTGCTACTATTCCCACCCACCACATTTGAATAAAAATCTCAGCACACTTTCACCAACCAAAAGTGGGGCCCACCAATTCAAGAATTTTTCGCCAAAATGACAAATTCTACAACTTCTACAATTTCTGAACCAGTCATCTCATAAAATTCATAACAAATCATACGTTCATTTTTAACGGTTGAAAATTTGTGGACATATAATGAACTTATATATGAATAACATATCCAAAAATTACCACGATCCAACCGTCGGATTAAAAATTATAACCCCCGCAATATTTCTCAAAAACCCTGATTTGATTTTTAATACCTCCATTTCGATAAAAATACTGATAAAACACCTCAACATTAACTCCTTCATTTTTAACCACAATAAATATATCCAACATTTATATCCACATAAAATAAATATTTCCTTATAATATGAATCAATAATTAATTATTCACAAATAATATTACAGAATCACATTTATGATAACCAGGCCGTTCCCAGGAAAGATGGGGCTTTTCAATAAGGATTTCTCCTTACTAGCGCGCAATTAGATGACCAAACATCTCCTTAGACAGAACTTTCTAGACATTGCCAATAATGCTATCTAATAATATTATTTAAATAATATGAATTATTGATCTGATAATGAAAAATACTGTGCAGCAACAATTATTGAAACAACAATAATATAAAATATCAACGCAGCAATTATTGAATCAATAAAATAAAATATTGAACAGTAACTACTGTAACAATTATTGAGTAGTGCTTTCTTACATAAGAATCAATAATTGGTGCAATACCGTGTGCTACTGTATTTTAACCACCAGGTATTCCAATAGTATTAACGGTAACAACTACGCCGTTAATTATAAACAACTTATACTTGTCGTTTTCTTCATCCAATCGCTTTCCGTTATGGGGTCCACACAAGGCTGCGCCGTCATACGAATATTCCCCGACAGCAAGAATATTCCACGACCAAACGAATATTCACCGACCAAAAATGAATATTTTATAGCCACTTGCTTATTTGAAATATTTGCGCATTTTACCCATAACTAACCACATTAATCAAATCAACTCTTTCTATTTCAAAATAATAAATAGAGAAAATTTAATTTCATTTATTAATAAGTTGGGGTCTTACAACATAAATTAAGGGTTGAGATTTAAAATGCAATTACGTCATCCGCTAGTTGAACTAGTAGACACATAAAAAAAATTCGTCATCTGCCAATTCAACTAGCGGACACATAAAAAAAAAATAATCTTCCCAAATTGTCCCCAAGTCATCTCCTTGAAACACTACCATCCTTCTTTTACAGAACTAGAATTAACGCAAACTGTCAATACACTAAGAAAGGTAACTTGATCTGGCTTCAAACTTGTATGCTTCAATCGATTGTACATTTCAAAACATTGAAGCCAATCCGCATGCTTAGAATACGCATTGATCATAGAGTTCCAGGCTATTACATCTTTGTAATTGAATTCCTCTTCATCGAATAGCTTTCGTGCCATCTCTATGCATCCACATTTAGCATAACTTGTAAGAAATGCTGTATTCATAGATTGGAATGAAGTTGGACCATATTTTGTTGCATATCCATGAAGGGTACTTCACTTGTTCTAATGCCCCTATACTCACACAAGCAGGCAAGACGTTAATCACTATTATGAAATAAGTTCTGTATCTGTTAACGCCAAGATCTTTGATGACGTCCCAATCACGTAAGACGCCCTGATCCTGCACAGTAAACACGATCAACACCAAAAGCTTGACGGCTGGACCGTCGGGGGATAGATCCGGCGTGAGAGTCAATACAGGCGATCACAAGGTTAACAATGGAGAAAAAATGATGAATAGTGTCTGAGTGTGTATTGAAATGATAATGTTGTGTGTAGTGTTATGTTACCTCCTTTCCTTTTGTTATCCTTGCCCCATACATTCCCCAGACCCGGTTTACTGTGCCACCCACTACCTCCTGACACCTCCTTCCATCCCCGGTCATCTCAGCCGAAAGTGTGTAGCTTATTTTCCTACCTGCTACTACTGTTACCTCCCGCCGGCAATCGGAGTCCCATCCTCATTAATGCCATGCAGACAGGTAGCAGGCGTAACAGTCAACTACTGCTTTTGTGATGATTACCGGTCAAAGATAAGATAAGTAATACCTTACGTAATGGACCAACCCCGTGACTAAGCCTAATATTATAGTCAAGTAGCGAGGCCCAAGTTGTTTGACCCAATATGGTAAAGGTGATATAGTCTAAAAGACAAGCCCATTCGGCCTGGCCCAGTAGGAAAAGTATTCTGGCCCAACATTGCCCCCCAGTCTTTTATTAAACAGGATGTTTAGTGGAAGACTGACTGTAAATAGTGCGAGTCCACAGGAAGAAAAGGCCCATTAAGCGCCGGCCCACCTTGGATAACCCACCAAAGCCAAAATCGGACGTTACCCTTTCCTCTCCCACATCATTATCCCCAATTAATGCGCCGCCCTCGGTTCTCGTGTAAATTTTGAAAAGACCACTCGCTATAAAAGCCGCTACCCATTCTCCTTGGATGGTTCCCTGCTATTTCGAATTCATAAGAGCCTATTGTCTTTTCCTCCTCAAATTTCTTCATTTTCTCTGCAAATTCTCAACAATGGCATCCCAGAACCCAGATACAAGCTCTCCCCTTCGTGTCGTCCCCATTTCCACCGTGACCCCCCACTCAAACCCTGACAAAGAGGTTCCGAGCTCAAACCCCCAAGTCGGTGCCCCGAGTAAGGAAGTTCCGCCTATGGTATCGCTTCCCAACCCCTCTGATTTTTTTAAAAATGAGGAAGACTTTCCTCACGCCAACACCCCTTCCACCGTCAATGATGCTGAGCTCTGCAACATTCGGGCTCGCTATCAAATACCGGATACCCACAGGGTACGGATAGCGGCCTCCGACGAAAAGATGTACCAGCGTCCCGACGGTTGGATCGCCGTTCCGACAACTTTCCTGGAGAAGGGGGTGAGGTTCCCCCTTCACGCCTTCCAGATCACCCTCCTAGGGTTCGTTGGAGTGGGGTTTGCCCAATTGGTGCCGAACTCGTACATACACATATTGGCTTACATAGCCTTCTGCTACGAGATAGGGGTTCCTCCTGCTGTGGACTCCTTTTTTACCCTCTTCTCGGTAGGGAAATCTCGGGAAAAAGGCTTCAAGGTGCTAAGTAAGATAGGTCCTAAGCCCAATGCCAGAATCGAGAAGCGGTCTCTAATGGACACTCCTTCGAGCAACCGAGGATGGCATAATAAATGGTTCTTCGTCAACGGGCCCGAAATCTCCTCTGTCCCGGACTGGACCACTTCTGATCGCGTCTCTGCAGACTTCGGAGATATATCCGAGGAACGGATAAGAGAAATGACGCGCAACATAGAGAAGATACCTCTGAAGGAGTGGAGCTTCGACCTCTTGAGCAAACAAGCATGGTTGTATGACCACAAATTGTCTCTCATCAAGCCGACTTCGATCGATCGGAAGGATCTGGATAGGTATCTCTCTGGTAAGCCTTCATCACCTTCCACCGAGGTTCCACAAGAAGAACTTCCGGCTTCGAAAGCCCATGACGCGAAAATCTTCGACGGAACGGAAGTTGCGGAGGAACCTAGCCGACCTCGACAGAAGAAGAGGGTGGTTCGGAAGGTTCGGTCAAATCCTCAAGGATCTCAATTAGCTTTTACAGCGAGCTTGATTGACTTGCCTGCGAACGAGCGAATGCAAGCTCTTCGGATTAAAAAGAGGAAGACCAAGGTGACTCCTCTGTCTGCCAATGAGCTTCGGGTTCCTCCTCCTGCAGCCGATCCGCCTACCATTATTCCTACGGAGATTCACGTTTCAGAAGACGAGCTCGAAGACCCGACCGAGTCTCCTCTTCTGTCTCGTAAAAGGAAGCAGCCTTCCGAGGATCAACCACCACCGCCCCCTGAACCATCAGTGCCCTCCTCGGCAAGATCTTCTCCTTCCGCCTTCAGGCGAGAAGCCGCCTCCTCTCCTACCATATGGCCGGAGTTTAATGCCAACTTTCCTTTCCAGCTGTTCGAATCCTTTGTCCGGGAGACTGATGACCATCGGTTCGGAAACAGCTCGATTAGGGACTTAATCGAAGAAGGCATGAGCTATCAGGCTAAGGTTAGTTGGTTCAACTTGAAATATTTAGAAATCATTTGTTTCATCTGTTCCTTCTACTAATTCACCGACTTTCTTTACCCGTCTGCAGGTAAATGCTGTCTTCGGGAGACTTCTTCCCCGATATAGAGAGTTCGAGGCCGAAGAAGATGCGGCTAGGCGAGAGAAGGCCATTCTGGCTTCGGCTCTGGAAAGGGAGAGAAGGGCCCATGGTGCCACTCTCCTCAATAATGAAGGTCTCCAGAAAGATGTGAATAATTTAAAAGAGAAACTAGAGACAGCCGAGGCCACCCACCAATTGACCATTACTACGAACATAGATCTGGTTCGCCGGAACGAGGTCCTTGTTGGGAAGAATGAGACGATGGTGAAGACCAATAAGAGCTTGGCGGTCCAAGTACACGACCTTGAAGCTAGGGATTTGAGGCATCTGAAGGAGCGGGCGAAGCTCGAAGAGAAGCTTCGAGAACTTCAGGCTCTGAGAGATTTGGGCCCTCCTTTGACCGAAGATCTTCGGAAAGAAGTACAACAAGAATACCGGAAATCAGCTGAGTTGAACGAGGAGATCATCCAGATGTTCTCAGACGGATACAACGAGTACCGAAGCAAAGACAAGGCGAAACTTGTTACTGCCAAGGTCGATCCGACCGTTCTAGACTCTTCGGAAGACGAAGCTGATTCCTGAGGATGATTCTCCTTTCCCTTAGCTATAGGGTTATTGTAAAGCTTCTATTGATTTGTAAACAGTATTATGTAAATAAAATATCAACATTGTTCCTTATGACTTCTGTGTATTTACTGTTTATCAATCCTTCAATATCGATCCAATCTTAAAAGAATGTGCAAGCTCTTTCGCGAACTTAACTTAAACTGTTAATTAACAACTAGGCAAGTCGTATAACAGATAAGATGAAGTTAAAGAACGTAGCATTCCGAACTCAACACTTAGAAAAATTTAGGCAATAATAACAAAGTAAAGGGATACTTATTCGTTACCAAAGTGTGAGGTAGATGCCGTGAGGGGCCTGGCGAAGTGTGAATGACGACACTTGCCTACCCCGAAGGGCTTGACAAGGTCCTAAGGACCACCTACCAATGAGGCTACCATCGAATGGCCAGCGAGTCCGCCCGAACCTCCTTACACCGATGACGTTCGCCTACCACGAAGGGCCTGACGAAGCCATAAGGACCACCTGCCAAAGAGGCTACCATCGAATGGCCAACGAGTCCGCCCGAACCTCCGTACACCAATGACGTTCGCCTACCACGAAGGGTCTGACGAAGCCATAAGGACCACCTGCCAATGAGGCTACCATCGAATGGCCAGCGAGTCCGCCCGAACCTCCTTACACCAATGACGTTCGCCTACCACGAAGGGCCTGACGAAGCCATAAGGACCACCTGCCAATGAGGCTACCATCGAATGGCCAGCGAGTCTGCCCGAACCTCCTTACACCAATGACGTTCGCCTACCACGAAGGGCCTGACGAAGCCATAAGGATCACCTGCCAATGAGGCTACCATCGAATGGCCAGCGAGTCCGCCCGAACCTCCTTACACCGATGATACTAACAACAATGAAGACAAGATTTGCTTGAAAAGAAAGGAATTTTTATTGATGATGACTTGAAACCATTTACAGACTTCCGGTGTACTGGCAATGTAGCTACTGAAAATATTTTCGAAGCCTGCCTGCATGCCAAGTATTTTTGATTTCTGATCCGTCCAGAGCCTTCAACCGATAAGTCCCCGGCTTCGGTACTTCTATGACTTCATATGGCCCTTCCCAATTCGGCATCAGCTTCCCCACATTCTGAGGCGTAGATGCTTCGGCTTCCCTGAGAACGAAATCTCCTACTTCGAACCTGCGAAGCTTTACCCCTTTGTTATAATGCTTAGCCACTCTTCGCTGATAGGCTGCAAGTTTGACCAAGGCTGTTTCCCTGACTTCTTCTAACAGGTCCAAGTTGGCCTTTAGTCATTCGTCATTGTAGATCTCCCTGAACTGACTAACTCGAAGACTTGGAGATCCAATCTCAACTGGGACTAGGGCATCAGTGCCGTAGGCCAGTCTGAAAGGTGAATCCCCTGTGGTGGTCCTCGGAGTGGTCCGATAGGCCCATAATACGCTGAGTAGCTCTTCTGGCCATCTTCCTTTAGCTTCGTCCAATCTGCGCTTGATCCCATTCAGCAGCGTTCTGTTGGTCACTTCGACTTGCCCATTTGACTGTGGATGAGCCACTGAAGTTTTCCTGTGCTGGACTCCCAGTTCTTTCAGAAAGCCTTCAAATTTTGATCCCACAAACTGGCGTCCGTTGTCTGATATCACCACTTGAGGGATCCCGAAGCGAAACACTACGGATTCTTTCATAAATTTCAGACACTCCTGTTCTGTTATCAGCCGGAGTGGTTTCGCCTCGACCCATTTGGTCATATAATCAATAGCGACGATGACGAAACTGACCTGCCCTTTAGCCTTCGGTAACGGACCCAGTATGTCAACCCCCCAGACAGCGAAGGGTATAGGAGATAGAATCGAGTATAGCTCTTCTGGTGGCTGATGTGGGATCGGACTGTTGAGCTGGCACTTCTCGCATTTCTTGACGTATTCAGTTGCTTCCTTAAAGATCGTTGGCCAGTAGAACCCCTGCCGAAGAACTTTGTATGCCAGTGACTTAGCTGCCATGTGATCACCGCATATGCCCTCATGAACTTCCCGAAGGGCGTACTCTGCTTCGGACGGAGTCAAACACTTTAGCAACGGAGACGAGAAGGCCCTTCAGAACAGATCCCCATCTATCAGAACAAAATTAGCACTCTTGTACTTGATTTTCTTGGCTAGCATCTGATCCGAAGGTAGAACGCCATCTGCCAGATATTCCAGGTATGGGGTCAGCCAACAGTTGGTTCGATCAACACACATTACCGATTCATGATGAATACTAGGACGTTACAGAATTTCCAAGTAGACTGATCCATCAAACACATTAACATCCGTAGTGGCTAATTTGGAGAGTGCATCGGCAATGGAATTGCCATCACGTTCGACCCCCTGGAATTCGTAAAACTGGAAATACTGAAGCCGTTCTTTTAATTCCGCCAAATATTTGATCATTCGATGACCTCGGGCTTCGTATTCCCCGGAGACTTGTTTAAGGACTAACTGAGAGTCGCTGAAGATAACTATTCTTTGCACTTCGAGACTCTTAGCTAGTCGCAAACCTACCAACACTGCCTCGTATTCTGCCTCATTGTTCGTTGCTTTAAACTGAAATCTGATGGCCTGTTGCACCTTGAATCCCTCCGGACTAGTCAGAATAATCCCTGTTCCGCTGACGTCTACGGTAGAAGACCCATCTGCATACAGCGTCCATGAACTCTGCTTCTGCTGAAGAGTCGCAACTATGCTGTCAG
Source organism: Panax notoginseng (assembly GCA_016801055.1). Taxonomy (NCBI): domain Eukaryota; kingdom Viridiplantae; phylum Streptophyta; class Magnoliopsida; order Apiales; family Araliaceae; genus Panax; species Panax notoginseng. The sequence goes on from CM029012.1 coordinate 172,508,305, forward strand.
ATCCTCCAGCTTTTGCTACAGCCTCATCAGCTTCAGAAAACGAACACTCAACCATAAAATCAGCCAAGGCCTGCCCCTTGATGGCAGTTCGGGGATGATATTCAACGAAGAACTGTGATAACTCCATCGTCCATGCAGCTAATCTCCTCGATACCTCAGGTTTGCCCATAATTTTTTTCAAAGGCTGATCTGTGTATACTATTACCAACCTACCCTGGAAGTACTGCCTAAGCTTCCTACTAGCAGTTATTAAAGCAAAAGCAAACTTTTCAATATTTGGGTACCTTGTTTCGGCATCCCGAAGGACATGGCTTACATAATAAACCGGGTGCTGCTTACCCCCAACCTCTCGCACCAAAACTGCTCCTACTGCCAACGAACTAGCTGCTAAGTACAAATATAAGGGCTCAGCAGGAGCGGGCTTCACCAACAAAGGCGCCGAAGATAGGTAGGACTTGATGCTCTGGAATGCGTCTTCGCATTCCGAAGTCCATTGGAACGTCTTGGCATTCTTTGGCCCTTTCAACGTGTCAAAAAATGGCAAACACCTTTCTGCCGATTTGGACATAAACCTCCTCAAAACTGCAATCCTTCCAGTCAGACGCTGAACGTCTTTAAACGACTGAGGAGTCTTCATGTCCAAGATCGCTTTAATCTTCTCTGGATTGGCTTCAATTCCCCTCTGACTGACCAGGTAACCCAGAAATTTGCCAGCCCCCAATCCGAAGGTGCACTTAGTAGGATTCAGTCTCAAATTGTGGTGACGGACTGTCTGAAAGCATTCCTCCAGGTCATCCAGATGTTTGTGTACCAACATGCTCTTAACAATCATGTCATCCACATATACTTCCATATTTTTGCCCAACTGACGCCTGAAAACATAGTTCATCATCCTCTGGTATGTGGCCCCGGCGTTGATGAGGCCGAAGGTCATTTTCTTGTAGGCATATACCGACCGATGCGTAATAAACGCCGTCTTCGGTATATCCTCTTTGCACATGGAGATTTGATGATAGCCAGAGAAGACATCCATGAAGCTTAACAAGGCATACCCCGAAGTTGCATCGATGAGCTGGTCAATGTGGGGTAATGGATAGAAGTCCTTCGGACAAGCTTTATTCAGGTCTGTGTAGTCAATGCAGACCCGCCATTTCCCGTTCTGCTTCTGGACCAGTACCACGTTTGCCATCCATTGCGGATAGTCGATCTCGAAGATGAAGTCAGCAGCTAGCAGCTTCGCAATCTCTTCATCGATGATTCTCTGGCGCTCGGGCGCGAAGATCCTCCTCTTTTGCCGAACTGGCTTCTTCGACGGGTCCACTTCTAGCCGATGCTCAGCAATATCCCTACTCACTCCCGGCATATCCTGAGGCTCCCAGGCGAAGATGTCAACATAGCACTGCAGGAGTTCAATGAGGTTCTTCCTGAGAGGTTCCGGCAGGCCCGAACCTATCTTCACTGTCTTGTCCGCTTTGCCCGGGACGAGCTCTATCTCTTATGTTTCTTCGGCTGGCAAGACTAACGGTTCTGAGCTACTTTCCGTGAAGGGTTCGATCTCTATTGCCATGGTTTGTTTTTGCTTGGACACCCCTACTCCCGAAGTGATCACGTCATTTCTATAACACCTTCTGGCCAGGTCCAGATCTCCTTTTACCTCCCCAACCCCATGAGTCGTAGGAAATTTGATTTTAAAATGAGGGATAGAGGATACAACTTGTAAAGCAATCAAAGTGGGTCTCCCCAAAATAGCATTATAAGCAGAATCTACATTCACAACGTAAAATTTGCAAATGATTTCTACCTGTTGGGGGGCCGTTCCGAAGATAACCGGCAGTTCAATGGTTCCAGCCACTTTGACCGGATCATTGCTGAAGCCGTATAAAGGGGCCTCCTGTCCGATCTCCATCTTCTGCCCATCAAGATGCATCCTGTGACGCCCCAAAAATTAGGTATACATCACCCATCTTGAGTCGTCAGATACATAGTAAAGAATACAAATACAACTTAATAATACAACTGTCGTGTACAATACGACAAAACATAAACTGTGAGTTTGAATACAAATATTATCTTCTAGAGAGTATTCATACTCAAAAGGAGTCCTCATTACATTTATTAACACACCATTATATAGAATAGTGAGGACTACTAACTAATACTATCATTCGGACCATCACTCCGTTCCCCGACTTGCCCCAGCTACGTTCTCATTTCCTGAAGAGAACAGTGAAAGAAAGGGTGAGCTCAACTAGCCCAGTAAGAAATATTATGACTAAGATAATGCAGAATAAATTATCATTAGCCTTCAACAATGTTAAACTGATAAAATATAATAGACATCAAGTTTAACTGTAGCGGAACAAGCAATCCATTAAAAGAGTCAAGTAGAAAATAAACTCTACTATCTTTTATGATTTAAAAAGTTTTTCAACACTGTGATCGCTGGACTCAGCTTAATAAAATAATCCACATCATCGAATCACCCCTGCACTACGGCCAAGGATATTCGTATATTCATTAATGGTCATGATCATGCCAACAACTGTCCATCAATGCACTACGGGCCAATGAGGACTTTTACCACATCATTTGTAACATTACGGTCATGATTATACCGAATAATCCCTGGTCATAATCATACCAAGTCCATCTATGCACTACATGCCACAGATGACTTTCAACATTTTATAAACATGAGGATGATGACAATGATATAAGAATTCAATAAAACAAGTTCAAGAATTAATTTATCCAGGAATTAACAACGTCCAAATTGTCAACATGATACTGCATTGTGGAGTAAAATTCAAGAATGCTTAGAAGAATATTTTCTTGAAAAGATACTGGATGAAACGCAACTATCAAGGATATTCCACAAATTTCATGGAGTATAGAAGTCAAAACTTAACCAACTGAGTACAATAAAGAATGGAATAACAAAAGAAATCACCATGCATGCGATAGACCGCACAGACAGGTTATTCCAATAGAATAATAAATAATGGAACCAGGTCCGGCGTAAACGCACAGACAGGATATTCCGACAGAATAATAAATAATGGAACCAGGTCCGGTGTAAAACACACAGACAGGATATTCCAACAGAATAATAATAAAACGGAACCAGGTCCGGTGTAAAACACACAGACAGGATGTTCCAACAGAATAATAAACGGAACCAGGTCCGGTGTAAAACACACAGACAGGATGTTCCAACAGAATAATAGAAGAATGTCACCAAGTATAGGGTAGACCGCGTATACTGGTTATTCCAACAGAATAATAACAAATGGAATAACAGAAGTTCTCTTCATGAATATAAAAGAAATAATATTCCCTACCTTAAAAGAACTGGATATTGGAAAAGTGATGTAGCAGAATACTTTTATTCTCTCTCTCTTATTCTCTCTATACTTTCTCTCTATAGCTTGAATGAATTCGTGAAAAATAATGAAGCCCTAGGCCTCTATTTATAGAAAAACTGAGGGTGGCTCTTGGTCTTAACGAAGGGTCAAATGACTCTTGGTCTTAACGAAGGGTCAAATGACTCTTGGTAATATTGAAGGGACAACTACTATTGACGAAAGTAATTACTATTGACCAAGGTAAATACTATTGACGAAGGTAATTACTATTGACCAAGGTAAATACTATTGACGAAGGTAATTACTATTGACCAAGGTAAATACTATTGACGACGGTAATTACTATTGACGACGGTAATTACTATTGACGAAGAGACTCTTAGATGATGACATATGGCCCCCCATAAAATAACCAAACTTACCACAACGTCTCAATTATTGATTTAATAATATAACATATTATACAGATGATACTATGACAATAATTTAAGAGATATGATGCAGCAATTACTGTAGCAATAATTGAGTATAGCTGAGTGACTTCTCACGTAAGCATCAATAATCAATACCGTGTGCTACTATGCAACCACGCGTATTACTGTACTTTTACTACCGAGTAGTTCAACAGTTTTAACGGTTTTAACGGTAACACCTCAGCCGTTATTTTTATAGAAAGATAATTCTGTCGTTTTCTCAATCCGACAATAATTCCGTTGTGGGGTCCACCAATGATTGTGCCGTCGTACGAATATTCCCCGACAAAAAGAATATTCTCCGACCAAACGAATATTTTATAACAACTTGCTTACTTTGCAAAATTTATAAATATTACCCACAACTATAACATTATATCAAATTAACTCCATAATATTCAAAAATGATATTTATAGAAAATTCATCTTTATTTATAAAAATTGGGGTCTTACAACCTCCCCTTCTTATGAAATTTCGCCCTCGAAATTAGGGTACGTACCTGGTATGTCGAAGAGGTAAGGATACCTTGATTTCATTTCTGATTCTAACTCCCAAGTCATTTCCTCAACATCGTGGTTTCTCCACAAAACTTTGACTTGAGGTATAACCTTGGAGCGTAGAATATGTTCCTTCTTATCCAAGATTTGAACAGGAACTTCTTCATACGTCAAATCCTCCGCTATTTCGTCCGGTTCTAACTCAATAATGTGGTTCGGGTCTTCCACATATTTGCGTAACATGGATATGTGGAAAACGTTATGAACACGAGACATACTTGGCGGTAAAGCGAGTCTATAAGCCACAGTTCCTACTCGATCGAGGATTAAAAATGGACCGATGAATCGAGGATTTAGCTTTCCTCTCTTTCCAAATCTCGTAACTCCTTTCCATGGAGCAACACGTAAGAACACATGATCTCCTACATCAAATTCCACGTCCTTTCGATGAAGATCAGCATAACTCTTTTGTCGATCTTGTGAGGTTTTTATACGTTGTCGGATCGTTTGAATCTTTTCTGTAGTCATACGTACCAACTCCGGTCCCAACAACGTTGCTTCGCCCACCTCATCCCAGCATACTGGAGAACGACATTTTCTTCCATACAATGCTTCGAATGGAGCCATGCCAATACTTGCTTGATAACTGTTGTTGTAGGAAAACTCCACCAATGGTAAGAACTTGTCCCAACTTCCCTTGAAGTCAAAGACACAGAGTCTTAATAGATCTTCAAGAGTTTGAATAGTCCTCTCTGATTGTCCGTCCGTCTGAGGATGATATGCTGAACTAAATCGTAACTCCGTGCCCATAGCTTTTTGTAAACTAACCCAAAATCGTGAAGTGAATCTTGGGTCTCGATCAGAAACTATGGATACTGGCATACCATGCAGTCTTACAATCTCGTTTATGTACATACGAGCAAGACGTTCAAGTGTATAAGTTTCTCGTATCGGTAAGAAATGAGCAGACTTGGTCAATCTATCAACAATGACCCAAATCGCATCAATACCTTGAGAAACCCTAGGAAGACCGGTAACGAAATCCATGGTAATGTGCTCCCACTTCCATTCTGGAATTTCAAGTGGTTGCAATGGACCTTTTGGTACTTGATGCTCCGCTTTGACTCGTTGACAAGTTAGACACCTTGAGATAAACAACGCTATCTCTCTCTTCATATTGCTCCACCAAAATGTATGACGAAGATCATGATACATTTTGGTACTTCCAGGATGGATTGCAAACGGTGTGTTGTGCGCCTCCATCATGATTTCATACTTTAAATCAGGGTTGTTAGGAACACAAAGTCTGGAGTTGACTCGAAGTATTCCTTCTTCATCGATTCTTGCTTCCGGCATAACACCTTCTTGCACTTTCTTCCTCATACGCATCAGCTCCAGGTCTGTAGCTTGAGCAGCTTTAACTTTATCGATTAAAGTCGGTTCTACTCGTATATTCGCCATCATCACATGGGTCCCTGGAGTCTTCAACTCTATCTCCATCCTTTGCAAGTCACACAAAATGGGCCTTTGCGTTGTTAATATTGCACTTGTACCCGCATATGATCTTCTACTCAATGCGTCAGCTACCACGTTCGCTTTTCCAGGATGGTATTGAATGGTATGATCATAATCTTTCAACAGTTCAAGCCAACGTCGTTGTCGCATGTTGAGTTCCTTTTGAGTGAAGAAATATTTGAGGCTTTTATGATCCGTAAAGATCTCCACTTTCTCCCCATACAAGTAATGCCTCCAAATTTTAAGTGCAAAGACAACAGCTGCCAACTCTAGATCATGAGTAGGATAATTCCTCTCATATTCCTTGAGTTGTCTTGATGCATAGGCTATGACTTTTCCATGTTGCATGAGAACGCATCCCAACCCTTTGCTCGAAGCATCACTGTAGATGACAAATCCCTCCGAGCCAGATGGTATTGTTAGAACAGGTGCTGAAATGAGTCTCCTCTTGAGTTCTTGAAAACTCTGCTCACATTCTTCGCTCCAACCAAACTTTGTATCTTTCCGAGTCAGCTGAGTTAATGGAGTAGCGATTCGAGAAAATCCTTCCACGAATCTCCGATAATAACCAGCTAAACCAAGAAAGCTACGTACCTCGGTCACTGATTTAGGTTGCTCCCAGCTTTGAATAGCTTCAATCTTTGCCGGGTCAACCGATATTCCACGACTTGATACTACGTGCCCAAGGAATGCTACCTCCTCCAGCCAGAACTCGCATTTCTTCAACTTGGCATAAAGCTTGTATTCACGAAGCTTTTGGAGTACCAGCCTCAAGTGTTGCTCATGATCTTCACGGCTTTTGGAATAAATAAGGATGTCATCAATAAAGACGACCACAAAGTGATCCAAATATTCCTTGAATACCCGGTTCATCATATCCATGAAGGCAGCAGGAGCATTAGTCAATCCAAAGGACATGACTAGGAATTCATAATGCCCGTACCGAGTTCTAAAAGCCGTCTTTGGAATATCCTCAGTTCTAACCTTCAGCTGATGATATCCAGAACGAAGATCGATCTTTGAAAAGAATTGTGCTCCTTGCAACTGGTCAAACAGGTCATCAATACGTGGCAATGGGTACCTGTTTTTGATGGTGACATGATTCAACTCCCGATAATCAATACAAAGTCGCATACTTCCATCTTTCTTCTTCACGAATAGAACAGGAGCACCCCAAGGAGAAGTACTAGGACGAATAAAGCCAATGTCTAACAATTCCTGCAGTTGGATCTTTAACTCCTGAAGTTCAATAGGAGCCATTCGATATGGGGCTTTGGAAATGGGTTTTGTACCGGGTTCAAGATCGATACAAAATTCAATTTCACGCTCTGGGGGTAGGCCAGGAAGTTCTTCAGGGAATACGTCAGGGAATTTATTAACAATAGAAATATCATTCAAAACTGACGTATTTTTGTTTAGATCTGTGACATGAGCTAAGAAAGCTTGACATCCGTTTTTCAATAAACGAATAGTTTTATGGCTTGAGATGACAGCGATTGATTTTAATGGTTTGGTTGCTTGAATTCGCATAATAGGTCGATTAGGAATATGAAAACTAACAACCTTACGAAAACAATCAATTTTTGCATAATGAGTAGTTAACCAATCAATCCCTAGAATCACGTCAAATGCAAGTATTTTTAATGAAATCAGATCGATAGGTAATGTGTGGGTACCAACTTGAACCAAACAAGACTTATAAACAGTGGAGGTAATGAAGGTTTCTCCCAACGGAGTTTTCACAGATAAGTCAAAGTCTAATTTCTCCGGAATCAAATTTAATCGATGAGCGCAAGTAGGAGAAATAAAAGAATGGGTTGAACCGGTATCAAATAAAGTATAAACTTCTTTAGAGTTTATAATAAGCTTACCCGTGATGACCTCATTCGGGTTCCTTGCTCTCTGGGAGTTCACAACAAACGCTCTCCCTTGCACAACCGGTTTTGACTTTTCTGGGACGGCTTTTGGTGCCTCCATCCTAGCTGAATTTGTCTTCGGTAAACGACAAAATCGGGCTAAATGACCTTCTCTTCCACAATTATAACATGCTTTGGACGGCATCGCGCAGTTTGGACTGATGTGCCCCTCCCCTCCGCATTTGAAACATATGATAGGTGGTCGTTCTCCTTCCTTAACGACAGGTGCTGGTGCTGACGTCTTTCCATCATTGTTGAATCTCCTCTTCTTGAAATGTCCATTCTTATTGTTTTGGCCCTGATTACCACCGAAGTGGTTACCATTTCTGGCCTGTTGATTCCCTCCACGCTTGTTGTCACCGCTTCGATGACTGCTCTCACTGGTATTATCATTTTGCCGGCTGCTCTCTTTTGGTTGCGTTGTCTCGTTATCGCGCTCCACCAACTGAGCCCTATTTACAACATCTGAATACAAACACAGTTTATGAGAAACAAGATGTTGACGTATCTCCGGCTTCAAACCTCTTAAAAACATCCGCGTCATTCTTTCTTCATTATCCACCAGGTGGGACGCAAACCGGGATAACTCCGCAAATTTTGCCTCGTACTGCGACACGGTCATATTATTCTGCTCCAATTTGATGAACTCCACCTCCTTCATGTGACGAATACTCTCGGGAAAGTATTTGTCGTTAAACAGCTCTTGGAACTTCTCCCAGGACATCTTCAGTGCGGCAGGTTGAGTACGCTTTATCGATTCCCACCAGTAATCTGCCTCTCCTCGCAACATAAAGGCGGCAAAGGGAACCTTTTGCTCCTCGGAGCAACCCAAGACATCAAATATCTTGGTGATCTGCTTTATCCATGTTTCAGCTACAAGTGGTTTGGGTTCTCCCTTAAACTCCGGTGGTCCCAGCTCCTTAAACTGTTTAGCGGTGACCGCCAGAGAGTTTCCAGTATTTCCACCTACGTTGTGGACAGGAGCCGCTTTCACCTGTTGTTGCATGAATTGCATAAAGCCTCTGAACATTTGATCATTCATCATTTGGTCAGTGTTGTTGTTTGCATGAGGATTGACACCTTCCTGATGCACATTATCCTGATTATTGATATGTGGTGAATCAACAGTCGTCTGTGCTCCATTGCTATTCTCAACATTCTCAGATGCCATTTTCAGATACTGCCACAAAATAAAAATTAATTGATATGTCATATATTATCCTTATATTATGACCGACCAATTAAATACCATGCAAATAAACTTAGGTATGTCATACTAGCGAAGGAATTCCCCGTCTCTCCCCTCCTAGTTCTATTCTCACATCTTAGCCAGGGATCATATCCCTAAGCTCTGATACCAACTGTGACGCCCCCAAAATTAGGTATACATCACCCATCTTGGGTCGTCAGATACATAGTACAGAATACAAATACAACTTAATAATACAACTGTCGTGTACAATACGACAAAACATAAACTGTGAGTTTGAATACAAATATTATCTTCTAGAGAGTATTCATACTCAAAAGGAGTCCTCATTACATTTATTAACACACCATTACATAGAATAGTGAGGACTACTAACTAATACTATCATTCGGACCATCACTCCGTTCCCCGACTTGCCCCAGCTACGTTCTCATTTCCTGAAGAGAACAGTGAAAGAAAGGGTGAGCTCAACTAGCCCAGTAAGAAATATTATGACTAAGATAATGCAGAATAAATTATCATTAGCCTTCAACAATGTTAAACTGATAAAATATAATAGACATCAAGTTTAACTGTAGCGGAACAAGCAATCCATTAAAAGAGTCAAGTAGAAAATAAACTCTACTATCTTTTATGATTTAAAAAGTTTTTCAACACTGTGATCGCTGGGACTCAGCTTAATAAAATAATCCACATCATCGAATCACCCCTGCACTACGGCCAAGGATATTCGTATATTCATTAATGGTCATGATCATGCCAACAACTGTCCATCAATGCACTACGGGCCAATGAGGACTTTTACCACATCATTTGTAACATTACGGTCATGATTATACCGAATAATCCCTGGTCATAATCATACCAAGTCCATCTATGCACTACATGCCACAGATGACTTTCAACATTTTATAAACATGAGGATGATGACAATGATATAAGAATTCAATAAAACAAGTTCAAGAATTAATTTATCCAGGAATTAACAACGTCCAAATTGTCAACATGATACTGCATTGTGGAGTAAAATTCAAGAATGCTTAGAAGAATATTTTCTTGAAAAGATACTGGATGAAACGCAACTATCAAGGATATTCCACAAATTTCATGGAGTATAGAAGTCAAAACTTAACCAACTGAGTACAATAAAGAATGGAATAACAAAAGAAATCACCATGCATGCGATAGACCGCACAGACAGGTTATTCCAATAGAATAATAAATAATGGAACCAGGTCCGGCGTAAACGCACAGACAGGATATTCCGACAGAATAATAAATAATGGAACCAGGTCCGGTGTAAAACACACAGACAGGATATTCCAACAGAATAATAATAAAACGGAACCAGGTCCGGTGTAAAACACACAGACAGGATGTTCCAACAGAATAATAAACGGAACCAGGTCCGGTGTAAAACACACAGACAGGATGTTCCAACAGAATAATAGAAGAATGTCACCAAGTATAGGGTAGACCGCGTATACTGGTTATTCCAACAGAATAATAACAAATGGAATAACAGAAGTTCTCTTCATGAATATAAAAGAAATAATATTCCCTACCTTAAAAGAACTGGATATTGGAAAAGTGATGTAGCAGAATACTTTTATTCTCTCTCTCTTATTCTCTCTATACTTTCTCTCTCTATAGCTTGAATGAATTCGTGAAAAATAATGAAGCCCTAGGCCTCTATTTATAGAAAAACTGAGGGTGGCTCTTGGTCTTAACGAAGGGTCAAATGACTCTTGGTCTTAACGAAGGGTCAAATGACTCTTGGTAATATTGAAGGGACAACTACTATTGACGAAAGTAATTACTATTGACCAAGGTAAATACTATTGACGAAGGTAATTACTATTGACCAAGGTAAATACTATTGACGACGGTAATTACTATTGACGACGGTAATTACTATTGACGAAGAGACTCTTAGATGATGACATATGGCCCCCATAAAATAACCAAACTTACCACAACGTCTCAATTATTGATTTAATAATATAACATATTATACAGATGATACTATGACAATAATTTAAGAGATATGATGCAGCAATTACTGTAGCAATAATTGAGTATAGCTGAGTGACTTCTCACGTAAGCATCAATAATCAATACCGTGTGCTACTATGCAACCACGCGTATTACTGTACTTTTACTACCGAGTAGTTCAACAGTTTTAACGGTTTTAACGGTAACACCTCAGCCGTTATTTTTATAGAAAGATAATTCTGTCGTTTTCTCAATCCGACAATAATTCCGTTGTGGGGTCCACCAATGATTGTGCCGTCGTACGAATATTCCCCGACAAAAAGAATATTCTCCGACCAAACGAATATTTTATAACAACTTGCTTACTTTGCAAAATTTATAAATATTACCCACAACTATAACATTATATCAAATTAACTCCATAATATTCAAAAATGATATTTATAGAAAATTCATCTTTATTTATAAAAATTGGGGTCTTACACATCCTCTGATAAGCATGAGCATATAGGATATCCACAGAAGACCCGTTGTCGATCATCATGCGCTTCATGTCCACCGAACCCACTTGTGCTGTTATGACTAATGATCCCTCATGTGGTTCAATAGTTTCCGAAGGGTAATCATCATCGGTAAAGGAAATTACAGTACCCGGGAAGGGTCTGTCGGTCCTCGGGAGAGTACCCGCCACTGACATGACCGAATCTAGATAGCTTCGGCGCTTTCTCCCAACAAGCTTACCCGAGGTGCCCCCAGTGATGACATCTATTACTTGCCTTGCGGGTGGTTCGGGAGCAGGGAACACTGGCTGAATTGGTTGGGCTGCCTGAACAGGTCCTCTATTCTGCTGCTGGTTCGTTCGGGCAGCCACATAATGAATTAACGCCCCGTCCTGCACCTTTCTCTCGATAAAATCTTTCAGGCTAGCACAGTCGTTCGTATCGTGACCCGAGGCTTGATGATAGTCACAATACTTGCGAGAATTCCCTTTCCCGGGCTTGAAGTTATCTCGAGGTGGCTCGAAAATAGGTTGATTCTTGATCTGCCCTAAGATAACAGCCATGTCGGCGTTGAGCACCGTATACGTCCTGTTTACCCTCTGAGCGGGAGCGGACGAGCGTTCTCCACCCTGCCTCCAATTATTATTGTATTTCTTTGATTTGCCGTCGCGGCGGCCTCTATCTCCTTCATTTCTACTCTGGTCACCCTCTGCTCTGTCCCGATCCGTCTCTTTAAGTCGTTCTGAAGGACGTTTGAGGCTATTCATGGCCTCTTCTACCACAATATAGCCTTCTGCTTTGTCGAAGGCTTCTCCGAGACTCTTCGGGTGGTGAAACATCAACTTGTTCACCAACTTTTTCGATTTGACCAGATCTAATCCGTTCTGAAACAGTCCCACGGCTTGTAGATCGTTCAGCTCTGTCACTTGGCCGATTGCTTCACGGAATCGCTTCACATATTGGCCCAAAGACTCATTCGAGAACTGCCGAACCTGAGCCAATGAGCCAGTTGGTTTCCCTCTTCTTCTGTTGCTCCTGAAGCGGGCGTGGAACTGACTGCACATATCTGCCCAGGATGAAATCGAATCTGAAGGCAAAGTCCTCATCCACTGTCTGACATCCTTTCGGAGGGTCGTGACAAAAGTATGATACTTAGCAGCATCGCTAAAGTCATAATAATCCATCAGTCGATCGAACGCCTGACTGTGGTCGTAGGGATCCCCCGATCCGTCATAACTTTCAATATGAGGCAACCTCTTGGTGGGGTCAGCCTTCTCTCTCAGAATCTCCGCGGAAAAAGGGGATGCCTTCTTTCCCGAAGTCTCCTTCACTTTCTGTACTTCGGCAAGCTGCCTCCGAAGCTCATTCACCTCCTTCACCAGATATTCCACGCCCTCGGGTAGGGACGATGCTTCTTTTTCCTGTGACCTTTCCCTCTCCTGGGTGGATCGGCGATTTACCATAGAACCCCCAACTTTCGAGGGGCTTTTGTGACGATGATGGTCCACAGAGCGGAGTGCCTTCGGTGGACTTTCGGGTGTACGGCCTCTAGATCTGCTTCGTCTCAGTACCCGGCTGCCGCGGTGGGAATGCGCAATAATGAGCGCCCCCCTTAGTATTCTCCGGGGTACGTTCTTCGGATCGACCTCTTCGTTCGCTTCGACCCAGCTCCTTATAACCGTCAGGATGATGTGCCCTCTTCGATCTTTGAGGAGTAGGGCTTCTGGACCTTCTTCTTTCCCGAGGTCGATCCTGATATTCACGCTCGGAATGAGCAGGCTCCTTCCCGCTCCGATGCCCCCGTTCTTCAGACTGGACATAGCTGGAAGCTTCGTCCCTCAACTCGGCCATTCGAGACATCTGTTCAGCTATATCCCGTCGTTGTTTCACAAGCGCCTCCATGGCCCTATCAGCTTCATCTGCCATCTTAGCCAAGCGGGCAGCCTTTTCGTCTTGGTCGTCCCGGTATCGAGTTCTAGGCGAGGTGCCTTCTACTCGTTTTCGGCCATGACCGGACCCTTTCTCCGCTGTAAAAATTAGTTGTCGCTTGGCTTTGCTCACAACTCTCGGACGAGAATCTCCATGCGATTGTTTGGACGCCGTGCTGGCGTGAACACTTAGTGCAGGTCCCAAACGGTCCTTCACAGATACTCGCGGCACTGATTCACTGGCAGCCCTCGGCTGCCCCTCAGGTGTAGGTGTCTTACTCTTTCCCATGAACACCCACGTAAAACGAACAAGATTTGTGATTGAAAAATACTCAGGACACTAGAACTCAGCCCTCCTTCTAGCGCCAATGTTATGACGTCCCAATCACGTAAGACGCCCTGATCCTGCACAGTAAACACGATCAACACCAAAAGCTTGACGGCTGGACCGTCGGGGGATAGCTCCGGCGTGAGAGTCAATACAGGCGATCACAAGGTTAACAATGGAGGAAAAATGACGAATAGTGTCTGAGTGTGTATTGAAATGATAATGTTGTGTGTAGTGTTATGTTACCTCCTTTCCTTTTGTTATCCTTGCCCCATACGTTCCCCAGACCCGATTTACTGTGCCACCCACTACCTCCTGACACCTCCTTCCATCCCCGGTCATCTCAGCCGAAAGTGTGTAGCTTATTTTCCTACCTGCTACTACTGTTACCTCCCGCCGGCAATCGGAGTCCCATCCTCATTAATGCCATGCAGACAGGTAGCAGGCGTAACAGTCAACTACTGCTTTTGTGATGATTACCGGTCAAAGATAAGATAAGTAATACCTTACGTAATGGACCAACCCCGTGACTAAGCCCAATATTATAGTCAAGTAGCGAGGCCCAAGTTGTTTGACCCAATATGGTAAAGGTGATATAGTCCAAAAGACAAGCCTATTCGGCCTGGCCCAGTAAGAAAAGTATTCTGGCCCAACAGTATCCATCCAGTTTCATCTTGCTGAAGAGAGACAAAGCATCGTAAAATTGATCACGGCTTATAAATCCTCAAATTATTGAACTCCATGAAACCACAGTCTTGTTTGTCACCAAATCAAAAACCTTTCTTGCACTTACTAAACAATGCTTTTCCGTTAATGGGACTTGTGGGACTTGGGGGTAATTTGGGTAGAATTTTTTTTTTGTATCTGCTGGTTGAATTGATGGATGACGTATTTTTTTTTTGGTCCGTTAGTTGAACTAAACGTATTTGCCTTTTAGATTTTAGCCTTTAATTTATGTAATGTATGATTATAATATTATTTATCTATTTTTCATCTATAGTAAATATATGTTACGAATTATTCTCATATATATATATATATATATATAAAAGGTGCTAGCTTTGAATTGCTTTATCTTTTGTGGTCTGACTCTGATAGACGGAGCCTAACTTCACCCCCAACATGTTAGGAGTTGTGTCTTGTGACAAGTGACGACAAGCCATTTACCTCGGTGTGATTGATCGAAGTCTGCTTCTTTACTTCGACCAATCACATTTTCTAAAATTAAAATTATGTTAACATTTTAATTAATAAGCCAGCATATATACAAACAAATAATTGTACGTAACCAGCTAATCTTAATAATCCTTAAAGAACTTGTGAGAGTGGGAAACTGATATTTCTACAAGTTTTGGAGATTTTTTTTTACATGGGTATATAGTGATTATTACTTTTATGTGAAAAATAATTATATATAAATATCAAAAACACATATATAAATAGTGTCATTCTAAAAAATTTATGAAAAAGTTAGACAGACCTCGAAAATATAAATTATTTTTATTAGGTATATATATATATGTGTGTGTGTGTGTTAACACTTCACAAATGATGGTCTACATTTTATGTATATTTGGTGTATAATAAATAATGACTCCCAAACATTGTTCTGTATTAAAATGTGAAATAAAAACACTGACCTCTAGTCTAAAATGAAAGCAATGGGTGGGCCAGCAAAAAGCCTAATATGGTGGGATGGAGCATGGGCAACTGAATCACAAGTGGCAACTGAGGCACACATATGATACGACGTACATACATTATATGCAGAATAAAATAAAATTTTTATAAAAATATAAAAAAAATTGATGTGACGAACTTACGATATAGATACATATCTACTATCCCCATGTGATTGATGTCTTAATTCCCAATATATGTTTCTTCAACCAATCATATTTTTATTGGTTGGCCAACAAAAAAACAAATAAGGAAAAGAATTGTCCGTTGGAGTCTGGTTTAGGGCAGACCAGACCGTGAGTAATTAATTACTGCATAGGGTTCGGAACGAATGGCCAAATGCTTTAACTCCAAATCATGAGTTAAAGGCGACGGCCTAAAAGTTAGATCGACTTGCCTTATCTGAAATTTTATGTCGTCTGATCGCTTGTGTTTGAATTAATGTATATAAATAATAATATAATTTCAAGTCTATATAATAATAACGTACATGCATAAAATCAATATAAAGATCAAATAGTCAAAATATGTTTTGACGGTTAAAATTTTAAATTTTCAAATTTCAATATTTAAGGAATCTATATAAGGAATCTGCTAAATACATAAAAAATATTTGAATCTCTATCCTACATAATGACCCAATGACACTGCAGAGTAGGGATAAAGATAAAAAAACTATTATGAATACTGTTACGAGGAATTATTGGACCGCCATGTTTATATGGTATTTTAAATAGTTAAAAAAAATGAAAATGACATGATTATTACCCTACTAAGTGTGTGATAATTGAACCTATTCTTTTCTTAAATGACGTTTTAGTCACCTAATGACAAATATCGACATGCGTATGATAATCAATATATATATATATATATATATATATATATATATATATATATATATATATATATATAATAAGGTCTATAAAGATTTTGGGCTAAATATAGGACTCTTTTATACGGTCCGGATCTTAAGCTCACCCCTTATTTAATTCAATCGAGCTCACCCCCCCTTTAGCGACGGACCCAACGACAGTTCGGTCATACAACTGTTGTCTATACTTTTAGCGACGGACAACATATAGTGTCGCTAAAAATATAGACGACGGTTATATGACCGAACCGTTGCCGGATCCGTCGCTAAAGAGGAGTGAGCTCGGGTGAGTTTGATAAGGGTGTGCTTAAGATCCGGATTCCTCTTTTATATATGTTATGTTCTATAAAGATTTGGTGTATTACAATAATTGTCTTCCAACCCTAATAGGATATAATTATAGCCTAACATCATTAGATTTTAATAATTAGTAATGAAATAATAAACTTAAACTAAATTATATGTAATTATTAAGTTAAGTTGTAAAATTATTAACTATCAAAAATAATTAATAATTAATGTTAGAGAGCCAAACTCTTTTTTTATGGTTCTACAAACTTTAATGTTAACTTATTATTCTACTATCATTTTATTCTATAATTCTTTAATTACTCAGTCATACAATAGATTTTAACTTTAAAAACTACATGTTTAGAGTTTTACTTTAATTAACTTCAAACTCTAAATAACTAAATATTAAAAATATAGAAAAAATATTATGATTACATAATAATTAACATAAGAGACATTCAGTTAATTAATGTTTAAAATAATTATGACTTGTATTATTATGATTAAACTTTAGTTAATTTTTAAAACTTCAAGTTATAATGACAACTTATTATTTTACAACAATTTTATTCCTAAATAAATATGTATTCAAAACATAGAAAAAATATTATGAGAAAATAATAATTAATATTAAAAAGTGTAATATATATTACAAAATATATTGATGATTAAACTTCAATTACTAATTTTATTTCGTATAGAAGATCTTTAGTTAATCAATGTTATAAAAAATAGTATCACTTAAATATATATATATATATATATATATATATATTAAAATTTCAGTTATCATTAAAAAAACCAAATTTAGTCTTTCAGGTTTCACTTATTTTTTTAACTCTAAGTAACTATGTATAAATTCGAAAGATTGAAAATAAAAACTAAATATTAAATTTAAAAATTATATAAATTGAATATTAATTTTTTTTTAAAAATATATTACTAACATTCAATTGCATGTCTTTAATAATTGTTTGCTTGAGCAAAGTTTGTAGTCATTGTATAATAAGTTAAATTAAATTTTTTTAAAAAAATTTAATTATTATATATACATAATAAATAAGAAAATAAAAACAATTTATTTAAAAAATAAATACTTGTTTCGCATAGACCACTTAGCTACTCTACTAAAGAATATAAAATCTTACTAATTTTTGGTACCTGCATCTTTTGGTACCATGTATTTTGGTAACATTCTCATCCCAAATGAGAATTTAATGCTATTAAATTAATTTTTGTCATAATTTATGTAATCCCAATTTATTAAACTATTATAATTCAGCATTTATTCTTTCCGTCTCCAAAAAAGTGACTAAAGATACATTTTTTTTTTCCTAAAAGGATGAGATAAAGTACGTAAAGTGAAGGGTAAATATCTCATTTAATAATGTCAATTAGTATAAAAAAATAAAAATACTCATCACTTAATATAATTTTGTGTGGTCTTTAAGGATAAATTTAAAACTTTTTAAATAATTACTTTTCTTAATATCTGTATAAAATGTAATTTACTCATCTTTTTAGGGAAGGATGAAATATTTTAGTAATAATGTCTTATGACTTGAAAGAAAATTTAAGAGTTTAATAGTTACTCTCCACTTTTATATGTGTATATATATATAATTGTAATTTTTTTATTTTTATAATAGAATACGTTAAATAGTTACTCTCACATTGACTTTGAATTCAAGTTATAATTTTCGAAGATATTAATATGGTTTCCTTATTTGTAAATTTGTTGTTTGATTCAATGTCACAAGAAGAAAAGTATAATTTTTTTAGTATTTTTTATTGTATTATTGTTGTTGTATCATTATTAAAGTGATTTATAAAAAAAAATCTCATACTATTTTATAAAAGCTTGGTGTCATTTTCAACTTAACAAAAAAAAAAAGTATAATACTCAATACATTTTATAATATTTTTTCATAATTTTAATTGACACGTAGAATATTTATAAATATTAACTATATTAATTAAGAGAAATCCGCCATGATTAGAAAACTAGTTACTTTGATTTTGAACTATTTGAATGGGCCTTCATTTTTCTTTCTTACTAGATTTAATTAATCTACCCTTTTAAAATTAAAAAGAATATCGGTTCTAACAATTCCGTCATCATCTACCAAAACGGTCGGAAAGATTTTTAATGATTATTAAAGTATAATTAAGGAAATTAGCCTGGATAATATTTGAAGTACTACTATTACTAAGAGCATTTTCAACCGTAGTAGTAAAAAAAATCTTCAGAGTGAAGTTTGTTGACCTGCGTGGCAATTTGAAGAGTATTATTTACTATTTTAATATTTTTTTATCTCTTCAATTCAATTAATGCAGTATTTGACTTAAAACAATAATAATTGATGTCATTTGAAATAATTAATAACATTCATTTTTTTAAAAGATATATTCTAGAAAATAAATTATATTTAAAAATTAATATTTAATTAAAACTAAATTCCCTTCCAAGAACTAAATTAATATTTAACATTCATTTTACTATTTATCATATAATTTTGACATTGCAAATATGAATAATCCAACAAACAAATTTGATTATTCAAGGTCGTTGGATACGTTTTTATTTCACGTGATTATTCAGATGGTCATATTAGATAAACTAGATGATCATAATTAACGTAATTATTTAAAGGATAATTAAAATAATATTTTATTCAATATGATAACTAAAAAGAAATAATATTAAATTTTAAAATAAATTATACATCAAATAAAATAAATATTTTTAATTTTTTTTTATATAATTTTAATTCTCTTAAAATAAAATAAATATTTTGAAGAGGTCGTTAAAGTTGGTCTAACCTTTAGATTAATGGCATCAAATGTACACACTCCCACTCACGTATGGTGACATAAACTTCTCACAACACTGAAATTTATGTGGCTCAATTAGACAGGCCAATTATATATCCAATGAAAAGTTTCCACGTCGAATACAGCAGGCACGACACATCCATCCACTTACTAAAACTTCATTAATTAAGGCATTAATTAGCTGCTGCTGCTGCTGCTGCTGCTGCTGCTTAAGTATATAGATTTACTTTTCAACGATCATCGACCTCAGCAACTTTAATTTAATAATAATAATAATGATAATGATAATTTTTTTATTATATAGTGGTTTAAAGTAAATGAAATTAATAAATATTCCAATTAAGTTAGCGGTCCTATCACCTATGGATATGCTTCACTTTCACCTTCTAATCTAATCTTATAATTTAATCAAATCAATAAAAAGATCCAAGCTTTTTGGGTCAGCTAAATCAACTTGCAATCTACACCAGTAGTAATGTTTCCTACCTTTCGTCATCCCTGTCTGGTACTAATAATCACACGCATAGACACCAAAAGTAAAAATAAAAAGATTACATAGTCAGAGTGAAAAAAAAAATTAGATTATTATTTTTATAAAAATAAAAAAGATGAGGACTAAATAATACCAACCAACTTAAAAAATATTTATTATTATTGTTGTTGTTGTTACAATTATTTTAACAGTTTAAATAAAATTTATTATTTTAATAATATAATTTCAGTCGGACAATACCAACCAAAAATAAATATAATATATCGGAAAAAGGAAAAAATGTTTTCGTATGCTACACTACAAAAAGCAACCAATAATGTTCCCCGTTTAAGTACAAGGAACATGGAGTTGCGTGTGCATTTTTAAATCATAATAATAATAAATAATATTCGCATACAAATATTTAATATTTTTACACGACTCTCTTTCACACACATACATAACTTTCTTATTATTTATTGTGTAATTGTTGAAATTATAAATATGTTTTAACTTTAAAAGACCATAGAAATTTTTAACTTAAGAATTCCACTCATCCCAAATAATATAATTAATACTAGCAGCAGTCCCGTGCCTCCGGCACTATAGACGGTGAGATTTATCCCAAACTTTATATGGTCCAGATGATTTATTAGGGTAAGCGAAAAATTCAAAATTATTTGTATTTTGTTAGATAAATTTTTACAGAGTCTCTTTCACATACATACATAACCTACTTATTATTCATTGTGTAATTGTTAAGACAATAAATAAGCTTTAACTTTATAAGACCATAGAAATTTTTAACTTAATAATATAATTACAAAGTTAGTATGTATTAAAAAATTTATAAAATTATGTTGAAATAAAAACTTTTAGTACATAAAATATCATTTCCCAAAGGAAGGCAGCTAAGAAACAATTTATTATTATTATCAAGTAGCTAATTAAGGTGAAGGGATTGGTGGTGAAGAAAAGGCTTCAAGTCATTTGGTAAAAAAATATATATAAGGAATAAGGATAGTAGTAGTATTTGATAAGAGGGTTTACTAGCTAGTTACTACATGGTGAATTCGATCCGCGCATGCTTGGCAAGCGAGAGATGAAAACCAACCTTGGAATCTCTCCTTCAAAACATGTACATCATGCACTAACTAATTAAGAAAACACTGTTAATTTACTTAGTAGTAGTAGTACTATTAAATAAGATAAGGATTAATGCTGGAAAAATGATATACAACCAACCAACTTGTGAAAGTGTATGTGATAAGATAAAATAAATTTGTTAAATGCATCTTTTAGTTTGTGAGTTTTAATTAATTTTTGGAATTAATTTAAACTTATTAATTGGTTGAATTTATATAAAATTACAAGTGCATTTGATAGTCTATAATAAGGAGATTTAGAAAGGACAATATATGATTCAAGTAGGAATTATATATTGTATTTAAATTATATCCAAAATGGGGTATATGAAAAGGTGCATTATTGTTTGAAAAAAGTTATTTTCTTTCGAGTCCCACATTGATAAAAAGCTAAACTATTTGATGTTTTATAAGCATATTGAGAATAATTTAATTTATTTGTGGTACTAAAAGAATGGCTTGGATTGGGTTACAAAGTTGCATTGTGATGTTTTAGACGCACTTTGCACTTCTTGAGCCATGAGCCTATCTTTTGCTGGTGTATTAATCACAGTTCAGTTTTTAGAATTGAGCAGTTCTTTATCTTCTTCTTTCATCAACCTTCACAAAACAATATATTTTTTTGAGATTCATGTGTGAATTGTTATCACTGTGAATATATATTCTTGACATATATCCTGAGGTATATTGCTAGTAGCCTTATTAAACCGTTGTGGTAAAGGGCAACAAACACCTTAAGGACACAGACTAACCGTGTCAATTCCTAGTTCAAATTGTTCTGTACCTTTCTACAACTTTCAAAATTAAATTGAAACATATTTTAATTCTTACATATCTCATGTATGACACTAATTTTACACCATTTTATTACTTGATTAGTGGACCTTAATTAGGTTACCTCAATTCATGTTCATTCATTCACCCTCCAAAAACATAACATAAAAAAAGGTCACATAATATTCACATACACACACATGCATACTATGGACCCCCGCAATATGCATGTGTGTGTATATGAATATTATGTGACCCTTTTTTAATGTGATAGTAACATTGTAGTTCCCCACCGCCACCTTTTGATTAATCTTTTGTAGTACTCCTAGTACATAATCTACCTTAATTTAATTACAACCACAAAAGTTACACTCATATCTAAGTATATATGTTTCTAAATATCAGGATTATGTTTCAAATTTCGAGACACATATAATTGTTGATTAACACACTTTATGCCTTAATTAATTGATCATTGATCTTTTTCTTTCTTTTGTGTCCCCCCTTTTTTCAACCTCGTCTCATAATTAGCAACATCTTATTTTTTTTTTAATTTAAAATTTCCATTATCAATCACTTAATGACAAATTCCTTTATGCCCAACTATGAAATAAAAGAAAATAAAATATTTTTTGTCCTCTTAGGCAAGGTTAATATTGCTTATGATGATAATAATAATAAATAATATTGCCCTCAATCTGAAAGCGTCTCATTTTATTTCTTATTATTCTCTTTTAAACGGATAATAATGTTTGCCTAGCTTCTTTCTTCATCAAAATATAAAGATAAAAAAGAAAAAGGGAAATTTTAAGTCTACACATATGTCTATTTATTACAGTTCGAATTTCTGTCTGAACAGGAATGTGCCTATAGGCTTTGCTATCTTATTCGGATTTAGCCTTGTAGTTGTATGAGTTCAATATTTTATAGGGACAATAATTTTAGAAAACTGTTAAATCCACAACAGAAAATATTATTTCTACGACAAAAGTGTCGTTATAGATCCTATAGCTACAATGTTCACCGTCGCTATACATTTACAGCTATATTTTTGTTGTGAAAATAACAAAAAATATTATGAATTTAACGATTTTCTAATTTTATTGGGACACTTGCACATAATTCATTATTGAATTATGCGTAGTTAGTTAGTAGAATATTGGGGTGGGGTGGGTTGGGTTGGGTTGGGTTGGGTGCACGTTATAATTATACAACTAGCTACTCCACTCCACCGTAAAACCGTAAGTAAAAAAACTTTCAAGAAAAAGCTGCTCAAGATTGAATTTGAATCTTAGTGACAATTTCTTATTAATTACTCTATCCGTTTTTTAATATAGGTCATTTTAGAGTTGTTCATAAATATTAAGGAAATAATTATAAAACATTAAATATACTATCAATTGTCTATAGTACCCTTGTATTGGAAAAAGAAAGTATTATTTATTGGGCAAAAAATAGTGAGAGAACCAAAGTTATATTTATTACTTAGGGTAATATTGGAAACTAAGCAATTAATGCTTACTTGAAATTCTCAAACGATTTATATTTAGGAATAATTTTTTTTTTTAAAACGATCTATATTAAAGAACAGAGAGAATATTAAGTATATATTCATACGAAAATGGGAAAAAAAGAGAAAGTTATTATAACACAAATATAAAGCTCTACATGCCAATGATTGATTGATCACCCTTGAAAATTCTCATGCAGCATATATATATCCCTCACGCAACAACCAAAGTCGCTAGCTAGTTCGTGATTTGAGTGTCAAATAATAGGATATCAGGATCACGTAACCACAACTATATATCAAATAATAATACTAGAGACATAAATTATTCTATAAATATTTTATAAATTATTGATGTGACATACTTCATTTCAGCATATTGTGTGGAACCGAAGACTGCAATATTAAAACAATTTGTTAATCAATATGATGAGTTAGAATATGTCACACCAACAATTTATAAAATATTTATAAAATAGTTTGTGTCTGTACTATTACTCTATATCAAATGTTTATAACTTGCAAGAAATTAATGCTAATTATGGTTTTGGCTACCAAAAAGGTTAGACGGCAGTGCCCTCTTTTTCAAATATGCCTACTATTTTAAATCTACCTTGTATTCAATATTTATTTACTAACACTTCAATAGATCAGTCTTATAGATAGAGATGAAAGATCACCAAATAGATATAAGATTAATTAAAGATAATAGTCTACTAGTAAAAATCTCTCTCTCTATTTACTGTATAAATTCACAGTTTCACATGTTTGGTGTTTGATTGTATTTAGTGCATCTTAACAATCTATTTTTTAATGCATTTTAACAGCCTATATTTTTGTATTAAGAGGTCCTCTGAATAGTTTAGACTCATATTTATATCTTAACTATTCAGATTACCTCTTAATACAAATATATAGGCTCTTAAAATACATTAAAAAATGAGTTATTAAGATGCAATCAAACACTACCGTAATAATTTAATAATGATGTTCAAACTGTAAATTGGAATTGCGGCTGCATAGTTGGGTAATTATAGTTTTACAAAGAATATTCATGTTATTTACAACGTTAGAGTAGGTGTGTTTAATTATTTTTTATAGAAAATTTAGGAAAAGGAACAGTAAAATTTGGACTGGTAACTGGTTGGTGCTCATTTTGATAATCCATACTCTATAGGCCCAGTAATATTCTTTGGACCGGACTCAACATTTTGACGGAAGCCCAAGGTCAGGATGTGAAAGTATTAACTGTAACTAGTTTGTAATGGGTTGTTTAATACTCTCACAAGTCGCAACGTCCCGCTCAGCACTCTGCAACTCTCTGCTTAACCTGTAGACTGTAGTGCCCTACTACACAATAACACAAATCAGGTCCTTCTAAATCTCTTTCTCTCTCTCTCTCTCTCTAGTCTCTATATGAATGTATGCCTATGTATACACACAAGGATTATCATTATACAAGGATTATCATTATACTGATAATTCTTTTTTGATATTTTTGGGTGTTTATATGCTTATAAAATATGACATGTAATGTCTTGTCACATTTCTGCTGTTGCATTCGTTGTACTTCTTCTAGGGTTAAGAACTGATCTAAAACTATGATTATATAAGTAATAAAAAGTTATTGTTTGAATTTAATTCTAAGATGCTTGGGATTGAAGTGTTAAATCGGGTTTTAGTTGTTTTTCTCCCCTTAATTTAAACAAAGAAAGAAAAAGATTATTGGGTTTTTTGTTATAGGGGAAGTAGAATTTCTCAGGTTATTTCTGGGTTTTGGATAATAGGGTTTGGCTCGGCTACCTGAAACTTAAATGCATCTGTTTGGTGACTGGTTCGCCCTGTCGAAGTACATTTCTCATCATTTTGCAGTTCATTTTAGGGGCTAAATTTATATGTTTTAGGTGGTTTTTGGTTGACCTAATCTAAGACGTGCAGTGTGTTTGAGAACAATTGTGATCATGGGCAACTTGCTTGATATATAATATTGAAATTTTGTATTAAGAATTTAGTAGGAACTGGAAGATGAATGATAACTGGCTCAAGTTAAATGATAAATTCATTTCTATAATATCTTAAATATATTGTTGGCTTAAACAGTCAGTCCACTAATGAAAGGTGTAAAGTTTTTGTGGCCCATTGCATTATACAGACTTAATGAAAGCGCTAGAGCTTTTCATGCCTCTCTTGGTTTTTTTGTCAAAACTGGAACTTTGGTCGTGCTTGAGATGCCTTCATTCTTGGACCTTGTTTCTTAATATTGTGACTCCCTGATGATTAAATAAACCAAGATTTTTCCATGAGAAGTATACGGAAAATGCCCTTATACATTCTAAATATCTGATGTGAATACGTATTGCAGGAAGGATTGTGTTACTTGGGGAAATATTATGAAAGTCTAGGAAAATCCAAAATAGACCTTTCTCTAAAGATATCACAAACTTGAAAAGCTATTTGATGTTGCATACAAATTAATGGCCGTGGCTATAGCAAGGCATTGATTTGATTATAAGAGAATCATTTCTAATTTTCTAGGAAAATTATAGCTAAATCCAAGAAAGAAGCTTGGAAAGAGCATGTTGTTTAAGAATTGGAATGACCCTTGATGCATGCATATAATTTCAAAAATTAAATGGGATCTGTTTGAGTGGATTATAGATGCCTCGAAGTTATGCAGTGGGAAATCTGTAGGGTTATTGGGTTAGTTGATCAATAATTTATATGAATTATTAATTTATTCTCTCTTTAAAATGGATAATTGATTAAAATGTTGACTTGTTGTTTGATTTAAATTCATTAAGAAATTTGGAGATTTGGTTATTGGAAATTGTGGAACTGGCTTCTTTCTTCTTAGTTCTACTTTTTATCCCCCTCCCTCCCTCCCTCTCTTCAAAAAGCATCAAATGGAGAGAGTTAAAGTTGAACTGTGACTATTTGCAAAGTTAGATGTAAATATACTTATGATGATGGAATTCTTGAACAATATTAAAAACCCACTAAATGAAGCATTTTTAATGATAATGAAATGGGGGGAAATTCAAATTTTAGCATATTGCAAATTTACTTTCTTGAATATAAAAACATATTGACTTTTTAATATTTTACAATTTTAGTTTCTTATGCAATTTATAATGAGTCTGCTTTGGTTTATGTGTGAGAAGAATGTGTATATGGTAAAGTAGTGAGCAGAAGCGATAGGTTCATTATGCAATCAGAAGGTGAAGTGAGGTAATAAATAAATAAAAATATAAGTGTTTTTGATAAGGTGGTGACGGTTCTAGTTGGGGCATTTTGTGCACCGGGTTTGTGTATTTTTTTGGTTTATCCTAGATGTCTTCTCCACTCCCTCAGGTTGACATTCATTTTTTTTCTCTTTTCTAATTATTGATAGTAGAATAGAATTCGTACAGCTACATCTTTACTAATTTTGACCAATATGTTTACATTTGGTTTTTTAATTAAACACCTGATGGATTATTTGTTTCAACTATAGTAGTCATGAAGGTGCGTTCATCAGTGAAGAAGATGTGCGAGTTCTGTAGAACAATCAAACATCGCGGCCGCGTATATGTATTATGCACAGCAAATCCCAAGCACAAGCAACGACAGGGAATGTCTACATTTGCACATGAAGGCCCCTGCCTCCAGTGTATGCATCTCATTCAGTACTGTTTCTTTGTTTCTTCTTTGTCAGTTGTCGATCTCTACAGTATGGGTTACAACTTGCTTCAGACTTGTATTTAACGTCTCTAAAGCAGAAACCCCACTTCGTTGGTCCTTGTTATATAATTTAATGGAGTCATATATGTGCAAGAATAAGATATTGTATATGACTAATAACAGAGACCGATTGGACTTTTAATTATGTAATAGGAAGACAAGGCTGAGAAAAATAGGATCATTAACAAGCAGTTGGGTATTCATTCGCCTTATTTCTAAGTACTTCTTAACATTTATGAAGAAAGGGCACATACATATAATTTTTATAGATCTCGCTATCTGAAACTCCATCAACTATTGTAATCTTCTGTTTAGTTTTTCTTTGAAGTTCTCTCTAGTGTAGATGGAGCATTGTAATGATATATTTTATCATTCTACTTATAAAAATTAATATAGAAATTGGATCTTTTTCACCAAACAGTTTTTGGATTCTAGCTCTGTATCTCAGTATTTGAAACCTTATCAAGATTGCAATGAAAATGAGTTTCACATTGTGTAATACTCGTAACAGTTAGGTTTACCATTGCGGTGTTATATCATATGCATTCTCATTCTATTTTTCTTGGTGTTAATTAGTATTTGATAAATGATAGTGCTTGTTTTTTATTCCTGAAAATGCTTTCATGCTTGGGATATTATGAATATATATAAATATTGTACTCAGGAGACTCTCTCCCTCTCTCTCTCACACACACATATGCCTGAGTGTGCGTGCATCGTAAATTTATTCTCAATAGAAAGAAGCTATTAGTAGCTATTTTATTATTCCGGTTTTGTTGGAGCTACAAGTGCCTCCTGTCAATGCCGAAATGAGGTCATGATAATAACTACCTCTCAAAATATTATTTGTATTTTTCGTTTTTCCACTTTAGCCATTGTTTTGAGGACGAGGGCGGATATGTTTATGAATGCTAATTACATGTATTCTGATATCTATTTAGGTCAACAATGGAGACAAGTGTCAAGCAGGAGACTTCAGTCGATCACATATCAGGTGCTGGTCTGCGCTCTCTTATACCTAGAAAGAACGAGCCTTGTATGATGTTGGGGTGGCGAGTGGGTTTGGCATCTCTTCTGCTGAATCAGGGGAACAAGCAGTAGACCATATGTGAAGTTCAAAAGATATTAGTAGCTTTATTTGGGAGGCCATTGAATTGTTATTTGTTGCTTACTGATAGTCTTAATTTCTGTAAAATGCTACTATTTCTCACAGCACAGGACCGAGACTGGGTATGATGAAGCAGGTTTTATAAACCCTATTTATATGTTGAGCAGCAACCTTGAAAAATAACACTAACATCGGATTTTGCTGAAGATTTTGTTTCTTTTATCGTCCAACTTGAGTTGCTTAAGAATATATTTTTTTTCCAACAGCAAACACTTTATGATTAAATTAAAAATTACGAACTTAAGTGAGACTCTCCATTGTAGTGGTGCCGGGGGGGGGGGGGGGGGGTTATTAACTTATTAGTGTTATCCTTGCATTATTACAGGAGAAAAATAATAATAATAATAGTTATACTTGCATTTGTAGTTTCATTCGACGAGGGTTAAAGTTTCCACCCCTATAAAAAAAAAAGAAAATAAATGTATTCTTAATATTGTTGAAAAAGGCAAAAAAATAAAATAAAAAATTCTGCTGATAAAAGTACTCCATTTAAAAAAACTACATTCCACTACAAAAATATTGGAACACAATTAATTTTTTTTTTGAAAAATAGGTGCATTTATCATTCTGATATTTCATAGGCCGACGAGGGCAAATTCTTTTACACAAGTAAAATTGCTAAAATTTTGAAGTTTTAAAAAGATCACACTAGTCATTTTGTTAATGAAAATTATAGAAATTTCAAATGATTTTACTTACAATAATGTGAGTCTAATTTATTATTCATGTGAGAGAACGCGTGGAACTATCAAATTTATATATGCATATATCAATTCCCGTATTAGTTTCGTCCCATTTACGTGGAATCAGGAATTTTTGTCAGGAGGGATGATTTTTTTTTTTTAAAAATAGTGCAAATATATGTTAATTCAATAATTAATTATGTATATTAAAAAAAAAAAAAAAAAAACTTGCTAAGCAAGGCTCGGCAGTGGCCAGTCACCAGTGGGAGGGGCGGCAGCTTTCGGCTAAACAGAAACTCTAATAATAAATAAATAAATTATTTATACCGTGTAAAAAAAAGTTGAATTTGATAAAGAGAAGAGGATATGGAAAGGCTAAGACTTGTCGTCAATTATTGTAGAAGAACAGAACAAGGAGTTCTTACTCACCCGCTTCTCTCGCCATGGACTTCCCATTTCAGATGCATCCAGCCTTATTCTTCTTCGATGTTCCCATTCTATAATCTCTACTTTCCCCAAATTAAGTTTCGGTGCATTTAATTATGATTTTGCACCGTTCTTTCACTGATTGGATCACTCACTTTTTCAATTGCATGGGGTAAGTACTTGATTTCTCCTCCCCACCCCCACCCCCACCCCCACCCCCTCTGTAACTTATGCTCTGAATTTGTTTCCTTTGCTTAAGAAGATATAGAAATATGGAAGCAAAATCTCAGATTATTTCAATTTGATTTTGTTAGGGTAGAAGATATTTGGCTTTTCTATTTATATTACTTAATTAGGGTTATCCATTTTATTGTAATTAGCTAAAATTATGATTTTTATTTTGTTGTCTTCTATAGTTTTTAGAATAGTATACCCAGTGCTTCTGGTTCAGTTTAAGGTGCCATATAAGAATTCTACCTTTGCCGTTGACAGTGTGGACTATAGAGTTTATGAATGATAAACAATTTGATGTCAAATTTGGACTTGATGCAACAAAGCTAAGTTTAAATTCGACTGAGGTAATACACCATAAGGCTTACCCAGGATGGTTGGAATCAGGGATGAAAAGTAATCTCTCTCACTGCATTTACTTGCCCATCAATGAAATTCGATTCCTTTAAGGTTAATTCTGGTGTGAGCCTAGCATCATCAGAAGAGATGAGCGAGTGTTACTAGAAAAGTAGTAGGAATTGGGTGTTTAATTTAGCAATTTGGACCTTAAAATCAATGATCCATAACTTTGATACAACAATAGTGATTTTGACTCAACACAACAGAAGCTGTTGTAACACTAAATTTGAGTTGGGGGTAACTTGGGTGATCCTGTCGATGTAGGTCCTAGTTGATGAGCTTCAAGCCGATGGGAGTCCTAGTGTGTAACACCCCCTTTCCGAAATGGAAAGAGAGGTTACACAAAAACACAGCAAAACTGATGAAACAAATAGAGAACTATATGCCACAAAAAGAATATCTCTAATAACTGATAAATACAACAAGTCAAATAATAACAAATGCCAAACTGGCTCAAACCACAATAAAAAATATTAATACAACTCAAAATAAACTGATGTATCATAGCTTAAACAAAATATTTAAATCATTGAAAAAAAGGGAGCTCTCATCACACTTGCCATTGATTCCCTTGATTACCTGCCGGAAGGAAAAACACAATATGAGCTAAATGCTCAGTACGGATATAGATTACAAGAATAATGAACTGAAATAAGTAACTCATTCAAATGAACTGAACTGAAAAAACAAAATTAACACAACAAAATAATATGCTGAAACAATTGGTTGGGTATTATTTCATACCGAGCTCAGAACAAAACAGAAATATAACTTGTCAAACAGACAAGTCAAAATAATGTTCACGTAGGCATAACATACATTAGACCGGCCGAATCTAGATGCATGCAAAATCAGAAGGCACGTTTGACACAAATATCATCTATCCGCACAGAAAACTAGTATCGATCCATACGCTTCCCACAACAAAATCACCATATGGCCAATTCCCACCGGATTACAAAATTGAGACGCCGTGGACTAATTACACCACCACGAAAGATGTTATGTCTCGGTGCCAAGAAGACATGCTTGTGTTACCCCCACAGGTAGTTATAGTTCCGGTATACCTTATATTATATTCTAACAAAGATATGATGTCACAAAATCTAAACTGAAACGAATCATCAACACAAAGTCTCCAAAAATATATTAACATGTACTTTTATACAAAGATAGAAATAAATATTCAACATGATAAACTAGTTCAAGGAGTACAAATACGAACTCTATGTATCAATGCCAAGACGAAACTATCACATGAATTTGAGAAGGAATAATCAGGTGAAATAAAAACTATCTTCTAAACGAAAAGTAAAATAAACAAATCAATATGAAAAGGATTATCGTTGAAGGAGTACGGAATCCGTACTGGATTAAGCAATGTAATACCCATAAATTATAATCCCAATATAGTTCATTAAAAATTTTAAATTTTTGAATAGTCCTACATAATACCATAACAAATATTTTAACAGTTAATTACTAGATATAGCTTTATTCAAAATCTTGATCGCAGGTTTAATCCATGTACAATCCTTATATATATACTTTCAGTACACTCCGTTCCAAAAAAAAAGTGCCTAACCAATTCATATGTACAATCCTTATAATAATAATAATAATAATAATAATAATAATAATAATAATTTCAGTACCCTCCCTTCCAAACAAAGCCAGAGATATACCTCTTTATATGTCCTTTAGTATTATACCTCTCTATACTAACATAGTCTTCCATAGCCAGACATATATATATATAAATCCAAAGCAATCCCTTGCTACCAAATCAATCATGTACACTATACATGCACATGCTCAACCTACTGATTACAGCTTACATGACATGAATTTGGATGCAACATAATAAATAGAATGGCTTCGGTGCCGTTAAACAGACTACCCAAAATTGATTGTAAAATTTATTAATAGATAATAATAACATAAAAGAATTACCTTGTAAATCCAATTCCTCCTTCCACAAAAGAAATAAAAAATCTTCTGGTTATTCCTTTTTGTTCTTAGCAGTCGTTGCCTCCAGTTTTATCTTCGTCTCTCTCTTTCTTAGCTAAATACTACATAATGATTTTCAGGATGTGATCTTAACCCTAATAACTTAATATCTCTAAATTTTTAACTGTGTCCAATTAATATTAAAGCCCAAACCTCATTATTTAATATTACCCATTAGTTACTATTAGTCCAAGTAGACTAATCACAATTTGACCCAAATAAAAGACAAACCCAATTAAAATATTTAAAATATAAATTTAAATGTTATTTATTATTATTTTATTTTATTTTTTATATTTTTTTCCAGGTATTACATAGTCCAATTTCAAGGATAGGTCCTTGTTGACATCTCTCAGTCCCTGGGAGGCTCTTCCTACCTGTGTTACTCGGACACAGATGGAGTGTCCGGTTGGACACGGTATCCGACACGGCGGTATCCGACACGGGTACTTCTCAATTTTGCCAATTTTTTACACTAAAGTGAAGTATCCAATTTTTGGACACGGTGTCGGACACGGGTACTTCAGGGCAAAGTGAAGAGTCCGAGTAACACAGCTTCCTACAATCTTAGAGTGATGAGGAGAGAATATTTCTTTCTTTAGTCTTTTGTAGAATGAGATAAGTTCCTAGAAAAGGTAGGTAATACCTGATATTTATAGGGTGTGATGTGGGGTGAATTACTGTTATGCCCTTGGTTGGCAAGAAAGCCCAGAATGCCCTTAAGTGAAATGACTGTAATGCCATTTAGGCCAATACTCACGTCGTCTTCTGGTGGTTTTATTTTGATATCCTCATAGAAGCTGTATGTAGCTTGAAGCCTTGAACTAATCAACAATAGAACAGGCTAATGTCTTTTTTGTTATTCTTAATCTAGCTTGTTGGTTCAAGCTGTTTGAAGTTCAAAATGTTGTTGTTGGTAGGTCTAAAGCAAATTGGTGTCATCAAACTTTAAGATAGAAGGTGAATCAGCATTTCAAGGCTGGGGGAAGTGTTGGGGATTATGGTGCTTATATTTGGACTCAAGAAGTAGACTCTTATTTGGAAAATTTGTTTATAAAGGGCCATGCTTAGTGAAGCTACACAAAACAATGACAAGGTTTGAAACTTTCTATAGAGATATTCTTAATTGTTATTCATATTTGGTCAAGGAGTTGTTGAAAGTGGTGAAAAAGGCTCACTCCTTTTCTTCTTAAAGTATATTATGTTTTAGAATTTCATATATTTATGTCTAAGGGGTAAATAAGTCATTTTCTAGCTGTCTTGAATATTGTACTTCTAGAATTGTAGGTTACATCACATGCTTGTATACACACATAGGAATTGTATAGTTATTCATTCAAGCTTGGGCCAGATAAATTAATTAAAAAACTCAAAATTAAAAATATCTCATTAATTAATTAAAATATATTATAAATAACATGAGAAGAAGTTGTGCATGATCCTACTCTCAAATATTTAAAAATGTTAATCTACACAAAATTTTTAAAATTATAAATATTGAAAATTGATGAAACTAGTACTTACTGATGGGACAATATAAACCATAAGAATTTGGGTCTTCTATTTGGATCAAAAATTTTATGACAATGATTTAAAAACCTTGACTTGAAGAGTTGAAGGTATAGATATTGTATGGATGATTGCAGTAATCATTAATCTTTGTGCTGTTAGTATGGTGTAATCCATTTTTCCTCTCTGAACCTGGAATAAGGAGAAATGGAAATCCAGTACAACAGTTACGAGAATGTGGTGGAACTTCTTTGCAGTAACTTAATATTTTACATAACATCAAGGCACATATAATGTGTATCAGCTTCAATCTTTTCTATGAATTGCATTCGACTATTTGAACTTCTTTGGGGAACATAGCATTTAGTGGGCTACAAGTTCTGACAAACTAGGGCACCTATAAGGTATAATTTATAGACCATGCTAAATTATTTCATAGCATCAAGGGACCACCTGCATGTTTGTGGTTGATATGCTAACATATTTGTTATTGGCCTTAAAACTGGTTATCTTAGTTGCACTGTTTATGGTATGTACTAAACCTGAATTGTAACAGAGCAGAGGTTGCTTTGGTTGTTGTACCAAATCCACGCCAATTACTGCTATGGATGAGCCATCCAAGGGTCTGATAATTCCAGGGCAGTCAGCGAAGAAGACTGGTATATCAGAAGATTTTTGGAGCACCAGTACCTATGATATGGATAACAGTGCACTTCAGTCTCAGAGAAGCATATCGTCTATCAGTATCTCGAATCAAGGTCTCAGTCAATGCAGTGGCACTGGCAGCACTAGCAATCATCCCGAATTTATAAATCATGGCAAGTTCAACTTCAAATCTTTTATTGTGTCCCTTGAAATTTGTGAAAGGAAAAATAGAAGCTCTCAGCTATTGATGAATCGACTATGCAACTTTTATGCATCTATTGACCATTTCTTAATTTGTTTTTCGTCCTTGCTAGTGCAAGTAACCTTCAGAATTTGTTTAGAACAGGATGTATTCAGTGGAACCAGACGAGGCTTCAGTGGACTGAAAGCAAAAGGTCTGAGAATCTAGGGAAAAAGCGAGAACCTGTTTTAAGGTTTGTATATTGTCCATTAAGAGTCATATTGTGGAGAGATGACCTGCAAAACAGATCAGTGAAGTCACCTGGAAATTTGTAATCTTTATATTTTTTGCCGTCTCTTTCTTTAGCAAGACTTTGTTAACCTGTGTCTATTTCCTTTAGATAGGTGTTTATATTTTCCGTGCATGCCTAATTTATTTTGTTCCTGTAGTTGGAATGCAACTTATGAAAATTTGCTCGGGACTAACAAACGATTCTATAAGCCAATCCCTCTGTGTGTAAGTGAGCAATTCAATTCTGATGTATTTCTGATCATTTATGTTGTTCGACTTGATGTTAAGTGCAGGCTGTTGCTTACTTACTATAAATTTGCTCCAATTGACAGGAAATGGTTGATTTTTTGGTGGACATATGGGAACAAGAGGGTTTGTATGATTGAGGTTGCTGGTCTTGCAAAATATATTACGTCTTTCTTTAACTGAAATTATCTTTATGCTCAAGGCTTGGTGGCTTGAAAAAGAAAATTACGCAAGGCAAAAGGTCAAGTGAAGGGTAGAGTAATTGCAAATCATACTATCATCTGTTAATATTTTTCTTTACTGTAAATGGCTACAGAAAACAAAGATGATGCGGTGCGTGCAGTGTTTACCACAGATAAAATGGATTTGATTATGTGAGTCTTTGTTTAATTAGGAAGCTAAGCTATTAAGGCAATTATTAGTGCTTTGTTGGAAATGGCGAGTAAAATTAGCTAAATAGATAATTACCAGAAAGGTATTCTTGATTATTAAGATTAATCCAATATATTTAAGGTGCAGGGACATCACATGATATTGGTGAGGCAGGAAGGAAGCTTGAAGGCTAAAAACACATTCTTTCCTCTTTTGTCAATAATCATTAAATTATGATGATGTTTTTAGTTTTTGCATTTATTGGAGATGCCTCTGTTAATCTCTTATAAAGAATTGTCTGAAACAAAATTCTAAATCGCCCTTTAAATGCCCCAAACATTGAACCCATTTGTAGAACGCCATGACTGCATCAGTCATGAAATAGGTCAATTATTCTTAACTCAGTTGCCCGAACGAATTTTTGATTTATTAAGTCGGTCAAATTAGCCACCTTAATTTTCTTTTAAGTTTTCTTGATTTGATAACAAATGAGTTTATTTTGACTTTAAAAAATTATTTTCACATGTATTTTTACGAAATATATATATATTTTTTGAGTTTATTTTATATTATTATTATTATTCGGAATGATTAGGGAATCAGTGTAGAATCAAGATTGTATTTTCTTTTGCACGAATTACCAAAAAAATTAAGGGCCTCTAAACCAAAATCTCCAGAAATTTTGTGCAGATTAAAAAAAGATGCACATCTGAATTGTTGATAAGAAAAACGATTGCATAATAAAATTCAAATCCAATCTCCCAACTCGGAACCAACACAATAAAGAATTGGTTCATACAAACATTTGTAATTGTTTAAGGCCCTCCTATTCCTATAATACTTATCATAAATTTGGTCAGTTAACAATAAAGACTACAATGAATCTGGTCTACGTACCATAAAAATCAAAATACTTATCATAAATTATTCTCTCATAAATTTTGGAGAAAATAATTTATCATAAATTTAATACTAGCCTTTATCATAAATTTAGGAGCTCATACCCTCCTTCAGATATCTCTTATTTTGATATAATAAATTATTCTTGGAGTTTATTTTTTCCTTTTGTGGGACTTGTTTTGTCTATTAGGTGACCGAGTTTTCTCTTTTATGAGGAGATTTTATTATCATCTATTAGGGTAGATTTTGTTTCCTCCGTTTGAGAGTTTTTTTTGTTTTTTCAGTGCATGAATTGTTGAAGATGGATTATTTAGATTTTGATGTAACGCTTCCACTGATGGATCATTTTTTTTGATTATCAGTTATTTTTTTGAAATAATTACTATTTGAGTTCGTTTTTTATAACCCTTTCATCTTTTGTAATAAATTGTAGTTTTAATAGTATATTTTAGTCTTTTAGAAAAAAATTTACGGAATTTTGGATTTTGACCCCGAGTCGCTAATTTATCTAACTATATGCAGCAATAGCTTGCTCGTGGTATGTGTGATGCATGTGATATCATGCTCCTTCTTCTCTTTTAATTTAATTAATTTAGTGTAAATCTACCTAGCTAGGATCATTCATTTTTGATGAAACTCTCTGTCCAACATTTTATTGAAACAATCAACCAAGATTAGATTCTCACAAAATGAAATTGTGATCTGAATATAAAATAATAATAATAATAATAACTCTCTCCGATTTAAAATATAAATATTTTTTGTATTTATATTTATTTTTGGAAGGGATGAAGCATAATAATTATTAAGAAAGTAAAATGTATGAATATTAAAATGGTTTAATTAGTTGTTAACTAATCTTATGAAAGGTTTAACCCATTATTTGTACCTAATCATGAATTATCTCGATTATGAATGGCTATGCTTTAGTAACATTTAATAAGTTGATTGCCAGCAAATTTGCTTCTACTTTATCTGGACAGTGTAAGAGCTGGTTGGACAGTTGATTAGTTTAAGTAAATTACGTAGCAGTAATATGATGAGTTTAATCTACAGCAAGTTGAATATGATTTTAAGGAGGAAATTATTTATAAGCTACAAATATTTGAAATAGTTTAATAGTGCCATTTGATGAAAGAAAACACAAGTGGGGTATTCTAAAAGAGTAGGACTTGTAAATAAATTTCAGCACAGGTGATACAAAATGAAGTGGGAACAGAGGAGAGATCAAATGAGTCTAGACGGAATAATTAGTATAAAGTTAATTTTGATCAATTGATCAATACAGTATCGATACGTATATTGAAAGATAATTTTTATCTGTATGTTATTGACCAATTAACCAATTTATCATGAAATTAATTGGATCCCTCTGTCTCTTGTCTCGATCATTTTGACCGTCATCACCTCTTAATTTCACACCCATGCCATGCAGTTTCTCACCAGCCAATAGCCATGCATGCATTTGCATCCTTTTCTTTTCTTTTTTAATCACTGACCATATATAATATAGTACTTGGGAGTTGGGGGTATTATATATAGTATAGTATAGGTCCTACGCGGCCCTCTCTCTTAATTCAATGTACAATCCAAATTCTTGTGATCATTTAGATTTGTGACATTCATGTATCAAACGAAATCTGAATACACGTACACAAAACAAAACAAATCAAACTTAACTAAATGCTTTCAGATTTTAATTAATCCCACCAAACATTAATATATAATTTCCTTCAATCATGAATTATATATATATATATATATATATATATATATATATATATATATCATTATTAACATGCAACTAGAGGATTCATGCATCGCATGTCTTCCCTGTTCATTTCATTATTAACATGCAACTAGAGGATTCATGCATCGCATGTCTTCCCTGTTCATTTCATTATTAACATATCAGCTTCCCTGTTCATTTCATTATTAACAATTAAATGCCTCTTTCTGAAATTACAACAACTAATTATAAAGACTATCAATGATCATCTAAATATGGCACATTAAATTTGAATCTTCAACAAATTATTTTTTAACTACCTTACTAGTTTAGTGTATGTGTTATATATATGGACAAAACCCTATTTGTGTTTTCCATAATAATTTTTAACTCAGGAAATAATAGGAAAATAAATGATAAGAAAACTACTTTGTTTAGTTATATTTGTGAGTTTAGTAAGCAAATCATACAAGTAAGGACAATTACGAAATTAAAAATAAGAATAAATTCATTTTTTTCTTATCTTTCCCTACCATTTTTAAATTTTTTTTTACTTTCCTTGCATTTCTTGGCTTAAAAAACTCACAAATTTTTAAATAAAATTATAATATTCAACCTTCCTATCTTTTCTTGATTTTAAAAACTCACAAACAGGGGAGAGAGAAACCAAGTGATAAATTAATTGGACTGACTTATTAATAGTAAGAAGACTATCATATCTTAATAAATCTTTAACCAATTTTCAAAGTGGATTGCATATCCATTCCAATCCCAATTACAACAACCAACAAATTATTTGTTTGTCCAAGAGTAGAGAACCGAACCACAACGATCGTCATGCAAATTCCCAACTTGCTCTACCTCCTATACGGCTATACATACTGATACATCCCCGCATCACATATGTATATATATCACTTCAACTATTTCCCCAACCATAACACTCGGAAACTCGGAATATTTCACATCCTGCTTTCTTTTTCTTCTTTTTCTTCCTAATTGGAAGGGTTTTTGTGATGCCATCGGTGTCTGAAGAACTTTATATCATTCTGCTCTGCTTTGTAATCTTGTTTTTGGTGAACGATATCATCTTTTTTATTTTGTTGTACATCAAGTGTTTTCTTTCTCAAATCAACCATGCCTACTCTCATCAATTACACTGGTAAGTTTCTACCACAATTTTTGTTTTGTGGGTTTTCAGTTGGTTTGATTTTTGGGTTGAGCTTAGATTTTGGTTTTGTGACTCAGAAGGGAACCTTTTCTGGATTTTTTTTGTTTATTCTTCGAACAATTTTACATTGATTCGGTCTCAATATTTTCGTGCTTTTTGACCGGCGATTATGTGTGGAGAATTAGAAATACACCATCTTCTTTTGTTGATTTGTAGCATCGACATTTTAATCTGTATATACATACTTTGATGGCTTATGGTCAAACACGTACACAACTATGTGAATTAGTTGTCCATGTGCTTGTAATTGGAAATAGTGTTAGGGGGATAATGGTAAGAAGAGGAACCATTTAGGGGCTTGTCAGAGCTCAGAAGTTTTCTTTGTCTATATTATTTTAATTCTTGTTAAAGTGGGATCCAAGTACACCCCTTCTCATTAAAAGTTCAAACTCAACTCACTTATATTATTATATCTGGATATGTTGGTTTAGATCAGTCTGTTCTAAATTTGTTTTTATAATTCAATTTAAAGCCCACTAGACACTTGTAGATTTGAATGGGCAGCTTTTCCTTATGTTTCTTGTTTTTGGGTTTCCAGGGGAAGATGAATTCTATTCTGGAGGCTCAGCTTGTTCAGCTAATTCAGGCCTTTTGTTTTTGATTGGTTCCAATGCGGATGTGTACAGCCCACCCCGTAAAAGGTCATGCATCAGTGGCTCATTTGCTTTTGAAGAGCATATGGTTGAGGAGAAAGAGCCATCCATTGAAGTTCTTCCTGATGAATGCCTGTTTGAGATCTTCAGACGACTGCCTGGGGGCCAAGACAGG
The DNA here is from genome assembly GCA_016801055.1 of Panax notoginseng. NCBI lineage: Eukaryota > Viridiplantae > Streptophyta > Magnoliopsida > Apiales > Araliaceae > Panax > Panax notoginseng. The sequence goes on from CM029012.1 coordinate 172,548,123, forward strand.
AGTGCCTCTGCTTGCGTATCTAAGCATTGGCTTATGCTCCTAAGTAGAGTCCACAATTCTGAAATTTTCAGGAGAAAAAGCACTCAGGCAGGACCAGAAGTGAATGAGTCTACAAATGTTATTGAAATGATTTCCGCTGATAAAAATCGGGAAGATGAGTGTGTTGGTTATCTAACTAGGTGCTTGGAAGGAAAGAAGGCAACAGATCTAAGACTTGCTGCTATCGCAGTAGGAACTGCTACCCATGGCGGACTTGGAAAGCTTTCAATCCGGGGAAGCAACTCCACGTGTGGAGTTACAGACCTTGGCCTCTCATCAATTGCCCATGGGTGCCCTTCTCTCAAGGTTCTTTCTTTGTGGAATGTCCCTTCTACAGGGGATGAGGGCTTACTTAAGATAGCACAGGAATGCCACTTGCTGGAGAAGCTTGATCTTTGCCAGTGTCCTTCGATTTCCAACAAGGGTGTGGTTGCAATTGCTGAGAATTGTCCCAATTTGACTGCATTAACAATCGAATCTTGTACAAAGATTGGGAACGTGAGCCTCCAAGCTATTGGAAGGTACTGCCCCAAGTTACAGTCCATCACTATTAAGGATTGCGCTCTTGTTGGGGATCAGGGGATTGCCAATCTTTTGTCATCTGCTTCTTCTGTCTTGTCAAAGGTCAGATTTCATGCTTTGAAAATCACAGATTTCTCTCTTGCTGTAATTGGGAACTATGGAAAGGCCATTACCAATCTTGTCCTCAGTGGGCTACAAAATGTGAGTCAGAAAGGATTTTGGGCATTGGGTAATGCTAGGGGCCTGAATACTCTAGGATCCTTGATAATTACTTCTTGTAGGGGGACAACGGATGTTAGTCTTGAAGCCATTGGAAAAGGTTGCCCAAATTTGAAACAGATGTCCCTCAAAAAATGTTGCTTTGTGTCCGATAAGGGTCTGGTAGCTTTTGCCAAAGTCGCTGGCTCTCTTGAGCGCTTGCAGTTGGAGGAATGCAACAGAATCACACATTTAGGTATATTAGGTGCTCTTTCAAATTGTATTTCAAAGTTGAAGTCCCTTGCCATCGTGAAGTGCATGGGAATTAAGGATCTAGCTCAGGAAACAGCTGTGCTCTCTCCTTGCGAATCTCTTAGATCCTTGACAATCCGGAGTTGCCCCGGGTTTGGTAGTGCTAGCTTGGCTATTGTGGGGAATTTGTGTCCTCAGCTACATCATGTAGACCTCAGCAGGCCTGGGGTGACAGATGCTGGGCTTCTCCAACTGTTGGAGACCTGTAAGGATGGACTTGTTAAGGTGAATCTAAGTGACTGCCCGAATTTGCCAGATGAAGTGGTTTTGGCCCTGGCTAGGCTGCATGGTGCAACCCTCGAAGTGCTGAATCTCGAGGGATGCAGGAAGCTTACTGATGCAAGCTTGGCGGCAATTGCGGACAACTGCTATTTGCTCAATGATCTTGACATGTCAAAGTGTTCAATCAGTGACTCTGGAGTTGCTGCTCTATCCCGTGGAGTGCAGCACAATCTGCAGATTCTTTCCTTGTCCGGTTGCTCCAAGGTTTCTAACAAGAGTATGCCTTCCCTTAGAAAACTAGGCACGACATTGGTGGGATTGAATATCCAGCAATGCAATTCTATCAGCAGCAGCACAATTGAGTTGCTTTTGGAGGACTTGTGGAGATGTGATATACTTTCCTGAACAAGGGTAATGAACTCATGCACTCGCGTGCATGCGCTCAACTAAACAAGCAGAAGAAAGCGTAGAACTCGTGGAGTAGCAGTATACTTCATACTAATTTACAGCACATCAAAAGTGATTCCTGGTAGATGAGTGGCTCGGTTGTTTTTCATCCAGGATAATACGGCGGATATCCCTTTAATTTTTGAAGGCTTATGGATTGCCTGTTATACAACTCTTTTAGTCTCCCCTTTCATGTCCATGGTTCCCTGGGAATACATTTACCCCGTCCTGTACCTTGTACAAGCTTGCTTCTTAAGATTTACGAGCCAACAAGTAACCAGGATTTGACCGAGTAAAAAATGCCATTAATGCCACACCAAAACAAGTTAATTTGTTCTTACCCTTGTTCAATTCTGTGCTTGAATATAAATAAACCTTGTGAAATCTTATGTTCTCAATAATATACGTACCTAGTTATTCTTAAGAGTTAAGTTAGATTTTTAAAGTTCAGATGAGACCCTTTTAATTTTAAAACTGTTATGGTTTAAAATAATTTTTAAAAATAATAAATCTTGTAATTAATAATTTTTAAGATAGTTTATAATTAATTCTCATATTCGTATTGTTTGAAATTAAATAAGTTTAAATTTTAAAATACATTAATTCAGAAAGTCAAAAACTGTTTTAATATTTTAAAATACATATTCCATCTATTCAATAATAAAGAGTTTTGTTTTGTTTAAATGGTATATTGATCCGCATATAGTCCATCTTTATCTTTTTGCTTAAATATAAGTTATTATCTTAAACTATTGACCATTTTTCATTTCGATGATTGACTTTTTAATTTTTCTAATCAGATGAAACTTTTAATTTTTTCCACTTTAGTTCAATTGGACATTGCCACATCATAAATTAATGATGTGGATGCTAACATGACAAATTTGTGCCGATGTGTACTAAAAAAAAATTAAGTTTTCAATTTTTTTATTATATTGGAGGAAAAAATGTAAATAAATACACACATAAGAGCATCTCCAAGAGTATTAACAAAAAAAAACTCTTCAAATTGATATTTGTTGACCTACGTGGCAATTTGAAGATGATTATTTACTACTTTCATATTTTGTGCCTCATGAGCTATAAATCAAACCCATCAAACGTAATAAATGTTTTTAGCATTTAATTGTAAATTTGAAAAGAGAGAAGTATGTTGCAGATTTGAAGGGTGAGAAGAATGTTTGTTGACCTACGTGGCTGTTGGGGATGCTCTAACAAATTAAACTTTAAACAAAATGAAAGAATTTAGGGTAAAATTCAGATGACCACCTCTAGTATCTGACATTTCCCACATAACCACCTGTATTACGTAAACCTACATTTAAACACTCGTGGTTTAGAGTTGAAGTGAAAAATAGACAGTTTCCATCTAATCTAACTGTGCGTGAAGTGTACTCGCCAAAAGAGCGTGAGGTATGAGTGTAACGGTCAAATGAGCTAGGAAAAAGTCGATAATGCCCTCATCTTCAACCATGGTTATTAAAGACCCATTTTGTTGGCTATTTATGCCCTAACCCGTCCCTTAGCAGCTCTGTCTCAGTCCCAGGGATTTTCAGTGTCTTCATCAAGGTTATTAATTGTCTTACTCAAAACTCAGGTATGTATGTTTAGCTTCTTTGAAATCTAATGAGTATATCGAAGAACGAATTTACCCAAATCGACTTTTTTAGATTTCTTAGTTGTGTAATTTGTTAGCAAGATGAGTATGACTCGTTATACAGTGTTATACAGTGTTCATTAGATTTCTTAGTTGTATATCGAAGAACGAAATCTAATGAGTATGAATCAAAACTCAGGTATGTATATCGAAGAACGAAATCTAATGAGTATGACTCGTTATACAGTGTTCATTAGATTTCTTAGTTGTGTAATTTGTTAGCAAGATTTGGGCTGAAGTTACTACAAATTTGGCCGCCCAGAAGGTGTTTGTGAAAATGTTGAAGTAACATCTTGTATACATTTGCTTTATGTGAATGTTAGTATGTAAATATTATGCTTTAAATTGCTGATTAAAGATTTTGCTGATGTTTATGTGAAGTAGGAGGCATGTCTTCATCAAGCAATCATGTAGGATGGAATAATGGTGACCTTCGATACATACCTAGGAAATGTAAATGTGGAAAGAAGGCTTCTGTAAGAATTGTCGACTCGAACAAACCATCGAAGGGAAAATTATATTTTGTATGTGATGAATGTGAATTTTGGGCATGGTGCTTGCCTTCTACAACAAACTCAAGTGGTACACTTACTGATACTAATGAACACAATGAAGGAATGGGGACAACAGTGGTGAGGGGAACAATATGCAAGTGCCTGTGTGAGAAGAATAATCTACATATGAGGATGATGCTTGTTGAAAGCCATGTGAAGATAATAATGATAATTGGTGTTGTTTTTCTTCTCCTGTCATTCATGCTGATGTTCTTTAGTAGTATGAAGTGAAAGTTTGTAATGTGAGGGTTTTAATGTGTAATGAAATATGTAATGAAAGTTTTTAATATTTTTTAGTAGTATGAAATGAAATATGTTAGTGTAATGGAATATTTAATGTTCTAAATTTAATGAAATGTAAGTTTTTATTCTTGGAGTTGTGTTGAATTTTTTGTCAAAGTTGAATTGAATTTATTTTGGTCTGTTGTTATAATCTGCAATATGTTGTTCATGTTATGTTGGAGTATTATTGTTGTTCATGTTATATTGGAGTTATGTTGCACAAAAAAAGATGAGCAATCTAACGAGAACAAGCAGTTGTGTAGAAGGAAATCACAATAAATATCAATTCACTTGTCATCATTGCCAAAACTTTCAAATACACAAATCTGTTCCTATCTCAAAAATACACAAATATGTTCCTTGTGAGCAGCTAACTCTAGTGGTGCCAAAGCAGATAACCAAAGTAGATGACCACTGGTGCCAAAAACATACATTGCCCATTCAAGTTTACGAAAAACTACCAACAAGGCAACTAAAACTAACATCCATGTAACTATGCCAAACTATAATTACATATTAGTCTAGACTAAGTCCAAGGAAAAATCAGAGCCTTAATCCCCCCCCCCCTTCCTGCCTTTTTTGGTGAACTAACAATGCAGCCCTTTGATAAAAGCTTCTTCAATTTTGGTATGCTCTTCATTCTTCGTCCAGGATTAGGCTGTGAACTTGACCTTGGTTGATCCGTAGCCCTAATCCAACATGCAGACAAACTTGGTTCAGGATTAGTCCACTTGGTGGACTGGTTAGGTTGAGAGCTTGATTTGGGCTGTTCTGAGGTTGAAGAATTAGGTCCAGGATTAGCACCCTTCCCCTTACTTTGCAACTTTGGTGGTCTGATTTTTGCCTGAAAGATACAAACAACTATTTAGCTTATTCAACATTGCATTTTAAACCTAGGACCATCATTTTCAACTGTTACCTGGGAAGATGATGCCCCAACATTTGACTGGCAATCCTTTGCAGCTGTTGTTTCACCAGTTGGTCTGCTTTTCCCCTACAAATACAAACCTGTTAGCTTTAGATTAAAAAGTCATAATTATATCAGCTATATATAATGTAAATACATACCTTCAGTTTGGAGTTTGGAAGAAATGGCTGCCTACAAGCCCTGCTGTTATGCCCAAGTGTCAAACATCTTGCACATGTTACAGTGCCACCTCTTCTACTTGCCAAGTGAGGGATTTTTGGTTCATCTTGTGCCTTTTTCCTTACTTTTCTTGGTCTGCCAGTGGGTTTATGGTACAATGGAGGTTGAATCTTTGGAAATTTGGATTGCACCCATTCATGATGACTAGGAACAGGCTTTATGGTAAAGTTGTAGGTGCTTAAGTACACTTCCTTGCTAGCAAGGATGGAAATAAGCCTCTGGCTGCTCCCTATTACCCCAGATTGTCGTCACTGCATGTTTGCAAGGAATGCCACTAAGCTGCCACATTCTGCACCCACAAGTTTTTTCATTCAAATTGACAACCCAAGTTCTGTCGTCACTTTCAACCTCAAACTCCCCAATTCCAGACTTCAATGCAGTGCATCCCCTAGAATGTTTCTTATTGATCTCTAATTTTTTTTGTATTCTTGGCCCAATTGACCCTCCATACTTGTCCATGCCCTCCTTTTTAATCTGAAACCTAACCATTAATTTCTTCCTAATCCACTCTAGCATGTTAATAATCCCTTTATCCCTTGCCTCAATGATATAATTATTCCATGACTCATTCAAGTTGTTTACAACTACATCAGACCTACAATGGGGTGAAAAATGAGATCTGGCCCAATATTTGGGCCCAACAGCCATCAACCACTTCACTGCCTCAGGATCAACTTTGTGCATTTCCTTCATAGATGCTTCAAATGTATACATATCATCACAACTAGCTGCATTCCAGAAAATATCCCTCAACAGCTTCCCCCTAAACTTGATTTTGAAATTGTTGTTCAAATGCTTCAAACAAAATCTATGTTCATTATTGGGTAATATTGAATTAAAAACCTCTACAAGCCCCTTCTGCCTATCAGAAATAAACACATATCTTCTTGTTTCATTTTCACCAATGTCATCTAACAGTTCTGTGAGAAACCATTGCCAACTGTCCCTACATTCTATTTCAACTATAGCAATGGCAATGGGAAAGATATTATCATTTGCATCTCTTCCTATAGCACTTAACATCTGCCCTCCATATATCCCCTTTAGGAAACATCCATCCAAACCTATTATTGGTCTACACCCAACAAGGAAAGCATGTTTACATGCTGACAGCCTCATATACAGTCTCTTAAATACTGGAAGAGAACCAGGCCCCTTAACACACTGACTGCAGAATTTGAAAACTGTCTCAGGATTTAGTTTTTTAACTGTCTCAATATAATCCATAAGTTTGTTGTACTGTTCTCCTACATCACCAGATATATAATGTAAAGCTTTTCTTTTAGCCCTATATAGGGATGATTTACTAAGACTGGAATGACATTCCTTTTGTGCCTTCTTCTGCCATGCTTTCAAATCCCACTTAGGATTATCTCTCAAGTCATTCAAGTATTTTTTGGCCAAATACCTACTGTCAACAAGATGGTTTTTCTCTTGTCCAGCATATGTGTGATCCCCCCCATTGATTTGATTTTGAAAGTTACTTCACCTTGTTTAACTGATGTATGAATCCTCCAATAACAATTTTCTGATTTACATTTGACAGTTATTCTTTTCTTATCATTTTGAATGTATTTAATGTCAAACCCCCCTTTTACAGAAAACTCAACCAAAGTATTCCTAAAAATTTCATGATTTGTAAACTCCATTCCAACCTCAAATTCTATGTTACCCATATTAGTGTCCTCATTAAATTCCATAGACCCATCCCCTTCTAAGTTGTCCTCATCATCAGATAAAACAAACTTCTTTCTTAATGCCTCTTTCCCTTCTCCCTCATCATCACTCCACCAATCTTCTACAAAGACATCTTTGGAGTTATCAAAATCTATTTTTTTCCCTTCTTTAAATATGTCATCATCCCCAGGCCCCTCTAGATCTTCATCCATCCAAGAGGGATGGTCTGCCTCTTCACCCCTAATTTCATTTCTTTTCATAGGTTGTTCTCTATGTTTATTTACCTTTTCAGATTCCTTCCCTTTACCCTTTTCAGATTCCTTCCCTTTACTCTTTTCAGATTCATTCCCTTTACCTACAACTTGTATTGGACCCTCCATTTATTCTGCATATAAAACTACCTCTTCACTCTCATTATTAACTAGCACGTCTACCATCTCACATGCATCTGTGTCATTACTTAGATTTAAAGTCCCACCCTCCCATAACTCATAACCAGGTACAAGATAATAAATGTCCACATGTGGGATTGGATTTAACTGAGAGTGGAACTCATGTATCCCCATCAAAAATATCTTATCCAACTCTACATTCTCTATAATCTCAACACTACCCCCAACATAATCAATAATTGGTTCTTTAACCAAAGTCCCACCATAATGGAACACAACTCTCACAGACATTCTGCATTAAACATATGAGGGAGAAAATTTTGGATAAGAAACAAAACATGTTTGGGAGACAGGGGGGACCACCAATACTAAAAAAAACAAATCAAAGTCTAGCATGCATGCCACTAAAGCATAAAATATTCCATCAAACACCACCAAATCCATATACACAGAGGGGATCAAACAAGTGGGGACATATTATTGTACAAAATAAATCTATCAGAAAACATCACAAATCAGAGGGACCCCAACACAACAATATTTATTCTTGAAAAGCCATCCCAAATCAGACCAAAAGTAAGATAAACTCACACAACATAGTACATAACACTTAAATAGCAACAAACATCAAATCGAATCGAATAGTTAATACTTACCTCGATCTACAGTAAAATATTAGCTTCCAGATACAATTTCTTCCACAAACACCATAAAAGGCTTTGGTTTCCACTTAGATGTGAAGCATTCGTGAAGAAATCGCCAGAAAATCGCCTCAATTGCAAGCCCTAGACTCGTCTACACAATTGACCATATTTTAGGTCATTTTCAATATATATATCAAGGGGCAAAAAAGTCATTATCCATTCCCATTAAGGACGTCTAGACGGAAAGTTGTTTTTCACTTCAACTCAAAACCACGAGTGTTTAATGTAGGTTTACGTAATATAGGTGGTTATGTGGGAAATATCAGATACTAGAGGTGGTCATCTGAATTTTACCCAAAAATTTAAAATTATTTATCCGTCCAAAAGAGACTCAAGAGACTCGTCATCGATACTCGCCACCAATTTTAGTGTAGCATCATCCTCCCTCAAGCACGACCAAATATGGCATCTTAATACACCAAACAGAAAGAAAAAACAAACAAACAAAATGAGAAGAACCATCCAACGTTGTCATCTCCTAATCAAATTAATTAAATACAATATAAACAAAAATCCTAAAATTTTCACCATCAAAATCAGACCCGGGTGTGTTTTAGGATATGTTTTAATTTGAACTAATATTCAAATCACGAAGTACTGAAATTCGCAAGTATACAAATCAAACCCCTCCGTGTTTTTTTAATAGATAATGTTTATGTAAGAAAACGTTATAACTTTAAAATAAAAAATTGGCCCTTATAAATTCACAACATTTTTACATATTTACTACAATATTTTGTCAAAAAAATGTCATGCAAATAAAAACCACAATATTGTCTATTAAGTGTCATCTTTTTACTGTTTTGTAGTAGTGAATTATAAGAATGTAATTAATCTGTATGAAAATGAATCAAGACAAGGGCAACAAACCCTATAATTTCATGTTCTGGTATCATCACAAGACTGTGGAACAGGAACGCATTGACAAATGATCCATCATAAAGAATTTTGGAGATATTCAGTGCAAAGGATATCAACTACTCCCTCCGTCCCTATTTAAATGACGTTTTAGAGTTTTTTATTTATCCCTAATCAATTGACGTTTGTTCAAATCTAGGAGAATTAATGACAATTTTTACAAAATTACCCCTCATTACTCTACCTATTTTTTTGGTACTTTAAACTCTTGTGCTATGATAAATTAATAATTTAAGGGTATTATAGACAATTGAGTACAATATTTAATACTTTCCAATCATTATCTTAATTCTTGTTTCCATCTCTAAAAGGTCATTTAAATAGGGACGGAGGGAGTAGTACTAATCATTCTAATGCTGCCTTTGTAGAGTCCTGCTTTGATTAAAATAAAAATACTCCCTCCATCCCATTATATCTCTCGTTCTAGATATTTTCACATAAATTAAGAATAAATGTAGTTTTAGTATTTTACCCTTAATTAATACTTTAATCTCATTTAATTCTCCATTAACACCAAACTTGATTTCACACTCTCTCTCCTAATTTTCTTTCCTAATTAAAGAATAGAATTTGAATTGTTTTTTGAAAACAGAGAAAATAACCATTAATGGTGGTGGAGAAGGAAGGGTAGAAAAGGAAACAAGTAGGTAAAATATTCTTAATTTTGTAAAACGTCAAATATTTTGGAAAGAAAAAAACTCTCTAGAACGTCAGATATAATGGAACGGAAGGACTAATAAAGTGGGTTGCATGTGTGGAATTCAAAGCGGATGTTAGTAGTTGCTTAATTTATGCTTGTGCTGATCTGTTTAGCTGTACCACATGCTAAATGAAAGTCTCAACTTTCTTGCAAGGGTGGATATTGTTGTTTTAATTGGTTTTAAAATCGAAATCGCACCGTCAAAGTTGGTCCTGGGTTTTTTAATGCCCGGGGCAAATTTTTTTAAGTGTGCCCCTTTATACAAATTAAACAAAAAAATAAATAAATTATCAATTAATTAACTTTATTAAAATTATAAGAATTTACAAAAAATAAGGAAGAACACTTTGGGGCCTCATTAAAAAACTTGTTTGGAGAAAATCCAATGGGACAAAACCCCAAAAGAAGGAAAAAGAATACCCTGAATTGTAAACATTGTATTAAAAAACGAAGAACAAGAATCCCAGCCAAGTTTTGTGTTGAATCAAATAATAAATAAGAAAAAGTTAACAAAGATATATATTACAATTTATAAAATTTATATATCTAGATTCTATATGTATCTTAAAAAAAATTACCTTCAAAGAAAGGCACTGGTTTAACTGGTGGATGATTTATTTTCCAACTTTGTTAGAGAAGAGGAGAATCATCGGGAAAAAAAATTGCTTGCGTTATGTTATGAACTGAGAGGGTCGAATGGTTTTTCTTTCTTTTTGTGCCTAAGAGTCTATTTTGATTTCCCATATTTATTGATTTGTTTTATATTATATTTTATAATTAATATGAGACTTCCTTACTTGGTATGTTTCTTATTGAGATTAAATATATAAAGGCTGATTGGATTGATTGGCTTCCCTTTTCATTAACAGATATAGGTGATAATTTCTTTTTCTTTTTCTTTTTTTTATACACATATTGTAACAACCCGATATTTTTTACATAAATAAATAAGAAATTTTGCGTATAAATTTATTTATTTATTTATTTAAGGATGAGTATTTGTACAAGATAATGTGTATGTGTATTTATGTGGTAAATAAAAATATATTTATTACATAAATATTTACAAATAATTTTATTTTAGAATTATTGATTTTTATAAAGTACATTCTTATAATAATTAATTTTATAGTAGAAATATTTTTATTAATTATTTTCCATGAATATATAGTCATATATTATTTAAATAATATATGGAGTGATTTTTAGAATAATTATAATAATTATTTTATTATATGAATTTTAGTACAAGTTATTAAGTTAATTATTTTACCTTAATTATTAAGGTTAAATATGACAGATAAATCATATATGAAATCCAAACTCTAATTTTGGATTATTGTCAAGGTATGAAAATAATAATATAATATTAATTATATTTTGATTTTTCAGTGCTATGAATATGTACTATATTTCCGTATTGATAATGGTAGGTCAATTACGGTGTATTATGACCAAACCCTAGTAATAATGTTAAACCCTAATTTGAGATCCAAATTAGAGTGCAAGATTGTTTTATAAGTGTGTGATATAATTTATGTCGTGTAATAAATGTATTAATTAGGTGAACCCTAATTAAAATTCTAGAAACCCTAATTTCTAGAAAATCCTAATTATAATCTAGAAACCCTAAATATATTTTGAAAACGAGGAACCCTAATTTGAAATTTAAATTAGAGTTCGAGATTGGTTGTAATTGTGTTAATATGATTAGTTAGCAAGTATTATAATCTCAATTGCTAATTTTGGAAATCCTAAAATTTTAAACCCTAATTTGATAATTAGAAAACCTAATTATAAATTGGTAACTCTAATTATCAAAATCGTAACCCCTAATTGCTATTTTGGCAATGTTAATGATAATTATATGATATTAATCCCTAATGTTCCTGTATAGCGTAATTAGAAAATTAATCATAATTAGAAACCTTAATTTCAAAATGTTAGAAACTAAAGTTTATTTAATTTTTATTTGATTTTAATTTTATTTTGTGCAAACCCTAATTGCAATACTAGAAATTCTTTTTGTGCTAAACCTTAGGGTCAAACCCTAAGGGTTTGTAAGGATTATATAGTTGCCCTTAAATTCATATGAACAATCTAGAAATAAAAATTATATGAGAATGACCAAAAAGCCCTTTTGTCACATTTTTATGTTTGCTTCCAAATCTATACAAGATGGGAGTTGGTGACCAACTCATACCAACCCCATGTGCTAAAAATGACAGCAACAAGCTCTAGACATCAACCATTCATGCATCCAAGACATCTATATATAGAATTGGAGAGAGAAAAATCTCATTTAGCCACTTATTTTGCACAAATTCTCATACTTGAGCCTCTCTCTCTCTAAAACCAACGAAAAACTATAGTATATCAGTCATATATTGAAGCCCCACGTTTATCATAAATAAATCAGAAACATAGAATCAAGAATTGCTCATTTGAAGGTATAAACAAACTCTAGAATTTCTGTCCAAAAATCTGTGTTAGATGTTATGATTAAGTGTTAAAATATGTTGTTTATAGTGTCTAATGATCATCTGGGTTGCTAGATGTTAGATCCATAACATCTAGAGGCTCGAATTTGAAGATTTAAAAATCTGGAAAAAACTTAGTTCTGTGGTCTGACAACGACTGTCAGAGGCCACAGATCCTTGCTCGATTATATTTTGTGTTATTTTTAAGTTGATAGTAGTAGCCTGTTGTCTTTAATCTGCAAAAAGAATCAAAGTCATATCTGTTGTAGATTAAAAGTTATTTAAGGTCAAACGTGGTTGACCGGCCATGACCAGGCGTTTCTGGGTAACCCAGAACCGGCCTGACAACATCTTTGACCGTCTTGATCTGTCAGTGTATTGGTGTTATGATAATGTTTATGTATCTAAGTTGTAGTAGGTAGATTATACTACATATGTATGCCTTAACATTTGCTAATAATTAAGCTTAGTAATCGTAGTGGACGGTCAAACCAGGCAAGTCGACCATGTTCTCTGTTTTCTGGGTAACCCAGAAAACATATGAACATGTCGACTGACATGGTTTGACCGGAGCATACATGTTGATTGTGTTGTTATTGTCATACTTTTATGTGATAGATCTCTTGTCATACATGTTGGTTACACTCTGAAACGTTCATATCACAAAAACATTGCATGTATTGCAAGTTGTGGAAGCCTAAAAGTGTATGCTCGAACTGTTCTTCATTTCTGGGTAACCCAGAAATGAAGAACAGTCTCTGACAACACTTTTGGAGGCTCGGATCTCTTTGTTTGTGCATAATTTGTTTGTGTTAATGGCTGGATTGTGTAGTCTTGTGTTTGTACTACATTATCTAACCATTAACATGTCCTGAAACATCATGATCAGATCAGAAATCATGGTCAAAGAAGGAACCTCGAAACTGCCTATGAGTTTCTGGGTTTGGCCAAGAACATGAAGAACACCTATAGCGACGGTTCTGTCGCTATAGGTGGTATTTGACAGATAATATATTATTTTCCAGAAATTAATTAATAAATAGAAAAAAATATTTTTTAATTATTAAAAATATAAAATAAATTATTAAAAATTATTTTAAATTCTGAAAATTAGTTTTTAATTATTTTTAATATATTTCATAAATATTTATTATTTTTGGAATATTAAAAGTATTTAATTTATTTAATTATAATATTAAATAAATTATTTAAAAATAATTTTTATATTAAAAAATCATTAAAAATTATATTATGATATAAGAAAATATTTTAAGTTATTTTTAATGACTTTTAATATTTTGTGATAAATTTTATTAATAAATTGATATTAATTGTAATTAACTTATTTACTAAATGAATTAAATAAATAAATTAAAAATAATTTTATTGTATTAAAAATCATTTTAAATGGAAATAAAGTGTTTAAAAATATTTTAAGTTATAAAATATAACTTTTAATATTTAAAGGATAATTTCATTAATAATTAAATATTAATGATTATTAAGTTATTACTAATGATATTAAATTTATTTAATAATTATATTAAATAAATAGTTTATAAATAGTTTTATTAATTTAAAAATCATTTAAAAGGGATATAAATGAATTAAAAATAGTTTAAGTTATGCTTAATGACTTTTAATATTTGGATAAATGAAACATTAATACTTTAATATTAATGATAATTATTTAAAAATAATTTTAAATATTTTAAAAATCATTTAAGGGTAATATTAATACTTTAAAAATATTTTGAGTTATTATAAATAACTTTAATATTTTAGAAATGATTTCATTAATAGATTAATACTAATTAAATATTAATGATAATAGAAATGATTAGTATTTAAATCATTTTAATGTGATTCCGATGTTTGAAATTTCATGATAAATTATAATAAATGTTTTAAAATTATATTAAGTCATTTAAAAATAATATGACTAATATTAAGTTACAGAATAGAGTCTTAGACTCGATAATTACCCGATAAAGTTGTCGGTACACCGACATATTTCAGAAATTGATCTGGACTTAGATAATGTGATTAGATAAGTGATTATTTGTGATTCAATGGTTGTTAAATCTATGTGCCAATGTGATTAGGCTATGTGTTGACTGCAATAAGCAGTGTTATGTGTTATAGTATGTTATTCTAATCGAACGAAGGATCTTATTAATGATAGGTCGTGAGATAAGCGATAAATCTAAATTGAAAACTGTAAGCAGCGCTTCAGGCAAGTATCTAACCTTTGCATTTTCTTTATGCAATGGCCATGAGTAAGAATGTTTCTAAACTATATTATTACTGTACAGATTATTAACCTTATATTATATAAGCTCATTGATTATCAACATGTTAGTATATGGTAACTCAGAAATATATATTCTGTTCGTTAATTTCTAGAAATGGTTAAACAAGTGTCCCCACTTGGATAATCATTGTATTTAATCACATGTTGATATACCTTCGTCAATTACCCGTATATATATGTTGAATTATAGATTATTGTTAAACAAGATAAAACCTTTGATTTGGAACCCAGACAAGTATGAACATCCCTACACGAGAAAACTTTAATGCGCCCAAGGCAGAACAGAGTGAACGATCCTATCGTTCTTGTAATGTAGTATTGATCAATGCAGGGCATAACGGGCTGATCACCCCCCGTGCCCGTAAGTTATGTCGGTTTACAGATGAATTTCTGTTTAACCTTTTCAAAAAATAAAAACAATGTTCATGGCATGTCACCATAACCCCAGTTATAGTCATTACGTAGTTTTAAAAATTTAAAAGATAGTTGTTATGTTATTATCATCGGTTCAGAATACTTCACAATATTGACTTGTTGTAGAAGAATAGTACAAAGAAAATATTTAAATCCTTTCAGTTTATATATATATAATTGCTATTGCTTGCTGGGCACTCAAATGCTCATCATTGTTTAAATTTAAATATTTTCAGCTAAGTGCGAACGACCATAGAGTTCTGCTAAGAACAAGAGAAAGGGAAAGATTGCTGATTGAATGCAGATGTTATCTTGTGTAATAGTTGATATTAATATTAAGACAATTATGATATATATTATCTATCATGGGTTGTAATGATTGTTTAAAGGTTACGTACTTGGGATTAGACTCTGATGATATGTAAATTAAGTTGACCTTTATATTAGTGTTATTATTATTAGTATTATTCCGCTCATAGAAATGGTATCGTGAAGAACCGAGTTCGGGTTTCAAGTACCCGAGTTTGGGGTCCTCACAAGTTGGTATCAGAGATTAGGGGTTAAAAACCTTAGGTGGGCTAGACCTTAGGCTATAACCTTAGAACAGAGGGAAACGTTGAAAATACAAATAACTCATATAGAGTTTAAAAAGAGATGAATTGACTAAATTCATCGTCAAACTAAATAAAAGATAACTTGTATAAAACTCTTATTTGCTGTGTGTATATACTATATGCTAATTAGGATAATTTATGTGTGTAGATGTCAGGTGAAAAGGATTCGATTACCCTCGGATTGTAAAGAAGGAGCCAATATCGAAGCCGATAGCTGACATAGAGGCTCACAATGAAAATAACTCAGAAGATGTGGTTATTGTGGAAAATATAGTACCAGATCCGGAGATAGTGGAGCTGACAGATAGCGATTCAGACACTAAAGTTGAAGCCGATCAAGCATCAACAGAGGTGCAGAATCTGAAGAACAAGGTTTCTTCTCTGGAAAGGCTGTGGGAGATAGAAAAGCTGTTGAATAGTCAGTTGCGTCAAGCGTTAATAGAAACAATGGAAGGACAAGATAAGCTTAAGATCCAAATTGGTCAGATGGGAGCCACAAGCAACACATCGTGTGCAGCTCCGGACAAGAAGGGGAAAAGAAAGATAGAAGACCATGACTTAGGAAAATCCAATGAGAAGAAATGGAAAAGAATATGTTATCTTTGCGGCTATGAGGGACATACTACTCTGTATTGTCCTGACTACAGAAAAGGAGCATGTTTTATCTGTGGGATAGAGGGTCATCAGGCGAAAAGTTGTCCAATGAAAAAGAATAATAAATAAGTAGTATAGGTTCTGTTGTGATGTAGGTGTTTAATATGTGTGCTTAGTATGTCTGTGTAATGTAATATTCTAAAATTTTTGTGTTGGTCAAGTCTGTAAATCCCGACTTTTGTAGTCACAAAGGGATGAATGATGTTTAAAGCATTATATGCTATGCTATGTAAAATATTCGTTGAATGAATATGAATCTAAGTTTGAGAAATAAAACAAGTTTAGAATATTAAACTTATTTGATAAGGCTTAGAATGTAAGTTAAGTTATGATTTCCTTTAATCAGATAATGCCGCCAAGACGTCGAACTCGCAACCAAAGGGCAGAAGAATCTGTCAATAATGTTGAGGGACAACAACAAGCAGACCCGATGCAGCAATTTACGAATATGATAGCTCAGGCTATGCAACAAGGATTTCCAGCCGCAGGGAACTAGCCAGACAACCGATTAGCGAACTTTAAAGATTTCAAAGCTGTTGGACCACCGGAATTCAAACGTACAACTGACTTTATTGAAGCCCAAACTTGGGTCAAAGAGATTGAGAAGGCATTCGTGATAGCTAGGGTAGCTGAGGGGCAAAAGACCACTTTTGCCACCTACATGATGAAGGGTGAGGCAAACTTTTGGTGGGAAGCAAATCAGGCAAGGGCAAGAGACGGTGTAGTTACATGGGATAGATTTAAAACTTTATTTTTTGAAAACTATTTTTCACCAAGTATGCAGGCGAGGATGGAGGTTAATTTTTTAGAGTTGAAGCAGGAGAATATGACGGTGTCTGAATACGCCGCCAAATTCAATGAGTTAGCTAGGTTTGCCCCGCATCAAGTCGATACGGAGGCTAGGAAAGCGAGTAGGTTTGAGCTGGGATTGAAACCCTGGCTCTACAACAAAGTGGCGGTGTTGCAAATTCCTACATTTGCAGCACTCATGGAGAAAGCGATCATAGCTGAGGAGGGAAGTGAGGCCATGAGCGTTTACAATAAGGAGAGGAAGAATAAGGGTAAGACTTAAGAACCTGGAAAAGTAGGAGTTAATAGTGGGAGCAAGAGTGGAGATAGCAAGAGGAAGGTAAGCAGTTTTACAAGTGTACAAGTGAAACAGGAAGGTGTTAAGAAATAGATAGTGCCATGTAAGACATGTGGGAAGAATCATTCGGGGGAGTGTTTGAAAGGAAAATTTATTTGCTACAAGTGCGGGCAGGAGGGCCATATCTCTCCACTGCCCCAATCCTAGGATGAATAGTGGATGTTTTATATGCGGATCGACAGAGCACAGAGTGAAAGATTGTCCGAAGAGGAGGGTGGAGACAGGAAGTGTGAACATGGGCACTGGCAGTGGGACATTAGCAATCACGGGACCGACTTTGTCAAGCAAGCCAAAAAAATCTACTGCGAGGGTCTACAACATGACGGTTCAGGATACGGCAGCAGCTGACACTGGAACTCCAAGTATTATTCGTATGCCTTTTATTTTCTTATACATGATTTTCCTATATATAGTAAATTATTTTATAAAGAAAGTTTGAGGAGGAATTTGAGTTCTTTTAGAACCAATTTTTTTATTTAATCAGAAAGACAAGCTTTATGTGAACAGTTAAAGATCAGTTCGATCAAAGTTGATCGAGATCTACTTGCAATGATTATGTATGCTATGTGTCGTGTATGTATAGATTATAAAACGGTGATTCCGGGGACAGAATCTTTATAAGGGAGGGTGAATGTAACAACCCGATATTTTCTACATAAATAAATAAGAAATTTTACGTATAAATTTTTTTATTTATTTATTTAAGGATGAGTATTTGTACAAGATAATGTGTATGTGTATTTATGTGGTAAATAAAAATATATTTATTACATAAATATTTACAAATAATTTTATTTTAGAATTATTGATTTTTATAAAGTACATTCTATAATAATTAATTTTATAGTAGAAATATTTTTATTAATTATTTTCCATGAATATATAGTCATATATTATTTAAATAATATATGGAGTGATTTTTAGAATAATTATTATAATTATTTTATTATATGAATTTTAGTACAAGTTATTAAGTTAATTATTTTACTTTAATTATTAAGGTTAAATATGACAGATAAATCATATATGAAATCCAAACCCTAATTCTGGATTATTGTCAAGGTATGAAAATAATGATATAATATTAATTATATTTTGATTTTTCAGTGCTATGAATATGTACTGTATTTTCGTATTGATAATGGTAGGTCAATTACGTTGTATTATGACCAAACCCTAGTAATAATATTAAACCCTAATTTGAGATCCAAATTAGAGTGCAAGATTATTTTATAAGTGTGTGATATAATTTATGTCGTGTAATAAATGTATTAATTAGGTGAACCCTAATTAAAATTCTAGAAACCCTAATTTCTAGAAAATCCTAATTATAATCTAGAAACCCTAAATATATTTTGGAAACGAGGAACCCTAATTTGAAATTTAAATTAGAGTTCGAGATTGGTTGTAATTGTGTTAATGTGATTAGTTAGCAAGTATTATAATCTCAATTGCTAATTTTGGAAATCCTAAAATTTTAAACCCTAATTTAATAATTAGAAAACCTAATTATAAATTGGTAACCCTAATTATCAAAATCGTAAACCCTAATTGCTATTTTGGCAATGTTAATGATAATTATATGATATTAATCCCTAAAGTTCCTGTATAGCGTAATTAGAAAATTAATCATAATTAGAAACCTTAATTTCAAAATGTTAGAAACTAAAGTTTATTTAATTTTTATTTGATTTTAATTTTATTTTGTGCAAACCCTAATTGCAATTCTAGAAATTCTTTTTGTGCTAGACCTTAGGGCCAAACCCTAAGGGTTTGCAAGGATTATATAGTTGCCCTTAAATTCATATGACCAATCTAGAAATAAAAATTATATGAGAATGACCAAAAAGCCCTTTTGTCACATTTTTATGTTTGCTTACAAATCTATACAAGATGAGAGTTGGTGACCAACTTATACCAACCCCATGTGCTAAAAATGACAGTAACAAGCTCTAGACATCAGCCATTCATGCATCCAAGACATCTATATATAGAATTGGAGAGAGAAAAATCTCATTTAGCCACTTATTTTGTACAAATTCTCATACTTGAGCCTCTCTCTCTAAAACTAACGAAAAACTATAATATATCAGTCATATATTGAAGCCCCGCGTTTATCATAACCAAATCAGAAACATAGAATCAAGAATTGCTCATTTGAAGGTATAAACAAACTCTAGAATTTCTGTCCAAAAATCTGTGTTAGATGTTCTGATTAAGTGTTAGAATATGTTGTTTATAGTGTCTAATGATGATCTGGGTTGCTAGATGTTAGATCCATAACATCTAGAGACTCGGATTTGAAGATTTGAAAAATTTGGAAAAAACTTGGTTCTGTGGTCTGACAACGAATGTTAGTGGCCACAAATCCTTGCTCGATTATATTTTGTGTTCTTTTTAAGTTGTTAGTAGTAGCCTGCAATGTTGTCTTTAATCTGCAAAAAGAATCAAAGTCATTTCTGTTGTAGATTAAAAGTTATTTAAGGTCAAACGTGGTTGACCGGCCATGACCAGACGTTTCTGGGTAACCCAGAAACAGCCCAGAACCGGCCTGACAACATCTTTAACCGTTTTGATCTGTCAGTGTATTGGTGTTATGATAATGTTTATGTATCTAAGTTGTAGTAGGTAGATTATACTACATATGTATGCCTTAACATTTGCTAATAATTAAGCTTAGTAATCGTAGTGGACAGTCAAACCAGGCAAGTCGACCATGTTCTCTGTTTTCTGGGTAACCCAGAAAACATATGAACATGTCGACTGACATGGTTTGACCGGAGCATACATGTTGATTGTGTTGTTATTGTCATACTTTTATGTGATAGATCTCTTGTCATACATGTTGGTTACACTCTGAAACGTTCATATCACAAAAACATTGCATGTATTGCAAGTTGTGGAAGCCTAAAAGTGTATGCTCGAACTGTTCTTCATTTCTGGGTAACCCAGAAATGAAGAACAGCCTCTGACAACACTTTTGGAGGCTCGGATCTCTTTGTTTGTGCATAATTTGTTTGTGTTAATGGCCGGATCGTGTAGTCTTGTGTTTGTACTACATTATCTGACCATTAACTTGTCCTAATCATGGTCAAAGGAGGAACCTCGAAACTGCCTATGAATTTCTGGGTTTGGCCAAGAACATGAAGAACACCTATAGCGACGGTTCTGTCGCTATAGGTGGTCTTTAGCGACAGATAATATATTATTTTCTAGAAATTAATTAATAAATAGAAAAAAATAGTTTTTAATTATTAAAAATACAAAATAAATTATTAAAAATTATTTTAAATTTTGAAAATTAGTTTTTAATTATTTTTAATATATTTCATAAATATTTAATATTTTTGGAATATTAAAAGTATTTAATTTATTTAATTATAATATTAAATAAATTATTTAAAAATGATTTTTATATTGAAAAAATCATTAAAAATTATATTATGATATAAGAAAATATTTTAAGTTATTTTTAATGACTTTTAATATTTTGTGATAAATTTTATTAATAAATTGATATTAATGGTAATTAATTTATTTACTAAATGAATTAAATAAATTAATTAAAAATAATTTTATTATATTAAAAATCATTTTAAATGGAAATAAAGTGTTTAAAAATATTTTAAGTTATAAAATGTAAGACCCCAGCTTATTATTGAATAAAATCAAATTTTCTCTAAATATTATTGTGAATAATAAGGGGTTAATTTGATATAATACTTTGGTTATGGGTGAAATGTGCAAATTTTGTAAAATAAGTAAGTGGTTATAAAATATTCATTTTGTCGGGGAATATTCGTTTGGTCGTGGAATATTCTTGCTGTCGAGGAATATTAGTACGACGGCGCAGCCTTGTGTGGGCCCATAACGAAAAGCGATTGGATGAAGAAAACGACAAGTATAAGTTGTTTATAAATAACGGCGTAGCTGTTACCGTTAATACTGTTGGAATACCCGGTGGTTAAAATACAGTAGCAGACGGTATTGCACCAATTATTGATTCTTACGTAAGAAGGCACTACTCAATAATTGTTACAGTAGTTATTATTCAATATTTTATTTTATTAATTCAATAATTGCTGCGTTGATATTTTATATTATTGTTGTTTCAATAATTGTTGTTGCACAGTATTTTCCTTTATCAGATCAATAATTCATATTATTTGAATAATATTATTAGATAACATTATTGGCAATATCTAGAAAGTTCTGTCTAAGGAGAGGTTTGGTCATCTAATTGCGCGCCAGTAAGGAGAAATCCTTATTGGAAAGCTCTCTCTTTCCTTGGAACGGCCTGGTTGTCATAAATGTGATTCTGTAATATTATTTATGAATAATTAATTATTGATTCATATGATAAGAAAATATTTATTTTATGTGGATATAAATGAGGGATATATTTTTGTGGTTAAAAATGAAGGAGTTAATGTTGAGAGGTTTTTATCAGTATTTTTGTCGGAATGGAGGTATTAAAAATCAGGGTTTTTGAGATATTTTGCGGGGGTTATAATTTTTAATCCGACCGTTGGATCGTGATAATTTTTGGATATGTTATACATATATAAGTTGAGTATATGTCCACAAATTTTGAACCGTTAAAAATGAACGTATGATTTATTATGAATTTTACGAGATGACTGGTTCAAAAATTGTTGAATTTTCGGAGTTGATCATTTTGGTAGAAAATTCTAGAATTGGTGGGCCCCACTCTTGGTTGGTGAAGAAATGTGCTGAGATTTTTATTCAAATGTGGTGGGTGGAAATAGTAGCAGGTAAAACCATCAGGTTGCAGGTTAAGTCTGCTTCGGCGTGCTAACATTTTCCTATAAATAGAGGGCTAAGTTAGAATTAAAAATCACACCAGAAACAAGTTTTCTCTCTTTCTCTCTCTAGATTATTGAGTGTATTTTGTGAGTATTTAGATACTTTGAGAGTTTCTATTCATCAGAGCAAGTTTCTTTCAGCCTTATACCGGTATTCCGACCAGAAGTACTGATATTTTGAGGTAAGGGATATTATATTCTTCTTAAATGATATTTTCTTCAATATCATTATGCCAAAATATTGATATGAATTTTTTATCAAATTTGAAACTTTTTGTGTCGGGGTTACTATTCACATATACGTTACTATTCACGTATACGACACTATTCACGAATACGGCACTATTCACCGAAAAATAAAATTTTTTATTTTTGTCCAAGATGTCTATTATGGTTACTATCTTTGATTGTATCCATGTTTTGATCTTTATTTATGAATTATGCTTCACAATTGATTATTATGAAGTATTATTGATCTTGAATAAACTGTTATACGAATCCCTACTATTTGTCCTTCTGTCTCACTGGATTCGTTTTCTTTAAGATATTTTTCATCATTCTCAGTCCTAAATGATGAATATTACTGAATATCTTTGGCGTGTAGTGCAAAGATGTATGATTACCTAATGAATATATTTGGCCTGTAGTGCAAAGATGAACAGGTGTTGAGATGAACATGATCGACTGGTGTTACAAATGAATATCTTTGGCCTGTAGTGCAAAGATAAATATTTGATTCAAGATGTATATTGATTGATGTTACATGGATAAAATATTGATGATGGACTTTTAAATCTTAGAAGATAGTAGAATTCTTTCTCTACTTGACTCTTCTAATGGTTTGCTGTTTTCGCTGCAGTTGTTGATCTAAAACTTGTTGTCGATTATATTCTATCAGATTTTTTTCTGTTGAATACTAATGATAATTTGTTGTATATTATCTTAGTCATAATATTCTTTACTGGGCTAGTTGAGCTCACCCTTTTCCTTTTTGTTCCATTTTTCTTCTCAGGAGGTGAGAACATAGCAGGATCTAGTCGGAGTATGGAGTGATAGTTCTAGAAAGATGTTTTAGCAGTACTCACTATTTCTGTAAAATAGTGTTTGAATAATTATAATGAGGACTTATTTGAGTGTGGATATTATCTAGAAGATAATATTTGTATTTAAACTCACAGTATGTGTTGTCGTATTTTGCACGACAATTGTATTATTGAAGTTGTAGTTTGCTTTTTGTACCATGTATTTGGCGACTCAGAATGGGTGTTGTATACCTATTTTGGGGGCGTCACATAAAATATAACTTTTAATATTTAAAGGATAATTTCATTAATAATTAAATATTAATGATTTTTAAGTTATTACTAATGATATTAAATTTATTTAATAATTATATTAAATAAATAGTTTATAAATAGTTTTATTAATTTAAAAATCATTTAAAAGGGATATAAATGAATTAAAAATATTTTAAGTTATGCTTAATGACTTTTAATATTTGGATAAATGAAATATTAATACTTTAATATTAATGGTAATTATTTAAAAATAATTTTAAATGTTTTAAAAATCATTTAAGGGTAATATTAATACTTTAAAAATATTTTGAGTTATTATAAATAACTTTAATATTTTAGAAATGATTTCATTAATAGATTAATACTAATTAAATATTAATGATAATAGAAATGATTAGTATTTAAATCATTTTAATGTGATTCCGATGTTTGAAATTTCGTGATAAATTATAATAAATGTTTTAAAATTATATTAAGTCATTTAAAAATAATATGACTAATATTAAGTTATAGAATAGAGTCTTAGACTCGATAATTACCCGATAAAGTTATCGGTACACCGACATGTTTTAGAAATTGATCTGGACTTAGATAATGTGATTAGATAAGTGATTATTTGTTATTCAGTGGTTGTTAAATCTATGTGCCAATGTGATTAGGTTATGTGTTGACTGCAATAAGCAGTGTTATGTGTTATAGTATGTTATTCTAATCGAACGAACGATCTTATTAATGATAGGTCGTGAGATAAGCGATAAATCTAAATTGTAAACTGTAAGCAGCGCTTCAGGCAAGTATCTAACCTTTGCATTTTCTTTATGCAATGGACATGAGTAAGAATGTTTCTAAACTATATTATTACTGTACAGATTATTAACCTTATATTATATAAGCTCATTGATTATCAACATGTTAGTATATGGTAACTCAGAAATATATATTCTGTTCGTTAATTTCTAGAAATGGTTAAACAAGTGTCCCCACTTGGATAATCATTGTATTTAATCACATGTTGATATACCTTCGTCAATTACCCGTATACATATATGTTGAATATAGATTATTGTTGAACAAGATAAAACCTTTGATTTGGAACCCAGACAAGTATGAACATCCCTACACGGGAAAACTTTAATGCGCCCAAGGCAGAACAGAGTGAACGATCCTATCGTTCTTGTAATGTAGTATTGATCAATGCAGGGCATAACGGGCTGATCACCCCCCGTGCCCGTAAGTTATGTCGGTTTACAGATGAATTTCTGTTTAACCTTTTTGAAAAATGAAAACAATGTTCATGGCATGTCACCATAACCCCAGTTATAGTCATTACGTAGTTTCAAAAATTTGAAAGAGAGTTGTTATGTTATTATCATCGGTTCAGAATACTTCACAACTATTGACTTGTTGTAGAAGAATAGTACAAAGAAAATATTTAAATCCTTTCAGCTTATATATATATATATAATTGTTATTGCTTGCTGGACACTCAAATGCTCATCCTTGCTTAAATTTAAATATTTTCAGCTAAGTGCGAACGACCAAAGAGTTCTGCTAAGAACAAGGGAAAGGGAAAGGTTGTTGATTGAATGCGGATGTTATCTTGTGTAATAGTTGATATTAATATTAAGACAATTATGATATATATTATCTATCATGGGTTGTAATGAATGTTTAAAGGTTACGTACTTGGGATTAGACTCTGATGATATGTAAATTAAGTTGATCTTTATATTATTGTTATTATTATTAGTATTATTTCGCTCATAGAAATGATATCGTGAAGAACCGAGTTCGGGTTTTAAGTACCCGAGTTTGGGGTCCTCACACATATATACATAATGTTTTAAAAAAATTGGGCCCCATCAGCTTTGGGCCCTGGGCTGTAACCCTAGTAACCCTTGCCCAGGGCCGGCTCTGCGCACCGTACAGTTTAAAATCGCACCGTACCAATCACAAATAATTTTATGTGCGATTTTAAATTTGTCAAATCGCACCTAAACGGTTTCAAATATAATTTGAATTTTAAACCGTACTATGTTCACCACTATGTGCGTATATGTGAGAGAGTGTAAGAGAGTGTGTTTGTGTATGTGAGAGTGAGAGAGAGAGGGGGGGAAATGGTTTACAGGCATATGAATTGATGTTTCAGATTCTGGTGCCAGCCGGTTCTCTATCTCATCTCTGCGCGTACAACCAATCCACTTTGCCGATCCCGATGGTCAAGTCATTCGTGAATCAATCTTTGTTTCACATTCCCCCACTCTCTCTTCTTAAATTCAGAAATATGAAATGTTCAATAACTACTATATATATATATATATATATATATATATATATATATATATATATATATATATAGAGCAAGGATAAGAGTATTCTTCTTAAATAGTATTCTTCCTTAAATAATATTTTTTTATTAAAACTACGTCGTTTTGAAGTCTTTTAAAAGAGGGTGGTCCCACTTACTATCCTTTTATTTATAAAAATGCCACCCACGACCCCACTTGTGTTTTAAAAAAAACTCCAAAACGACGTAATTTTAATAAAGGAGTGTTATTTAAGGAGGAATGCTATTTAAAAGGAATGCTCTTGATCCTTACTCTATATATATGAGCAAGGATCAAGAACATTCTCCTTAAATAGCATTCTTCCTTAAATAACACTCTTTTATAAAAATTACGTCGTTTTGGAGTTTTTTAAAAGAGGGTGGTCTCACTTACTTTCCTTTTATTTATAAAAATGCCACCCACGGCCCCACTTGTGTTTTAAAAAAAAACTCTAAAACGACGCAATTTTAATAAAGAAGTGTTATTTAAGGAGGAATGCTATTTAAAAGGAATGCTCTTGATCCTTGCTCTATATATATGAGCAAGGATCAATAGCATTCTCCTTAAATAACATTCTTCCTTAAATAACACTCGTTTATTAAAACTACGTCGTTTTGGAGTCTTTTAAAAGAGGGTGGTCCCTCTTACTTTCCTTTTATTTATAAAAATGCCACCCACGACTCCACTTGTATTTTAAAAAAAACTCCAAAACGACGTAGTTTTAATAAAAGAGTGTTATTTAAGAAGGAATGCTATTTAAAAAGAATGTTCTTGATCCTTGCTCTATATATATGAGGAAAGATCAAAAACATTCTCCTTAAATAGCATTCTTCCTTAAATAACACTATTTTATTAAAACTACGTCATTTTGGAGTCTTTTAACAGAGGGTGGTCCCACTTACTTTCCTTTTATTTATAAAAATGTCAACCACGGCCCCACTTGTGTTTTTAAAAAAACTGCAAAACGACGTAATTTTAATAAAAGAGTGTTATTTAAGGAGGAATGGTATTTAAAAGGAATGCTCTTGATCCTTGCTCTATATATATATATATATATATATATATATATATATATATATATATATATATATATATATATATATATATATACAACTCCATGTATAATTATTTGTCCTTGTGTTGGTCTACTTTTATGGCTTATTGCTGGGATTGTGCTTATTAGTTGGGTGTTTAAATTAAGCTATATGATGCTAATTAAATGAAGTAATGCGTGCGGAAAAATTAATATAACTTGAAGCCTTAAAATATGTTTTTTCTCATGCAAAAAATATAACTAACCCCCATGCATCATAAGTGATAAAGTATACATCCGTAAAACTAAATTAATATTATGTTCGTCCAACGGTTCTGCAACATTTTTTTTAACGTGTTGAAAATATATTTAAATATTATATAAAAATTAAATATAACATTAAAATATATTTCTGACACATCTTAAAATTAACCACACATACATATTAAGAAAAATATATTGTGGAATGACTCTCTAGCAAAGAAAGGGTTAAGTGCGTTTAATTATACAAATATATTACAAGTAACTTAATGAAAAGGATCATGAATGAACTCGCTATATCTGCAAAGATATGAAATATTTTTCTCATTTGCATCCATAATTGAAAATAATTGATAAATATAAGTAAAAATTATCTTCCAAAAAACTTATGACAAATACAATACAATGAAGAAACAATGTAGTTTAGTTGAACACACACACAAAGGTCAATGTTTTCTTGAGTGCATACATATATATGTATATAATTAAACATGGAAGTCCATCCGTGAATTTAGTAGCCTGGAAAATCAACCATTTCACTTGTTCAGTAGTGCAGCCCTCGGCGTTCGAAGCTTCCCAGCGTTCTGCACGATAAATCAGATTCAACTGGACGGATACGTACATACACACACACACACATATACATATATATATATATATATATATATATATATATGGACATGTAAGCTACTTAGCTAGTACTTTATAGGACGCATATCCTTAAAGAATTACCTATATACTTCCTCTTTTCACAAAAAAAAAAAAAAAAAAGAGTCATATATATCAGACAAAAAAAATTGTTTCATATAAATAATCTACATTTTAATGATAATAATTTAAAATGACACAATGTCCTCAAATTTGTCATCATACCACAATACTAAACTAACAACTTATTATATTTAGGGTTATACAAGAAATAAAAAATATATACTTAATATATATATATATATATATATATATATATATACAGTATAAATGAGACATTTTTTGTAATACAGATCGAGGGGGAGAAGGAGGGAGTACTATATTAAATGACTAAAAAGATCCTACCATCCATGATAAATTAAAGATGATTAATATATATAATAACTAGCCATAGTTCAAGTACCTAAGGAATCTCCTTTCTTTGAATCCCATGATAAGTTTCCCTATAGGCAATGCATATATATATATAAAACTTTGGGTGAGATGTAAATGGAATGCACTTTCTCAAAATGATAAGTTATAATGCAGTGACGACCCAAATTTACAAAAGACATGCATGCCAGACAATCAACAAATTTAAAGAGAACTATATAGTCTACCTGATCATCAAGTTTAGGTTGGCTGTTGTTGCTCTCCAACATGAGTCCAAAATGAATATGAGGGAAATGTGCCCACTATATATATACATCAAACAAAGATAAAAAATTTACCCACAAACAAATTTTACTTGACCACTGCCTGTGCCAAAGAAAAAAGTTTCTCAATTTTAATATACTAATGATGTATTTGCCTCCTTACATTTTTTGCAGCTGTACTGAATGCTTCCCTGTGGCTGATATCTGGATTGTTTGCTTTGATCCTCTGGATCTCCTCTCTGCACGTTACATTTTTTAAATGGTTATATTACTTAGAAACTGTTGACCTATTGCCATCAAATTATACTTTGAAGATCGTAACTAGCAGTCCCCCAAATAGACATCATTTGTTCAACTATTTGGCGGATATACTATTGGCTCTATAACAAAGTTAACTATGAATTTTATATGAATGTATATACCACACACACACACACACACACACACACACACACACACATATATATATATATATATATATATATATATATATTCAGTTGTTATTCAGTGGTAGAAGTTTGATTACTTTATGAATTGGTTATATGCAGACGGCACTCGCTGCCTCTTCTCGGGAGCTGGAAAAGGAAAGTAAATAACGGTACATAAATACTCAAAACATTTGCAGAACTAAATGAACGTATAGTATTGCTATGTGTGTCTATATATATATATATATATATATATATATATATATATATATATATATATAAGTAATTTAGAAAGATATAAGTTAAGAAGAAAAATAATCGAGAAGGAATTTAATTGTTTATGCGAGTGTACGTGGATTCACAATCCTTTGTTCAGATGGAATCATGGTCGGTTGTCGCACGGCCATCTTGTTATTATTGCATCTGACCGAGGACGATCCCAAATCAATCCTGTATTCTGGAGAATTCAAATTGTTGGGAGCCTGCAAGAACCAAATCATAATTAGCGTAATATAGTATATATTTTACGATAAATCAGGCCATCAGACGTACGGGGAAAATGCATATGAACATTAAGTCGACGACACTAATTAGGATTTAATTAAAATAAGGTTTGAAAATGAATTGGGTTTTTCTGTTTTGTTTCATTTAGAATCTGACTCTTTCAATTCATTTTATACAAGGAATTAAAAGATTTTCTGGAAATTAAACATTTTCCAAGAAATTAACCCTTTCGGATTCTTAGGGTCCAAATCTCATTTCCTCATCTTATTCTAAAATGTGTAATTTATTTACTTATTTATTGTTGGTTTTTTAAATGGACAAATATTGCGTGATACAGTTACATGAAATGGAATGTAGTAGAAGAAAAGACATAAATAGAGACAATATATCGGAATTAGTAAAACAGAGAGAGAGAAAAAAAGTAAGATTGCAAAACAGTAATAATATGGAAGGAGAAAGTGTGGGAAGGATGTTGAAGGAGAAAAAAACGAAAGTATGAAGTGACAGAATCAGTAAGGAAGCAGAGATCCAAAAGGGAGATTTGAAAGAACCCCAGCTAGCTCAATAAATTACTTCTTTTTTTTTAAATAAAAAGGAAAATAAACCCCCCCAGTTTTTAAGACTAATGTGTTTCTGCTAGAGAGGACAAACCCTAATGAAAGGAAATCTGGAAAACCTAAGAACTAGTCAATCAAATCAAATCAAATCACCAGAATCAAGAAAATAAAAAGGCGGCCGAAAAATAGAACAAGAATAGAATAGAAAATGATTTAGAAGAAGACAAAAAAGAAACCCTAGAAAAAAAAGCAGCAAAAGCTAGCTAGCTAGATGTCGGTTATGGCGAGCCGGGTTAACTAGGGTTCATTACTTCTGATCAGATGTGAGAAAAAATATATTCTTTGAAAACCCAGATCTGTTTAAATAAGACCCAGATAGCCTGGTACGTTGATTTGGAACGCTATATATGATCGATCTAGTGCCCATAAATTTAAGCTGATTTAAATTTTCTGTTTTCTTTTCTGGGGAGCAAGCTATATTTATATATTTAGTTTATTAGACTATTTATAAGGAAGAAGAAAGAAAACCTGAGCATATTGTTGTTGGTTGTGGAAGCTAGAGAAAGCCTGAAATGCAGCACCTGCCATGTTGACGGACCAGATATTGGAGCAGTGACCGCATCGAACGGTCACTATTTCATACAAGCTGCTGCATGGAACACTCACCTGCAAGCACAAACATATATACCAGATCCATCAAAAGATTCAAAACTCATATATATATATATATATATATATATATATATATATATATACACACACACACACACACACATATAAAATAGAAAGACAAAGAAAAGACCGCAAAACCCAAGATCTATAATAAACACATACAACACCTACCTACATATACTAGCTATCTAGGTCACAAAAAGACATTTCCAACTAGCTAGAGAGATCTTTATTTTCTTCAATCTGTATGTAGTTTTGATATTTAGCAGTCGCCACATAGCTGACTCTATCAGCTAGCTCCCATTATTTAGTTTTTCTTTTCCGGAAAGGTATAACTCAAGACTAAGAGGGAGGAAATCCAAGAGGGAAATCAAGGACTTAATCCTCATCATCGATCAGTTTATCATCATCAAATGCTAGCTTGTATATATTAATTGACCTTAAACCCACCTTTGTTTTTTAACCAAAAAAAGAACATATAACAATCCCTTTTTCAATCTGAGTCATTTTAGCAGTTGAGCAGATCAGGTGTGACTTTGTAATTGACTGCAGAGAAGAAAGAAAGAAAGAAAGAAAGAAAGAAAGAAAGAAAGAAAAAAAGTGTAGCCAACGATGGATAGAGACCTGACTGTTACGAAAACAAGAAAGAAAATAAAACCCCATAAAGAAATTAAAAAGAAAAAAGAAAATTAGATAAATAGATAGATACATAATTAATAATAACACTAAATGAGCTGATCTCAGCTAGCCAGGAGATCGGAGTCAGAATGAAGGAGCAGCTTTAATCAAGAACTCAAAATGATGTTTCCCCATCAATAGATATACATGAATTAAAGCAGATTTCCCATTATAACTAACATCAAAGCAAGATATACAGTTAGTTTGAGGGATCAGATAGATAAGTGTATATATAATATACCGCGAGAACAATATTACAAAAGTTGCAAGGGATGTAACAGAGTTGCTCAGTACTACTGCTTGCACCAACTTCGATGCAGCTCGACATTTTTTCTATTAGTACTGCTTTACCAAATATTGAGAAATAATTGAAGCTCCAAACCCCCCTCCCCCCAACGAAAATAAGAGAAATTAAGAATTAAAGAAATCAGATGAAAATTGAACAACAACTCGATCCCTGCAAGCTTGCAAGGAGAAGGAGAAGAAGAAAGCAAAAACTAGCTTTTAATTCTCTCTATAGATCTTCCTCCCCTTGCTTTCAAGATTGTATATATATAGAAAACCAAGTACTCCTTCCCAATTAGAGAGAGGGAAAACTAAAAAATATACCAAAAAAAAAATGGAAAAAGATATATAAAAAAAAGATGGGATAGGATCCAAAGTGCTAATTTTAGGGCTCAGTCTACGGAAGGAATCAAAGTTAAAATCAAGATACAAAATAAAATTTGTAATTTAAATGAGATGCATTTAGAATTGTTAAACAAATAAGATTTTCAAATGTATTTAATCTACAAATATTTTACGGATTATCCTTTTGTCCACTCATATAACTCACTTCTATTAATATCCATGTATACCCCTTCCCTAGCTAGGTTAGGATATATTAATTATTATAATTAATAGAGTTAATATTCAAAAAAAAAACCACAAATATTTCAAATGCAACAAATTAAATATAATTTAGAAAGTTCAATATAAAAATAATTCCATAAATTTAGCACCTACTTGCATTAAAATTTGAGTATAATTAAACAACACCTAATTGCATTAATGTAAGTATTACTAAATAGATACAAATTTCTGTTTTTTTTAATATACTACCGACTTATAGGGAAACAGTCAAAGAGAAAAGTGGCATGGGTTAAGTTAGTAGTAGCGGCCACGGCAGGCAGGAAGTGTTGGACCGGGAAAGGAAGAGAAAATATAAGGCTGGAGCCTGGAAGTAGCTAATTAGATATGCAACTGGTTCAGATAGCTTACATAGAAAACCGGAAAGTAGCGGTTTTTGAATGTAAATAATAGCCAGCCCTTACTAAGCCTAACTATTAACCTATACTATACAGATTCTCTGTTCTTATTTTTCATGATCCCCTTGTATCATTTTATTTAAATTTTGACACATAATCTCTTATTTAATTTTAAAATTATTTAGTGTTAAGTAAGAGACTAGGAGTCAAAATTTAAATGGAGACACAAGAGGACAAAAGATATGCTCTCTACTATACAATATACTATATTATACTATATATATATATATATATATATATATATATATATATATATAGTTGCCAATAGTCCATTAATTAGTCGATGATAAATATGTGTGACCACTTAATTTTTGCAACCCTCTCAGCGGACGAGAGGGGCGAATTTTTCATCAATATTTACACATAAACGTACATACATACATACATATATATATATATATATATATATATATATATATATATATATATATATATATATGAAAGTGTCATATGGGAGTACTGCTCATGGTTCCGTTAACCTCCGTTTTTGGATCAGGCGGATTCAAACCACACAAAAGCATTAGTGAGGATTTCTTTACCTTAATTGATGATTAAGATTGAGCCATTAAGTTCTAAGTTCCATTTTCACAAATTGTGTGAATATGCATTTCTTTTTCTTTTCTTTTTTTTTTTGTGGAACTTTTCTCCTTTAATTGAAGTTAATTAAAACAAATTATTTACATTTTGTACTAATTTATCACAAAAGTGGAGACTTTAAAAATGGGAATTGATATTTTCATAAGCAAAAATGATATTTCCATAATTCTATCTCACATGAATAGTAAATGGAATCCACACTAATGTGAGTAAAAACTTGTGAAAATATCAATTCTCTAAAAAAAATAAAAGAAGTACACGAAACTATACTTATAATGAGAGTTTGGTTTGGAAATTTAATGGCTATATATGTAAGGAGTACTAGTCTGATTAAACAATTAAGTAGTTAAAATTTGAACATCTTAAAGTGACCAAATTAAATAAATTAATTGTTTTCAGAATTGTGATGAAGTGGGTTGGCTTATAAAGAGAGGATGCTAGTACGTACTTCTATATATATCATGGATTACTGGCGGCGTACTTTTGGCTCATGGTCAAGAGATAATAGAAAATATGAAGCCTTAGAGCATACGTAGCCGTTTGAGTTAGTTGTGTCCTTTTCCATATCTGGAAAGCAATAAATACGAAATACAGTAGTAGTAGTAGTAATTTACCGATATATAGTACTCCAGTATATATATACATACATACATATATATATAGCATGATAATTAAGTCCATTAAATACAAATCCATTTACAGACATCCAATTTTCAAAACCTTACAAAGCGACGACTAAGAATTTCCATTCTTTAATTAATTATGAGCTATATATATATATATATATATATATATATATATATATATATATATATATATATATATATATATATATATATATATATATGCGGAGAGTCTCTAAAGCGAACTTTAAAAAGCGAACTAAAGACGAACCGTCGTCTTTGATGTCTATGGCGACGGTTCGACCCGTCGCCAAAGACTACATGGATATGGCGACGGATCGAATCGTCGCAATAGACACCAAAGACGACGGTTCGTCTTTGGTTCGCTCTTTAAGATTCGCTTTAGAGACGGACCGTATATATATGTATGTATGTATGTATGTATGTATAGTAACAAGAGGTCAAATAATATATACTCTATTGC
Source organism: Panax notoginseng (assembly GCA_016801055.1). Lineage (NCBI taxonomy): Eukaryota > Viridiplantae > Streptophyta > Magnoliopsida > Apiales > Araliaceae > Panax > Panax notoginseng. The sequence goes on from CM029012.1 coordinate 172,582,455, forward strand.
CTACATATTAGGCCACCTGAATATTGAGGAGGATTCAAAGTTAAATATAGCTTATTTGTTTTTGAAATATCCAAAAAGGTTGTAAATTGAGACCGAGAGGGATTATTATAGGTTGATTCCCAGAATACTACTCTACCCCTGTACAAAAGATTAAAATGAGGAGAAAAACTGAAAAAGAAAGCTACGTACGTACGTACAACATGCTCCACTGCACAATAGCTGCTTGCTTATATATAGAGTTTAATTGTCGTCAATTCAAATAAGTTCAATTAAATATGCTAGTTAGCTATCTTGCTAAATTAGCACACTAAGGGCCTGTTTGATATGATCTGAACAAGGCTGAATGGCTCTGAATCTGAACGATTCAGCCATTCAGCCCGTTTGTTTATAACTTTTAAAATCTGATTTGGGCTGAATTCGTCTGACCGAATCTGTTAAAAAAATCTGGCTGAATGGGCTGAATAATCATTTTTTACCCAAGTAGCCTTCCATCTCTCGCTGCTCTCTTCCGCATCTCCATCGGCGCTCTCTTCCGCATCTCCATCGGCGCTCTCTTCCGCATCTTCATCGGCATCTGCATCGGTGTTCTCTGCTTGAAGGTATATTTTTGTTCTTTTGCCTTTCAAAATTTTGTTTCTTCACCTTGAATTTTTCAATCTGAAGGTATATATTTGTACGATCTTATGTTTAGGTTTCTTTGATTTTTTCTTTTTTCTTTGCTTCTATTTTTATTATTGTTTTATCTATTTTTTTGACTGCTTGATATTCTCTTGCAAATCAAAGATATTTTCTGGAATCGGTTCCATTTCTTTCCCCTTCTGTCTCTGCATTTTCAAATGAATGTTGTTCCTGGTGGTGGTTTTGTTAAATACTACTTGGATAGCTCGATTAGCGTATGGAAGAAAATGATAACCCCCTTTTTATATCTGTTTCAATTGGAAGATTGATTTGGGTCTATGTTATTTCTGCTTCTTTATTGTTTTTGTGCATATTACTTGCTTGATTTGTTACTTTATGCTTCTAGGTTATTTATTTATTTATTTTAAGAAATAGTGTATAACCGCATTTCAACTAAAAATGAATTTATCCCCCTGAAACAGGAATTGTGTTGAACTGGGTTACTTTTTAATGTCTATAGTTTTGTACAATTTCCCCCCTGAAACATGAATTGCTTGTATGAGTTCCTTTCCCTTTTTATTATAGATTCTCACATAGATGAGCTGAATTGTCATTGAAGAAGAAATATTCTTATAAATGAGCCTAAACAGCAGAAAGCCTATTACAATGAGCTATCACTTGTGTTTGAGACTCTTTCTATGGTGTCTGCTAGAAATTTTCAGTTTTCTTGTCATTATTTTATACTCCTTTTATCATTTTTGGAGACCCTTGTAAGTTGTAACTATGTTAACTTAATTGCATACACCCAGAAGATGTGTTTACAACTTTTTTTTCAACATGTCAACTATAACATTTTATTCACCATATCTTACAATTAGGCAAACATCATCATAATATCCAAAGAAAAATCTGAATGAAACTAACACACTCAATTATAATTCAAGTTTAGATCAACTGTCCAATATTGATACTATTTGAAATGTTTTATTGATGATAGAATTGAGACAATTGACTTATTAAGTATATTTGTTTATTGTTAGGATTAGAATATCTAAATTCATCCTTTTATTTGTGTTAGGCATGGAACAATCGGGTGAAACTCAAAATCAAAGAAAATCAAGAGTGAGTTGGAGAAATGAAAATGTAATGAAAACTTTTCTTGAAGCATGTATTGGCGAGGTTACGAAAAATAGTAGGCTAGGCGGTAGTCTTAAGCCATATTCATGGTCATCAGTGGGAGAAATACTGAAGAACACCCACAACTTTATTGTAGATCATAAGCAAATGAAAAATCGTTATGATTATATAAAGGGAAAATATACTGCATGGTGTCAACTAAAAAGAAAGACTGGAAATCATTATGATCCCACAACTAACACGTTCAACTTCAAAGATGAGGAATGGGAGCTAAAGTCAAAGGTTAGTAACTACATTTTTAAGTTAACAATTAAAGCTTGTTAAATTATTAAACATGTGAATAACATGTTGGGTATGATTTTTGGATACAGGCAAACAAGTATGTTGACTCCTTAAGGACTTCACCTTTAAGTTTTCCTGAGCTTTGCACTCAACTCTATGATGGAGCTGCTGCCACGGGGATTGATGGCTGGGGACCTACCTCTAAAAGGGATAGGACCGTTGAACCGAATATGGATTTGGAAATTGTTAGTATCGAGGATAGCCCTTTTAGTACTCAAGCTCAAGAGTCCCCAAACCCACCTCTAAATTCATCAACTCCGGGTACTCAATCACATGCTTCCACTCTCAACTTTGAAGAACAAAGGCCAACGAAAAAAGCGAAGAAATCAACAAAAAAATCTAATAACTCCGAAATAGAGGAAGAGATGTGCAAAGCCTTAAAGCTCATTGTGAATAACAATAGTGGACCTTCCTTGAAGGAGTGCAAAGATAAATTAAATCGTCTTGGGTGGGGATCACAAAATCAATTGCACAAAATGGCACTTGGGATATTTTGTGAGAGTGCAAGTTATAGGGAACAATGGATGCTACTAGAAGACGATGAGAATGAAGCTTGGGTTGAAATGGTTTCACGCAAGTTAGGATTTCTAGTCTAGTTAAATATTTACTGAATGGAATGTTTTTAGTTAAAACTTTAATATGTTGTATGGATCGATGGCCAAAACTTATTATTTTGGGTGCAAAGGGTTAAATTTTTGATTTTTGACCATAACTTTTGTATGAACTTGTTACTTTTGGTGTATATTTATTTAGTAACTTATTATATGTGCTTATTTTTTTGATGGATCATGATTTGTTGAACTTGACATATGGTCTTTATGTGAGTTTCATTATATCACAAACATATTTTTCTTAATATTTTTGCTATAACTGTTTTTGGAAATAGGTCAAGCATGACTATTGAAGATCAACTTTTATGCTTAATCATTATGCGGTGTTACTTGAAACGAATTCGTTCAACAAACATACCAAGAATTAGAGATAACACTTCAATCTTGAGTGGACATGCTTATATATTGGAGTTATTACATGGATCAAGTATGCAATGTCAAGAATTGATGCTGTGACGCCCCCAAAATTAGGTATACATCACCCATCTTGGGTCGTCAGATACATAGTACAGAATACAAATACAACTTAATAATACAACTGTCGGGTACAATACGACAAAACATAAACTGTGAGTTTGAATACAAATATTATCTTCTAGAGAGTATTCATACTCAAAAAGAGTCCTCATTACATTTATTAACACACCATTACATAGAATAATGAGGACTACTAACTAATACTATCATTCGGACCATCACTCCGTACCCCGACTTGTCCCAGCTACGTTCTCATTTCCTGAAGAGAACAGTGAAAGAAAGGGTGAGCTCAACTAGCCCAGTAAGAAATATTATGACTAAGATAATGCAGAATAAATTATCATTAGCCTTCAACAATGTTAAACTGATAAAATATAATAGACATCAAGTTTAACTGTAGCGGAATAAGCAATCCATTAAAAGAGTCAAGTAGAAAATAAACTCTACTATTTTATTTTATTTAAAAGATTTTTCTTTAAATATGGACCGTCAGATTAAAGTAATCAATCTGGACCGTTCATGGATTAGTTACTATGCATTCTATTTTTCTATAAATAGCAGCTCATTCCTTCATTATTTCTTACGAATTCACTGAACTCTAGAGAGAGAAACTATAGAGAGAAACTATAGAGAGAGAGAAGAAGAGTATTCTGCTACTTAACTACTTCCTTACTTCAGCTCTTCTTTAAAACGGTAAGGGGTGTTATTCTTTCTTATTCATGAAGAGAACTGTTATTCCATTTCTTATTATTCTGTTGGAATAACCTGTATATGCGGTCTACCCTATACTTGGTGACATTCTTCTATTATTCTGTTGGAACATCCTGTCTGTGTGTTTTACACCGGACCTGGTTCCGTTTTTATTATTATTCTGTTGGAACATCCTGTCTGTGTGTTTTACACCGGACCTGGTTCCGTCTTTATTATTATTCTGTCGGAATATCCTGTCTGTGTGTTTTACACCGGACCTGGTTCCATTATTTATTATACTGTTCTTTATTATTCTGTCGGAATATCCTGTCTGTGCGTTTACGCCGGACCTGGTTCCATTATTTATTATTCTGTCGGAATATCCTGTCTGTGCGTTTATGCCGGACCTGGTTCCATTATTTATTATTCTGTTGGAATAACCTGTTTGTGCGGTCTATCGCATGCATGGTGATTTTTTTTGTTATTCCATTCTTTATTGTACTCAGTTGGTTAAGTTTTGACTTCTATACTCCACGAAATTTGTGAAATATCCTTGATAATTGCGTTTCATCCAGTATCTATTCATGAAAATATTCTCCTGATCATTCTTGAATTTTACTCCACAAAGTAGTATCATGTTGACAATTTGGACGTTGTTAATTCTTGGATAAATTAATTCTTGAACTTGTTTTATTGAATTCTTATATCATTGTCATCATCCTCATGTTTATATTCTGTTGAAAGTCATCTGTACTGTGACGCCCCCAAAATTAGGTATACATCACCCATCTTGGGTCGTCAGATACATAGTACAGAATACAAATACAACTTAATAATACAACTGTCGGGTACAATACGACAAAACATAAACTGTGAGTTTGAATACAAATATTATCTTCTAGAGAGTATTCATACTCAAAAAGAGTCCTCATTACATTTATTAACACACCATTACATAGAATAGTGAGGACTACTAACTAATACTATCATTCGGACCATCACTCCGTACCCCGACTTGTCCCAGCTACGTTCTCATTTCCTGAAGAGAACAGTGAAAGAAAGGGTGAGCTCAACTAGCCCAGTAAGAAATATTATGACTAAGATAATGCAGAATAAATTATCATTAGCCTTCAACAATGTTAAACTGATAAAATATAATAGACATCAAGTTTAACTGTAGCGGAATAAGCAATCCATTAAAAGAGTCAAGTAGAAAATAAACTCTACTATATTTTATTTTATTTAAAAGATTTTTCTTTAAATATGGACCGTCAGATTAAAGTAATCAATCTGGACCGTTCATGGATTAGTTACTATGCATTCTATTTTTCTATAAATAGCAGCTCATTCCTTCATTATTTCTTACGAATTCACTGAACTCTAGAGAGAGAAACTATAGAGAGAAACTATAGAGAGAGAGAAGAAGAGTATTCTGCTACTTAACTACTTCCTTACTTCAGCTCTTCTTTAAAACGGTAAGGGGTGTTATTCTTTCTTATTCATGAAGAGAACTGTTATTCCATTTCTTATTATTCTGTTGGAATAACCTGTATATGCGGTCTACCCTATACTTGGTGACATTCTTCTATTATTCTGTTGGAACATCCTGTCTGTGTGTTTTACACCGGACCTGGTTCCGTTTTTATTATTATTCTGTTGGAACATCCTGTCTGTGTGTTTTACACCGGACCTGGTTCCGTCTTTATTATTATTCTGTCGGAATATCCTGTCTGTGTGTTTTACACCGGACCTGGTTCCATTATTTATTATACTGTTCTTTATTATTCTGTCGGAATATCCTGTCTGTGCGTTTACGCCGGACCTGGTTCCATTATTTATTATTCTGTCGGAATATCCTGTCTGTGCGTTTATGCCGGACCTGGTTCCATTATTTATTATTCTGTTGGAATAACCTGTTTGTGCGGTCTATCGCATGCATGGTGATTTTTTTTGTTATTCCATTCTTTATTGTACTCAGTTGGTTAAGTTTTGACTTCTATACTCCACGAAATTTGTGAAATATCCTTGATAATTGCGTTTCATCCAGTATCTATTCATGAAAATATTCTCCTGATCATTATTGAATTTTACTCCACAAAGTAGTATCATGTTGACAATTTGGACGTTGTTAATTCTTGGATAAATTAATTCTTGAACTTGTTTTATTGAATTCTTATATCATTGTCATCATCCTCATGTTTATATTCTGTTGAAAGTCATCTGTGGCCTGTAGTGCATAGATGGACTTGGTATGATTATGACCAGGGATTATTCCCCCAAAATTAGGTATACATCACCCATCTTGGGTCGTCAGATACATAGTACAGAATACAAATACAACTTAATAATACAACTGTCGGGTACAATACGACAAAACATAAACTGTGAGTTTGAATACAAATATTATCTTCTAGAGAGTATTCATACTCAAAAAGAGTCCTCATTACATTTATTAACACACCATTACATAGAATAGTGAGGACTACTAACTAATACTATCATTCGGACCATCACTCCGTACCCCGACTTGTCCCAGCTACGTTCTCATTTCCTGAAGAGAACAGTGAAAGAAAGGGTGAGCTCAACTAGCCCAGTAAGAAATATTATGACTAAGATAATGCAGAATAAATTATCATTAGCCTTCAACAATGTTAAACTGATAAAATATAATAGACATCAAGTTTAACTGTAGCGGAATAAGCAATCCATTAAAAGAGTCAAGTAGAAAATAAACTCTACTATCTTTTATGATTTAAAAGATTTTCCAACACTTTGATCGCTGAGACTCAGCTTCATAAAATAATCCACATCATCGAATCACCCCTGCACTACGGCCAAGGATATTCGTATATTCATTAATGGTCATGATCATGCCAACAACTGTCCATCAATGCACTACGGGCCAATGAGGACTTTTACCACATCATTCGTAACATTACGGTCATGATTACACCGAATAATCCCTGGTCATAATCATACCAAGTCCATCTATGCACTACAGGCCACAGATGACTTTCAACAGAATATAAACATGAGGATGATGACAATGATATAAGAATTCAATAAAACAAGTTCAAGAATTAATTTATCCAAGAATTAACAACGTCCAAATTGTCAACATGATACTACTTTGTGGAGTAAAATTCAAGAATGATCAGGAGAATATTTTCATGAATAGATACTGGATGAAACGCAATTATCAAGGATATTTCACAAATTTCGTGGAGTATAGAAGTCAAAACTTAACCAACTGAGTACAATAAAGAATGGAATAACAAAAAAAATCACCATGCATGCGATAGACCGCACAAACAGGTTATTCCAACAGAATAATAAATAATGGAACCAGGTCCGGCATAAACGCACAGACAGGATATTCCGACAGAATAATAAATAATGGAACCAGGTCCGGCGTAAACGCACAGACAGGATATTCCGACAGAATAATAAAGAACAGTATAATAAATAATGGAACCAGGTCCGGTGTAAAACACACAGACAGGATATTCCGACAGAATAATAATAAAGACGGAACCAGGTCCGGTGTAAAACACACAGACAGGATGTTCCAACAGAATAATAATAAAAACGGAACCAGGTCCGGTGTAAAACACACAGACAGGATGTTCCAACAGAATAATAGAAGAATGTCACCAAGTATAGGGTAGACCGCATATACAGGTTATTCCAACAGAATAATAAGAAATGGAATAACAGTTCTCTTCATGAATAAGAAAGAATAACACCCCTTACCGTTTTAAAGAAGAGCTGAAGTAAGGAAGTAGTTAAGTAGCAGAATACTCTTCTTCTCTCTCTCTATAGTTTCTCTCTATAGTTTCTCTCTCTAGAGTTCAGTGAATTCGTAAGAAATAATGAAGGAATGAGCTGCTATTTATAGAAAAATAGAATGCATAGTAACTAATCCATGAACGGTCCAGATTGATTACTTTAATCTGACGGTCCATATTTAAAGAAAAATCTTTTAAATAAAATAAAATATATTCTATTTATAGAATAACTTTAATAAAGTATTTTGTTTTATATAAAAAGATGTTTCTGTTTTATTACGTTAATAATACGAATAAAACAAAACGTCATTATCGCTAAATAATTCATATTATTAACTGACAATAATAGAATCAAACTGAGTGACTTCTCACATAAGCATTAATAATCAATACCGTGTGCTACTATGCAACCACACGTATTACTGTACTTTTACTACCGAGTAGTTCAACAGTAACAATGGTAAAATTTCCGCCGTTATTTTTATAGAAAGATAATTCTGTCGTTTTCTCCATCCGACAATAATTCCGTTGTGGGGTCCACCAATGATTGTGCCGTCGTACGAATATTCCCCGACAAAAAGAATATTCTCCGACCAAACGAATATTTTATAACAACTTGCTTACTTTGCAAAATTTATAAATATTACCCACAACTATAACATTATATCAAATTAACTCCATAATATTCAAAAATGATATTTATAGAAAATTCATCTTTATTTATAAAAGTTGGGGTCTTCCCAGGGTTTCTCAAGGTATTGATGCGATTTAGGTCATTGTTGATAGATTGACCAAGTCTGCTCATTTCTTACCGATACGAGAAACTTATACACTTGAACGTCTTGCTCGTATGTACATAAACGAAATTGTAAGACTGCATGGTATGCCAGTATCCATAATTTCTGATCGAGACCCAAGATTCACTTCACGATTTTGGGTTAGTCTACAAAAAGCTATGGGCACGGAGTTACGATTTAGTTCAGCATATCATCCTCAGACGGACGGACAATCAGAGAGGACTATTCAAACTCTTGAAGATCTATTAAGACTCTGTGTCTTTGACTTCAAGGGAAGTTGGGATAAGTTCTTACCATTGGTGGAGTTTTCCTACAACAACAGTTGGTATCAGAGCTTAGGGATATGATCTCTGGCTAAGATGTGAGAATAGAACTAGGAGGGGAGAGACGGGGAATTCCTTCGCTAGTATGACATACCTAAGTTTATGTTTTGTCGTATTGTACCCGACAGTTGTATTATTAAGTTGTATTTGTATTCTGTACTATGTATCTGACGACCCAAGATGGGTGATGTATACCTAATTTTGGGGGCGTCACAGATGCGACTTTCACGTGTTGCATATGTACATTTATGCAATCATTTTAGGCAAAAACAATGGGTACAAGATAGTAAGTACGTAACTATTGAGGAAAAGATTGCTATGTTCTTGACTATAATAGGTCATAACGAAAGATTTAGAGTAGTGAAACGAAGATTTCAACACTCTACACAAACAGTTCATAAATTTTTTCATGAGGTGCTGAATGGAATGATAGAATTTGCAAAGGAAATCATAGTGCCCACATCTTTTGATCCAAATCCAAATATTCCAGGGAACCATAAAGACTTGCGAAAAAAAATTTCGGTATGTAATTTTAAATTTGATAAATATAATTGGCACAAATATATATTTGCAAGTATGTGGATAACATAAATATAATCGTTCAATGTAGGGAGCGGTTGGTGCATTAGATGGCACACTTGTACATGCAGTTATTCCTGTCAATCAACAAGCTCGCTACAGAGGACGAGGAAGGGGTGAATGTTATCAAAATGTATTAGGAATTTGTGACTTCAATATGATATTCATATTTGTTTGGGCTGGATGGGAAGGAATAGTACATGATTCAAGAGTATTAACAGAAGTTGTCTTCGATCCTAGTTCCGGCTTTCCATTTCCCCCTCAAAGTATGTGTTACAATTTTTTATTTGATTATCATATTTGATTATTTATTTTAATAACTTGGGTTAAATTTTATTTTTATAATTGTAGATAAATATTATCTTTGTGATGCTGCATATAAAAACACTCGAGGCTTTTTATCTCCATATCGCAACACAAGGTACTGGCTAGCAGATTTTCGACGTCGACGTGCCTTAAATAGAAAAGAAAAGTTTAACCATGCTCATGCCCAACTCAGAAATATTATTGAGCGTGCCTATGGTGTATTAAAAGCAAGATTCCCAATATTGAAGCAGATGGCTCCTTATCCCTTTTCAGTGCAAAGAGATGTAGTTATTGCTTGCTTTACTGTACACAATTTTATAAGAAAAGAGAATATTGAGGATGAGTTATTTGCTCAGTATGATCAAGCTAACACAATTGATGGAGATGATGAACAATATGAAGAAAATCATGAAGGAGAGCAAGATGCAGTGCAATGGGGCCCTCAAGGCGTACAATATATGAACAATCTACGTGACCAAATTGCTTGTGAACTATAAAGTGACTCACTGAAATTAATGTAATTTTATTATTATGTTGACATGTTTGTTTAACTCGTTACATTTCTTATTTTCTATGAAACTTGGGTTAAAATTGTTTGAATTATTCAATACTTTGTTTGATAATTTGTTTGAATTATCTGTTTTTATTTGTTGTACAATGAATATTGTATTTAATTTTTTCTAAATACATCCAGACAAAATTATATACTTGTTCAGCATAGTTTAGAGGGCTAAAATAGTAAAATACTGTTATTCAGATATTTCAGACATATCAATTATCAAACAATTTTTTTCATTCAGATTCAGATTCAGTTCATTCAGATTCAGCTCATTCAGATTCAGATTCAGATTCATTCAGTTTTTATCAAACAGGCCCTAAATCGTGTAGACATTTGCCTAGCTAATAAAGTTGTCTAATCTAGCTATAGAAGCCCTTAGAAATTAAAAGTATGTGTGAGTAATGAAATCGTACTTTGTTAGGGTTGGAATTAATCAATAAATTGAAGAATGGAGAAAAACAGATGAGCAATTACTCTAGTAACATGTAGCAAAACACTTAAGGTCAAATAGTCATCTCAGGTGTCAAGGGTCTATAAAGAATCAAAAATCCCTTCTTTTGGAATGAAAGGTGTGACACCCCCAAAACATGTATACCTCACCCATTCTGAGTCGCCAAAACATGGTACAGAAACAACTACCACTTTATTAATACAATTGTCGTGCAAAATACGACAACACTTAAACTGTAAGTTTAAATACAAATATTGTCTTCAGATCAATATTTTGGCATAATGATATTGAAAGAAATAATATCATTTATAAAAAAAATAACATCCCTTACCACCAAAAAGACAGTACTTCTGACTGGAATACTGGATATAGTGCTGAAAGAAACTTGCACCGTATAGCAACACTCAAAGTCTTAAAATACTCACAAGAATACGCTCGATAATATAGAGAGAGAAAGAGAGAGAAAACTTCATTTTCTGGTGTGATTTTTAATTCTAACCTAAGCACCCTATTTATAGGAAAATGCTTAGAACACCAAAGCAGAAAATTTAATAAAATAATATTATTTATTAAATTTTTCCTACACCCACTTTCGAAGATCTGAATTCAGCCATTAACATGTGCAAGTGGGGCCCACCAAAGTGTAAAAATATTTTTATTAAAAAACATATTTAAAACTTCAAAAATCAATTATTCTGAAACTTCAGAACTTCAATAATTCATAATAAATAGCTTTTTATCAGAAAAATTCAAACCTCATGTCCTTCTCATAGGAAATTCCATTCTCTACAACTTTGCAGAAGAAAATTTTTCTAAATTCCAAACAGAAATTGATCGAAACCCACAAACGGGTAATTTTACAGGCTATAATCAAATTTCAATCGAGAAATGAGGTCCACAGACATGTTTAACATGTTTTAAATAACTTTTGCAACAAAAATACTCTTCCTCCTCATATTTTCATATATCCCACATTCATTGTAAAAATATCACCATTATTATATTATTATAATATAATAATATATTTAAATAAATTTTTATCAGAAAAAGATAAAATATTAATTTTTAACAGTTGTCACATTAAAAATTTTCTCCATCTATATCCACATACAATGAATATTTTTCTCATCATATAAATTAATAATTAATTATTCACAAATAATATTACAGAATCACAATACTGACAACCAGGCAGTTCCCAGGAAAGAGAGGGCTTTTCAATAAGGATTTCTCCTTACTGACGTGCAATTAGGTGACCAAACCTCTCTTTAGACAGAACTTTCTAGACATTGCCAATAATGCTATCTAATAATATTATTCAAATAATATGAATTATTGATCTGATAATGGAAAATATTGTGTAGTGACAATTATTGAATAACAGTAATATAAAATATCAATGCAACAATTATTGAATCAATAAAATAAAATATTGAACAGTAATTACTGTAACAATTATTGAGTAGTGCCTTCTTACGTAAGAATCAATAATTGGTGCAATACCGTGTGCTACTATGTAACAACGCATATTACTGTGTTTTAACCACCGAGTATTTCAATAGTATTAACGATAACAACTACACCATTATTTATAAAAAATCAAATTTGTCGTTTTCTTCATTCGACAGTTATTCTGTTATGGGGCCCACAAATGACTGCGCCGTCGTACGAATATTCCCCGACAAAAAGAATATTCCACGACCAAACAAATATTCTCCGACAACAATAAATATTTTATAACTACTTGCTTATTTTGAAAATTTTACACATTTCACCCATAACTAACCACATTAATCAATTCAACCCTTACTATTTCAAAATAATAAATAGAGAAATTCAATTTCATTTATAATAAGTTGGGGTCTTACAACCTCCCCTCCTTATGAAATTTGGTCCTCGAAATTGACGTATGTACCTAGTGTTTCGAAAAAATGAGGATACCTCGCTTTTATTTTTGTTTCCAACTCCTAGGTCATTTCCTCAATAGCATGGTTCCTCCACAAAACTTTGACTTGTGGTATGACCTTTGTACGTAGGACATGCTCTTTCCTATCCAAGATCTTGACAGGTACCTCTTCGTACATTAAGTCTTCAGCTATCTCGGCCGGTTCTAACTCAATAACGTGGTTTGGGTCTTTCACATATTTACGTAGCACAGATATATGAAAAATATTATGAACACGAGACATACTTGGAGGTAACGTGAGTCTATAGACTACTTTTCCTACTCGGTCAAGAATCTGAAATGGACAAATAAATCGTGGATTGAGCTTTTTTCTCTTCCCAAATCTTATAACTCCCTTCCATGGTGCAACTCGCAACAATACATGATCCCCAATACTAAATTCCACGTCCTTTCGATGAAGATCCGCATAACTCTTTTGTCGATCTTGTGCCATTTGTATACGTTATCGAATCATTTGAATCTTTTCCGTAGTCATATGTACCAACTCTGGTCCCAACAATGTTGTTTCACCCACCTTATCCCAACATATTGGAGAGCGACACTTTCGTCCATATAATACTTCTAATGGAGCCACACCTATACTGTCTTCTGTCTTGTTCTTTCCTTTATATATCTTAAAATCTCGTCGTCGAAAACATCAGAAGAGCTCAACACGGAACGAAGGAGGCCATGTCCTGAAGGGGGCCCAAGGGTGGTCGAACCCTAGGTCCGTGTCTCTTTCAGTTCTATTCGTTCGTCTTGGCTCTTTTTGATCAATTTCCATCCTTTTCTCCATATTCTTGGCACTATGATAAAAGACAACCACTCTTAGAGCCTCACAAGTTCCCTAGCTTCTTTTGTGACGCCCCCAAAATTAGGTATACATCACCCATCTTGGGTCGTCAGATACATAGTATAGAATACAAATACAACTTACTAATACAACTGTCGTGTACAATACGACAAAACATAAATTGTGAGTTTGAATACAAATATTATCTTCTAGAGAGTATTCATACTCAAAAGGAGTCCTCATTACATTTATTAACACACTATTACATAGAATAGTGAGGACTACTAACTAATACTATCATTCGGACCATCACTCCGTTCCCCGACTTGCCCCAGCTACGTTCTCATTTCCTGAAGAGAACAGTGAAAGAAAGGGTGAGCTCAACTAGCCCAGTAAGAAATATTATGACTAAGATAATGCAGAATAAATTATCATTAGCCTTCAACAATGTTAAACTGATAAAATATAATAGACATCAAGTTTAACTGCAGCGGAACAAGCAATCCATTAAAAGAGTCAAGTAGAAAATAAACTCTACTATCTTTTATGATTTAAAAGGTTTTTCAACACTGTTATCGCTGGAACTCAGCTTAATAAAATAATCCACATCATCGAATCACCCCTGCACTACGGCCAAGGATATTCGTGTATTCATTAATGGTCATGATCATGCCAACAACTGTCCATCAATGCACTACGGGCCAATGAGGACTTTTACCACATCATTTGTAACATTACGGTCATGATTATACCGAATAATCCCTGGTCATAATCATACCAAGTCCATCTATGCACTACAGGCCACAGATGACTTTCAACATTTTATAAACATGAGGATGATGACAATGATATAAGAATTCAATAAAACAAGTTCAAGAATTAATTTATCCAAGAATTAACAACGTCCAAATTGTCAACATGATACTGCTTTGTGGAGTAAAATTCAAGAATGCTTAGAAGAATATTTTCATGAAAAGATACTGGATGAAACGCAATTATCAAGGATATTCCACAAATTTCATGGAGTATAGAAGTCAAAACTTAACCAACTGAGTATAATAAAGAATGGAATAACAAAAGAAATCACCATGCATGCGATAGACCGCACAGACAGGTTATTCCAACAGAATAATAAATAATGGAACCAGGTCCGGCGTAAACGCACAGACAGGATATTCCGACAGAATAATAAATAATAGAACCAGGTCCGGTGTAAAACACACAAACAGGATGTTCCAACAGAATAATAATAAGACGGAACTAGGTCCGGTGTAAAACACACAGACAGGATGTTCCAACAGAATAATAATAAAAACAGAACCAGGTCCGGTGTAAAACACACAGACAGGATGTTCCAACAGAATATAAAAACGGAACCAGGTTCGGTGTAAAACACACAGACAGGATGTTCCAACAGAATAATAGAATAATGTCACCAAGTATAGGGTAGACCGCGTATACAGGTTATTCCAACAGAATAATAAGAAATGGAATAACAACAGTTCTCTTCATGAATAAGAAAGAATAACACCCCACCGTTTTAAAGAAGAGCTGAAATAAGGAAGTAGTTAAGTAGCAGAATACTCTTCTTCTCTCTCTCTATAGTTTCTCTCTATAGTTTCTCTCTCTAGAGTTCAGTGAATTTGTAAGAAATAATGAAGGAATGAGCTGCTATTTATAGAAAAATAGAATGCATAGTAACTAATCCATGAACGGTCCAGATTGATTACTTTAATCTGACGGTCCATATTTAAAGAAAAATCTTTTAAATAAAATATAATATATTCTATTTATAGAATAACTTTAATAAAGTATTCTGTTTTATATAAAAAGATGTTTCTGTTTTATTACGTTAATAATACGAATAAAACAAAACGTCATTATCGCTAAATAATTCATATTATTAACTGACAATAATTGAATCAAACTGAGTGACTTCTCACATAAGCATTAATAATCAATACCGTGTGCTACTATGCAACCACACGTATTACTGTACTTTTACTACCGAGTAGTTCAACAGTATCAATGGTAAAACTTCCGCCGTTATTTTTAATAAAATATTTTTGTCGTTTTCTCAATCCGACAATAATTCCGTTGTGGGGTCCACCAATGATTGTGCCGTTGTACGAATATTCCCTGTTAAAACGAATATTTCCCGACCAATCGAATATTATATAACAACTTGCGTACTTTGCAAAATTTATAAATATTACCCACAACTATAACATTATATCAAATTAACTCCATAATATTCAAAAATGATATTTATAGAAAATTCATCTTTATTTATAAAAGTTGGGGTCTTACAACCTCCCCTTCTTATGAAATTTCGCCCTCGAAATTAGGGTACGTACCTGGTATGTCGAAGAGGTAAGGATACCTTGATTTCATTTCAGATTCTAACTCCCAAGTCATTTCCTCAACATCGTGGTTTCTCCACAAAACTTTGACTTGAGGTATAACCTTGGAGCGTAGAATATGTTCCTTCTTATCCAAGATTTGAACAGGAACTTCTTCATACGTCAAATCCTCCGCTATTTCGTCCGGTTCTAACTCAATAATGTGGTTCGGGTCTTCCACATATTTGCGTAACATGGATATGTGAAAAACGTTATGAACACGAGACATACTTGGCGGTAAAGCGAGTCTATATAGCCACAGTTCCTACTCGATCGAGGATTAAAAATGGACCGATGAATCGAGGATTGAGCTTTCCTCTTTTTCCAAATCTCGTAACTCCTTTCCATGGAGCAACACGTAAGAACACATGATCTCCTACATCAAATTCCACGTCCTTTCGATGAAGATCAGCATAACTCTTTTGTCGATCTTGTGAGGTTTTTATACGTTGTCGGATCGTTTGAATCTTTTCTGTAGTCATACGTACCAACTCCGGTCCCAACAACGTTGCTTCACCCACCTCATCCCAGCATACTGGAGAACGACATTTTCTTCCATACAATGCTTCGAATGGAGCCATGCCAATACTTGCTTGATAACTGTTGTTGTAGGAAAACTCCACCAATGGTAAGAACTTGTCCCAACTTCCCTTGAAGTCAAAGACACAGAGTCTTAATAGATCTTCAAGAGTTTGAATAGTCCTCTCTGATTGTCCGTCCGTCTGAGGATGATATGCTGAACTAAATCGTAAATCTGTGCCCATAGCTTTTTGTAAACTAACCCAAAATCGTGAAGTGAATCTTGGGTCTCGATCAGAAACTATGGATACTGGCATACCATGCAGTCTTACAATCTCGTTTATGTACATACGAGCAAGACGTTCAAGTGTATAAGTTTCTCGTATCGGTAAGAAATGAGCAGACTTGGTCAATCTATCAACAATGACCCAAATCGCATCAATACCTTGAGAAACCCTAGGAAGACCGGTAACGAAATCCATGGTAATGTGCTCCCACTTCCATTCTGGAATTTCAAGTGGTTGCAATGGACCTTTTGGTACTTGATGCTCCGCTTTGACTCGTTGACAAGTTAGACACCTTGAGATAAACAACGCTATCTCTCTCTTCATATTGCTCCACCAAAATGTATGACGAAGATCATGATACATTTTGGTACTTCCAGGATGGATTGCAAACGGTGTGTTGTGCGCCTCCATCATGATTTCATACTTTAAATCAGGGTTGTTAGGAACACAAAGTCTGGAGTTGACTCGAAGTATTCCTTCTTCATCGATTCTTGCTTCCGGCATAGCACCTTCTTGCACTTTCTTCCTCATACGCATCAGCTCCAGGTCTGTAGCTTGAGCAGCTTTAACTTTATCGATTAAAGTCGGTTCTACTCGTATATTCGCCATCATCACATGGGTCCCTGGAGTCTTTAACTCTATCTCCATCCTTTGCAATCACACAAAATGGGCCTTTGTGTTGACAATATTGCACTCGTACTTGCATATGATCTTCTACTCAATGCGTCAGCTACCACGTTCGCTTTTTCAGGATGGTATTGAATGGTATGATCATAATCTTTCAACAGTTCAAGCCAACGTCGTTGTCGCATGTTGAGTTCCTTTTGAGTGAAGAAATATTTGAGGCTTTTATGATCCGTAAAGATCTCCACCTTCTCCCCATACAAGTAATGCCTCCAAATTTTAAGTGCAAAGACAACAGCTGCCAACTCTAGATCATGAGTAGGATAATTCCTCTCATATTCCTTGAGTTGTCTTGATGCATAGGCTATGACTTTTCCATGTTGCATGAGAACGCATCCCAACCCTTTGCTCGAAGCATCACTGTAGATGACAAATCCCTCCGAGCCAGATGGTATTGTTAGAACAGGTGCTGAAATGAGTCTCCTCTTGAGTTCTTGAAAACTCTTCTCACATTCTTCGCTCCAACCGAACTTTGTATCTTTCCGAGTCAGCTGAGTTAATGGAGTAGCGATTCGAGAAAATCCTTCCACGAATCTCCGATAATAACCAGCTAAACCAAGAAAGCTACGTACTTCGGTCACTGATTTAGGTTGCTCCCAGCTTTGAATAGCTTCAATCTTTGCCGGGTCAACCGATATTCCACGACTTGATACTACGTGCCCAAGGAATGCTACCTCCTCCAGCCAGAACTCGCATTTCTTCAACTTGGCATAAAGCTTGTATTCACGAAGCTTTTGGAGTACCAGCCTCAAGTGTTGCTCATGATCTTCACGGCTTTTGGAATAAATAAGGATGTCATCAATAAAGACGACCACAAAGTGATCCAAATATTCCTTGAATACCCGGTTCATCATATCCATGAAGGCAGCAGGAGCATTAGTCAATCCAAAGGACATGACTAGGAATTCATAATGCCCGTACCGAGTTCTGAAAGCCGTCTTTGGAATATCCTCAGTTCTAACCTTCAGCTGATGATATCCAGAACGAAGATCGATCTTTGAAAAGAATTGTGCTCCTTGCAACTGGTCAAACAGGTCATCAATACGTGGCAATGGGTACCTGTTTTTGATGGTGACATGATTCAACTCCCGATAATCAATACAAAGTCGCATACTTCCATCTTTCTTCTTCACGAATAGCACAGGAGCACCCCAAGGAGAAGTACTAGGACGAATAAAGCCAATGTCTAACAATTCCTGCAGTTGGATCTTTAACTCCTGAAGTTCAATAGGAGCCATTCGATATGGGGCTTTGGAAATGGGTTTTGTACCGGGTTCAAGGTCGATACAAAATTCAATTTCACGCTCTGGGGGTAGGCCAGGAAGTTCTTCAGGGAATACGTCAGGGAATTTATTAACAATAGAAATATCATTCAAAACTGACGTATTTTTGTTTAGATCCGTGACATGAGCTAAGAAAGCTTGACATCCGTTTTTCAATAAACGAATAGCTTTATGGCTTGAGATGACAGCGATTGATTTTAATGGTTTGGTTGCTTGAATTCGCATAATAGGTCGATTAGGAATATGAAAGCTAACAACCTTACGAAAATAATCAATTTTTGCATGATGAGTAGTTAACCAATCAATCCCTAGAATCACGTCAAATGCAAGTATTTTTAATGAAATCAGATCGACAGGTAATGTGTGGGTACCAACTTGAACCAAACAAGACTTATAAACCGTGGATGTAATGAAGGTTTCTCCCAATGGAGTTTCAACAGATAAGTCAAAGTCTAATTTCTCCGGAGTCAAATTTAATCGATGAGCGCAAGTAGGAGAAATAAAAGAATGGGTAGAACCGGTATCAAATAAAGTATAGACTTCGTTAGAGTTTATGATAAGCTTACCCGTGATGACCTCATTCGGGTTCCTTGCTTTCTGGGAGGTCACAACAAACGCTCTCCCTTGCACTACCGGTTTTGACTTTTCTGGGACGGCCTTTGGTGTCTCCATCTTGGCTGAACTTGTTTTTGGTAAACGACAAAATCGAGCTAAATGACCTTCTCTTCCACAATTATAACATGCTTTAGACGGCATCGCGCAGTTTGGACTGATGTGCCCCTCCCCTCCGCATTTGAAACATATGATAGGTGGTCGTTCTCCTTCCTTAACAACGGGTGCTGGTGCTGACGTCTTTCCATCATTGTTGAATCTCCTCTTCTTGAAATGACCATTCTTATTGTTTTGGCCCTGATTACCACCGAAGTGGTTACCATTTCTGGCCTGTTGATTCCCTCCACGCTTGTTGTCACCGCTTCGATGACTGCTCTCACTGGTATTATCATTTTGCCGACTGCTCTCTTTTGGTTGCGTTGACTCGTTATCGCGCTCCACTAACTGAGCCCTATTCACAACATCTGAATACAAACACAGTTTATGAGAAATAAGATGTTGACGTATCTCAGGTTTCAAACCTCGCAAAAACATTCGCGTCATTCGCTCTTCATTATCCACCAAGTGGGACGCAAACCGGGACAACTCAGCAAATTTAGCCTCATACTGCGACACGGTCATATTATTCTGCTCCAATTTGATGAACTCCACCTCCTTCATGTGACGAACACTTTCGGGAAAGTATTTGTCATTGAACAGCTCTTGGAACTTCTCCCAAGACATCTTCAGTGCGGCAGGTTGAGTACGCTTAATCGATTCCCACCAGTAATCTGCCTCTCCTCGCAACATAAAGGCGGCAAAGGGAACCTTTTGCTCCTCGGAGCATCCCAAGACATCAAATATCTTGGTAATCTGCTTTATCCATGTTTCCGCTATAAGTGGTTTTGGCTCTCCCTTAAACTCTGGTGGTCCCAGCTCCTTGAACTGTTTAGCGGTGACCGTCCGAGAGTTTTCAGTGTTTCCACCTATATTTTGGACAGGAGCCGCTCTCGCCTGCTGTTGCATGAACTGCATAAAGTTTCTGAACATTCCATCATTCATCATCTGGTCAGTGTTGTTGTTTGCATGAGGATTGTCACCTTCCTGATGCACATTATCCTGATTATTGATATGTGGTGAATCAACAGTCGCCTGTGCTCCATTGCTATTCTCAACATTCTCAGATGCCATTTTCAGATACTGCCACAAAATAAAAGTTAATTGATATGTCATATATTATCCTTATATTATGACCGACCAATTAAATACCATGCAAATAAACTTAGGTAGGTCATACTAGCGAAGGAATTTCCCGTCTCTCCCCTCCTAGTTCTATTCTCACATCTTAGCCAGGGATCATATCCCTAAGCTCTGATACCAACTGTGACGCCCCCAAAATTAGGTATACATCACCCATCTTGGGTCGTCAGATACATAGTACAGAATACAAATACAACTTACTAATACAACTGTCGTGTACAATACGACAAAACATAAACTGTGAGTTTGAATACAAATATTATCTTCTAGAGAGTATTCATACTCAAAAGGAGTCCTCATTACATTTATTAACACACTATTACATAGAATAGTGAGGACTACTAACTAATACTATCATTCGGACCATCACTCCGTTCCCCGACTTGCCCCAGCTACGTTCTCATTTCCTGAAGAGAACAGTGAAAGAAAGGGTGAGCTCAACTAGCCCAGTAAGAAATATTATGACTAAGATAATGCAGAATAAATTATCATTAGCCTTCAACAATGTTAAACTGATAAAATATAATAGACATCAAGTTTAACTGCAGCGGAACAAGCAATCCATTAAAAGAGTCAAGTAGAAAATAAACTCTACTATCTTTTATGATTTAAAAGGTTTTTCAACACTGTTATCGCTGGAACTCAGCTTAATAAAATAATCCACATCATCGAATCACCCCTGCACTACGGCCAAGGATATTCGTGTATTCATTAATGGTCATGATCATGCCAACAACTGTCCATCAATGCACTACGGGCCAATGAGGACTTTTACCACATCATTTGTAACATTACGGTCATGATTATACCGAATAATCCCTGGTCATAATCATACCAAGTCCATCTATGCACTACAGGCCACAGATGACTTTCAACATTTTATAAACATGAGGATGATGACAATGATATAAGAATTCAATAAAACAAGTTCAAGAATTAATTTATCCAAGAATTAACAACGTCCAAATTGTCAACATGATACTGCTTTGTGGAGTAAAATTCAAGAATGCTTAGAAGAATATTTTCATGAAAAGATACTGGATGAAACGCAATTATCAAGGATATTCCACAAATTTCATGGAGTATAGAAGTCAAAACTTAACCAACTGAGTATAATAAAGAATGGAATAACAAAAGAAATCACCATGCATGCGATAGACCGCACAGACAGGTTATTCCAACAGAATAATAAATAATGGAACCAGGTCCGGCGTAAACGCACAGACAGGATATTCCGACAGAATAATAAATAATGGAACCAGGTCCGGTGTAAAACACACAGACAGGATGTTCCAACAGAATAATAACAAGACGGAACCAGGTCCGGTGTAAAACACACAGACAGGATGTTCCAACAGAATAATAATAAAAACGGAACCAGGTCCGGTGTAAAACACACAGACAGGATGTTCCAACAGAATAATAATAAAAACGGAACCAGGTCCGGTGTAAAACACACAGACAGGATGTTCCAACAGAATAATAGAAGAATGTCACCAAGTATAGGGTAGACCGCGTATACAGGTTATTCCAACAGAATAATAAGAAATGGAATAACAACAGTTCTCTTCATGAATAAGAAAGAATAACACCCCTTACCGTTTTAAAGAAGAGCTGAAATAAGGAAGTAGTTAAGTAGCAGAATACTCTTCTTCTCTCTCTCTCTCTCTATAGTTTCTCTCTCTAGAGTTCAGTGAATTCGTAAGAAATAATGAAGGAATGAGCTGCTATTTATAGAAAAATAGAATGCATAGTAACTAATCCATGAACGGTCCAGATTGATTACTTTAATCTGACGGTCCATATTTAAAGAAAAATCTTTTAAATAAAATATAATATATTCTATTTATAGAATAACTTTAATAAAGTATTCTGTTTTATATAAAAAGATGTTTCTGTTTTATTACGTTAATAATACGAATAAAACAAAACGTCATTATCGCTAAATAATTCATATTATTAACTGACAATAATTGAATCAAACTGAGTGACTTCTCACATAAGCATTAATAATCAATACCGTGTGCTACTATGCAACCACACGTATTACTGTACTTTTACTACCGAGTAGTTCAACAGTATCAATGGTAAAACTTCCGCCGTTATTTTTAATAAAATATTTTTGTCGTTTTCTCAATCCGACAATAATTCCGTTGTGGGGTCCACCAATGATTGTGCCGTTGTACGAATATTCCCTGTTAAAACGAATATTCCCCGACCAATCGAATATTATATAACAACTTGCGTACTTTGCAAAATTTATAAATATTACCCACAACTATAACATTATATCAAATTAACTCCATAATATTCAAAAATGATATTTATAGAAAATTCATCTTTATTTATAAAAGTTGGGGTCTTACAACCTCCCCTTCTTATGAAATTTCGCCCTCGAAATTAGGGTACGTACCTGGTATGTCGAAGAGGTAAGGATACCTTGATTTCATTTCAGATTCTAACTCCCAAGTCATTTCCTCAACATCGTGGTTTCTCCACAAAACTTTGACTTGAGGTATAACCTTGGAGCGTAGAATATGTTCCTTCTTATCCAAGATTTGAACAGGAACTTCTTCATACGTCAAATCCTCCGCTATTTCGTCCGGTTCTAACTCAATAATGTGGTTCGGGTCTTCCACATATTTGCGTAACATGGATATGTGAAAAACGTTATGAACACGAGACATACTTGGCGGTAAAGCGAGTCTATAAGCCACAGTTCCTACTCGATCGAGGATTAAAAATGGACCGATGAATCGAGGATTGAGCTTTCCTCTTTTTCCAAATCTCGTAACTCCTTTCCATGGAGCAACACGTAAGAACACATGATCTCCTACATCAAATTCCACGTCCTTTCGATGAAGATCAGCATAACTCTTTTGTCGATCTTGTGAGGTTTTTATACGTTGTCGGATCGTTTGAATCTTTTCTGTAGTCATACGTACCAACTCCGGTCCCAACAACGTTGCTTCACCCACCTCATCCCAGCATACTGGAGAACGACATTTTCTTCCATACAATGCTTCGAATGGAGCCATGCCAATACTTGCTTGATAACTGTTGTTGTAGGAAAACTCCACCAATGGTAAGAACTTGTCCCAACTTCCCTTGAAGTCAAAGACACAGAGTCTTAATAGATCTTCAAGAGTTTGAATAGTCCTCTCTGATTGTCCGTCCGTCTGAGGATGATATGCTGAACTAAATCGTAAATCCGTGCCCATAGCTTTTTGTAAACTAACCCAAAATCGTGAAGTGAATCTTGGGTCTCGATCAGAAACTATGGATACTGGCATACCATGCAGTCTTACAATCTCGTTTATGTACATACGAGCAAGACGTTCAAGTGTATAAGTTTCTCGTATCGGTAAGAAATGAGCAGACTTGGTCAATCTATCAACAATGACCCAAATCGCATCAATACCTTGAGAAACCCTAGGAAGACCGGTAACGAAATCCATGGTAATGTGCTCCCACTTCCATTCTGGAATTTCAAGTGGTTGCAATGGACCTTTTGGTACTTGATGCTCCGCTTTGACTCGTTGACAAGTTAGACACCTTGAGATAAACAACGCTATCTCTCTCTTCATATTGCTCCACCAAAATGTATGACGAAGATCATGATACATTTTGGTACTTCCAGGATGGATTGCAAACGGTGTGTTGTGCGCCTCCATCATGATTTCATACTTTAAATCAGGGTTGTTAGGAACACAAAGTCTGGAGTTGACTCGAAGTATTCCTTCTTCATCGATTCTTGCTTCCGGCATAGCACCTTCTTGCACTTTCTTCCTCATACGCATCAGCTCCAGGTCTGTAGCTTGAGCAGCTTTAACTTTATCGATTAAAGTCGGTTCTACTCGTATATTCGCCATCATCACATGGGTCCCTGGAGTCTTTAACTCTATCTCCATCCTTTGCAAATCACACAAAATGGGCCTTTGTGTTGACAATATTGCACTCGTTCTTGCATATGATCTTCTACTCAATGCG
The DNA here is from genome assembly GCA_016801055.1 of Panax notoginseng. NCBI lineage: Eukaryota > Viridiplantae > Streptophyta > Magnoliopsida > Apiales > Araliaceae > Panax > Panax notoginseng. The sequence goes on from CM029012.1 coordinate 172,606,887, forward strand.
TCAGCTACCACGTTCGCTTTTCAGGATGGTATTGAATGGTATGATCATAATCTTTCAACAGTTCAAGCCAACGTCGTTGTCGCATGTTGAGTTCCTTTTGAGTGAAGAAATATTTGAGGCTTTTATGATCCGTAAAGATCTCCACCTTCTCCCCATACAAGTAATGCCTCCAAATTTTAAGTGCAAAGACAACAGCTGCCAACTCTAGATCATGAGTAGGATAATTCCTCTCATATTCCTTGAGTTGTCTTGATGCATAGGCTATGACTTTTCCATGTTGCATGAGAACGCATCCCAACCCTTTGCTCGAAGCATCACTGTAGATGACAAATCCCTCCGAGCCAGATGGTATTGTTAGAACAGGTGCTGAAATGAGTCTCCTCTTGAGTTCTTGAAAACTCTTCTCACATTCTTCGCTCCAACCGAACTTTGTATCTTTCCGAGTCAGCTGAGTTAATGGAGTAGCGATTCGAGAAAATCCTTCCACGAATCTCCGATAATAACCAGCTAAACCAAGAAAGCTACGTACTTCGGTCACTGATTTAGGTTGCTCCCAGCTTTGAATAGCTTCAATCTTTGCCGGGTCAACCGATATTCCACGACTTGATACTACGTGCCCAAGGAATGCTACCTCCTCCAGCCAGAACTCGCATTTCTTCAACTTGGCATAAAGCTTGTATTCACGAAGCTTTTGGAGTACCAGCCTCAAGTGTTGCTCATGATCTTCACGGCTTTTGGAATAAATAAGGATGTCATCAATAAAGACGACCACAAAGTGATCCAAATATTCCTTGAATACCCGGTTCATCATATCCATGAAGGCAGCAGGAGCATTAGTCAATCCAAAGGACATGACTAGGAATTCATAATGCCCGTACCGAGTTCTGAAAGCCGTCTTTGGAATATCCTCAGTTCTAACCTTTAGCTGATGATATCCAGAACGAAGATCGATCTTTGAAAAGAATTGTGCTCCTTGCAACTGGTCAAACAGGTCATCAATACGTGGCAATGGGTACCTATTTTTGATGGTGACATGATTCAACTCCCGATAATCAATACAAAGTCGCATACTTCTATCTTTCTTCTTCACGAATAGCACAGGAGCACCCCAAGGAGAAGTACTAGGACGAATAAAGCCAATGTCTAACAATTCCTGCAGTTGGATCTTTAACTCCTGAAGTTCAATAGGAGCCATTCGATATGGGGCTTTGGAAATGGGTTTTGTACCGGGTTCAAGGTCGATACAAAATTTAATTTCACGCTCTGGGGGTAGGCCAGGAAGTTCTTCAGGGAATTTATTAACAATAGAAATATCATTCAAAACTGACGTATTTTTGTTTAGATCCGTGACATGAGCTAAGAAAGCTTGACATCCGTTTTTCAATAAACGAATAGCTTTATGGCTTGAGATGACAGCGATTGATTTTAATGGTTTGGTTGCTTGAATTCGCATAATAGGTCGATTAGGAATATGAAAGCTAACAACCTTACGAAAACAATCAATTTTTGCATGATGAGTAGTTAACCAATCAATCCCTAGAATCACGTCAAATGCAAGTATTTTTAATGAAATCAGATCGACAGGTAATGTGTGGGTACCAACTTGAACCAAACAAGACTTATAAACCGTGGATGTAATGAAGGTTTCTCCCAATGGAGTTTCAACAGATAAGTCAAAGTCTAATTTCTCCGGAGTCAAATTTAATCGATGAGCGCAAGTAGGAGAAATAAAAGAATGGGTAGAACCGGTATCAAATAAAGTATAGACTTCGTTAGAGTTTATGATAAGCTTACCCGTGATGACCTCATTCGGGTTCCTTGCTTTCTGGGAGGTCACAACAAACGCTCTCCCTTGCACTACCGTTTTGACTTTTCTGGGACGGCCTTTGGTGTCTCCATCTTGGCTGAACTTGTTTTTGGTAAACGACAAAATCGAGCTAAATGACCTTCTCTTCCACAATTATAACATGCTTTAGACGGCATCGCGCAGTTTGGACTGATGTGCCCCTCCCCTCCGCATTTGAAACATATGATAGGTGGTCGTTCTCCTTCCTTAACAACGGGTGCTGGTGCTGACGTCTTTCCATCATTGTTGAATCTCCTCTTCTTGAAATGACCATTCTTATTGTTTTGGCCCTGATTACCACCGAAGTGGTTACCATTTCTGGCCTGTTGATTCCCTCCACGCTTGTTGTCACCGCTTCGATGACTGCTCTCACTGGTATTATCATTTTGCCGACTGCTCTCTTTTGGTTGCGTTGACTCGTTATCGCGCTCCACTAACTGAGCCCTATTCACAACATCTGAATACAAACACAGTTTATGAGAAATAAGATGTTGACGTATCTCAGGTTTCAAACCTCGCAAAAACATTCGCGTCATTCGCTCTTCATTATCCACCAAGTGGGACGCAAACCGGGACAACTCAGCAAATTTAGCCTCATACTGCGACACGGTCATATTATTCTGCTCCAATTTGATGAACTCCACCTCCTTCATGTGACGAACACTTTCGGGAAAGTATTTGTCATTGAACAGCTCTTGGAACTTCTCCCAAGACATCTTCAGTGCGGCAGGTTGAGTACGCTTAATCGATTCCCACCAGTAATCTGCCTCTCCTCGCAACATAAAGGCGGCAAAGGGAACCTTTTGCTCCTCGGAGCATCCCAAGACATCAAATATCTTGGTAATCTGCTTTATCCATGTTTCCGCTATAAGTGGTTTTGGCTCTCCCTTAAACTCTGGTGGTCCCAGCTCCTTGAACTGTTTAGCGGTGACCGTCCGAGAGTTTTCAGTGTTTCCACCTATATTTTGGACAGGAGCCGCTCTCGTCTGCTGTTGCATGAACTGCATAAAGTTTCTGAACATTCCATCATTAATCATCTGGTCAGTGTTGTTGTTTGCATGAGGATTGTCACCTTCCTGATGCACATTATCCTGATTATTGATATGTGGTGAATCAACAGTCGCCTGTGCTCCATTGCTATTCTCAACATTCTCAGATGCCATTTTCAGATACTGCCACAAAATAAAAGTTAATTGATATGTCATATATTATCCTTATATCATGACCGACCAATTAAATACCATGCAAATAAACTTAGGTAGGTCATACTAGCGAAGGAATTTCCCGTCTCTCCCCTCCTAGTTCTATTCTCACATCTTAGCTAGGGATCATATCCCTAAGCTCTGATACCAACTGTGACGCCCCCAAAATTAGGTATACATCACCCATATTGGGTCGTCAGATACATAGTATAGAATACAAATATAATTTACTAATACAACTGTCGTGTACAATACGACAAAACATAAACTGTGAGTTTGAATACAAATATTATCTTCTAGAGAGTATTCATACTCAAAAGGAGTCCTCATTACATTTATTAACACACTATTACATAGAATAGTGAGGACTACTAACTAATACTATCATTCGGACCATCACACCGTTTCCCGACTTGCCCCAGCTACGTTCTCATTTCCTGAAGAGAACAGTGAAAGAAAGGGTGAGCTCAACTAGCCCAGTAAGAAATATTATGACTAAGATAATGCAGAATAAATTATCATTAGCCTTCAACAATGTTAAACTGATAAAATATAATAGACATCAAGTTTAACTGCAGCGGAATAAGCAATCCATTAAAAGAGTCAAGTAGAAAATAAACTCTACTATCTTTTATGATTTAAAAGGTTTTTCAACACTGTTATCGCTTGAACTCAGCTTAATAAAATAATCCACATCATCGAATCACCCCTGCACTACGGCCAAGGATATTTGTGTATTCATTAATGGTCATGATCATGCCAACAACTATCCATCAATGCACTACGGGCCAATGAGGACTTTTACCACATCATTTGTAACATTACGGTCATGATTATACCGAATAATCCCTGGTCATAATCATACCAAGTCCATCTATGCACTACAGGCCACAGATGACTTTTAACATTTTATAAACATGAGGATGATGACAATGATATAAGAATTCAATTAAACAAGTTCAAGAATTAATTTATCCAAGAATTTACAACGTCCAAATTGTCAACATGATACTGCTTTGTGGAGTAAAATTCAAGAATGCTTAGAAGAATATTTTCATGAAAAGATACTGGATGAAACGCAATTATCAAGGATATTCCACAAATTTCATGGAGTATAGAAGTCAAAACTTAACCAACTGAGTACAATAAAGAATGGAATAACAAAAGAAATCACCATGCATGCGATAGACCGCACAGACAGGTTATTCCAACAGAATAATAAATAATGGAACCAGGTCCGGCGTAAACGCACAGACAGGATATTCCGACAGAATAATAAATAATGGAACCAGGTCTGGTGTAAAACACACAAACAGGATGTTCCAACAGAATAATAACTAGACGGAACCAGGTCCGGTGTAAAACACACAGACAGGATATTCCAACAGAATAATAATAAAAACGGAACCAGGTCCGGTGTAAAACACACAGACAGGATGTTCCAACAGAATAATAATAAAAACGGAACCAGGTCCGGTGTAAAACACACAGACAGGATGTTCCAACAGAATAATAGAAGAATGTCACCAAGTATAGGGTAGACCGCGTATACAGGTTATTCCAACAGAATAATAAGAAATGGAATAACAACAGTTCTCTTCATGAATAAGAAAGAATAACACCCCACCGTTTTAAAGAAGAGCTGAAATAAGGAAGTAGTTAAGTAGCAGAATACTCTTCTTCTCTCTCTCTCTCTATAGTTTCTCTCTCTAGAGTTCAATGAATTCGTAAGAAATAATGAAGGAATGAGCTGCTATTTATAGAAAAATAGAATGCATAGTAACTAATCCATGAACGGTCCAGATTGATTACTTTAATCTGACGGTCCATATTTAAAGAAAAATCTTTTAAATAAAATATAATATATTCTATTTATAGAATAACTTTAATAAAGTATTCTGTTTTATATAAAAAGATGTTTCTGTTTTATTACGTTAATAATACGAATAAAACAAAACGTCATTATTGCTAAATAATTCATATTATTAACTGACAATAATTGAATCAAACTGAGTGACTTCTCACATAAGCATTAATAATCAATACCGTGTCCTACTATGCAACCACACGTATTACTGTACTTTTACTACCGAGTAGTTCAACAGTATCAATGATAAAACTTCTGCCGTTATTTTTAATAAAATATTTTTGTCGTTTTCTCAATCCGACAATAATTCCGTTGTGGGGTCCACCAATGATTGTGTCGTTGTACGAATATTCCCTGTTAAAACGAATATTCCCCGACCAATCGAATATTATATAACAACTTGCGTACTTTGCAAAATTTATAAATATTACCCACAACTATAACATTATATCAAATTAACTCCATAATATTCAAAAATGATATTTATAGAAAATTCATCAATATTTATAAAAGTTGGGGTCTTACATCTTTTGTTGGTTTGGGCTCATTATTCCATCATTGCAATGTCAAAACTTGTCATACACGACTTTCGAGGAAATAAAGTAGTGCAGCTCCTAAGAGGCCAACCCCTTGGGTGGTCGAACCCTAGGGTGTCAAAGAGGGTACCTTAGCTTCTTTGTTCCACTATTCATTTTCTTTGTTTCGTTCTGGTAGTTCAAATCAAGTTCAATCGTAGAAGATGTTGTCGACTTTTGCATGTCTTGAGGTGGGACCAGTTAGGGGTGGTCGAACCCTAAGGGCCACAATCCTAGGTTTTTCCTTTTTTTGTTCATTTATTATTTATCTTTATTTTTTTCCTCTTGTTCAGTTATTTCTGACTTTTTGTGTCTTTCATTCAATTTTTTTAAGTAACATGTGAACCCTAATTTATACATAGACCCACAGTCTACAAAGTGTTTGACCTCATGAATTTAGTCATGATGCATCTATTTAACATACCAACTTAATTTCAGGTTTAGGTTTTTGTTTTCTTTCTATGTTTTAATTGTTGTATTATTTGTTTGATAAAAAGTTTTATTTTTGGCCAATGGAAAATAATTAATCAACATTGCCAATATCGCTAGAAAATGAAACCCAGTTCAAGAATTCAACGAGAGAAAAATTACACACAGTTGCAGATGTTCCATGGTACAATATTATTTTGCACAAACATCATATTCCTAGATACTCCTTTATTTTATGGTTGGCTATCTATAGGAAACTTCCCACAAATGATATCACCACAACCTATTCCAATCATGGTCCTTCTGACTGGGATGGTATTATTGATTTCATTGACCAATATCAAGGCAGAAAAATGTACAAAGACATTCTAAGATTGGTTTTGACTACAACACTATAAATTTTGGGGTGCTAGAAATTCCAAAATCTATGAGGACAAGTTACACCATCCTCATGTTCTGTCAAAGGAGATTATTGTTTTGATTAAAACTCTACTCTCAGCCTCAAATAAACTCAAACAAGCATCCCAAAAATGTTACACATTTCATAATTGGTGGTTGTAATTACTTGTTCTTCCTGTAATTGTTGTTGTCTGCTAGGCTTTTCCTCTATAGGGGATAAATACTTTTTAGTTCACTATACTTTAGGTCAACTTAACTCACTAAGTCCGAGGGCTTCGTGGGGTTTCTCTGTAGAAGATTAGTAGGGAGTTTGAACCGAGTGTGGGTTTTGTAGTTATGATCGGATCTTGGTGATCTGCTTGGGTTAGAAGTTTTGGTTGAAGAATCTTTTGGATCTAGTTTGTGCATTCTCTGTTTTGGTTGAAAGATATGGATCTAGGTTTTGGTTAAAGGATCTGTTGGATCTAGTTTGATGATGCGGCCAGATCGAGCAGAGGGTGGAGAGATAGCGTAGGAAGGTGATAGAACCTATTAATTTCAGACCTTAGTGTTGGCTAAAAATAATAATTTTATTGAGTTAATTGTAATGTTAGATAAATGTGATTTGGCATATTTACTCTCAAATGATTAATAATTAAAAAAAATATTTGAAATAATTTTTTAAATTACACATAAGCATGTTAGCTGCCTAGTCATCAATTTATATTGAAAAAATTAACGTAAGTGCCACGTCAAATTTCTGTTAAAAAATAAACAGTCAAGACGGAAATTAAAATTTTTGTTAGTAAACAAAAGTACAGACTGTAAGAAAAAAAAGTTGAGTTACTCATTTATAAATTAACATAAAATAGATTAACCAAAAAAACATTTATTCCTACTCTGAGTATCATCCTCAAGTTGCATGTTACTTGATAATTTGATTATGGGGTATGTCTTAAGACATTGTACTTATGATTCTCTTGAATGCACAAACAAATTTAGCGGGGAAAAAAAGTCCAACAAGAGAAAGCTACTATGTTTATTTTTCCTTCTTTATTTTTGTGTGCAATATTATATTTTTTTCTCTCTTATTTAGGAGGATTAAGATCTCCTCCATTACATTTATCCTTTAATTTTTTTAATATATATTCAGCCACATATAAATATGACATTTAGCAACAAAACAAAATTCGTACCAAAATTGGGGTGGGGTGGGGTGGGGTGGGGTGGGGGGAATTGAAGGATATATGTAATCTGAGAGAATTCTAATTGGAATAATACTACTTGAACGAAAATGACGGGACTATAACTGTTAAATCGCGATTATTCACGAGAGAGAGAGTCCAGAAAATTTGTTGGTTAACTAATTTTGATTCAGATTACCACAATTTCTAATATTCAATCCTTATCCCACTAATCTATTACTTCCTCTAGTTCACAAAAAAATTAATTTTACAAATATTTTGTTACACAAAAAAAGTCATTTTAGTATAAAATAATAATACAAATGTTGTGAAAATAATAAAAAAAAATGGATAATGCCATATATAATAATAATACAGTACTTTTAAATTTAATATCATAATTTAATTATTTTATCACCATTATAAAAATAAATTTTTATTTTTTATATTTATAAATAAAATTATTTTTGTTGAAGGGAAGGAATATGACCAAACAAAGACATATTGAACCCCATGAAAATTTTGTCACGTTCACTTTATTAAGTCTGGGAACCAAACAGAGTAGTAGGCCCATTGTTGTCGTCCAAATAATAAAAAAGAAAGAAACTTTTTATAGTAACATTCCGGTAGCATTGATTCCCCATCTCCATTAAATAGTTGAATTAAACTTGAAAGCACCCGACTTTCCTATAGGCTATATCTAGCCTCGGGAGCAGTCTTTATCTATACAGCAAATAAAGAAATAACATGAACCAGCCAATAAGTCAACATCTATGGTGCCTAGTGGAGCCACATGTCTCTTATATATATTAGTGGCAAAGCAAAGGTGAAATACGGAAGGAAGGAAAGAAAGTAAATTAGTCACTATATATGGAAAGAAATAACGATAGTGTTTCCTTCTTAGTCTACTCTTATTTATGTTCCATTCTGTGTAGCTTAAAGGGCAATCCGGTCTTTCTCTTCATGACATTCAAATCTGGAAAGAAATTATCTATATTTCTTTCACACAAAAAAATTATTTTTATGATGGTTTACATTAAATGACACAATATTATTAAATTTGTTAACTTAATTTTATTATCATGTCATTAATATTAAATAAATAATTATTATTTTTAAAGATAACTATGGAGCAAAAAATACATTTTAATATTATATATATATATATATATATATATATATATATATATATATATATAATTTACAAATGAGACTTCTTTTAGAACAAATTAGTATACATTTGTGGTAGTGCAGTGTGCAGTGTGCAGTGTGCAGTACGTGTTATTGCATGTTTCCATTTTCTTACGAGGTGTAGAGGAGAGTAGGTGTATCTATCTAAGTGCAAGACTCAGAGCTACCGATAAAAGGATAATAACAACATGGAGTACGTACATGTGATTTTGATATCTCCATCTCAATCACCGGGAATGATTATATATATATATATATATATATATATATATATATATATATATATATAATTTCTCCAGCGAAGCGGAAAAATGAATCAAAGACGAATGTTATAGCGACAGTTCATTCGTCGCTAAATGACAGAAAGACCGATTTTTTAACCTATAGCGACGATACGAACTGTTGCCATAGCTACAGCGTTGACTTTTTATGTTATAGCGACGGATTGAACCGTCACTATAGCCGATTCGCTAGCAGAGTGTATATATATAGGAAATTGATATTTTTAGATGACTTTTTAATATTTTCAAATGAAAAGTGTCAATATTATAGAATATCAGTTTCCTATATATATACTTCAATTCCTCCCTAGCTCTCAAAAAATTATTGCTTAGTCAAATAATTAAAAGGAGAGAGTATATTATTTTTCATTTTACTCTTATATTAGAATGTGTGTTAAATTATTTATATTGATTTTTGGAAGTATAGAGAGAGAATTAATTTAAGTCGTTCATTTGTGACGTGATTAAATTAGTATGTGTATATGCGCGCATGTGGAGTGTTATTGTCTATGGGTCAAAATTCAAGTGGCTATTACATATATATATATATATATATATATATATATATATATATATATATATGATGTAGATGGTTTCTCAAAAGAATGATGGAGAGAGAGGTTACTTTAGTTTCTCTCCTGCTGGATTATGATACTAAGTATAAAGCTAGCGAAAAAAGAGAGGCATCTTTTCTTTATCTTTTGCTTTGATCAATGAGATAGCCATCACTAAATTACAAGAAGTAATTTCATCAGTACGTAGTACGTACTATATATGCATGGTTACTCAAATTGCACAGTATATATATATATGGAGATCGATATATTTGGAGTATATATAATATTGGTAATATATATACCTAGATCGAGTTATATCTATGTATATAAAACTATACATATATGTCTTAATTCGACTGTTAAAGCACTTAATATTAATTATGACAATTAGCTAGTGGTTGGGAACTTATATATATATATATATATATATATATATATTAGTTTGATTAGAGTTTGGAACAGGTTAAGTAAGAGACATTTTATCTTTCTTCTTTTCTTTTCCTAATTAGTTAATCTAATAAGTAATAACTACGCACGTACGTACATGGAGTATATACTACTAGTTAGAAGTGAAAAAGAAAAAGTAGTTATTCAATTATTAGAAAAATCCAAACATTACCTAAACCTTACATATATGCATATGCTTTTTAATTATGATTGTGCGACTGTGGAGGCTCTAACGCAACGCAATAATGTGCATTCCACTTCATTAGATACTTGAAGAGTTTTTGATGAGGATAAGAACATGGTGCCATGAATATATATATATATATATATTGACTTTATATATTCTTGCGGAAGGAATAAAAACTCTTATTATTTACAAAATCTTAAAAAGGAATCCATTATCATGTTAAATTCGAATGAACTCAATCGGTATATTGATCGGGCTAGCTCTTGATTTTGGTAGGAGTATTTTATTTATTAATTGTTTTCTAACGTTAATTATTTATATTAGTAGTCGGACACACGTGTTGTGTATCAAAAAATATATAAAATACAAAGAAAATATTTAAAAAAGGAGTGTTATTATATATAAAATATTATTGACAAATTAAGTTATCACCTAAATTTCATTTATCATACCACCTTATTTTCTCTTATTAGTTTTACTCCACGTAATACAATTTATATTTAGAAATCCAAGATTCACCTCTCCTCTCTTTTTAATAGATAACTAATTTTAAAAGATAAACAAAAATAAAAAGCTTCACTTTGATGTTTATATTTCTAAAAAGCAATCATTAGCATTTTTCTCCGTTTTATAATATAAATAAATAGATATAAATATAGATATATTTTGTGTGTGTGTCTGCGCGCGAGTGCACTTCTTTAGGTTTCACATGGGTTCCCGAATATATTAATGACCAAGATCTTTCATACTTTTACCACCTAATTAACAATTGGATGAATATAAAAAGTTTTATTTATAAAATATGAATTAATTAAGTACATACATCAAATTAGGTTATAATTATAATGTAAGAAAAAAATATTATAACATGACGTACGTACTAGTCTCATAATAGAAGATAAGTTGTGAATTTATTTTATACTCTTTTCACTAATTTAGTATATTTTTTTATTTTATTTTCTGTAAAAATTACACCTAATTCAAAGATACGTACGTACGGATGGAGTATAAAGTTCACATATAAGTAAGTATTATGATCACATGTCCATCATCTAGGTAGCAATAGCATGCTTTGAAAGATTCCAAGTTTAGAATCAACCTTTTTACATTGTGACTAGGTTAATTACTGTGCAACTCTTCCCTTTAGATATCATGTCATGTCAGTAACATCGTAATATTTTATTTCTCTATATTTAATTTAACATATTTTAAAATTTAAAATTATAGTGTTAATTAAAAATTATCAAAAAAATAATACTCAAATTTGGTTCAGTATTTTAGAACCGATCGAGGAGGTAGTACACCAGTTAAATTTGTATTTGTAAAGTAGCTACATGCAACCCTTGATGCTTAATTAATTTTAAAAATTTTGGTTATTGCTTATTGCATTAATAACAAATTGCCAAACAATTGAATCCCTATAAATATAAAGTTGTTTAATTAATACTGAATCGACTTATACGTACACAATCAGCCGTCAAGATCGATCAAATGAACTTAACTGACATTAACGAGATCAGTTGGAACATGAATTTTCAAAATTGACTTTTTCATTGATTATAGTAATTCTAAGACTATTAATCTTAGTATTATAATCTCGTTATTATAATTATAATGTCATGACTATTAAGTTATTTTATAAACTCGAGACTAATAGTCTCCAATCTAAATTTAAAAACAAACAAAACACTTAAAATTAATAATTTTATCCCAAATATAATTCTTATAAACAAACATAACTAGAAAATTGAGGAGGCGAACCCTTAACAGTACTCTAGATTAAATACTAGTAGTAGTCCTATAATTTCCAGATGCATGTGGTACTGAATTAATTAATGTAGCTATGTGCAACAGGTACTTCATTAATTGACTCATTGAGTGAAGAAAAAAAAACAGGTTAGGGTTTTTACAATGACAAAAACCAACCTCTTTCTAAATTAGGCATGCCAACACAATAAATTATGTCCAAAGTAGATGGTTGACTTGAATATCTAACCTTAAGCTACTACTACTAGCTGCCGTAAAGTCTGGTAGTAATTAATTAAAAGTTGAAGTTTCTCTTTCGGCCGGAAGTTAAGAATATATAGCTATTACTCCCTCCGTTCCTAAAAGATTATCGTTTAAAATTTTGGCACATAGATTGAAAAAATATCATATACCAAGTAAAATTTATTTAAAATTACATCACTATCCCTTTATGGAAAGTTAAAAACTATTAATACAAGAGAGAAATTTTATTGGGACAATGAGAGAAGGTAGGGTAATATAGGGAAGTAAATAATTTATTATCCTTGAAAGTTGTAAACGACAAACTTTTTGAAATAAATTTTTTTTTTTAAAACGATAATCTTTTAAGAACGGAAGGAATAATTTCTTATTACCTGAGCAGTCATTTCCTTTGCATGTGTCCTTAATTTGTTAGCATTAATTAATGTACTGGTAGATTACCGAACTACGCATGGAGTAGTAAACTAGATCTTTGTCAACTACTTGCATATATGGGTCATAATTAATAGTAGTAATATATAGCTCATGTGCTGATATCCAATTGCTCTTGATTAATTTCATGTTCTCAACCAAGACAAGACAAGAGGATCATATATATATATATATATATATATATATATATATATATATATATATATATATATATATATATATGAGCTAGCTATTGACAACTTTCGGTCCGATTCGTTTGTACATCGACTCATTCACTATATTTATGCTTAAAAGTTTCTTCTTCTTCTTTTGGCTGCCTAGCTAGCTAATTTTAATTGTGTGGATCAATTGCATTTTAGTACTAGTAACTAGTAATAATTAATGTCTTTTGCACACGAATTAAATTAAAACTGGAGCAAGGCATGCAGTTTTGTCATTAATAATATCTTTTGACTAACAAATGAATAAATTAAACATAATTTCATCTCTCAAATCTTAATGCATATATATACTACTAGTATACTTGACAAAATATGGTTATGAGTTAATTTTAATTTACAAAATATGATTATAGTTCTATTTAAAAACTAAAATCATATCAACTATCTATATATACTACATGTAGTCTGCATGCATGAATTAAGTCGTCTAAACTTGTTGTTAAAAAAATAACCTATAAATTATCGTAGACGCCACCTACGTCAATAATGACTTAGCCTAATGGTTAAGACTAAGGTTGTGTTTGATAAATCTGAGAATTAAGATCTGAATGATTATGATGTCTTAATAAATTAGATCATCTGAATGGTTATGAGGTCTGAATCTAAAAAATTGTTTGATAACAAAAAAGTAAGTTGTCTCTTAATGACACTATTTTACCATTTTAAAGGGTAAAATTTTATTTAATAATTTTAAATATTCAATTTAATAAAAATGAGTGCATAATATTGTTGAATATATTTATATAAAAAAAATTATCAAAAAAATTTTATTAAGAGGTACCTCTTAATTATTAAGATTTCATTTTCTGTCTTACCGATTAAGAGGCATTCAGATGTAACAAAAAATAAAACAAACAGCATCATGCCTCTTAGCGAATAAGAGGCAGTCCATTAAGAGGCAATCAAATGTAAACAAACAGCACCTAAGTCCATTCTTACTTAGGTAAGTTACGGGAAGTTAGCTTATTTTCTCTTTATATAATAGTGATAATGTATATATACTTGTTGATTAAGTTAAGACGTTCACTAATGTTTTATGGCACAATAAAAATGTTAGAACATTCACAACAATTTCTTTATCTCTATCCCTGCAGTGCTATTGGGTCATTCTGTAAGATAGGGATTCAATTTTTTCACTATGTACCCAACAGGTTCCTTATATTGATTCCTTAAGTATTAAATTTTGAAATTTAAAATTTAAAAGTTATAATTTAAAAGTTCCAATAATCAAATTTTTAAACGTTGTAACTATTTTTTATTTAAAAATAATTGTTGTTTGAATTTAAAATTTGCAATTATTTTAATTTAAAAATAGATATTGCTAGAAATCAAAATGTGCAACGATCATTATGCGTTTATGAGAACTAAAACAATATTATTTTAATTATAAAATAATAAAATTTATTATTAGTAGTAATATTTTTTACAAAAATGATCAAAATCAAAATTTGACTGATTTTTAATTTTTTTATAGTTCTCTTTCTTCTCTAAATCCTCTGTAAAAATAAAAATGAGTGAATTTGATAGGCATACCCAAATCAGCAATTAAGTGAGATAAGATCTTTTAACCAACATAAAATCGCAATAAATAGGGTGTGAAATGTCATTTTACATAAATAGGGAACGCTCTTTTGATTCTCTCACTCTGAGGAGTCAAATCATATATAGGGATTAAAATAGAGAATTATATAAAGATAAGGAAATTGTTGGATACTGATTTATTGATATATTCTTCAAATGTATGGATAGAAAGTCTATTGAGAAAACTGTTGTGAATGCTCTTAGAATGAAAAGTATTAGTCCTCAGTCCTCACTGAAACAAGTGTTCCCCACATCCAAAGGCACAAGGTCCAAAAGCTGTGGGCCGCAGGTGGCAAAACCCAGTTGAAAAAATTCATTTATGTATTATGGGCTTATCATGTGGGTTCCTTACCTGTATATGATGGATCAAAGAGCTATAATTTTGGGCTCGTTTTATAAGCTTGTGGTGTTTAGTGCGTGGGGTTTATCTGCTCCCTTGATCGGCTATTTGTAGATTTTACTGGATATGGGTCTGTATGTATGTCAGGCCCAGTTCTTACCCTCACTTTAGAGGGTTAACAGTCCAAGTATCAAACAGTAAGAATCATGAAATCAATAATTTACTCGGATTCTATGATTAATTAATAATTTAATACTAATTAGAATCTTCAGAATAAATATAAAAGTAAATTCCATAATAAGAAAAAGTACAAATTCACACAGTTTATATGATAATCAAACATGGATGTTAAGATCGTGATATTAACAAATACTTTTATCCATTTTTAATACTTACAGTATTGTGAAAGTGTTTGTATTGTACGGATTCGTTTATCAATTTTTCCCTTTATTTAATTTTTATTTTAGGGTACCCTAATCTATCGGTCATATATCCTACACTTAATAAATTCTAAATTCTTTTATTATACATTTAAAAAGATTATCATAAGAATATAAAGCATAAGAAAATATTTAAAGTTTTGATTCGTGGTTCTTGATTATTATTATTATTATTATTATTATTATTATTATTATTATTATTATCACATAAAATAAATAAGGTTTTTTTAATTTATATGATCTCGATAAGTAATAAAATTTACTTATATACAAAAAATTGAAATTTTCTCGGACATTCTAAAATCTTCCTCCCTCTGTCTCATACTAAATGTTCTAATTTAATTTTCATGTTTAACTTGATCATTTTTTAAATTAATAAATCTTAAATATATATATATATATATATATATATATATATATATATATATATATATATATATACACACACACACACACACACAAGTGATTTGTGATCATAATAAATTATGAAAAATTTACTACTAATGTCAAGTTTTAAAATTTAAAAATTATGTATAAATATTTTTAATTAATGATTTTAAAAATAATTAATTTAATTACAAAAATCAAAAATTAAGACATTTATTATTTGACGGCACAACAAACGACCAAAATTGTCAACCTAATTCATTATCCCAACTCAACCCAACCCAACCGCGGACAGGTGTCTTATCCAAACAACATTATATAGCTCTATTAACAATAAAAAAAGCTAACCAGAAAAGAGAAGTATGAAAGTGAGAGAACAAATCTATGATTCTAACAGCGTCTGTATTTTTGCACTTTTCTCATTTTGTTTTGTCTCATTTCTCAGCACAGCCCACAAATTATTTTAGTAATATTAAATCAATATAAAAATTATACAAGTAGATTATATATATATATATATATATATATATATATATATATATATATATATATATATATAACGTATTACATTGATAGTTGGTTGGTCCCGTTGTGTTGTTATTATTGTTAACTTCAGGTTTTTATTTACTTCTTTTCGGGTAGTTGGGAAATGGCGAGCTCGGTTGAGAAGAAGGAAGAAGTTTTCTCCTTGGAGCTCCCTGCACCTTCTGGTTGGAGCAAAAAGGTTTCTTTATCTCTCTCTTTTCCCTTTACATGTATATATGTTCATATTTTCTGAAATTTTGTGCTACTTGCTGTTCTGAGTTGATTTTATTTATGAGCTTCATTGTTGTTTGTTGGTGTGAATTGGGTTAATGGGTATTGTCTAATTTTTTGTTACTTTGTGTCTTTTGGTGAAATTTAATTGAATTCTGGTATTTTTAAGTTGGGGCTTTTTGTGTTTTTCAAGTTAGGGCTTCTGGTGTATTCTCTCAATTTGGGCGAATTATGTGTTATTCAGTTTCATGGTTGTGTTTTGTGTTAATTTTGTGTGGTTAATTTATTTCAGGAAGGTTTACTTTGCCTATTAAAATCGGAATTTGAGAGAACCATGGTGACGCTTGCTAGGCTGCTAGCTTTGTATTTGTTTGTCTACATAAATACATTATTATCTGATTGAGTTACTGTAATTTGTGTCCTATAAAGTTAAAATTACTATGTACCAGATTATCCCTTTCCCTCCTTTTAAGGATACTATTTGGAATGGGGATACAGTCTGATGAAGATGGTTATTTCATATTCTACTAATCCATGGAAAAGAAAAAGAAAGGTAAATCATAACCCAGTTAATTGGTTTTATATATCCTTAACTTTTGTATTAAATTCAACTTATCTTAATTGCGGCTCAGTTCATTTGCGAAGGTTGGATTTTCCCATATTCTACTATATAGATGAAAATTGCTTCTTCACTAAATCTGTGTGTGACTAGACATCCAAAAAAATCGGAGCATCTCATTGATTTGGATTAAATATTTTGCTTTATGTCGTTTATGCATTCATTATGGTGTGGAAGAGAAAATTTTGGTTTTCATAGAAGGTAACGACATTTATTCTGTTTTCGCAACACGACAATATTAACTTACTGATGTAACATAATGTGAAGTTAGAAACTGGAAAATGACCTTTTATGGTGCTTATCTTCTGTTTTTGTTTTTGTTTCCTTTCTTTGGATTTACTTTCAAAAGTGTTTATTTGAGTTAGAGTGTGCTGAACTTTCAGGGAAAAATGATCTATTTTTTTCTTCACATTTCCCCATCCAAAATGCATTAATTCTAGAAAATGCACTCCTGTGATTTTTTACAAATCAAATAACTTCTTGATTATATGCATGCATGAATTTGTATGTCAACATCTTCTTTGAGAGGAGTGGGAAATTTACTTTTGTAGTCATGTGGGGGAGCTGCTGATCGTATCAACTTAAGAAAATCAGATTAACATGTTTTGAATACTGAAGCTGAATAATGATTCGGCATTTCCTTGATATTGGAACAAAATATTATGGCTAAGGTTTTGATTATCATTCTTTAAAGACAAAGAGTTGATTATCATGTCGCCGGTATGAGTTTCAATTGTTATATGTACTGCATGTGGATATGAGTTTCAATAATTTGAATGAAATGAACTTTGGGCACGTTGATGTGGTTTAATTGGGGATATTTATGAAAAGCTCTGGTGCATACTCTAATAAATACTTTTGGCTCAAAATCTAATCATAATGTAGAGAATCCATCTTTTATTTTTGTCCGACTTTCTTCTTCAATAGTAGTTGGTATTGAGATTGAAATTTGTAGTTATTACCATGATGGAGGCGTTTAATCTTCTGTGCTAGTTATCTTTTGGTTCAACTGCAAAAATAAAAATAAAATAATAAAACCCAGTTTTTAACACTGCTGTGTTGAGGTCAACAATTGAACTATTCTTAATAGCTTGATCCTCAGTCACCTCCCTTTGTGACCGAGGTGCATGAGCCTGGTTCCTACTATTATGTAAAGTGACAAGATTATGCATCTCTAGTATTCTTTTTCTCCTTCATTTTTCGTGGGATCGGCAAAAAACTTAATTTTTTATATTTTTCCTCAGATTACATCTTCCATCACTATAAGTGAGACTCGTATGTGTTCCCCTCCTTTATGGTCTTGGAAATTCCCAGAACTTTAACCTATTTGAAAGCTTTTTCAATGCTTTTTTTTTAAAAAAAAATTATATATCTATCGTCTGAATAAGTTGAAAAAGACAGATTTATGTTTCTGCGCAGTTCATGCCCAAGAAAGGAGGGACCCCCAAGAAGAATGAGATCATATTCACTGCCCCGACAGGGGAAGAGATCTCTAACAGAAAGCAGCTGGAACTGTATCTTAAATCACACCCTGGTGGTCCAGCAATATCGGAGTTTGATTGGGGAACAGGTGAAACACCTAGAAGATCAGCGAGGATCAGTGAGAAGGCAAAAGCAACTCCATCACCAGAAAGTGAGCCCCCCCAAAAAAGGAGCAGAAAATCTTCCAGTGCAAAGAAGGATGGAAAAGAGAAAGAAGTTGTTGCCGAGGAAACTTTAATGAAAGAAACCGAAAAAAGTGAGAAGAATAATGCAGCAGCAGAAACTGAGGAGGTTATGAAGGAAAAGCAAGATGAAAATAAAGACGAAACCCAGGAGAATGAGAAGGCTGTTTTGAAAGAGAAGCATGAGGCCAGTAAAGATGAAACCCAAGATATCTCGAAGGATGTTGGGAAGGAAAATCAAAATGTGAATAAAGATGAAACACTGGACAAAGATGGCAAAACAGAACATACTCCTGCGGAAGAATCTAAGCCAGAAGAAGATACCAAAGAGCCTAATGATGCTGAAGGTAGCAAGAAAGACTCTGGACCAGAAACAGAAAACTCAAAGGAGCCCCTGGTTGAAAAAGTACCTGATGATGCCATGGAAATATCTGAAAATGATAAAGGACATAGGCAAGAGGCACAAGTTCAAGAAAAAGTGGAGCAAACACCGGTTGAGGCAGAGAGCGAGGATGGCACTGGGGAACAGGGCAAACAGGACACCGTTATAGAGGAAAAGAAATGCGAAGCAGAAGGGGAGGGAAAAAATGAGAAGAAAAGCTGTGGCTCTGGAACTGCAGAACAAAATGATGTAATGAGCAAGAAAGTCGAGGGAGAAGTGGCTTAGAATGGCAGCTATGGCAAAGCTGGAGAGGTCAAGCCTTGCGCAATCACATAGGATTAACTTGATGCTGCTCTTTCTACTATTCCTTTTCTGACCTTCATAGGTTTGTTGATTCCGTTGGATAACTGTAGTATTGTTGTTGTTAATGATAGATTTCTGATTGTTTGTGGGACATCTGTATGTTATGTCAAAGATTAGGCCTTTGATGGTGCAAACTTTTTCTACATCAAAGGGACGTGTAGCATGTGTAAGTTCTTTGTACCATTACTGTCTTACTTTCTAGGTCAGTCCTTTAATGCCTTGACCTTCTGTTGCATTGACTGGGACTGTTAGGATATCTTGTTATTGTAATATCATAAATAAGTAGTTATATGTTCAGTTAATGGTCATAGAGTTCACCTTCTTCCTTGGTTCATTCTTGCGTAATTGTTTGTCTTTTTCTAGCTTCTTCAGATTTTGCTGTAAATGATACTCTGTCTGCACAAAATAGTCCTACTTTCTTTGTACGGCTTGCAAAACTGGAGGAAAGCAAAAGCCATATATATAGTACTTGAATTTAATTTTCATTTTCTTTAGAGTAAGTTCATGTGTGAGCAGGGCAAATTCGACAACAGGAACACATAATTTAAATTTGCACTCTGATATTATTTTCATTTGTCAATTGTGTAGAAATAAACTTAAATCTGTTTGGACTTTGATGGTCCGCATCCTTGGTATTGTATTTGTTTAAAGGAAATTGCATCGCTTTTTAATATTTTCGTACGTATGGTATACATATTAATTAATAAAAATTTAACACATCAACTAATATACAAGTCCTGCGTGTAAAAATATCAAAAAAAATGGTGTAAAAATATAAATTTCCTTGTTTAAATTACTCTCCATCCCTTGCAAAATGTGTAGAAAAAAGACAATTTAACTAATATTTGTTCGTAATCAATGATGATAATGCTGAATATCAAAACTTAGATAGATATAGTGAGAGCCGGTACACTTTGTTTAGTAGTGTAAAGAGAATTTTTAGTCGAGTATGGGGAATTTTACTTGAATAATAATTTATTGAAAGCGTACTTCGACCGTAGAACAATAGTTTTTTTGTCATTCCAAGTGTAAAGAAGAATTACAATTACAAATACAAATACAAAATGAAGTTAATCCAGATATATGGATTGTAAGCAGGCAAATGAGCCTTATTTGTTGATTGAAAATTTGAAGCAAATAAATTAATACCGATCGACTACGGGCTTATGAGTATATTTGACCCTATATATAATACTAATAATTTTGGGTTTAATCCACTTGTACCCATTACATAAAGATGGATGGTCTGTCAAGCTGGTCGGTCTCTACAACAATTACAAACCTTATCTCATAGTTATTCCAATAGAAAAATGGGGAAAATATATTACTTATTATTTACAGAATTCTATCTAGTATTCAACCTACTTACTTGGCACACATAATTGTGTGTTCGAATAAATAATAATAATAATAAACCATATTAATTGCATGACAATATAATTAATAATAAATTTAAATATAGTATGTTGTTTTATATTGTTATTAAAAAAATAAATCTTCAATTACTAAATAAGAGTCTTTATGAAGTAATAAATCAAGAAAAATATTGTGGCCGAGCTGGTAATTAGGATAAAAGGCATCCATCCCATTATGATTATGATCATCATCATGATCATGATATTAATTTGTTGGTGTAAAATAAGACGTGCCTTTGCCTTGTTGTCGCAACAGCATTCCCTTCTTTAAAGACAATCCTTCAATGTCATACAAAGTTATTATATAGAGTAATCACTTTCAACAAATCTCCTATAAATAAATGACTTTTTTTTTTCTTTTTTTTTTTTATCATTTCTTCTATTCTTTATTAATCATTTTTGATTAATTTCAACAAACACACGTTAACACTGATCTCCAATTAATTTTTTTTTTATTAAATTGACTAATAATACGTTTGTAAACTTATGCGTATAAATATATTTTAAACTTGTGTAATGTCATTAAAAAAAAAGCTTGATTGAGAAGGCTTCTTTTGTTTAGTTGGGGTATCTTTGTTGAAAGAAAAAAGTGGAGTGGTGGTACAGTACAGAAGATTCTTTTCTTCCTCACCTAGGCTATTTATTACTAGTAGTATTATTTTTCTATAAATAATTCTGTAGCGCACTGAGAATTTTCTCACCCCTTGTATTATTATTATGTATAAATTGAACATGAATTAAATAAATAACCATGTTTTCAGTTTTTATGTTGTTGAAAAGGAATTTTTTTTAAAAAAAAAAAAATTCTTTTCTTTTCTAATGTAATGGGCCCACTGATCGAATTAACTTTTTGGTCCGAATCATGATCATGATCATGATCATGAGACGTCAGACGTCTTTCAAAGATTGGTTAAGAATATTCTTCATATATTTTTATACAAAATTCCACTTTTTGAGCACCTAACAAATAAAACGAATGTATAATTAGGGGTATTTTGGGGGGAAAAGTAAACAAAAAATTAAAGTTTTGAAAAGTAGTAGTAGTAGTAGTAGTACATAAAGAAAAAGTCTTGGGGGACCGGTTTTTTCCGACCGGGGTAGTGACCGGCCGGAATTTTTTTTTTTTTTTTTTTTTTTTTGATTACAAAATAATTAATGTGATTTATTGGAACTGAAATTTTTATAAAATGCAGTGATTTAGGCATCCGTTTGGATACACGTAACAAACAGGTTATACAGAGGCGTCCGTTTGGATACACGTAACAAACAGGTTATACAGTCTGTATAACCTGTTTGTTACGCGTATCCAAACGGACGCCTAAATCACTGCATTTTATAAAAATTTCAGTTCCAATAAATCACATTAATTATTTTGTAATCAAAAGCAAAAAAAAAAAAAAAAAAAAAAATTCCGGCCGGTCACTACCCCGGTCGGAAGAAACCGGTCGGCGTAGAAGGACTGGTACATAAAACTTGTGATAGAAACGTTAGCTCAGCTGACTGTGGTCCTTGTCACATGGGACATGGTATGTGTCGTGACTCGTGCGTGTCTTGTACTAATACAATTCTATTTTATTATATTAATATTTTTTTAAAAAAAAAACTTGTTAGGTTGTGTAAAACAAATAGTAGAAATTAAGGGAGACTTTAATAAATATTTTAATTGTAGTTAAATTGCAGGAATCAACCAAAAGATTATCTTTATAGAAAACAGTCTAATTTAATTTGGGTTTTAATACTAGTTATTTAGATTGTTGTAAAATAAATTTAGGGAGACTTTAACAAATATTTTAGTTGTAGTTAAATTATAAACCTAGACCAAATATCAAAAAAACTAAGCGTGAAGCACGACTTTATTTTTTCAAATAACATAATTTTTTATTTTTTATTCATTTTATATATAACGATTATAAAATATTTTTTAAATTTTCACAAATTAACTTACTATTACTGTAATAATGTTTACAAACTTTGATTGGAAATGTATGATGCTAAAGGAATTTTATAAAGAATACAATTATTCATAAAATAATAGTATAATATAGTAGACAATTGTATGTGGTTTATATTATTTTTTTAAGCAAATGAGGTAATCATTCTAATACAAATAGCAAGTTAATTTGTGACTAAATTTTTAGGCTTAAATATGAATTACTACCCTAAACTATGGACCATATTCCACTTCGGTGATCCACCTTTCAATTTTGTCAATTAGATGATTGAACTATTAATTTTTTTCACTTCCATTCAATTTGGTCTGCCACGTCAGAAATTGATGACGTGGCTTGAATACATGGCATGTTAGTGCTTATGTGTTAAAATTGAGTCATTTTTTAATTTTTCTTTTATCATTATATACAAGTAATAAGGGTAAAATAGTAAATTAATAATAAAACAAAACAATAAACAAAATATAACTAAACCCATCCTCTCTCTCACTTTTCCGGCGACCTCCATAGCCACCACCTCCACCTCCACCATACCCTAATCGCGCTAAGCTCCATCTCCGACTTGAACTTCACCGACCCAAACATACACTTCCACAGCCTTGCCTTCTCCGACATCGAAGTCCAGCAAAGAGGTCCTGTTTGGTTCTTCAATCGGTAGAAACAACAACTATGGCCACGGAATGAAAGAAGAAATTGGTGAGCATACTTTTTTCTCACCAAGTTCTGGGACTATGAGAAGTATGTCTGGTTCTTCAGTGGGTGATTCTTCTTGGCACTTGGAGCCACAAAATGGGTGGTTCTCCATTGAAACAGAGGACTTGAAATTCTCGCCTCTCTCTTTTGATCCCTGTTTCAAAATAAGATCCAAAAGAATATGGGAAGTAGCAGATTAGAACAGAACCCAAGTTTTCAGATCAAAAAAAAAGATTAGAACAATTAAAACTAAAAATATGGGAAGCAGCAGCCGAATCGGAACATAAACAGAGAAACCGATCAGGATACATCATGCATCGACCGGACCAAAACAAAAGATCAGAACCCAAAATCAAATCATCGGAAACATATAACCCAAAACAAAAAAGAAGCAGTTGAAACAAATCCTTTGACTCTGGAACAATCAAGCAAAATTTTGGATAATCATTTCCAGAGCTTTATGCCTAAATACAAAAATTAAGCAAAATTTTGTATCTATACAACAATAAATACAGCTCTTTGAAGCAAAGAATCGCCGTTGACGGCAAATTAGACCGTGAATCACCAAGATACTCCAAAAGAAGTACAAATACCTCAATTTTTCGAATCACAGACCGCGAATTCTTCCGCTGGAACGGCAGCTTCTTACCTGAAAAAGACGAGATCAAGCGACGACGACCTTCTCTTCCACCGGCGCTAAAAACGCCTCAAGCGACAGCGACCTTCTCTTCCTTAAGGAGGAAAAAATCGCAGCTGAAGCCATTAAACCAAACCCTATAATCAGTGAAGAAAATCCTGAGCCGCTCTCTCTTCTCAATGGCTTTGATCGAAGCTGGGGTATGTTTGTTTAATTTTATTTAGCCTTTTGTTGTTTTTAATTGGTATTAATATTTAATATAAGGTGATTTGACAATTGTACCCCTTAATGTTTAATCAAAAATTATAATATTCTTTTTTTTGTTACACATCAGCTTAACTCTGACCCACCCAAACGGCCACGCCAGCAATTTCTGACGTGGCAGACCCAATTGAATGGAAGTGAAAAAAATTAATAGTTCAATCATCTAATTGATAAAATTGAAATGTGAATCACCGAATTGGAATATGGTCCATAATTTAGGGTAGTATTTCATATTTAAGCCAAATTTTTACTGCTTTGCAATTCTAACTAAAATTGTAGCCGCAGTCTAAAAGTACCACGTTTTATCCTACTATTAGTTAACCGTGTTGTCAAATGTTATTGTTTCATAACATTTGGGTTTTCCACCTCTCTGTTTTTTTCTCACATTATAAAGTGTTTTAATTATAATTAAATTATATGTTTATTTAAAATAAATAAAATATAATTATGAATATTTTAATAATAGTTAAATTCTAGTCTCATATCAAAGACGAATACAAAAAAATAAAATAAATTTATCTTATTATATATGTATGCATATAGATAGCTGATTAAAGATGTTAAAGATAAAATAAGAATTCATAAATGAGTGGGGAGAGAAAAAATAAAAATAAAAATAGTTTTTAAAAGTAACTTTTAAATAGCAAAATGGAAAAACAAAAAAATTCATTTTTTTATTTACAGAAAATAACTCCTAACTCTCCTCTAAGTTTATAATACAGATAAATAATATAGATAGATAATGTAATTTATTTTTTAAGATAAATATATTCTAATAATTAAAATCGCAACAATCACGAAAATAAAATATATTAAGTTTAAGTGATATTAAGAAAGTTATTTTTTCGTTGTTTCATTATGTAAATGATTTTCTATTTATTAGAATTTTTTTTTTTGATTATCGAGAATTTTCCAATTATAATTAGATTAATCTCCACTTATTTGCGCCAACTGTTGGGGTTAGAAGGGTTTTTTTATGCTGCTTTAGTTTTTGTGTTTTTTTAACGTATATAAATACACTTTATTTCAAGAAAAAAAATAAAAAAAAATACACTTATTTGTTTGGGGTAATTAGTAATTACCAGTATTCCTAATTATCTATACTATAAACCGTGTGGACCCCAATACCAATTGGCCCGTCGTAGAAACAGTAAAATAACAGTGTTTGGATGTTCAAGGCATGCGTATATTAAATTATTAATATACAAGTTCAAAACTATGCGAGGCTGAGCAATCTACCACTAATAATTGAGTACCAAACAAACACTGTCTGACTTATCAAAAACACCCGATTCCCTCGAAAACGACCGCCAAAACCCCCACTCACACTTCTGATCGCCGGAGCCATCGTAAGCACCTGCCGTATAAAGTATATATATATATATAGAGAGAGAGAAATAGTCAATGAAGTAGATTTAAACATGGAGAGAAGGCAATAAAGTTATTAAACCTTTTGGAGAGAAGGAAATTGTAAATCAGAGTCTTATGGCATGGCTGAGTAAGATTAAGAGGAAGCGTCGGATTCATATATTTTTCTTCTTCTTCAGTTCGAAACAATGAGGATTTATAGATTCTTTTTTGTTCGTTTTTTTCTTCTGCTGATCGTATTCTTCACTTCAAAAGGTACTTTACTGTTCTTTTATTTGAAAAACTGTATGAATTGATTCGTTTTATTGAAATTCATTTAATTTTCTTACTTTGATTCATTCATTGGATTAAATTGTTTTGAAATCGCTGATCATGATTTTCCTGTGTGGTTGAATTGATTTTAGAATATATTTGCATTTTTTATGATAAGGTCTATATTATTAAAGGTCTTTGATCATTCAAAATTATTCGCAATCTTGTGATCACTTTGCTAACTTGACTGTTCAATCGTCTAAGTTGTTATTTTTTGGTGTATTATGTGAAATTAGTTTGCCCATTCATGTTTCAGTTGTACATAAGGGCTTTAATAGACTGAGCACGGAACTTTGAAGCGGTACATGTCATTAAGATGCTACTCATTTAGCTGAAACAAATGAGTTTGGTAGGGAATGAAAGCGAGTTTCAATCTCTATTTGTTTAATTTTTTAGATGCTCCACGATTTTGAGTTTTCCGAATGATTTGTTTTAAATAACTGAAATATAATTAGGAACATTTCCCAAGAGTTGGAGATTGGTGGATGCTACACAGCATCAAAATCTAGTCAAGTAATTAATTAGTTACTCTAGTTCAGATGTAGCGCTCATTTATTTCACAAGCTGTTTTTGATATGTTTCAATTCAATTGTGAAGGTTCTTAGCTTGTTACACCAGGTCATAATGTAATCATGTGATCAAACCAGTATTTGTTTTGACAGTTGAGTTAGTCTCTATGAATCTGAGCCAAGCTCAAGTAGCTTCGTTCTATTTACAACTATAAGTTCAACTTGATTGTTCTTATTTTTCTTCTGGAGACTGCTTTGGAAATTTTGTGCAAATGACGCTGGAGACCATGCTTGTTGTCACGTTTCAGATATAAGGAAATGACTTTATAGTAAACATTTGTAATTTATTTTTCGTTTTCAGGGTACCTAGCAGTGAAAGCATTCACCGGGACTTATGGAATAAATTATGGAAGAATTGCAGACAACATCCCGTCACCTGATAAAGTTGTTACACTGCTTAAAGCGGCTAAGATAAAGAATGTCCGAATTTATGATGCTGATCACAGTGTCCTCAATGCCTTTAGTGGGACTGGACTTGAATTGGTGGTCGGACTTCCAAATGGATTCCTGAAAGAGATGAGTGCTAATGCAGATCATGCCCTGACTTGGGTTACAGAAAACGTGCAGGCCTTCCCAAAAGCACGCATCGTGGGTATTGCTATAGGAAATGAAGTTTTGGGAGGGGGTGATTTGGAACTCTGGGAAGCTCTGTTGGGTGCTACCAAAAATATATACAATGCCACACAACAGCTTCAATTAAACGATGTTCAGATTTCCACTGCTCATTCACAGGCTGTTTTTGCTGATTCTTACCCACCTTCTTCATGTACTTTCAAGGAGGGTGTTGCTCAATACATGAAGCCGCTTCTAGAGTTCTTCTCACAGATCGGGTCCCCTTTCTGTTTAAATGCTTATCCTTTTTTGGCTTACATGGGTAGTCCGGATAAGATTGATATAAATTATGCTCTTTTTCAGTCAACAGATGGAATAAATGATCAGAAAACCAAACTTCATTATGACAACATGCTTGATGCTCAGGTTGATGCAGCTTATGCTGCTTTAGAAGATGCTGGATTTAAAAAAATGGAGGTTATAGTTACAGAGACAGGTTGGGCGTCTCGTGGAGATGACAATGAAGCTGCAGCAACTGTAGATAATGCAAGGACTTATAATTATAATTTGCGTAAAAGGCTTGCCAAGAAGAAGGGAACCCCAATGAGGCCAAAAATGGTATTGAAGGTATATGTTTTTGCGGTGTTTAACGAAAATTCGAAGCCTGGTTCAACTTCTGAGAGGAACTTTGGACTGTTCAAAGCTGATGGGAGCATATCGTATGATATTGGGTATTCTGGACTAAGATCTTCAAATGCAGCTTCATCTGTTTTATCTTTGAAGGTATGAGGCCTGTTCCAGATGTGTTATATCTCCACGTTGTTGCTCTGGTTTAAGCAAGTTAATTTTGGGTTGTCTGTTGTTTTCCAGAAATTAAAATAAAATAATATATCATCTTTCATACAAAATGGTTACCATACGAATAATTTTTTCTTTTTCATTGGTGAATATTTCCGAGGAAAATTATTTTCAGTGTGGAATGTTTATCGCTCTCTATTAAAATATTATTGAAAAAAATTCTGGATCAATGCATCGGTAAATCCATGTTATGGCGGAAGTAAAAAGAGGTAAACAAGAAATCAAATTTGCTTTGGAGACAGTCTGAGACATGTGCAAGGAACATAGATCAGAGAATGCTTAAAAATGCTACTTGTGCTCTTTGGGGTTATGATGACTGCATTGATTCATTTAGTAGAATTAAGTATTCTATTGATTTGGCTTATTAATTTTTTCTTATACTACACATTACGGGATCATCCTACTTACATGATCAAGAGTTTACACAACCTGCCAAGGCAGAACGCTGCCATCTTTTGAGGGCTAAAGTATTTCATCCTTCTCACCATTAAGCCATAAAGAAAATTAATTGAGATGATTTAGGGTGGCCCACTTTCATATCATTGCATTTTAATCAGTTTAAAAATCTTGTACAAAGTTTCCAATGGAAAAGCTAATGGGGCTCCAACATCTCGAAACAGAAGCTGTCCTTTTACCATTTGGAAGCTCTGAAATTGCCTGCTCTTCTGTTTGGACTGGAGGCTTGAGGCTTTGAGCAGCCTGTTGGAAGATGCTTTTAGTCAACTGGTGCTCTATATGTAGAAATGTTGGAAGTTGGGCAGATGATGGGGACATGCTTAGCATGGACAAGGAGGGGAACCATGGAAGTCAAACGTGGACGGATCCAGTTCAAGTGCTTATTGGTCCAATTACGAGGTCTCAAGCTAAACGCTACAAGGAAGGACTTAACGGGCTTATTCGTGAAGCTTGGAATGATAATGGTGCGAGTTCGAAGGCATTTGAGTTGGAGTCAAAGCACGTGAATGTGATACAAGTAGTTTCTCCAAGCCATGAAGGGGAAAACAAGGAAGGATCGAATTTGGGGCCCCGGCGTTGCCGCACTATGATGACAACCAAGGTTGGCGCTGTCGGCTTTCGCGCCACAACAAGATCCTCAGAAGGTCCTCTGGATCGTTTGCATTGTTGTGCCATCGAGAAGCTAAAGCCCGACGCTGTCGCGCTGTTCTGCAAATGAAGAAACATTCTTTGGAGTGTTGGTGCTGATGCGCCATTGGGTAGTTCAAATCCGGCGTTGTTGCGCAGTGCGCGAAAATCGAGGACGCGTTTTTCCAGATTTCTTGCAATATTTTAGGATTTTATTAGATCTTTTATAATTCTACATTGATTAGGATGTTTGTTAGATAGATCTTTGTTCCTATTTGATAATAATTAGTATTTCAATTTCTTTGAGAATTAGGGTTTCTTTTTATTAGTATAAATAGAATACATGGATGATGTATTTGGATGATCAACAATTTTATTCAAATTTTTATCAATACAATTGAGAGGTTTCTCATCTTGAGGTTCTTTGAGAATTTCTAAGCTAATTTCTTAGTTTTTCTTTGAGATTCATTCTTGACTTATCATACAACATTACATAGTTGTGTGTGGCGTCTTCTACCGCATCAATCGTTGATTGTATCAAGATTACCGCTTACATATAAGTGAGGGGTCAATGTGTCGTTGGTATCCATTCAACGCGCCTGCATTGCATTATCTATTGTACCAAGGTTCTCTTCTCTTTATAGGCGTTGGGTTGAGGTGTCGAGAGTGTTCCACCATTACAACTTGCTAGAAACGATCCGGACGACGACCACCTCAAGTAGGACTGAGCAAAAAACGGATAAAGCCGAATTACCGAACCGAATCGAATTTTTTCGGTTATTCGGATATTTTTTGTAATTCGGTTATATTTGATTTTATTTCTGCTTTTCAGGTTTGGTTTTTAATTTTTGGTTATTCGGTTAACCGAATTAGAAAAAAAATAAAACTAACAGTAATCTGATCTCATTCTATTCTATGTCTGTATGACAGTCTTTCTCTCTCAAAACCCAAATCTCTCATCTCGTCTCTGGTCTCTCATCTCTTAGATGACATCTCTCACTACTCAAAACCCAAATCCATCGATCATCTCTCGGATCTCAATATCCTCAACCCTCATTTGTCAGATCTCGATCTCATCTCTCAGATTGACCTCAGATCTGCTCCTTATCCTGTGGAATCTTCAATGGCAACCTTAGCCCCATCGTCATCATCATCAAATTTCTACCCTTTCAACAGCCCGGTCAGAGTTCTACCCCTTCAACAGGCAGTAGCAGTAAAGGGCATGTTGGTGAGGTTCATACATCAAGCTGAGCACCACTTTTGGACATTCTTTCCCTTAATCAACACATTCATGAACCCAATTTTATGAAGTTTATTCAATTCCTCTATTAGTAGGCTGTTTTATGACAAAGAATGCAATCCCATAGTTATCTCTCTGCAATCCCGTGATAGATTTGCTTCAATAACAAAATTTTAGCCAAACAGTCCCTAATGTTAAATAGGTCGTTCATAAATATAGTATGAAAACCTTTTATTCCGGTTATTTACCGAATAACCGAATTATAAATTCGATTATTCGGTTATTCGGTAATTCGGTTATCAGCTAATTCGGGTAACAATTCGGATATTAGAAATGTGTTAATTTTGGTTTTCGGTTATAACCGAATAACTTATTCGGTTCGGTTATAACCGAATTGCTTACCCCTAACCTCAAGCAGGGCTATTGTGAATAGATTATGAGGTGCTAACCAGTGATTTAGATTAGGTAACCATTTAGCATGAATTCGAACACCTTTTAAATCTACAAATACCATATGAATTGAGAGCACCTTTTGAGATGAATAGAGAATAATTGTTTTTATAATCACATTAATAATACAATAAACAAGAACAAATATTGCACAACAAGTATATATGGCTGTTTCTTGCAACAGGTCATGTGTTCAAGTCTCGTCGAAGTATTTGTTACTTTTTATCCATGGGGTAAAGTTGTGATATTCTGCATCTTGCCAGACAAATACGCCAGATTAGGATTTAGGAGTTTCAGTTTTTCATCTGAGATTTTTCTTTTTCTCGTTCAGAGTTCGAGTTTGTATAATTTATTCATGAATTCTCTGTTTTGCTCTCAACTTGCTGATCCGGGGATTTAGAGCATGTAAGCTGCCCTAGGTGCTCATGTTATCGCACTTGGTTTAGTAGTGTAGTAAAAATCCTTCTAGGAGCTCATCTAAGGGAAATCAGTCCTCTACCGCCTTTGATTTGGCCCTAGTCCGTGACCCTAAAATTTGATTACTTCTATTTGGTCATGACCATGAAATTTTCATGTTATAAATTAAAACTTATAAATTTCATCCTAATTTTTCCTTTAATTTCATAATACATCACATTTTTAAATCTGCAACTCTAAAATCTAGGTCACTTCAATAGTCTATTGTGCTAAATGAAATTTACAAAAATAATATTATAGTCAAAACAGGTGTTTAATAAATGACTACAAATATGACTTCAAAATAATGACTAATAATGATAATGGTATTTAATGAAGGCTTTGTAGATCGAAAATAATGACTAATAATGTTCTTAAAGCCTGTTTGCTGATACTAGTACACTTCTATTTGCCTATTATATATTAAGATAGTCAGTGTTATTAAGGTTAGGACTTGGGAGAAAGCGGCATCTAGAGACTTGACCTTTATCTTAAATATGATTTATTAGGGAGCTTTCCAGAGACTGACACTTGCTTCAGCAGTGATCCTCAATCTTCTTTGCGACTTCACTCAGCTCCTATCTATGAAACAGTATGCTCCAGGAGATGGTAGTCATTTACTTTCTTTTTCTTCTTTTTTTTGGGGGGGTGGGGGGTGGGGATGGGTGGGGGGGGGGCACAATATTATTATATCAAGTGCAATTTCTCATGTTCACCTCCTTTAGCAATAGCTTGTTTGTATATGTGTTGATAAAGAGTTCATGGTAGAAATCCTTGTAATGTATTCTGATGAAGTTAATTACTTAATTTATGCTTTCCTATATCTGGAAAGTTGTGGATGCTACAGTTGTTAGCTTTAGATAATGTTACCATGGTACTGACTTCATCCTTGTTAAGATAATGAGTAAATGTCCTAAGATAGTTTAGATATACATAAAATATTCTTTGACAATCGATCTTGTTATGCGGCAAATTTTATAGAATAGGATCAAAGCATAGATATTGATCTGTGCTTTGGAACTATTCTATCAAATTTATGGTTTTGAATTGGTATGGCCAGTTTTGTTTTTATTGAAGTTTCCTGATGTTTAAAATAAAAAAAGAAAGGAATATACGAATACAAAATGTATTCCTGATGTATGCTAATCTTTAGAGACCATGTCTTAGTTATTAGCAAATATTTGTAAGCCAGAAGCCTTTGTGAACTAGTAGTTACAAGCAAGAATGGTAACATTTGTAGTTCTGTTTGCTGATATGCAAATCATTATATGCCTCATGAAACTTCTACTTATTGCATTTTCATGGCACTTATATTTATTTACACGGGGAAGTGCATCTTGCCAATGTGCATATTTCAGGAAATAGCTGCTCAAGGTCGGTCTTGGTCATGTGCCTTGGTATTAACAGCTTGTGCTTCAGCATTGCTCCTGTTCGTGAGATAACAACAGATTTTACAGTTTTCAGGCCACCCTATTTTGTCAATACCAAATTAGAATCCTGAAGATCCTTATAGTCCTAGGTTTGGTACCAGATAATATCACATTTTGATGCAGTGTCAAATGTCAACACATAAGATCTCTAAAATCTTTATAAAATTATTTTTGGTACCATTTTATGTCGCATTTTGATTTATTACAGATATATCTTCAGTTCGTGATACTCTGGAAATACTCTGCTTCAAATTGCTGATTGCTTTTATTTCAGCTATGTAAATATGGTCTTGTGCGTGTTTTTTACGCGCCAATAACATTTTGATCAATGTTAATGGACATGCATTCTTCTATATTGCAGCATTGGTGATGGTTAGTTTAAGCATAAAGGAATTGATGTTTCAGCTTACTTTAAGAATTACTCCAGATATTCTTATGGTTCATTCTCCTTCAAGTTGGTTCCAGAATCTAACTTTTGTGTTGCATTTTGTATTTTATAAGCCAAGTGGAGTTTTTAGAACCTGATCAATTTAAAACTTATGCAGGATGATATAATTTTGAATGTAGGAGAAATATTAGGCTTTATTTATCACTGATAGATGACAATTTAACTGGTTTGGTGCTGAATAGCCCAGCCCAGCCCGTACAACATTAACTGATATCTTTGGCAACCCATAGTTTTTATTGTCTAATTCGTTGTTCATGCACCACAACTTGGATAGGTAGGTTCTGTCTTTTGGGACGAAAATTAAGGGCAGATAGATTACCCTTGCTGGATTTGACTTGGTCTTTTTTCTTTTCTTTTTTTCAATAGTTGCAACGTGTGTTACCCCCCCCCCCCCCCCCATTCATTCATAATTTTTATCTACATCTTGACTAAATTGAATATCATGATTTTTAAAGAGGGAGAGAAGGAATTATAACGAGGGAGGGTGAATGAAAACTCAAAACATTTTTGTTTGTTTGTTTGTTATAGTTAAATAAAGTAAAATGTTATTAAAAAAATCCTTTGTAAAGATAAAGTTTTCAACATTGTGAATGGGAACACAAGACGCGAGCAACAAAGTCAGCTTATGTGAGTGACATTGATGAGTCTGGTAGGCAACTTCCTCCCCCGTCCGTCTGTGTCACCTCCTTCTTCCTTGTTGTAGCTCATCACTGTAATATATGATTTATATATTGATTCATCACTGTCGCATATGATTCATCAGGGTTTTGATCATCCCTGCCATATATGATTCATCACTGTATTGCCATATTACTCATCACTCCCATATATATTAGCCCTGTAATTGTATCTTCTTATGTGTAGATCCAAGATGGCGGTTAACGCTTCTCAGCCCAATTCAATCCAAAGAAGAGAAGAAAAGAAATTGCTGTTAATGTTGCGTACAAATTAACTTCGAGACTTCTATTATACATAAAAAAATTTGTAAGGATTATAATTCTATATTATAAATCATGGAATTATAATCCTAAGACTATTAAATTTGAGATTATAATTATAATCTCAAAACTATTAAATCATTTTATAATCACTATACTAAAAATAGTCTCAAGTTTAAATTTAAAAATAAATAAGATACTTGTAGTTAATAGTCATATCTAATTATAATCTTTACAAATAAACATAGTTAAAATTTATCAATTTTGAATATGCATTTAACACTACCTTAAAATTAGTGTTACACATTTCTTTAAAAAAGAAATGGACCATCTTCCATGCAAAGTAAGTTTATACGTTTGATTCTATATTTGTTAACCGAATTTCTTAATTATTTGATTGCTAATTTTGGTAATTGAATATAATATATGAAGTGTTTAAGTTTGCCGGGGGCGTACATAATGGTGGCTGAGGTGTCAGAGAAGGTGTACGATGCGTGCAGCACCGCCGATTCCATTATCAATAACAATCTGTACACCAAGGGGCCAACTAGCGTTACCATCAATTCTACCGGCAACCACTACTCCATCTGTACAAATCACTGTAACTCGGGTCAAAAGTTATCGGTCACGGTCTATTCTACTACTTCTACTCCACCCGCCAACACTCCTCCAAGCTCTCCCTCATCGGACGTCATTGCTCCTCCGCCACTAGACTCAGCGGCATCTATTGTCATGACGGCCTTACCAGTCACATTTTAGGCCCTTGTTATGGCTTTATTTCATTAGACCATGCATAGATTATAAATATTTTTGTTTCGGGATAAATACATTTTTGCTACTTGTACTGGGACCCGACTTACAAGTTGGTACTCAAAGTGAAAAAATTTACAAACAGGTGATTGTACTCAAAAATTGTTGCAATCCGTTAAACAATAGGGTTTCATCCCTGTTCCGTTTGAAATTTTGACATGTCAGATGCAAAGGATGACATGGCGATGACTAGGCAACAAAGTTTAATTGATGTGTATTTCCCATTTATAAAGGCTGATTAGCAAAAACCGAAGAGATCGAAGTGCAAAACAAAGAGCTCGATAGTTGGGGGAAAAAAATTAAGGTTCTTCTCTCATTCTTCCTTCTTCTCTCACTCACCAAAAATCGAAGAGATCGAACTGCAAAAACAAAGAGCTCGATATTTGGGGGAAAAAAATTAGGGTTCTTCTCTCATTCTTCCTTCTTCTTCTTCGGGTTTTCAGTGTTTAATTGAAAGGATGAGCTCGTCTTGGAGTGGAATTGTA
Source organism: Panax notoginseng (assembly GCA_016801055.1). Lineage (NCBI taxonomy): Eukaryota > Viridiplantae > Streptophyta > Magnoliopsida > Apiales > Araliaceae > Panax > Panax notoginseng. Next base: position 172,642,180 of record CM029012.1, read on the forward strand.
AATAAAATCGGGGAAGAAAATTGTAGTTCATCCAACAAAAATGAATGGATTACACTAGACTTCCCAAATCGGTGTCACTGTGGAGCAATGGTGCAAATGTGGGAGGCAAAAAAAGATGGAACAAAACATCGAGGAAGGCGATTCATTGGATGTATTAATTATCGGGTAAGATTTTGGAAAGATGTTTTTTTTTATTTCTTTTCATATGATTGCGGCTGAGAATGCCTGGTGTGTTGCTGTGTAATAGGACAGGAGAGCTTACTGCGGTTTCTTTAAATGGTACGATCCACCATTTCCTGAAAGAGTAAAAGATGTTATTGAAGATTTGACATTAAAGTTGAAGATGAGCAGAGAGATGTTGGTCAAATTGAAGAATGAAAATAGTGAGAAGACCAAGGATTGGAAAGAGTTGGCAGAATTTGATTCAGTGAAGACATTGGAGAAGGAGGTTAAAAAGCTAAAGAAGATTACTGTCAAAGCTCAACAAAAGGAAAAAATTTTATGGTTTCTTTTAATTTGCTCATGGATGTTAGTTGGCTGGTGTTGTTGGTGTTAGAATCTGAATGAATGATGCTCTGTTTTAATGTATTAGTTAGCTTGAAGGTTTGTTTTTGGTGGTGTTTCAATGGATTTTGATGTTTGGTGTTGTTTGATGTTTCAATGAATAATGTTGTTGTTTCAATAAATGAATGATGCTCTGTTTTAATTAATGAATGAATAACATGCTCTGTTTCTTGTCTTTCTAGTTTTTTGCTATTGCAATGCTCTGTTTTTTGCAAATTAAGGAGGCTTTAACAGAGGCTGGTGGCAAGTATGCTAGGATTGTTTCAGTAGTGAACAAGCTTATGTGGGCTGCCTGCATTAATTAATTATGAATGAATGGCATAAGCACATGTGGGGAGTATCCAACCATTTCAAAGAAAATAACTACCATTAACAATATCCAAGATGAAAAAGGTCTATTACAGCTCCCATTAACAATATCCAATGAAAATAACAAAGGTCTTAAATAACTACCATTAACAATATCCAATCATTTCAATGAACACACTGTCCAAACTTGATATTAAATAAATGTCTTAAATATTAAACAAAGGTCTTAAATATTAAATATTGATATCTCATGTTCCTACTGACTTCCAACTTAATCTATCATGTTCTCCAACTGACTTGACTGATTAAGTGTTTCCATTGTGCTTGAAATTGGTGGATTGTTGCTTGATGTAAGTTGGGTTCTATACATTCTTGTAGCAGGAGGTGTGTTATTTCTGCTTGATCCATCTTGATATATGACTTCGCCTGGAGTTGGCATCTGCATTTGACATAACCAAGCACAAGTATGGTTACATATGAAAAATGACAAATAAAAGTAACATAAATACTTGCAATTTAAAAAAGTTGTAACTCACAAAAACTAAGCCAGAGTTGTGTCCATTCATATTATCTATTACAGCTCCCTCAGGACTAACATAAACACCATATCCTCCTGGTACTTTAGCGTGGGTCTTTATCCTCTTAACTTGTAACTTTGGTTGAGAAGTAAAGAAAGAGAAATGTCACTTAGAGTTTAGTGAATTGATTGAGAAGTGTCAAGATAACTGAAATTGATTGATATAACAATACCTTGCTTGAATTATCAGACTGCACCATGTCATTGTTACAATTATTTTTTTGAAAAACTGATGCAGTGCAACTTTTCCTCTTGAACTGCCGCCTACTTGCCTGACAAAGAGAAATAATAATATTTAACTCAGGTAAACAAAACTGTTACATAAAAATAATGTAACATGCTATAATACTTACATTGCTTGACTGAAGTTCATCTGTTTGGCCACTGATGGCAGGATAGTTACTCTTATTGTGCCCTGTCTGTCTACATTTTGAGCAATGCATTTTCCTTCCCTTCCTTGTTATCCTTGTAGGATTTTTTGGATTCTCCCATCCTTCTTTCCTTCTCATTTTCTTAGGTCTTCCCTTGACTTTATTGCATATTGGAGGAGGTAACATCTTCTGAAAACTTGTTTCACCCCAAAAACTACTTATAACCTCTAACATGTGTGTGTAGGCTTTTAGGTATGTTTCCTTCTTGTACCAATGAGCAAGATAAGTTTCAGGCTCTTCCTCCCTGAAATATATTGCTGAAATTGCATGAGCACATGGAATCCCTGTTAAATCCCACTTTCTGCAAGTGCATGTCTTCTGGTCAATGTTAACAACATATGTGTCTCCTCTCATCTTAACCTGAAACTGATGCCCTCCACCCCATGTAGCTGAACAATAACCAGACTCATCAATAGATTTATCAAGCATTTTTCTGATCCTAGGACATATACTATCACCTGACTTTTTCATTGCATCCCTTTTAGTGTGGAGGCTAATCATAACTTGGCTCCTTATTTCTTCTAACATATCAATACAATTTATCCATCTTGCTTTCACAATCCAAGCGTTAAAGCATTCTGATATATTATTCTCCACCACATCTGATTTGCATACAGTCTTAAAAAAGCCTTGCTCCATACCTTAGGATTTAGTTCTTGAAGTTTATCATGTGCATCCTTGTTGAGTCTATTCACCTCTTTCATGTTTCTCTTGAACTCGGCTTCATATGTTGACATTGATGTTGCCCAAAAAGCCTTCCTTAATGCTAAGGATGAGAACTTTTTTCTGAAATTTGCGTATATGTGTCTTGAACAATTCCTATGTTCAGCAAAAGGAAGAAGCTCGTCGATAGCCACTTTCAACCCTTTTTGTTGATCACTGACCACTGTCCACCCAGACCCATCACCTCCCTCCAGGTCTTCAACCAACAATTTTATAAACCATCTCCAACTATCAGTGTTTTCAGTCTCCACAATAGCCCATGCAATAGGATATATTTGATTATTCCCATCTCTACCCACGGCTGAGATCAATTGTCCCCCAACAGCAGTCTTAAGGAAACATCCATCTAGCCCAATTATGGGTCTACATCCCTCAAGCCAACCCCTTTTCAAAGCATGAAGACATACATAGAACCTCTGCAAGTAAGGCTGATTAGTAGGATTGCTTCTGTGTGGAAAAACATCAATTGTATTGTTCTTGTTGGACTTGAACAATTCAGTGGCATAATCCCAAATTTTTTTATAGTGTTCCACTAGTAAATCCCATACATTGCTTAAAGCCCTGCTTCTAATCCTAGAACATTTGCATATAGTAATGTCCAACTGAAACTTTCTCTTGATCTCATCTTGCATGTCTTTTAACTTCCACTGAGGGTTTTTTCTAATTTTGTTGCCATAAAACTCAGCCATGAATTTGACTGATCTCTTCCTGTTTTTGAAAGCCCTGCTACAATTATGTTTTTTCTGGTATGTCTTAACCTGCAGTGTCTCAGATGAGTCATCCATTCTGCTTACAAACAGCTTCCAATGACATTTTGGGTTTTTACACTTGAGCTGAAACTTTTTCCAGTATTTTTAATGTACCTGACATCTTTTCCTTTTCCCAAACAATATCCTCTGATAGCCTCTCTGAATTCACGAGGTCCACTAAACATCATTCTAACACAAAAGTCAATATCTTTCCTCTTGGTTAGGGGGTCAAATGTTATCATTACCCTTTCCACATTCTTTTTCCTACTTAGCCTATCTGGTTGATCTACTTCTTCAGCATCTTCACTCTCTTCATCCATAGACCTCAGCTGATCTGAATCTTCATATTCACTAGGTGACCACAAACATCCAACAAGGTGGGCATTAACCACATAAAGTAAGCATAAACAAAGATTAAGTTCAAAATCGAGTGCACAGAAGAAATCTTTACCACTCAAAATAAGAGTTTGGGTGTTTACTTTTTGTTGTCGAACAAATTTGGAGATATATATGGCCGAATCCACCGTAAGGCTTGAATCTTTTCGCGTCGACTTCGAATCGCTTCTCCCTCTGTATTTTGTCTCTCAATCGTTCTCCCTAACCCTTATTTCTTCCTCAGTTGGTCACGTGAGAAGCCCTCCAAAACTGATGTGTTATGCTCCCATATACATATTATTATCCACGTCAGATGAGGAAGCCACGTCAGAATATTCCATCTACTCCGTTAGTCAATTTTAACGATTATTTCAAAATTGGAAAGTACAAGCACCAGACGACAATAATTTTTTAGTACAATCACCTGTTTGTAAATTTTTTCACTTTGGGTACCAACTTGTAAGTTGGGTCCCAGTACAGGTACCAAAAATGTATTTATCCCTTTTTGTTTCTGATTTTCTAGATTCCGTAGATTTATGTTTTGTTTCGAATGAATACCAGTAAGGAGATTGATATTTCCACATAAAAAGTGTCGCTATAAATCCTATGGCGACGATTTTTACCGTCACTAGACATATATTCATGTGAAAATATCAAAAAGTCATGTGAAAATTGATAATAATATTTGATGAAGCTATTGTTTTTCATTGATCATTGAAATTCATTAGTAGACTCTAATTAAAAATTTACAAGTCTTGCAACTAACTAAGACTCTTTATATGAAACACCTTATTTTTATCTGAATATTCATATGCAAAACCTTGATATTTGTAGAAAAAAGAAAAATATATTTTGAGAGTTTTACTTGTTTAATAAACACTTGCACTATAAGCTAAGCTGAGCTGAGCCTTTTACATGCAAGTTTCTTCGACGAAAAAAGAGGGAGAGAGAGGAGAAGTAGGGGAAAAGTGGTGCTTACCTTTTTAAGCAAACTCAGAATTTGATACTAAGAATGTCTTTGTATTTTAACATTTTCTTAATTAAGCAGTCTGTCTAGTTGACTGGGCATCTTACATGGAGTATTTAATTGTTGTAAGTTAGTTGGTTAATCAACTTGTTTGTAAATTGGTCATACAAATCTAAAACTTAAAAAGGTGCAATTGTTTAATGCAATGAAACTTCTCATGATCTCATCATCTTCACCATGTTCTTGAGAAGAAGAGTAGATAATAAAAGAAGAAAGCAATGGACAAGGCAAATCAAATAGTAGTATATAGCTTCACGACAATCAATTAATTTCAAGAACAAACATGGTTCATCAAAGAATTTAGTGATCCGACAGAATCCCCAAGTATATATCGATAAATATGCAGCTAGAGCTAGAGAAGAAGACATCAAACAAATGTTTTACCAGAATGATTACTGGAAAGAAAGTGGAAATTTGTAAGAGATTAAAGAAGTTTACACGCATGCAACTATATATGTATGTTTCAAAGATTCATATGCACATTTTAGAGTGAACATATTGTACCAACTCTTTCGAATAATATAAATTCAAAGCAGTACCTGTGGCTGTAAGTTACAGATACTATTCAACTCCTGTAAGTTTAATGTTCCGTGTCTCTTATCCTTCAACTCCTTGTGATTTCTAGTCTTTTCCGTCCTCTCATCCCCTTTCTCACCCACAAAAAAAAAAAGACGGCTCATAAATCAATAGAAAGTTTTGAAGCTTGAACATTCTACTTGTATATGCTTCATTAATCTAATATAGCAAATGATAATTTCTCAAGTACATTTGTTGCTAATCTACTTTCAGTAATAACTCTCAGAGTAAAGTTTGACTTAACTTAGGCATCATTAAGACTTGCAACTCATCAACAATGGGTTAAATTTCAGACTAGAATTTCATGAAAACTGAGGCCCCAGAGGGGGAAACAAATGGCATTTACTAAAGGTCGCTAATTTTGTTCCTTTTTGCATTAAAATTGTATAATACAACGGAATTGTGATTGTCTACAAACCTGGCCGTCTCATTCTACCACTAAACCGGTTGGAAGCGGGCTCTGGTTGCCAGAAAAATTGCCCATCCCCCACATTGTTGTTAGAGGGAAACTTACGCTTCCTAACAGCTGCCTCTGCATTCTGAACTTCACCCTCGAAATTCCTACTGCTGGTAGAGAACCCAATGGGATCATTAGCAGTTTCCACAGGAAAGAAAGAAAATTCCTTGTGTTGTGCAGGAGTTAGTTCATTGAGCTGGCCTCCTTGAGAATTATTTTGACCAATATCGTCAGTGTCACAAGCTGCACCTTTTCCTCTACTCAAGCATGGGTCAGAAAAGAGACCCAACCTCAAGGATAAATCACATTCTGTCCCCTCATATGCCTTCTCATGGTTGTCCCTGGAATCTGAATGACTGATTCTGTATAAAGCATTGTCATTCCCTTCACAGGAGAACAGCTTTTTCAGGCAACCCATTTCAGCAGGCTCAGTGACTAATGGGAAAACTGGTGTGCCAACAATAATAGTGTTCGAGTTTTTCAGGGTTTGGATGCCCGGACGAGAGGCTTCAGGTTGAAAATGGGTGGCAGAATACAACGGATAAACATGACCCGTTTTCACTGAGGTGTTACCTTCCACTGAGATAAACTGGTTATTTCTAGGTGAAGAAAACTTCTCATAAAAATTGCAGGAAACAGTGAGGTCACTTCTACTAATCTGCCGTATAGATCTGTTCGATTCTGAAAGTGGATGTGACAAATTCACGGTTGAAGGTCTCTCATCAGTTGACTGACTGGCAGGGCAGAGTGGCAGTGATGTCGGATTTCGTTCACTGGTGATAGTCTTGTCCAACATTTTGGGGGGTACAGAAGTTCTTGGATTGAGATATCTTCTCGGATTGTTGTGTCTTTGACTTCTGGAAGCTCTTACAGGAACACAACCAAGATTGAGAGCAGCTGAGCATTACAAGGGGTGGGGGAAAAAAGGCAGATAGATAATAAACAAAACGTATCCAACTGACTTCAATTAAAGAGAGACAGAATAAGAGTCAATATAACAACAAATGTCAGCAAGCCAGCAACCCAGAAGAATACTTTTGTAGTGGGCTTCAATAATTTGCAATTGAACAATAACGGGGAATGGATACCTTCAACACATGGGGGCAACAGTTCTCCGGATTCTGTACTCTCGTCTCTCCGAATTATGATATTAATGGCCTCATTAGCCCGGTCCCACAGTGTTTCGAGATCCATGTATTCAACCTAAAAATACAAAATTTAGAGAGAATAAAGATACAAAGAAAAAATCCAATAAATTGTAAGCCTGCCCAAATCAATTACCTCGGAATTGGCTTTAGAGTACATGATTTCTTCAGCTTTGAATACAACAATAGGTAGTTTCTCTTGCCATTCTCTATTCTTTTTAGTGACAGTGGAATGCCTCCCATTGACAACCCTGATCAAACACATGGTGGGCATAAAATTAATATAAATAAATAAATAAAGTAACAGGAAACAACTTCAAATAGCTGCATAATTAAAAGACCCGATTACCTGAGAATCTGTTGAATAATTGAACCTCTAATGGGTTGATGCCTATCACTGTGCCAAGCCCTTCTCACACATTCATAAGGTCTTGGGCCTGGCCTCGGCATCTTTTTTTCATGAACAGAAGCAGACTGTGTAAATATAAGAGAGAGAAATCCGCGTTTAGCTATAAAGAAAGAAGTCAATCAATTTCTCCGCATTGGTATGAGATTGTTATGCCATTTCCATCGACCCCTTTCAAACCCCTAGTTGTAAATGCACTTTTTGTAGCAAGATGCTTTCTTTTTATAACAGTTTTGTCTGTGTTGGTGTATTTTTGCGTACAATAATGCAATGGAGTTGAATTAGCCGAGGGGTGATGTGCCTCCTCATGTAAATGCAGAGACACCCCACCCATACAAGCGAAGTGTCTGCATAAATACTTTTCATTGGGTCCACGCCTGAGACCCCTCTCCTTGCCTCCCCACTCCCACCCCCGCCCAGTAGTGGGGCTTTGCCCCCACCATTCCCACAAGCCTACACGTTAAGTGTCTTCATTTGGATTTGTGATGGGTTTTAATCCTAAAGAAAAAGGTCAAACAAATTAAATGGTCAGGCATTTTCACAACAATAGTGGGCAATTAGGCAGGCATGCACGCCCCCATGTGTTTAATTTGGACATTATCCTATTCCTACAACTACATGATATTAGTCCACACAACGGGTAGAAGTGTCGGAGGTGAGAAGATCAACGCCGTTGATATTATCCCATAATAACTTAAGAGGGGGCAATCCTAGATTGGATCAGACAATCTTAGAGCGTGTTTGTTTAGAACCCGATGGAGCTTAATAGTATAATTGGTCAGTCATTCATTGTGTTTGTTTTAAATAAAAATCATTTGAATGACTGAATCGATCAAATTTTTTAGCTGAATGGTCAAGTATAATTTTTTTTTTTGAATGACTGATCAATGAAGTATTTTATATTTAATTTCTTTTTACAGTATTAACTATTATATTAAATAAATTTACAACAATTTTAAATTTTTTCAGTTGGGAAAATAATAAAAATCTATTATTCATCATATTAATTAATTATCAAATAACTTTTTTTATTCAAAATTCTGCTTCAATCAACTTATTCAAATTACTTAAACATTCAAAAATATTTCATTCAATTTTATCAAACATCGCACCATGTACAAGACTTAACTCTATTATTAATAGTATCGATGGATACTAATACTTAAGATTCTACTCCCTCCTTTACATTATATATTATACTTATATGATTGCATATTAAGATTAATATGTCTCGTTAATTCTAATATTAGGTAATTAATATTATTTAAATTTTTATTAATACTCATACTGTGACAACTCCAAAATAGGTCCATACCATCCAACCTATTTTGAGTCGCCAAATACATGGTACAAAAATAACTACAACTTTATTACAACAATTGTCGTACAAAATACAACAACACATATACTGTGAGTTTATATACAAATATATACCAAATGTGACTCATGTCCCAACCGTGGACAACACTTCACAATGACACCTTACATAAAGATATAGTCAAAAACTGTTTTAGAAATTAGAATCTTTGGGAAGTGCTCAAGGAAACTTTTGTACATGGGAGGTCATGCTTCTAGGTTATGATAGATATCATATGGCCACAGAATTATCATTGGTTGACCCAATAGACCCCAAAAAAAATGAAAAAATTACTATCATATTTTTTTCAATGGGGAGTCTTCTCTTGACATATCATTATCTCCACTGTCTCTAATTGAGAATTATACTTCAAATAAACACCAAGATTATATAGGTAGTGCTCGTAAATATACTCAGCAAGTGGATGAGCACATCCTTGTCTTATGATGACAAGAGATTGTATATCATTAGACATCTTGTATGATAGTGGCAAAACACCCTTCTAACGTTGGGTTCGCCTCACCCTCAACAGCTATAGACCACCGTTCTATTCTCCTGTTATCCCCCACTCGACCCAGCTACACTTTTATTACCTGAAAGGAACTGTGAAGCAAAAGGGTGAGCACAACTAACTCAGTAAAGAATATCATGACTAAAGATAATTAAATTATCAATAGCCTTCATCAGTAATAAATCAGAGATTTAGAACATATGGTAGATGATAAAATTTTTAACCATAGTTGCAGCGGAACGAGCAATCCATTAGAAGAGTCAAATAGACTATAAAGTCTATTATCTTCTTCATGTTAAAAATCCACCAACAATATTTTATCCCTGTAACATCAATCAATAATTCTGGTCCACAATCATATGAATAACTCATAATCATAACTGTAGTTCTAAATTCCTCTTCTCATCCAGGACGAAGATAATTTTCATCACCTATCTTTACTTGAAACATCAAAGATCATGGTTACACCAAATCACATTTTCTGTTCATAATCATACTAATAACTTCATCTTTGCACTACGACCAAAGATATTCATTTGTATCACCAATTGGTCATGTTCATCTCAACACCTGTTCATCTTTGCACTACTGGCCAAAGATATTCAACAACATGTCATATTTGCACTACAGGCCAAAGATATTCATCAACAGACCATCTTTACACTACAGGCCAAAGATATTCCTCAACAATTCATTTTTGCACTACAGGCCAAATATATTTCTCAACACTTCATATTTGCACTACAGGCCAAATATATTAATATATCAAAGAATATATAATCATTTCAGAATTTATATAAACAATAATTATAACCATGTTGATCATTTCACCTTTGCACTTAAGCTAAATATATTCAATTATAAATTCAATGGTCATGATCATACCAGTCAACAATTCAACTTTACACTACTGGCCAAAGAGAACCCATGATCATACCAATAATTTACCCATCTTTACACTCAAGTCAAAGAGAAATATCATCATTAGGGTTATAAAAATGTTATATATGATAATAAAAATAATATGATCAACATATAGTTTCAATCTCAAGAGTAATATTTATAAATCAACTATAATTTGGTCTGAAAAAGAAACCAATTTTGTCGTGAATAGTTGTGAGACCCCAGATTTTATGAATAAATATTTAATATTCTCGAAATATTTTTTTTATTTATTTATTTTATATTATGGTATGGATTTGATATAATGTTATAGTTGTGGATAGTATTTATAAATTTTGTAAAGTATGCAAGTTGCTATATAATATTCGATTGGTCGGAGAATAATTTTTTTGTCGGGGAATATCCGTACGACGGTATAATCATTGGTGGACCCCACAACGAAATTATTGTCGGATTGAAAAAACGACAAAAATATTTTATGGAAATGACGGCGAAAGTTTTACCGTTAACTGTTGAAACACCCGGTGTTAAAAGTACAGTAATACGCGTGGTTGCATAGTAGCACACGGTATTGATTATTGATGCTTATGTGAGAAGTCACTCAGTATTGTTCAATCGGGTATTCGGGATACTTTTTGTGTCGGAGTACTATTCACGAGTTACTATTCACCCAAATTACTATTCACTCTAGTATTGTTCACTCGGGTATTTGGGACACTTTTCGTGTCGGAGTACTATTCACGAGTTACTATTCATGAGTTATAATATTAATGACGAATGTTGTTCGGAGTTGAATTTGGAGACGCAGACGTGATATTTGAGTCCGGAACGTCGAAATTAGTAAAAATAGTCTATAAACACAAAATTTTCCGAAATTCACTATTTGGTCAAAAAGTCAACAATTGACTTTTTCGAAAAAAGTCAAACTTTGAAATTTCAAAATTTATATTTTTGATAAAAATGGTTTCATTATGTTGGAATTGTTTGTGTTAGTGAAAATTGACATTTATTTCGATAATAATTGATATCTGGAGGTTATATTGACCAATCGGGTATTTAACCGGATAAATGAGCAATTGATTGCTATTATTTCACATGATTATAACTATTTGTTCACATGTTATACTATTGACTCACATTCTTGTTACTATTAGGGGAGTTGGTGCAAGATTGATAATACTTGCATGACTAAGTTAAAAATGGAGGTATAGAGGGAGGTACTATATTGTAATTAATTTTTCACATATTTAGAACTATTGAGTCACATAATTTTACTATTGATTCACATGATTTACTATTAGGAGAGTTGGTGCAAGTTTGATAATACTTGGATGATTGAATTAAAAATGAAAGAAAAGTTAGAGGTATTGTACTATAATATTTCGAGCCCCAAAACGTGCAATTATCGAAACTATATTTTCCTATAAATAGAAGCTCATTCTTCCTTCATTTTTTACCAATTCACTAAAGCTTTAGAGCCATTATTATAGAGAGAAATTATAGAGAGAAGCTATAGAGAGAAAATCTATAGAAGAAGAGAAGTCTGCTCCCTCACTACTCCTATATTCAGTTTCTTTCAAAGGTAGGAAATATTATTTCTTTCTTTCATCTTCATGAAGAGAACTTCTGTTGTTCCATTCTTTGTTATTATGTTGGAATAACCTGTTTATGCGAAGTACCGCATACTTGGTGAAATTCTTCTATTATTCCATTCCTTATTATTCTGCTGGAACATCCTGTCTGTGCGTTCTACGCCGGACCTGGTTCCACTATTTATTATTCTATTGGAACATCCTGTCTGTGCGTTCTACGACGGACCTGGTTCCGTCTTTACTATTCTGTTAGAATATCCTGTCTGTGCGTTCTACGCCAGACCTCCGTCTTTACTATTCTGTTGGAATATCCTGTCTGTGCGTTCTACGCCGGACCTGGTTCCGTTATTTATTATTCTGTTGGAATAACCTGCCTATGCGGTCTATCGCATGCCTGGTGATTTCTTTTGTTATTCCATTCCTTATTATACTCAGTTGGTTAAAGTTTTGACTTCTATACTCCATGAAATTAGTGGAATATCCTTTATATTTGCGCTTCATCCAGTATCTTTTCATGGAAATATTCTTCTGAGCATTCTTGAATTTTACTCCACAAAGCAGTATCATGTTGACAATTTGGACGTTATCAGTTCCTGGATAAATTAATTCTTGAACTTATTTTATTGAATTCGTATATCATTGTCATTATCCTCATGATTATATTTTGTTGAAAGTCATATGTGGCCCGTAGTGCATAGATGGACTTGGTATGATTATGACCAGGGATTATCAGGTGTAATCATGACCGTAATGTTACAAATGATGTGGTAAAAATTCTCATTTGCCGTAGTGCATTGATGGACAATTTTTGGTATGATTATGGCTATGGATTCTCTTTGGCCGTAGTGCAAAGATGAATTATTTTATGGCATGATCAGGATCGTTGATGATAATATGATTATCTTTAGCCGTAGTGCATGGATAATTCGTGGTCGTGATACTAAAGAATATCCTTGGCCGTAGTGCAGGGGTGATTCGATGGTGTGGATTATTTATTAAGCTGAGTCCCAGCGATAAAAGTCATGAAAAACCTCATAAATCATAAAAGATAGTAGATTTTATTTTCTACTTGACTCTTTTAATGGATTGTTTGTTCCGCTGCAGTTAAACTTGATGTCTATTATAGTTTATCAGTTTAACATTATTGGAGACTAATGATAATTTATTCTGCATTATCTTAGTCATAATATTTCTTACTGGGCTAGTTGAGCTCACCCTTTTGTTTTCATTGTTCTCTTCAGGAAATGAGAATATAGCTGGGACGAGTCGGGGAACGGAGTGATGGTCCAGAGAATAGCATTAGTAGTACTCACTATTCTGTGAAATAGTGTGATAATAATTGTAATGAGGACTCCTTTTGAGTTTGTATAATTTCTAGTAGACAATATTTGTATTCAAACTCACAGTTTATGTTTTGTCGTGTTGTACACGACAGTTGTATTAGTAAGATGTATTTGAATTCTGTACCATGTATATGACGACCTAAGATGAGTGATGTATACCTAATTTTGGGGGCATCAAAGTTGGTATCAAAGCTTAGGGATATGATCCCTGGCTAGGATGTGAGAATAGAACTAGGAGGGGAGAGACGGGGAATTCCTTCGCTAGTATGACCTACCTAAGTTTATTTGGTATTTAATTGGTCGGCCAAAATATAGGGATAATATGTTACATGTCAATTAACCTTTGTTTTGTGATAGTGTTTGGGAATGGCAGCTGAAAATATTTACAATGGAGTGAATGAGACCTTGGAGACACCTATAATCACCAACCAGGTTAATGTGATTAGAGATATCCATGTGGTGATTGAGGAATTAAAAGTTACACTCAAGCTAGTCGCAAAGGTAGCAACTGAGAGTGAGGAAGAAGAGGAACCTGAGATTGATTTATTAGAAGAACTTATTGATCAAAATGTAGAATTACAAAATTGTATTCATGAGTTAGAAGAGCAGGCTGAAGAACGACAGGCGGTCGTAGAACAAAGGGATGCAATAATTCAAAATTGTATTACCCGATGTGCGATGGTTGAACAGAAGCACTCTTTGGCAGAGTATATGATATTAAAGCTGGAATCTGAGAATTCAAATGTCAAGGAGTAGCTGAAAGAAGAAATAACTGAACGAGTGAGAATGAAAGATCCATGGGTGAAAGCCGCACGACGCGTTGATATTGTGAAAAGAGAAGTCCGATCCAAGAAAGCTAAAATAGATGATATGTAATTTTTTTTTCGACAGTAATTGGGAAAATCCAGCATCGAGTTTTGAATTACCCTAACGAGGAATCAAACGAAGTTATCACGGGTTAGTTAATTATAAATTCTTGCGAAGTCTATACCTTATTAGATACCGGTTCTACCCATTCTTTTATCTCTCTTGCTTGCGCTCAACGTTTAAATTTGACTTCTAAGAAATTAGACTTTGACTTATTAGTTGAAACTTCGATAGTAGAAACCTTCGTTACATTCACTATTTATAAATCTTGTTCAAATCAACACTTCCACGTTACCTGTCGATCGTATCTCTTTGAAAATACTTGCCTTTGATGTGATTTTAGGAACGATTGGTTAACTACTCATCATTCTTTTCGTAAGGTGGTTAACGTTCATATTCCTAACCAACCTGCTATGCGAATTCAAGCAACCAAACCACTAAAGTCAATCATTGTCATATCAAGCCATAAGTAAAGAGCCCCGAGCCTTTCGCTGGTGACTTCCTTGTGTGGAATGCACCGAAGCCGAACTTTCCGTAGGGGACGTTGTGAATGACGATGTCAAGTTGATAGGTATCAATGTGACGTACTATCCAAGTCTTGGATGAGAGTCACAGTTTTGAATGATATTTCTATCGTTAATAAATTTCTTGACGTATTCTTGAAGACTTCTTAGCCTACCCTTAGAGCGTGAAATCGAATTTTGTATTGACCCCAGTACAAAACCCATTTCTTAAACCTTCAAATATTTCTTCAACCAAAACGAACGTATAATGCGCCAAAGACGTCGGCTCGAGCTGTTGAAGATTACGATCGTACCATGCAATATCATCGTGGAAATGCGAACGTGGTAGCTGACGCGTTTAGTAGAAGATTATATGCGTTTACGAGTGCGATGTTGTTAACACAAAGACCCATTTCGTACGACTTACAAATGATGAAGATAGAGTTAAAGACTCTAGGAACCCACGTGAAGATAACGAATATACGAGTAGAATCGACTTTAATCGATAAAGTTAAAGCCGCTCAAGCTACAAACTCGGAGCTGATGAATGTGAAGAAGAAGTTTCAATAGGGCGTTATTCTAGAAGCAAGAATCGACGAAGAGAGGAAATCTCAACCCTCGATTTAATTGACCAATTTTAAATCCTCGATCAAGTAAGAACTGTGGCTTATAGACTCGTTTTACCGCCAAGTGTAAGACCCCGAATTTTATGAAATAAAAGTATTCAATTTTTCTTATAATTACAATTCAGTAAATGGTTAAATTGATAAAAAGTTTAAAGTTATGGGTGGAATGTGAATTTTTTTTGAAAATAAGTAAGTGGTTATAAAATAATCATTGTTGTCGGGGAATATTCGGTTGGTCGTGGAATATTCTTTCTGTCGGGGAATATTCGTACGACGGCGCAGCTATTTGTGGGCCCCATAACGAATAACTGTCGGGTGAAGAAAACGATAAATTTGAGTTTTTACAAATAACGGCGTAGTTGTTACCGTTAACACTGTTGGAATACCCGGTGGTTAAAATACAGTAATACGCGTTATTGCACAGTAGCACGCGGTATTGCATAGTATTTTTGAAATTATTGATTCTTACGTAAGAAGGCACTACTCAATAATTGTTACAGTAATTACTGTTCAATATTTTATTTTATTGATTCAATAATTGCTACGTTGAAATTTTATATTATTGTTGTTTAATAATTGTCACTGCACAGTATTTCCCATTATCAGATCAATAATTCATATTATTTTAATAATATTATTAGATAACATTATTGGCAATGTCTAGAAAGTTCTGTCTAAGGAGAGGTTTGGTCACCTAATTGCGCGCCAGTAAGGAAAAATTCTTATTGGAAAGCCCCCTCTTTCCTGGGAACGGCCTGGTTGTCATAAATGTGATTCTGTAATATTATCTGTGAATAATTAATTATTGATTCATATGATAAGGAAATATTTATTTTATGTGGATATAAATGAGGGATATATTTTTGTGGTTAAAAATGAAGAAGTTAATGTTGAGGTGTTTTATTTGTATTTTTGTCGGAACGGAGGTATTGAAAATTAAATTAGGGTTTTTGAGATATTTTGCGAGGGTTATAATTTTTAATCCGACCGTTGGATCGTGGTAATATTTGGATATGTTATACATATATAAGTTGAGTATATGTCCATAAATTTTGAACCGTTAAAAATGAACGTATGATTTGTTATGAATTTTACGAGATGACTGGTTCAGAAATTGTTGAATTTTTGGAGTTAGTCATTTTGGTAGAAAATTCTAGAATTGGTGGGCCCCACTCTTGGTTGGTGAAGAAATATGCTGAGATTTTTATTCAAATATGGTGGGTGGGAATAGTAGCAGGTAAAGCCATCAGGTTGCAGCTTAAGTCTGCTTCGGCATGCTAACATTTTCCTATAAATAGAGGGCTAAGTTAGAATTGAAAATCACACCAAAATTCATAAGTTTTCTCTCTTTCTCTTGATTATTCAGTATATTTTATGAGTATTTAGATACTTGGTGAGTTGCTATTCATCAGTGCAAGTTTTCTTCAGCGTTATATCCGATATCCGGTCAGAAATACTGCTCTTTTGAGGTAAGGGATAGTAAGGGATTTTAAGGGTTGTTATATTTTCCAGTTTCGTAATTTTTCTGACCTTCAGAAAATTCTGAAAAAATTTGAAATGATATTTTGATGAGTTTTATTGATTGTGTCCAAAAATGGTGATTTTTGGATGTATAGATTAAGAGTTATGAATTTTATGAGAAAAGACTATTTTAAAAGTAACCGCTTATAACTCCTTGTGGTTAACTCCAAAATTGATGAAATTTTTATTGGAAGTATATCTATATAATATCAGTGTACTCTGTGAATTTCAGAATTTTTAGATAAAAGTATAATTTTTGATAAATGTCTAAATATTCGGCTGTTTTGGCCATATGAAAAATAGTAAATGACTTTTAAAAATTCTGAGAAAAATATATGTTCAATATGGGACTATATTCTGCTAAATCTCAGAAAAGAAATATGTTTGGAATTGATTTAGTATTTTTCATGAAAATGGACTAGTTATGAGTAAATGAATTAAATATGTTATGTGAAGTAAGAAAATTAAAAAATAGGATTTTATGGCTTAAGAATCCTATATGAGGTATATGCAGATTTTTGATAAGAGTTTTGATTATTGTTGATGAAATCTTATGAGTTTAAAATTTTAGGATGATTAAATGCATTATTTAGTAAAGTGTAAACAATTAAAATAAATTATTTATAAGTTTAAAGAAATGTTATTTTTTCGATATCATTATACCAAAATATTGGTATAGATTTTATTGTGGAATTTCTACCTTTTTGAGTCGGGATTACTATTCATGAGTTACTATTCACGAGTTATTATTCATGAGTTACTATTCACGAGTTACTATTCACGACAAAATTGGTTTCTTTTTCTAACCAAATTATAGTTGATTTATGAATATTGCTCTTGAAATTAAATCCATGTTTTGATCATATTATTTTTATTATCATATATAACATTTTTATAACCTTGATGTTGAAATTCTCTTTCACTTGAGTGTAAAGATGGGTAGATTATTGGTATGATCATGACTATGGGTTCCCTTTGGCCAGTAGTGCAAAGTTGAAATGTTGATTGGTATGATCATGACCATTGAATTTATAATTGAATATCTTTAACTTAAGTGCAAAGGTGAATTGATCAACATGGTTATAATTATTGTTTATATAATTCTGAATTGATTATATATTTCTTTGAGATATTAATATATTTGGCCTGTTGTGCAAATATGATCTGTTGAGGAATATCTTTGGCCTGTAGTGCAAAGATGAATTGTTGATGAATATCTTTGGCCCGTAGTGCAAAGATGACCTGTTGATGAATATCTTTGGCCTGTAGTGCAAAGATGGTCTATTAATGAATATCTTTGGCCCGTAGTGCAAAGATGAAATTGTTAGTATGATTATAAACAGGAACTGTGATTTGGTATAACCATGATCTTTGATGTTTCAGGTAAAGACATGTGATGAAAATTATCTTCGTCCTGGGTACGAAGAGGAATTTAGAATCACAATTATGATTATGAGATATTCATATGATTGTGAAAAGGAACTGTTGATTGATGTTACAGGGATAAAACATTGTTGGTGAATTTTTAACATGGAGAAGATAATAGACTTTATAGTCTATTTGACTCTTCTAATGGATTGCTCGTTCCGCTGCAACTATGGTTGAAAAATTTTATCATCTACCATATGTTCTAAATCTCTGATTTATTACTATTGAAGGCTATTGATAATTTATTTATCTTTAGTCATGATATTCTTTACTGGGCTAGTTATGCTCACCATTTTGCTTTTCAATTCCTTTCAGGTAATAAGAGTGTAGCTGGGTCGAGCGAGGGTAACGGGAAAATAGAACGGTGGTCTCTAGCTGTGGAGATTCTCCCGAAGCAGTATAAAAAAGTTCATTTAGTAGTTTTATTTGGTGAATCCAATAGGGTAAGGTGTACCCAACATTGGAAAGGTGTTTTGCCACTATCATACAAGATGTCTAACGATATACAACCTCGTGTCAGCATAAGACAGGAGTGTGCTCATCCACTTGCTGAGTATATTTACGAGCACTACCTATATAATCTTGGTGTTTGTTTGAAGTATAATTCTCAATTAGAGACAGTGGAGATAATGATAAGTCAAGAGAAGACTCACCATTGGGAAGAATATGATAGTAATCTTCTCGTTTTTCTTTGGGGTCTATTGGGTCAACCAATGATAATTCTGTGGCCATATGATATCTATCATAACCTAGAAGCATAGCCTCCCATGTACGAAGGTTTCCTTGAGCACTTCCCAAAGATTCTCATTTCTAAAACAGTTTTTGACTATACCTTTATGTAAGATGCCACTGTGAGGTGCTGTCCATGGTTGGGACATGTGTCACATTTGGTAAATATTTGTATCCAAACTCACAGCATATGTGTTGTTGTATTTTATACGACAATTGTTGTAATAAAGTTGTAGTTATTTTCTGTACCATGTATTTGGCGACACAGAATGGGTTGGATGGAATGGACCTATTTTGGGGTCGTTACACCAAGTATGTCGCGTGTTTATAACGTTTTTAACATGTCGATGTTATGTAAAAATGTGGAGGACCCGAACCACATTATTAATTTAGAACCGGACGAGATAGCAGAAGATTTAACGTATGAGGAGATACATGTTAACATCTTGGATAAGAAGAATCGTATTCAACACTCAAAGGTTATACCTCAAGAGTTAGAATCTGACGAGGTATCCTCACCTTTTCAGCTTTTCAGGTACGTACGTAAATTTCGAGGGCGAAATTCCATAAGAAGGGGAGATTGTGAGACCCCAGATTTTATGAATAAATATTTAATATTCTCGAAATATTTTTATTTATTTATTTATTTTATATTATGGTATGGATTTGATATAATATTATAGTTGTGGGTAGTATTTATAAATTTTGTAAAGTATGCAAGTTGTTATATAATATACGATTGGTCGGGAAATAATTTTTTTGTCGGGGAATATCCGTACGACGGTATAATCATTGGTGGACCCCACAACGAAATTATTGTCGGATTGAGAAAACGACAAAAATATTTTATGGAAATAACGGCGAAAGTTTTACCGTTAACTGTTGAAACACCCAGTGTTAAAAGTACAGTAATACGCGTGGTTGCATAGTAGCACACGGTATTGATTATTGATGCTTATGTGAGAAGTCACTCAGTATTGTTCAATCGGGTATTCGGGACACTTTTTGTGTCGGAGTACTATTCACGAGTTACTATTCACGAGTTACTATTCACGGGTTACTATTCACCCAAATTACTATTCACTCTAGTATTGTTCACTCGGGTATTTGGGACACTTTTCGTGTCGGAGTACTATTCACGAGTTACTATTCATGAGTTATAATATTAATGACGAATGTTGTTCGGAGTTGAATTTGGAGACGCAGACGTGATATTTGAGTCCGGAACGTCGAAATTAGTAAAAATAGTCTATAAACACAAAATTTTCCGAAATTCACTATTTGGTCAAAAAGTCAACAATTGACTTTTTCGAAAAAAGTCAAACTTTGAAATTTCAAAATTTATTTTTTTGATAAAAATGGTTTCATTATGTTGGAATTATTTGTGTTAGTGAAAATTGACATTTATTTCGATAATAATTGATATCTGGAGGTTATATTGACCAATCGGGTATTTAACCGGATAAATGAGCAATTGATTGCTATTATTTCACATGATTATAACTATTTGTTCACATGTTATACTATTGACTCACATTCTTGTTACAATTAGGGGAGTTAGTGCAAGATTGATAATACTTGCATTACTAAGTTAAAAATAGAGGTATAGAGGGAGGTACTATATTGTAATTAATTTTTCACATGTTTAGAACTATTGAGTCACATGATTTTACTATTGATTCACATGATTTACTATTAGGGGAGTTGGTGCAAGTTTGATAATACTTGGATGATTGAATTAAAATGAAAGAAAAGTTAGAGGTATTGTACTATAATATTTCGAGCCCCAAAACGTGTAATTATCGAAACTATGTTTTCCTATAAATAGAAGCTCATTCTTCCTTCATTTTTCACCAATTCACTAAAGCTTTAGAGCCATTATTATAGAGAGAAATTATAGAGAGAAACTATAGAGAGAAAATATATAGAAGAAGAGAAGTCTGCTCCCTCACTACTCCTATATTCAATTTCTTTCAAAGGTAGGGAATATTATTTCTTTCTTTCATCTTCATGAAGAGAACTTCTGTTGTTCCATTCTTTGTTATTATGTTAGAATAACCTGTTTATGCGAAGTACCGCATACTTGGTGAAATTCTTCTATTATTCCATTCCTTATTATTCTGCTGGAACATCATGTCTGTGCGTTCTACGCCGGACCTGGTTCCATTATTTATTATTCTATTGGAACATCCTGTCTGTGCGTTCTACGCCGGACCTGGTTCCGTCTTTACTATTCTGTTAGAATATCCTGTCTGTGCGTTCTACGCCAGACCTGGTTCCGTCTTTACTATTCTGTTGGAATATCCTGTCTGTGCGTTCTACGCCGGACCTGGTTCCGTTATTTATTATTCTGTTGGAATAACCTGCCTATGCGGTCTATCGCATGCCTGGTGATTTCTTTTGTTATTCCATTCCTTATTATACACAGTTGGTTAAAGTTTTGACTTCTATACTCCATGAAATTAGTGGAATATCCTTTATATTTGCGCTTCATCCAGTATCTTTTCATGAAAATATTCTTCTGAGCATTCTTGAATTTTACTCCACAAAGCAGTATCATGTTGACAATTTGGACGTTATCAGTTCCTGGATAAATTAATTCTTGAACTTATTTTATTGAATTCGTATATCATTGTCATTATCCTCATGATTATATTTTGTTGAAAGTCATCTGTGGCCCGTAGTGCATAGATGGACTTGGTATGATTATGACCAGGGATTATCAGGTGTAATCATGACTGTAATGTTACAAATGATGTGGTAAAAATTCTCATTTGCCGTAGTGCATTGATGGACAATTTTTGGTATGATTATGGCTATGGATTCTCTTTGGCCGTAGTGCAAAGATGAATTATTTTATGGCATGATCAGGACCGTTGATGAAAATATGATTATCTTTAGCCGTAGTGCATGGATAATTCGTGGTCGTGATACTAAAGAATATCCTTGGCCGTAGTGCAGGGGTGATTCGATGGTGTTGATTATTTATTAAGCTGAGTCCCAGCGATAAAAGTAATGAAAAACCTTATAAATCATAAAAGATAGTAGATTTTATTTTCTACTTGACTCTTTTAATGGATTGTTTGTTCCGCTGCAGTTAAATTTGATGTCTATTAAAGTTTATCAGTTTAACATTGTTGGAGACTAATGATAATTTATTCTGCATTATCTTAGTCATAATATTTCTTACTGGGCTAGTTGAGCTCACCCTTTTATTTTCATTGTTCTCTTCAGGAAATGAGAATATAGCTGGAACGAGTCGGGGAACGGAGTGATGGTCCAGATAATAGCATTAGTAGTCCTCACTATTCTGTGAAATAGTGTGATAATAATTGTAATGAGGACTCCTTTTGAGTTTGTATAATCTCTAGTAGACAATATTTGTATTCGAATTCATAATTTATGTTTTGTCGTGTTATACACGACAGTTGTATTAGTAAAATGTATTTGAATTTTGTACCATGTATCTGGCGACCATAAAATTCTATTTTCCAATTTTTTTACTTCACATAACATATTTAATTCATTTACTCATAACTAGTCTATTTTTATGAAAAATACCAAATCAGTTCTAAAAATATTTCTTTTCTGGGATTTAGCAGAATATAGTCCCATATTGAACATATATTTTTCTCAGAATTTTTAAAACTCATTTACTATTTTTCATATAGCCAAAACCGCCGAACATTTATACATTTATCATAAATTGTACTTTTATCCAAAAATTCCAAAATTCACAGAGTACACTGATATTATATAGATATACTTCCAATAAAATTTTTATTAATTTTGGAGTTAATCACAAGGAGTTATAAGCGGTTACTTTTAAAATAGTCTTTCCCCGTAAAATTCATAACTCTTAATATATATATATATCCAAAAATCACCATTTTTGGACACAATCAATAAAACTCATCAAAATATGATTTTAAATTTTTTCAGAATTTTTTGAAGGTCAAAAGAATTACGAACTAAAAAATATAATAACCCTAAAAATTCCTTTCCTCAAGAGATCAGTACTTCGGATAAAAAAATCGGAGGAAACTTCTACTAAATAGCAACTCTCAAAGTATCTAAATACTCTCATAAATATGCTTGATAATATAGAGAGAAAGAAAACTTGTTTAAGGTGTGTTTTTCAATTCTAACATAAGCACCTATTTATAGAAAAATGCTAGAACGCCAAAGGAGACTAAATAATAAATTAATAATATTTATTTCTCTTTATTTCTACGTCTTCTCCCACCAAACAAGACCAGCCCACCTCTTTTGAACCAAAATTCGCAGCCCACATGCTTGAAATAATAGTGGGTCCCGCTTAATTTTAATAAAAATTATTTTATTTTCCGAAACTTCAACAATTCATACAAAATAGCCATTTTATCCGAAAATTCGAATCTCGTATTTTTTTATAGGAAATTCAATTCTCTACAACTTTGCAGAAGAAAGTTTTTCTAGATTCCAAACAAAAATTGACCGAAATCATGAGGATTATTGTCCTCTGGTTGCACATTACACTGAGCATTAATCGTTGGTGATTCAATGGTCTCATGTGCTTCATTGATTATCTCAACATTTTCGAATGCCATTTGCAAATACTGCAACAAAACAAGGGTTAATTAACATATAACATATTATTCATATACTTTGACCGACCAATTAAATACCAAATAAACTTAGGTAGGTCATACTGGTAGGTCATACTAGCGAAGGAATTCCCCGTCTCTCCCCTCCTAGTTCTATTCTCACATCTTAGTCAGGGATCATATCCCTAAGCTCTGATACCAACTGTGACGCCCCCAAAATTAGGTATACATCACCCATCTTGGGTCGTCAGATACATAGTACAGAATACAAATACAACTTACTAATACAACTGTCGTGTACAATACGACAAAATATAAACTGTGAGTTTGAATACAAATATTATCTTCTAGAGAGTATTCATACTCAAAAGGAGTCCTCATTACATTTATTAACACACTATTACATAGAATAGTGAGGACTACTAACTAATACTATCATTCGAACCATCACTCCGTTCCCCGACTTGCCCCAGCTACGTTCTCATTTCCTGAAGAGAACAGTGAAATTTCGGGTGAGCTCAACTAGCCCAGTAAGAAATATTATGACTAAGATAATGCAGAATAAATTATCATTAGCCTTCAACAATTTTAAACTGATAAAATATAATAGACATCAAGTTTAACTGGAACGGAACAAGCAATCCATTAAAAGAGTCAAGTAGAAAATAAACTCTACTATCTTTTATGATTTAAAAGGTTTTTCAACACTGCTATTGCTGAGACTCAGCTTAATAAAATAATCCACATCATCGAATCACCCCTGCACTACGGCCAAAGATATTCGTGTATTCATTAATGGTTATGATCATGCCAACAACTGTCCATCAATGCACTACGGGCCAATGAGGACTTTTACCACATCATTTGTAACATTACGGTCATGATTACACCGAATAATCCCTGGTCATAATCATACCAAGTCTATCTATGCACTACAGGCCACAGATGACTTTCAACAGAATATAAACATGAGGATGATGACAATGATATAAGAATTCAATAAAACAAGTTCAAGAATTAATTTATCCAGGAATTAATAATGTCCAAATTGTCAACATAATACTGCTTTGTGGAGTAAACTTCAAGACTGATCAGGAGAATATTTTCATGAATAGATACTAGATGAAGCGCAAATGTCAAGGATATTTCACTAATTTCATGGAGTATAGAAGTCAAAGTTTTAATCAACTGAGTATAATAAAGAATGGAATAACAAAAGAAATCACCATGCATGCGATAGACCGCACAGACAGGTTATTCTTAACAGAATAATAATAATGGAACCAGGTCCGGCGTAAACGCACAGACAGGATATTCCGACAGAATAATAAATAATGGAACCAGGTCCGGCGTAACCGCACAGACAGGATATTCCGACAGAATAATAAAGAACAGTATAATAAATAATAGAACCAGGTCCGGTGTTAAACACACAGACAGGATATTCCGATAGAATAATAAAGAACAGTATAATAAATAATGGAACCAGGTCCGGTGTAAAATACACAGACAGGATATTCCGACAGAATAATAATAAAGACGGAACCAGGTCCGGTGTAAAACACACAGACAGGATATTCCAACAGAATAATAGAAGAATATCACTAAGTATAGGGTAGACCGCGTATACTGGTTATTCCAACAGAATAATAAAAAATGGAATAACAGAAGTTCTCTTCATGAATATAAAAGAAATAATATTCCCTACCTTAAAAGAACTGGATATTGGAAAAGTGAAGTAGCAGAATACTTTTATTCTCTCTCTCTTATTCTCTCTATACTTTCTCTCTCTATAGCTTGAATGAATTCGTGAAAAATAATGAAGCCCTAGGCCTCTATTTATAGAAAAATTGAGGGTGGCTCTTGGTCTTAACGAAGGGTCAAATGACTCTTGGTCTTAACGAAGGGTCAAATGACTCTTGGTAATATTGAAGGGACAACTACTATTGACGAAAGTAATTACTATTGACCAAGGTAAATACTATTGACGAAGGTAATTACTATTGACCAAGGTAAATACTATTGACCAAGGTAAATACTATTGACGAAGGTAATTACTATTGACCAAGGTAAATACTATTGACCAAGGTAAATACTATTGACGACGGTAATTACTATTGACGACGGTAATTACTATTGACGAAGAGACTCTTAGATGATGACATATGGCCCCCCATAAAAATAATCAAACTTACCACAACGTCTCAATTATTGATTTAATAATATAACATATTATACAGAGGATACTATGACAATAATTTTAGAGATATGATGCAGCAATTACTGTAGCAATAATTGAGTATAGCTGAGTGACTTCTCACGTAAGTATCAATAATCAATACTGTGTGCTACTATGCAACCACGCGTATTACTGTATTTTTACTACCGGGTAGGTCAACAGTTTTAACGGTTTTAACGATAACACCTCAGCCGTTATTTTTATAGAAAGATAATTTTGTCGTTTTCTAACTACGACTATACTTTTGTTGTGGGGTCCACCAATGATTGTGCCGTCGTACGAATATTTCCCGACAAAAAGAATATTTCCCGACCAAACGAATATAATATGACAACTTGCATACTTTGCAAAATTTATAAATACTACTCATAACTATTATATCAAATCCACACTATAATATAAAAAAAATTATTTTGATAAAAAAGTAAATATTTATTCATAAAATCTGGGGTCTCACACTAATAACTTTATTTTTGCACTACGGCCAAAGATATTCATTTGTATCACCAATTGGTCATGTTCATCTCAACACCTGTTCATATTTGTACTACTGGCCAAAGATATTCAACAACATGTCATCTTTGCACTACGGGCCAAAGATATTCATCAACAGACCATTTTTGCACTACAGGCCAAAGATATTCCTCAACAATTCATCTTTGCACTACAGACCAAATATATTCCTCAACAGTTCATATTTATACTACAGGCCAAATATATTAATATCTCAAAGAATGTATAATCATTTCAGAATTTATATAAACAATAATTTTAACCATGTTGATCATTTCACCTTTGCACTTAAGCTAAAGATATTCAATTATAAATTCAATGGTCATGATCATACCAGTCAATAATTCAACTTTGCACTACTGGCCAAAGAGAACCCATAGTCATGATCATACCAATAATCTACCCATCTTTACACTCAAGTCAAAGAGAAATATTATCATTAGGGTTATAAAAATATTATATATGATAATAAAAATAATATGATCAACATATAGTTTCAATCTCAAGAGTAATATTTATAAATCAACTATAATTTGGTCTGAAAAATAAATCAATTTTGTCGTGAATAGTACCCGTGAATAGTAACTCATAAATAGTAACTCGTGAATAGTAACTCATGAATAGTAACTCGACATGAAAAAGGTAGAAATTCTACAATAAAATACATACAAATATTTCGGTATAATGATATTGAAAGAATAATATTTCTTAAACTTATAAACAATTTATTTTAATTATTTACACTTTACTAAATAATGCATTTAATCATCCTAAGATGTCAAACTCATAAAATTTTATTACCAATAACCAAAACTCTCATAAAAAATCTGCATATACCTCATATAGGATTCTCAAGCCATAAAAGCTTATTTTTCAATTTTCTTACTTCACATAACATATTTAATTCATTTACTCATAACTAGTCTATTTTCATGAAAAATACCAAATCAGTTCTAAAAATATTTTTTTTCTGGAATTCAGCAGAATATAGTCTCATATTAAACATATATTTGTCTCAGAATTTTTAAAACTCATTTACTATTTTTTATATGGCCAAAACTGCCGAATATTAAGACATTTATCATAAATTATACTTTTATCCAAAAATTCTAAAATTCACAGAGTATACTGATATTATATAGATATACTTTCAATAAAATTTTTATTAATTTTGGAGTTAACCACAAGGAGTTATAAGCGATTACTTTTAAAATAGCCTTTCCCCGTAAAATTCATAACTCTTAATCTATACATCCAAAAATTACCATTTTTGGACACAATCAATAAAACTCATCAAATTATCATTTTAAATTTTTTCAGAATTTTTTGAAAGTCAAAAGAATTACGAATTGAAAAACATAATAACCCTTAAAATTCCTTACCTCAAGAGAGCAGTACTTCGGATAAAAAACTGGAGGAAACTTCTACTAAATAGCAACTCTCAAAGTATTTAAATACTCTCATAAATATGTTTGATAATATAGATAGAAAGAAAACTTGTTTAAGGTGTGTTTTTCAATTCTAACATAAGCAACTATTTATAGGAAAATGCTAGAACGCCAAAGGAGACTAAATAATAAATTAATAATATTTATTTCTCTTCATTTCTACGTCTTCTCCCACCAACCAAGACCAGCCCACCTCTTTTGAACCAAAATTGGCAGCCCACATGCTTGAAATAATAGTGGGTCCCACTCAATTTTAATAAAAATTATTTTATTTTTCGAAACTTCAACAATTCATAGAAAATAGCCCTTTTATTCGAAAATTTGAATCTCGCTAATTTTTATAGAAAATTCAATTCTCTACAACTTTTCAGAAGAAAGTTTTTTCAAATTCCAAACAAAAATTGACCGAAATTCATAAACGGGTGATTTTACAGGCTATAATCAAATTTCAGTCAAGAAATGGGGTACACAAAACATGTGTAAATCATTTAATACAACAAAAATATTCTTCCTCCTCATATACTTATATATCCCACATTCATTATAAAACTATCACCATTATTATATTATTAAATATAATAATAAATTATTTTACAGAAAAGATAAAATATCATTTTTCAACAATTATCACTTTAAAAATTTTCTCCATCTATATCCACATAAAATTAATATTTTTCTCATCATATAAATTAATAATTAATTATTCAAAAATAATATTACAGAATCACAGTACTGGCTACCAGGCCGTTCCCAAGAAATAGGGGGTTTTCCAATAAAAAATTTTTCTTACTGGCGCGCAATTAGATGACCAAACCTCTCCTTAGAAAGAATTTTCTAGACATTACCAATAATGTTATCTAATAATATTATTCAAATAATATGAATTATTGATATGATAATGGAGATGATGTGCAGCAACAATTATTGAAACAACAATAATATAAAATATCAACGCAACAATTATTGAATCAATAAAATAAAATATTGAACAGTAATTACTGTGACAATTATTCAGTAGTGCCTTCTTACGTAAGAATCAATAATTTCAAAAATACTGTACAATAGCGTGTGCTACTGTGCAATAACGCGTATTACTGTATTTTAACCACCAGGTATTCCAACAGTGTTAATGGTAACAACTACGCCGTTAATTATAAAAACTCAAATTTTGTCGTTATCTTCATCCGACCATTTTCCGTTATGGGGCTCACAAATAGCTGCGCCGTCGTACGAATATTCTCTGACAGAAAGAATATTCCACGACCAACGAATATTCCTCGAGAACAATGATTATTTTATAGCCATTTGCTTATTTTGAAAAATTTTCACATTTCACTCATAACTTTAAACTTTTATCAATTTAACCATTTACTGAATTGTAATTATAAGAAAAATTGAATATTTTTATTTCATAAAATTCGGGGTCTTACACATACACTAATTAATTACTTCTCATCCTTTCTCTCAGTTTTTTAAGAACAAAATAGGAAATAATAAGAATTTTTTTCCCTCCTAAATGTGTAAAACGTCTTATATTATGAGGGGGAAAAATCTTCTAAAGTGATATATGTGACGCCCCCAAAATTAGGTATACATCACCCATCTTGGGTCGTCAGATACATGGTACAGAAAATAAATACAACTTACTAATACAACTGAGTATAATAAAGAATGGAATAACAAAAGAAATCACCATGCATGCGATAGACCGCACAGACAGATTATTTCAACAGAATAATAAATAATGGAACCAGGTCCGGCGTAAAACGCACAGACAGGATATTCCAACAGAATAATAATAAAGACGGAACCAGGTTCGGTGTAAAACACACAGACAGGATGTTCCAACAGAATAATAATAAGGACGGAACCAGGTCTGGTGTAAAACACACAGACAGGATGTTCTAATAGAATAATAATAAAGACGGAACCAGGTCCGGTGTAAAACACACAGACAGGATGTTCCAGCAGAATAATAGAAGAATGTCACCAAGTATAGGGTAGACCGCGTATACAGGTTATTCCAACAGAATAATAAGAAATGGAATAACAACAGTTCTCTTCATGAATAAGAAAGAATAACACCCCTTACCGTTTTAAAGAAGAACTGAAATAAGGAAGTGGTTAAGTAGCAGAATACTTTTTCTTCTCTCTCTCTATAGTTTCTCTCTATAGTTTCTCTCTCTAGAGTTCAGTGAATTCGTAAGAAATAATGAAGGAATGAGCTGCTATTTATAGAAAAATAGAATGCATAGTAACTAATCCATGAACGGTCCAGATTGATTACTTTAATCTGACGGTCCATATTTAAAGAAAAATATTTTAAATAAAATATAATATATTCTATTTATAGAATAACTTTAATAAAGTATTCTGTTTTATATAAAAAGATGTTTCTGTTTTATTACGTTAATAATACGAATAAAATAAAACTTCATTATCGCTAAATAATTCATATTATTAACTGACAATAATTGAATCAAACTGAGTGACTTTTCACATAAGCATTAATAATCAATACAGTGTGCTACTATGCAACCACACGTATTACTGTGCGTTTACTACCGAGTAGTTCAACAGTATCAATAGTAAAACTTTCGTCGTTATTTTTAATAAAATATTTTTGTTATTTTCTCAATCCGACAATAATTCCGTTGTGGGGTCCACCAATAATTGTGTCGTTGTACGAATATTTCCTGTTAAAACGAATATTCCCCGACCAATCAAATATTATATAACAACTTGCGTACTTTGCAAAATTTATAAATATTACCCACAACTATAACATTATATCTAATTAACTCCATAATATTCAAAAATGATATTTATAGAAAATTCATCTTTATTTATAAAAGTTGGGGTCTTACAACCTCTGTAACGACCCCAAAATAGGTTCATTCCACCCAACCCATTCTGAGTCGTCAAATACATGGTACAGAAAATAACTACAACTTTATTACAACAATTGTCGTGCAAAATACAACAACACATATGCTGTGAGTTTGGATACAAATATACACATGTCCCAACCGTGGACAGCACCTCACAGTAACACCTTACATAAGGGTATAGTCAAAAACTGTTTTAGAAACTAGAATATTTGGAAAGTGCTCAAGAAAACCTTCGTACATGGGAGGCCACGCGTCTAGGTTATGATAGATATCGTATGGCCACAGAATTATCCTTGGTTGACCCAATAGACCCCAAAGAAAAACGAGAAGATTACTATCATATTCTTCCCAATGGTGAGTCTTCTCTTGACATATCATTATCTCTACTGTCTCTAATTGAGAATTATACTTTAAACAAACACCAAGATTATATAGGTAGTGTTCGTATATATACTCAGCAAGTGGATGAGCACATCCCTGTCTTATGATGACACGAGGTTGTATGTCGTTAGACATCTTGTATGATAGTGGCAAACCACCCTTCCAACGTTGGGTACACCTTACCCTATTGGATTCACCAAATATAACAATTAAATGAACTTTTCTATACTGCTTCGGGAGAACATCCACAGCTAGAGACCACTGTTCTATTTTCCCGTTACCCTCGCTCGACCCAGCTACACTCTTATTACCTGAAAGGAATTGTGAAGCAAAAGGGTGAGCACAACTAGCCCAGTAAAGAATATCATGACTAAAGATAATTAAATTATCAGTAGCCTTCATCAATAATAAATCAGAGATTTAGAACATATGGTAAATGATAAAAATTTCAACCATAGTTGCAGCGGAACATGCAATCCATTAGAAGAGTCAAATAGACCATAAAGTCCATTATCTCTTCCATGTTAAAAATCCACCAACAATGTTTTATCCATGTAACATCACTCAATAGTTCCTTTCCACAATCATATGAATAACTCATAATCATAATTGTGACTATAAATTTTTCTTCGCACCCAGGACGAAGAATATTTTCATCACCTGTCTTTACCTGAAACATCAAAGATCATGGTTATACCAAATCACAGTTCCTGTTTATAATCATACTAACAAATCCATCTTTGCACTACGGGCCAAAGATATTCATCAACAAACCATCTTTGCACTACAGGCCAAAGATATTCAACAACAGTTCATCTTTGCACTACAGGCCAAAGATATTCATCAACAGGCCATCTTTGCACTACATGCCAAAGATATTCATCAACAATTCATATTTGCACTACAGGCCAAATATATTCATATCTCAAAGAAATATATAATCATTTCAGAATTTATATAAACAATAATTATAACCATGTTGATCAATTCACCTTTGCACTTAAGCTTAAGATATTCAATTATAAATTCAATGGTCATGATCATACCAGTCACAATTCAACTTTGCACTACAGGCCAAAGAGAACCCTAGTCATGATCATACCAATAATCTACCCATCTTTACACTCCAGTGAAAGAGAATTTCAACATCAGGGTTATAAAAATGTTATATATGATGATAAAAATAATATGATCAACATATAGTTTTAATCTCAAGAGTAATATTCGTAACTCATGAATAGTAAATCGTGAATAGTAACTCATGAATAGTAATCCCGACACAAAAGATAGAAATTCCACAATAAAATTTATACCAATATTTCGGTATAATGATATTGAAAGAATAACATTACTTAAATTTATAAACAATTTATTTTAATTGTTTACACTTTACTAATTAATGCATTTAATCATCATAAAATGCCAACTCTTACAATTTCATCATCAATAACCAAAACCCTCATCAAAAATCTGCATATACCTCATATAGGATTCTCAAGCCATAAAATCCTATTTTCCAATTTTCTTTCTTCACAAAACATATTTAATTCATTTACTCATAACTAGACCATTTTCATGAAAAATACCAAATCAGTTTCAAAAATATTTCTTTTCTGGAATTTAGCATAATATAGTCCCATAGTGAACATATATTTTTCTCAGAATTTTTAAAAGTCATTTACTATTTTTCATATGGCCAAAATAGCCGAATATTTAGACATTTATCAAAAATTGTACTTTTGTCTAAAAATTCTGAAATTTACAGAGTATACTTCTATCATATACATGTACTCCCAATAAAAATTTCATCAATTTTGGAGTTAACCACAAGGAATTATAAGCGGTTACTTTTAAAATAGTCTTTTCCCGTAAAATTCATAACTCTTAATCTATACATCCAAAAATCACCATTTTTGGACACAATCAATAAAACTCATCAAAATATCATTTTAAATTTTTCCATAATTTTTGAAGATCAGAAAAATTACGAAACTGAAAATCATAACAACCCTTAAAATCCCTTAATATCCCTTACAATCCCTTACCTCAAAAGAGCAGTACTTCTGATCGGTATAAGGCTGAAGGAAACTTGCACTGATGAATAGCAACTCACCAAGTATCTAAATACTCACAAAATACACTCAATAATCTAGAGAGAGAAAGAGAGAAAACTTATGTTTCTGGTGTGATTTTCAATTCTAACTTAGCCCTCTATTTATAGGAAAATTTTGGTAGGTTTGACCTGCAACCTGATGGCTTTACCTGCTACTATTCCCACCCACCACATTTGAAATATAATTCAGCACATTTCTTCACCAACCACAAGTGGAGCCCACCAATTCTAGAATTTTCCACCAAAATGATAAACTCCGAAAATTCAACAATTTCTGAACCAGTCATCTCGTAAAATTCATAATAAATCATACGTTCATTTTTAACGGTTCAAAATTTGTGGGCATATACTCAACTTATATATGTATAACATATCCAAAAATTACCACGATCCAACGGTCGGATTAAAAATTATAACCCCCGCAAAATATCTCAAAAACCCTGATTTTTAATACCTCCATTCCGACAAAAATACGGATAAAAATCTCAATATTAACTCCTTCATTTTTAACCACAAAAATATATCCCTCGTTTATATCCACATAAAATAAATATTTCCTTATCATATGAATCAATAATTAATTATTCACAAATAATATTACAGAATCACATTTATGACAACCAGGCCGTTCCCAGGAAAGAGGGGGCTTTTCAATAAGGATTTTTCCTTACTAGCGCGCAATTAGATGACCAAACCTCTCCTTAGACAGAACTTTCTAGATATTGCCAATAATGTTATCTAATAATACTATTCAAATAATATGAATTATTGATCTGATAATAGAAAATACTGTGCAACAACAATTATTGAAACAACAATAATATAAAATATCAACGCAGCAATTATTGAATCAATAAAATAAAATATTGAACAGTAATTACTGTAACAATTATTGAGTAGTGCCTTCTTACGTAAGAATCAATAATTTCAAAAATACTGTGCAATACCGTGTGCTACTGTGCAATAACGCGTATTACTGTATTTTAACCACCGGGTATTCCAACAGTGTTAACGGTAACAACTACGTCGTTATTTGTAAAAACTCAAATTTGTCGTTTTCTTCATCCGACAGTTATTCGTTATGGGGCCCACAAATAGCTGCTCCGTCGTACGAATATTCCCCGACAGAAAGAATATTCCACGACCAAACGAATATTCCCCGACAACAATGAATATTTTATAACCACTTGTATATTTTGAAAAAAAAATTTATATATCACCCTTAACTTTAACATTTATCAATTTAACCATTTACTGAATAGAAAAATTGAATACTTTTATTTCATAAAATTCGGGGTCTTACAATCTCCCCTCCTTATGAAATTTCGTCCCCGAAATTTACGTACCTGGTATTTCAAAGAGTTGAGAATACCTTGCTTTCATTTCAGATTCCATCTTCCTTATCATCATGATTTCTCCATTGCTCATCTTCTGTATTTCAGATATCTTTCTAGAATACAGCTTCAAAACAAGGGTTAATTTAACAAATTAACATATCACATAATATCTCGATATTATGACTGACCAACAAATAAGCTTAGGTAGGACACACTAGCGAAGGATTTACTCATCCCTCCCCTCCTAGTTATATTCCCCGATCTCCGCCAAAGATCATATCCCTAAGCTCTGATACCACCTGTAACGACCCCAAAATAGGTTCATTCCACCCAACCCATTCTGAGTCGTCAAATACATGGTACAGAAAATAACTACAACTTTATTACAACAATTGTCGTGCAAAATACAACAACACATATGCTGTGAGTTTGGATACAAATATATACCAAATGTGACACATGTCCCAACCGTGGACAGCACCTCACAGTAACACCTTACATAAGGGTATAGTCAAAAACTGTTTTAGAAACTAGAATATTTGGGAAGTGCTCAAGAAAACCTTCGTACATGGGAGGCCACGCGTCTAGGTTATGATAGATATCATATGGCCACAGAATTATCCTTGGTTGACCCAATAGACCCCAAAGAAAAACGAGAAGATTACTATCATATTCTTCCCAATGGTGAGTCTTCTCTTGACATATCATTATCTCTACTGTCTCTAATTGAGAATTATACTTTAAACAAACACCAAGATTATATAGGTAGTGTTCGTATATATACTCAGCAAGTGGATGAGCACATCCCTGTCTTATGATGACACGAGGTTGTATGTCGTTAGACATCTTGTATGATAGTGGCAAACCACCCTTCCAACGTTGGGTACACCTTACCCTATTGGATTCACCAAATATAACAATTAAATGAACTTTTCTATACTGCTTCGGGAGAACATCCACAGCTAGAGACCACTGTTCTATTTTCCCGTTACCCTCGCTCGACCCAGCTACACTCTTATTACCTGAAAGGAATTGTGAAGCAAAAGGGTGAGCACAACTAGCCCAGTAAAGAATATCATGACTAAAGATAATTAAATTATCAATAGCCTTCATCAATAATAAATCAGAGATTTAGAACATATGGTAAATGATAAAAATTTCAACCATAGTTGCAGCGGAACAGCAATCCATTAGAAGAGTCAAATAGACTATAAAGTCTATTATCTCTCCATGTTAAAAATCCACCAACAATGTTTTATCCATGTAACATCACTCAACAGTTCCTTTCCACAATCATATGAATAACTCATAATCATAATTGTGACTATAAATTTTTCTTCGCACCCAGGACGAAGAATATTTTCATCACCTGTCTTTACCTGAAACATCAAAGATCATGGTTATACCAAATCACAGTTCCTGTTTATAATCATACTAACAAATCCATCTTTGCACTACGGGCCAAAGATATTCATCAACAAACCATCTTTGCACTACAGGCCAAAGATATTCAACAACAGTTCATCTTTGCACTACAGGCCAAAGATATTCATCAACAGGCCATCTTTGCACTACATGCCAAAGATATTCATCAACAATTCATATTTGCACTACAGGCCAAATATATTCATATCTCAAAGAAATATATAATCATTTCAGAATTTATATAAACAATAATTATAACCATGTTGATCAATTCACCTTTGCACTTAAGCTTAAGATATTCAATTATAAATTCAATGGTCATGATCATACCAGTCACAATTCAACTTTGCACTACAGGCCAAAGAGAACCCTAGTCATGATCATACCAATAATCTACCCATCTTTACACTCCAGTGAAAGAGAATTTCAACATCAGGGTTATAAAAATGTTATATATGATGATAAAAATAATATGATCAACATATAGTTTTAATCTCAAGAGTAATATTCGTAACTCATGAATAGTAAATCGTGAATAGTAACTCATGAATAGTAACCCCGACACAAAAGATAGAAATTCCACAATAAAATTTATACCAATATTTCGGTATAATGATATTGAAAGAATAACATTACTTAAATTTATAAACAATTTATTTTAATTGTTTACACTTTACTAATTAATGCATTTAATCATCATAAAATGCCAACTCTTACAATTTCATCATCAATAACCAAAACCCTCATCAAAAATCTGCATATACCTCATATAGGATTCTCAAGCCATAAAATCCTATTTTCCAATTTTCTTTCTTCACAAAACATATTTAATTCATTTACTCATAACTAGACCATTTTCATGAAAAATACCAAATCAGTTTCAAAAATATTTCTTTTCTGGAATTTAGCATAATATAGTCCCATAGTGAACATATATTTTTCTCAGAATTTTTAAAAGTCATTTACTATTTTTCATATGGCCAAAATAGCCGAATATTTAGACATTTATCAAAAATTGTACTTTTATCTAAAAATTCTGAAAT
Organism: Panax notoginseng; assembly: GCA_016801055.1. Classification (NCBI taxonomy): domain Eukaryota; kingdom Viridiplantae; phylum Streptophyta; class Magnoliopsida; order Apiales; family Araliaceae; genus Panax; species Panax notoginseng. The sequence continues at coordinate 172,678,875 of CM029012.1, forward strand.
TTACAGAGTATACTTCTATCATATACATGTACTCCCAATAAAAATTTCATCAATTTTGGAGTTAACCACAAGGAATTATAAGCGGTTACTTTTAAAATAGTCTTTTCCCATAAAATTCATAACTCTTAATCTATACATCCAAAAATCACCATTTTTGGACACAATCAATAAAACTCATCAAAATATCATTTTAAATTTTTCCATAATTTTTGAAGATCAGAAAAATTACGAAACTGAAAATCATAACAACCCTTAAAATCCCTTAATATCCCTTACAATCCCTTACCTCAAAAGAGCAGTACTTCTGATCGGTATAAGGCTGAAGGAAACTTGCACTGATGAATAGCAACTCACCAAGTATCTAAATACTCACAAAATACACTCAATAATCTAGAGAGAGAAAGAGAGAAAACTTATGTTTCTGGTGTGATTTTCAATTCTAACTTAGCCCTCTATTTATAGGAAAATTTTGGTAGGTTTGACCTGCAACCTGATGGCTTTACCTGCTACTATTCCCACCCACCACATTTGAAATATAATTCAGCACATTTCTTCACCAACCACAAGTGGAGCCCACCAATTCTAGAATTTTCCACCAAAATGATAAACTCCGAAAATTCAACAATTTCTGAACCAGTCATCTCGTAAAATTCATAATAAATCATACGTTCATTTTTAACGGTTCAAAATTTGTGGGCATATACTCAACTTATATATGTATAACATATCCAAAAATTACCACGATCCAACGGTCGGATTAAAAATTATAACCCCCGCAAAATATCTCAAAAACCCTGATTTTTAATACCTCCATTCCGACAAAAATACGGATAAAAATCTCAACATTAACTCCTTCATTTTTAACCACAAAAATATATCCCTCGTTTATATCCACATAAAATAAATATTTCCTTATCATATGAATCAATAATTAATTATTCACAAATAATATTACAGAATCACATTTATGACAACCAGGCCGTTCCCAGGAAAGAGGGGGCTTTCCAATAAGGATTTTTCCTTACTAGCGCGCAATTAGATGACCAAACCTCTCCTTAGACAGAACTTTCTAGATATTGCCAATAATGTTATCTAATAATATTATTCAAATAATATGAATTATTGATCTGATAATAGAAAATACTGTGCAACAACAATTATTGAAACAACAATAATATAAAATATCAACGCAGCAATTATTGAATCAATAAAATAAAATATTGAACAGTAATTACTGTAACAATTATTGAGTAGTGCCTTCTTACGTAAGAATTAATAATTTCAAAAATACTGTGCAATACCGTGTGCTACTGTGCAATAACGCGTATTACTGTATTTTAACCACCGGGTATTCCAACAGTGTTAACGGTAACAACTACGTCGTTATTTGTAAAAACTCAAATTTATCGTTTTCTTCATCCGACAGTTATTCGTTATGGGGCCCACAAATAGCTGCTCCGTCGTACGAATATTCCCCGACAGAAAGAATATTCCACGACCAAACGAATATTCCCCGACAACAATGAATATTTTATAACCACTTGTGTATTTTGAAAAAAAAATTTATATATCACCCTTAACTTTAACATTTATCAATTTAACCATTTACTGAATAGAAAAATTGAATACTTTTATTTCATAAAATTCGGGGTCTTACAACCTCCCCTTCTTATGAAATTTCGCCCTCGAAATTAGGGTACGTACCTAGTATGTCGAAGAGGTAAGGATACCTTGATTTTATTTCAGATTCTAACTCCCAAGTCATTTCCTCAACATCGTGGTTTCTCCACAAAACTTTGACTTGAGGTATAACCTTGGAGCGTAGAATATGTTCCTTCTTATCCAAGATTTGAACAGGAACTTCTTCATACGTCAAATCTTCTGCTATTTCATCCGGTTCGAACTCAATAATGTGGTTCGGGTCTTCCACATATTTACGTAACATGGATATGTGAAAAACGTTATGAATACGAGACATACTTGGTGGTAAAGCGAGTCTATAAACCACAGTTCCTACTCGATCGAGGATTAAAAATGGACCGATAAATCGAGGATTGGGCTTTCCTTTCTTTCCAAATCTCGTAACTCCTTTCCATGGAGCAACACGTAAGAACACATGATCTCCTATATCAAATTCCACGTCCTTTCGATGAAGATCAGCATAACTCTTTTGTCGATCTTGTGAGGTTTTTATACGTTGTCGGATCGTTTGAATCTTTTCTGTAGTCATACGTACCAACTCCAGTCCCAACAACGTTACGTCACCCACCTCATCCCAGCATACTGGAGAACGACATTTTCTTCCATACAATGCTTCGAATGGAGCCATGCCAATACTTGCTTGATAACTGTTGTTGTAAGAAAACTCCACCAATGGTAAGAACTTGTCCCAACTTCTCTTGAAATCAAGGACACAGAGTCTTAATAGATCTTCAAGAGTTTGAATAGTCCTCTCTGATTGTCCGTCAGTCTGAGGATGATATGCCGAACTAAATCGTAAATCCGTGCCCATAGCTTTTTGTAAACTAACCCAAAATCGTGAAGTGAATCTTGGGTCTCGATCAGAAACTATGGATACTGGCATACCATGCAGTCTTACAATCTTGTTTATGTACATACGAGCAAGACGTTCAAGTGTATAAGTTTCTCGTATCGGTAAGAAATGAGCAGACTTGGTCAATCTATCAACAATGACCCAAATCGCATCTTACCTTGAGAAACCTTAGGAAGACCGGTAATGAAATCCATGGTAATGTGCTCCCACTTTCATTCTGAAATTTCAAGTGGTTGCAATGGACCTTTTGGTACTTGATGCTCCGCTTTGACTCGTTGACAAGTTAGACACCTTGAGATAAACAGCGCTATCTCTCTCTTCATATTGCTCCACCAAAATGTATGACGAAGATCATGATACATTTTGGTACTTCCAAGATGGATTGCAAACGGTGTGTTGTGCGCCTCCATCATGATTTCATACTTTAAATCAGGGTTGTTAGGAACACAAAGTCTGGAGTTGACTCGAAGTATTCCTTCTTCATCGATTCTTGCTTCCGGCATAGCACCTTCTTGCACTTTCTTCCTCGTACGCATCAGCTCCAGGTATGTAGCTTGAGCAGCTTTTACTTTATCGATTAAAGTTGGTTCTACTCGTATATTCGCTATCATCACATGGGCCCCTAGAGTCTTTAACTCTATCTCCATCCTTTGCAAGTCACACAAAATAGGCCTTTGTGTTGACAATATCGCACTCGTACTTGCATATGATCTTCTACTCAATGCGTCAGCTACCACGTTCGCTTTTCCAGGATGGTATTGAATGGTATGATCATAATCTTTCAACAGTTCAAGCCAACGTCGTTGTCGCATGTTGAGTTCCTTTTGAGTGAAGAAATATTTGAGGCTTTTATGATCCGTAAAGATCTCCACATTATCCCCATACAAGTAATGCCTCCAAATTTTAAGTGCAAAGACAACAGCTGCCAACTCTAGATCATGAGTAGGATAATTCCTCTCATATTCCTTGAGTTGTCTTGATGCACAGGCTATGACTTTTCCATGTTGCATGAGAACGCATCCCAACCCTTTGCTCAAAGCATCACTGTAGATGACAAATCCCACCGAGCCAGATGGTATTGTTAGAACATGTGCTGAAATGAGTCTCCTCTTGAGTTCTTGAAAACTCTTCTCACATTCTTCGCTTCAACCGAACTTTGTATCTTTCCGAGTCAGCTGAGTTAATGGAGTAGCGATTCGAGAAAATCCTTCCACGAATCTCCGATAATAACCAACTAAACCAAGAAAGCTACGTACTTCGGTCGCTGATTTAGGTTGCTCCCAGCTTTGAATAGCTTCAATCTTTGCCGGGTCAACAGATATTCCACGACTTGATACTACGTGCCCAACGAATGCTACCTCCTCCAGCCAGAACTTGCACTTCTTCAACTTGGCATAAAGTTTGTATTCACGAAGCTTTTGGAGTACCTGCCTCAAGTGTTGCTCATGATCTTCACGGCTTTTGGAATAAATAAGGATGTCATCAATAAAGACGACCACAAAGTGATCCAAATATTCCTTGAATACCCGGTTCATCATATCCATGAAGGCAGCAGGAGCATTAGTCAATCCAAAGGACATGACTAGGAATTCATAATGCCCGTACCCAGTTCTGAAAGCCGTCTTTGGAATATCCTCAGTTCTAACCTTCAGCTGATGATATCCAGAACGAAGATCGATCTTTGAAAAGAATTGTGCTCCTTGCAACTGGTCAAACAGGTCATCAATACATGGCAATGGGTACCTGTTTTTGATGGTGACATGATTCAACTCCCGATAATCAATACAAAGTCGCATACTTCCATATTTCTTTTTCACGAATAGAACATGAGCACCCCGAGGAGATGTACTAGGACGAATAAAGCTAATGTCTAACAATTCCTGCAGTTGGATCTTTAACTCCTGAAGTTCAATAGGAGCCATTCGATATGGGGCTTTAGAAATGGGTTTTGTACCGGGTTCAAGGTCGATACAAAATTCAATTTCACGCTCTGGGGGTAGGCCAGGAAGTTCTTCAGGGAATACGTCAGGAAATTTATTAACAATAGAAATATCATTCAAAACTGTCGTATTTTTGTTTAGATCCGTGACATGAGCTAAGAAAGCTTGACATCCGTTTTTCAATAAACGAATAGCTTTATGGCTTGAGATGACAGTGATTGATTTTAATGGTTTGGTTGCTTGAATTTGCATAATAGGTCGATTAGGAATATGAAAGCTAACAACCTTACGAAAATAATCAATTTTTGCATGATGAGTAGTTAACCAATCAATCTCTAGAATCACGTCAAATGCAAGTATTTTTAATGAAATCAGATCGACAGGTAATGTGTGGGTACCAACTTGAACTAAACAAGACTTATAAACCGTGGATGTAATGAAGGTTTCTCCCAATGGAGTTTCAACAGATAAGTCAAAGTCTAATTTCTCCGGAGTCAAATTTAATCGATGAGCGCAAGTAGGAGAAATAAAAGAATGGGTAGAACCAGTATCAAATAAAGTATAGACTTTGTTAGAGTTTATGATAAGCTTACCCGTGATGACCTCATTCGGTTTCCTTGCTTTTTGGGAGGTCACAACAAACGCTCTCCCTTGCACTACCGGTTTTAACTTTTCTGGGACGACCTTTGGTGTCTCTATCCTAGCTGAACTTGTTTTTGGTAAACGACACAATCGAGCTAAATGACCTTCTCTTCCACAATTATAACATGCTTTAGGCGGCATCGCGCAGTTTGGACAGATGTGCCCCTCCCCTCCGCATTTGAAACATATGATAGGTGGTCGTTCTCCTTCCTTAACAACGGGTGCTGGTGCTGACGTCTTTCTATCATTGTTGAATCTCCTCTTCTTGAAATGACCATTCTTATTGTTTTGGCCCTGATTACCACCGAAGTGGTTACCATTTCTGGCCTGTTGATTCCCTCCACGCTTGTTGTCACCGCTTCGATGACTGCTCTCACTGGTATTATCATTTTGCCGACTGCTCTCTTTTGGTTGCGTTGACTCGTTATCGCGCTCCACTAACTGAGCCCTATTCACAACATCTGAATACAAACACAGTTTATGAGAAATAAGATGTTGACGTATCTCAGGTTTCAAACCTCGCAAAAACATTCGCGTCATTCGCTCTTCATTATCCACCAAGTGGGACGCAAACCGGGACAACTCAGCAAATTTAGCCTCATACTGCAACACAGTCATATTATTCTGCTCCAATTTGATGAACTCCACCTCTTTCATGTAACGAACACTTTCGGGAAAGTATTTGTCATTGAACAGCTCTTGGAACTTCTCCCAAGACATCTTCAGTGCGGCAGGTTGAGTACGCTTAATCGATTCCCACCAGTAATCTGCCTCTCCTCGCAACATAAAGGCGGCAAAGGGAACCTTTTGCTCCTCAGAGCATCCCAAGACATCAAATATCTTGGTAATCTGCTTTATCCATGTTTCCGCTATAAGTGATTTTGGCTCTCCTTTAAACTCCGGTGGTCCCAGCTCCTTGAACTGTTTAGCAGTGACCGTCCGAGAGTTTTCAGTGTTTCCACCTACATTTTGGACAGGAGCCGCTCTCGCTTGCTGTTGCATGAACTGCATAAAGCTTCTGAACTATCCATCATTTATCATCTGGTCAGTGTTGTTGTTTGCATGAGGATTGTCACCTTCTTGACGCACATTATCCTGATTATTGATATGTGGTGAATCAACAGTCGCCTGTGCTCCATTGCTATTCTCAACATTCTCAGATGCCATTTTCAGATACTGCCACAAAACAAAAGTTAATTGATATGTCATATATTATCCTTATATTCTGACCGACCAATTAAATACCATGCAAATAAACTTAGGTAGGTCATACTAGCGAAGCAATTCTCCGTCTCTCCCCTCCTAGTTCTATTCTCACATCTTAGCTAGGGATCATATCCCTAAGCTCTGATACCAACTGTGACGCCCCCAAAATTAGGTATACATCACCCATCTTGGGTCGTCAGATACATGGTACAGAAAACAAATACAACTTACTAATACAACTGAGTATAATAAAGAATGGAATAACAAAAAAAATCACCATGCATGCGATAGACCGCACAGACATGTTATTCCAACAGAATAATAAATAATGGAACCAGGTCCGGCGTAAAACGCACAGACAGGATATTCCAACAGAATAATAATAAAGACGGAACCATGTCCGGCGTAAAATACACAGACAGGATGTTCCAACAGAATAATAATAAAGACGAAACCAGGTCTGGTGTAAAACACACAGACAGGATGTTCCAATAGAATAATAATAAAGACGGAACCAGGTCCGGTGTAAAACACACAGACAGGATGTTCCAACAGAATAATAGAAGAATGTCACCAAGTATAGGGTAGACCGCGTAAACAGGTTATTCCAACAGAATAATAAGAAATGGAATAACAACAGTTCTCTTTATGAATAAGAAAGAATAACACCCCTTACCTTTTTAAAGAAGAACTGAAATAAGGAAGTAGTTAAGTAGCAGAATACTTTTTCTTCTCTCTCTCTATAGTTTTTCTCTATAGTTTCTCTCTCTAGAGTTCAGTGAATTCGTAAGAAATAATGAAGGAATGAGCTGCTATTTATAGAAAAATAGAATGCATAGTAACTAATCCATGAACGGTCCAGATTGATTACTTTAATCTGACGGTCCATATTTAAAGAAAAGTTTTTTAAATAAAATATAATATATTCTATTTATAGAATAACTTTAATAAAGTATTTTGTTTTATATAAAAAGATGTTTCTGTTTTATTACGTTAATAATACGAATAAAACAAAACTTCATTATCGTTAAATAATTCATATTATTAACTGACAATAATTGAATCAAACTGAGTGACTTCTCACATAAGGATTAATAATCAATACCGTGTGCTACTATACAACCACAAATATTACTGTACGTTTACTACCGAGTAGTTCAACAGTATCAATGGTAAAACTTTCGCCGTTATTTTTAATAAAATATTTTTGTCGTTTTCTCAATCCGATAATAATTCCGTTGTGGGGTCTACCAATAATTGTGTCGTTGTACGAATATTCCCTGTTAAAACGAATATTTCCCGACCAATCGAATATTATATAACAACTTGCGTACTTTGCAAAATTTATAAATATTACCCACAACTATAACATTATATCAAATTAACTCCATAATATTCAAAAATGATATTTATAGAAAATTCATCTTTATTTATAAAAGTTGGGGTCTTACAATATATAATAAAAAGGAGGGAGTAATAATTTATCGAATTTCTATGCATGTAGAATTTGGGATGGTGATTTTGGCCCTAGTTATTATTATTGGGGCATGAATTTAAATTTATTTGACAATGTCTCTTGGATTATGTTTGTTTACAAAAAACATGTGACAACCCCAAAACAGGTCCATTCCATCCAATCTATTCTGAGTCGCCAAATACATGGTACAGAAAATAACTACAACTTTATTACAACAATTATCGTGCAAAATACAACAACACATATGCTGTGAGTTTGGATACAAATATATACCAATTGTGACTCATGTCCCAACCGTGGACAGCACCTCACAATGACACCTTACATAAAGGTATAGTCAAAAACTGTTTTAAAAATTAGAATCTTTGGAAAGTGCTCAAAGAAACCTTCGTACATGGGAGGCCATGCGTCTAGGTTATGATAGATATCATATGGCCACAGAATTATCCTTGGTTGACCTAATAGACCCCAAAGAAAAATGAGAAGATTACTATCATATTCTTCCCAATGGTGAGTCTTCTCTTGACATATCATTATCTCCACTGTCTTTAATCGTGAATTATACTTCAAACAAACACCAAGATTATATAGGTAGTGCTCGTAGATATACTCAGCAAGTGGATGAGCACAACCCTGTCTTATGATGACACGAGGTTGTATATCATTAGACATCTTGTATGATAGTGACAAAACACCCTTCCAACGTTGGGTTCGCCTCACCCTATTTTCTTCACCAAATATAACTACTAAATGATGATCACCGTTCTATTCCCTTGTTATCCCCGCTAGACCCAGCTACACTCTTATTACCTGAAAGGAATTGTGAAACAGAAGGGTGAGGACAACTAGCCCAGTAAAGAATATCATGACTAAAGATAAATAAGTTATCAATAGCCTTCAACAGAATTAAATCAGAGATTTAGAATATATGGTAGATGATAAAAATTTTAACCATAGTTGCAGCGGAACGAGCAATCCATTAGAAGAGTCAAATAGACTATAAAGTCTATTATCTTCTCCATGTTAAAAATTTACCAACAATGTTTTATCCCTGTAACATCAATCAACAGTTCCTTTCCACAATCATATGAATAACTCATAATCATAATTGTGATTCTAAATTTTTCTTCGCACCCAGGACGAAAAATATTTTCATCACCTGTCTTTACCTGAAACATCAAAGATCATGGTTATACCAAATCACAGTTCCTGTTCATAATCATACTAATAAATCCATCTTTGCACTACGGCCCAAGATATTCAACAACAGTTCATCTTTGTACTACAGGCCAAAGATATTCATCAACAGACCATCTTTGCACTACAGGCCAAAGATATTCAACAACAGTTCGTCTTTGCAGTACAGGCCAAAGATATTCATCAATAATTCATCTTTGTACTACGGCCAAAGATATTCATCAACAATTCATCTTTGCACTACAGGCCAAAGATATTCCTCAACAGTTCATATTTGCACTACAAGCCAAATATATTAATATCTCAGAGAATTATAATCATTTTAGAATTTATATAAACAATAATTATAACCATGTTGATCAATTCACCTTTGCACTTAAACTTAAGATATTCAATTATAAATTCAATGGTCATGATCATACCAGTCACAATTCAACTTTGCACTACAGGCCAAAGAGAACCCATAGTCATGATCATACCAATAATTTACCCATCTTTACACTCAAGCGAAAGAGAATTTCAACATCAAGGTTATAAAAATGTTATATATGATAATAAAAACAATATGATCAAAACATGGATTTAACTTCAAGAGCAATATTCATAAATCAACTATAATTTGGTTAGAAAAAGAAACCAATTTTTTTCGTGAATAGTAACTCGTGAATAGTAACTCATGAATAGTAACTCCGACATAAAAAAGATAGAAATTTCACAATAATATACATACCAATATTTCAGTATAATGATATTGAAAGAATAATATTTCTTAAGCTTATAAACAATTTATTTAAATTGTTTACACTTTACTAATTAATGCATTTAATCATCATAAAATGCCAACTCTTACGATTTCATCATCAATAACCAAAATCCTCATAAAAAATCTGCATATACCTCATATAGGATTCTCAAGCCACAAAATCTTATTTTCCAATTTTCTTACTTCACATAACATATTTAATTTATTTTCTCATAACTAGTCCATTTTCATGAAAAATATCAAATCAGTTCCAAAAATATTTTTTTTCTGGGATTTAGCAAAATATAGTCCCATATTGAACATATATTTTTCTCAGAATTTTTAAAATTCATTTACTATTTTTCATATGACCAAAACAGCCGAATATTTAGATATTTATCAAAAATTGTACTTTTGTCCAAAAATTCTGAAATTTACAGAGTATACTTCTATCATATACATGTACTCCCAATAAAATTTTTATCAATTTTGGAGTTAACCACAAGGAGTTATAAGCGGTTACTTTTAAAATAGTTTTTTCTCGTAAAATTCATAACTCTTAATCTATACATCCAAAAATCACTATTTTTGGACACAATCAATAAAACTCATCAAAATATCATTTCAAATTTTTTTCAGAATTTTCTGAAGGTTTGAAAAATTACGAAACTGAAAATCATAACAACCCTTAAAATCTCTTACTATCCCTTACCTCAAAAGAGCAACACTTCTGACTGGATATCGGATATAACGCTGAAGGAAACTTGAACTGATGAATATCAACTCATCAAGTATCTAAATACTCATAAAATACACTCAATAATCTAGAGAGAAAAAGAGAGAAAGCTTATGTTTCTGGTGTGATTTTCAATTCTAACTTAGCCCTCTATTTATAGGAAAATGTTAGCACGCCGAAACAGACTTAACCTGCAACCTGATGGCTTTACCTGCTACTATTCCCACCCACCACATTTGAATAAAAATCTCAGCATATTTCTTCACCAACCAAGAGTGGGGCCCACCAATTCTAGAATTTTCCGCCAAAGTGATTAACTCCGAAAATTCAACAATTTCTGAACCAGTCATCTCGTAAAATTCATAACAAATCATACGTTCATTTTTAACGGTTCAAAATTTATGGACATATACTCAACTTATATATGTATAACATATCCAAATATTACCACGATCCAACGGTCGGATTAAAAATTATAACCCTCGTAAAATATCTCAAAAACTCTAATTTAATTTTCAATACCTCCGTTCCGACAAAAATACAGATAAAACACCTCAACATTAACTCCTTCATTTTTAACCACAAAAATATATCCCTCATTTATATCCACATTAAATAAATATTTCCTTATCATATGAATCAATAATTAATTATTCACAAATAATATTACAGAATCATATTTATGACAACCAGGCCGTTCCCAGGAAAGAGGGGGCTTTCCAATAAGGATTTCTCCTTACTGGCGCGCAATTAGATGACCAAACCTCTTCTTAGACAGAACTTTCTAGACATTACCAATAATACTATCTAATAATATTATTCAAATAATATGAATTATTGATTTGATAATGGAGATACTGTGCAGTGACAATTATTGAAACAACAATAATATAAAATATCAACGCAACAATTATTGATTCAATAAAATAAAATATTGAACAGTAATTACTGTAACAATTATTGAGTAGTGTCTTCTCACGTAAGAATCAATAATTGAAAAAAATACTGTGCAATACCGTGTGCTACTGTGCAACTACGCGAATTACTGTATTTTAACCACCAGGTATTCCAACAGTGTTAACGGTAACAACTACGCCGTTATTTATAAAAACTCAAATTTGTCATTTTTTTCATCCGACAGTTATTCTGTTATGGGGTTCACAAATGGCTGCGCCGTCATACGAATATTCCCCGACAGAAAGAATATTCCACGACTAAACGAATATTCCCCGACAACAATGAATATTTTATAGCCACTTGCGTATTTTAAAAAAAAAATTCATATATCACCCTTAACTTTAACATTTATCGATTTAACCATTTACTGAATAATAATTATAAGAAAAATTGAATACTTTTATTTCATAAAATTCGGGGTCTTACAAAACATGTTTGAGATTAGACTATTTATGGTAATTTAAAATTATTCTATACTATTTTATCTCATGGTGGAGGATTTATAATTCTTTAAATTGTTTTACGAACTATTTTTTGTCATTTATAAGGTTATTTATGAGAAATTATATAATCACGTGATGAATGTGGGATTAATAGTCCTTTACATTTTAAGTTAAGGAATTAATAGTCTCTCGTCAAATAATTAAATTGTTAGAAATAATATTAAATTAAGATAAATAATTCAATCTTAAACATGTATTTTTACAAACAAACATAGCCTTAGTGATCAAATATATTATCAATTGAAACTTTCTAATCACAGGATGAATCTATATATTTATCAAGATGAAGTATTATTAGTTTAATGATTTACACTTATAAAACATCTGACAATTTAAAACATAATCTCTCCATTCTAAAATATAATATTTATGTCCGACATTTTTAAAGTTAACTCATTATATTATTTAAGTCAAAGTTTATATAATTTTTTTTTTAATTTTAATTAATACAGTAAAAGAATATTCTAAATTATTTAACAAATATTACTTATGATAAAATTTATTGTTGTATAGTTTTTAATGAGACAACTTAATTTTAAAATATTAGAGTTTGACTTTCAAAATTTAATGATGATATGTTTTAATTTAAACGTTCATAGGCCTAAATTTGTGGCCAAGGGTTTGGCCTTCCTACATTTAAACGCTTATAAGTCCAAATTTGTAAGAGTGTGACACAACCATTAATATATTTCACTCTTTTTCTAGTGGCAGTATGTAAAGACTTGTACAAATAACTTAACAGACCGTGGTGAACAATATACTTAGACCTAGTAAGGAACAATATTTCACCACACAACTAAATAATGTATGCCTTTGTGCATCGACTTACAATTTCCTTAATTGCTTTAGCAGGACAATTATTAAAATGCTACTGCAGCCATTGATTACCGATATTCAGCAGTTAGTGCAGTACTAAAACATTGTGTAAAATGAGCCACTGGGGATGTCAAATAAAGGAAAGGTTAAGGGTTTGCATTTGCCTGTTAACCCAAAAATGAAGTGGACGTCGTAATTGTTATTTTCTCATAGTTTAAATGAAAACTATTGGTCTTCAGCTGCCATCTCTCCACCAGGGCAGAGACGAGACCAATATCAGTTTGGTGTACAATTGCTGGATGTTTAAAAATCTCAAATCCACATTTTTGTAAAATAATTTTTTGGTGTTTTGTTAAGTTCCATTGATCATATTTTTTCAGTTAATTGACACGGGAGTAATATTTTTCCCCTAACTTTCCCGTCATATACGTCATTTGACACACGATTTTTTTGGTCATAAAGAACACTAGGGTCAATCGGTCCATAATTGTGACAACCCCAAAATAGGTCCATTCCATCCAACCTATTCTGAGTCGCCAAATACATGGTACAGAAAATAACTACAACTTTATTACAACAATTGTCGTGCAAAATACAACAACATATATGCTGTGAGTTTGGATACAAATATATACCAAATGTGACTCATGTCCCAACCGTAGACAGCACCTCACAATGACACCTCACATAAAGGTATAGTCAAAAAATGTTTTAGAAATTAGAATCTTTGGAAAGTGCTCAAGGAAACCTTCGTACATGGGAGGCCATGCGTCTAGGTTATGATAGATATCATATGGCCACAGAATTATCCTTGGTTGACCCAATATACCCCAAAGAAAAATGAGAAGATTACTATCATATTTTTCCCAATGGTGAGTCTTCTCTTGACTTATCATTATCTCCACTGTCTCTAATTGAGAATTATACTTCAAACAAACACCAAGATTATATAGGTAGTGCTTGTAAATATACTTACCAAGTGGATGAGCACAATCCTGTCTTATGATGATACGAGGTTGTATGTCATTAGACATCTTGTATGATAGTGACAAAACACCCTTCCAACGTTGGGTTCGCCTTACCCTCAACAGCTATAGACCACCGTTCTATTCCCCTGTTATCCCCCACTCGACTTAGCTACACTTTTATTACCTGAAAGGAATTGTGAAGCAAAAGGGTGAGCACAACTAGCTCAGTAAAGAATATTATGACTAAAGATAATTAAATTATCAATAGCCTTCATCAGTAATAAATCAGAGATTTAGAACATATGGTAGATGATAAAAAATTTCAACCATAGTTGCAGCGGAACGAGCAATCCATTAGAAGAGTCAAATAGACCATAAAATCTATTATCTTCTCCATGATAAAAGTCCACCAATAATGTTTTATCCCTGTAACATCAATCAACAATTCATGTCCACAATCACGTGAATAACTCATAATCATAATTGTGATTCTAAATTCCTCTTCGCGCCCAGAATAAAGATAATTTTTATCACCTGTCTTTACCTGAAACATCAAAGATCATGGTTATACCAAATCACAGTTCCTGTTCATAATCATACTAATAAGTTTATCTTTGCACTACGACCAAAGATATTCATTATCATTTCATCTTTGCACTACAGGCCAAAGATATTTAACAACAAGTCATCTTTGCACTACGGGCCAAAGATATTCATCAACAATTCATCTTTGCACTACAAGCCAAAGATATTCCTCAACAGTTCATATTTGCATTACAGGCCAAATATATTAATATCTCAAAGAAATATATAATCATTTCAGAATTTATATAAGCAATAATTATAACCATGTTGATCAATTCATCTTTGCACTTAAGCTAAAGATATTCAATTATAAATTCAATGGTCATGATCATACCAGTCACAATTCAACTTTTTCACTACTGGCCAAAGAGAACCCTAGTCATGATCATACCAATAATCTAACCATCTTTACACTCAAGTCAAAGAGAAATATCATCATTAGGGTTATAAAAATGTTATATATGATAATAAAAACAATATGATCAACAACTGTGTTTATTTTCGAGAGCAACAATCATAAATCAACGATAATTTGGTCAGAAAAAGAAACCAATTTTTTTTGTCGTGAATAGTACCCGTGAATAGTAACTCGTGAATAGTAACTCGTGAATAGTAACGCATGAATAGTAACTCGTAAATAGTAACTCATGAATAGTAACTCATGAATAGTATTCCGTATTCGTACATAGTACCGTATACGTAAATAATGTCATATACGTAAATAGTGCCATATACATGAATAGTGCCGTATACGTGAATAGTGTCGTATATGTGAATAGTAATCCCGACTCAAAAAGTTCCAAATTTGATAAAAAGTTCATACCAACATTTCAGTATAATGATATTAAAGAAAATATCTGTTTAAGAATAATATAACACCACTTACTATCCCTTACAATCCCTTACCTCAAAAGAGCAGTATTTCTGACCGGAATGTAAAGCCGAAGGAACCTTGCACTGAATAGCAACTCTCAAAGTATCTAAAAACTCACAAAATATGCTTCATAATATAGAAAGAGAAAGAGAGAAAACTTATGTTTCTGGTGTGTTTTTCAATTCTAACTTAGCCCTCTATTTATAGGAAAATGTTAGCACGCCGAAGCAGACTTAACTTGTAACCTGATGGCTTTACCTGCTACTATTCTCACCCACCACATTTGAATAAAAATCTTAGCACATTTCTTCACCAACCAAGAGTGGGGCCCACCAATTCTAGAATTTTCTACCAAAATGATTAACTCTAAAAATTTAACAATTTCTGAACCAGTCATCTCGTAAAATTCATAATAAATCATACGTTTATTTTTAACGGTTCAAAATTTATGGACATATACTCAACTTATATATGTATAACATATCCAAATATTACCACGATCCAACGGTCGGATTAAAAATTATAACCCTCGCAAAATATCTCAAAAACCCTAATTTGATTTTCAATACCTCCGTTCCGACAAAAATATAGATAAAACACCTCAACATTAACTCCTTCATTTTTAACCACAAAAATATATCCCTCATTTATTTCCACATAAAATGAATATTTCTTTATCATATGAATCAATAATTAATTATTCACAAATAATATTACAGAATCACATTTATGACAACCAGGCCGTTCCCAGGAAAGAGGGGGCTTTCCAATAAGAATTTCTCCTTACTAGCGCGCAATTAGATGACCAAACCTCTCATTAGACAGAACTTTCTAGACATTACCAATAATGTTATCTAATAATATTATTCAAATAATATGAATTATTGATCTGATAATGGGAAATACTGTGCAGTGACAATTATTGAAACAACAATAATATAAAATATCAATGCAGCAATTATTGAATCAATAAAATAAAATATTAAACAGTAATTACTGTAACAATTATTGAGTAGTGCCTTCCTTCGTAAGAATCAATAATTGGTGCAATACCGTGTGCTACTGTATTTTAACCACCAGGTATTCAAACAGTATTAACGGTAACAACTACACTGTTAATTATAAACAACTTATACTTGTCGTTTTCTTCATCCAATCTCTTTCCTTTATGGGGCCCACACAAGGTTGCGCCGTCGTACGAATATTCCCCGACAGCAAGAATATTCCACGGCCAAACGAATATTCACCGACCAAAAATGAATATTTTATAACCACTTGCTTATTTTGAAAAGTTTTCACATTTCACCCAGAACTTTAACTTTTTATCAATTTAACCATTTACTGAATTGTAATTATAAGAAAAATTAAATACTTTTATTTCATAAAATTCGGGGTCTTACAATAATTATAATTGTCCATCTTTTACTTGCAAAAATAACATAAAACCATTTTGTACTAATTTAACAATTATGTAACAAAATTATATCCCAATCATTAGAAGAAAACCATTTAACAATAATTTAAATAATTTTATTTTATAAAATTTTCATAGCCATAATTATTAGTTCTAATGTAACATCACATGCATATATTGTCTCCAAAACATAATTCGTTAGGTAACAACAATAAAACACAACTCCCTTCTAATTATTATGCACAACCATTTAACAACAAATTAATAAAAAATAATTTGCAACAATAATATAATAACTAGTTCACCACATATTAATAGATTTTTCCAAACACAAAACTAACCAATTTTTGTCAAATTTAACATTAATATAATAACTATTTTTTGTCAATCTTCTCAATTTTGTTGTTGACCAAAAAAAGTCCTTATTTTATAGGTATTATCATAAAACAACTCAATCTCCTCAATTTTGTACAATACAAAAATAACAATTTACTTTTCAACGTAAACACAATTCAAATATATATTCTTTCGGTCTTATTTTAAAATTAAGTTAAAAAGAAAAATCAATCTTTAAATGAATAAATAAATAATAATAATAGTAATAGTATTTGCTGTGTAGGAGAACTCATATATATATATATATATATATATATATGTGTGTGTGTGTGTGTGTGTGTGTGTGTGTGTGTGTGTGTGCGCAAATTAAGAGAAATATTATCATGTTGTCAACGTATGGAACAAATCAAGTCGATCAATGTAATATCCAAATTCAACTTGATGATTTATATTGACTTGATTAACTAATCTAGTTGACTGGGTGAGATTTTAATATTTATCAATAATATAACAATTATTAGAAAATTATGAGAGTTGACTAACTCACTGTTTCTTTTTTGTATATTTTTGAAAAATTATGAAGGTTAACTTAATTATTGTTATAAAACTTTAGTAAAGTGTATAAAGATACTCTTATAATTGCTGCATAAATTTAGAGAGAATAAGCAAGAGAAAAGAGAGAGAAATTCTTCAGAGAGAATTCTTCTTATTTCAATCAGTAGCATGCACTGCCTTATATAGGCAAGGTAGAGGAGTCATGGGGAAGGAAGGAAAAGGGGAGTACGGGAGAAGCTAGCTAAGGGAATCACATGTATAATACTTCCCCTGATTCCCTACGATATAAGATTATGTCTCATTAAAAACTTTGTTAAGAAAATTCAGTGGGAAAAACTTAACGAAGGGAAAAAGAGTACATATCTTTTATATAAATATCATTTAATTGACTGCCTCGTTAAAACCTTGTCAGGAAAAATCCATTGGAATAAAAATAGTGACTAAGGAAAAAGAGTACAATCTTCCCCTCATAAGGAATTCATTACTCCTTGATGAAATGTTGTCATAAGTCTTTCAGTCGACACATTCCGATCCTTTTCTGAAGTTTTTGCAAACGTTGCATTTGGTAGCGACTTTGTGAATTAGTCGGCTAGATTATCACATGATCGAATTTGATGCACATCTATATCCCCCTTTTTTTGTAGCTCATGTGTGAAGACTTCTATCTCCCTTGATGTACCCTCCTCTAAGTTGAGCAATGCATGCAGCGTTATCCTCATACAGAATTGTAGAAATGTCTTTGATTGATGGTAATCCACATGACTTTTGAATATGCTGAATAATTGATCTCAACCAAACACACTCTCTGCTTGCTTCATGTATAGCGAGAATCTCTGAGTGATTTGAAGATGTAGCTGTCATGGTTTGCTTTGTGGATTTCCAGGATATAGCAGTGTCACAATATGTAAATACATAACCTGTTTGTGATCTTTCATTGTGTGGATCTGATAAATATCCTGCATCGGCATATCCAACCAATCGCGACGTTGAATCTCTTAGATAAAATAACCCAAGATCTATACTTCCACGGAGGTATCTAAAAATGTGTTTGATCCCATCCCAATGTCTCTTAGTAGGAGAAGAACTGTATCTTGCTAACAAGTTGACAGCAAAAGTAATATCAGGTCGTGTACAGTTTGCAAGATACATAAGAGCACCTATTGCACTTAGGTATGGAACTTCAGGTCCAAGAACTTCTTCCCCACTTTCTAGAGGCCGAAATGGATCTTTATCAACTTCTAAAGATCGAACAACCATCGGGGTAGTCAAAGGATGAGCTTTATCCATATGAAAACGACTGAGAATCTTTTCAGCATATGTGGATTGATGAACAAAAATTCCAGATGCTAAATGCTCCACTTGTATTCCCAAACAGAATTTTGTCTTTCCAAGATCTTTCATTTCAAACTCATCTTTTAAATAAGTAGCAGTTCTTGTGAGTTCTTTAGGAGTACCTACAAGATTCAAATCATCCACATATACAGCAATGATGGAAAATCCACTTTGTGATTTCTTAATAAAAACACATGGACATACTTGATCATTTATATTTCCATCTTTTATTAAATAATCACTAAGTCGATTATGTAAGACCCCAACTTTTATAAATAAAGATGAATTTTCTATAAATATCATTTTTAAATATTATGGAGTTAATTTGATATAATGTTATAGTTGTGGGTAATATTCATAAATTTTGTAAACTACGCAAGTTGTTATATAATATTCAATTGGTCAGGGAATATTCGTTTTAACAGGAAATATTCGTACAACGGCACAATCATTGGTGGACCCCACAACAGAATTATTGTCGGATTGAGAAAACGATAAAATTATCTTTCTATAAAAATAACGGCTGAGGTGTTACCGTTAAAACTGTTGAACTACCCGGTAGTAAAAGTACAGTAATACGCGTGGTTGCATAGTAGCACACGGTATTGATTATTGATGCTTACGTGAGAAGTCACTCAGCTATACTCAATTATTGTTACAGTAATTGCTGCATCATATCTCTTAAATTATTGTCATAGTATCATCTGTATAATATGTTATATTATTAAATCAATAATTGAGACGTTGTGATAAGTTTGGTTATTTTTTATGGGGGGCCCAGATGTCATCATCTAAGAGTCTCTTCGTCAATAGTAATTACCGTCGTCAATAGTAATTACCTTCGTCAATAGTATTTACCTTGGTCAATAGTATTTACCTTGGTCAATAGTAATTACTTTCGTCAATAGTAGTTGTCCCTTCAATATTACCAAGAGTCATTTGACCCTTCGTTAAGACCAAGAGCCACCCTCAGTTTTTCTATAAATAGAGGCCTAGAGCTTCATTATTTTTCACGAATTCATTCAAGCTATAGAGAGAGAAAGTATAGAGAGAATAAGAGAGAAAGAATAAAAGTATTCTGCTACTTCACTTTTTTAATATCCAGTTCTTTTAAGGTAGGGAATATTATTTCTTTTATATTTATGAAGAGAACTTCTGTTATTCCATTCTTTATTATTCTGTTGGAATAACCAGTATACGCGGTCTACCCTATACTTGGTGACATTCTTCTATTATTCTGTTGGAACATCCTGTCTGTGTGTTTTACACCGGACCTGGTTCCGTTTTTATTATTATTCTGTTGGAACATCCTGTCTGTGTGTTTTACACCGGACCTGGTTCCGTCTTTGTTATTATTCTGTTAGAACATCCTGTCTGTGTGTTTTACACCGGACCTGGTTCCATTATTTATTATTCTGTCGGAATATCCTGTCTGTGCATTTACGCCGGACCTGGTTCCATTATTTATTATTCTGTTGGAATAACCTGTTTGTGCTGTCTATCGCATGCATGGTGATTTCTTTTGTTATTCCATTCTTTATTATACTCAGTTGGTTAAGTTTTGACTTCTATACTCCATAAAATTTGTGGAATATCCTTGATAATTGCGGTTCATCCAGTATCTTTTCATGAAAATATTCTTCTAAGCATTCTTGAATTTTACTCCACAAAGCAGTATCATGTTGACAATTTGGACGTTGTTAATTCTTGGATAAATTAATTCTTGAACTTGTTTTATTGAATTCTTATATCATTGTCATCATCCTCATGTTTATAAAATGTTGAAAGTCATCTGTGGCCTGTAGTGCATAGATGGACTTGGTATGATTATGACCAGGGATTATTCGGTATAATCATGACCGTAATGTTACAAATGATGTGGTAAAAGTCCTCATTGGCCCGTAGTGCATTGATGGACAGTTGTTGGCATGATCATGACCATTAATGAATACACGAATATCCTTGGCCGTAGTGCAGGGGTGATTCGATGATGTGGATTATTTTATTAAACTGAGTCTCAGCGATAGCAGTGTTGAAAAATCTTTTAAATCATAAAAGATAGTAGAGTTTATTTTCTACTTGACTCTTTTATGGATTGCTTGTTCCGCTGCAGTTAAACTTGATGTCTATTATATTTTATCAGTTTAACATTGTTGAAGGCTAATGATAATTTATTCTGCATTATCTTAGTCATAATATTTCTTACTGGGCTAGTTAAGCTCACCCTTTCTTTCACTGTTCTCTTCAGGAAATGAGAACGTAGCTGGGACAAGTCGGGAAACGGAGTGATGGTCTGAATGATAGTATTAGTTAGTAGTCCTCACTATTCTATGTAATAGTGTGTTAATAAATGTAATGAGGACTCCTTTTGAGTATGAATACTCTCTAGAAGATAATATTTGTATTCAAACTCACAGTTTATGTTTTGTCGTATTATACACGACAGTTGTATTAGTAAGTTATATTTGTATTCTATACTATGTATCTGACGACCCAAGATGGGTGATGTATACCTAATTTTGGGGGCGTCACAGTTGGTATCAGAGCTTAGGGATATGATCCCTGGCTAAGATGTGAGAATAGAACTAGGAGGGGAGAGACGGGGAATTCCTTCGCTAGTATGACCTACCTAAGTTTATTTGCATGGTATTTAATTGGTCGGTCATAATATAAGGATAAAATATGACATATCAATTAATTTTTATTTTGTGGCAGTATCTGAAAATGGCATCTGAGAATGTTGAGAATAGCAATGGAGCACAGACGACTGTTGATTCACCACATATCAATAATCAGGATAATGTGCATCAGGAAGGTGACAATCCTCATGCAAACAACAACACTGACCAGATGATGAATGATGAAATGTTCAGAAACTTTATGCAGTTCATGCAACAGCAGGCGAGAGCGACTCCTGTCCAAAATATAGGTGGAAACATTGAAAACTCTCGGACGGTCACCGCTAAACAGTTCAAGGAGCTGGGACCACCAGAGTTTAAGGGAGAGCCAAAACCACTTATAGCGGAAACATGGATAAAACAAATTACCAAGATATTTGATGTCTTGGGATGCTCCGAGGAGCAAAAGGTTCCCTTTGCCGCCTTTATGTTGCGAGGAGAGGCAGATTACTGGTGGGAATCGATTAAGCGTACTCAACCTGCCGCACTGAAGATGTCTTGGGAGAAGTTCCAAGAGCTGTTCAACGACAAATACTTCCCTGAAAGTATTCGTCACATGAAGGAGGTGGAATTTATCAAGTTGGAGCAAAACAACATGACCGTGTCGCAGTACGAAGCCAAGTTTGCTGAGTTGTCCCGGTTTGCGTCCCACTTGGTGGATAATGAAGAGCGAATGACGCGAATTTTTTTGCGAGGTTTGAAACCTGAGATACGTCAACATCTTATTTCTCATAAACTGTGTTTGTATTCAGATGTTGTGAATAGGGCTCAGTTAGTGGAGCGCGATAACGAGTCAACGTAACCAAAAGAGAGCAGTCGACAAAATGATAATACCAGTGAGAGCAGTCATCGAAGCGGTGACAATAAGCGTGGAGAGAATCAACAGGCCAGAAATGGTAACCACTTCGGTGGTAATCAGGGCCAAAATAATAAGAATGGTCATTTCAAGAAGAGGAGATTCAACAATGATGGAAAGACGTCAGCACCAGCACCCGTTGTTAAGGAAGGAGAACGACCACCTATCATATGTTTTAAATGCGGAGGGGAGGGGCACATCAGTCCAAACTGCGCGATGTCGTCTAAAGCATGTTATAATTGTGGAAGAGAAGGTCATTTAGCTCGATTTTGTCATTTACCAAAAACAAGTTCAGCCAAGATGGAGACACCAAAGGTCGTCCCAGAAAAGTCAAAACCGGTAGTGCAAGGGAGAGCGTTTGTTGTGACCTCCCAGAAAGCAAGGAACCCGAATGAGGTCATCACGGGTAAGCTTATCATAAACTCTAACGAAGTCTATACTTTATTTGATACCGGTTCTACCCATTCTTTTATTTCTCCTACTTGCGCTCATCGATTAAATTTGATTCCGGAGAAATTAAACTTTGACTTATCTGTTGAAACTCCATTGGGAGAAACCTTCATTACATCCACGATTTATAAGTCTTGTTTGGTTCAAGTTGGTACCCACACATTACCTGTCGATCTTATTTCATTAAAAATACTTGCATTTGACGTGATTCTAGGGATTGATTGGTTAACTACTCATCATGCAAAAATTAATTATTTTCGTAAGGTTGTTAGCTTTCATATTCCTAATCGACCTATTATACAAATTCTAGCAACCAAACCATTAAAATCAATCGCTGTCATCTCAAGCCATAAAGCTATTCGTTTATTGAAAAACGGATGTCAAGCTTTCTTAGCTCATGTCACGGATCTAAACAAAAATACGTCAGTTTTGAATGATATTTCTATTGTTAATAAATTCCCTGACGTATTCCCTGAAGAACTTCCTGGCCTACCCCCAGAGCGTAAAATTGAATTTTGTATCGACCTTGAACCCGGTACAAAACCCATTTCCAAAGCCCCATATCGAATGGCTCCTATTGAACTTCAGGAGTTAAAGATCCAACTGCAGGAATTGTTAGACATTGGCTTTATTCGTCCTAGTACTTCTCCTTGGGGTGCTCCTGTTCTGTTCGTAAAGAAGAAAGATGGGAGTATATGACTTTGTATTGATTATCGGGAGTTGAATCATGTCACCATCAAAAATAGGTACCCATTACCACGTATTGATGACCTGTTTGACCAGTTGTAAGGAGCACAATTCTTTTTAAAGATCGATCTTCGTTCTGGATATCATCAGCTGAAGGTTAGAACTGAGGATATTCCAAAGACGGCTTTTAGAACTCGGTACGGGCATTATGAATTCCTAGTCATGTCCTTTGGATTGACTAATGCTCCTGCTGCCTTCATGGATATGATGAACCGGGTATTCAAGGAATATTTGGATCACTTTGTGGTCGTCTTTATTGATGACATCCTTATTTATTCCAAAAGCCGTGAAGATCATGAGCAACACTTGAGGCTGGTACTCCAAAAGCTTCGTGAATACAAGCTTTATGCCAAGTTGAAGAAATGCGAGTTCTGGCTGGAGGAGGTAGCATTCCTTGGGCACGTAGTATCAAGTCGTGGAATATCTGTTGACCCGGCAAAGATTGAAGCTATTCAAAGCTGGGAGCAACCTAAATCAGTGACCGAAGTACGTAGCTTTCTTGGTTTAGCTGGTTATTATCGGAGATTCGTGGAAGGATTTTCTCGAATCGCTACTCCATTAACTCAGCTGACTCGGAAAGATACAAAGTTCGGTTGGAGCGAAGAATGTGAGCAGAGTTTTCAAGAACTCAAGAGGAGACTCATTTCAGCACCTGTTCTAACAATACCATCTGGCTCGGAGGGATTTGTCATCTATAGTGATGCTTCGAGCAAAGGGTTGGGATGCGTTCTCATGCAATATGGAAAAGTCATAGCCTATGCATCAAGACAACTCAAGGAATATGAGAGGAATTATCCTACTCATGATCTAGAGTTGGCAGCTGTTGTCTTTGCACTTAAAATTTGGAGGCATTACTTGTATGGGGAGAAGGTGGAGATCTTTACGGATCATAAAAGCCTCAAATATTTCTTCACTCAAAAGGAACTCAACATGCGACAACGACGTTGGCTTGAACTGTTGAAAGATTATGATCATACCATTCAATACCATCCTGGAAAAGCGAACGTGGTAGCTGACACATTGAGTAGAAGATCATATGCAAGTACGAGTGCGATATTATCAACACAAAGGCCCATTTTGTGTGACTTGCAAAGGATGGAGATAGAGTTAAAGACTCCAGGGACCCATGTGATGATGTCGAATATACGAGTAGAACCAACTTTAATCGATAAGGTTAAAGCTGCTCAAGCTACAGACCTGGAGCTGATGCGTATGAGGAAGAAAGTGCAAGAAGGTGCTATGCCGGAAGCAAGAATCGATGAAGAAGGAATACTTCGAGTCAACTCAAGACTTTGTGTTCCTAACAACCCTGATTTAAAGTATGAAATCATGATGGAGGCGCACAACACACCATTTGTAATCCATCCTGGAAGTACCAAAATGTATCATGATCTTCGTTATACATTTTAGTGGAGCAATATGAAGAGAGAGATAGCGTTGTTTATCTCAAGGTGAATAAATTGTCAACGAGTCAAAGCGGAGCATCAAGTACCAAAAGGTCCATTGCAACCACTTGAAATTCCAGAATGGAAGTGGGAGCACATTACCATAGATTTCGTTACCGGTCTTCCTAAGGTTTCTCAAGGTATAGATGCAATTTGGGTCATTGTTGATAGATTGACCAAGTCTGCTCATTTCTTACCGATACGAGAAACTTATACACTTGAACGTCTTGCTCGTATGTACATAAACGAGATTATAAGACTGCATGGTATGCCAGTATCCATAGTTTCTGATCGAGACCCAAGATTCACTTCACGATTTTGGGTTAGTTTACAAAAAGCTATGGGCACAGATTTACGATTTAGTTCGGCATATCATCCTCAGACGGACGGACAATCAGAGAGGACTATTCAAACTCTAGAAGATTTATTAAGACTCTCTGTCTTTGACTTCAAGGGAAGTTGGGACACGTTCTTACCATTGGTGGAGTTTTTCTACAACAACAGTTATCAAGCAAGTATTGGCATGGCTCCATTCAAAGCATTGTATGGAAGAAAATGTCGTTCTCCAGTATACTGGGATGAGGTGGGTGAAGCAACGTTGTTGGGACCGGTGTTGGTATGTATGACTACAGAAAAGATTCAAACGATCCGACAACGTATAAAAACCTCACAAGATCGACAAAAGAGTTATGCTGATCTTCATCGAAAGGACGTGAAATTTGATGTAGGAGATCATGTGTTCTTACGTGTTGCTCCATGGAAAGGAGTTACGAGATTTGGAAAGAGAGGAAAGCTCAATCCTCGATTCATCGGTCCATTTTTAATCCTCGATCGAGTAGGAACTGTGGCTTATAGACTCGCTTTACCGCCATATATGTCTCGTGTACATAACGTTTTTCACATATCCATGTTACGCAAATATGTGGAAGACCCGAACCACATTATTGAGTTAGAACCGGACGAAATAGCGGAGGATTTGACGTATGAAGAAATTCCTGTTAAAATCTTGGATAAGAAGGAACATATTCTACGCTCCAAGGTTATACCTCAAGTCAAAGTTTTGTGGAGAAGCCACGATGTTGAGGAAATGACCTGGGAGTTAGAATCTAAAATGAAATCAAGGTATCCTTACCTCTTCGGCATACCAGGTACGTACCCTAATTTCGAGGGCGAAATTTCATAAGAAGGGGAGGTTGTAAGACCCCAACTTTTATAAATAAAGATGAATTTTCTATAAATATCATTTTTGAATATTATGGAGTTAATTTGATATAATGTTATAGTTGTGGGTAATATTTATAAATTTTGCAAAGTACGCAAGTTGTTATATAATATTCAATTGGTCGGGAATATTCGTTTTAACAAGGAATATTCGTACAACGGCACAATCATTGGTGGACCCCACAACGGAATTATTGTCGGATTGAGAAAACGACAAAATTATCTTTCTATAAAAATAACGGCTGAGGTGTTACCGTTAAAACCGTTAAAACTGTTGAACTACCCGGTAGTAAAAGTACAGTAATACGCGTGGTTGCATAGTAGCACACGGTATTGATTATTGATGCTTACGTGAGAAGTCACTCAGCTATACTCAATTATTGTTACAGTAATTGCTGCATCATATCTCTTAAATTATTGTCATAGTATCATCTGTATAATATGTTATATTATTAAATCAATAATTGAGACGTTGTGGTAAGTTTGGTTATTTTTTATGGGGGGCCCAGATGTCATCATCTAAGAGTCTCTTCGTCAATAGTAATTACCGTCGTCAATAGTAATTACCTTCGTCAATAGTATTTACCTTGGTCAATAGTATTTACCTTGGTCAATAGTAATTACTTTCGTCAATAGTAGTTGTCCCTTCAATATTACCAAGAGTCATTTGACCCTTCGTTAAGACCAAGAGCCACCCTCAGTTTTTCTATAAATAGAGGCCTAGAGCTTCATTATTTTTCACGAATTCATTCAAGCTATAGAGAGAGAAAGTATAGAGAGAATAAGAGAGAGAGAATAAAAGTATTCTGCTACTTCACTTTTTCAATATCCAGTTCTTTTAAGGTAGGGAATATTATTTTTTTTATATTCATGAAGAGAACTTCTGTTATTCCATTCTTTATTATTCTGTTGGAATAACCAGTATACGCGGTCTACCCTATACTTGGTGACATTCTTCTATTATTCTGTTGGAACATCCTGTCTGTGTGTTTTACACCGGACATGGTTCCGTTTTTATTATTATTCTGTTGGAACATCCTGTCTGTGTGTTTTACACCGGACCTGGTTCCGTCTTTGTTATTATTCTGTTGGAACATCCTGTCTGTGTGTTTTACACCGGACCTGGTTCCATTATTTATTATTCTGTCGGAATATCCTGTCTGTGCATTTACGCCGGACCTGGTTCCATTATTTATTATTCTGTTGGAATAATCTGTCTGTGCGGTCTATCGCATGCATGGTGATTTTTTTTGT
Organism: Panax notoginseng; assembly: GCA_016801055.1. Classification (NCBI taxonomy): domain Eukaryota; kingdom Viridiplantae; phylum Streptophyta; class Magnoliopsida; order Apiales; family Araliaceae; genus Panax; species Panax notoginseng. Next base: position 172,706,360 of record CM029012.1, read on the forward strand.
TATTCCATTCTTTATTATACTCAGTTGGTTAAGTTTTGACTTCTATACTCTATGAAATTTGTGAAATATCCTTGATAATTGCGGTTCATCCAGTATCTTTTCATGAAAATATTCTTCTAAGCATTCTTGAATTTTACTCCACAAAGCAGTATCGTGTTGACAATTTGGACGTTGTTAATTCTTGGATAAATTAATTCTTGAACTTATTTTATTGAATTCTTATATCATTGTCATCATCCTCATGTTTATAAAATGTTGAAAGTCATCTGTGGCCTGTAGTGCATAGATGGACTTGGTATGATTATGACCAGGGATTATTCGGTATAATCGTGACTGTAATGTTACAAATGATGTAGTAAAAGTCCTCATTGGCCCGTAGTGCATTGATGGACAGTTGTTGGCATGATCATGACCATTAATGAATACACGAATATCCTTGGCCGTAGTGCAGGGGTGATTCGATGATGTGGATTATTTTATTAAGCTGAGTCTCAGCGATAGCAGTGTTGAAAAACCTTTTAAATCATAAAAGATAGTAGAGTTTATTTTCTACTTGACTCTTTTAATGGATTGCTTGTTCCGCTGCAGTTAAACTTGATGTCTATTATATTTTATCAGTTTAACATTGTTGAAGGCTAATGATAATTTATTCTGCATTATCTTAGTCATAATATTTCTTACTGGGCTAGTTGAGCTCACCCTTTCTTTTATTGTTCTCTTCAGGAAATGAGAACGTAGCTGGGGCAAGTCGGGAAACGGAGTGATGGTTCGAATGATAGTATTAGTTAGTAGTCCTCACTATTCTATGTAATAGTGTGTTAATAAATGTAATGAGGACTCCTTTTGAGTATGAATACTCTCTAGAAGATAATATTTGTATTCAAACTCACAGTTTATGTTTTGTCGTATTGTACACGACAGATGTATTAGTAAGTTGTATTTGTATTCTGTACTTTGTATCTGACGACCCAAGATGGGTGATGTATACCTAATTTTAGGGGCGTCACAGATTATACCACATACGACCAGACTGTTTCAACCCATACAATGAGCGTTGTAACTTGATTGAATATATGTGACGGGGCCTTTGTGATTCAGCCATTTTCAATCCTTCAGGGATTCTCATGTAAATCTCACTGTCAAGTGAGCCATATAGGTATGCTGTTACCACATCCATTAGACGTGTTTCCAAACCTTCCATGGTTGCCATACCTATCAGAAAGCGAAAAGTGACTCCATCCATTACTGGAGAATATGTATCATGATAATCAATACCAGGTTTTTGTGAAAACTCTTGAGCTACAAGTCGGGCTTTGTACCTCACAATTTCATTTTTCTCATTTCGCTTTCGTACAAATACCCATTTGTTTCCAACCAGGATTACACCCAGAGGTGTTTGGACTATTGGTCCAAATACTTCTCTTTTCAATAGAGATTGTAGCTCAGTTTGAATAGCATCTTTCCATTTTGGCCAATCTTTTCTTTTCCGACATTCTTCCACGTTTTGTGGTTCAGGATCCGTGTCAGGAATCAAAGTAATATCTGATGCTATAGAGAAAGCAAATATATCGTCAATCATGACTTTGCTTCGATCCCATATTTTCTCATCATGTACATAATTTATTGAGATCTCTTGATGTTCATCTCTTATCTCTTCACTGAGATTTTGAACCTCTTCTGGGGCTATTCCCACTCTTGGAATATGTGCTATTTCTGGAGCGGTTTGTACCTTTTTTGGAGCGGGTATTCCTTCTGGGATTCCCTTATTTGCTTTTGATTTTCGTGGTACAGTGTCTTTTGTACCAACCGGTCTTCCACGCTACTGACGTGGTTTAGATTCTTCTATTATCTTATTTGTCAATTCTCCAAGAATTAATTTTTCAATAGGTATTTCTATCATTGCTGGAGTATGCACTGCAGGTGTATGTGACTTTATCACTTTTCTAGCATCATTAAATGCATCTGGCATTTGATTTGCAATATTTTGTAAATGAATAATTCTTTGAATTTCAATTTCGCATTGTCCTGTACGAGGATCAAGTGAAGAGGGTTTTTTATTTAAAACTTTCCCTCCTCCTAATGGTGGAAATACAGATTCATCAAAATGACAATCTACATAACGTGCAGTAAAAACATCTCCAGTTAAAGGTTCAAGATATCTGATAATAGAAGGAGAATCAAAACCAACATAAATACCTATTCTTCATTGGGCTCCCATCTTAGTTCTTTGTGGAGGTGCAATTGGAACATATACCGCACTCCCAAAAACTCAAAAGTGTGATATGTTGGGTGTCTGTCCAAGAACTAACTGCAGAGGAGAAAATTTATGAAGACCCGTTGGTCTTACTCCAATGATGGCTGCAGCATGGAGAATTGCATGACCCCAAACTGAGGTAGGTAAGCTAGCCCTTAACATTAATGGTCGTGCAATTAGTTGAAGTCTTTTTATTAAAGATTCAGCTAAACCATTTTGTGTATGAATATGAGGAACAGAATGCTCAATGGAGATTCCAATAGTCATACAAAAATCATTAAAAGTCATTGATGAAAATTCAGCTGCATTATAAAGTCGAATTGACTTGATTGGATGATCCAAGAACTGTGCCCGTAACTTGATTATTTGAGCAAGAAGTTTTGAGAAGGCAAAATTTCGAGATGAGAGAAGACAAACATGAGACCATCTAGTTGAAGCATCAATTAAAACCATGAAATATCGAAATGGTCCAGACAATGGGTGAATGGGTGGGTCCACAAATGTCTCCTTGAATTCTCTCTAAGAATTTTGGGGCTTCTTTATAAACTTTTACTGGTGATGGTCGAACAATTAATTTTCCTCGAGAACACGCAGCACAAGAAAATTCATTACTAGGAAAAACCTTTTTATTTTCGAGAGGATGACCAGTATAATTTTCAATAATACGACGCATCATAGAAGTACCTGGATGACCGAGTCTTTCATGCCAAAGCATAAAGGATTTGGGATCTATGATTTTTGGAATCATAAAATTATGAGACTCAATTGCTCTAATTTTCATAGTATATAATCCAGAAGAAATTGAATGAAGTTTTTCTAGGATATTCTTTTTTCCAGAAATAGTAGAAGTGATGAGAAGATATTCATTATCATTCTCATTGGTTGTCTCAATGTGAAAACCATTTAGTCGAATATCTTTAAAACTAAGCAAATTTCTTCTTGATTTACTAGAATATAGAGCATTTTTGATAAAAACTTGTGTCTCATTTGGTAGCAAGAAACTAGCTTTTTCAAATCCCTCGACTAAATTTGATGTGCCAGATATAGTTCCTATATTTCTATTAGCTTTGATCAGTTGTGAAAAATATTTCTTACTTCGAAGTATTGTATGAGTTGTTGCACTGTCTGCTAAACATATATCCTCCATATCCATTAAAAATGGTCTGACACATATAAAAACATAAATAAGAAAAGTTACATTTCAAATATAATTGTATTCATGAGAAACACATACCACATATAGAATGAAAACTAATAATATTATACATGCAGGATGTTTAATTAAAACAAGAAATTAAACGATATCCCAAAAGATACTTTCAGAAGGTTCAGTAATATCAACAATTTTTTCCTCATTGTTGGTCATTGGTGGAACATCAACAATATTCAATTGATGATTAACAAAGTTTGTTTCTGCCTCCATTACTTTGTTCTTTTGAGACTCTTGGAATAAATTAACCAAATGTCTCGGCGTACGACAGGTACGTGACCAATGCCCATTCATCCCACACCTAAAACAAACATCTGGTTTGTTCTTCATCTGTGTTGCATTTTCTTTATTTTTACCCGACTCAGACACTTGCCACTTCTGGTGGCCTGAATTGTCGCGGTTCTGGAATTTATTGTTACGATGGCCTCGTTTATTCTTTCGCCCCCAAGGCTTCTTATTATATGACCATCTTTTGTCACGTTTATTCTGCTGGAATGATGTTCTGTTAATATCTGGCAATGGGGTAGCACTCGTTGGCCGTATTTGATGGTTTTTCAACAACAATTCATTATTTTTTTCTGCAACAAGGAGGATAGACAACAAGTCATTGAATTTTGTGAACTTACTCTGTCTATATTGTTGTGACAGAATCATGTTGGTGGGATGAAAAGTTGAGAGCGTTTTCTCTAACATTTGGGTTTCAGAAATTGGATCTCCGCATAAAGCCAAAGTAGAGATTATTCTATAAACATTGGAACTATATTCCGTAATTGATTTGTAATCTTGTAGCCTTAAATTAAGCCACTCAAATTTGACATTAGGGAGAATAACCAATTTTTGGTGGTCAAATCTTTCCTTCAGTTGTGTCCATAAAGACAAAGGATCTTTGACTGTTAAATACTCAGTCTTTAATCCTTCATCAATATGGTGATGAAGAAAAATTATGGCTTTTGCATTTTGTGCCGAAGTTGCTGTATTTCCTGATTCAATGGTCTTTTCTAACTCATTTGCACTAAGGTGCAATTCTGCATCAAGTGCCCAAGCCAAATAGTTGTCTCCAGAGATTTTCAAAATAGAAAAATCTATTTTTGCCAAGTTTGCCATCTATTCTGGGTTAAAACATAAATTTATTATTTATTAAAACAATAAATAATTGCATGTATGATATAAAGAAAATTAACTACCTCAAGTGGTGATAAAATACAAATATAAATATTCTTATATTTATAATGCAAATGGATCTTCACCCGGCATGCGGTAGATCGCATAGATAGATTATTCCAACAGAATAATAAAGAATGGAACCAGGTCATGCGTAAAAGCACAGACAGGATATTCCGACAGAATAATAAATAACGGAACCAGGTCAGGCGAAATTCGCACCGACAGGATGTTCCAACAGAATAATAAAGAATGTAATAACAGAAGAATTTCACCTTGTATAGGGTAGTCCGCGTATACATGTTATTCCAATAATTTAATAAGAAATGAATACAAAGGATTATTCACCAGGTATATGATATTTCACATACACAAGTTATTCCCATAATTTAATAAGCGGTAAAAAGGTTCCTACCAAGTCTTGTAAGATCAACAAGGATAGATGGTACCATTATAAATAACAAAATTTAAATGTAATTATAAGAATAAAATTATATTATTGGTGGTATAGCCAAACCGGTAATATAATAATAAATTGCAAGAATTTAATTTTACCGTCTCAGTTGGTTAGAGCTTCGCGCTGATAACGTGTTATAAAACTTTAGCAAAGTGTATAAAGATACTCTTATAATTGCTGCATAAATTTAGAGAGAATAAGCAAGAGAAAAGAGAGAGAAATTCTTCAGAGAAAATTCTTCTTATTTCAATCAGTAGCATGCACTGCCTTATATAGGCAAGGTAGAGGAGTCATGGGGAAGGAAGAAAAAGGAGAGTACGGGAGAAGCTAGCTAAGGGAATCACATGTATAATAATTATCTAATTGAGATGATAATTTGTCGAGTAAAATACTCCATTGAATAGCTAAACAGCCGTTGTCAGACCGAATTATCTGCTCAGAACCAATCCTATCATATGATTGAGACAGAACATGAAAACATACTTTCAATCCTTACATTTGTATAGGGTCCATGCTCCTTTTGTTCTCAACAACCAGATTAGTGTCGTACTATGTAGGATAAAATAAAATTATGTAGGATAAACAAATTTTGAAAGATTAAATAAAAATATATATAAATTAATAATATATTAATATAACTAAAGTTGTATAAGCTTTACATTTAAAAAAAAAGTTTAAATGTGTTATTTTATTCGTTTCTAAAAAGAGTTTCATTTTTGTAAAATTTGTGAATATGAATTTATATTTATTATTTTTTCAAAAATAAACATGTTTCGCATAAAAAGTTATTTTGATAATAGTAATACTGAATGTCATGATGTTTTCATTATTATGTCATATTAATATACTATTTTTGTGACGCTCCTAAATTCATATCTAAATTGAGTCGTCAAAATACAAACAATATACAAATTTTTTTATATTTATAATTATTACAATGTTGTGTATAGTACGACAACATACACTAAGTTCACGTTATAATTATTGTCACACTATTTTACAACTTGATGAACACTATTGCAACTACTAACTCGAACCAACATTTTATTCCTATATTCTCCCCGATAGCCCCAATGTGAAATACTGTGCATTTGTTAATGCGACACTTCAAATATTAATTCAATAATATGAAATATTGTGCAATTGTGACAATTATTGATTTAATAATACGAAATATTGCGCAATTGCTATTGTGACAATCATTGATTCAATAATATGAAATATGGTGCAATACTGTGTGTTACTATGGATACCGTGCGCTACTGTGGAGTACCGCGTGTAGACCTGGCAAACGAGTCCAAAGTCGGCGGGCCGAGCCGGGCCGCCAAAAAGCGGGCTTTGGGCCGCATTTTTTTGGCCCATAAAAACCCGGGCCTTTTTGGCCTGGCCCGTTCAAGCCCCGGTCCAGCCCGCCCACGGGCTTTGCGGGCTCAAAAAAGTGCCAAAAAATAGGCATAAACCACCTTCGGCCCGCGGGCCTGTGAAACCCCAGATTTTATGTATAAAGATTTAATTTTTCGAAATATTTTTTAAATATTATGGTGTGAATTTAAGATAATGTTATAGTTGTGGGTAGTATTTATAAATTTTGTAAAGTATGCAAGTTGTTGTATTATATTCGATTGGTCGGGGAATATTATTTTTGTCGGGGAATATTCGTACGACGACACAATTATTGGTGGACCCCACAACGGAATTATTGTCGGACTGAGAAAACGACAAAAATATTTTATTAAAAATAACGGCGAAAGTTTTACCGTTGATACTATTGAACTACTCGGTAGTAAAAGTACAGTAATACGTGTGGTTGCATAGTAGCATACGGTATTGACTATTGAGGCTTACGTGATTAGTCACTCAGTTTGATTCAATTATTGTCAATTACTAATATGAATTATTTAGCGATAATGAAGTTTTGTTTTATTCGTATTATTAACGTAATAAAACATAAATATCTTTTTATATAAAACAGAATACTTTATTAAAGTTATTCTATAAATAGAATATATTATATTTTATTTAAAAGATTTTTCTTTAAATATGGACCGTCAGATTAAAGTAAATCAATCTGGACCGTTCATGGATTAGTTACTATGCATTCCATTTTCCTATAAATAGAAGCTCATTCCTTCATTATTTCTTACGAATTCACTGAAACTCTAGAGAGAGAAACTATAGAGAGAGTTCTTCTTCTATAATCTTGAGCGTATTTCTTTAGAGTTTAAGAAAGCTTTGAGCATAGTGCAAGTTTTCTTCGAGTATATCCTCGCCCTACCAGTCGGAATACTCTTCTTTCAAAGGTAAGTGATATTATTTGGTGTACCTGTAAGGGGTGTTATTCTTTCTTATTCATGAAGCGAACTGTTGTTATTTCATTTCTTATTATTCTGTTGGAATAACATGTATACGCGGTCTACCCTATACTTGGTGACATTCTTCTATTATTCTGTTAGAACATCCTGTCTGTGTGTTTTACACCGGACCTTGTTCCGTCTTTATTATTATTCTGTTGGAACATCTTGTCTGTGTGTTTTACACCAGACCTGGTTCCGTCTTTATTATTATTCTGTTGGAACATCCCGTCTGTGTGTTTTACACCGGACCTGGTTCCGTCTTTATTATTATTCTGTTAGAATATCCTGTCTGTGTGTTTTACACCGGACCTGGTTCCGTCTTTATTATTATTCTGTTGGAATATCCTGTCTGTGCGTTTTACGCCGGACCTGGTTCCATTATTTATTATTCTGTTGGAATAACCTGTCTATGCGAAGTACCGCATGCATGGTGATTTCTTTTGTTATTCCATTCTATATTATACTCAGTTGGTTAAAGTTTTGACTTCTATACTCCATGAAATTAGTAGAATATCCTTGATATTTGCACTTCATCCAGTATCTTTTCGTATAAATATTCTTCTGAGCATTCTTGAATTTTACTCTACACAAAAGTATCATGTTGACAATTTGGACGTTATTGGTTCCTGAACAAATTAATTCTTAAACTTGTTTTATTGAATTCTTATATCATTGTCATCATCCTCATGCTTATATTATGTTGAAAGTCATCTGTGGCCTGTAGTGCATAGATGGACTTGGTATGATTATGACCAGGAATTATTCGGTATAATCATAACCGTAATGTTACAAATGATGTGAAAAAAATTCTCATTGGCCCGTAGTGCATTGATGGACAGTTTTTGGTATGATTATGGCTATGGATTCTCTTTAGCCGTAGTGCAAAGATGAATTATTTTATGGCATGATCAGGACCGTTGATGAAAACACGATTATTTTTGGCCCGTAGTGCATGGATAATTCGTGGTCGTGATACTAAAGAATATCCTTGGCCGTAGTGCAGGGGTGATTCAATGATGTGGATTATTTATTAAGCTGAGTCCCAGCGATAAAAGTCATGAAAAACCTTTTAAATCATAAAAGATCGTAGATTTTATTCTCTACTTGACTCTTTTAATGGATTGCTTGATCCGTTGCAGTTAATCTTGATGTCTATTGTATTTTATCAGTTTAACATTGTTAAAAACTAATGATAATTTATTCTGCATTATCTTAGTCATAATATTTCTTACTGGGCTAGTTGAGCTCACCCTTTATTTCAATGTTCTCTTCAGGAAATGAGAATATAGTTGGACGAGTCGGGAAACAGAGTGATGGACCAGATGATAGCATTAGTAGTCCTCACTATTCTATGTAATAGTGTGATAATAATTGTAATAAGGACTCCTTTTGAGTATGGATACTCTCTAGAAGACAATATTTGTATTCAAACTCACAGGTTATGTTCTGTCATATTGTACACGACAGTTGTATTATTAAGTTGTATTTAAATTCTGTACCATGTATCTGGCGACTCAAGATGGGTGATGTATACCTAATTTTGGGGGCGTCACAGGGCCGGCCCGGCCCGCCCGTGAGCCTGCGGGCTATGGGCTTACTTTTTTTGGTCCGTGAAAATTCGGGCCTTTTTGGCCCGGCCTGGCCCGCGCCCGCCCGTTTGCCACCTCTAACCGCGTGCTACTGTTCCTTTATCACCAAATATTTTAACATTTAAATGTAATAGCTCCACCGATAATTTTATTAAAAAAGTTATTTATGTCATTTTTTGTATCTAACAATTATTTCGTTGTGGGGTCCACAAATAATTGGTTGTTTCGGAGCCGTCGTACTTTATCGATTATTTTCCGACCTGACATACTGAATATTCCCCAACATACTTTTTATTTCTTATAATTTGCACACATTATCATCAACTTTAATTTTTTAATCAATTTAGTATTTTAGTGTTTAGAATAATATTTATAAAGAAAATTAAGTTTTATTTATTAAAAATTATGGTCTTACAATTTTAACAGCTTATTTATTATAATAATAAACATAAACTCTTAATTTTTACAAATCATACTATTTTCGCAAAACAAGGAGGAAGTAATAAGTTGCAAGTAAGATGGGCTGCCACGATAATAAGTTATTTATAGTACTATCAATAAAAAATAATTATATTTTAGAATAATTTTTTATAAGGGATTAGTTTTTTTGAGTGAAAGAAGTAAATATATATTCAAAAAAAAGGAATAATTTCTAATGACGGTATAATAATTTGACATTATTAATCTAAATATTTAATAAATTTTGTTGGGCCATAATACTTTTCCTACTGGGCCAGGCCGAATGGGCTTGTCTTTTGGACTATGTCACCTTTATCATATTGGGTCAAACAACTTGGGCCTCGCTACTTGACTATAATATTGGGCTTAGTCACTGGGTTGGTCCATTACGTAAGATGTTACTTATCCTATCTCTGACCGGTAATCATCACAAAAGTAGTAGTTGACTGTTATGTCTGCCACCTTTCTACATGCATTAATGAGGATGGGACTCCGATTACCGGCGGGAGGTAGCAGTGATAGTAGGTGGGAAAATAAGCTACACACTTTCGGCTGAGATGACCGGGGATGAGAGGAGGTGTCAGGAGATAGTGGGTGGCACAGTAAACCGGGTCTGGGGAACGTATGGGGCAAGGATCACAAAAGGAAAAGAGGTAACAAAACACTACACACAACATTATCTTGATTCACATTCACTCAGACACTGTTCATTATTTTCCTCCATTGTTAACCTTGTGATCGCCTGTACTGACTCTCACGCCGGAGCTATCCCCCGACGGTCAGGCCGTCAAGCTTTTGGTGTTGACTTGTTGAACTGTGCCGGGTCATAGCGTCTTACGTGATTGGACGTGGGAGAAAATCTTGGCGTTAACATTGGCGCTAGAAGGAGGGCGAGTTCTAGTGTCCTGAGTATTTTTCAATCACAAACCTTGTTCTTTTTACATCGGTGTTCATGGGGAAGAGTAGGACACCTACACCTGAGGGGCAGCCGATGGCTGCCAGTGAATCGATACCGCGAGTATCTGTGAAGGACCATTTAGGACCTGCACTAAGTGTTCATGCCAGCACGGCGTCCAAACGATCGCATGGAGATTCTCGTCTGAGGGCTGGGAGCAAAGCCAAAAGAAGGCTAGTGTTTACCGCAGAGAAAGGGTCCGGTCATGGCCGGAAACGAGTAGAAGGCACCTCGCCTAGAACTCGATACCGGGATGACCAAGACGAAAAGGCTGCCCGCTTGGCTAAGATGGCAGATGAAGCTGATAGGGCCATTGAGGCGCTTGTGAAGCAACGGCGGGACATAGCTGAGCAGATGTCCCGAATGGCAGAGCTGAGGGACGAAGCTTCCAGCTATGTCCAATCTGAAGAACGGGGGCATCGGAGTGGGAAAGAGCCTGTTCATTCTGGACGTGAGTCTCAGGATCGACTTCGGGAAAGAAGAAGGTCCAGAAGCCCTACTCCTCAAAGATCGAAGAAGGCACATCACCCTGTCGCTTCTAAGGAGCAGGGTCGAAGCGAACGAAGGGGTCGGTCCAGAGATCGTACTCCGGAGAATACTAGGAAGGCGCTCGTTGTTGCGCATTCCCACCGCAGCAGCCGGACACTGAGACGAAACAGATCTAGAGGTCGTACACCTGAAAGTCCACCGAGGGCGCTCCGCTCTGTGGACCATCATCGTCATAAAAGCCCCTTGAAAGTGGGGGGTTCTATTGTAAAGAACCGGTCCACCCAGAAGAGGGAAGGGTCACCGGAAAAAGAAGCATCGTCCCAACCCGAGGGCGTGGAATATCTGGTGAAAGAGGTGAAGGAGCTTCGGAGGCAGCTTGCCGAAGTACAGAAATTGAAAGAGACTTCGGGAAAGAAGGCATCCCCTTTTTTCGCGGAGATTCTGAGAGAAAAGGCTGACCCCACCAAGAGTTGCCTCATATTGAAAGTTATGACGGATCAGGGGATCCCTACGACCATAGTCAGACGTTCGACCGACTGATGGATTATTATGACTTTAGCGATGCTGCTAAGTGTCATACTTTTGTCACGACACTCCAAAAGGATGCCAGGCAGTGGATGGGGACTTTGCCTTCAGATTCGATTTCATCCTGGGCGGATATGTGCAGTCAGTTCCACGCCCGCTTCGGGAGCAACAGAAGAAGAGGGAAACCAACTGGCTCATTGGCTCAGGTTCGGCAGTTCTCGAATGAGTCTTTGGGCCAATATGTGAAGCGATTTCGTGAAGCAGTCGGCCAAGTGACAGACCTGAACGATCTACAAGCCGTGGGACTATTTCAGAACGGATTAGATCTGGTCAAATCGGAAAAGTTGGTGAAGAAGTTGATGTTTCACCACCCGAAGAGTCTCGCAGAAGCCTTCGACAAAGCAGAAGGCTATATTGTGGTAGAAGAGGCCATGAATAGCCTCAAGCGTCCCTCTTCAGAGCGACTTAAAGAGACAGATCGGGACAGAGCAGAGGGAGACCAGAGTAGAAATGAAGGAGATAGCGGCCGTCGCGACGGCAAATCAAAGAAATACAATAATAATTGGAGGCAGGGTGGAGAACGCTCGTCCGCTCCCGCTCAGAGGGTAAACAGGACATATACGGTGCTCAACGCCGACAAGGCTGTTATCTTGGAGCAGATCAAGAATCAACCTATTTTCGAACCACCTCGAGATAACTTTAAGCCCAGGAAAGGGAATTCTCGTAAGTATTGTGACTATCATCAGGCCTCGGGTCACGATACGAACGACTGTGCTAGTCTGAAAGATTTTATCGAGAGAAAGGTGCAGGACGGGGCGTTAGTTCATTATGTGGCCGCCCGAACGAACCAGCAGCTGAGTAGAGGACCTGTTCAGGCAGCCCAACCAGTTCAGCAAATGTTCCCCGCTCCCGAACCGCCCGCAAGGCAAGTAATTGATGTCATCACTGGGGGCACTTCGGGTAAGCTTGTTGGGAAGAAGCGCTGAAGCTATCTGGATTCAGTCATGTCAGTGGCGGGTACCCTCCCGAAGCCCGACAGACCCTTCCCGGGTACTGTAATTTCCTTTACCGACGAGGATTACCCTTCGGAAACCATCGAACCGCACGAGGGATCATTGGTCGTGAAGGCACAAGTGGGTTCGGTGGACATGAAGCGCATGATGATCGACAACGGGTCTTCTGTGGATATCCTATATGCTCATGCTTATCAGAGGATGCATCTTGATGGGCAGAAGATGGAGATCGGACAGGAGGCCCTTTTATACGGCTTCAGCAACGATCCGGTCAAAGTGGCTGGAACCATTGAACTGTCGATTATCTTCGGAACGGCCCCCCAACAGGTAGAAATCATTTGTAAATTTTACGTTGTGAATGTAGATTCTGCTTATAATGCTATTTTGGAGAGACCCACTTTAATTGCTTTATAAGCTGTAACCTCTATCCCTCATTTCAAAATCAAATTTCCTACGGCTCATGGGGTTGGGGAGGTAAAAAGAGATCTGGATCTGGCCAGAAGGTGTTATAAAAATGTTGTGATCACTTCGGGAGTAGGAGTGTCGAAGCAAAAACAAACCATGGCAATAGAGATCGAACCCTTCACGGAAAGCAGCTCAGAACCGTTGGTCATGCCGGGCAAAGCGGACAAGACAGTGAAGATAGGTTCGGGCCTGCCGGAACCTCTCAGGAAGAACCTCATTGAACTCCTACAGTGTTATGTTGAAATCTTCGCCTGGGAGCCTCAGGACATGCCGGGAGTGAGTAGGGATATCGCTGAGCATCGGCTAGAAGTGGACCCGTCGAAGAAGCCAGTTCGGCAAAAGAGGAGGATCTTCGCACCCGAGCGCCAAAGAATCATCGATGAAGAGATTGCGAAGCTGCTAGCTGCTGACTTCATCTTTGAGATCGACTATCCGCAATGGATGGAAAACGTGGTACTGGTCCAGAAGCAGAACGGGAAATGGCGGGTCTGCATTGACTACACAGACCTGAATAAAGCTTGTCCGAAGGACTTCTATCCATTACCCCACATTGACCAGCTCATCGATGCAACTTCGGGGTATGCCTTGTTAAGCTTTATGGATGCATTATCTGGCTATCATCAAATCTCCATGTGTAAAGAGGATATACCGAAGACGACGTTCATTACGCATCGGTAGGTATATGCCTACAAGAAAATGACCTTCGGCCTCATCAACGCCGGGGCCACTTACCAGAGGATGATGAACTATGTCTTCAGGCGTCAGTTAGGCAAGAATATGGAAGTATATGTGGATGACATGATTGTTAAGAGCATGTTGGTGCACAAACATCTAGATGACCTGGAGGAATGCTTTCAGACAGTCCGTCACCACAGATTGAGATTGAATCCTGCCAAGTGCACCTTCGGATTAAGGGCTGGTAAATTTTTGGGTTACCTGGTCAGTCAGAGGGGAATTAAAGCCAATCCAGAGAAGATTAAAGCGATCCTGGACATGAAGACTCCTCAGTCGTTTAAAGACGTTCAGCGTCTGACTGGAAGGATTGCAGCTTTGAGGAGGTTTATGTCCAAATCGGCAGAAAGGTATTTGCCATTTTTTGACACGTTGAAAGGGCCGAAGAATGCCAAGACGTTCCAATGGACTTCGGAATGCGAAGACGCCTTCCAGACCATCAAGTCCTACTTATCTTCGGCGCCTTTGTTGGTGAAGCCCGCTCCTGCTGAGCCTTTATATTTGTACTTAGCAGCTAGTTCGTTGGCAGTAGGAGCAGTTTTGGTGCGAGAAGTTGGGGGTAAGCAGCACCCGGTTTATTATGTAAGCCATATCCTTCGGGATGCCGAAACAAGGTACCCAAATATTGAAAAGTTTGTTTTTGCTTTAATAACTGCTAGTAGAAAGCTTAGGCAGTACTTTCAGGGTAGGTTGGTAATAGTATACACAGATCAGCCTTTGAAGAAAATTATGGGCAAACCTGAGGTATCGGAGAGATTAGCTGCATGGACGATGGAGCTATCTCAGTTCTTCATTGAATATCATCCCCGAACTGCCATCAAGGGGCAAGCTTTGGCTAATTTTGTGGTCGAGTGTTCATTTTCTGAAGCTGATGAAGCTGTAGCAGAAGCGGGAGGATCTGACAGCATAGTTGCGGCTCTTCAGCAGAAGCAGAGTTCGTGGACGCTATATGCGGATGGGTCTTCTACCGCAGACGTCAGCGGAGCAGGAATTATTCTGACTAATCCAGAGGGATTCAAGGTGCAACAGGCCATCAGATTTCAGTTTAAAGCGACGAACAATGAGGCAGAGTACGAGGCAGTGTTGGTGGGTTTGCGACTAGCTAAGAGTCTCGAAGTGCAAAGAATAGTTATCTTCAGCGACTCTCAGTTAGTCGTTAAACAAGTCTCCGGGGAATACGAAGCCCGAGGTCATCGAATGATCAAGTATTTGGCGGAATTGAAAGAACGACTTCAGTATTTCCAGTTCTACGAGTTTCAGGGGGTCGAACGTGATGGCAATTCCATTGCTGATGCACTCTCCAAATTAGCCACTACGAATGTTAACGTTTTTGATGGATCAGTTTACTTGGAAATTCTGTAACATCCTAGTGTTCATCACGAATCGGTAATGTGCGTTGATCGAACCAATTGTTGGTTGACCCCATACCTGGAATATCTGGCAGATGGCGTTCTACCTTCGGATCAGATGCTGGCCAAGAAAATCAAGTACAAGAGTGCTAATTTCGTTCTGATAGATGGGGATCTGTTCCGAAGGGCCTTCTCGTCTCCACTACTAAAGTGTTTGACTCCGTCCGAAGCTGATTATGCTCTTCGAGAAGTTCACGAGGGCATCTGCGGCGACCATATGGCTGCTAAGTCACTGACATACAAAGTTCTTCGGCAGGGGTACTACTGGCCAACGATCTTCAAGGAGGCTAAAGAATACGTGAAAAAGTGTGGTAAATGCCAGCTCAACAGTCCGATCCCACATCAGCCACCGGAAGAGCTATACTCGATTCTATCTCGTATACCCTTCGCTGTCTGGGGGGTTGATATGCTGGGTCCATTACCTAAAGCTAAAGGGCAGGTCAGTTTCGTCATCGTCGCTATTGATTATATGACCAAATGGGTCGAGGCGAAACCACTCCGGCTGATAACGGAACAGGAGTGTCTGAAATTTATGAAAGAGTCCGTAGTGTTTCGCTTTGGGATCCCTCAAGTGGTGATATCAGACAACGGACGCCAGTTTGTGGGATCAAAATTTGAAGGATTTCTGAAGGAACTGGGAGTCCAGCACAGGAAGACTTCAGTGGCTCATCCACAGTCAAATGGGCAGGTCGAGGTGACTAACAGAACACTTCTAAACGGGATCAAGCGCAGATTGGATGAAGCCAAAGGAAGATGGCCGGAAGAGCTGCTCAGCGTATTATGGGCTTATCGGACTACTCCGAGGACTACAACGGGGGATTCACCTTTCAGACTGGCCTACGGTACTGATGCCTTGGTCCCAATTGAAATTGGATCTCCAAGTCTTCGAGTTAATCAGTTCAGAGAAATATACAACGATGAAGGGCTGAAAGCCAACCTTGATTTACTTGAAGAAGTCAAGGAAACAGCCTTGGTCAAACTTGCGGCCTATCAGCGAAGAGTGGCTAAGCATTATAACAAAGGGGTAAAGCTTCGCAGGTTCGAAGTAGGGGATTTCGTTCTCAGAGAAGCCGAAGTATCTACGCCTCAGAATGTGGGAAAGCTGATGCCGAATTGGGAAGGGCCGTATGAAGTCATAGCAGTACCGAAGCCGGGGACTTATCGGTTGAGGGCTCTGGACGGATCAGAGATCAAGAATACTTGGCATGCAGGCAGGCTTCGAAAGTATTTTCAGTAGCTACATTGCCAGTACACCGGAAGTATGTAAATGGTTTTAAGTCATCATCAATAAAAATTCCTTTCTTTTCAAGCAAATCTTGTCTTCGTTATTGTATCATCGGTGTAAGGAGGTTCGGGCGAACTCGTTGACCATTCGATGGTAGCCTCACTGGCAGGTGGTCCTTATGGCTTCGTCAGTCCCTTCGTGGTAGGCGAACGTCATCGGTGTAAGGAGGTTCGGGAGGACTCGCTGACCATTTGATGGTAGCCTCACTAGCAGGTGGTCCTTATGGCTTTGTCAGGCCCTTCGTGGTAGGCGAACGTCATCGGTGTAAGGAGGTTCGGGAGGACTCGCTAACCATTTGATGGTAGCCTCACTGGCAGGTGGTCCTTATGGCTTCGTCAGGCCCTTCGTGGTAGGCGAACGTCATCGGTGTAAGGAGGTTCGGGAGGACTCGCTGACCATACGATGGTAGCCACATCGGCAGGTGTTCCTTAGGACCTTGTCAGGCCCTTCGTGGTAGGCAAGCGTCATCCTTAAGACATTGTCAGGCCCTGCGTGGTGGGCAATTGTCGATCTTTAGACCTTGTCAGGCCCTTCGGGGTAGGCAAGTGTCGTCATTCAGACTTCGTCAGGCCCCTCACGGCATCTACCTCACACTTCGGTAACGAATAAGTATTCCTTCACTTTGTTATTATTGCCTAAATTTTTCTAAGTGTTGAGTTCGGAATGCCACGTTCTTTAACTTCATCTTATCTGTTATACGACTTGCCTAGTTGTTAATTAACAGTTTAAGTTAAGTCCGCGAAGGAGCTTGCACATTTTTTAAGATTGGATCGATATTGAAGTGTCGAGAAACAGTAAATACACCGAAGTCATAAGGAATAATGTTGATATTTTATTTACATAATGCTGTTTACAAAATGATAGAAGCTTTACAAGAATCCTAACAGCTAAGGAAAAGAGAATCATCTTCAGGGATCGGCTTCGTCTTCCGAGGAATCCAGGATGGTCGGGTCAACCTCGGCAGCGACAAGTCTTGCCTTGTCTTTGCTTCGGCATTCATCGTATCCATCCGAGAACATCTGGACGATTTCCTCGTTCAACTCGACAGATTTCCGGTATTCTTGTTGAACTTCCCTCCGAAGATCTCCGGTTAGAGGAGGACCCAAATCTCTCAAAGCCCGAAGTTCACGGAGCTCCTCTTCGAGTTTTGCTCGCTCCTTCAGATGTCTCAAGTCCCTAGCTTCAAGATCATGTACTTGTACCGCCAGGCTCTTATTGGTCTTCACCATCGTTTCGTTCTTTCCAACAAGGACCTCGTTTCGACGAACCAGGTCTATGTTCGTAGTAACGGTTATTTGGTGGGTAGCCTCGGCTGTCTCCAGCTGTTCTTTCAACTTATTTAAGTCCTTCTGAAGGCATTCTTTATTGAAGATGGTGGTACCATGTGCCCTTCTCTCTCTCTCCAGAGCAGAAGCCATAGTAGCCATCTCTCGCCTGGCCGCATCTTCTTCGGCTTCGGACTCTCTGTATCGGGGAAGAAGTCTCCCGAAGACAGCATTTGCCGGCGGACATTTAAAGTGAATTAGTAGAAGAAGCAGGGGGTTCCTAAATATTCTAATTGAATAAACTAACCTTAGCCTGATGGCTCATGCCTTCTTCGATCAAATTTCTAATCGAGCTGTTTCCGAACCGATGATCATTGGTCTCCCGAACAAAGGAGTCGAACAGCTGGAAAAATCAGAGGGGTTGGGAAGTGATTCCATAGGTGGAGCTTCCTTACTCGGAGCACCGATTTGGGGTTTTGAGCTCGGAACCTCTTTGTCAGGGTTTGAATGGGGGGTCACGGTGGAGATGGGGGCTACACGAAGTGGAGAGCTCGTATCAGGGTTTTGAGATGCCATTGTTGAGAATTTGCAGAGAAAATGAAGAAATTTGAGAAGGAAAAGACAATAAGCTCTTGTGAATTCGAAATAGCAGGGAACCATCCAAGGAGAATGGGCAGCGGCTTTTATAGTGAGTGGTCTTTTCAAAGTTTGCACGAGAGCCGAGGGCGGCGCATTAATTGGAGATAATGATGTGAGAGAGGAAGGGGTAACGTCCAATTTTGGTTTTAGTGGGTTATCCAAGATGGGCCGGCGCTTGTTGGATCCCTTCTCCCTATGGACTCGCATTATTTACAGTCTTCCACTAAACATCTTGTTTAATAAAAGACTGGGGGGCAATGTTGGGCCATAATACTTTTCCTACTGGGCCAGGCCGAATGGGCTTGTCTTTTGGACTATGTCACCTTTACCATATTGGGTCAAACAACTTGGGCCTCGCTACTTGACTATAATATTGGGCTTAGTCACTGGGTTGGTCCATTACGTAAGATGTTACTTATCCTATCTTTGACCGGTAATCATCACAAAAGTAGTAGTTGACTGTTATGTCTGCCACCTTTCTGCATGACATTAATGAGGATGTGACTCCGATTACCGGCGGGAGGTAGCAGTGATAGTAGGTGGGAAAATAAGCAACACACTTTCGGCTGAGATGACCGGGGATGAGAGGAGGTGTCAGGAGATAGTGGGTGGCACAGTAAACCGGGTCTGGGGAACGTATGGGGCAAGAATCACAAAAGGAAAAGAGGTAACAAAACACTACACACAACATTATCTTGATTCACATTCACTCAGACATTGTTCATTATTTTCCTCTATTGTTAACCTTGTGATCGCCTGTACTGACTCTCACGCCGGAGCTATCCCCCGACGGTCAGGCCGTCAAGCTTTTGGTGTTGACTTGTTGAACTGTGCAGGGTCATAGTGTCTTACGTGATTGGGACGTGGGAGAAGATCTTGGCGTTAACAAATTTTAAATTGAATATAATAACTTTGATTGATATTTATGAATTTAAATTAAAACTTTTTTAAAAAAGTAGTATGATACGTGGTCGATTTGAAAAGGTTCTACAATCAGGTACTCCACGGTTGAATCCAAATTTTTACATAATACAAAATGGAGCTTGTGGGGGCATCCATATTATATTATTTATAGTACTTTTAGATAAGGGTAATATTAGTTGTCTCATATTTTTAATTAAAATACAAGAGATTTATTTAATGAATGTAAGAATGAAATATCATTTGAAATATTTATTAAAATTAAAAATTTGAAACACCTTGTATTATCCAATACAAACAAACTTGCGTACCAAACAAGTACTTTATGACTTGTGACTAACTACTCAAGTACTACTACATACTGAAACATACTGAAGTTAAGTATGATACGGTCAGAGTCCGACCCTATTTTCGTGCCTCCATGGCGCCAACCTCCCCCTTCGGCCTCTCTCATACTCTCGCACTCGCAGTAGTATTAGTAGACAGAAAATTGCAATTGCAGTTGCAGTTGCAGTGCCTGCAAAAGCACAAACTACATAATAAATGAAAAATGAAAAACAAGTCAGCGATATAATATAATACATTCGTAGATTATATGTCGACTGAACGATCACCCAACGAGTCATGGGATTTCATGTTACCCAGTCCACCCTCCCGCAACAATGGCGGAGCCGCCGACCTCAGCCCTTCCGGTCTCCTCGCTTACGCCGCCGGCAGCAGCATCCCCATCGTCGATTCGAGCTCCATGCAGCTCGTCTCCGTCATCCCCCTCCCTCCACCATCTCTCCCCTCCACCTCCATTTCATCTCTCTCTCCTTTCATAACCTCCGTCCGATGGTCCCCGCACCCGCTACGCCGCGACATTCTCTCGCACGACCCCTCCTCCGCCCCCTCCCACCTCCTCCTCGCCGCCGGAGACCGACAAGGCCGCATCGCGCTCCTCGATCTCCGCCTAAAATCACCTCTCCTCTTCCTCGACACCGCCGATTCCAAGCTCGGCATCCAAGACATCTGCTGGATCCAATCCAGACCCGAGTCGTGGATCCTCGCCGCCATAACCGGTCCTTCCATCCTCTCCCTCTACAACATCTCCACGGGGCGATGTTTCTTCAAATACGACGCCGCACCGGAACTCTTCTCTTGCATCTGCCGTGATCCTTTCGATTCTCGACATTTCTGTGCCCTAGGCCTCAAAGGCTTTCTCTTATTAGTCAAAATCTTTAACGATAATTCCCAAGACGACGTTTCTCTGAAGGAGCTACAAATACGTACGGATACCTCAGAATTGCACAGGATGGAGAGAGATGCCGCCACCGGCACAAATTCCAATACGACATCGCCGGCGCGGGCAGTTTTTCCGATGTATATTGCGAAATGCGCGTTTTCTCCACATTGGAGGCACATTATGTTTGTGACTTTTCCAAAAGAATTGGTTGTGTATGATTTGAAGTACGAGACGGCATTGTTTGGGGCCGCGCTGCCTAGGGGTTTTGGCAAGTTTTTTGATGTGCTACCGGATCCCAGCATGGAGTTACTGTATTGTGCTCATCTCGATGGAAAGCTCACTACCTGGCGGCGAAAAGAGTAAGCAAAACACTTGGATATGTGTTTAGAATTTGTTTAAGTGCATAAATGAGTTATTAATATGTATATTGTTATAGTTTGAAAGTCGATTGTATGATATTTCGAACTGTATTGTTATTTCTCTACGTTTTTGCGCGTACTATAGACATTTAGTTTTTTGTACACACCGATGGTGTTTACACCTTTTTCTTTCTTCCTTTCTTGAAGTTGTTCTCAATTAAAATTTTAAAATCCGAAAGAAGAACGCTGTTGGTGCTTTTCTTGTTTTTGAACTATAACTTTAAATTAAATATTGTAGAAGATTTCAGCTTAGCAGTAATATTATATGCCAAACTACAGTTGCTATAGAAAGGAAGCCAATAAAATTGAAAGAATATGTTTAGAAGACTTTTAAGCTATACACCAATTTGAATTTTAATCAGATCTTTAGCACCTGTTGAAATTCTGGAAACACTGTTGAATTCGATAATTATTGCTGTTCAGTGATATAGTTAATAATAAGCTGTGTATATGCATCGTTAGACGATATTTGAATTTTAGAACAAAAAATGGACTCTAATCATCTAAATTCATATGTTCTCTTTGGCATGTGAAAGCTTCTTATCTAGCCAATTTTGCTGAACTTGAGGGAATATACTTATTGTATGTTATCACAGAGGAGAGCAGGTTCACACGATGTGTTTGATGGAAGAGTTAATGCCCTCGATTGGCACATCTGTCCCCTCTCCCTCAGTACTTGCAGTCGTTATCTCCCTATCAGATCCCACCCTCCAAAATGTTGGCAAGCATTGTTCTGCTGTAACTCATTCCTCGCTTGAGGTGGATTTTGATTTTTATGATGAATCTCTTATCATTTCTAAGACACATTTAGTATCCATTTCTGATGATGGAAAAATATGGAACTGGCTCCTGACTGCTGAAGGAACTGGAGAGGCTGCAAAAGATAAAACAAACTCCGGCATTGTTTCAGAAATTAATAAAGTACCTGTTCCACATACAAATGCCAAAATTACATTAGCCGGTGACCATGCACTGGATGCAGTTAAACGGCCTGAAGATGTGACAAGCTGTACTAGCCGTCTATCAAACTCCACTATCAGCCAGGAAGATATGTTGTTTAAGGTTAGTGCAGTACTTTTTGGTTCGGCCTGTATTATGAGTTTTATTACTTTCATTTGGTATTTGGAGAAATAGAATGTTTATTTCAGCACGAACAAAGGAAAAACTTGCAAATTCTGCCAAATTTCATGTTATGATAGCTTTCCCCCTCCCTAGGCCCAAAACTTGTGAATAAAGAAAAGTGGTTGTGTGTCTGGTCTGAAGCTATCCTGATTTTGCTCGATAAAGGGGAAATGTAAAAACTGGAGAGTTCTCTATTCACTAGCTCCAAGTTTAGAGAAATCCTGGATCAAAGCATAACTTGTAACACAAATTAAAACTATGTTGCGCATTAGACAGGTGGGCCTCCGATATTGACGATATAACTGAAACTCTAGATTTGGGGCTTAATGACTTTGGTACAACCTGGACAAAGTGTCTCCTTGTGATTTTCACAATTTAAGCATTTATTCATGGCCATCCCTGGATACCCTTTTTTGTAACGTAGTGTAATTTTCATCTTCTGATGTTTAACTTTGAGCAATATTGTTCCCTTAAATATAGAGGTTTTTTAAACCAAATATATTGGCAAAGGTAACAAACTATACTGAGGATAATTTTTGCTAAAAATGTCTCGAACACAATTTTCCAGTATCCATTGGTGAGATTTTCATGTCAACTTGTTAAACTTGCAATTTGTTCGACTGATAGTTAAGGATTACCACCAGGGAGCATTGTCCTCTATAAGGCCATGACCATTCTAGTAAGTAAATAGAAGTTAAGGGAGTAGTAGTTAATTTGTAGCTTCTAGAAATGGTAGAGCATATGGGTAGTTGGTACTACATGGTGCATTTTAGCATTGTATTGCATGTTAAGGAGTTCTATATAAAAGAGAGGTGAAGATTGATAACTACTAGGAATGATATATGAAATCAATATCTCTTAGCTCAGTTATTGCTCCCAAGCTTTCTCTCCCAAATTTCTCCCAATCCTTAGCTAATTTCCATTGTTGGTCACTGTTTCCTTTCATTTTCTGCTACTATTGCTGTTCCTTCATTTCCATTTCTAGTTGTAGTTAATTAATCAGGTTCATTCAGTTTAAATTGGTTAACCTCATTAGAGTTGGGATTAAGCATTTGTATCAGAGACACCTTCCTGGCACCATTGCAGAAAATCAAACGAGTTGTGTTCTACTTCTACACCAACAAACTCCTCCTGCAAATTTCTGGTAATTATTCTTTTTCAATCTCAGATCCTTCTTCTGTCTCACATCTATATTCTCTTCCCTCACTCTTATTTTCATGATCACATCATCTTCTTCATCTATTTCTGTTCTTATATCTCCTAGAAGTCTCATTTGCTCTCCTGTTATTATTCCCATATACCAAGTGTTTAATGTGACGTCTAACTATTTTTTTTAGTTCGTTCTTTCTTTCACATCTAGATTTAGGTATTGTTTTCTTCATTCCATTTCAACAGTAAACAGTTCACATTCCCTAAGATTAACCTCACATTTTCAACCTATAATAGTCTGTCATAAAAATAAAAAAAACCTCCTTATGGTTGAGCTTAACATCCTCCCTCCTTTTATTCTCCCTTTTTATAGGGAGCCAGCAAAGGAACTATCTTTATTTAGGTTACGTTACGGTGCGATGCAAACCAAGAAGTTGGAAGACCATAAGAATCTTTTTTTTTCTCTCTCCTTTTTTTTTTAGGGTGGGGGCAGGGAAAGGGGGATTCTTCAGCTCCTCAAACTCCATCGTCCATTGTATGCACATGATATTGGTTGTTTGTTTCCTTGTTGCACAATGTTTAAGTTTGTCTTTATATGTGCCAATTTTGTTATTCTGTTGGCATTGTTTAAATATTCACAAGCAAGAGCAAACATAAGTGACACTACATAATATATATAATTTTTTTTTTTGTCATACACGCATACTTACAAGTCAAAAACTCAATGCAGATCAACCTTGTTGGACAACTTCATCTTCTTTCGTCGACTTTAACTATGCTTGCTGTACCATCCCCTTCTTTAACAGCCATACTGGCACGTGAGTTTCATTCGTCATTCTTTTTTATATCTGTTAAATTTCTAGGTTTGACTATTTTGGAAACTGAATATTAGATTTATCAGTTGATCGATTATGGAGAGATATTTACACGTGAAGGTGGCGGGAATTATCCAGCGGTTGCTGTTCCACTAGTTGCTTTGGGATTCCAAAGTGGTATGATTGACATCATTGATGTTTCTGCAAATGCTGTTGCTGCAAGTTTCTCTGTCCACAACAATGTTGTCAGGGGATTAAAATGGCTCGGGAATTCTAGACTCGTCTCATTCTCCTATACTCAGGTGCAATTGGCACAATTTTTTTTTTGTCATTTGTCCTGATATTATTAACTATTTTTTGCATGTTTGTTTTATATTTTGCTTTATAGGTAACTTATCATAAATAATTTTCTGTATTTATAGATGTATGTATAATATACGCGTGTGCCTTAATTTGTCATTTAATTTACTTTTGCATATCCATCGTCATGTATGACTACTTCTTTGTGGATTCAGGGAAATGAAAAAACTGGTGGCTATATTAATTTGCTTGTAGTGACCTGTCTAAGAAGTGGGCTTAATCGACCGTTTCGGGTTTTACAAAAGCCAGAGCGTGCGCCCGTAAGAGCTTTAAGGGCTTCTTCTTCTGGAAGGTTGACTTTGAACATGGATTTTTCTTGTTATTCTTTTTACGTTCTATGTTTACACACATTTTGTGGAGATTCATCATCTTCACATATCACAAAATATTCTTATTAGACTTTGAATTGTATTGAAATAGATAACTGCAATAACGATATTATTTATAAATTTGCAAGATAATTAATGAATTACTGTTATGAGACTTTTAGTTTTATGTTATATAGACATTTAATATGGGCAATTTTGTCATTTTATCCCTTTCTAAATATGCCCAAAAAGTCAACCATGACTTTTATCCTGAGACGGAGGGATTATAAAAGTTGGATCAGACCAATGATGTACTGACTCTATTTTGAAAAGAAGAAAAGAAAATGAAAAGCTCATTTTGTTCAAATATGATCTTGAACTTATACGTATTTAATCCAATTCACAGGGTTGGTGTAATGATTTTTTTTATATACTATCCCTTTCCATTTTGGGTTCTGGAATTGTTAATTTATTCTTCCCAGTCACAGCGTCACAGTCAACTTGTAACTATAGACTTTCTTATTGTGTCAACAAATTGCAGATATCTTTTAATCTTGTTTCGTGATTCACCTGTTGAGGTGTGGGCAATGACGAAGACTCCAATTATGGTAAACTGGATGATTATCTTATCTTCATTCTCCATGAAACTTGTGTCCAAAATCACTACATGAATCACAACTAATACTCTCAGTATAACCGTACAAGTAATACGTACATGCGCACACACACTATTTCGTATGTCCTTATACAGCTAAAATCATCAACTAAAAGAAAACTTTAAACCATAGTTTGTATTTCCTCATGCAGCTAAGATCATTAGCTCTTCCATTCATTGTGCTAGAATGGACTCTTCCAACAGTTCCACGACCAGTTCAGACTGGACAATCTGTATCAGAAGAGCGTACAACAATGGCACCTGCAGGGTCATCCTCTCCAACAAATGCATCCTCAATGGGTTCCAGTGAGCCTTTTGCATTTGAATTGCTTATAAACTTTGTTTATGGACATCTTGATTTCTTTTTATGTTTGTCACAAATTGTATGCACAAATCTAACTTCTAACTACAGAAGGAGTGGGTTCAGAAGGGCCTCAAGATGACTCTTCTGAAAGTTTTGCATTTGCTTTGGTAAATGGTGCCCTTGGAGTTTTTGAGGTCCATGGTCGGAGGATCCGGGACTTCAGGTATATTTATCTTTAACATGGAGTACACTTGGAGAACTACGTTAATTAACTCCAATGCTTTGGATTGTAGTTTGTATCATTTCATCAGATTTTGTTTTTGCTTGTCTGCAGACCAAAATGGCCTTCTTCTTCATTTGTTTCATCTGATGGATTGGTTACAGCGATGGGCTATCGTCTGCCTCATGTAGTACGTTTCATGTGTTCATAATTGCTTTTCATGAATGGTAGTATGACCTGGTTGGTTCTTAGCAAGCTTTCCATTTTTAGGCGGTGACATCCTCAGTTTTTAGGTTATGGGGGACAGGTCAGGTAACATACGTTGGTGGGATGTGACAACGGGGCAGTCTTCCTCATTTAACACTCACAGGGAAGGCATTCGGAGAATCAAGTTCTCACCTGTTGTTCCTGGAGACCGGAGCCGTGGGCGTATAGCTGTATTATTTTTTGACAATACATTTTCTGTATTTGATCTTGTAAGTGAGACAAGTTAACTGCTTGATCCATTTTTTCTTTTTACTGGTGTTTGTTAGTGTGTGAATTGTTGTTATAATTCTCCATTAGCATTTAATATTTCTGCTTTGGAGGTGGTTATCCATCTTTATGAATTTGCAAAATATAGCTGGCAACAGGATATTGTGTGCAGGGATATAGGGACACGCATAATATTGTTGCTTTATGCACTCATAGGCTATTTGGACTTTAGCATGATGACGTTGATATCTAAAACCAGAAACAGACTACTTTGATTTTCCTGATCTTTTCTTTCACATTCTACCTACCATGGGTAATCAATTTCTTCTCAACTCTTTTTAAATTCCAACTGGGCATACTTTAATAATTTATAAATCTAGTGTATGCTAATTTCATACACAGTTGAATGATTTCATTGTTATAAGAGCTAAGAACACCAGAATTCTAGAGAGAGAGAGAGAGAATTTGTATTAGTGAAACTGCAATAGTCCGTTATGATGAATGAACTGAGGTACGAACAAAACATTTAACTGCCAGTAGAATATAATGAAATTACAATGCTAGACTCACTAACCTATAGCTATTTGCAGAAATGCCCCGTAGTAGCTAACTGAACTGCAGTCGCTTGTTTGGTTGTAGGCTTGTAGTATAGATTATGTCCTTGTTTCGATGAGGATTCTGAGCTTTAGAAATTGCATTATTAATGCCATCTTCATGTTGTTCATTATATACATTGGACTAGTTTATTTAATGATTCTAGGACCCGGATGTTCCTTCTTTGTTTCTAAACTTCGAAATGTTTCTGATCTGCAGGATTCCCAGGATCCATTAGCCAATTCTCTTCTACAGCCTCAATTCCCCGGAACCCTCGTCTTGGAACTTGATTGGTTGCCTTTGCGAACTGATAAGAATGATCCACTGGTATTGTGCATTGCAGGAGCTGATTGTAGTTTTCGCCTTGTTGAGGTTAATATGTATGTGCCACAATTCATTAGAGGTTGCCAGACAACTTTCTCTAATTATTAACACAACTTCATGAAACAAATGTCTAGTTCCTTGGGATGGAAACTTAATTCATTAATAAGAGAGCATTGGTGTTAATTTTATACCGAGTATTAACTGTAGTTTTGCATTATAGATTCAAGATAATATGATTGAATCGATGGTGAGGTTTTAAGAGTTCTTATTGTTTATCCTAAAGTACAATTGTTCTTCTTGCCATGCAGAAGTGATAAAAGAACTGGATATGCACCACAACCAAGATCTGTGAAAGAGAGATTCAGGCCAATGCCTTTATGTTCACCTATATTACTTCCTACACCACATGCCTTGGTACATTATTTTCTCTTTTCATAACTATATGATAGCATGATAACTGGTAGGGGGAAAACACTTGGTCAGCCTGACCATTGAAATTAAAGCTTGATGTCAGTTCTGTTCAGATTTAAGAATTCCAAGAACTCTGCTAATGGTTAGGTTGGATGGGTCTGTTCTTCCGAATCGACCCATGAACCAAAAAAATGTGCATATTGTTAAATAAACAAAAACAAGTAGTATAAGATGTGAAAATATATAATCAGGCTTCTTTTATGTAAATAACTGTTGAAAGTTGTCCCATGTCAGCAGATATAAAGTAATATCTGTCCAGCACTTGACAAATATTTGAATTCTTTCCTTTTAAGCTTAGAGACAGACAGAAAATAACCATGATCAGTGCGGTTGGTACAGTTCTCCAGTCCCTTGGTTATGCATTGGGTTGTTACCATGGTAACCAACTTCTTTTTTTTTGGGTCGTTCATGATAGCGAACTTAAGATTTCCGGGTTGAGCACCAAAACTATACAGAACTTGGGGAAACGTTCTTTTATTTGTTCTGGTCAGTGGCACAAAAGTTTAAGCCGAAATACTGAAGCTAAGAAACATGACAAACTGTAGCAATTTAGTTGTTTTCGTCTAGTTCAAGCTTCTGAGGCTTAGTCCTAAATAAATTTTAATTATTTATAAGTGCATTAGCTAAATCTAATAGGTTCAAAATTTTTACTACCACAAAGAATAAAATATGTGCTATCATGGGCTTTGGATGCCATTACTAAAATCAACAAAAACAACTGAATAGGTGAATCCATGATTTTCTTGAGCCATAACCGAACAGGCTACATTACACTATCCAACCAAACCATGTAATGTGGGTTCAATTTGTACTATTTAAGTTGTGAACACCCTAATACTATTTACTTGTATATGAAAATTTCGCAGCTATGGCCCATTTGGTAACAGTTTTTGTTCCCAAATTTTGGTCTTTATTTTCACTTGTTGAAATCAGTAGCAAGAAAACGTTGTTTGATAAAAGTGGGAGCAAAACCCTCTTTGGAGCCAAAATGTGAAAACACCAAAAACTTCCTTCTTCAATTTTGAGAACATGCAGAACCTTTTAAACTCTAATGAGGTCCAGCTGTCAAATCCTGTTAACAATTTTTTTTTCTTTTGAACTAAACTTTTATTTTTATTTTCATTTATTTATGGTGTTGCATGGTTAGCAAACAATGCTACTTGATTTCTATATGTACTATTGAGAACAAGTGGTGCACAGTTACCTAACGAGCCCTAATATTTGGTAGTATAAATTCTCATCTTGGGCAGGATCCCTTTTGCCAATATGAAAGATTTATTTTATATTTGGATGCTTAAGTATAATATGAAGATAAATGAATTAGAGAAAACTAAACAAGAATGACAATGTTGTATGAAAAGTCAAAATTATGTGATTATCGTCTTATTTTGTTATCATCGATAAAGTGCTGAAATTAGTGTGTCTAGGTAAATCTTTTGCTAGAGACTTGTTTATTGTATTTTTTTTTCCATTTCAAAAGGCGTTACGGATGATATTGCAACTGGGTGTCAAGCGCTCATGGTTTAACACATCTACAATAGTGGATAAGGGGTATTATAAAGTTGCAGGAACTTCGCCATCAACAGGAGATCTTCGTAGTTATATGATCGAGTCACCGCCTGTTGGTGATTCTGTTGTGCCGGAGTTGCTTCTTAAGGTATTAGAGCCTTATAGAAAGGAAGGTGAGTCTATTTTTGTCTGCTGGTTGGCTTTATTCTGCAAGCATGATGCATTATTTGACATCTACTTCATTTGTCTGTTCTCACATGTTTTCATTTTCATTCTAAAGGCTGCATACTTGATGATGAGAGGGTAAGCATGTACGCTAATGTTGTCAATAAAGGTTCCGCTCTGAGATTTGCCTTTGCAGCTGCAATCTTTGGGGAATCTGCAGAAGCACTTTTCTGGTTACAGTTGCCTCGTGCTCTTAACCATTTGTTGAATAAGATTGTTAGCAAGTCTCTTCAGAAAACCCCAGTATTAATGTCAACTTCTGAAGTTGATGATGCATCTATGTTGATTAGGATAACATCAAAGGGAAAGTCAAAGAGTGGAGAAAAGAATGCATTGGTGAGTCTTTGGGTTCACTAATCATTGCAAGTTAAAGTGATTTGATAACTATTTGAGAAATTGTTGTATTTCGAAATACCTCGACTTTTTGAGAACTTTTATATTTCTATTTTTCTTATTTGTTCTGTCATTAATCGCAGAATTTCGGTCAACTTAGGCTGATGGCTTTTGAACAAGAAGAGTTGTGGGAAAGTGCTAACGAGCGTATTACTTGGCATGAAAAAATGGAGGGTGAACAGGGTATTCAAAACCGGGTGCATGAGTAAGTTTTATTCCTGTAAATTATTGTCAAGATTTTGGTTCGCTTGCTTTTCTGATAGTTTTAGTATCAATTAATGTTTCGAAATTAAATTGCAAAATGAAAGATGGAGCACTTGCTAGTAATGTTATTGTTTATATTTGAGTTTCGAGTAGCTTTCAAATCAGCTTTATATTCTATATACCGGGTCCCATATTCAGATTCATTTGTCTATCACATTTTCTTGTACTCCTTCAAGAACGTCATTACATATGGGGAAAGGGGATGAGACTTGACTAGGCATCTCCCTTTGGGTGGGGTCTTTGAGGTTTATATTTATTTGAAAACAACTAGTTTCTTGTAATTAAAACTTATAGGCTTTGGAATCCAGATTTATTGATGACATCATTACTTAAGGAAGAATTTATATCTCTCTCTCTCTTTGTAAATCTGGAAGAATCCAGATTCACTGATGACGTCATTGGTTGCGGAAGAATCTCCCTCTCTTAGTCCCTTAGAAGTGATACCAAGTATGTGTGCATTGCAGTGCAGTTGCTTTTCGACTGATAGATGAGAAGTATAAATACATGCTCATAAATTTCTTACTCTGGATGATGTCATTTAAACTGCAGTGGAATCTACAATATATGTTGACCATGGATTTGGAAAGATCCTCCTGAAGGGATTTGGAGATGTAATAGGGCCTATCAATAAAAAATATCTGGATCCGATAATATCATAAATGAAACCTAGATGCTCTAGTACAATGTAGAGAACCTATAATTGTTAGAATTGGTGGAAATTCCAGTGCTATGTAACAAAATAAATACTGTCACACACTCACACTGATATGCAAAGTGTAAATATTACCTGCCATAAAAATTTGACCTATTTCCCCTTCCCAAAAGAAAAGATTGCTAGTTATCCATTTATCTAATTCAGAATATCTCAATAGAAGTAACAGGGATGGAAATGAAGCAAATAAAGGAAACAGATTTATCAATAAAAAAGGGAAGAAACACTGTTACATGTTCATTAACGCCTTCCTTTGTAATAACTGATGAGAATCACTAAACCATACTCTCTCCATCCCATCTTAACTGACAAAAATTTTCGGGTATTTTTGCCACAAACTTAACTATTTAAGACATGCTGAAAACTTATGTATACATTATATTTTGGATATTTTTTAAGTTTTAACATACACCCCAACATTTTTGTCACTTGAAACGCAGTGGAAATAATGATTGTGAGCATCTCTTTTACCCCCCCTTTTTTTTTGCTAAATTCTCTTTTACCCTTTTACCTTAATGTATTTCATGTCCTTGATGATCAGGCTTGTGTCTGTTGGAAATTTAGAAGCTGCTGTTAGTCTACTGCTTTCCACTCCTCCAGAGAGCTCTTACTTCTCTGCAAATGCATTGCGTGCTGTTGCTCTTTCATCTGCTGTTTCGAAATCGCTACTTGAACTCGCAGTAAAGGTAAATTAATTTTTTTAGTTACTTCTGATTTTAGTTAAATATATATTTGTTGTTAATCTAATTCCAATCTCCCACTGGCTACTTTTGATGATTATCTAGGTTGTTGCAGCGAATATGGTCAGGATTGACAGGTCATTATCAGGTACACATCTGCTCTGCGCTGTCGGGAGGTACCAAGAAGCTTGTTCCCAGGTGGAATTTAATATCTTTAGAGAAATTTCTTTTTCCATGTTTCCCATGCTCAAATTGTCATATGTTATTTGTTTAGTTGTTAGGCTTTTTGCCGGTCAATGATTTGGCACTCATCTTTGCTGTTTGCTTCTTAATTATATTTCTTTGAGTTCCTTTATGAAGATGTAGCTCACTTCTGTTCATAGTAATTTCTTAAACTTAGTTGGTATTCTGTGGACCCTTTCCTGCTTGTTTTTTGTGACATCTTTATTTGGAACACAGTTTTCATAAGAGGCAAAATTAATGTTTATCAAAGGTCGCAGTTTTCACAGTGTTCATATATTTGATGAGAGAAGTTGATTCAAATTTTGAATATTGATTGTGGAGGAATGCAATCTGCATATCAGATGCCAAGCAGGGTGTTGTACCTTTTTGTTGTGTTTTATGTTTTTCTCCTTTCCATCCCTTTTCCTTTTCCTTTTCCTTTTCCTTTTTACTTTTTAATATGTATGTATATTGTATGGTTATATATGTGCGTGTTTGTAATTTTATTTATTTTATTCGTCTCTTATTACCTTTTGTTTTATTTTATTGGTTTCTTATTATCTTTTATTTTATATATTTTTGTTTATTATTGTTATTATTATTATTATTATTATTTTTATCTTTCTAATTTTTGGCTGTCATATGGGATTTATTTCCACCCTACCTCGATAAGTTTGGGATAAAATGCATCGAGCTGGGAATTGTATGAGACCCCCTTTCAAGTGCTAAACAGGGTGTATATATTTATTGTGAAACATTTAGCATATGTTGGCTATTGCTCATTTGGAAAAATTATCCGAACGGCTTGTTGTACGTGTGCTTGTTTTCCATATTTCATCATTTTGCTAATTTGTTTAGGTATGCCTTTTCTTTTCATTTGGCTTATTCTTCTGTCGGACGGCACAAATTGATTCTATTATGCTTCATGTGATGTAGGACGTGGTAGGAAGGAGGAATAAGAGTACTCATCTCCGCAGAGAATCGATAAAGAAACACACAAAAACACACAACTTCAATCTTAAATCAATTCATTAATAATCTATCAAATAATGAAATATTACAATGCTTAAATAGAAAACTCAATACATATGAAGTAAAAACCCTAATTTAAAAATGAAACAATCTCCTAATTAAAATCTACCTCTATAATTAAAACTGTCTTAATTAAAATCTACTACTATAATTAGAACTTCTAGAATATCCTTCTTAAATAGTTACATTAATGATCCAAAATTTATATCTAAATATTAATACAAATTTAATAATAAATTTCTTAATTTTTTTTCCGTACCGCATCGTTCTCCTCGCCTTTCAAAAAACTTGTCCTCGAGTTTTAAAGTATTGAAGAATAATAAACAACAATAGATGCATTCCAACAAAACATGCGCATCCGATGTTTCTTGAGGACAACTTTTAGAAATATCATTGTCACAAGCAAGAGACTAGATGCAACTTTGGACTCGAATACAAAATTTGACATAAGAAAGTCAACATGTATTTCAATTGTGTCTTTCTTTTTGTGGTTGACTTTTTGGTCAACAGGATTCACCTCTTGCAGATACAACGTCCTTAACTTCAGCCACTTTAAGATCCTCACGAGTCTCAACATGTTGAAGTTCTTGTTGTTCTTGAATAGTCTCACTGACTACTATTTTATTTGTAGGGCCTGTCATCATAACTTTGACATTTGTGTTGATTCACGTTGGAATTGCGGCGATGAATTTTGAGATATTTGCCTGATTTGCTATAAGTGTTGCAATGAATTTTTCTATTCCTCTAAAACGGTCCTCCCAATTATAAGTTACCATAATCGAAAAAAAAAACACAACATTTTTTTTGCTACCCAAAAATAGGAAACAAACAGGGAAAAAATTGAAAATTTTGAAAGCTTAGGGGCTGAAATAAAACTTCAAAAACTTCATGGACTGAATTGAAATTTTTAGAAACATTGAGGGGTCGAATTGAAATTTTCAAAAACTTTGGGGTCTAAGTTGAGAATTTCAAAAACCTAAAGGTACCAAACTGCAATTTGGCCCCTGGCAGAATCACTATGGCCTCATTGTAGCATTTTTTTTTTAAATTTTGAGATAAGTTTGAGACTACTTTGTTGTCCCGAATATTGGTGTAATTTTTTTAATTTTAGGATAAGTTTGAGACTACGTTGTCGTCTCAAATATTAGTGCCGATTCTCTAGCGAACTTCGACAATTGATGAAGGTCAAAAAATTAGGTGAATTTTGGCTCTTGATACTATTATGACGTAGGACGGGGTAGGAAAAAGAAATAAGAGTACCTATTTTCGCAGCACACAAAAGCACACAATTTTAATCTCAAATCAATTCATTCAGTGGAGGAGATCTGATGTAGGACGAGCCTATAAAAGTTGGTTAGAACAATATAAAATGCTTTGGAAGCCCATGACTTAGAAGTTGTATTTTAATTAGTTTTTTTAATTTGTAGTTATCTTATTAGAGTCCAATTTAGGTTAGGAAAGTTGTCTAAGAGTATTATAAATAATGATATACTTCATTATTTTGGGACTTTGAATAATTAGAATCGATTGAGTTTTGTGTTAGATTATTTGCCCCCTATCCCCATCATTTTTTGTATTAAAGCTAAATTCAATCCATCCTTGTCTGTCCCAAAATCAGTGTCATCACCTTAAGACATAAATTGCCCAATACAACCAAATCTTAGCCGCTACACTCAGACTAATTACACCACTGACAATTACAAATTTATTGCCCACAATTCAGTCATAATCCCACAACTAGTTGTTGCTCGGTAAAAAAAATATTACTTGTTGCCCAACCCATATGCCTTAAAGTAACTACGAAAACCTTTAGTCGCACCAAACCTTACCCAAACATAGCCTGAATCAACCCCAGTACAATATACATATACCAACCAAAACCTTAATTTCAGCAAGAAACCTAGCCAAACACAACCCAAGTCGCAACCCATAATTGTAGCCAACACAGACGAGAAACAAAAGAAGTAAAAGAAAGAAAAGAGGAGAAAAAGAAGTAAAACAATAGTGTTACCATCCCTTGCCACTAGAGCTGCGCCGCCATCCTCAGTCATCGCCACCATCCTCATCTTTGTAGAGTTCTTTAGCCTTTTCATCCCAAGTTGCTGCTCCTTACCTCATGTTACGTGAAGAATCAAAATAGAACAGAGGAATCAAAATAGAACAAAGATCAGATCTGGGGAAGTAAATATCTCCTGACAAATTACAATTAGGAGCCAAGGTAAATGCGGTAGAAATCAACGCCAAACTTGATATTTATATGTTACAATAAGATGAACGTCTCAAGAGAATTGAAGATTCCATCACAACACTGATTGCGAATGCGGCAAATGTTCAGACTTCTATTATAACACTTGCAGTAAAAGTTGATGTACTAACGGAATGTGTAGATAAGGGACAAGAAGATGCGCATAAGAATTTTGAAGACATCATCCCGGATCTTAATGACCCAAATTCACGAGTTAATCCATGTTCCAAATCCTAGAATAAATGCAGTGAATAGAGGAGCAAAATTAGATGTTGGAGATTTCGATTATGGTACAAAAACATTCTTCGATTGGATTCACAGCTTGGAGATTTTTTTTCGATGGTATGAATTAACTGATGAAAGAAAACTATTCTTTGCTGAAGCGAAATTGAAAAGGACAACTCATATTTGGTGGGATCATCAGCAAAATTTATATACAGCTGCGAGAAGATGGAAAGATATAAAAGCTGCATTGACACGACGTTTTGCACCTTTGGATTATAAGCAACGAGCATATTTGTAGTTAACTAAGTTGGTACAAAGAAGTAAATCTGTAGCCAAGTATGCTTCAATGTTACAATTTGGTTACACGGTCTGAATTTCTTTGGGTTGAAGAAGTTTTAATCTCTATGTACCGTCGAGGATTGAATCTGGAAATTGCAGGTGGTGTAGCTTCAGGTAAACTCTTGCTCTTGGATGATGTTGTTCAAGTTGCCACCCAAGTAGATAATAATTTGAAAAGGAATTTTGTTAGGCCTCCAGTACAAGTCCAAACTCGGAGGGAGCGTACTTTTGCGGAGCTTATTTTAAATAGGCTGGTGGAAATATCGTTAGCAAGCCCTTCAACTACTAGCAAGTGGTAACAACAACCTTATGTCTAGATGCTATAACTGTCGTGGTTTTGATCACATGTCTTTTGAGTGTCCTTGCCTCTTCTCCCTGTAGGCAAGTTGCTATTGTTGACAAAGAGTGCGGGAAACCTGACTTAAATGAAGAGGTTTGCAAACCGTTAGATGTTGAATATGAGCCTAATGAGCAAGATTTTGGAAGTTGATGCTCATTTAGAAGGATGTTTAGGTGTTTTTCGACCTTTACTTGTTGCTCATAAACATAAGGATGATTTTAAAATCCATCGTGGACTAATTTTTCATACGAGAGTCATATGTGCAAGACATGTGTGCTCTCTTGTGATTGATACTGGGAGTTGTACGGATGTTATCTCTGAGGAAGCAGTTAAGACATTTGGGTTAAAAGTTGAGCCTCACCCGGAGCCGTATGATGTTGCATGGATTACCAATACAAAGTTGCAGTTGCATGGATTACCAATACAAAGTTGCAGGTTATCCGGCAGTGTTTGGTTACATTTTCCATTGGCAATCTTAAGGATACTGTTATGTGTGATGTTCTACCCATTAATGTTTGTCACATTATCTTAGGGCGTAAATGGCTATGGGATTGTCGTGCGCAACATGATGCTCGTGCTAATATCTATTCGATTATCAAAGGCAATACCAAATTCACTCTTATTTGTGTTCTCAACATGCCAAATTTGAAAATTGCAAAGACTTCTTTGGTGATCTGATGTGATTGTTCTTGTGTTGATGTTCATAACTCGACAGAGTCGAGTTTTTTTCAACGGAGGAGAACTGATGTAGGACGAGCCCGTGAAAGTTGGTTAGAACAATATAAAAAGCTTTGGAAGTCCATGAATTAGAAGTTGTATTTTAATTAGTTTATTTAATTTGTAGTTATCTTAGAGTTCAATTTAAGTTAGGAAAATTGTCTAGGAATATTATAAAAAGCTTCATTATTTTGGGACATTAAATAATTAGAATTGATTTGAGTTTTATGTTTTATCCTTCATCCCAAAACTCCGGCCATCATGACTGAGCTTTGATTAGCGATCATAATGATAGATCTAATTCACATGAAACCTCCTGTTTTTTAACCTCATAAATCCTCGCGACTTAATCGTTGGGTCTCAACAATGAGATGCTCCCTTTTCCAGTTCGTTCTAAAAAATAAAGATTCTGTGTGATAAACTTTTCATATTCTGTAAACCCTGTTAAAAAGCATAAGCAAAATCTAAACATTTATTTACCTATCCCTGAGGTAAATCAGCATATCACTATTCCTTTCTTGCTGGTTGGAACTTAGCTGCTGAGGAATTTTGCTACCTTAGGTTCATTATAGTTAGGCAACCATTTGTCAAGGCTTCAGTCACCGGCTCACCTTCAGTCATTCATCAGCTTCTCCTCATTTATCTGCCAATTACAGTTGATCTGTTGAACTGAAACAACCATTAGATTCATCAACTAAAGACAAGTTTGCCATTGCAATTGGAGTTGCCAAGTTGACATTAGCCAGTGCTGGCCAGTTGAATCCCCAATTCCACCCATTTCACCTGCCCTGTGGAATTGAATTTATGTTAACTTTATTTGTCTTAATTCCTTTTTATGATCATTTCTAGCTGGCTGATTTTATATCTTGCCTATAGCTACAAGATGCTGGATGCTGGACTGATGCTGCAACTTTAGCAGCAACACATTTAAAAGGATCTGATTATGCAAGGTTCATTTCTTCTCCAGTTAATAGGATATTTTCTAGCATTATATCTGCATTTTGTGGATTCATTAATACTCCATGTGCTCCAAAATTAAAGATACATTTTAAAAACAATGATTTTCTTTTATTTTTCCAAAATTATCCTAATCATTGGCCAGAAATGTAGTAGTGATGGCATATTAGGAATTTCATGTCACTTTATAGTCTAAAAATATTAGTGCATCTCTAATTTTTGGAACAGACAATAAATGACAATGTATCTCTAATTTATTTTGGAATGGAGATAGCAGAATTTGGAATGCTTTTGTATTTTTTACTGTCTTCTGTCTATCTCCATGGAAGCTGAAGTACTTGCACTCATTGAATATCACAAGCTTCCCTGCACATGATATTTTTGACTGGCTTGACTTGTCGACTGTTTTTCTAAATGGGGCATGAGAACTATGCCTAGTACAAAACTTGAAAGGAAACTGACTATGGTTTATATATTTTTTTTAATTGGAATCGTCAAATATTTTATCTATCAACTACATTATTGCGGATGATTTTGTTTTTCGGTGGGTGGGGGTAGGTGTTGAACCCACACCAAGCGATTATGCTAAAATATCTAAATAAGATAGACTCAATTCAATAAGGAACTTAACCATGACCAGGACACATTACGTTCACGCGCTTAAACTGCCAACGTCTATTACATTGTTAAAAATTATATCTATTCGACTCAAGGACAGTGTTGATAATCTAGGTAGTAGCAAATGTATTAGGGGCAAATGACGTATCTAACAGGATAAAAATGTATTGGGCATATGTATTGCTTTATCAAGATATTTGTTTCTTGATTAATGGATAAAGTTCGCCACGAGAAAAGTTTTCTATAAAAAAAATCAGGTCCATTTTTATACGAATTACTTTTTGTAATTTTTTTTCATTGTTGGAATAAACTACGGCACACGCTATTTTTTCTTTTGTTTGTTAGTCCCCATATTTGAAATCTAGGTATCATTTTTTGTGATGCCACAGGGTATTGCAAAGGTGGGCCGAACATGTCCTGCGCGTTGAACATAATATATGGAGGTATTGCTTGTTCTTACGACTCTGTGATCCTTGAATTCCTTTCCTCTTGTGCTTTGGATTTTTTTTTTATTTTATCAAAGATTCAATGCAGGGCAATGATATTGTACGTCGCGGCTGGTGCATTGCAGGAGGCATTGGCAGCACTTCGTGAGGCACAGCAACCAGAAACAGCTGCCATGTTCATACTTGCTTGCCGTGAAATCCATGCTGAATTTATATCCAGCTTAGATTCAGATGATGAATCAGGTCCATCAATAAAGGATACACTGCTTACCTTGCCAGGTTTGGACCCGGAAAATGAAGATGCTATCGCTGTTGGAGAATATTATGGCGAATACCAAAGAAAACTAGTTCATCTATGTATGGATTCACAGCCTTTTTCCGACTAATCAACCTGAATGGTACAGCGGGCAACACTTCCTGATCTTTGTTCCACTTCCACCATTATAAGTGTTTTTCTTGCTGGAGCAACAACTCATAGCCAGTTGATAATGGTAGAAATTGCCAATTGAATAAACTTGATGAGAGCAAATACTGAGCAACGTAATGTCGCAGTCCCAGTTGAATATTTCGTTTCGCCAGCAACATAGTTTATCCCAAATTTTCATGCACCATTATATTTATATTGGGGGGAAATAAAAAGGCGTGGGGAAGGAGGGTGGCTCCTATATGTTCATTTGATTTTTGGCTCAAGCGTATTACTCCCTCTGTCCCAAATTAATTGTTCAGTTTTGACTTTTTTAAGTCAAATTGACTATTTTTAGAATTAATAATTAAGCATATATAAATATATTTCTAAAATTATAAAAATTGGGATTAGTAATAAATTGTATATATTTTTTTTTTGTTATAATCACTTCACCTATATTTTAGCAAAAATAGTAAAAATATTAGTTTTAAAAATGGTCAATTTGACTTTAAAAAGTCAAAATTGAGCAGTTAATTTGGGACAGAGGGAGTAGTATCAAAGAGGGTTCAGAAATTTTCATCTGTAATGGCATTAACTTTATGTTGGCATTGATCCATCCAGCAAACCGAAATCACAACTATATACTTCTACTAGTGCTGGTCAGTTCAGTTTTTTTGGTCCCAAAAAAAAGATGGATGTAATACGCAGGATACTGGGCAATCCTTTTGACCTTCTCCCGTCTCAACTAATTCCAAACAAAATAAAGTGTAAACCAAATCGTTATCATGGTTCATAACCATTTAATATTGACAAATTTATTATTATTTATAAATGGTAATTTTAATAACCAATTACTTGGTTATGATTTTATACCAGCTAATTTATTACTCATGTTCTCATAATATATTATAATTACTGTTTTGTCTTGGCACTCCAAATTTTACCATCCAACCTATATTACTTTTACGCATTTTTTTTTTCATTATCTAAAGAAAATAACTGCAATCCTCTATTGCGGAGTATTAAAATTGAGTAACGGACCTAACCGTGAAAATAAAATAATTGTATTTTAGCAAATGGAGATATAGTAGATTCTTCCTCCACACCCAAAACGATCGTAGAATCTCTCAGCTCAGATCCGAAGCTCCTCTATACTACACCCAATTCAAACTCCGAACCACCTTCTCAGTTTCAGGTATGCCTTTATCGTTCTTCTCGACTCAATTATACCATAAACTCTCTCTCTCTCTCTCTCTTTATAGCCTCGTTGATCTATATCTTACTGCTCCATCCATCTGTCAATGATTGCTTACTTGAAGGCACCCCACCCGAATTGGAATTTATTACACAAACATCTTAATTTTCTTTGATTTGATTCCTTGCACTAATTTGCAATTATGGATGCATGTGTGATTGATTATCCATTTGATAATAAATTGATGTAGTGTAAATTTGAGTTTCTTCCAAATTGACTTGTACAAAAATAAGTGGCATTACTAAGCTATTTACTTCAAATTCTTACATTCTTTTGTTGATTTTGTTCTTAATATAGATATGTAATTATTTATACTTATTTATTATAGTTTTTTAGCTCTTATATACAAGGTCGCCAGTCGCCCAGGAGTTAGAGGAGAGAGAGAGAGAGAGAGAGAGACTTTCTTTTATTGCTCTGGTCTTTTGGAATGTACACAGAGTCTTACTGGTACCTGAAATTTTCCACACACACAGAGAGGGAGAGAGAATCATAGTAATAAAAAAAGAACGCGGTGAAGGAGAAGATGAAGAAAACTGTTCTGGCTTTGATCTTCAAATATTGCCAGTTGATTTGCTGGTAAGTTGGTGTATACTACTCACCCTTTGCTGTTCAGAAGATTGAAGAAGATGTTTTACCGGCAATAAACATTTATATGTTATCAAAAATATATAATACGTGATGCCAATATGTAATTTATTGTATATTTGTATATCGTCTCAGCATTTATGCAGATATACCGTACATACATATTTATTATATGTAGATCATAGGTAGCTAGGGCTGAGTAGCAGTTAAAGTTTTGGTCTTGAGTTTTGGAGAAAAAGGAAAAGAAGGGAAAGTAAATCCTTTATTAAAAGAGAAAAGAAAGGAAGAAACACACTTCGATTCCTCTTGGTTTGGAGCTTGCAAAACAAGGGAGGGACAAGGAAGGATGTATTTCCTTATTGTTGGTTAGGATTTCAAAGGAAAATGAACATTTATAAATCATGTTACAAAACTGTCGTAGTGATTTTAATTATACTTAAGGGTAATATTTCGTTCAACTTCAATTTTGCTTCACTTTATTTCCTACCAATTTGGCGAAGTGAATTTGAGTTTAGAAGAGGAAGTTCATCCCCTCCTTCCTGTTAATTTATTTTATTATAAACTTGCAACAGAAAAAAAAATAGATTCCCTATATTCCCCACTATTTACTGCCTCCCAACCAGGGCCTTGTTTTGCATTGTGCTTTGGGTTGCTAGTGCTATATCTAATGCTTAAAGTAAAAGATAGGTTGGAATTGGATTTTTTATTTAAATGAATCTTATTATCTTGGTTTTATCAATTGGAGTATTCCTCACTAAAATTATTTTAATGGTTTAAGAAGAACTATGAACGTTGAATGTTTATTGTTGACTATTATCTGAATGTAACGTTTTTATAAAATGAATGTTCGAAGAGCCTTTTTCATCTTTCCTTTTCAAGAATTCATAATTTATTTCGAATATAAAAACAGAAAAAAGGGAACGCAAAGGCTAGATGGAAGAAAATTTTGTCATCAATCTTTATGACTGTCCTGTATAGACCTTGAAGGGTATTTGCAAGGTCACCAAGGAATTGCAAATTTTTGTTTCCTTACCTATTGTTGTTGTTATTTACCTTCTTTCTCTCACTATTTAGTTGTGGGTTTAGAGCTATTGTTAATACGTAGAAAATTAGAAAGGAAAGATTTGTCAATAACTCTGTGAGCTTTATAACAACTTTTAACTGATGAATATGAAATAAATTGCTCAGGTTACTGCATTACCTTGAAATTATCATAATTGCACGCTGTTTTCCAAAAATTTATGTGTATTGATTGTATGTGATGATATTGTATTAGTATATTCTAATAGGTAAAAATAAACTAGAAAGAGTTCTGTGGCATATTATGGTTGACACCATGGATGAAAGCCAAATTGAGATATTCAATGCAATGAGAGAAACTGTAATGAATATGGTGAAGGCTGTATCTGACTGGGTGACAATTGTATTTGATGCTCCTTCTGCTCGAGCCGTGGTTTTTGGAGTGCACATTGGAGGTACGC
The DNA here is from genome assembly GCA_016801055.1 of Panax notoginseng. NCBI lineage: Eukaryota > Viridiplantae > Streptophyta > Magnoliopsida > Apiales > Araliaceae > Panax > Panax notoginseng. The sequence goes on from CM029012.1 coordinate 172,748,633, forward strand.
TCCTAGATATTAGAAATCTAACGGAATAATTTAGTTCTCTTGTTTTCTGGTAGTATTTGATTAACTATTTCACATATCTGTGTTACTTGTAGGACATCTATTTGTGGAGGGTCTTCTCCTAGTTGTTATTCTCTTCCTACTTTCCCAAAAAAGTTATAAGCCACCTAAACGGCCATTGACGAAGAAGGTATGAATTTCACCTCAAATTCCTGTAAGTTTATCTACTTCTTTTTTCTATCTGAAGTTTGTTTTTTGATGAATAATACTGTTTTGAATGGGTTTATTAAATTATTTTTTTCCCTGAACATGTCTAACAATGGATTGTTACTCCTTTATGAGTGCTGCAATTGGGGCATTAACTTTATTGGGCTTTGCTGGTGCCAATATAACATACAAATAACAGAGACTAGAGTCAATGCAAGTGGTTGTAATTACTTGCATTCTCCTTTTTCTTTTTGGGTCACTTTGAGCTCTATATGCTTGAGCTCTCTTGATCTTCTGACAAATTTGTAGCCGGTGATGTCAACTCTCAAATTTTGGGTAGGATTTATATTCAACTTACTTAATCCAAGGTTTGAAAATAAATATGATATTTGATACTCTTTTCTTATGGGATCATTATGCCTTAGTTGGGGGAAATGCTCATATAAAACATCATGGCATTGGAAGCAAAGAGGATGATGTAGTGGTTTGAACATATATGGTGGGTTTTCAATTGAAGATGGTGTAGAGATGGCTAGTTGGTGATACCAAAATCTAAAAAAGAAATTAAAAAAATAGCAATTATTCATTGCTGACAAAGCTTTGAAAGTGTAACTTACTAACTGTAAATCCACTTTCTTCGAGATAAGTGAAATTGAGAGTTGAAGCTCTAATTGAATTTTAGAATAGTCTTCAAATTAAATATATCAGAATGAATTTCAAGAATAAAATAAAATTAGTTAATATATAAATTATATATCAATAAAATTTGGGTCAAATTTGAATATTGGATTCAGTTTTGGATCTGACCATATCTCAAGAAAATTTGACCTGTTGACAGCTCCATCTGCTGTGTTGTAAATTGCTAATTCTTGTCTACTTTTTGATCTAGAAATTTTCATAACAGTCAATCTGATGAAAATCATTGCATAATATTAATATTTTTAGGAAATTGATGAGCTGTGTGATGAATGGGCTCCAGAGTCCCTTATTCCACCTATAACTGAAGATATGCAATGTGAACCTCCAGTACTGGAAAGGTAGAAGTAGTGTTTCATCCCTTTTTATTTCAATTTCCTTTAGTTTCTTAATTATCTCAAAGTGTTTGGTCTGTGCCTAGTCTACCATTTTAATACTTTGTACTGCTATCTAGACTGATATTGGCCTTCTTAGTTGAATGTTCTCAAAAATAAACTGGAGCTTATTCTCAGAAGTTTCTTCCTTTGTTTTAAGTGATAAATCAATATCCTCTCTCTCTCTCTCTCTTAATAATTATATTTGTAATCACTTATATATCCAATGAGATATATCATTTCTTTTGTGAAGTATATATATTTTCGCTCCCTGCATGTCCATGATGTTATTTTTCTAGTTCTCTGTCTCTCCGTTTTGTTTTTTTAGGGGTGGGGGAGGGGGTGTTCTTGAACATATCGGTGTAATTCTCTGCTCTACTTGAAGATTTAACATTCTGACTTCAGAGAAAGTACTTTTTAATTATCTTGACACAAATAGTTAATTATGTATTAAAACGGAATATTTTTATAATGAAGGCATCTGTGGTCATAAATTGCTTCTTATGCAGCGCTGCAGGGTCGCATACTGTAGTCAATGGTAAAGAGGTTGTGAATTTTGCTTCAGCAAATTACCTTGGACTTATTGGACATGAAAAGTTACTTGTGAGAAATCTCTACTCTAATTTATTCTTAGTTTTTCTTTCTAGTAATGACTTCAGTTAGGTAACTTATTCATAGCAATGACTTGTAACAGGAGTCGTGCACTTCAGCACTGGAAAAATATGGTGTTGGTTCTTGTGGTCCTCGTGGCTTTTATGGAACGATTGGTATGATCTGATGCTGAATTGTGGTGTGGCAGTTCACTTAATTGACTGCATTTAGTTTTTTTATTTTATTTTATAATTTACTTGTCTTTCACATGGTAAAACTCTGACGTTCAACATTCTGGTTTGTATAGATGTTCACCTTGATTGTGAGGCCAGAATAGCTGAATTTTTGGGAACTCCTGATTCCATACTCTATTCCTATGGACTTTCCACCATGTTCAGTGCAATTCCAGCATTCTGTAAGAAAGGAGACATCGTGATTGTGTGAGTATATGTGATCTTGACTGTTTAATTTATCAATGACCGAGTAGTATGCCACAGAACCTACTCAATGATTACTGATTAGTTTTTAGTACAATGTCAATTAATTGAGAAGAATAAGATACATTAAAATGGAGTATATCATGACTCATAATTATGTTTGTCCGTGTTCTATAGTTATTTTTATGTATAAAATTTTGGACTCGATTTTTTAGTACCAGACTAAGATATGAATATAAGTCTCTTTTGTTCTCTCTCTCTCTCTCTCTCTCTATATATATATATATATATATATATATATATACTCATGACTTTCCTTTCCATCCTGGACTTGTTCTAGATGAGATATGATTCTAGTTATAAAAAATTTATTCTTTTGATGGCCCCTATTAATATGGTTTTAGCTGAACAATTGTTCTCTAAGAAAGACGGTGGTATCATAACTGATTGGCCTCTTTTTTGTTTTCTTTGTGTCCTCGTCTTCTTTGGAGTGTTGGACACTGGGTGTGTTGTTTCAGTGTAATTTTGAGGATGGAAAAAATAAGGATTCAAAAATATTATAGAAATGTGCTTTCATCTCAGTTTTATGGGGAATTTGGAATATGCGTAATGCTAGACTGTTTAGAGTGAGCTAGTGATCTTTTCATCTACTGCTGTGCAGTTACCTGTGTAACTGAATTTTGTAGAGATGGGAGGGCTTCACTTTCTTAAGTGCTCTTTTTTATCTTGATTTTCCACTAATTCAGGGTTACTGGACCTTTTGTACCCCTGGTTTTCATGTAACCTATCTTTTCTATTAATAACATAATTTTTTTTTCTTTTTCTTTTTGTTTTGGAAAAAAGGTCTTCTTGACATAGCTACTGCCATTTGTTACGTTATCCTGTGTGCTCATGTCTGTGGGTGTGTGAAATTTGAGCAGTTTTGACATTATCCAGATCCCCTCTAAAATATTTCTTTGTATTATTCGGTATAAAGTCATCGGTACAAATTGAAACTATTCTGACACCCTGTTGTTTTCCCTTTCAGGGATGAGGGTGTCCACTGGGGAATACAAAATGGCCTTTACCTGTCTAGAAGTACAATCATATACTTTAAGCATAACGATATGGAGTCTCTACGAAACACTCTAGAGAAAGTTACTCAGGATAATAAGCGAGCAAAGAAGCTAAGGCGCTACATTGTGGTTGAAGCTGTCTATCAAGTATTTTGTGAATTATGATTTAGTTTGCATCAGTAGAGAATCTTACATTAAAGTTATTATATCTAAATAGTATACTAACATTCCTTTTCTGGTCTTTTTCCTTTCCTTGCAATTCTATTCATCTTTTTAACTGTACGTGTATTAACCTAGTCCTTGTAGAAGAAGTATTCCCTTTTTTCGGGAGGCCATCTTGGACTGCACTTAAAACTCTTCAGATAATATATCATTGTGTCGTGGTCTAAGGTTAGAGAGCCTAGAAGCACTAGTCAAGGCTGTTAGTTTAGTTTTTAGAAGGGTGCATGAGTATTTTGTTATGGAATTGCAAATGCATTGAGAAGGTCTGGATTTGGAAGAAGATAACTTGCTGGATTCCATAATAAAGCCACTGAATGTTTTACACTTAAATGCTAGATAAGGAAAGGGTCAGAAGGCAATTTTTCCCTGACAAATATTAAGGTTTCAATGACCATAATTTTGTTGGATGATTTTTTTTTAAATGGGAAAATTACAAAATTGTCCTCTCATGGTGACACTAAATTGCAATATAGACGCTAGTGTATCAATTTTTGCAATGTCATAGCCAATGTTTCAATTTTTTTCAAAATTGTTCCCTCTTTCCAATTTTGGACAAAATAAGTGAATCGTGTCTTTAAAGGGGGAAAATAGTCAGTTTACGCACTAAAATATATTCCCTCCAAATAGAGGGTAAAACCGTCAATATAATAAAGAACCACGAACAAATATCTTAGGACTTATTTGGGGATAACATTAGGGCTTGAATTTTAGAAAGAGTAACATCAGATTTAAAGAGATATAGTGAGAGAAACAACCACTTGAGATAATAAAGCTTGATTTGAAAAGGCATCTTGGACCGCAACTGCTAGGGGATTGTGGAGTGCAGTGGCAACTGCAGCAAGCGACTCACTCACATATACTCCATGAGTTGAGTGGTTATATAGCAAAGTTTATGCAGGGTACCTAAAGGAAACCAGAACGAAAGAAAGATGTATTAAGCACTGAACAATCTATTTACCCTCCATGTGTGAACACTGATTTCTCCCCTCTTGACGTGTTCCAAAAGTTGGTTAAATGATACACCAGGTGGTACTATGCATGTTTACCCTCTTCAACCTGGTCAAAATTAGAGAAAGTGTTTTTAGAGAGAGAAAAAGGTAAATTCTCATGCACTCGGCAAAAAGAACCCCCCACCCCACGTTGTCAAGTGCCTAATAGCTACGTTAGCCATGCAAAAGCCATACATTTCCTAATTAAAAGTAGAGAGAGAGTGCTTTCAGAGAGAGAAAAGGCTAATTCTCACGCACTCGACAAAAAAGAAAACCCCCTCCACATACTCAAGTGCCTAATAGCTGTGAGCAAGGCGCTAGCCCTGCATTTCCTAATCGCTTCATTTACTTGCAGCATGTCATACAACTCCTACTTCCATTTGCTAATACTACTCTCTCTCTCTCTCTATATATATATATATATACACTACACTACACACACACACACATACCCCCTTGGATCATCTCTCTATTTGCTCTACAAATTAAAGGAAGCCCTTAGTAGAAAAAAGTTCTCAAATCTTTATTGTAACGACTATTTTGTCCCTTAAGGACTCGCATACTTATTTTGACCAAAATTGGTCATAGGGAACGGTTTTGCAAAAAAAAAAACATTAGCTATAATGTAGCAAAAATCGAAACATTAACATCTATATTGCAATTTAATGGCAACATGATGGCATAATTTTGCAATATTTATATTGCATATTTTCTCATAACTATGCCTGAGCTAGTTAACTAAGCTAAGACTTAGAAAACGCAGATAAAACTTTGTTCCACAACCAATTTGATCTTCTAGAATGAAAGGAAAAAAGATATATTTTATTAGCTATGCCTACTTCTAAGTCCCCAAATTATTGTTAGGCAAATGATGTAAATTTGCATTACTGCTTTGATCAAGTTGCACAAAGGGATTCTGACCTTGTATTAGTTTTCTCTCCTCTGTTGTTGTTGATTTTGTTGAGAACTTTCAGTTGGATAAAGAACTACCACTTACTCGATTGAATTTTCTAATTTGCAGAATTCCGGTCAAATTGCTCCATTAGATGAAATCATTAGACTTAAGGAGAAATATTTGTTTCGTGTATTGTTAGATGAGAGCAACTCATTCGGTGTGCTTGGCAGTTCTGGTAGAGGTCTGACCGAACATTATGGGGTTGCGGTATGTTTTGGAGACTTTTTAGGGTTAAATTAGTTATTGAATGTCTATGTGTGGGTTTATGGTTGTGTGATTTTGTAGATTGAGAAGATAGATATCGTTACTGCTGCCATGGGACATGCTTTGGCCACTGAAGGTGGATTCTGCACAGGAAGTGCCAGAGTCATTGATCACCAAGTAAGGACATATTTTTCAAAAGTAGTTTTGAAAGAATTTTTTTATCTAGTTAAACTTGTCTTGTCATTTTAGCAAAAAAAAAAAAATCTACTCCTTCGTTCATAGAAAAGATGAGATCAATTTTTTACTTTTTAAAGTTGATTTGAAATATTTCAAATTCAAAATTGATGTGATTCATTAAACTTTTGAAACAATAAATCTTGTAGTTTGTCGAACATTTTAGGTTACAATTTTTATAGTTGTATGGCTTAAATTAATGAATTCAAATCAATTTTGGATTTGAAGCATCTCAAATTGACTTTTGAAGTTGATCATATATTTTGGAATAGAGGGAGTATATATGATTTGCAAGCTAAGAAGTATTGGTTCTTCTGTAGGTTGGCAAACTAAAGAATCGTGATTCGGGAATTTGGGGATTCTTGAGGATTTTTCTAAATTCTTATGTTTTTTAAATGACAAGAATTGAATATATTACTGATATTTTATACTATACTAATTAATACTCCCTCTGTTCCAAATGATAGGATCTTTATTGACTTTTTTAAGTCAGTTTGAGATATTTTCAAATAAAAATTGATATGAATTAATTAAGTTTTAGGCAATTCAATTATAAAAATTATAAACTATCTAAATAGTTCTACTAGTTACAAGATTTATTCTTTTCAAAAGTTAAATGAATCCTATCAATTTTGAATTTAAAAATATGACTTTGAAAATTCAAACTTGATTCTATATTTTTGAACGAAGGGAATATAATTTTTTTTATATACTCGTACTATCTTTGAAATTAGTCCAAAATTAACTATAAATTCATAGATAGTATTAGTGTCTTTTTTTCCCTTTAATATAATAATATTTTTACACTTTATCATGAATTAGCTTGAAATTAGTCCAAAATTAACTATAAATTCATAGATAGTATTAGTGTCTTTTTTTCCCTTTAATATAATAATATTTTTACACTTTATCCCCGTATGGTGAACCCAATTTCGATCCTTGCTTCTTAGCTTGAAATTGATGGTTGACCAAATTCTAGCTTCCTCGTGCTCATGCTATCTTATATTTTTGGCAGCGTCTCAGCAGTTCTGGCTATGTTTTCTCTGCTTCGTTGCCCCCATACCTAGCTAGTGCTGCAATTACTGCTATTGATGTCATTGAAGACAATCCTCAATTGATAACTAACTTGAAGAAAAATATAAGCATACTATATGAAGGTTTGTGTTTGCAAATATTTATAGCTGGGAAGAAAGGAACTTTTTGGGTATCCATTCCTGGCTTTAAAGTAATGCTGAAGCTGTGAAGTGTTTCCTTTTGGGTCGGTGTTTCCTTTTGGTTCTCATATTTTGAGCAATTGCAGGACTGTCCGACATACAGGGTCTTGAAATTGCCAGTGATATACAGTCTCCCATTGTTTTTCTCAGACTAAAGAAATCAACCGGTTCCTCAAAGAGTGACCTACAGTTGCTTGAAGATGTTGCTGCTCGTGTAAGTCTATAGTTGTTGCGATTGTTTTGATCCAAATCAGTATGCCCGCCCTTTCCAGGTACCTAATAATATGAGTGTGTTTGCAGTTATTGAAGGAAGAGGACGTTTTTGTAGCAACTTCCAAAAGATCTACGCTGGATAAATGCAATTTGCCTGTGGGAATTAGATTTTTTGTCTCCGCTGCCCATACAAAATCTGATATAATAAAAGCATACAAGTCGTTGAAGAGGGTTGCCGTAGTGGTCTTGGCAGGTGGTGAATGAATGCTTCTTGCACCACATCTCAAATTCAGTGCAGGCCTTAATCTTTTAGCAGACCGAGTCATGCAAGTAGAGTAACTGAGTAAGGATTGCATGGAAAATATTGCTGAAAGTTTGATTTCATATTGCTTCTAAAATGATTTTGGTTTGTATTATAGCGGGGGGATTCGTTTTTTTTATTGGCTTAGGACAGAGATCAATATGTACTATTACTTAGATGGCAAGGCCTTTTTTTTTGTCCATTGAGTTGTGGATATTCTTTTGGTTATTTTATAGATTTACATTTTTATGGTCTTAATCCCCGATAAATAGGAAACCAATTACCCAAATCATTTACTTTTTTTCTACCAAATCATTAAAAATAAATTTACTGAAAAAATTACTTAAATATTCATTTAACTTTTTATAGAATTATCTTATATAACCATTGTACGTACGCTGATTGATATGTCAAAAAAAAATCGCATTACCCTGAAATCAAACCATTGAAGAGCCTAAACTAAGCTTGATTTGTTTTAATTGGAACCATAGAACAAAGAATTTTGATTTGGGTCTTAATTTTGTGATCGCTATATGTGATAAATTATATAAATACAGAGGAATTGAATGTATTAATAACAGGTCATACTCATATGATCAAGCAATACGATCGGACGGATCGAGCTAATGGAGTTACAAATCAAGGCACTGGAGTTTAATTTCTCTATGAAGCACAGTTATATTACTATTCTGTTTCTCCTTATACTTTTCCCAAGTAAAGGAAATACTGTGGGTTTTTGTTTATAACGCACACTAGTACTCCCTCCCTACCAGAGACCAGACTGCCAAAGTGTCTCTCTTTCTTATTAAACCTCTCCCTCTCTATACTTTCACCTCTACAAGATTTTTTTCTGTATTTTAATTTAGGGACACATCATTTTTTATATTTCTACACGTAGGGTCCACGTAGTAGCTAATAAAAATTTGACACAACAACTAATATGTGGATCCTACGTGTAGAAATATCCAAAAATGATGTGAAAATATCAATTTACTTAATTTATTGTTGTTATTATTGTCGGTCCCTATATAATTTAGTAATTGATATTTTCACATGATTTTTTAATATTTTCACATGAAAAGTGTCGTAATATATATAGAGACGGTAAAAATTATTACTATAAAATCTATAGCGACGGTTTTTGTGACGCCCCCAAAATTAGGTATACATCACCCATCTTGGGTCGTCAGATACATAGTACAGAATACAAATACAACTTACTAATACAACTGTCGTGTACAATACGACAAAATATAAACTGTGAGTTTGAATACAAATATTATCTTCTAGAGAGTATTCATACTCAAAAGGAGTCCTCATTACATTTATTAACACACCATTATATAGAATAGTGAGGACTACTAACTAATACTATCATTCGGACCATCACTCCGTTCCCCGACTTGCCCCAGCTACGTTCTCATTTTTTGAAGAGAACAGTGAAAGAAAGGGTGAGCTCAACTAGCCCAGTAAGAAATATTATGACTAAGATAATGCAGAATAAATTATCATTAGCCTTCAACAATGTTAAACTGATAAAATATAATAGACATCAAGTTTAACTGCAGCGGAACAAGCAATCCATTAAAAGAGTCAAGTAGAAAATAAACTCTACTATCTTTTATGATTTAAAAGATTTTCCAACACTGTGATCGCTGAGACTCAGCTTAATAAAATAATTCACATCATCGAATCACCCCTGCACTACGGCCAATGATATTCGTATATTCATTAATGGTCATGATCATGCCAACAACTGTCCATCAATGCACTACGGGCCAATGAGGACTTTTATCACATCATTTGTAACATTACGGTCATGATTATACCGAATAATCCCTGGTCATAATCATACCAAGTCCATCTATGCACTACAGGCCACAGATGACTTTCAATATTTTATAAACATGAGGATGATGACAATGATATAAGAATTCAATAAAATAAGTTCAAGAATTAATTTATCCAAGAATTAACAACGTCCAAATTGTCAACATGATACTGCTTTGTGGAGTAAAATTCAAGAATACTTAGAAGAATATTTTCATGAAAAGATACTGGATGAACCGCAATTATCAAGGATATTTCACTAATTTCATGGAGTATAGAAGTCAAAACTTAACCAATTGAGTATAATAAAGAATGGAATAACAAAAGAAATCACCATGAATGCGATAGACCGCACTGACAGGTTATTCGGTGTAAAATACACAGACAGGATATTCCGACAGAATAATAAATAATGGAACCAGGTCCGGTGTAAAACACACAGACAGGATATTCCAACAGAATAATAACAAGACGGAACCAGGTCCGGTGTAAAACACACAAACAAGATGTTCCAACAGAATAATAATAAAAACGGAACCAGGTCCGGTGTAAAACGCACAGACAGGATGTTCCAACAGAATAATAATAAAAACGGAACCAGGTCCGGTGTAAAACACACAGACATGATGTTCCAACAGAATAATAATAAAGACGGAACCAGGTCCGGTGTAAAACACACAGACAGGATGTTCCAACAGAATAATAGAAGAATGTCACCAAGTATTGGGTAGACCGCGTATACAGGTTATTCCAACAGAATAATAAGAAATGGAATAACAACAGTTCTCTTCATGAATAAGAAAGAATAACGCCCCTTACCGTTTTAAAGACGAGCTGAAATAAGGAAGTAGTTAAGTAGCAGAATACTCTTCTTCTCTCTCTCTCTATAGTTTCTCTCTATAGTTTCTCTCTCTAGAGTTCAGTGAATTCGTAAGAAATAATGAAGGAATGAGCTGCTATTTATAGAAAAATAGAATGCATAGTAACTAATCCATGAACGGTCCAGATTGATTACTTTAATCTGACGGTCCATATTTAAAGAAAAATCTTTTAAATAAAATATAATATATTCTATTTATAGAATAACTTTAATAAAGTATTCTGTTTTATATAAAAAGATGTTTCTGTTTTATTACGTTAATAATACGAATAAAACAAAACGTCATTATCGCTAAATAATTCATATTATTAACTGACAATAATTGAATCAAACTGAGTGACTTCTCACATAAGCATTAATAATCAATACCGTGTGCTACTATGCAACCACACGTATTACTGTACTTTTACTACCGAGTAGTTCAACAGTAACAATGGTAAAATTTCCGCCGTTATTTTTAATAAAATATTTTTGTCGTTTTCTCAATCCGACAATAAATCTGTTGTGGGATCCACCAATGATTGTGTCGTTGTACGAATATTCCCTGTTAAAACGAATATTCTCCGACCAATCGAATATTATATAACAACTTGCGTACTTTGCAAAATCTATAAATATTACCCACAACTATAACATTATATCAAATTAACTCCATAATATTCAAAAATGATATTTATAGAAAATTCATCTTTATTTATAAAAGTTGGGGTCTTACAACCTCCCCTTCTTATGAAATTTCGCCCTCGAAATTAGGGTACGTACCTGGTATGTCGAAGAGGTAAGGATACCTTGATTTCATTTCAGATTCTAACTCCCAAGTCATTTCCTCAACATCGTGGTTTCTCCACAAAACTTTGACTTGAGGTATAACCTTGGAGCGTAGAATATGTTCCTTCTTATCCAAGATTTGAACAGGAACTTCTTCATACGTCAAATCTTCCGCTATTTCGTCCGGTTCTAACTCAATAATGTGGTTCGGGTCTTCCACATATTTGCGTAACATGGATATGTGAAAAACGTTATGAACACGAGACATACTTGGCGGTAAAGCGAGTCTATAAGCCACAGTTCCTACTCGATCGAGGATTAAAAATGGACCGATGAATCGAGGATTGAGCTTTCCTCTCTTTCCAAATCTCGTAACTCCTTTCCATGGAGCAACACGTAAGAACACATGATCTCCTACATCAAATTCCACGTCCTTTCGATGAAGATCAGCATAACTCTTTTGTCGATCTTGTGAGGTTTTTATACGTTGTCGGATCGTTTGAATCTTTTCTGTAGTCATACGTACCAACTCCGGTCCCAACAACGTTGCTTCACCCACCTCATCCCAGCATACTGGAGAACGATATTTTCTTCCATACAATGCTTCGAATGGAGCCATGCCAATACTTGCTTGATAACTGTTGTTGTAGGAAAACTCCACCAATGGTAAGAACTTGTCCCAACTTCCCTTGAAGTCAAAGACACAGAGTCTTAATAGATCTTCAAGAGTTTGAATAGTCCTCTCTGATTGTCCGTCCGTCTGAGGATGATATGCTGAACTAAATCGTAACTCTGTGCCCATAGCTTTTTGTAAACTAACCCAAAATCGTGAAGTGAATCTTGGGTCTCGGTCAGAAACTATGGATACTGGCATACCATGCAGTCTTACAATCTCGTTTATGTACATACGAGCAAGACGTTCAAGTGTATAAGTTTCTCGTATCGGTAAGAAATGAGCAGACTTGGTCAATCTATCAACAATGACCCAAATCGCATCAATACCTTGAAAAACCCTAGGAAGACCGGTAACGAAATCCATGGTAATGTGCTCCCACTTCCATTCTGGAATTTCAAGTGGTTGCAATGGACCTTTTGGTACTTGATGCTCCGCTTTGACTCGTTGACAAGTTAAACACCTTGAGATAAACAACGCTATCTCTCTCTTCATATTGCTCCACCAAAATGTATGACGAAGATCATGATACATTTTGGTACTTCCAGGATGGATTGCAAACGGTGTGTTGTGCGCCTCCATCATGATTTCATACTTTAAATCAGGGTTGTTAGGAACACAAAGTCTGGAGTTGACTCGAAGTATTCCTTCTTCATCGATTCTTGCTTCCGGCATAGCACCTTCTTGCACTTTCTTCCTCATACGCATCAGCTCCAGGTCTGTAGCTTGAGCAGCTTTAACTTTATCGATTAAAGTCGGTTCTACTCGTATATTCGTCATCATCACATGGGTCCCTGGAGTCTTTAACTCTATCTCCATCCTTTGCAAATCACACAAAATGGGTCTTTGTGTTGACAATATCGCACTCGTACTTGCATATGATCTTCTACTCAATGCGTCAGCTACCACGTTCGCTTTTCCAGGATGATATTGAATGGTATGATCATAATCTTTCAACAGTTCAAGCCAACGTCGTTGTCGCATGTTGAGTTCCTTTTGAGTGAAGAAATATTTGAGGCTTTTATGATCCGTAAAGATCTCCACCTTCTCCCCATACAAGTAATGCCTCCAAATTTTAAGTGCAAAGACAACAGCTGCCAACTCTAGATCATGAGTAGGATAATTCCTCTCATATTCCTTGAGTTGTCTTGATGCATAGGCTATGACTTTTCCATGTTGCATGAGAACGCATCCCAACCCTTTGCTCGAAGCATCACTGTAGATGACAAATCCCTCCGAGCCAGATGGTATTGTTAGAACAGGTGCTGAAATGAGTCTCCTCTTGAGTTCTTGAAAACTCTGCTCACATTCTTCGCTCCAACCGAACTTTGTATCTTTCCGAGTCAGCTGAGTTAATGGAGTAGCGATTCGAGAAAATCCTTCCACGAATCTCCGATAATAACCAGCTAGACCGAGAAAGCTACGTACTTCGGTTACTGATTTAGGTTGCTCCCAGCTTTGAATAGCTTCAATCTTTGCCGGGTCAACAAATATTCCACGACTTGATACTACGTGCCCAAGGAATGCTACCTCTTCCAGCCAGAACTCGCATTTCTTCAACTTGGCATAAAATTTGTATTCACGAAGCTTTTGGAGTACCAGCCTCAAGTGTTGCTCATGATCTTCACGGCTTTTGGAATAAACAAGGATGTCATCGATAAAGACGACCACAAAGTGATCCAAATATTCCTTAAATACCCTGTTCATCATATCCATGAAGGCAGCAGGAGCATTAGTCAATCCAAAAGACATAACTAAGAATTCATAATGCCCATACCGAGTTCTGAAGGCAGTCTTTGGAATATCCTCAGTTCTAACCTTCAGCTGATGATATCCAGAACGAAGATCGATCTTTGAAAAGAATTGTGCTCCTTGCAACTGGTCAAACAGGTCATCAATACGTGGCAATGGGTACCTATTTTTGATGGTGACATGATTCAACTCCCGATAATCAATACAAAGTCGCATACTCCCATCTTTTTTCTTCACGAACAGAACAGGAGCACCCCAAGGAGAAGTACTAGGACGAATAAAACCAATGTCTAACAATTCCTGCAGTTGGGTCTTTAACTCCTGAAGTTCAATAGGAGCCATTCGATATGGGGCTTTGGAAATGGGTTTTGTACCGGGTTCAAGGTCGATACAAAATTCAATTTCACGCTCTGGGGGTAGGCCAGGAAGTTCTTCGGGAAATACGTCAGGAAATTTATTAACAACAGAAATATCATTCAAAGCTGACGTATTTTTGTTTAGATCTGTGACATGAGCTAAGAAAGCTTGACATCCGTTTTTCAATAAACGAATAGCTTTATGGCTTGAGATGACAGCGATTGATTTTAATGGTTTGGTTGCTTGAATTCGCATAATAGGTCGATTAGGAATATGAAAGCTAACAACCTTACGAAAATAATCAATTTTTGCATGATGAGTAGTTAACCAATCAATCCCTAGAATCACGTCAAATGCAAGTATTTTTAATGAAATCAGATCGACAGGTAATGTGTGGGTACCAACTTGAACCAAACAAGACTTATAAACCGTGGATGTAATGAAGGTTTCTCTCAATGGAGTTTCAACAGCTAAGTCAAAGTCTAATTTCTCCGGAATCAAATTTAATCGATGAGCGCAAGTAGGAGAAATAAAAGAATGGGTAGAACCGGTATCAAATAAAGTATAGACTTCGTTAGAGTTTATGATAAGCTTACCCGTGATGACCTCATTCGGGTTCCTTGCTTTCTGGGAGTTCACAACAAACGCTCTCTCTTGCACAACCGATTTTGACTTTTTTGGGACGGCCTTTGGTGCCTCCATCCTAGCTGAATTTGTCTTCGGTAAACGACAAAATCGGGCTAAATGACCTTCTCTTCCACAATTATAACATGCTTTGGACGGCATCGCGCAGTTTGGACTGATGTGCCCCTCCCCTTCGCATTTGAAACATATGATAGGTGGTCGTTCTCCTTCCTTAACGACAGGTGTTGGTGCTGACGTCTTTCCATCATTGTTGAATCTCCTCTTCTTGAAATGCCCATTCTTATTGTTTTGGCCCTGATTACCACCGAAGTGGTTACCATTTCTGGCATGTTGATTCCCTCCACGCTTGTTGTCACCGCTTCGATGACTGCTCTCACTGGTATTATCATTTTGCCGGCTGCTCTCTTTTGGTTGCGTTGTCTCGTTATCGCGCTCCACCAACTGAGCCCTATTTACAACATCTGAATACAAACACAATTTATGAGAAACAAGATGTTGACGTATCTCTGGCTTCAAACCTCTTAAAAACATCCGCGTCATTCTTTCTTCATTATCCACCAGGTGGGACGCAAACCGGGATAACTCCGTAAATTTTGCCTCGTACTGCGACACGGTCATATTATTCTGCTCCAATTTGATGAACTCCACCTCCTTCATGTGACGAATACTCTCGGGAAAGTATTTGTCGTTAAACAGCTCTTGGAACTTCTCCCAGGATATCTTCAGTGCGGCAGGTTGAGTACGCTTTATCGATTCCCACCAGTAATCTGCCTCTCCTCGCAATATAAAGGCGGCAAAGAGAACCTTTTGCTCCTCGGAGCAACCCAAGACATCAAATATCTTGGTGATCTGCTTTATCCATGTTTCAGCTACAAGTGGTTTGGGTTCTCCCTTAAACTCCGGTGGTCCCAGCTCCTTAAACTGTTTAGCGGTGACCGCCAGAGAGTTTCCAGTATTTCCACCAACGTTGTGGACAGGAGCCGCTTTCACCTGTTGTTGCATGAATTGCATAAAGCCTCTGAACATTTGATCATTCATCATTTGGTCAGTGTTGTTGTTTGCATAAGGATTGTCACCTTCCTGATGCACATTATCCTGATTATTGATATGTGGTGAATCAACAGTCGCCTGTGCTCCATTGCTATTCTCAACATTCTCAGATGCCATTTTCAGATACTGCCACAAAATAAAAATTAATTGATATGTCATATTTTATCCTTATATTATGACCGACCAATTAAATACCATACAAATAAACATAGGTAGGTCATACTAGCGAAGGAATTCCCCGTCTCTCCCCTCCTAGTTCTATTCTCACATCTTAGCCAGGGATCATATCCCTAAGCTCTGATACCAACTGTGACGCCCCCAAAATTAGGTATACATCACCCATCTTGGGTCGTCAGATACATAGTACAGAATACAAATACAACTTACTAATACAACTGTCGTGTACAATACGACAAAACATAAACTGTGAGTTTGAATATAAATATTATCTTCTAGAGAGTATTCATACTCAAAAGGAGTCCTCATTACATTTATTAACACACCATTACATAGAATAGTGAGGACTACTAACTAAT
This sequence comes from Panax notoginseng, assembly GCA_016801055.1. Classification (NCBI taxonomy): domain Eukaryota; kingdom Viridiplantae; phylum Streptophyta; class Magnoliopsida; order Apiales; family Araliaceae; genus Panax; species Panax notoginseng. The sequence goes on from CM029012.1 coordinate 172,764,813, forward strand.
ACTATCATTCGGACCATCACTCCGTTCCCCGACTTGCCCCAGCTACGTTCTCATTTCCTGAAGAGAACAGTGAAAGAAAGGGTGAGCTCAACTAGCCCAGTAAGAAATATTATGACTAAGATAATGCAGAATAAATTATCATTAGCCTTCAACAATGTTAAACTGATAAAATATAATAGACATCAAGTTTAACTGCAGCGGAACAAGCAATCCATTAAAAGAGTCAAGTAGAAAATAAACTCTACTATCTTTTATGATTTAAAAGATTTTTCAACACTGTGATCGCTGAGACTCAGCTTAATAAAATAATTCACATCATCGAATCACCCCTGCACTACGGCCAAGGATATTCGTATATTCATTAATGGTCATGATCATGCCAACAACTGTCCATCAATGCACTACGGGCCAATGAGGACTTTTATCACATCATTTGTAACATTACGGTCATGATTATACCGAATAATCCCTGGTCATAATCATACCAAGTCCATCTATGCACTACAGGCCACAGATGACTTTCAACATTTTATAAACATGAGGATGATGACAATGATATAAGAATTCAATAAAACAAGTTCAAGAATTAATTTATCCAAGAATTAACAACGTCCAAATTGTCAACATGATACTGCTTTGTGGAGTAAAATTCAAGAATACTTAGAAGAATATTTTCATGAAAAGATACTGGATGAACCGCAATTATCAAGGATATTTCACTAATTTCATGGAGTATAGAAGTCAAAACTTAACCAATTGAGTATAATAAAGAATGGAATAACAAAAGAAATCACCATGCATGCGATAAACCGCACTGACAGGTTATTCGGTGTAAAATACACAGACAGGATATTCCGACAGAATAATAAATAATGGAACCAGGTCCGGTGTAAAACACACAGACAGGATATTCCAACAGAATAATAACAAGACGGAACCAGGTCCGGTGTAAAACACACAAACAAGATGTTCCAACAGAATAATAATAAAAACGGAACCAGGTCCGGTGTAAAACACACAGACAGGATGTTCCAACAGAATAATAATAAAAACGGAACCAGGTCCGGTGTAAAACACACAGACATGATGTTCCAACAGAATAATAATAAAGACGGAACCAGGTCCGGTGTAAAACACACAGACAGGATGTTCCAACAGAATAATAGAAGAATGTCACCAAGTATTGGGTAGACCGCGTATACAGGTTATTCCAACAGAATAATAAGAAATGGAATAACAACAGTTCTCTTCATGAATAAGAAAGAATAACACCCCTTACCGTTTTAAAGACGAGCTGAAATAAGGAAGTAGTTAAGTAGCAGAATACTCTTCTTCTCTCTCTCTATAGTTTCTCTCTATAGTTTCTCTCTCTAGAGTTCAGTGAATTCGTAAGAAATAATGAAGGAATGAGCTGCTATTTATAGAAAAATAGAATGCATAGTAACTAATCCATGAACGGTCCAGATTGATTACTTTAATCTGACGGTCCATATTTAAAGAAAAATCTTTTAAATAAAATATAATATATTCTATTTATAGAATAACTTTAATAAAGTATTCTGTTTTATATAAAAAGATGTTTCTGTTTTATTACGTTAATAATACGAATAAAACAAAACGCCATTATCGCTAAATAATTCATATTATTAACTGACAATAATTGAATCAAACTGAGTGACTTCTCACATAAGCATTAATAATTAATACCGTGTGCTACTATGCAACCACACGTATTACTGTACTTTTACTACCGAGTAGTTCAACAGTAACAATGGTAAAATTTCCGCCGTTATTTTTAATAAAATATTTTTGTCGTTTTCTCAATCCGACAATAATTCCGTGTGGGGTCCACCAATGATTGTGTCGTTGTACGAATATTCCCTGTTAAAACGAATATTCTCCGACCAATCGAATATTATATAACAACTTGCGTACTTTGCAAAATTTATAAATATTACCCACAACTATAACATTATATCAAATTAACTCCATAATATTCAAAAATGATATTTATAGAAAATTCATCTTTATTTATAAAAGTTAGAGTCTTACAGTTTTCAGATAAGAAATATCAGTTTCCTATAATTCAAGAGGTTATTAATCTATTGGATTTTTAATTTTTTTTGGGGGGGGTTGGGGTTTTTATATGCATCTCTATTTTGATTTGAAAACTTTAATTTCTTAGTTGAGTTGACTACTTATTTTAGTGAGGTTAATTATTCATGTGAGATAAATTACGTAAAAATGTCAATTTTTTATGTAAAAATATCAATTTTCTTTTTTCCGTAGAAAGTTCTCTTTTTTCTTTTTACGAGACATTTGCATTTTTGACATAAGTTAGTATTTTATAATGTTTTACATTTGGTTTGTATATATTTCAATATTGTGAGTTTTGTATAAAAAATAACGAATAAAAAAAATTTAAATTATGATTGAAAAGAAAGAAATAGTAATTTTTTTCAGGTGTTAATATAAAAAAAAATCAAAGATAAATATTTTTTTATTTTTAATTTTAGGGGAGCGTTCCCATCAAATAGTCAAGTCGGTTTATCAGAACTAATAAATGGAAAAAAAATAGTACATTTAATTTGGGCAAATCCAACAAACTAGTTGTGATTTGTGCATGTACGCCGATTGGCCATTGCCACGGCCACCTCAAAAAGTCTTTCCGGCGTGTGTGTATATATATATATATATATATATATATATATATACTCCATATTTACAGTATACAATTTAATCCCATCTTTGATTTAGTAGTCCATACGTACGATGTTCACTCTCAAAATTCACACAGTTGACACCCCACAACCATTCTACACAACCACCACTACAAATTCCTCCACCGCCGCCCTCAGCTGTAACCCTATAATCGAACTGAGAGGCATAGTCCACCTCTTCCGGTACCTCCCAACATCATCCCCCGCTACCATTGTCGCCCTATCAAACCCTGCGGCCCGCAGCACCCTCCTCTTTGTGGTCGCCGTCCCTAATTACGTGTCCCCCGATGACTTTCTCCTCTTCTGCGGCTCCCAGCTCGATCACTTCACCGAACTCATCTTTCTCAGGTTAAATACCTCGATAATAAGCTCTCTTTCTTTTCCAATTTTAAACCACTCTATATATATGTATGTATATATTATTTGCAGGAACGATGGCATGGAGGACCGATACAGTGTGCTAATTAAGCTTACGAATCAATTAAGTTCCGATGGATTCTATTGTAATTTGAATGGAAAGCGATTTCAGCCCTCAGAGGTATCTCATCTAATCTACCTAATATGGGTGAGTTAGCCCTAGCGCGTGCATGTTCAATTGATAATGAGCCTATCTTTTTTTTAAGGAAAACAATTTCAGGGAAAATACTTGTGTTGTGTTCTGGATTAATTTGCAGGAAAATTGAGCTTAAATGTGCATTTGATTTTTAATGAAGTAGGGGTAGTATTACATTGTCATACCAAATCTAGGGAAATGTGGAAAACTTTTTCTGAAATTTGTTTTTCTTGAAATAAATAGAGCCTAAGATTTTGTGATTAAATTATATATTTGTACTTTGACTTTCAGGCTGAGGTTTGTCACTTATATTTTATTCAATCAGTGGAGTACACAGAGTTGGCTGAGATTGCCGGTGCACCTCCCCCTGGTTTTGCTGAGTTGCCCACTTGTCCAGTTTGTCTAGGTACTTGCTAGTATGTTTAGTACTAAAGTGGACTTTGATACTGCAGTTGACAATTTTCTTTTTATTTCTAAGTAGAAAAATTCTGTGCTGGATGTTTTGATATTTTATTTTTGATATCATGATTCAAAATGTTAGAGAGATTGGACCACGACACAAGTGCAATTCAGACCACACTTTGTGACCATTCATTTCATTGTTCTTGTGTTTCAAAATGGACTTACTTGTCTTGCCAGGTTAGTTCAGTTATCTTTTTACCTTTATTTATATATATCTCTCTTCTTTGTTGCTAATGGTATATAAAAACTACATAGATCAAAGTTTTTGCATCTTCATATAAGTTTTACTAAGCAGGGGTTCTTTTCTCGTTGATACTGCTTAGCTAGTCTCGAGTTGTTTGTCATAGATTCCAGCTCACAATTAGGTTAATGTATGTCGAATACTTTGATTTTGTTGGCTTTTATTAAAGTTTAATAATGGCTTATAATTTTGTTACGCTCTATTTGCTGCTTGGTGTCATTTATACATGCAAAAACTTAGTAGTGGATTAAGTTAGCTTACATACGTATAAAAACTTAGGAGTGAATTATTACTTATTTGCTCAGTTTATCCACCTATTGTCATTGTAAACCAACATGTGGGTTATGTTACATATTTGATGTATGATGTTTAGCCATATACAATAGGTGGACATGCTTGATCAGTTGATATTTGGATGGTGATAGTGTGTAGAACAACTTTCATTGTTTACATCTACTTGTCTATCGTATTATCATTCTGTTTGCTATCATATGTCAGTTGCAGAACATATACCTTGTATGTTATGGTGAAATGGAGTTACAAATCCTTAATAAGGTTATATCTGTTGCTAGGTCTGTCGGCTTTGTCAGCAGCAGGATGAGAAACCAACTTGTGCAGTGTGTGGGAGACTAACCAACCCCTGGGTTTGTCTCATATGTGGTTTTGTTGGATGTGGAAGGTAAAACAATATGTTATTCTCAGTGTACTTTCCTTTTTTATATATTGAGCATCCAACATTTATGACTTTTGATGGTTTTCAATTTCTTATGGTTTATCTGGATATTGATTTATTAGATTGACTTTATTCGTTACTGAATTTAGGTACAAGGAAGGGCATGCTATTAGGCATTGGAATGATACACAACATTGCTATTCTCTTGAATTAGAAACCCAGCAGATTTGGGATTATGTCGGTGACAAATATGTTCACCGGTTAAATCAATCAAAAATTGATAGCAAGTCAGTCATGACAAATTTTCACTGTTCATCAGAGGACGGAGGATGTGGTACTTATGGGTCAAATGAGGATTATTCTGGAATTGGTGATGCATTTTACAGCAGCAAAGTTGAAGAGGTGTTTCGTATTCATCTTTTTCATATACTGATAATATGAAACTGTTATGCTCATTATAATAAATTTCTTTGCATGAACTTAAAAAAAGATATGATGCTGTACTGCCTACTAAATCATCATGTGCCAATATACTTAATATTGAGATGTTCTCCTGTCTAAAATTTGCATTAAAGGATTAATTTGCTGGAATTGAAGCCCTATTTTTATGAAATCCTGATTCTTTCTTAAAGCTGAAACGTCTTTGGTATGTTGAGATTAAGGCCTAAAATCTTCAACAGTGTAGTAATAGTTAGACATTTTTAAGTGTTTAGCTCCCAAGCTTTTCTCCAATAGGTATGTTTTTTGCTTGTCTTACTATTTGAATGATGTAACAGATAGTGGGCGAGTACAACCATCTTCTTGCCACCCAAATGGAGACTCAGAGACAAGTGAGTACTAGCCACACCTACTCGGGCCATACATATTGGAGAGACTAAACTATTAAAATTTAAACCTACAGTTATACATTTATTGAGAGATTTTGGCATATTATTAACACAAAGGTCTATGATCTGCTTAAGAAATTGTAGAATGAGCTTTTTATGGAGTTTTTCACGTCTTCATTAGTACCCTCTTTCAGCACTATGAATCACTACTAACCGAAGCAAAAAGTAGAAGGGAGAGTTCCATATCTAAAGCAGCAGAGATGGCTGAGGTTACATTGATGCAGAATCTTCAAGATCGAATTGAAGAAATAGCTAATGAAATGAGGGCTGCTGCTGATGTACGTTCTCGATCATTGTTAGGCTTCTGGAGTTTGCATAAAATGTCGTAGACTAAATATTTGCTGTACGTAGCTTTGTTTATTTTCTCATCACATATAGTCATTGACAATTTCTAACTGTATTGGAATTCTTGTTTTTCTTGTTAGATGAATGAAGAGCTTGTGAAAAAACAAGAAAATCTACGAATGAAACTCAAGGATATTGAGCAGAGGTAATACCTTTTCTTCATGTGCATGGTACCAGCTGGTATTAAGTTTTATATGACACTGTACAAAAAAAATTCTTGCCAAGTATCTTTGTTGTTCAGGAAGTCCAATCCAATTTCATTTTTAGTTATCCTTAAATCTGTTTATGAAACTTCTTTTTGGATCTTCTCAAATGATGAAGCGAGTAATTAGGCTGTAGTAGGGGAATAGGGTATAATTGTTAACTATTTGCATTGAAATGATGCATGCCTATGCCAGGTATGATTAATTGCCTTGTTAATATTTGCTGCATGCCTATGCCAGGTATGATTAATTGCCTTGTTAATATTTGCATTGAAATGATATGCCAATGCCAGGAATGATTAATTGTCTTGAGCTTACTGAATTATTTTATTTCAATTGTCCATTTTGTTCCAGGGAAATTTCTTCACTGAGTTCGAGGGATGAGAAGATACTGGATCTGGAAGAGCAGGTGCAAGCTATATTTTTTATGTTTTCTTCTGAAATTTATTTTATCAAACCTTGATTACATCATAATTTTGAATGGGGGCACAGATTAGAGATTTGAAAATCTACATTGAAGCTCAAAGGACACTCTCTGGCATGACGGATTCAGATGACATCAAGGGCGGGACACTTCTACCGGTACAATCTAACCAGTCTTCCCCCAGCACTCCTAAAAGGCGAACAAAGTCTGGTCGAAAACGCAATTAGATGATTGCAATTTCTGATTTCCAGAGTTTGCGTAATGCTGTTGAATGTTGATATCATGTTTCATTTTGTAGTTTTGAATCAATTTCTGGATTTGGTCATGAAAATTGAAAATAAGATCTTGTTGTGTAAATATAGCTATGCTTTGTGGGGGAAAAAGAATAGTTTGTTGTTACTTGAAACTCTAAAGACATCATGAATGTATCCATCAGTCGGACATTATTACACATTCAAATAGTTGGAAAGCCAAAGCTAATATTTTTGTTTCTTCGGTGACATCTGATAAACTAGAAGCTAATTCGTTTTTGTTTCTTCGGTGACATCTGATAAAGTAGAAGATAATTCGTCTAGTTCATTACGATTTACATGGCCAGTGAGCATAGATTACCTTTCTTTCGAGTTCATTGTTGATGCATCACAAGTACTAATTTATTATTACAAAATGAAAGTCAAAACGCAAACAGAACAGGGTACCATTCTTGGTTACATAGGGAAAGCTCTAATATTTTGTTCTAGGAAGTTGTATTATTCTTGCTCCCACTCCGACAAACTTTCAGAGACTCGTCCCCAATTGAAAAACTACGGCAATAATAAATAGGTAACAACTTTTTTCATAAAGCCTGCCACAGTAAACGTGTTATTGCTCTGGGCTTGGAAGATGGCGCCTAGGCGAGGATGGAGGCCTAGAACTACGATTCTAGTGTACCGTATGATAATTGAAAAAACTTAATGGACATGAATGATCTTATGAATAGTCCGTGTTTTCAGCGGGAAATCTAGAAAGAAAAAAATTGTTCCTTCTTCCACGGTCCTGGAAATATTTTTAGTCCTATAATGCTCATCCGTTGTCTGAATAAATTTTTAATTTTTCATCTTCACCAATCGGTTTTCTACTGTTTTCTGCTAACATAATTAGTCTATGTGCTCGTGTGCTGCAGGAACATCCTTGAATTCAAGCTTCAGGTGACAAACTAAAATTGGAGGCTGCATAATAACAAAAGCACAGAATAGAGAGCATACTGATTTAAATATTCTGCAGACAGAATTAGATTGCAAAAATTCAGGTTTCTTGTAAGAAAAGCTAAACATTGTATAAACATGAAATCTCCAGATGAAGGAACAACTATTGTAGTTGAACTCTAAACTGGAAGAAAAAAACAATTAGACCTGTCTAGGTACCTGAAGAACGAAACAACAAAAGATTCAGAGCCATTAACCAAAGCCACATCATCAATCACTCCTGAGCTCTCCTCTGTCAAAACAGACCACTTCTAAATTTACATCATGGACCAAACTTACTAATCATTATCGATGAAGACGCTAGCAACCTTCCTTTGATTCTAATAACTGCAAGGCTGCCTCTAAACTAACTCTACAAGTCTAAGTTCAAGTATCCTACATTGTAAAACCTAATTTTGCAGCTTGCCATCTGAGTTAAATAATGGTAGGAACACAATGCAGAACCACATGACAGGGATACATACACTCAAAATTCAGTGGAAAACATCAGATACATTCAAGAGACTTGCTACCGTTGGGGCTGATCTGTATTGGTTGCACCAGACGTGGTGCTAGGCCCAGCACCATTTTCTGTTGGAGGTGAGGTGCCCCATTTTCCTTCTGATTCAAGCGGCTCAAGTATATAAACTCCACCATCAGTAAGTCCTAATGCAAATTGATTAGCTTCAGATGGATGTGCCGCAATAACAAGTGGATAGACCCTTAAACTGCAAAGCAATAGTCAAGTGTTCAGGAAGAACAGTTTAAAGGAGAAGGCCAAATATATAACACCATCTGTAGTAATACCAGAGGAGATTAACCTTGGATTGAGGGGTAGGTATGCAGCAGGATTAACTCGACATCGTAATCGCAATGTTGAAGCAGTGAGAACACCTACACTTCCATCTTCAAAACTGACATATATTGACTGACTATCACAAGAATACGTAGCATGTGTGATAGGACCACTTACTTCTCGGGGAACCCACTATTTAAAAAATACACAAAATGTTGCTATGAATATCAGAAGCTACAAGTAAATAACAAAATTTCCAAAGACCTGAAATCGTTTACCAAAATGCCTATATACAAAACAGACATACCAATGATGCAGCATACATATTAAGGCACAACATGGGCTCATTAAGAATCCAACAACATAAAGTCATGCACACAGAAAGTAAACAATTTTATGCATCATAGCAAGCGAGAAACACTTGATTTAATTAGTTCCATATAAGAATTATATGCCACACCTGCTTGAGGCATTCTAATTTAGGTGCTTCATATATGGCTATCTGTGTTTCATGGACTGCTAGCAAATGGGTCTGATCTTGGTGAAACTGCACACGTGTATCCGCAAGAGGGGAAACAGCGCGCCCTGCTGGAATTTGCAATTGTTTATTTGTTTGCTTCTCCCATCCGTCTGTGCTCCAAACACATAGCTGTAGAAACAAATAGCTATTACTGGCGTAACAAATCCAACATGTAACGTATTGCCCAACTTATGAATTTTCCGGAAATGTAGAGCACAGATATAACAGATATGTAAAATGAAATTCTATGAGTGACTTCTTATGAAATATAAATAAAACAAAGCCAAAGCCTGAAGGACTTTATGTATAAAAAATTTACAAGCAACGTTACTTATGTTTCTTTTCTTACGATCGATCAGCAGCCATTGTCAACCCTAACAATGTGAAGAGCTTAGAGAAAGATTAATTTGTTTTGATATTTGATCACTTTTGTTAATTCATTGTAGACTATTATATATTCCCAATGGTGGTTCAAGGTTCAAGGTTCAAGGTTCAAGGTTCAAGGTTCAAGGTTCAAGGTTCAGGACAAAAGCCTCCAAAATCTTACCTGAGAATCAGCTCCCGAAGATACAAGCACATTAAGAACATTAGAAAAGGCGAGGCCCGTTATTCTTTTATGATGGCCTTTGAGCTTTGTTTTCACCTGTACAAACAAAAAGGCCGAATATCAAGAGATTGTGTTATTGCTTATCTATCAAATAATTTCACTATCAAATCTTAGGTTTCAGCCTAAACTAAGGGGACAACCTCATCAACCCGAACATTATATATTTGGATAGAAGAATCTTCCATGCCTATAGCAATAATATTGTTGTCTTGTGGATGGAAAGCTAGAAATGAGGCAGCAGGAGGAGGTGGCATGAATGTTGTCATTGTCTGCATTTTAACAAAACAGAAAAACATGCATCTTAGTAAAGAGAGATTATAAATTGATGCAAAAATATAGAAAGCCATATAGGAAATTCCACCCACCAAATATTATTTCATAGTCAATTAACCCTAGTCTCACAAATATATTTTCATTCTCTTTGAGATTTAACAACCCCGATCACTGAGAGGGCAGAAATATAATATAGATAAAAGTAAGAGACCAAAACCATAGCAAACAAAAAATCTAGAATTAACTTAGTAACGTGGGGTAAGGGTGTAAATGAACCGAGTCGAACTGAATATTGAGTTGCTCAAATTTGGTTTACAAAATATATCGAGTATAAAATAATATATGATTGAGGCTCGTTTAGCTACCGAATTGAGCACAATATCGAATTGAGTACAATTTCGAATCGAGTCTGAGTAGTTTGAACTTTTAGAACGAATATGATCCGAGTATCAATAGAAAATTGCAATTTGAGAAGGTTTGAGTAATTTATCGAACTTTAATATTTGCTCATATTTGAATCATTTATATTTCGAGTCGAGCTCAAATCGAACTTTTAGTCGATCGAGTATGAATCGAGCCCGATCTGTTTGCTCATTTTACAACCTTAAACCTAAGAAGCAAGGATTCTTCTGCAGGTCGGTGAATCCGCGAATTCTTCTAAATTCTTCTCGGGGATTCTTCCTTTGTTTTTTAAAATGATAATAATTGAAATTTTAACTATACTAATCAACATAATGTTTTATGTACTAATATCATCTCTTAAATAATTTTGATTTGTGTTCTTTCTCCAAAAACAACCATGAAGTATTTAAAATTAAGTTTGATATGCATGCTTTGTGTTCAAAAACAGCTAAGAAGCTCTAAAATTAAAGTTTGAAAATTTTCAGGTCACTATTTCTAACATATTTATATGCATACAAATATTAAATTTGTTTAATACTGAATGTGTCAAATCGTATATTCAATTTTTGAGAATTGTCTAAATAAATACTGAATTCACGCACCGGAATCCATGCTTCTTAGTATGTAACAGAACAAGAATGTTATGTAATTCTCGAACTACGACAAGGAACTAAAGAATATTTTGTAATGAAAATTTTGTTAATCTTCAATAAGAGAATATTTAAAATAACTAGATCATACCTTTGAAAAAAGTACAATCATCATACAAAAAGATAGTATACATGAGCAAAGATAGATAAAATGCAGTTAAAATGTCAGTTACCTTGAATGTCATCATGTTAAACAAAGAGATTTTCCCTCCTGAAGCTGACATAACATAAGAATCATTCTTTGACAATGCAAAGCATGGAACAGCATCCTCAGGGTTTCTATCACTTATATCATTGGTCATCAATATTCCACTTGATGGCTGCCATAGTTGAGGTACAACACTAGCAGTTGCCTACAAAAAGAATAGTGAGTGTAAGCAGACAGCTTATGACTATTAGCTTCAGAGAATGGCCATGAAATTTTTTGGCTGTGATGCTGCAATACCTTCCCAGAAGTATTTCGCTCATTTCTCTGCCATTTCCACAGCTTATGTACGGCGTTGGCTGCTAGTGCCAATATTGCAAATCCTGAGTTCGTATATATCAATCTTGAAACCTGAAATGTAAGTAACATGGAGGCATTAAAAGAAACGGAGAGAAAATATATAACTTGAGTTCAAAAAGAAAAGAAAAACTCCAAAAATTTCTTGCATCTCAACTCCTTTAAGCTCAGATAGAAATTGTGCTGCAAGTAGAGATAAATATTTCAGGTCCAATTAACCAACTTTCAAGAAATGTTTTTCAGGCATCCCCAAGTCAAAAAGAGGTAGTTATCAGTTGTCCACGTCTAATAGCAGCTGGAAAACTTGTGGTCCGCTGTTTCCAGTAAAGTTTTGATTGGACTAAAACTTTACCTCAGGGCCAGAGAGTCCCAGTATGTAAGTTGTCACTTCTACACGTTCATGGTAGGGAGTATGTGGGTGCCAGTGGAGAGAGATTTGAAAAGCATGGCATGTCTAAAATCTCGCATAAATTTTGCACCAATTCCTAATTATTAGTAATAGTATATGCTCATTCAAAAAATGGTTTTAAACTGATAGACTCGAGACTCCACAGGCCCAGATCTACAGTAATTCTAGTGACCTTTAACCTTCTAAAAGCCTCGATTTGGCTGCGCACCTAGGGCCTCACCTAAGCAGAATCAGACCTCTACTTTGAAGTTCTACAATACTTAAAATGAATTTGTTAAGCCTTAAAAATAGTTTTTTTTTGTAATGTTTCATGTAAAATTTTAAAAAATTATCTCTGCTATATGTTTTGTATAGAATGACAAGTATGTAGAATAAAAAAATAAATAAATGAGACCGCGTAAGAAAATATCTAGTCCATCTGGGAAAACACCTAGCACTAGGCGTCTCCTCCACCGCCTAGATCCGCATAATGATTTTTAATCCGCATAATGATTTTTAGAACACTGCTTTAAACCTCTGTGACACATTCGCTACTATTTCCCTCCTCTTGGGAAACAAAAAGGACACTGAGATGCTGTCTTCAAATGCAAGGAGGGACGCAAGAAATGGAGACTTAAGAGAACTGCACCTTATCCTGAAATTCTGAAGGTATGAGATGTAAAATGCATAAACTTAAGTATTAATTGGTAAGGTAGAACAAGCACTAGAAAGTAACTAAAAAAGAAAATGCCTGGATAGAAAACTTTAGTTTGGAGTCTCTGGACTAACTTTTGGTGGTTCCAGCCAAAGCAGTTGTCAGCAACCAACTAACAGGTGCTGCTGATCATTGAATTTAGGTAATTTCTAAAAATTCAACAACAATCAAGAAATATCTGATCGGCTTTTAAAATATATTATTGTAAGTTTGTAACTTCAGTATTCTACAAAATAACCAATAATTTTGTAACTTAGTTGACTCCAACAGACATTAAAGTATTAAGCCATTTCATTTGTTCAATGACTTTAGAGTTTCAGCTCTTTTTATGAATACATGAAGGATACCATAAATTAAATAACGAAAGAGCTGATTGGCTCACAAAGTCATCAGCACCATTTCTTGGACAGCCAAAACTATAGCTAGACACTATCTACAAGTGCTTTTGCTGAGTATCCATAGAGGTAAAAATTGCTTTAGTCAGAATCCGGAGAAAAATAAGAATATATTTATGTCTGAACAATGTGTACAGAATGTATCTAGCATGGTTATTAAACCCAGACTGGACTGCCGGTTCAACCGGTAAAAACCGGAACCAATCGGCTCTCTGGTCCGATTTAACCTGATTTTATTGATTTGGTCAAAAAACGATTGGCCCGGTTGACCACCGGTAAAACCGGTTAATTGACACAATGAACCGGATTTTAATTTATTTTTTTTTTGTACCAAATTTTTTTAATATTAAAATTAACCATTTTTAATAATATTGTAACTCAACTTTATTGTGCTTTAGTTCATAAAAACGAGATTTTTTTAAATTTTATTAATTACTAATAATATATATTTTTATATATTAATAACGTCACCGAGTCAATAACGGTCACTGGTTGGACCAATGACCCATCCACCCAGTACCTTTTCCTATTTATTCCCAGAGCTTTGAGGCTATACTATATAGCAATTATTGAGGTCAATCAAAAACCATATAGAACCAATCAATCATTGCCGTGTACTCTATATGGACACACATAGCAAGAGGCTGAGACAGAATGCAAATCAATAAAAAACTTGTACCGACAGCCAAAAGCCAGTAAAGCATTAAGCAGCAGGGGCCAAATCAAATTCAGTTACTTCAATTTTGTGTAAAAGATTGGACCATACCCTCATTGCTGATATGTTATCAGGGAGCCGCAGAGAGCGGCACTGTGATGGTTCATTGATTTCTGTCATTATCCAGCCTCTAGATTTTTCAACCGACTCGTCTGCTATTCTGGGCTTCACATCCACCATACTTCGACTATCACCATTCTGCAATAACTCAGTGGGAAAAGGTTATCAGTTGCAAGCACACAAAAATTTATTTAAGTAGGTCTACACGCCATCAAATATGAGGCTTTTAAAATTGAAAGCTTTTAAAAATAAAAATAAAAACCTTTGACTTCAACATAATCAATGGTTAAGATCACAATTCAATGAAACTGAGATTTGGTACATTGAATTTGAAAGTGAACTCTAGGTGCACCAGAAGAATCTTGATTACTCCTGATGTAGACAGAAAAATACTCACCATTGCCACCATTGATGCCATTGGTGCAACCCGATCTACAATGTTTGCTACAACAGTTGCATTAGAAGCACCAAACGCGCCCATGGCAGGGGGCTGTATGTGAATGAAACATTTCCTTAATGTAAGAGCACAGATAAAATAAGCAGAGAGAGAAAGAGAGGATGAGTGACATAAATACCATGATTTGCAGAACCAAAACAAGCTTAAAAAGGATATTTACCTTCACGATGGCTGCAGAGGAAATTCTAGAAGTATCAAAAGAACGACTTTCAACTGTTCGGAGTAGCCTAATACCATCGGTATTTGCTAGAATTTTAATACCATTATCATTTGTTGAAACAGCCAGCAATATCCCTTCCTTGTTAAATCTGATACAAGGAGAAGCCTGCAGATATATCAACAACCAGAATGGTTACCTAGAAAGGAAGACTTGGGAAAGAAAATCTTATCAACTGGCATAACTAAAAACTTACCTGTAACCCACCCTCCGCGTCAGCAGTCGTCAATAGGTTAACATTGTCCATATCCCAATATTTTACCATGTATTCATCACCAGCAGCCAAAAAACGATTCTTGGTAGTATCAAATTGCACAACCCCCACAGATCGCTTCCCAAGCCCAATATAAGTACGCTTAACAGCTCCTTCACTTTCATTCCATTCCACAATGTATGAATCTCCTTCTTTATTAGTCCCACATGAGAACAGCCTATGAGTAGCTCAGTATATTATGAAACAGATATTTCAGCTCGTTATCATAAATTAAGTGTTAATTTCTAACCCCTAACAAAAAGGGTAATCTAAATAGTGAAAAATATAATTTCTAAACCTTGTTCCATCAGCACTGTATGCCATAGTGGTGGACGAATGACCTGGTGCATCGTAGTCAACTCTTGAACCCATGTTGTCATACAACCATGCCTTAATTTTCCCATCAGTTGCCGTAGAGAATATAAACTGTGCAAGAAGAAAGTGGAAGAAAACAAATCAAGTAAGCTCATAAAAAGTCGCAATGTCTCACTAATACATAAAGGCAGGCAAGGGCACTACCTAATTCACATTATGTCTCAAAGTTGAGATGAAAACAACATAAAGGGAGTAACAAATATAAAGTTTTCTTATAAACATAAACCTGAAAAACTGAACTGATAATACCTGAATGTTTTCCTTGTGATGTGGACACACAGAATAAACCGGAGCTTCGTGACCCTCGAAGGCATACTGCTTGGCCCCTGTGTTTGCATCCCACACCTGTAGAAACTAGGAAGTGTAAGACAGATTCTAACTCTATCCATCCCAAAGAAAGTAATAACACAATGCAAACAAACCTTAATCAACCGGTCCTCCCCACAAGTGACGACGCAAAGTTGTTTATTTGGATAAGAGAAAGCAAGATCATTAACACTACCAACATGAGCCTCAATCTGGATGTTGAAAAAAAGAAACAGCATAGCACCGGTGTTAACCTACATAAAACATTCTACTCTAGTAGTACCGGCTACGGGTCTCGCAAGATTAGCAAGCACAAACCTCTAACTTGTCTTGCAGATCATCACCATTATGGTAGGAGTACAAATGCACAATGTGCTTGGAGTATGCAACACCTGAAGTAGAAAATAGATACTTTAGAACTAGTGACACGATTTTCCATATTTATTTCCTACTGTTTTCTACTGTCTATCATTAATAAAAGATACTAGCAGACTAACATACCAAAAAGTGTGCCATCAGGACTCCAAATCACACGGTTAACTGATGCAGAATAATCATTGGCTAGAGATGCCTGATACAATTCATATGGTGGTCCTTGTAAGCACCACAAACATACCTTCTTTTGGAAGGGGTACGGAGAGGGAAAATAAGGTATAAAATAATATAGCAATTATAATATTTGGAAACCAACCTGCAGAGGCATTGAACATGATCCATGTTCCCAAACCTTGAAATTTCTTTGAGCAAGTCTTTCACGTGTTCCTAGTTCCCATACCATTATCTCTCCCGTGATTGTTCCAACTATATTGGTTAATACTTATCAAGATAGGCTATAACCATAAATTCAAAGGAAATTCAATCGATATCCATCATTCATAAATCTATTAAGTAGGACAGGAAATGCAGATACAAGCCAATAGGAGCTAACCAAGAAGTAGAATTTGTTGTAGTGGATGGAAATCCATACTCTTGACCGCTGAACCCTGACTTAAAGTCATTACAACAGCCTTGGGCAAATCATCGGACGAGAATGAACTCTGACCATGAGTCTGACTCTGACTGGTGTAACCAACTGGTAAAATACTGACAGGTAGGTTGTTGACCTGCTAAATAGATTATGTGTATATCGAGTTAATTAATCTCATGTCATGACGTGAACATGTCAAAAAGGCATTAAATATTCAAAGCTATGCAAAGAAAGTAATTCCATCAGTTTAAGATATACATCACACATAGAATGAATGCTGTAATAAAGGAAAAGCACACAGAAACACAGAAAATTGCAAATATATCTGAGCATTTTAGATCAAGAGACTTGTAGAAAAAGCATTTATGAAGTACAAATCAAGGCACCAAACCCAAAGGCCATATATTATCATCTTCTTTTCGCCTTTTCAGTATGCATGAATACTGCCTTCCATATTACACACATCCACAATTTCTTACATCAACTTCAAGAATCAGAAACTCCTATAATAGTTATTCATCATCAAACAAAACATGAAAAATTGCAGGTGCACCTTTTACAGGTTAATTTCATTAACTTCCTAAATATAGGATGTAATAACTTGCACCCACAGTGTCTTCCCCATTTATCAAATTCTTCCTATCGCCTACTTAGTTGCTTCCACTTGAACGATAAATGCCATTTCACCTTTAATTAATAGACTAAAAAAGGAAAAGTAGGAAGAACCATCACATTATTTTAATAGATCAAAACTATAGCATCTCTAATACACCATGGTTAACAAGTACAGCATCCTGAATCCAAGTGAAAACATCTGAAACCAAATAAAATGGTGCACTAAATGATAAAGTTTTTTCAATCCATATTATCAACTTAATATAACAAAGAAAGGATGAAGCCCCAGTACTGAGATAGGAATCCCATTCTTTCAATGATTTCATGCATCCAAAACACCATCCATGAGAACAACACATGAATCTTGAAGTCATAACACAAAGATATATTTAATTAAACAAGAAAAACATCTACAGTCAACAAAGCGTAGACTTGGCAAAAATGACAAAAGAACTAATAGGTAAAGGATTTGTTATGCTGTACTTCATCTGATATTCCGAATGGTCTTGATCTCTTCAGCACATGTTCAGAATCAGCTGTCTGATAGTCAATGGCTGAACTGTTCGTAGGAGGAGTCCTTGGCCTCTTCAATAAGGCTGTAACATTTTTAAAAACATTGTGACCAAAAGATTATGAGAAGTGAAAACATGATAAAATTTGTCAATCATTTAAAAAGATCCTTCTCAAAGACAATGTCACACCAAAATCAAATGTACAACGAAGGGTACATCAACCATAATCAATCCACAATTAGCTGTTAAAATTAGTTTACTTCAGTACCTGCATTATTAGGTGGAGTGAAACCAATGGGCCCAGCAGAAGCAGACGGATGGGCAACAGGAGAAGGATTTGCCATCCACCCAGCAAGAGATGTAGGCAAAGGAGCTGGAGCCGGCTGAAATGGCTTAAGTAACAAAACAAAGCAAGTAAAGCTTTTACACATTCTAAGTTTCAGCTGTCTTAATATGAGAAATAATGTATATAATTTACTATCACTTACACCATGAGCACCCAAAGGTGGAAACCCAGTTGGTTTTGGTAGAGCTCCCATTAGTGAATTAGTTACAGGTGATGGAGCCCTTGCACCATTTGGCTGCGATTGCCCACAAGAATGGTCTATAAAGAGGGTTTTAATGTCAGGATTAGGTTTCGGATTTTTACAAAGCTGATGCTGCCAATTTAAACTGCAACACAACACAGATGAATGTCAAAGACCACACTAGTTTACTGTGAAAAGATGCTTGCTTCCACAAACCCCATAAAATAAATTTACCTCTGGTTGATAAGCGTTCGCAATCTAGAGTTCTTTAAACTGGGGAAATTTAGCTTATCACGAAAAAGAGGATTCGCTTCAATTAACTTTTTGAGTTCAGCAAGCATTACACCCCTAGCAGACTTGGTGTCTCCGTATTTAGATAGTTGCTCATTATCTCTGCAAATTTTTTATGTTTACATAGTTAACACAAGAACCCATGAAAAATACTACAACAATTTAATATTAAACCACTGACAAAACAAACTCCCGAACGGAACTTCCATACCTGAAATTTTCTAGAGTCAATAGCTGCGTTATTTCCTTAAACAAATCTTCATTGAAAGCTGAAAACACTTTCAAGTCCTTCACTAAAATGTCAACAGCTTTAGCACGATCCTTCCTATAATCACGAATAATTATCAGAATTAAATGATACACTTAACTTCAAAAAAAATCATAGGAGAATGACATAAATATAAAGATAAAAAATTTCAGGTTCATCAACTCATAACATACTTATCTAATGCTTCTAGGTATTTCTGCTTTCGAATCTCAAAGAAGATTTTCATGGAATATCTGTTATCATCAACCTTTGTGAATCCAGATAAATATTTCTCCACCTCATCCCATTCCCCATTTGTCACCATTTCCTCAAAATGCCGCATGTTGAAGAAAAATCCCGACTCTTGCTCCAATCTCGACCCCATAAAGAAACAACAAATTAAGTAAAGAACTAAACTAACACCAATTAATCACTCAACAAAAAGGAGAATTCTCACACCCATTTTTTCATACGTTTTAAACAAATTCTAAGTTTATCTGGATCTAGCAAAAACTAGCTAACTAATATTTATATTAATCTTTTTCCATCCAAATAGAATCAGAAACATAAAGACACAAATTTAACAATCACTACCTGTGCACAGTCTCTTTGAATTTCTCTTCATCGAGAAACTGAAGTATAAGAAACACAAGTTCTCTGCTAAGAGAAGACATTTCTGTTGCTCACAACTGCAAATGAGAAGATCTAAACCCTCAGAGATCGATACAATCACAGCAAATGCCTAAACAATAACAAATATCCTAAAAACAGAGACTTTTCTGTCCCAATTCATTTCATTGCTTAAAAACCTAAAATTCAAACACATGTATACAGAATTTATATATCTGGACATACAATCATACATAGATTAACATAGATAGAAAAGGGAAACTTATACCTGGATTTGATGAGGGATAAATTCGCAGATCGAAGGGTTTTGGTACTTTATACTGGTCTTTCCCTCTCTAAAGACTTGGTTGTTTCTCTCTCCTCTAGGGATTTTGAAGGAGAGAGAGAGATGTGAAGAAGCCACAGGGTATCAGACAAAATAAATAGCACTCGGGAAACGAATACGAGACGATATGAGGCTCACAAATGAGCTATGGTCACTTATAAGGACACGTACTTATCACAGAGGATAAGTCAAACTATTTATCAAAACTTTGATACGCTCCGTTTCTTATAGACGTCTTTAACACGTCTAATACTATAAATTTTATATCCGGCAGGATTTGCGGGGTTTTCGAAGAAAAGTTACAGTCTTACTGGAGCAGTGTTAACGTGTGGGGATCCTTATGCGATGCTCGTGGAGTCTCATCTTATCTATTTATGCACACACTTCTTACCAAAAACATCAAAATAAAAAATGAAATAGGAAACTTAGACCATTCTAGTTTGATTTCTTAGAGTTTGTATAAAAATATAAGAGATATCAAATCTTGCATTATATAAGTGCAGTAAATATACAGTAGGGGGAATTCAGTCATTTCTTATCCCAAAAAAATAGTCAATAATTTTGTACTTTAAGCATATATATTTGTATAAATAAATTATATAAAAAAAAAGTATCATGTATTACAAATTTTTAACAGTAAAATAAAATTTATAATAAAGGAATTAATATATTCACGAGTAAAAATGACACTAGACTAATTTTTCACACAAAATAAATTTAAGAAATATTTCAAAAAGAAAAATAACACTAACATCAACATTTGAGTCATTGACAATTAACTCCATTTATATCAATCCCGAGTGGAAAGAAGTTTAACGAAATTTGACATTTTTGTACTTAATCCCCCCCCCCTCTCTCTCTCTCTCTCTCTCTCTCTCTCTCTCTCTCTATATATATATATATATATATGTATGTATATATATATATATATATATTCACGGTCTGAATCTCCAGCTCACTCTTTATCTAACATACCTTGCATACCCTCTTTAGTGACGGACCGGACGACGATTCAGTCCGTCGTTATGAGCTTAAGATCTGAACTGTATATATATATAGAGAGAGAGAAAGAGAGTCCGGTTCCAGTCCGGACTCCCGGATTTTCTTAAAATACGGACCTTTTTTTATTTATTTATTTGTTTTTTTTTAAAAGAACTAAAAATAAAATTAATATTTTATGGAACTGAAATTTTTCCATAATACAGTATTATGAAAAAATTCAAGTTTCATAAAATATTAAAAAAAATTAGTTATTTTTTAAAAAAAATAAAAAAATTCCGCATTTTATGTCCGTCCGGGAGTCCAGACTAGATCCTGAGTGTATATATATATATATATATATAATTACAACAATAAAATTAAAATTTTTATAAAATATTTTTATTAATGGCCTCGCTTTGTAGGAAAGTCAGTTTAATTAATATAAACAAAACTCATAACTAACCATTATGAATCTCTCTCTATTACAATATCATTAAAACTCACTTTGTGAAATAATTAAATCTTAATATAAAGAAAAAAATACAATAATACAAAAAATATAAGCTCACATTATTTATGAGAATCGAATTGAACAGTCTTAATTATGTGCACTCAGTCTTCATCTTCAAGTTTAAATTTTAGGTTTTTTTATAAAAATAAAATAAAAATAAAAACTGGCCCTTGAATACGGAAATACATTAGAGTTATGCTGTAGACATTGTAAATATGTGATGTCATTATGAAATGACAATTGTTTGCGCCGAACCTATCTTTTCTCAATAATAAATGTAGAATCTTTGATCTATCTACTTCAGGAACCAAATATATGTAAGATCTAATAATAATTATAATAATAATAATAATAGTAATAGTAATAAATATAATAATAATAATAATTATTATTATTATTATTATTATTATTATTATTATTATTATTATGTAACGCCCCCAAAATAGGTATACATCACTCATTCAGAGTCGCTAAATACATGGTACAGAAACAAATACAACTTCATCACTACAATTGTCGTGTAAAATACGACAACACATAAACTGTGAGTTTAAATATAAATATTGTCTAATAAACAGTGTTAAAACTCAAAAAGAGTCCTCATTACATTTATTGATATACTATTTTACAAAAATAGTGAGGACTGCTAAAACAATTTTCTAAAATCATCACTCTATACCCCGACTAGTTTCTACTATATTCTTATCTCCTGAGAAGAAAAATGGAACAAAAAAAAAAGGGTGAGCTCAACTAGCCCAATAAAGAATATTATGACTAAGATAATATACAACAAATTATCAATAGTCTTCAACAGAAAAAAATATAATAGAATATAATAGACAACAAGTTTTAGATCAACAACTACAGCGGAAATAATAATTCATTAGAAGAGTTAAGTAGATAATGAAATCTACTATCATCTATGAATTTAAAAGTTCATCATCAATATTTTATTCCTGTAACATCAATCAATATACATCTTGAATCAAATATTCATCTTTGCACTACGGGCCAAAGATATTCATTTGTATCACCAGTTGGTCATGTTAATCTAAACACTTGCTCATCTTTACACTACGGGTGTAAGACCCCAACTTATTAATGAATAAAATTAAATTTTTTCTAAATATTATTGTGAATAATAAGGTGTTAATTTGATATAATACTTTGGTTATGGGTGAAATGTGTAAATTTTATAAAATAAACAAGTGGTTATAAAATATTCATTTTGTCGGGGAATATTCGTTTGGTCGTGGAATATTCTTTCTGTAGGTGAATATTCGTACGACGGCGCAACTATTTGTGGGCCCCATAACGGAAAATGATTGGATGAAGATAACGACAAAAATTGAGTTTTTATAAATAACGGCGTAGTTGTTACCGTTAACACTGTTGGAATACCCGGTGGTTAAAATACAGTAATACGCTTGGTTGCACAGTAGCACACGGATTGCATAGTATTTTTGAATTTTTGATTCTTACGAAGGAAGGCACTACTCAATAATTGTTACAGTAGTTACTGTTCAATATTTTATTTTATTGATTCAATAATTGCTGCATTGATATTTTATATTATTGTTGTTTCAATAATTATCATTGCACAGTATTTTTCATTATCAGATCAATAATTATATTATTTGAATAATATTATTAGATAACATTATTGGCAATGTTTATAAAGTTCTGTCTAAGGAGAGGTTTGGTCATCTAATTGCGCGCCAGTAAGGAGAAATTCTTATTGGAAAGCCCCCTCTTTCCTGGGAACGACCTAGTTGTCATAAATGTGATTCTGTAATATTAATTGTGAATAATTAATTATTGATTCATATGATAAGAAAATATTTATTTTATGTGAATATAAATGTTGGATATATTTTGTGGTTAAAAATGAAGGAGTTAATGTTGAGGTGTTTTGTGATGCCCCCAAAATAGGTATACAACACCCATTCTGAGTCGCCAAATACATTGTACAAAAAAGTAAACTACAACTTCAATAATACAATTGTCGTGCAAAATACGACAACACATACTGTGAGTTTAAATACAAATATTATCTTCTAGACAATATTCACACTCAAATAAGTCCTCATTATAATTATTCAAACACTATTTTACAGAAACAGTGAGCACTGCTAAAACATCTTTCTAGAACCATCACTCCATACCCCGGCTAGATCCTGCTATGTTCTCACCTCCTGAGAAGAAAAATAGAACAAAAAAGAAAAGGGTGAGCTCAACTAGCCCAGTAAAGAATATTATGACTAAGATAATATACAGCAAATTATCATTAGTATTCAACAGGAAAAAATCTGATAGAATATAATCGACAACAAGTTTTAGATCAACAACTGCAGGAGAAACAGCAAACCATTAGAAGAGTCAAGTAGAGAATGAATTCTACTATCTTCTAAGATTTAAAAGTCCATCATCAATATTTTATCCCTGTAACATCAATTAAAAATTATCTTTAACTGAATATTCATCTTTGCACTACAGGCCAAAGATATTCATTTGTATCACCAGTCAGTCATGTTCATCTCAACACCTGTCCATCTTTGCACTACAGGTCAAAGATATTCATCAGGTAATCATACATCTTTGCACTACAAGCCAAAGATATTCAGTAATATCATCATTTAGGACTGAGGATGATGAAAAATATCTTTAAAAAAATGAATCCAGTGAGACAGAAGGACAAATAGTAGGGATTTGTATAATAGTTTATCCAAGATCAATAATACTTCATAATAATCAATTGTGAAGCAGAATTTAAAAATAAAGATCAAAACATGGATACAATCAAAGATAGTAATCATAATAGACATCTTGGACAAAAAGAAAAAATTTTATTTTTCGGTGAATAGTGTCGTATTCGTGAATAGTATCGTATACGTGAATAGTGCCGTATACGTGAATAGTAACCCCAACAAAAAGTTCTAAATTTGATAAAAAAAACTCATATCAATATTTCAGCATAATGATATTGAAGAAAATAATATCATTTAAGAAGAAAATAATATCACTTACCTCAAAATATCAGTACTTCTGATCGGAATATAGGTATAAGACTGAAGAAAACTTGCACTGATGAATAGAAACTAACAAAGTATCTAAATACTCCTAAAATACACTCAATAATCTAGAGAGAAAGAGAGAAAACTTGTTTCTGGTGTGATTTTCAATTCTAACTTAGCCCTCTATTTATAGGAAAATGTTAGCACGCCGAAGCAAACTTAACCTGCAACCTGATGGCTTTACCTGCTACTATTCCCACCCACCATATTTGAATAAAAATCTCAGCACATTTTTACCAACCAAAAGTGGGGCCCACAAATTCTAGAATTTTCTAACAAAATGACAAATTCCGCAACTTCTACAATTTCTGAACCAGTCATTTCGTAAAATTCATAACAAATCATACGTTCATTTTTAACGGTTCAAAATTTGTGGACATATACTCAACTTATATATGAATAACATATCCAAAAATTACCACGATACAACGGTCGGATTAAAAATTATAACCCCCGTAATATTTCTCAAAAATCCTGATTTGATTTTTAATACCTCCATTCCGATAAAAATACTGATAAAACACCTCAACATTAACTCCTTCATTTTTAACCACAATAAATATATCCAACATTTATATCCACATAGAATAAATATTTCCTTATCATATGAATCAATAATTAATTATTCACAAATAATATTATAGAATCACATTTATGACAACCAGGTCGTTCCCAGGAAAGAGGGGGCTTTCCAATAAGAATTTTTCCTTACTAGCGCGTAATTAGATGACCAAACCTCTCCTTAGACAAAACTTTCTAGACATTGTCAATAATGCTATCTAATAATATTATTCAAATAATATGAATACAACATCTGAGCCCTATTCACAACATCTGAATACAAACACAGTTTATGAAAAATAAGATGTTGACGTATCTCAGGTTTCAAACCTCGCAAAAATATTCGCGTCATTCGCTCTTCATTATTCACCAAGTGGGACGCAAACCGGGACAACTCAGCAAATTTAGCCTCAAATTGCGACTCGGTCATGTTGTTTTGCTCCAACTTGATAAATTCCACCTCCTTCATGTGACGAATACTTTTAGGAAATTATTTGTCGTTGAACAGCTCTTGGAACTTCTCCCAAGACATCTTCAGTGCGGCAGGTTGAGTACGCTTAATCGATTCCCACCAGTAATCTGTCTCTCCTCGCAACATAAAGGCGGCAAAGGGAACCTTTTGCTCCTCGGAGCATCCCAAGACATCAAATATCTTGATAATCTACTTTATCTATGTTTCCGCTATAAGTGGTTTTGGCTCTCCTTTAAACTCTAGTGGTCCCAGCTCCTTGAACTGTTTAGCGATGACCGTCCGAGAGTTTTCATTGTTTTCACCTATATTTTGGACATGAGCCGCTCTCGCCTGTTGTTGCATGAACTGCATAAAGTTTCTGAACATTCCATCATTCATCATCTGGTCAGTGTTGTTATTTGCATGAGGATTGTTACCTTCCTGATGCACATTATCCTGATTATTGATATGTGGTGAATCAACAGTCGCCTGTGCTCCATTGCTATTCTCAACATTCTCAGATGCCATTTTCAGATACTGCCACAAAATAAAAGTTAATTGACATGTCATATATTATCCTTATATTATGACCGACCAATTAAATACCATGCAAATAAACTTAGGTAGGTCATACTAGCGAAGGAATTTCCCGTCTCTCCCCTCCTAGTTCTATTCTCACATCTTAGCCAGGGATCATATCCCTAAGCTCTGATACCAACTGTGACGCCCCCAAAATTAGGTATACATCACCCATCTTGGGTCGTCAGATACAAAGTACAGAATACAAATACAACTTACTAATACAGCTGTCGTGTACAATACGACAAAACATAAACTGCGAGTTTTAATACAAATATTATCTTCTAGAGAGTATTCATACTCAAAAGGAGTCCTCATTACATTTATTAACACACTATTACATAGAATAGTGAGGACTACTAACTAATACTATCATTCGAACCATCACTCCGTTCCCCGACTTGCCCCAGCTACGTTCTCATTTCCTGAAGAGAACAGTGAAAGAAAGGGTGAGCTCAACTAGCCCAGTAAGAAATATTATGACTAAGATAATGCAGAATAAATTATCATTAGCCTTCAACAATGTTAAACTGATAAAATATAATAGACATCAAGTTTAACTGCAGCGGAACAAGCAATCCATTAAAAGAGTCAAGTAGAAAATAAACTCTACTATCTTTTATGATTCAAAAGGTTTTTCGACATTGTGATCGCTGGGACTCAGCTTAATAAAATAATCCACATCATCGAATCACCCCTGCACTACGACCAAGGATATTCGTGTATTCATTAATGGTCATGATCATGCCAATAACTGTCCATCAATGCACTACGGGCCAATGGGGACTTTTACCACATCATTTGTAACATTACGGTCATGATTATACCGAATAATCCCTGGTCATAATCATACCAAGTCCATCTATGCACTACAGGCCACAGATGACTTTCAACATTTTATAAACATGAGGATGATGACAATGATATAAGAATTCAATAAAACAAGTTCAAGAATTAATTTATCCAAGAATTAACAACGTCCAAATTGTCAACATGATACTACTTTGTGGAGTAAAATTCAAGAATACTTAGAAGAATATTTTCATGAAAAGATACTGGATGAAACGCAATTATCAAGGATATTCCACAAATTTCATGGAGTATAGAAGTCAAAACTTAACCAACTGAGTATAATAAAGAATGGAATAACAAAAGAAATCATCATGCATGCGATAGACCGCACAGACAGGTTATTCCAACAGAATAATAAATAATAGAACCAGGTCCGGCGTAAACGCACAGACAGGATATTCCGACAGAATAATAAATAATGGAACCAGGTCCGGTGTAAAACACACAGACAGGATGTTCCAACAGAATAATAACCAGACGGAACCAGGTCCGGTGTAAACCACACAGACAGGATGTTCCAACAGAATAATAATAAAAACGGAACCAGGTCCGGTGTAAAATACACAGACAGGATATTCCGACAGAATAATAAATAATGGAACCAGGTCCGGTGTAAAACACACAGACAGGATATTCCAACAGAATAATAACAAGACGGAACCAGGTCCGGTGTAAAACACACAGACAAGATGTTCCAACAGAATAATAATTAAAACGGAACCAGGTCCGGTGTAAAACACACAGACAGGATGTTCCAACAGAATAATAATAAAAACGAAACCAGGTCCGGTGTAAAACACACAGACAGGATGTTCCAACAGAATAATAATAAAGACGGAACCAGGTCCGGTGTAAAACACACAGACAGGATGTTCCAACAGAATAATAGAAGAATGTCACCAAGTATAGGGTAGACCGCGTATACAGGTTATTCCAACAGAATAATAAGAAATGGAATAACAACAGTTCTCTTCATGAATAAGAAAGAATAACACCCCTTACCGTTTTAAAGACGAGCTGAAATAAGGAAGTAGTTAAGTAGCAGAATACTCTTCTTCTCTCTCTCTATAGTTTCTCTCTATAGTTTCTCTATCTAGAGTTCAGTGAATTCGTAAGAAATAATGAAGAAATGAGCTGCTATTTATAGAAAAATAGAATGCATAGTAACTAATCCATGAACGGTCCAGATTGATTACTTTAATCTGACGGTCCATATTTAAAGAAAAATCTTTTAAATAAAATATAATATATTCTATTTATAGAATAACTTTAATAAAGTATTCTATTTTATATAAAAAGATGTTTCTGTTTTAATACGTTAATAATACGAATAAAACAAAACGTCATTATCGCTAAATAATTCATATTATTAACTGACAATAATTGAATCAAACTGAGTGACTTCTTACATAAGCATTAATAATCAATACCGTGTGCTACTATGCAACCACACGTATTACTGTACTTTTACTACCGAGTAGTTCAACAGTAACAATGGTAAAATTTTCACCGTTATTTTTAATAAAATATTTTTGTCGTTTTCTCAATCCGACAATAATTCCGTTGTGGAGTCCACCAATGATTGTGTCGTTGTACGAATATTCCCTGTTAAAACGAATATTCCCCGACCAATCGAATATTATATAATAACTTGCGTACTTTGCAAAATTTATAAATATTACCCACAACTATAACATTATATCAAATTAACTCCATAATATTCAAAAATGATATTTATAGAAAATTCATCTTTATTTATAAAAGTTGGGGTCTTACAACCTCCCCTTCTTATGAAATTTCGCCCTCGAAATTAGGGTACGTACCTGGTATGTCGAAGAGGTAAGGATACCTTGATTTCATTTCAGATTCTAACTCCCAAGTCATTTCCTCAACATCGTGGTTTCTCCACAAAACTTTGACTTGAGGTATAACCTTGGAGCGTAGAATATGTTCCTTCTTATCCAAGATTTGAACAGGAACTTCTTCATACGTCAAATCTTCCGCTATTTTGTCCGGTTCTAACTCAATAATGTGGTTCGGGTCTTCCACATATTTACGTAACATGGATATGTGAAAAACATTATGAACACGAGACATACTTGGCGGTAAAGCGAGTCTATAAGCCACAGTTCCTACTCGATCGAGGATTAAAAATGGACCGATGAATCAAGGATTGAGCTTTCCTCTCTTTCCAAATCTCGTAACTCCTTTCCATGGAGCAACACGTAAGAACACATGATCTCCTACATCAAATTTCACGTCCTTTCGATGAAGATCAGCATAACTCTTTTGTCGATCTTGTGAGGTTTTTATACGTTGTCGGATCGTTTGAATCTTTTCTGTAGTCATACGTACCAACTCCGGTCCCAACAACGTTGCTTCACCCACCTCATCCCAGCATACTGGAGAACGATATTTTCTTCCATACAATGCTTCGAATGGAGCCATGCCAATACTTGCTTGATAACTGTTGTTGTAGGAAAACTCAACCAATGGTAAGAACTTGTCCCAACTTCCCTTGAAGTCAAAGACACAGAGTCTTAATAGATCTTCAAGAGTTTGAATAGTCCTCTCTGATTGTCCGTCTGTCTGAGGATGATATGCTGAACTAAATCATAACTCTGTGCCCATAGCTTTTTGTAAACTAACCCAAAATCGTGAAGTGAATCTTGGGTCTCGGTCAGAAACTATGGATACTGGCATACCATGCAGTCTTACAATCTCATTTATGTACATACGAGCAAGACGTTCAAGTGTATAAGTTTCTCGTATCGGTAAGAAATGAGCAGACTTGGTCAATCTATCAACAATGACCCAAATCGCATCAATACCTTGAGAAACCCTAGGAAGACCGGTAACGAAATCCATGGTAATGTGCTCCCACTTCCATTCTGGAATTTCAAGTGGTTGCAATGGACCTTTTGGTACTTGATGCTCCGCTTTGACTCGTTGACAAGTTAAACACCTTGAGATAAACAACGCTATCTCTCTCTTCATATTGCTCCACCAAAATGTATGACGAAGATCATGATACATTTTGGTACTTCCAGGATGGATTGCAAACGGTGTGTTGTGCGCCTCCATCATAATTTCATACTTTAAATCAGGGTTGTTAGGAACACAAAGTCTGGATTTGACTCGAAGTATTCCTTCTTCATCGATTCTTGCTTCCGGCATAACACATTCTTGCACTTTCTTCCTCATACGCATCAGCTCCAGGTCTGTAGCTTGAGCAGCTTTAACTTTATCGATTAAAGTCGGTTCTACTCGTATATTCGTCATCATCACATGGGTCCCTAGAGTCTTTAACTCTATCTCCATCCTTTGCAAATCACACAAAATGGGTCTTTGTGTTGACAATATCGCACTCGTACTTGCATATGATCTTCTACTCAATGCGTCAGCTACCACGTTCGCTTTTCCAGGATGATATTGAATGGTATGATCATAATCTTTCAACAGTTCAAGCCAACGTCGTTGTCGCATGTTGAGTTCCTTTTGAGTGAAGAAATATTTGAGGCTTTTATGATCCGTAAAGATCTCCACCTTCTCCCCATACAAGTAATGCCTCCAAATTTTAAGTGCAAAGACAACAGCTGCCAACTCTAGATAATGAGTAGGATAATTCCTCTCATATTCCTTGAGTTGTCTTGATGCATAGGCTATGACTTTTCCATGTTGCATGAGAACGCATCCCAACCCTTTGCTCGAAGCATCAGTGTAGATGACAAATCCCTCCGAGCCAGATGGTATTGTTAGAACAGGTGCTGAAATGAGTCTCCTTTTGAGTTCTTGAAAACTCTGCTCACATTCTTCGCTCCAACCGAACTTTGTATCTTTCCGAGTCAGTTGAGTTAATGGAGTAGCGATTCGAGAAAATTCTTCCACGAATCTTCGATAATAACCAGCTAAACCAAGAAAGCTACGTACTTCGGTTACTGATTTAGGTTGCTCCCAGCTTTGAATAGCTTCAATCTTTATCGGGTCAACCGATATTCCACGACTTGATACTACGTGCCCAAGGAATGTTACCTCCTCCAGCTAGAACTCGCATTTCTTCAACTTGGCATAAAGCTTGTATTCACGAAGCTTTTGGAGTACCAGCCTCAAGTGTTGCTCATGATCTTCACGACTTTTGGAATAAATAAGGATGTCATCAATAAAGACGACCACAAAGTGATCCAAATATTCATTGAATACCCAGTTCATCATATCTATGAAGGCAGCAGGAGCATTAGTCAATCCAAAGGACATGACTAGGAATTCATAATGCCCGTACCGAGTTCTAAAAGCCGTCTTTGGAATATCCTCAATTCTAACCTTTAGCTGATGATATCTAGAACGAAGATCGATCTTTGAAAAGAATTGTGCTCCTTGCAACTGGTCAAACAGGTCATCAATACGTGGCAATGGGTACCTATTTTTGATGGTGACATAATTCAACTCCCAATAATCAATACAAAGTCGCATACTTCCATCTTTCTTCTTCACGAATAGAACAGGAGCACCCCAAGGAGAAGTACTAGGACGAATAAAACCAATGTCTAACAATTCCTGTAGTTGGATCTTTAACTCCTGAAGTTCAATAGGAGCCATTCGATATGGGGCTTTGGAAATGGGTTTTGTACCGGGTTCAAGGTCGATACAAAATTCAATTTCACGCTCTGGGGGTAGGCCAGGAAGTTCTTCAGGGAATACGTCAGGGAATTTATTAACAATAGAAATATCATTCAAAACTGACGTATTTTTGTTTAGATCCGTGACATGGGCTAAGAAAGCTTGACATCCGTTTTTCAATAAACGAATAGCTTTATGGCTTGAGATGACAGCGATTGATTTTAATGGTTTGGTTGCTTGAATTCGCATAATAGGTCGATTAGGAATATGAAAGCTAACAACCTTACGAAAATAATCAATTTTTGCATGATGAGTAGTTAACCAATCAATCCCTAGAATCACGTCAAATGCAAGAATTTTTAATGAAATCAGATCGACAGGTAATGTGTGGGTTCCAACTTGAACCAAACAAGACTTATAAACCGTGGATGTAATGAAGGTTTCTCCCAATGGAGTTTCAACAGATAAATCAAAGTCTAATTTCTCCGGAGTCAAATTTAATTGATGAGCGCAAGTAGGAAAAATAAAAGAATGGGTAGAACCGGTATCAAATAAAGTATAGACTTCGTTAGAATTTATGATAAGCTTACCCGTGATGACCTCATTCGGGTTCCTTGCTTTCTGGGAGGTCACAACAAACGCTCTCCCTTGCACTATCGGTTTTGACTTTTCTGGGACAGCCTTTGGTGTCTCCATCTTGGCTGAACTTGTTTTTGGTAAACGACAAAATCGAACTAAATGACCTTCTCTTCCACAATTATAACATGCTTTAGACGGCATCGCGCAGTTTGGACTGATGTGCCCCTCCCCTCCGCATTTGAAACATATGATAGGTGGTCGTTCTTCTTCCTTAACAACGGGTGCTGGTGCTGACGTCTTTTCATCATTGTTGAATCTCCTCTTCTTGAAATTACCATTCTTATTGTTTTAGCTCTGATTACCACCGAAGTGGTTACCATTTCTGGCCTGTTGATTCCCTCCATGCTTGTTGTCACCGCTTCGATGACCGCTCTCACTGGTATTATTATTTTGTCGACTGCTCTCTTTTGGTTGCGTTGACTCGTTATCGCGCTCCACTAACTGAGCCCTATTCACAACATCTGAATACAAATACAGTTTATGAGAAATAAGATGTTGACGTATCTCAGGTTTCAAACCTCGCAAAAATATTCGTGTCATTCGCTCTTCATTATCCACCAAGTGGGACGCAAACCGGGACAACTCAGCAAATTTAGCCTCATACTGCGACACGGTCATGTTGTTTTGCTCCAACTTGATAAATTCCACCTCCTTCATGTGACGAATACTTTTAGGAAAGTATTTGTCGTTGAACAGCTCTTGGAACTTCTCCCAAGACATCTTCAGTGCGGTAGGTTGAGTACGCTTACAGTTCTCTTCATGAATAAGAAAGAATAACACCCCTTACCGTTTTAAAAAAGAGCTGAAATAAGGAAGTAGTTAAGTAGCAGAATACTCTTTTTCTCTCTCTCTATAGTTTCTCTCTCTAGAGTTCAGTGAATTCGTAAGAAATAATGAAGGAATGAGCTGCTATTTATAGAAAAATAGAATGCATAGTAACTAATCCATGAACGATCCAGATTGATTACTTTAATCTGACGGTCAATATTTAAAGAAAAATCTTTTAAATAAAATATAATATATTCTATTTATAGAATAACTTTAATAAAGTATTTTGTTTTATATAAAAAGATGTTTCTGTTTTATTACGTTAATAATACGAATAATGTGACGCCCCCAAAATAGGTCCAATCCATCCAACCCATTCTGAGTCGCCAAATACATGGTACAGAAAATAACTATAACTTTATTATTACAATTGTCGTGCAAAATACGACAACACATATACTCACAATAGGTCCAATCCATCCAACCCATTCTGAGTCGCCAAATACATGGTACAGAAAATAACTACAACTTTATTATTACAATTGTCGTGCAAAATACGACAACACATATACTGTGAGTTTAAATACAAATATTGTCATCTAGATAGTATTCATACTCAACTAAGAACTCATTATACTTATTGATACACTATTTTACAAAATAGTGAGGACTACTAAAACAACTGTCTTGAACCATCATTCCACACCCCGACTAGTACTCGCTACATTCTCGCCTCCTGAGAAGAAAATGGAACAACAAGGAAAAGGTGAGCTCAACTAGCCCAGTAAAGAATATTATGACTAAGATAATATACAACAAATTATCGTTAGTCTTCAACAGGGAAAAATCTAATAGAATACAATAGACAACAACTTTTAAATCAATATTCGCAGCGGAAAATAATAATTCATAGAAGAGTTACGTAGAGAATAAAATCTACGATTATCTATGAATTTAAAAGTCCATCATCAACATTTTATCCCTGTAACATCAATCAATAAATATCTTGAATCAAATAGTCATCTTTGCACTACAGGCCAAAGATATTCATCAGTTGGTCATGTTCACCTCAACACCTGTTCATCTTTGCACTACGGGCCAAAGATATTCATCATAAAATCATCAATCTTTGCACTACAGGCCAAAGATATTCAGTAACATCATCATTTAGGACTGATGATGAAAAATATGTTAGAGAAAACGAATCCAGTAAAACAAAAGAGTAAATATTAAGGATTCGTATTTCAGCTATTCCATGTCCAAAAATACCTCATAAACAATCATAGTGAAGTAAAATTCAAGAATGATCAAAACATGGATACAATCAAAGCTAGTATCCAGAATAGATATTTTGGACGAAAAGAAGAAATTTTCATTTTTCGGTGAATAGTAACTCGTGAATAGTAACTCGTGAAGTAACTCATGAATAGTAACCCCGACATGAAAAGTTCTAAATTTGATAAAAATTCAGATCAATACTTCGGCATAATGATATTGAAGAAAATAATATCATTTAAGAAGAAATAACATCCCTTACTATTTCAGAATAATAAATAGAGGAAATTAAATTTCATTTATTAATAATTTGGGGTCTTACAAATAAAACAAAATGCCATTATCGCTAAATAATTCATATTATTAACTGACAATAATTGAATCAAACTGAGTGACTTCTCACATAAGCATTAATAATCAATACCGTGTGCTACTATGCAACCACACGTATTACTGTACTTTTATTACCGAGTAGTTCAACAGTAACAATGGTAAAATTTCTGCCGTTATTTTTAATAAAATATTTTTGTCGTTTTCTCAATCCGACAATAATTCCGTTGTGGGGTCCACCAATGATTGTGTCGTTGTACGAATATTCCCTGTTAAAACGAATATTCCCCGACCAATCGAATATTATATAACAACTTGCGTACTTTGTAAAATTTATAAATATTACCCACAACTATAACATTATATCAAATTAACTCCATAATATTCAAAAATGATATTTATAGAAAATTCATCTTTATTTATAAAAGTTGGGGTCTTACATGAAATATTGATATAAACTTTTTATCAAATTTGAAATTTTTGGTGTCGAGGTTACTATTCACGTATATGGAACTATTCACGTATACGACACTATTCACTTAAAAATAAAAAATTTTCTTTTTGTCCAAGATGTCTATCATGGTTACTATCTTTGATTGTATCCATGTTTTGATCTTTATTTTTGAATTCTCCTTCACAATTGGTTATTATGGAGTATTATTGCACTTGGATAAACTATAATACGAATCCCTAATATTTGCCATTCTGTCTCATTGGATTCATTTTCTTTAAGATAATTTTTCATCATCCTCAGTCCTAAATGATGATATTACTAAATATATTTGGCATGTATTGCAAAGATGAATGATTAACTGATGAATATCTTTGGCCCGTAGTGCAAAGATGAACAGGTGTTGAGATGAATATGACCGACTGGTGTTACAAATGAATATCTATGGCCTGTAGTGCAAAGATGAATATTTGATTCAAGATGTATATTGATTGATGTTACAGGGATAAAATATTGATGATGGACTTTTAAATCTTAGAAGATAGTAGAATTCTTTCTCTACTTGACTCTTCTAATGGTTTGTTGTTTCCGCTGCAGTTGTTGATCTAAAACTTGTTGTCTATTATATTTTATCAGATTTTTTCCTGTTGAAGACTAACGATAATTTGTTGTATATTATCTTAGTCATAATATTCTTTACTGGGCTAGTTGAGCTCACCCTTTTCCTTTTTGTTCCATTTTTCTCAGGAGGCGAGAATATAGTGAGAACTAGTCGGGGTGTGGAGTGATGTTTCCAGCTAGTTGTGTTAGCAGTCCTCACTATTTTGTAAAATAGTATTTCAATAATTGTTATGAGGACTTATTTGAGTGTGGATATTGTCTAGAAGACAATATTTGTATTTAAACTCACAGTATTTGTGTTGTCGTATTTTGCACGACAATTATTATAATGAAGTTGTATTTATTTCTGTACCATGTATTTGGCGACTCAGAATGAGTGATGTATACCTATTTTGGGGGCGTCACAGTTGGTATCAGAACTTAGGGATATGGTCTCTGGCGGAGATCGGGGAATAGAACTAGGAGGGGAGAGACGAGTAAATCCTTCGCTAGTGTGTCCTACCTAAGCTTATTTGTTGGTCGGTCATAATATAGGAATATTATGTGATATGTTAATTTCTTTAATTAACCCTTGTTTTATGGCAGTATTTGAGAATGGCAGCCGAGAACGTTAACAATGGAGTATATGATACTGTGGAACAACCTTTAGTCACAAACTAGGAGAACGTGCAACAGGAAGGCAATATTCCTCCTGTAAACAACGTTACCGGGCAAACGATGAATGATGGAATGTTTAAGAGCTTCTTGCAGTTCATGCAAAATTAGACGAGGGAGACTCGTGTACAAAATACGGGTGAAAATGATGGCAACGCGCGGTTTGTCACAGCCAAGCAGTTCAGGGAGTTGGGACAACCAGAATTCTGGGGAAAGCCGGATCCGATTAAGGCGGAAACGTGGGTTAAATAAATTACCAAGATATTTGATGTCATGGGATGCACGGAGGAACAGAAGGTTCCATTTGCCACATTTATGTTCCGTGGTGAGGCAGATTACTGGTGGAAATCTGTAAAGCGTACCCAGCCAGCCGCACTCAGCATGTCTTGGGAAACGTTTCAGAAGCTGTTCAATGATAAGTACTTTCCTGAAAGTATTCGTCATATGAAGGAGGTAGAATTTATCAGACTAGAACAAAATAACATAACCGTGTCTCAGTACGAGGCGAAGTTCGCGGAGTTATCCAGGTTTGCACCTCATTTGGTGGAGAACGAGGAATGTATGACAAGGATATTTTTGAGAGGTCTAAAACTCGAGATTCAACAATATCTTATCTCTCATAAATTTTTTTTATATTCAGATGTTGTAAACAGGGCTCAATTATTAGAGCGAGATAATGAGTATGTTCAACCAAGGGACCACAACCAGGGACATTCCGGTGGTGGCAGTCATCGGAGCAATGAAAACCAGCAGGGAAGAAAATATTCGGACAAAAGCGGTAACCACTTTAGTGGTAATCGTGGTTGTGATAATAGAATGAGCGAGTCGGGAGGAGATTTCAAGAAGAGAAAGTACAACAATGATAACGTGAAGACGTCAGCCCAAACTGCCTACAACAATCCAAGGTATGTTATAACTGTGGAAAGGAGGGTCATATAGCTCGAGAGTGTTCTGTAGCAAAACCAAGTTCAGCGGGGATGGTGACTCCAAAAGTTATCCCGGATAAGTCGAAATCAGTGGTTCCTAGAAGGGCGTTTGTCGTGACTGGCCAAAACGCAAGAAACCCAAACGAGGTGATCACGGGTAAGCTAATCTTGAATTCTTATGAAGTTTATACTTTACTAGATACCGGTTCTACCCATTCTTTTATCTCTCCTGCTTGTGCTCAACGTTTGAACTTGACTCTGGAGAAATTGACCTTTGACTTATCTGTTGAAACTCCGTTGGGTGAAACCTTTGTTACATCTACAGTTTATAAATCTTGCTTAATCCAAGTTGGTACCATCACATTACCTGTTGACCTTATTTCTTTAAAGATACTTGCATTTGATGTAATTTTAGGGATTGATTGGTTAACTACTCATCATGCCAAAATTGATTGTTTTCCTAAGGTTGTTAGTTTTCATATTCCTAACCAACCTGTTATGCGAATTCAAGCAAACAAACCATTAAAATCGATCGTTGTTATATCAAGCCATAAAGCCATTCGTTTATTGAAAAACGGATGTCAAGCTTTCTTAGCCCATGTTATGGACTTGAACAAAAATACGACAGATTTGAATAATATTTCTGTTGTTAGTGAATTTCCTGACGTATTTCCTGAAGAACTTCCTGGTCTACCCCCAGAACGTGAAGTTGAATTCTTTATTGACCTTGAACCAGGTACAAAGCCCATTTCTAAAACCCCATATCGAATGACTCCTATTGAACTTCAAGAGTTAAAAGTCCAATTACAGGAGTTATTAGACATCGGTTTTATTCGTCCTAGTACATCTCCTTGGGGTACTCCTGTTTTATTCGTAAAGAAGAAAGACGGGAGTATGCGACTTTGTATCGACTATAGGGAATTGAACCATGTCACCATCAAGAATAGGTATCCGCTACCTCGCATTGATGACATGTTCGACCAGTTACAAGGAGCACAATTCTTTTCAAAGATCGACCTTCGTTCTGGATATCATCAGCTGAAGATTAAAACTGAGGATATTCCAAAGACTGCCTTCAGAACTCGGTACGGGCATTATGAATTCTTAGTCATGTCTTTTGGATTGACTAATGCTCCTGCTGCTTTCATGGATATGATGAACCGTGTGTTCAAAGAATATTTGGATCAGTTTGTTGTTGTCTTTATTGATGACATCCTCATCTATTCCAAAAGCCGCGAAGATCATGAGCGCCATTTGAAGCTGATATTGCAAAGGCTTCGTGAAAACAAGCTATATGCCAAACTGAAGAAATGCGAGTTCTGACTTGAGGAAGTAGCATTCCTTGGGCACGTGGTGTCAAAATATGGAGTATCTGTCGACCTGGCGAAGATTGAAGCCATACAAAGTTGGGAGCAACCGAAGTCGGTAACCGAAGTACGTAGCTTTCTGGGCTTAGCTGGTTATTATCGGAGATTTGTGGAAGAATTTTCTCGAATCGCTACTCCGTTAACTCAGCTGACTCGGAAAGATACAAAATTCGTATAGAGTGAGAAATGCGAGAAGAGTTTCCAAGAACTCAAGAGGAGACTCATTTCGGCACCTGTTCTGACAATACCATCTGGTTCGGATGGATTTGTTATCTACAGCGATGCTTCAGGCAAAGGGTAAGGATGTGTTCTCATGCAACATGGGAAAGTCATAGCCTATGCCTCGCGACAACTCAAAGAATATGAGAGGAATTATCCTACTCATGATTTGGAGTTGGCAGCAGTCGTTTTCGCATTGAAGATCTGGAGACACTATCTGTGTGGGGAGAAAGTGGAGATCTACACAGATCATAAAAGCCTCAAATATTTCTTCACCCAAAAGGAACTCAACATGCAGCAACGACGTTGGCTCGAGCTGCTGAAAGATTACGATCATACCATCCAATATCATCTTGGAAAAGCAAACGTAGTAGCTGACGCATTGAGTAGAAGATCATATGCGGGTACGAGTGCAATGTTGTTAACACAAAGGCCCATTTTGTATAACTTATAAATGATGGAGATAGAGATGAAGGCTCCAAGTACCCACATGATGATATCAAATATACGAGTAGAATCGACTTTAATCGATAAGGTTAAAGTTGCTCAAGCTACGGACATGGAGCTAATGCGTATAAAGAAGAAAGTGCAAGAAGGTGCTATTCCAAAAGCAAGAATCGATGAAAAAGGAATACTTCAAGTCAACTCCAGACTTTGTGTTCCTAACGATTTTGACTTGAAGCATAGAATAATGATGGAGGCACACAACACACCGTTTGTAATCCATCCTGGGAGTACCAAAATGTATCACGATCTTCGACATACATTTTGGTGGAGCAATATGAAATAAGAGATCGCGGAGTTTATCTCGAGGTGTTTAATTTGTCAACGTATAAAAGCGGAGCATCAAGTACCAAAGGGTCCATTGCAACCACTTGAGATTCTGAAATAGAAGTGGAAACACATTACTATGGATTTCGTTACGGGTCTTCCCAAGGTGTCTCAAGGCATAAATGCGATTTGGGTCATTGTTGATAGATTAACCAAGTCTGCCAATTTCTTGCCTATACGTGAGACTTATTCCCTTGAACGTCTTACTAGTATGTACGTGAATGAGATTGTGAGATTGCATGGCATGCCAGTATCCATAGTTTCGGATCGTGACCCAAGATTCACTTCACAATTTTGGGTTAGCTTGCAGAAAGCTATGGGCACGGATTTACGATTCAGTTCAGCATACCATCCTCAAACGGACGGGCAATCAGAGAGGACTATTCAAACCCTTGAAGATCTATTAAGACTCTGTGTTCTAGATTTCAAAGGAAGTTGGGATAAGTACTTGCCACTGGTGGAATTCTCCTACAACAACAGTTATCAGGCAAGTATAGGTATGGCTCCATTTGAAGCCTTATATGGACGAAAGTGTCGTTCTCCAGTATGTTTGGACGAGGTGGGTGAAGCAACGTTGTTGGAACCAGAATTGGTACGCATAACTACAGAGAAGATCCAAACGATTCGACAACGTATACAAACGGCACAGGATCGACAAAAGAGTTATGCGGATCTTCATCGAAAGGATGTAGAATTTAGTATTGGGGATCATGTATTGTTACGTGTTGCACCATGGAAAGGAGTTACAAGATTTGGGAAGAGAAGAAAGCTCAATCCATGATTTATTGGTCCATTTGAAATTCTTGACCGAATAGGAAATGCGGCATATCGACTCGCATTACCTCCAAGCATGTCTCGTGTTCATAATATTTTTCATGTATCTGTGCTTCGTAAATATGTAAAAGACCCGAACCACATAATTGAGTTAGAACCAGACGAGATAGCCGAAGATTTAACGTACGAGGAGGTACCTGTTAAGATCTTGGATAGGAATGAGCATGTTCTACGCACGAAGGTTATACCACAAGTTAAGATTTTATGGAGAAACCATGCTATTGAATAAATGACCTGGGAGTTGGAATCAAAAATGAAAGTGAGGTATCCTCACCTTTTCGAAACACCAGGTACGTACGTCAATTTCGAGGACGAAATTTCATAAGGAGGGGAGGTTGTAAGACCCCAACTTATTAATGAATAAAATCAAATTTTTTCTAAATATTATTGTGAATAATAAGGTGTTAATTTGATATAATACTTTGATTATGGGTGAAATGTGCAAATTTTTCAAAATAAACAAGTGGTTATAAAATATTCATTTTGTCGAGGAATATTCGTTTGGTCGTGAAATATTCTTTCTGTCGGGGAATATTCGTACGACGGCGCAGCTATTTGTGGGCCCCATAACGGAAAACGATTGGATGAAGATAACGACAAAAATTGAGTTTTTATAAATAACGGCGTAGTTGCTACCGTTAAAACTGTTGGAATACCTGGTGGTTAAAATACAGTAATACGCGTGGTTGCACAGTAGCACACGGATTGCATAGTATTTTTGAATTATTGATTCTTACGAAGGAAGGCACTACTCAATAATTGTTACAGCAGTTACTGTTTAATATTTTATTTTATTGATTCAATAATTGCTGCATTGATATTTTATATTATTGTTCTTTCAATAATTGTCACTGCACAGTATTTCTCATTATCAGATCAATAATTCATATTATTTAAATAATATTATTAGATAACATTATTAGCAATGTCTAGAAAGTTCTGTCTAAGGAGAGGTTTGGTCATCTAATAGCGCGCCAGTAAGGAAAAATCCTTATTGGAAAGCCCCCTCTTTCCTGAGAACGGCCTGGTTGTCATAAATGTGATTCTGTAATATTAATTGTGAATAATTAATTATTGATTCATATGATAAAGAAATATTTATTTTATGTGAATATAATTGTTGGATATATTTTGTGGTTAAAAATGAAAGAGTTAATGTTGAGGTGTTTTATCAGTATTTTTGTCGGAATAGAGGTATTAAAAATCAATTAGGATTTTTGAGATTTATTGCGGGGGTTATAATTTTTAATCCAACCGTTGGATCGTTGTGATTTTTGGATATATTATACATATATAAGTTGAGTATATGTCCACAAATTTTGAACCGTTAAATTTGAACGTATGATTTGTTATGAATTTTAAGAGATGACTGGTTCGGAAATTGTTAAAGTTTCGGAATTTATTATTTTGGTGGAAAATTCAAGAATTGGTGGGCCCCACTTTTGGTTGGTGAGAAATGTGCTAAAATTTTTATTCAAATGTGGTGGGTGGAAATTGTAGCAAGTAAAGCTATCAGGTTGCAGGTCAAGTCTGCTTCGGCGTGCTAACATTTTCCTATAAATAGAGGGCTAAGTTAGAATTGAAAATCACACCAGAATTCATAAGTTTTCTCTCTTTCTCTCTCTATATTATTGAGCGTATTTTGTGAGTATTTTGATACTTTGAGAGTTGCTATTCAGCACAAGTTTCATTCAGCCTCATATACGATATTCTGATCAGAAGTACTGTTCGTTTGAGGTAAGGGATATTATTTTCTTCTTAAATTATATTATTTTCTTCAATATCATTATGCTGAAATATTGATATAAACTTTTTATCAAATTTAAAACTTTTTATGTCGGGGTTACTATTCACGTATACGGCACTATTCATGTATACGACACTATTCACGAATACGGCACTATTCACCGAAAAATAAAAAAAAAATTTATCCAAGATGTCTATCATGGTTATTATCTTTGATTGTATCCATGTTTTGATCTTTATTTTTGAATTCTCCTTCACAATTGGTTATTATGGAGTATTATTGCACTTGGATAAACTATAATACGAATCCCTAATATTTGCCATTCTGTCTCATTGGATTCATTTTCTTTAAGATAATTTTTCATCATCCTCAGTCCTAAATGATGATATTACTGAATATCTTTGGCCTGTAGTGCAAAGATGAATGATTAACTGATGAATATCTTTGGCCCGTAGTGCAAAGATGAACAGGTGTTGAGATGAACATGACCGATTGGTGTTACAAATGAATATCTTTGGCCTGTAGTGCAAAGATGAATATTTGATTCAAGATGTATATTGATTGATGTTACAGGGATAAAATATTGATGATGGACTTTTAAATCTTAGAAGATAGTAGAATTCTTTCTTTACTTGACTCTTTTAATGGTTTGTTGTTTCCGCTGCAGTTGTTAATCTAAAACTTGTTGTCTATTATATTTTATCAGATTTTTTTCTGTTGAAGACTAACGATAATTTGTTGTATATTATCTTAGTCATAATATTCTTTACTGGGCTAGTTGAGCTCACCCTTTTCCTTTTTGTTCCATTTTTTTCAGGAGGCGAGAATATAGTGAGAACTAGTCGGGGTGTGGAGTGATGTTTCCAGTCAGTTGTGTTAGCAGTCCTCACTATTTTATAAAATAGTATTTCAATAATTGTAATGAGGACTTATTTGAGTGTGGATATTGTCTAGAATACAATATTTGTATTTAAACTCATAGTATTTGTGTTGTCTTATTTTGCACGATAATTATTATAATGAAGTTGTATTTATTTCTGTACCATGTATTTGGCGACTCAGAATGGGCGATGTATACCTATTTTGGGGGCCTCACAACGGGCCAAAGATATTCATCAGGTAATCATTCATCTTTGCACTACAGACCAAAGATATTTATCAAGTATCACCATTAATGACTGAAGATGATGAAAAATATTTTAGAGAACGAATCCCATACGATAAAATGACAAAGTTTAGATATTCGTACTTTAGATAATTCAAGTTTAAAAATACTCCATAATAAAATATAATGGAGAAAAATTCAAGAATGACGATCAAAACATGGATACAATCAAAGATAGTAACCATAATAGACATCTGGGACAAAGAAGAGAAAATTTTATTTTTCGGTGAATAGTGCTGTATTCGTGAATAGTGCCGTATTCGTGAATAGTGCCGTATAAGTGAATAGTGCCGTATACGTGAATAGTAACCCCGACACAAAATTTTTTTAAATTTGATAAAAAGTTCAGACCAATATTTCGGCATAATGATATTGAAAAAAATAATATCATTTACGAAAAAATAATATCCCTTAC
This sequence comes from Panax notoginseng, assembly GCA_016801055.1. Classification (NCBI taxonomy): domain Eukaryota; kingdom Viridiplantae; phylum Streptophyta; class Magnoliopsida; order Apiales; family Araliaceae; genus Panax; species Panax notoginseng. Next base: position 172,808,157 of record CM029012.1, read on the forward strand.
CTCAAAGAAACAATACTTCAAAATGAAATGTCGGATATGATGCTAAATGAAACTTGTACTGAATAGCAACTCTCAAAGTATCTAAATACTCACAAAATACGCTCGATAATATAGAGAGAGAAAGAGAGAAAGCTTATGTTTCTGGTGTGATTTTCAATTATAACTCAGCACCCTATTTATAGAAAAATACTAGCACGCCGAAGCAGACCTGACCTGTAACCTGATAGCTTTACCTGCTACTATTGTCACCGACCACATTTAAAATAAATTTTGAGCACATTGCTCACCAACCAAAAGTGGGGCCCACCAATTCTAAAATTTTTTACCAAAATGATAAATTTAGAAACTTCAACAATTTCTGAATCAGTCACCTCTTAAAAACAAATTATGCGTTAATTTTTAATGGTTTAAAATTTATGGACATATACTCAACTTATATATGCATAACATATCAAAAAATTACAACGATCCAATGGTCAGATTAAAATTATAACTCACGCAATAGAGCTTTAAGAACACTGTTTTGATTTTTAAAACTTTCATTCCGATAAAATACTGATAAAGCCCCTCAACACTAATTCCTTCATTATAACCACATAAATAAATCCATCATTTATATCCACATCAAATAAATATTTCCTTATCATATAAACTAATATTTAATTATTCACAAATAATATTACAGAATCACAATTATGACAACCAGACCGTTCCCAGAAAAGAGTGGGCTTTCCAATAAAAATTTCTCCTTATTGGTGCAGAATTAGGTGACCAAACCTCTCCTTAGACAGAATTTTCTAGACATTGCCAATAATGCTATCTAATAATATTATTCAAATAATATGAATTATTGATCTGATAATGAAAAATACTGTGCAGTGACAATTATTGGTACAATAATAATATAAAATATCAACGCAACAATTATTGAATCAATAAAATAAAATATTGAACAGTAATTACTGTAACAATTATTGAGCTTCTTCTGTAAGAATCAATAATTTAACAATACTATGCAATACCGTGTGCTACTGTGCACCCACGCGTATTATTGTATTTTAACCACCGGGTATTCCAACAGTGTTAACAGTAACTACTACGCCGTTATTTATAAAAACTCAAACTTATTATTTTCTTCATCTGACAGTTATTCTGTTATGGGGCCCACAAATGACTGCGTCGTCGTACGAATATTCCCGACAAAAAGAATATTCCACGATCAAATGGATATTTCCCGACAACAACGATTATTTTATAATTACTTGCTTATTTTATAAAATTTACACATTTCACCCATAACCAAAGCATTATATCAAATTATCGCCTTATTATTTCAAGATAATAAATAGAGAAATTTAATTTTATTTATAATAAGTTGGGGTCTTGCATATTATAATAATAATAATAATAATAATAATAATTATTATTATTATTATAATAAGGGTTATATGTATATACACAACTGTGTATTACACAGTAGGACCATGGCGACAGGTTCACCCGTCGTTATAGTCCAAAAAAACAGTCGCTATAGCCGAATGTGTAATACACAGCTGTGTACATATATTTTTCCTTTAATAAAAATAATAATAATAACAATATTAATAATAATAACACAATAATAATAACAATAATAACTGTTAGACCCCGAATTTTATAGAATAAAAGTATTTAATTTTTCTTATAATTACTATTCAGTAAATGGTTAAATTGATAAAAGTTAAAGTTAAGGGTAATATATGATTTTTTTTTTCAAAATACGCAAGTGGTTATAAAATATTCATTGTTGTCGGAGAATATTCGTTTAGTCGTGAAATATTCTTTCTGTCGGGAAATATTCGTACGACAGCGCAGCCATTTGTGGGCTCCATAACAGAATAACTGTCGGATGAAGAAAACGACAAATTTGAGTTTATATAAATAACGGCATAGTTGTTACCGTTAACACTGTTGGAATAACTGGTGGTTAAAATACAATAATACGCGTAGTTGCACAGTAGCACATGGTATTGCATAGTATTTTTTTTAATTATTGATTCTTACGTGAGAAGGCACTACTCAATAATTGTTACAGTAATTACTGTTCAATATTTTATTTTATTGAATCAATAATTGCTGCGTTGATATTTTATATTATTGTTGTTTCAATAATTCATACTGCACAGTATTTTCCATTATCAGATCAATAATTCATATTATTTGAATAATATTATTAGGTAGCATTATTGGCAATGTCTAGAAAATTCTGTCAAAGAGAGGTTTGGTCACCTAATTGCGCGCCAGTAAGAAAAAATTCTTATCGGAAAGCCCCATCTTTCCTGAGAACGGTCTGGTTGTCATAATTGTGATTCTGTAATATTATTTGTGAATAATTAATTATTGATTTATATGATAAGAAAATATTTATTTTATGTGGATATAAATGATGGATTTATGTGGTTATAAATGAAGGAATTAATGTTAAGGTATTTTGTCAGTATTTTATTGGATTGGAGGTATTAAAAGATCAAATCAGTATTCTTACAGCTTTATTGTGTGAGTTATAATTTTTAATTCGACCGTTAGATCGTTGTAATTTTTAGATATGTTATACATATATAAGTTGAGTATATGTCCACAAATTTTGAACCGTTAAAAATAAGCGTATGATTTGTTATGAATTTTAAGAGGTGACTGATTCGAAAATTAGGTTATAAATCATTTTGGTGGAAAATTCTAGAATTGATGGGCCCCACTTTTGGTTGGTGAGAAATGTGCTCAATTGAATTTTAAATGTGGTGGGTGGGAATAGTAGCAGGTAAAGCCATCAGGTTGCAGGTTAAGTCTGTTTCGGCGTGCTAACATTTTCCTATAAATAGATGGCTAAGTTAGAATTAAAAATTACACCAGAAACAAGTTTTCTCTCTTTCTCTCTCTAGATTATTGAGTATATTTTGTGAGTATTTAGATACTTGGTGAGTTGCTATTCATCAGTGCAAGTTTTTTTCAGTGTCATATCTGATATCCAGTCAGAAGTGCTGCTCTTTTGAGGTAAGGGATAGTAAGGGATATTAAGGGATGTTATATTCTTCATAATGATGTTATTCTTCCAATATCATTATACTGAAATATTGGTATGAATTTTATTGTGAAATTTCAACCTTTTTGAGTCAGGGTTACTATTCACGTATACGACACAATTCATGTATATGGCACAATTTATGTATATAACATTATTTACGTATACGGTACTATGTACGAATACGGAGTACTATTCACGAGTTACTATTCACGGGTACTATTCAATACAAAAATTGGTTTCTTTTTCTGGCCAAATTATCGTTGATTTATGATTATTGCTGTTGAAAATAAATGCAGTTGTTGATCATATTGTTTTTATTATCATATATAACATTTTTATAACCCTGATGTTGAATTTCTCTTTGACTTGAGTGTAAAGATGGGTAAATTTTTGATATGATCATGACTATGAGTTCCCTTTGGCCAGTAGTGCAAAGTTGAATTGTTGATTGGTATGATCATGACCATTAAATTTTTAATTGAATATCTTTAGCTTAAGTGCAAAGGTGAAAAGATCAACATGGTTATAATTATTGTTTATATAAATTCTGAAATGATTATATATTTCTTTGAGATATTAATATATTTGCCTTGTAGTGCAAATATGAATTGTTGATGAATATCTTTGGCCCGTAGTGCAAAGATGATCTGTGGTTGAATATCTTTGGCCTGTAGCGCAAAGATGATCTGTTGAATATCTTTGGCATGTAGTGCAAAGATGATCTGTGGTTGAATATCTTTAGCCAGTAGTGTAAGACCCCGAATTTTATGAAATAAAAGTATTCAATTTTTCTTATAATTACAATTCAGTAAATGGTTAAATTGATAAAAAGTTAAAGTTATGGGTGAAATGTGAAATTTTTTCAAAATACACAAGTGGTTATAAAATAATCATTGTTGTCGGGGAATATTCGTTTGGTCGTGGAATATTCTTTCTGTTGGGGAATATTCGTACTACGGCGCAGCTATTTGTGGGCCCCATAACGGAAAACGGTCGGATGAAGATAACGACAAAAATTGAGTTTTTATAATTAACGGCGTAGTTATTACCGTTAACACTGTTGGAATAACCCGTGGTTAAAATATAGTAATACGCGTTATTGCACAGTAGCACACAGTATTGCACAGTATTTTTGAAATTATTGATTCTTACGAAAGAAGGCACTACCGAATAATTGTCACAATAAATAATGTTCAATATTTTATTTTATTGATTCAATAATTGCTGCGTTGATATTTTATATTATTGTTGTTTCAATAATTGTCACTGCACAGTATCTCCATTATCAGATCAATAATTCATATTATTTGAATAATATTATTAGATAACATTATTGGTAATGTCTAAAAAGTTCTGTCAAGGAGAGGTTTGGTCACCTAATTGCGCGCCAGTAAGAAGAAATCCTTATTGGAAAGCCCCTTCTTTCCTGGGAACTGCCTGGTTGTCATTATTGTGATTCTATAATATTATTTGTGAATAATTAATTATTGATTTATATGATAAGAAAATATTTATTTTATGTGAATATAAATGATGGATATATTTATTTTTATGTGGATATAAATGAAGGAAATATTTATTTAATATGAATAAAATAAGGTGGAAGAGAGAAAATGCAATTATGAATTCTTTTTAATAATTATAAATGTTTTAATATATATATATAAACATATGGTGGGTGGAGTTGTACTTTTTGGGAAGGCTTTGAAAATTCAAGGAAGGAATGCTGCAGAGAAGAAAAAAAAAAAAGAAGCCTCTATATGTATTTTGAAAGTGTGGAAAAATTATCCGTATGTGGATTTCGGATATTTTCTGTTTGAAATTTGGAAAAACTTTCTTTTACAAAGTTGTAGAAAATTTAATTTTCTATGGAGTGAACATAAAATTCGTATTTTTTCTGATAAAAGGGTTAATTATTGTGAATTAAATTGAGTGAAGATAATCAAATTAAATTAATTTTCAAATTGAATTTGAATTCTTTTATAAAAAAAACATGTGATAAAGGTGGAGTGGGCAAGTTGGACTTATGAGCATTGAGGTGTGCTGCAAGTTTTCAAAATAAACATACATATGTAAATTTTGTCAGCAATGGTGGGCTGGCCTTTCCCTATAAATAGGGTGCTTAGTTAGAATTAAAAATCACACCAGAAATATAAGTTTTCTCTCTCTATATTATCAGGCATATTTTTGTTATTATTTAGATATCTTGAGTGTTGATATATGACGCAAGTTCGTTCAGCGTTATATCCGATATTCAAGTCAGAAATACTGCTCTTTTATGTTAAGGGATTGGTATGTATATTATTGTGGAATTTTTACCTTTTTCATGTCGGGGTTACTATTCATGAGTTACTATTCATGAGTTACTATTCACGAGTTACTATTCATGACAAAAATTGATTTCATTTTCTGACCAAATTATCGTTGATTTATGATTGTTGCTCTTGAAAATAAATACAGTTGTTGATCTTATTATCATATATAATATTTTTATAACCCTGATGTTAAAATTCTCTTTCACTTGAGTGTAAAGATGGGTAGATTGTTGGTATGATCATAACTATGGTTTCTCTTTGACCAGTAGTGCAAAGTTGAATTGTTGACTGGTATGATCATGACCATTGAATTTATAACTGAATATCTTTAGCTTAAGTGTAAAGGTGAATTGATCAACATGGTTATAATTATTGTTTATATAATTCTGAAATGATTATATATTTCTTTGAGATATTAATATATTTGGCCTATAATGCAAAGATGAACTTTTGATGAATATCTTTGGCCTGTAGTGCAAAGATGAATTCTTGATTAATATCTTTGGCCTGTAGTGCGAAGATGAACTGTTGGTGAATATCTTTGGCCCGTAGTGCAAAGATGGTTTGTTGATGAATATCTTTGACCGTAGTGCGAAGATAGATTTATTAGCATGATTATGAACAGGAACTGTGATTTGGTGTAACCATGATCTTTGATGTTTCAGGTAAAGACAGGTGATGAAAATATTATTCGTCCTGGGTGCGAAGAAAAATTTAGAATCACAATTATGATTATGAGTTATTCATATGATTGTGGAAAGGAACTATTGAGTGATGTTACAGGGATAAAACATTGTTGGTGGATTTTTAACATGGAGAAGATAATAGACTTTATAGTCTATTTGACTCTTCTAATGGATTGCTCGTTCCGCTGCAACTATGGTTGAAATTTTTATCATCTACCATATGTTCTAAATCTCTGATTTATTATTGATGAAGGCTATTTATAATTTAATTATCTTTAGTCATGATATTCTTTACTGAGCTAGTTGTGCTCACCCTTTTGCTTCACAATTCTTTTTCAGGTAATAAGAGTGTAGCTGGGTCGAGCGGGAGTAACAAGGGAATAGAACGGTGGTCTCTAGCTGTGGAGTTCTTCCTAAGCAGTATAGAAAAGTTCATTTAGTAGTTATATTTGGTGAATTCAATAGGGTAAGGTGTACCCAACGTTAGAAGGGTGTTTTGCCACTATAATACAAGATATCTAACGACATACAACCTCGTGTCATCATAAGACAGGGTTGTGCACATCCACTTGCTGAGTATATCTACGAGCACTACCTATATAATCTTGGTGTTTGTTTGAAGTATAATTCACGATTAAAGACAATGGAGGTAATGATAAGTCAAGAGAAGACTCACCATTGGGAAGAATATGATAGTAATCTTCTCATTTTTCTTTGGGGTCTATTGGGTCAACCAAGGATAATTCTGTGGCCATATGATATCTATCATAACCTAGAAGCATGGCCTCCCATGTACGAAGGTTTCTTTGAGCACTTCCTAAATATTCTAATTTCTAAAACAGTTTTTGACTATACCTTTAGGTAAGGTGTCATTATGAGGTGTTGTCCACGGTTGGGACATGAGTCACATTTGGTATATATTTGTATCCAAACTCATAGCATATGTGTTGTTGTATTTTGCACGACAATTGTTGTAATAAAGTTATAGTTATTTTCTGTACCATGTATTTGGCGACTCAGAATAGGTTGGATGGAATGGACCTATTTTGAGGTCGTCACAAGTAGTACAAAGATGAACCGTTGACGAATATCGTTGGCCCGTAGTGCAAAGATGAATTTATTAGTATGATTATGAACATGAATTGTGATTTGGTATAACCATGATCTTTGATGTTTCATGTAAAGACATGTGATGAAAATTATCTTCATCTTGGATGCGAAGAGGAATTTAGAATCACAATTATGATTATGAGTTATTTATATGATTGTGGACCAGAACTGTTGATTGATGTTACAGGGATAAAATATTGTTGATGGATTTTTAACATGGATAAGATAATAGATTTTATGGTATATTTGACTCTTCTAATGGATTGCTAGTTTCGCTGCAACTATGTTTGAAAATTTTTATCATCTACCATATGTTCTATATCTCTGATTTATTACTGTTGAAGGCTATTGATAATTTATTTATCTTTAGTCATGATATTCTTTACTGGGCTAGTTGTGTTCACCCTTCTGTTTCACAATTCCTTTCAGGTAATAAGAGTGTAGCTGGGTCGAGCGGGGGTAACAGGGTAATAGAACGGTGGTCATCATTTAGTAGTTATATTTGGTGAATCAAATAGGGTGAGGCGAACCCAACGTTGGAAGGGTGTTTTGTCACTATCATACAAGATGTCTAATGACATACAACCTCGTGTTATCATAAGACACGGTTGTGCACATCCACTTGCTGAGTATATCTACGAGCACTACCTATATAATCTTGGTGTTTGTTTGAAGTATAATTCTCAATTAGAGACAGTGGAGATAATGATATGTCAAGAGAAGACTTACCATTGGAAAGAATATGATAGTAATCTTCTTGTTTTTCTTTGGGATCTATTGGGTCAACCAAAGATAATTCTGTGGACATATGATATCTATCATAACCTAGATGCTTGGCCTCCCATGTACGAAGGTTTCCTTGAGCACTTTCCAAAAATTTTAATTTCTAAAACAGTTATTGAATGTACCTTTATGTGATGTATCAATGTGAGGTGTTGTCCATAATTGGGACATGAGTCACAGTTGGTATTAAAACTCACAGTATATGTGTTATTATATTTTGCACAACAATTGCGATAATAAAGTTGTAGTTATTTTTTATACCATGTATTTGACGACTCAGAATGGGTTGGGTGGTATGGACCTATTTTGGGATTGTCACAATAACAATAATAATAGTAATAATAGCAATAATAATAATAATAACAACAACAACAACAACAATAACAATAATAATAATTATTATTATTATTGTGGTGGTGTGGTGAATTCTGATAATTGTTATTGATGACTCTAAATTTTGTAGACAGGTTTAAATTTTTCTCGATATCTATTTTTAAAGGAAAATTAATTATTGTGATGGTGTGGTGAATTATGATAATTGTTATGTCTTATTGTAAGTTATTTTTTGTTGCAAAGAGTCTTTAGGTAATATAATATTTTTTAAATTTTAATTTAATTTTTCGTTATGATATACTTTTAGGTACGGATATATTATATATATATATATATATATATATATATATATATATATATATATATATATATATATATAGGGATATGATCCATAGCCAGTATTTGCTATGAATGTAAATTGGGCAAATAGTATCATATCCGTTCATTCTATAAATCAATGGCCCGGATTAAAAATTAACAACTCCCTTACGCCAATTCGTCTAGCGTATCTCCAAAAATATTAAGTCTCGTACGCTACTTGGAGTAGCGTACTATAAGAAGATTTACACAAAATTCCAAAACATCAACCCAACTGGATAGACTGTATCTGTAACGCCCCCAAAATAGGTCCATTCCATCCAACCTATTCTGAGTCGCCAAATACATGGTACAGAAAACAACTGTAACTTTATTACAACAATTGTCGTGCAAAATACAACAACACATATGCTGTGAGTTTGGATACAAATATATACCAAATGTGACTCATGTTCCAACCGTGGACATCACCTCACAATGACACCTTACATAAAGGTATAGTCAAAAACTGTTTTAGAAACTAGAATATTTGGAAAGTGCTCAAGAAAACCTTCGTACATGGGAGGCCACGCGTCTAGGTTATGATAGATATCATATGGCCACAGAATTATCCTTGGTTGACCCAATAGACCCCAAAGAAAAACGAGAAGATTACTATCATATTCTTCCCAATGGTGAGTCTTCTCTTGACTTATCATTATCTCCACTGTCTCTAATTGAGAATTATACTTCAAACAAACACCAAGATTATATAGGTAGTGCCCGTAGATATACTCAACAAGTGGATGAGCACAACCCTGTCCTATGATGACACGAGGTTGTATGTCATTAGACATCTTGTATGATAGTGACAAAACACCCTTCCAACGTTGGGTTCGCCTCACCCTATTTTCTTCACCAAATATAACTACTAAATGATGACCACCGTTCTATTCCCTTGTTACCCCCGCTCGACCCAGCTACACTCTTATTACCTGAAAGGAATTGTGAAGCAAAAGGGTGAGCACAACTAGCTCAGTAAAGAATATCATGACTAAAGATAATTAAATTATCAATAGCCTTCATCAATAATAAATCAGAGATTTAGAACATATGGTAAATGATAAAAATTTCAACCATAGTTGCAGCGGAACGAGCAATCCATTAGAAGAGTCAAATAGACTATAAAGTCTATTATCTTCTCCATGTTAAAAATCCACCAACAATATTTTATCCATGTAACATCACTCAACAGTTCCTTTCCACAATCATATGAATAACTCATAATCATAATTGTGACTATAAATTTTTCTTCGCACCCAGGACGAAGAATATTTTCATCACCTGTCTTTACCTGAAACATCAAAGATCATGGTTATACCAAATCACAATTCCTGTTTATAATCATACTAACAAATCCATCTTTGCACTACGGGCCAAAGATATTCATCAACAAACCATCTTTGCACTACGGGCCAAAGATATTCAACAACAGTTCATCTTTGCACTACATGCCAAAGATATTCATCAACAATTCATATTTGCACTACAGGCCAAATATATTCATATCTCAAAGAAATATATAATCATTTCAGAATTTATATAAACAATAATTATAACCATGTTGATCAATTCACCTTTGCACTTAAGCTTAAGATATTCAATTATAAATTCAATGGTCATGATCATACCAGTCACAATTCAACTTTGCACTACAGGCCAAAGAGAACCCTAGTCATGATCATACCAATAATCTACCCATCTTTACACTCCAGTGAAAGAGAATTTCAACATCAGGGTTATAAAAATGTTATATATGATGATAAAAATAATATGATCAACATATAGTTTTAATCTCAAGAGTAATATTCGTAATTCATGAATAGTAAATCGTGAATAGTAACTCATGAATAGTAACCCCGACACAAAAGATAGAAATTCCACAATAAAATCCATACCAATATTTCGGTATAATGATATTGAAAGAATAACATTACTTAAATTTATAAACAATTTATTTTAATTGTTTACACTTTACTAATTAATGCATTTAATCATCATAAAATGCCAACTCTTACAATTTCATCATCAATAACCAAAACCCTCATTAAAAATCTGCATATACCTCATATAGGATTCTCAAGCCATAAAATCCTATTTTCCAATTTTCTTTCTTCACAAAACATATTTAATTCATTTACTCATAACTAGACCATTTTCATGAAAAATACCAAATCCGTTCCAAAAATATTTCTTTTCTGGAATTTAGCATAATATAGTCCCATAGTGAACATATATTTTTCTCAGAATTTTTAAAAGTCATTTACTATTTTTCATATGGCCAAAATAGCCGAATATTTAGACATTTATCAAAAATTGTACTTTTGTCTAAAAATTCTGAAATTTACAGAGTATACTTCTATCATATACATGTACTCCCAATAAAAATTTCATCAATTTTGGAGTTAACCACAAGGAATTATAAGCTGTTACTTCTAAAATAGTCTTTTCTCATAAAATTCATAACTCTCAATCTATACATCCAAAAATCACCATTTTTGGACACAATCAATAAAACTCATCAAAATATCATTTCAAATTTTTCCATAATTTTTAAAGATCAGAAAAATTACGAAACTGAAAATCATAACAACCCTTAAAATCCATTACTATCCCTTACTATCCCTTACTATCCCTTACCTCAAAAGAGCAGTACTTCTGACTGGATATCGGATATGATACTGAAGAAAACTTGCACTGATGAATAGCAACTCACTAAGTATCTAAAAACTCACAAAATATGCTTCATAATATAGAGAGAGAAAGAGAGAAAGCTTATGTTTCTGGTGTGATTTTCAATTCTAACTTAGCCCTCTATTTATAGAAAAATTTTGGTAGGTTTGACTTGCAACCTGATGGCTTTACCTGCTACTATTCCCACCCACCACATTTGAAATATAATTCAGCACATTTCTTCACCACCCACAAGTGGGGCCCACCAATTCTAGAATTTTCCACCAAAAATGATTTATAACCTGATTTCCGAACCAGCCACCTCTTAAAATTCATAACAAATCATACGTTCATTTTTAACGGTTCAAAATTTATGGACATATACTCAACTTATATATGTATAACATATCCAAAAATTACCACGATCCAACGGTCGGATTAAAAATTATAACCCCCGCAAAATATCTCAAAAACCCTGATTTTTAATACCTCCATTCCGACAAAAATACGGATAAAAACCTCAACATTAACTCCTTCATTTTTAACCACAAAAATATATCCCTCGTTTATATCCACATAAAATAAATATTTCCTTATCATATGAATCAATAATTAATTATTCACAAATAATATTACAGAATCACATTTATGACAACCAGGTCGTTCCCAGGAAAGAGGGGGCTTTCCAATAAGAATTTCTCCTTACTGGCGCGCAATTAGGTGACCAAACCTCTCCTTAGACAGAACTTTCTAGACATTGCCAATAATGTTATCTAATAATATTATTCAAATAATATGAATTATTGATCTGATAATAGAAAATACTGTGCAGCAACAATTATTGAAACAACAATAATATAAAATATCAACGCAGCAATTATTGAATCAATAAAATAAAATATTGAACAGTAATTACTGTAACAATTATTGAGTAGTGCCTTCTTACGTAAGAATCAATAATTTCAAAAATACTATGCAATACCGTGTGCTACTGTGCAATAACGCGTATTACTGTATTTTAACCACCGGGTATTCTAACAGTGTTAACGGTAACATCTACGCCGTTATTTGTAAAAACTCAAATTTGTCGTTTTCCTTCACCCGACAGTTATTCGTTATGGGGCCCACAAATAGCTGCGCCGTCGTACGAATATTCCCCGACAGAAAAAATATTCCACGACCAAACGAATATTCCCCGACAACAATGATTATTTTATAACCACTTGTGTATTTTGAAAAAAATCATATATCACCCTTAACTTTAACATTTATCAATTTAACCATTTACTGAATAGTAATTATAAGAAAAATTGAATACTTTTATTTCATAAAATTCGGGGTCTTACAGTATCTATATAGACTGTATGAATAACTAAAGTCTTATCACACTTCATGTCCCACAAAAAAGTCTCACTTCCTCCTCTTTCCACCTGTAAGCGAATGAAATCTCAAGAGTTTCTAAGAAAAAGAAAGTGGTCTCCAACCAACACCAACCCCTCTCTTTCTCTCTCTTTCTCTTTCCGGTCTGGCGGTCTCCTTCCCTTTATATACATCCATCCTATCATATCCTATCTCCAATCATCATATCCAACCTCAGAGCTCAACTGATAATCCTCTCCCTTCGAGCTCAATATCACTACCACAACTATTCTCCTCCTAAAAACACACAAAAATGGCTTATTCTCCGCCGGACACGAGCAAGACCACCAAGCTAGAACGCTACAACAGCTATATTCGACATGTCAACACCACCACACTCTTAGCAGTATCCTCCAAACTACTCTTCCGTCTCACTCTATTAGTGGCAATTGTGCTACTGTTTTTCTTCACTGTAAATTACACTCCACTTTCCGATCATACTAATATCAATAATTCCCAGCCGCACCGCCACCTTCAAGCCACCACTCATTTCCTCTCATCCACCTTCTACGGCAGCGGCGCCGCCTGGGAGAAACAAGTCCGCCGCTCCGCCATCCCGCGCCGCCCTAATGGATTCTCCGTCCTTGTCACCGGAGCGGCCGGATTCGTCTGGACCCACTGTTCCCTCGCCTTGGAATTTTTTTTTTTACATATAGTACGCTATTCCAAGTAGCGTACGAGACTTAATATTTTTGGAGATACGCTAGACGAATTGGCGTAAGGGAGTTGTTAATTTTTAATCCGGGCCATTGATTTATAGAATGAACGGATATGATACTATTTGTCCAATTTACATCCATAGCAAATACTTGCTATGGATCATATCCCATATATATATATATATATATATATATATATATATATATATATATATATATATATATATAAAAGAAAAGTTGTTGGCTACAAAATTAGCAGCCCCCTGTTAAATAATCTTGCATGGGTCCCATGCTGTATACTCCATAATCTCTCCCTAACTCCCTACTCAAACAAATATTCTCGGATCTGGTTATCATTAAATTAAATTCATAATACATTGGTCAACTGATTAAAATTGTGCTGACACACACATAGATGGAGATATCACATCTCAGTCTGCGTGTCTACATTATATTGATCAATTGACTAAATTAATTTTATGCTAACTATTTTTAATATTATCAAATACAAAATATTATGTCTATAAAATATGTCTGAAGACAGACAATTTAAATTTAAAAATTAGTTATCATCAAAAATATATTAATTGGAGTCCACTAACTTTAAAAAATACAAGATTTACTATTAGTAATATTAGTATACTTATTTTATACTCTCTCTTTTACTTTAATATTTTTAATTTATACTTTAGATATTCTTTTGAGGAGGAAGGGAGTACTTTTTTTTTATTACACAAATATAATTTTATTTAGGCTTAGTTTAATTAATTTGTGGAAGTTTAAAATTTTAGTTATGATATATATTTGCTTAAATTTTGAAAAAATAATAATTTTAAAATAATTGATGTTGTTGCATTTTTTTTTAAATACTAATTTGAAGAAATCAAATAAATTTTTTATTATTTAAATTAACGTGAATATGGACCGTGAAAGCACGCGGTGACAGTAAATGGTGGGACATCAACTTAAAAATTGAATTACATGTATGTTGACAAAACTGAACCCATCCGACTTTTGAGTCATTTCCGAGTGATATGTACGTGTTGAGGAGGCCGGAGGCGTGACTATGACCTCTTTTTACTGATTTCTATTGCTAATCATATTAGTAGCAGCTAATTTTCACGCTCCCCCAAGGCGCGTTTTATTTTTACGTAATAATAATCGTGTTTAATATCCGGAACCAACTGATAGCGACCGTGGTTAGGGACTTGGGAGTTTCGTTTAATAAGTTTATCATTTAGTAAAGTTCATTAATATTAAAAATAAAATTATTTATCATTTTATAAATTTTATGGGACAATTAAAAATAAATTTAGAATTCTATTTTTTTATTTTTAATATGTGTAAAATTTATATTTTGCTAATCATTTTGATAACGAATGAAATATCTCAAATAATATGTAATAATTAATTATTAAGATTTGTCTAAGATTGTAGTATCTCAAATAGTGAGTAATTTTTTGTGATTACTTATATTATAAAAAATATTTCTTCCATTATAATTTATAAAGCTATTATTGATTTTTTAAAAGTCAATTTCAAATATTTTTAACTCAAAAGGATTATGAATTCATTTAATTTATGTCAATACAATTATGAATATCATAAATTACATAAAAAATATTATTAGTTGTATGATTTATTAGTTTCAAAACTTTTTTAAATTTTGAAATATTTTTTATAAAATTAATAATAATTTTATAATTCGATACACAGACGCAATATAATTTATTTTATTACGTGCATCATATGCATCGACATAATGATCGATAGTTAAATTCCAAGATTCTTTGTTTTGAAGGTGGAAATCTACATTAGTATCCTTGATATTATTTTCATATTATTATATTCAATTCTACATGCATAAACAAACTATATTTATGAGTTTCGGACGGAAAGAAAATAAATATAAAATTTAATTAATTTATAATAATAATTTTTTTTTTTTTGTTCTTATATGCTGATCGAGTTTATAAAGTGAAAAGAAAAATAATTTAAGTTTCATATGTAAATTACTAATTTATCCTTATTAATTGAGTATGTATTAATTTCTTCATGTATGTATTTTTTGTGTTCCGTATTTTGTAAAGTTAACTAATTATACATGGTTATGATGATTTTTTTGGTGGTTTGGATATGTATGGATGATTGTAAGTTTTATAAACAGGTTTATATTTGTCTGGATATCTATTTTTTAAATAAATTTTGTCGAATTTTTTAAAATTAGTGGTGACTAGCTTGATGTTTTGGCGGTTAGATATGTGTTGATGTTTGTTTGTTCTGTATTTTGTAAAGTTAACTAATTATACATGGTTATGATGATTTTTGGTATGAAATGATGGTTTTTTTGGTGGTTTGGATATGTAATGATGATTGTAAGTTTTGTAGACAGGTTTAGAATTGTGACGCCCCCAAAATTAGGTATACATCACCCATCTTGGGTCGTCAGATACATAGTACAGAATACAAATACAACTTACTAATACACTGTCGTGTACAATACGACAAAACATAAACTGTGAGTTTGAATACAAATATTATCTTTTAGAGAGTATTCATACTCAAAAGGAGTCCTCATTATATTTATTAACACACCATTACATAGAATAGTGAGGACTACTAACTAATACTATCATTCGGACCATCACTCCGTTCCCCGACTTGCCCCAGCTACGTTCTCATTTTCTGAAGAGAACAGTGAAAGAAAGGGTGAGCTCAACTAACCCAGTAAGAAATATTATGACTAAGATAATGCAGAATAAATTATCATTAGCCTTCAACAATGTTAAACTGATAAAATATAATAGACATCAAGTTTAACTGCAGCGGAACAAGCAATCCATTAAAAGAGTCAAGTAGAAAATAAACTCTACTATCTTTTATGATTTAAAAGATTTTTCAACACTGTGATCGCTGAGACTCAGCTTAATAAAATAATCCACATCATCGAATCACCCCTGCACTACGGCCAAGGATATTCGTATATTCATTAATGGTCATGATCATGCCAACAACTGTCCATCAATGCACTACGGGCCAATGAGGACTTTTACCACATCATTCGTAACATTACGGTCATGATTACACCGAATAATCCATGGTCATAATCATACCAAGTCCATCTATGCACTACAGGCCACAGATGACTTTCAACAGAATATAAACATGAGGATGATGACAATGATATAAGAATTCAATAAAACAAGTTCAAGAATTAATTTATCCAAGAATTAACAACGTCCAAATTGTCAACATGATACTACTTTATGGAGTAAAATTCAAGAATGATCAGGAGAATATTTTCATGAATAGATACTAGATGAAGCTCAAATGTCAAGGATATTCCACAAATTTCATGGAGTATAGAAGTCAAAACTTAACCAACTGAGTACAATAAAGAATGAAATAACAAAAGAAATCACCATGCATGCGATAGACCGCAAAGACAGGTTATTCCAACAGAATAATAAATAATGGAACCAGGTCCGGCGTAAACGCACAGACAGGATATTCCGACAGAATAATAAATAATGGAATCAGGTCCGGTGTAAAACACACAGACAGGATGTTCCAACAGAATAATAACAAGACGGAACCAGGTCTGGTGTAAAACACACAGACAGGATGTTCCAACAGAATAATAATAAAAACGGAACCAGGTCCGGTGTAAAACACACAGACAGGATGTTCCAACAGAATAATAGAAGAATGTCACCAAGTATAGGGTAGACCACGTATACAGGTTATTCCAACAGAATAATAAGAAATGGAATAACAACAGTTCTCTTCATGAATAAGAAAGAATAACACCACTTACCTTAAAAGAACTGGATATTAGAAAAGTGAAGTAGCAGAATACTTTTATTCTCTCTCTCTTATTCTCTCTATACTTTCTCTCTCTATAGCTTGAATGAATTCGTGAAAAATAATGAAACCCTAGGCCTCTATTTATAGAAAAACTGAAGGTGGCTCTTGGTCTTAACGAAGGGTCAAATGACTCTTGGTAATATTGAAGGGACAACTACTATTGACGAAAGTAATTACTATTGACCAAGGTAAATACTATTGACGAAGGTAATTACTATTGACCAAGGTAAATACTATTGACGAAGGTAATTACTATTGACCAAGGTAAATACTATTGACGAAGGTAATTACTATTGACCAAGGTAAATACTATTTTCCAAGGTAAATACTATTGACGACGGTAATTACTATTGACGAACAGACTCTTAGATGATGACATATGAGCCCCCCATAAAATAACCAAACTTACCACAACGTCTCAATTATTGATTTAATAATATAACATATTATACAGATGATACTATGACAATAATTTAAGAGATATGATGCAGCAATTACTGTAGCAATAATTGAGTATAGCTGAGTGACTTCTCACATAAGCATCAATAATTAATACCGTGTGCTAGTATGCAACCACGCGTATTACTGTACTTTTACTACCGGGTAGTTCAACAGTTTTAACGATTTTAACGGTAACATCTCAGCCGTTATTTTTATAGAAAGATAATTTTGTCATTTTCTAACTACGACTATACTTCTGTTGTGGGGTCCACCAATGATTGTGCCGTCGTACGAATATTCCCCGACAAAAAGAATATTCCCCGACCAAACGAATATTTTAAAACAACTTGCTTATTTTGTAAAATTTATAAATATTACCCACAACTATAACATTATATCAAATTGACTCCATAATATTCAAAACTGATATTTATAGAAAATTCATATTTATTTATAAAAGTTGGGGTCTTACAAGAATTTTCTGGATATCTATTTTTAAAGAAAATTTTATCGAAATTTCTTGAAATTAGTACCGACTAGCTCGATATCTTGTGGTTGGATATGTATTGATGATTGAGTATGCATTAATTGTTGTGGTGGTATGTGTATTTAGATAATGTAATATTTTTCAAATTTTAATTTAATTTTTCGTTACGCCGTACCTTTAGGCACATGTTTTTCATTCAAATCTGTCCATTTATTTCGGAGAAAAACTTTGACAAGAAAAGTAATCAAATTTTTTTATTTCAATTTATTAAAAAACTCAATAATATAATTGATCATTTCCTCTCTTTTTTCTCGTTCATTTATTTTCCCCATCTTTTTCAAAAGCTGGAAACACAATATGAATTATATATAAATTCTTAAAGGCGCAAGGAAAAATTAAAGACTTTGTTTTCAAAATTAGGAAGTGTTCAACTAATTGACCTTGTTTTTCTTTATTATTAAATGGATGGAAGTGGGGGTGTGTAGTACTCGAAATATTTAACATTGGGAATTAATATTTCTTCATAAAATAATTGATATTTTCATATGATTCTTCTCACATAAATAGTGATATGTGTCTCACCTGACCTCCGTGTGAAAATATTATTTTAATATGTGAAAATATCAATTTTCTTAACATTATATAAATGATAATTTTAATTAAAAAAATATTAAAATAACCTTTTAGTCAGTAAATTTTAAAATTTTGACATTGGTTAATATATTAAGTGTTGTTTTGCCTCACAAAACAAACGATCTTATCAATTAGTATTATATTTGAATGAAACATGTTAAGATATGTTTGAAGTTGTTTAGATGAAACAAATATCTCCTAATACTATTTTATTTCCACAAAATCTCATTTTGATTTTGAAATAATTCACAAATTTGTAGAATTTAATTAATTAAGTCAATACAATTCTAAATATTACAACCTTATTTAACATTATTAAATGATAAAATAAATTCAAAATGTTTTATTTTAATAATTTTCAAATATAACATTAAAAAATGAAAATAAGATTCGTTCAACGGGCTGACTAATATATAAACTATACATTATTCAAACACAGTTAGTCAATTTTAGAGAAAGATTGAGACAATAACTTTTTAATCGGTTGAAACAATTGAATACCGGTTCAAAGTTCAAACTTCAACATATTAGTACTAAGCTATTACCGTACCCAAAAAGATTGTTTAAGTAACAAAAATATTTATCTTTATATATATATATATATATATAGTTTGGATTTTAAGCTCACGTACTCTTTATCCAACTCATCCGAGCTCACCCCCTTTAGCGACGGACTCGGCGACAGTTCGGTCAAACAACCGTCGTTTATACTTTTAACGACGGACAACATATAGCGTCACTAAAAGTATAGACGACGGTTGTATGACCGAACCGTCGTCGGGTCCGTCGCTAAAGGGGTGTGAGTTCGGTTGAGTTGAATAAGGGGTGCGTTTAAGATCCGGACCGTATATATATATATGATCTGGATTTTAAATTTACCTCTTATCTAACATACATTGCATATCCTTTTTAACGACGGACTGACGATTCAGTCCGTCGCTATAGGTTCGGTCCGTTGCTATATATTGTATGTCGCTAAAAGTTAAGACGAGAATTTTATATATAGTGTCAGACCAAATCATCACCCGGTTCGTTATTAAAGGAGGGTATACAAGGTATGTTAGATAAGGGGTAAGCTTAAGATCCGGACCGAATATATATCGGTCCGGATCTTAAGTTTACCCCTTATCTAACATATCTTGGATACCTCCCTTTAACGACGGATCGGATGACGATTTAATCCGTCGCTATAGATTCTGACCGTCACTATATGTTGTCTATCACTATAGGTTCACATAGTCTTCTCTTACATGTGAAAAAAAAGTAAGTTTTACCTTCACGTGAGAGAGGACCATATGAAAATATCAAAAATTTATCTGAAAATATTGCTCTCCGTCTATCATTTGTCATATTGCATATTAACCAATCAGAAAATTAATAAATCATAGATGAATTACTCAAATTAATTCATTCTTTTCAAACAAACTCAAGATTCAATTAACACACACAACAATGTAAGGACAAAAATGAATAAATAAAATTATATCAATTAAAAATTTAATATGTTAATGTAGTAGTTGTCGAATTTAATGCACGGAAAATGAAGGAATTGACAGGAAAGTCCATTAAGTACGAGCGTACGTTCCACGGAAGACATGAGCGAGTAGACGGATCGGGGTACAGAAACACTATTACTACTAGAGTTTCATTGGAGTAGGTACTAACATACGCGTATGTTAGTCGCCGCACTAATTGAATAAAGTGGAGGAGTCATGTCATATAGTATTAAAATTATTCCTTTAATTAATATATATATATATATATAAATTAATAAAACTGAGAAATTAGATTTCGCCCTTTCAACGCACTTATTATCTCACGATACAAACAAGTTTGTTTGTATCTCTTGTCGTGCTGAAATACTCCTATGATGAATGGACGGACATTCACGTGACAAAAGTCGGTGTGACGCTAAGACGTTTCCCAGCTTATTTCATTCGTTCTAAAATTAAAAATATATTTTAAAATTATATATATATATATATATATATATATATAGTTGTATATTATAGAACTATAATGACAGATAATTATAGTAACGGGTGAAATCATCGTTATATTTTAAAAAATCGTCGATATAACCGATTATATAATACACAGTTATGTACATATATTTTTTTCTATATTTTAACCTCTTATAACATATTTGCAAAAATTCAAAATTTAAATTTAATATATTTTTATTTAAATTTTAAAAACAACAAATATGATAATAATTATTATTTCTTTTATCTTTGAAAAAATGTCTTCAAATACAAAATTATTTTATCCATAAAATGATGTTTAAAAGTACACGGCTTAAAAATAAAATAAACTTAAATACTAATATAGCCTCAAAAGTATATCAAAGTCGGGTCCATTAAGTTTAAAAGAGACAAAAAAAATTTATTAGCTTAATTGCATGGGGTCCATTATGAGCAAAATTGATATTTAATTTACACTCTTTCGTGTATTTAATTTGTGTGAAATTTATATTTTGGACATTTTTTTGAGAACAGAGAGAATAATATTTTGTACTTAGTTTAAAATATGTATAATTGTTTATATTAAAAGTAAATATTTTAGTATATTTTTAAAAAAATAGAATTTACAAATTAATTATAAAATTAAAATATATCTCAAATTTTAAAATTAAAAAATAAATTTAATAAAGTAATTTTAATGGAGAACATTTTTACTAGGAAAGTGATGCTAAAGTGGACACGAGTCCATGATAATGAAATGTAGCCCTAACTTATTGAGTGTTGTACGTATTATGTAGCGTGGACCAGAGTCCCATTCGATATTCATAAATGGCAAATGGGGATCGCTTTTTCCCCGTTATATCTTTCGCCTTATTTGGCGCCATCATAATCTCAATATCATGTCATTTATTAATATTAAAATTAATATCTGAATAAAAACTCACGTTTAATTTTTATTAATTTTATAAATAAAGTTCTTTTATGAGATAAATGAATTATATTTATGAATCACAACGCCACACCCTCGTGTTGGTGAGTTTTTTCAGGGAGGAATAGAAGGAATTTGGAGATAAAATTAATTTTATTTTTGACACAAAACTTCTCTCGCAAAAGTGGGAGGATTTAGAAGAATGAAAAAATAAAATATTTTACATGACCAAAAATAACCTTTCAAAATAAATAAAATGACAATTTTATCCTTATTATAACTCCCAAGTTTTTATCTGGCTGGGTTCGTGGTCCAGAATTTTTTAGGATTTGTTTGCATTATCCATTTTCAGCTATTACCAGCCCCATTTTTAAACATGTATGACAATTTATGACAGATATTGAACTGCGTTCAACGTGAAAATTTAAGCAATAACATATACTCTTTTCATTTTAAAATTGGAAAGACGATTGAACTTTTGAGATAAAACGACGATATGTTAAAGTTTAAATTAATATGAATTTATTTAATTTTAGTTAATATAATTATTATAATTATATAATATATAACAAAAATTATTAATCACAAAATATATTTTATTTTAAACTTTTACGAGTCACATCAATTTTAAAGTTTAATATACAATCGTTTGATCTCAAAAATCAAATTATATTTCTAATTTTAAATCAGATAAAATAATAAATTGTTACGAGACCATTCTTAATTTTTACTTATTCTATGCATACACATACATACGTCCCAATTGTTACTTACGAGACTATGATATTAAATGTTAGAGAAAATAAATGAAAATGTTTTTTTTTGTTGGAAAATACGACCCTTTCAGCACAATTATAGTATCAATTTTTGGAGCGGAAGGAATATAAATATAATAGATTTTGAGTTTAAAAATAACATTTCTTAAAATTAAAAAAGGTTCAATAAATAAAAATATATTCTATTATATTTCATAAGTTTCAAATCATAAGATCATTATTGACTTTTAAAAATTAATTTGAGACATTCTCAAACTGAAAATTGATATGATTCATACAAAAATTTGAAACAATAAATCTTATAATTTAGGCATTTATTAAAACCAAATAAATCTATGTCAATTTTTAATTTAATTAAAAATATGTCAATTTGACGTTAAAAGTGACTAACAATTAATATTATATCGTGGAATGAAGGGGGTATGCATTAATTTTAACAAACAAATGATGTTGCGTTTTACTGTAAGATTAAAATGAAAAAGTAATTAATATATATGATTTAACTTTTACAGTAAAAACTAAAACTAAAGAAATATGAAATCTGTTTATCAATTCTTTTGGCTATTAAACGTGTAAGCCCTGAAAATTGTTTAGGTTGTTAAAATGTCATAATAGAAGGCAATCACTCTCTTAAGAAAAATGAAGATGGATTAAAGTATAATAATAGTAAGTAATTACTACTAGTCTACTAGTAATAAAAAACGAGTAGGATTATTATTAGTAAAGTAGGGTGGATTAAGACGTAAATGCATGTAGTAAGCTCAGCTACCTCACTTTCATCAACATAAATGAAGAAAATGTATACAGGTAGTAGTCTTTTTAAGTATTCCGTACTTGCTTCTTCTTTTCTTTATTCCATTAAAGATTATGTTATGTTTTTTATTTAAAAAAATATATAATAAGAACGTCATTTTCTTAATTAAACGAGAAAAAAAAACGTATGTTTATAACTTGTAAAAAAGATATCTTTGAATATTGAATAATAATAGGAAAAAATATATGTATACAGTTGTGTATTACACAGTCGATTATGATGACGGTTTTTGGGTTATGGCGACGGTTTTACCCGTTGCCATATCTATTCTGGGCTATGATGAAGGGTGAACCGTCGCCATAGCCCTAATGTATAATATACATATAGCCCATAATAATAATAATAATAATAATAATAATAATAATAATAATTTGGAAAAATTAGAGGAGTGTGAATAAGATAAGATAATTAAAAGACAAACCAAATAGTGTAAGGGGGTATTTAATAAAAATTGAATGAATCTGAATGAAAAAAATTATTTGATAATTGATATGTCTGAAACATCTGAATAACATATTTTTATTAGTTTACCCATCTAAAAAAAATTCAAAATTATTGTAAATTTATTTAATATTACTTAATATAATAGTTAATATTGTAATAAAAAAAAACCTTCATTCAGCCAAAAAAATGACACTAAACCATTCAGCCCAAATCGTCTGAATGGCTGACCGATTCAACCATTCAAATAATTTCTTTCCAAAATAAAGACATTAAATGACTCACCAATTCAGCTCTTCAGTCATTCAATATTAAAAAAACAGCTCCTAAAGCCATAAACAAAAGTAGTGGTTGGTGGAACATATAATTGGCATTTTAGTTGTGATAACTGCCCATTGTTTTTATGGAGTTGTAATTCTTGTGCTAGCTGCAAAAGGCACACAATATATTTGTTCTATGTATGTTTTAAATAAATACAATAAATTGTTAATTTAGTATTGTAAGATAACAAAATTATGACGACAACTCAAGGAGATTATGTTATTTTATATTATTATTATTAAAAAATAAATATTTTTTATCAAACTAAATTACAAATGAGTTTTTTTTGGAATAACGAAAGGAGTATATCAACTCTAAAGCACGAGTATTGTCCGTATTTTTTTAATATATATTACGAATGTTTAGATTAATTTTTTAATTATCAGCTAAATAAGTATAAATAGTAATTTATTTAAAAAATATATAATACCTATATTAATATATCTCACGATTTTAATTCAACATAAATTTATGTTAATATAGGTATTAATATTCTATGGAAGTTTACGTTGTTTATCGTCGTGTGATAAAGCAACAAACAAACTGATGTCAGTTTCACTAAAGTAAGGCGCAGGACCATTGCACCAAGGCAGCTGTTCCCCCCTCTCTATTTCTATTCTACCAATTACATGTTATTTATTTGGCGGAAAGTTATGCTTTATTTTGTGGGTCCTTTCTCTATATACTCATTCTTTTAAAATTAGACATATATTTATTTGGTCTTTTTAAATTATTACTTCCTCCGTCTCAAATTAATTGTTCAGTTTTGACTTTTTAAAATTAAATTGACCATTTTTAAAATTAATATTTTTACTATTTTTGCTAAAATATAGGTGAAGATATTATAACCAAAAGAAAATATATACAATTTATTACTAACCCCAATTTTTATAATTTTAGAAATATATTTATATATGCTTAATTATTAATTTTGAAAATAGTCAATTTGACTTTAAAAAATTAAAACTGGGCAATTAATTTGGGACGGAGGAAGTATTTTTTTATAAATAACGAGCATGATAATTGGTAACATTTTAAATTAATTTACACAATTAATATTTTTATATTAAAATCAAGTAAAATCGTTTCAATTTTTAAATTAAGATTTTGTATATTGTCTGTAATTAAAAGTATATATGTAATTTTTGGGAGAATATGTGGGACTTGTTCCCTTTTTATTCAATGATAATTAATTGATAAACAGCAGTTACCTGCATTAGTAAATTTCTTATTTAGGGTAACGTGGTGATTAAGATTATTCAGAAAGTTGATAGGAATCGTATTACAATAGTTAGTTGCCCAAAAAAAAGAGGAAAGTTTTTGGAATGAAAAAGTCGAATTCAACCAACCTCTTCATAAGTGCAGAGCAGAGCAGAGCAGAGCAGAGCAGATCAGATCGTCTCGTCTCGTCTCGTCTCCTGAGGTTTGTGCTTTAAGTTTCATTATAATATTCCATTTCAGGCAGCACAACCTAACCTAACCCTAACCTGATAAATAAATGTGAAGTGCATTTATCAAGTTTTTCATTTTGCAAATTATTTCTTTCAAGTACTACCATTTATACTCCCCACTTTAACTTAAATCTATGTTGAATAAAAAGTTTTTTAACCTTTTGCCGTTAAAAAAGAATAACATTTAGGTAGTTTATAATTGAATTCTTTAAATCTGAATTGTGCCCGAGTCCACGTAAGGTTAAGTGCATTATAGAGCTGTACATAACGCCAAACACAGACAGATTGAACTTTGGTCAGTTGAGGGCTCATATTCGCCCTCATATATATATATATATACACGGTTCGAATATTAAACTTATTACTTATCTAATATATCTTACATATCCCCCTTTAACGATAAAACGGACGACGATTCGGTCCGTCGCCATATATAGAACCGTCGCTATAGATTGTCCGTCGCTAAAAGCTAAGACGACGGTTCTATATATAGCGACGGACTGAATTGTCGCCCGGTTCGTTATTAAAGGAGAGTATACAAGATATGTTAGATAAGGGGTAAGCTTAATATCCGGACTAATATATATCCTATTTCAAGGGCATACCTTTTTATCCAACATATCTTGCATACTCCCTTTAGCGACAGACCGGACAACGGTTCGGTCCATCGCTATATTAGAGAACCGTCGTCTTAGCTTTTAACGACGAACAACATATAACGACAGATTTCTGATATAGCGACGGACTGAACCGTCACTAAAAGGGGTATGCAAGGTATGTAAGATAAATGAGTATGCAATTGATATATATATAGTTCGTACCCCTTTATTTTACATGGCTCACCATTTTTAGCGATTGATCGGGCGACAGTTTAGAGGTGTTCAATCGGTAAATACCGGTCCGAACCGGAACGGTACCGAACCGAATCGGTATCAAAATTAGCTAAATTTCGATACCGATACTGGTTGGACCGGTATACCAAACCGATTTATCGGTTCGGTACCAATTTTTACCGAATAAATACCAAAAATTAATATAATTATTATTTTATTATTATTATTATTATTAATATTATTTTTATTATTATAATCATTTTATTATTATTATTATTATTATTATTATTATTATTTTTATTATTATTATTAATAAAAAAGAAATTGAAAAATCGGTATATACCGATACGGTTCGGTAATACCGAATCATAAAAACTCGGTACCGAAAAATCGGTATATACCAATTTTTTTGTACCGAAACTGAACCGATTATTTTTATACCGAACCGGCTGGTCCGGAAAATCAAAAAATCGAAAAAATCGAAACTTTTGCACACCCCTACGACAATTTAGTCCGTTGTTATAGAACAGATAAACGGTTTATATATTACTGATTCGATGCATCGCTAAAAACTAAAATGATGATTCTTTGATATACGCGACGGACTGAACTGTCGCCCAGTCCGTCGCTAAAGGTGGTGAACAAGGTATGTTCAATAAAGGGGTATGCACTATATATATAGAGAGAGAGAGTTCGGTTCCAATCCGGACTCCAAGATTTTAGTACCGTCCGAACTTTTTTTTTGTTTTTTTTTAAAACAACTAAAATAAATTTAATATTTTATGGAACTGAAATTTTTCCATAATACAGTGTTTGAGTGTGATTTGAATACATATAACAATACAGACCCAAATCACACCCAAAACACAACCAAATCACTGTATTATGTATCCAAATCACACCCAAAACACTGTATTATAGAAATTCAAGTTCCATAAAATATTAAAAAAAAAAATTAGTTGTTTTTAAAAAAAAAAATCCGCATTTTAAAAAAATACTAGAATCTTGACCTAATCCGCTATATATATATATATATATATATATATATATATATATATATATATATATGGGGAACTCTGGTACGCGTCCTCTCGTCTCTCATGTTCTAAATATACCTCTCATTTACTATCGGAAACGAATCCAGAAACAACCTTTCTACATATCCGTTATTTTCAAGTCTTTTGAAGCACCTAACATCTGATAGTAAAATCAATGTCGTCATTTGACACTAGAAAGAGGGCCTGAACCTCCGACTCGAAAAAAAATTAGGCACCCCATATTGGACTTCCGATATCAGCCGGATGCAATTAACTACCAACTACCTATCAACCATTAAATTGTTGAAAAGAAGCTACTGGTTTTTGAATCTATCTTTATACACCAAGATCAAAACTTACAAGTGTATTGACAGAATAGAATAATCTCTGGTCCCAAAAGTATCACTTTTGCAAAATCATCAACTCTCAGAAGCTCTTGATTATCAGACCTGAATGAACATAAAAGGAAGAGAGCAGATTAGCAACCCTGTGATGTGAGCCTGTGAGGTAGTCAACTAATTCCACTTCATCTGTTTGTTCAATCATTTAGACCAAAACATCATCAGGAGCGAAGAAAATGACTCGATTGTAACCCAACTATTCCACCTGCCATGACTTTATTCTAATAGACTATGTTTTAGGACAGACAAGGGTGACCTCATAAAGGATGTAACTGATCACCGGTTAGTTCAAATATCCATGCAGTCCACAATTTTTCAATAAACATTAGAAGAGGTGCAAATTATAGTAAAAGGTCCAAATAACAAAATATTTAACTCGCTCCAAAGCAATATCAGACATGGAGGAGATCAACTAATCTTACAAAAAGCAGAACATGCACTGCAGCAGCTTCTAACTTGTACAAAAAAACAAAAAACAAAAAACAAATATCCTTCCTCTGTTCACAAAGACAACTTATAAATTTACAGTTATCTAAGCATTAAGGTAAATTTGTTGTGGAAAACAAAGAAAATTGCAGTGGGAGTGTATATTTCATTCTCAACTCTCAAAGTACCTAAAACTATCTTTACGAAACATAAATATTAAAGGAGAGAAACATATTCCTAAACAATTTTGACTTATCTTCTTGGGGGAATTGTAATTTCACTCTTTCGGGCGCACACAACCACCAGGAAGAAGGAATTTGAACTTTTCTGCATTTTCTATTAAATAAGCTGGCAAATGTACCGCTGAAGCTGAACGAGGAATTGATCCCATCTTCTTAATCAATTCCCGAAAACTGTACTCCTCAGGCAGCATATCAAAAAGATCATCTCCTCGACAAATTAGATTCTGAATTCTAGAATATTTAAGAAAATCTTTCCTTTTTACACGGTCTGCATGGCTGTAAGCAGTCATTTTGAATACAAACTCTTGTAGATTTCTGAAGCAAAAGCTACAGTGCCACCCAGCATCAGAAAAAATTATATCAGTTTGCCGTGAATGCTGATATCGAGTCCATGGTCCATATAGATGGACTGTCGCACGCCAACTGTTATAATCCACAGGGAACTCAAAGGAATACATGTAGTTTCTCAACTCGAGATGTAGCACATCAGGTACCCCATCACACCACTGAAGCAATTTCACAGTGTGGGGGCTTGGGATCTCGTCAGCGTCTGACATAATAAGTAGATCATCAAAGTTGATACCTGCATGGAGAAGTAGTCCATTCATAGCTCTACGTTGCTCTGACTCACGAACAAATGGGTCTTCACGTGACCCGTATGATGCAATCCGCCCAGGAAACACACCATGAACAATCTTCTCCTCAGCAAAAGCAAATCGATCACGGTTTGTAGCAAAGAAGAGAGGCTTAGGGATGCCAGTAAAGGTGGTGTTGGCTTCTAGGATAACAAATTTGGTAATGAAGGGATGAAGTTCACGCCACCGCAGTTCGAGAATATCCAGTTCATTGCTGAATATGATGCCATCAAAAACACGACGAGGTTCAGAGCGAAGGGACCAGCCATGGAGACGACAAAGGCTGTCCATCGAAACATTTTCTGCATAATAATGTAGTAAGTGCTCAAATGAGCGAGGCGGTTTATCCCAAAGTGGGCGGAAGAAATAGGAAATCTTCTGACCATGGTTGAAGATCCCAATAATACTAACCGGGACAAGTACTAATAGTACAAGACAAATTAATTTAGGAATAGCTCGTCTAGAGATAAGGCGTCTCTGACCCATGCTCTGAAGGAGGGCGTCACGAGGTGGACTAACTAACATGGCAGTTCCCAGTTATGATTCTGCTTAAGCTGGTCTGCACAGTATCAAGAGTGGGGTTAAGATTGCAATGACAGATGAAATCTCCTTGCGTAGTTATCTTTAACCTCAATAGCGTAATCAAGCACAAAATTAAGTTGAATTAACTAGGAGATAAGAAAACTAATCACCATCAAATTGAATTCAGTGTTGTGGATTAAGCAACAAGAGTTTTATGTTGACAATTAGTACACTCATACTCGAGGTGAGACCAAGTTAAAAAGACCTAGATAAAAGATGCTGACACTTCAATCCAGTATTAGCTGTGTGGATAGTGTATATATAAGTGTGTGTGTGTGTGTGTGTGCATGTGCGCGTGTGTGTGTTTTGATAATCAGGTTGAAGGAAAATAACGAAAAGAGTTGCATGACAAAAACAAAGGATTGCGTGCAAAAGGGAAATCAAGTATAAAAGATAACCTTCAAAAAGTGCACCATTTCCAAAATTCTGTACATGTAAAGAAAATTAACAATTTTAAAAGTAATTTAGATTTCAGTTTGACTGGAAATTACATGCTTCGACTATCGTACAGTAAAAAGGTGTTGCCTTCAAGTCCCAATTCACATATAGGTGGGCATGATTTACTAATTTAGAAAATAAAAGTAAATTGCGGCTATTTCTCTTTTACTTTTATTAATTCTAACAAAAAAAATGGACTATGTTGAAAATAGTAAAGGCCTCTCACTAAAAACATACACGGATTGATAATTGAACAGGAAATTGAAGGGTGAAAAAAGAAATATTGTTTTGAAGGAATTTGTTACGGTAAAGTATTTTACCATATAAAGAAAACAAGTTTTCAGTTTTTTTGTTTTCTTTAATTAACTGAATTTGCAATGATGATAATTTAACTTGCTGCCCTTTAAAGAGAGTCCATCTGATACGTAACTCTTTTCATTCATTAAAATTTGAAAGTTTAACTGGCTTATAGGCTCTATACACCTGCTCAATAAAGCAATGGAAAGAAAAACTGAAAGAACATTTGGAGGAAAAGTTATAGCACAAATTGGTAGGAAAATTTCAAATATAACTCAACAAAGACTTCTCCATTTACTAGGGGTCAGCTTCATGGATCATATCCAAAGTAATTGGTGTAAGGCTCACAGTTAAGGTTTTCTTTGTCATTGATCAAGCCAGAAACCTATATCATAAACTAACATTCGTGAACTTTCTGCAGGTTGCTATTATCAAATAGGAGGGACTATATATCCGGATTAACTTAACTACTAGTAATATTTCTGTTGAATTTTAGATAAATCGTAATACTAAAGAAAACAACTCGACTCAAAAAGTCTAAAACCATAGTCATCATTGAGTTTTTGGCGGTCAAGTCATCGGAAACTGACTGAACAATACATTTCATTCATGTCAAAAAAAGTCTAATAACCTAAACACTTGCACACAAGAAGAAGACTGGGAAATTGGCTCCATGAGCCAGTCATATACTACAGAAGCATATAAACTCAATGTCAAGCAGCCACTTGTTGATTCTTTTGAAACCTTTATTTGGGATAAGTACTTTTGTAATCTTTCTTCTGCCCTTATCTCAGTTATTATAGAAATTTATCTCCGATTTGATGAAGATGCTATTATTGACAACATCTTCAGTTTAACTACCTAGATGCACGTTAACATCCTTTTTAATTTGCACTCCAATTGAATAAGTATAAAAGTTGTATCAAATGATTCTTTAATAATGCTATCATGAAAACCACAAAAGAATCTCTTCAATCATCCTGAACAATTAATAATAGTACTTTGAAAATGATAACTCATATGATTCCCTTTATTGGCTTATTGTTGTTCCTTTTTTTGATGAAAATTGTGGGGAGTACGTTCTCGAGGATACTATAAGTTATATGGTAGTAAACATTCAATTGGACCAACCTGAATTAAAATGATAGATTCACAGTGACCAAGATTCATCCTTCTATATTACACATCACGTGTTAAGTACTCCAGGAAATAAAAGATGCCCTGGCAAGGAATGACATTGATCATATTAAGCAAAACTTTATGGATGGTCCAGACATGAGTTTAACTGAACAATAAGCAATATTCCAAAAAAAATACATGAACTTAAATTTAAAGTTCTTTCTCTCTCTCTCTCTCTCTCTGTATATACATATATCAATAAAAATCAGATCTTATTTACTTAAATATCATGTTGCACACCAATATAGAGGCGTTGTTACATATGAGACAACAAGAGAGATAAAACCAAAGCTATTTTCTGTTACATGTTGACTGAATTTAATTTGAAGGAGCAAAAAAACAATCTATATCAATAATTTTATTTGTTGAACTTAACATGTCGCTTTGCGGTGAGAGTTAAACCCTAAGAAGCAAGCATATATTAACCGGGGAGTTTGAGTTTTAACTTGCACAACCCAGCAACCAATGGCGAGAACAGAGAGGGTTATGAATTAGATGGCTCTAACACACGACCGATGACTTAGTCTCCTTCTCCGCTTCGACTCAACCACCTACCTAACCTCTTAGTGGATAAATTGATTGTAATTAGGTTAGAAAACTATAGATGATCTACGTACTTTAGTACTCTCTCCGTTATCTAAAGGATGCATAAATACATTTTTCACACATATCAAGAAAAAAAAAGTAAAGTAGAGTAAAGAGTAAAAAAATTCCAAATTTATTCTTAGTGACCCCACAAAATTACATAAAGTGATAGTTTTTTTAATACTAGTGGACCCCACTAACACACGACCGATGACTTAGTCTCCTTCTCCGCTTCAACTCAACCACCTACCTAACCTCTTAGTGGATAAATTGATTGTAATTAGGTTAGAAAACTATAGATGATCTACATACTTTAGTATTCTCTCCGTCATCTAAAGGATGCATAAGTACATTTTTCACACATCAAGAAAAGTAAAGTAAAGGAAAGAAAGTAAAAAAATTCCAAATTTATTCTTAGTGGCCCCACGAAATTACATAAAGTGATAGTTTTTTTAATACTAGTGGACCCCACTAACACGACCGATGACTTGGTCTCCTTCTCCGTTTCGACTCAACCATCTACCTAACCTCTTAAAAAAGATCTGATAGATAGCAGCTACCTAAAACGCTTTTAAGCCCTTCATCAATCACGGAGTAAGTTATGGTACTATGTTCTCCAGACTTGACTAATAGAATAGGCAGGCCTTTCATTTTAGTGAGTAGGAGAATTAGGGTTTAGATAACAAAAAAAGGTGTACATGGTGTAGTTAATGTTACTTTCTCAAATTCTCAATCTATAGTTCCTATTCTTTCTCTCTCTTGACCAATGTTCTGGTTTCCCTCGCTCAAAAAATCTACGCTATGACACAGGTGTATCGAGGTAGTCCATGGATTGAATAGAGAAATAAGGGCTCATCCCAACCTTCTATAAGGCCACTCCTATCTCTTCGGGGTCTAAATGACCTGACCACTTTTATGCTTCGAATGATAAGTAGCGCTTTCGATCTTGTTCCTTTAGGCGAGGCTCTTTACTTTACAGGGGTTCACTTTACGGATCAGGAATTCGTGGTTGGCTTATATTTATTAGTTTGGTTACAGTTCATGCCCACTCGTCATAAACCCCAGCCCACGCTGAGTCGCAACTCTTCCTATAGAAACCTCCTTCAACTGATTCAAGTGATTCAGTCAGTAGGAAAGTAAGATGCCTCTTCTGCAGTGACAATTACTTATTGCCATCCTTTTAAAGACAAAATAAATTGTACCTTAGGCCATCCTTTAAAGGACGGAGGGAGTGGATAGTAATGGAGTTGATTTCCTAGTTAAAAATTACGTTTTCCAATGATAATAGAATTAGAGTTTTTCGTTTCATCCCCCATCCTTAAATTAGAGTTAAATATTGGTTAAGAAAGACTATAGGCCACTGTAGCCTTCGGACATGGTTCTTCTACCACTTTCCCCATCTTTATTCTTCTTTTATCCTTCCGTTCTAAACCTTGGCTGCATAATAGTAAGTGCCCAATCTTGACACTATCCATTATAAAATTCCAACCCACTCCAATTCAGTGTTAATACATTTATGGCTTATCATCACATATAATTCATCGAAGCAATCAAAATGCAAGGATAATATTGTGGCAGTAAGACCTACGCAGCTAGCAAAGAAAGCTTAATAAAGTCACCAGCTAGTTACCCACTTTTTTCATTTGGATTTCTTCAGATTGCTTAACCTTTCGTTCTGTGAGAGATTTCCTTCTGTTTTGATACATTAAAGTTGGAATGATGGGGATGTGTTTGTATAGATTGGTCCACTCATACTGTCAATCTAGTCTCAATCAAATTTTACCAAGAATTTGTTACCTCGGGCTTGCTCCTCTTCGGTTGATCCAACTCCAAAGTTTATGTTATCCTTAAATGCCAAAAGTTCTCCAACTGGGCGAGTATAGTTAAGTTTAGCCCAGTCTGCTCCACATATGCAGCTAAAGTTATTGATTTCCTTCATAAACACCACTTTCTTCAATTCTAATATTGTCATAAAGGATTTCAATTAAGAGTAGTTTTTTTCCCTAGACAATCATTTCATTAAAAGATGTCAACGCTAACACTACTTGACTAGTCAATTATTTAACCCATTCTTTACCTGTACC
Organism: Panax notoginseng; assembly: GCA_016801055.1. Lineage (NCBI taxonomy): Eukaryota > Viridiplantae > Streptophyta > Magnoliopsida > Apiales > Araliaceae > Panax > Panax notoginseng. Next base: position 172,842,415 of record CM029012.1, read on the forward strand.
CCGTCAAAGAGGATGCAATTAATTTCCTGATCTAATCATTTTTAAATATATTGATCCGTAGCATATGGAGTTCTGATCCTCGTATATTCAACTCTTTCTAAACAAATATTTCTTATCTTTCTTCTACTACAAATCAATTCCTTCCGCACAGAAGAATCCGTAAGCAAATCTCATTTAACAAATCTCAACAAAATTTCGTCAATATACTGCAAATCAGTTAATAAGTCAAACTCACAAATTGAACAATTTTTACAATTTCGATTTTTAAACACTTTCGATTTTTAAACACGAGGCCATGCAATCAATTCAACACAGATTAAAAATAAATGATAACAGGCAACAGAACTTCTCAGTCAATTTATTAAAGAACATGCCAAACTAAATTCATCACAACATTTGTTTAATTAACCACAATTAGCGCCATAAACATTACAAAAAACCTAAAAATATCTTTCAAATGTAGCAAAATATATTACTCCAAATTCAATACCTTTCATTGGAGCTGCAGCCAACTCCAAATTATCGCGATTTATTCGTCGGCGGTGCATATATATATACATACATATACACATAAATTAGTGTTCGGGTAGTGAGAGAGAGAGGGATTGGGCGATGACAGCGGAAAGATTTGTGTCTGAGGAAGGTAGTAGGAGCTACAGCTTCGCCGAATCGGAAACGAAGGGCTCAATTTCTCTACACTCAATACTACGGTCTGTCGTGCCACGTGTACAATACTTATTAGGTGATGTTTGGTTAAAGTTTTGTAATTCTTTCTCGCACGGTTTATTTTAAAATAGCTTATAAGTAATTTATTTAAGCAGTTTGTTAAATAAGTAAAAATATAATAATTGGCGCAACTTTTTAAAACATTGATATGTTTGAAAGTAAGTTTAAAGTCTATACTTCCATTTCGGGTTTAAATTTTTATCCAAACTTAATTTAATTCGTTTCTAAATTAAATTTGAACAAGTTTTTAACGGCTTTAATAATAATTTTTGACAAGTAAATTTAAAGTGTATACGTGAGTTTTTGAATAAGATACATACATATAAGTTGAAAAAATATTTACATATCAATTTTTTTTATTTTGTGCATTAAACATATTGTGGCCGATTTAAAATTTATTTTGTTTCAAATAAATTACGTAATAGTTTATAGATGCTCTTGAAGGTTGAAATTAAGGAATAAGGAAAATGATTAGGAAGTTAAAGGAAAATTTATTTAATTTGTTTCATATTAACAAAAGCAGTCGTGTCCCTCTTTGAAAAATTTGAAGGCTATTTTAAAAATTTACACGAACGAAAATAATAAAAAATTATTATAGAAAAAAAACATAAATCACCAACTACTACATAAATTATATAATCAAATATTTTTGCAGGTTGCAAGTTTTTAGTATATTTTTTTCCCAATGTAATCACAAATGAATCAATGATATGTGAAACTTCAAAGGTAAATTAGACATGCATTGATATAAAGAGTTTTAGTTAATATCTCATGCAAAATCAACTAATTTAGAGAATGATAATCTAAATTCACTAATTCTCTAGTGATATAAAACGAGAATTTATATTTTCACAAGTAAATTTGATAATTTTACGAGTTTATTTTTTTATAAATAGTAAGTGGGGTCCACCTCATGTGATAGACCACCTCGTGAAACTATCAAATTTATTTGTAAAAATATCAATTGTCTAATTTTAAAATTAGGATGTATAAATGAAAATGAAAATGTCAAGGTCAACCAAACCATATATTGGTGTAATCCATAGGAATAGCATGAGTTGCGGTGTATACAATCCCTTATACTCTATGTACGACGACGTTGGAGTATTATTTAATGTGTATTTATTTGGTAAAGTGTTACGTGGCTTTGGAATATTGGGCGAATGATCGGGGGAAAAAATTCAAAAGACTATAATGTCCCTTTTCGAGTTTTCTTATAATTATTTGGAGTTTGGACAGTGTCACCCACTTGACCAAGATGGTAATTGGCAATATCTGTTCAAATGTTTAAAAAAAAAAAAAGGAAACCAGATATTTCTAGCTTCTTAAAATCTATTTGGAATAAAAATAAAAAATTAATATTTTTACAAATAAAAATAATAATTTCACAATATCACCTCATATAAATAATAAATAAATCTCAAATTTTACTTACAAATATAAGTTAAAAGTATATCATTACTGGGTACAAGTCACAGTCCTTCATGCGGAAGGGACGAAAATGTTTTCGTCTTGTAGATGATATACTTATATGGACGTGGGAATCTGGGAATTATTCACAAATATCTTTATTGGATAAGGACTGTCAAATCCCTCATTAGTATATTCCAAATATTTGGAATTTTTGGACAAACATTGGTATATTCCAATAATTATTCAAAATGTTCTAATCATCTTCTAATAGGGTTAAATATATATTTTTTTTAATCTACTCGACCTAGGTTTATAAATATATTATTGAACTAAATTTTTTTATGATCAACTCATTAAACAATAATTTTTTTACAAAAATTTGAAAAATCGTCTACTCTGTTAAAATATTAACGACAAATCTATGTGTCGCATGCTGACAAAGAGAGAGGAACTGAGTTGGATAACTAATTAAATTATACTCAATTCTATAACAAATAATTAAATAAAATATAAATCAAATTAATATACATAACAAATAATTAAATTAAATAAATTAATTAATAATAAAATAAGTAAATTAAAATAAAATTTATTAATGTATAAATTTTACAAATGTATTTATATTAAATTAATGAATTCATATTTTTTTAATTTTTAAATATGGGAAAAATGTATATACACAGCTGCCGCAATAACTAAAAAAAATCGTCGTCATAGGCGACTGCGTACTACACAGCTGTATATATACATATAGCCCTTTAAATATTTTAAGTTCACTTTAAAAGTATAAAATTATCTAATATTTTGAAATGAAGGGATAATAATAATAATAATAATTATTATTATTATTATTATTATAATTACTACTATTATTATATTTTAAAACAAATTACTACCAAAATAACCATTATAATTTACAAAACAAAATAATTTATAAATTTAAAACAAGTTATGAATAATATTTAAAAACAAATTAGTACCAAAATTAGAAAGAAATTAAAATCAAACTAAAATAACAAATTAAAGCTTAATGTAAAAACATAAAAAGAAAATTTGGACAACTTTGATCCCTCTGTTCCATTTTCTTCATTCCATTTTTAACGAACACATCCACTGTGGGTCTTCTTCCAACCAAATCTAGTGAAATATAGAGAACTTAGAAAAGAAACAAAGTTAATTCGAACTTGATGTCATCGCGAAACCTCCATTGATGGAATTTTTTCTTTTTCGTATGTTGGCTGGTGATGTTAATTTATAATTTTTTTGTATGTGGAGTTTTGATATAGGTTCTACAAATTAGGTTAACAAGTAAGGTTTTGAAAGAGGAAAACTTATTTCATTGTAATGGGTCTAGTTTCAATCATTGATTTTTCTTCAAAATACATGTCAACATGCAGATGGGTGGATTTCTTCATAAAACCTCCCTTGTTTGAGCAGAACATATCAAACATGCTTTCCATCAAGAAAATCCATTATAATGTTCGCTAAGATTTCAACTCCATGATTACAGGATTTACTAGAGACGTGGCCAAATGAAAATCCATTATAATATTCGCCAGATGATTTCAACTCCCTTGTTACATGATTTGAGAAATCCAAATGATTTGAGAATTAAATTGAAGGTTCTTTTTCTCTAATTTCATTTTAGAGTGAGAAATAATGAATTTCTCTCACTAATTTAGGTAGTGATGGATCTTGAGAATAATGATGGTGTTCTCTCACTAGACAGATTAAGGAAGAAAATGAAATAAAAATGAGAGCGAAAGTTATTTTTTGTTTGATTATGCTATTTGGTATTAGAAAACTAAAATTTTAATTTTGGTTTAACCCAAATTTATTTAATTTTAGTATTAAAATATTATAAATTTTCCACCTTGTCAGATTATATAGACAAATGCGTAAAAAATCATTCGCATATAAGGCTTCTATTAAAAATCAACTCATTTAACAAATTTTATAACAATTTGATAAATATTTATAGGTCACTGACTCGATTGTTAAATTTTTTAGTTCAGTGATGTATTAATAAACCGAAATCTAGTAGAGTAGAAAAATATATATTTAACCCTCTTATAATATATTAAGTATCTAAATCTTTACTTAAAAAAAATACTCCATCCTCCCCATTATACAAGTCGTAAAGAAATTTCTTAATCCATCGTTTGGGCTCAATAAATTAAAATAACGCAATTTCTTCATTTACTTCAGCAACCCTTGCTCGACTATTAGACATGGAAATGAACAATCTCGCAGAGAATATCCAGACATGCCCATTCAATTCAGTCAATCAATGCATGTAGTTAAATCAAGGCCGAGTTATAGACCTTGCTAGCCCTCCAAAACCTACTCCTTTCAGAACTCTTATAGAACTAGCCCTTCTTGGTTTAGCATTAATTGAATAGTAAGAATGACATCCATATCCATTCCGTTAGAAGCTTTTTTCGAAAGGCCAACGACTTTCCAATCTCTTGTGCTACGAAGGGAAGAGGCCTCTGGTCATATATGGATGGTTATCGAGAGGGTTAATGATCGAAGTTGGATGCTAGAGCCAGAGATCTTTTTTCGAATGAGATGGTTCATCCCGGACAAACAAACCATATGGACAGTACCAGAACCGGACTGTGTCCATCCTCGAGTGTGTGCTCTTAAGTTCGTGTGTATGGCGTGGCTTCGTCTCTCTCGTTCACGGGGCACCACACTAACCTTCTACCACTTGCTTTGCTTTATCGCTGTCTCTCTCGTTCACGGGGCACCACACTAACCTTCTACCACTTGCTTTGCTTTATCGCTGTCGAAAACGGAGCAAACAAAATCTTTACATATGAAACTAAACAAACCAAAAAAAACAAAGAGATTGCCTTTGAGCAAAGACCACGTTTACAATACATCATCATCATCTTGTTGATATAATAAGGATCCATCCTCAATGGGCAACGATGGTGGAGTTCCAGGGGGAATGGAAGCTGCGCCATTTTCACCAGCACATATACACAACGCCTCTGCATCCCGGAGGATTGAATCAAGGTCTATTTGACCGCTCAGCTCATTGATAAATTTCAAGAGTGTGTCGAAATCCATCTGTTCCCCCATTATCTTGCTGCGATGTCTCTTCAGGATAGCCACACATATATACAAGTGCAGGTGCTCACTCAAATAATGAGTCCACAATACCTCCCACAAACGCAATGTTTTCTCATACTCAAATTCCCTGAGAGAAATAGCCAAATTAGAGGTGAAACAATGTATATGTGATCAGAAGAGTAGATTACAGGATCACATTCTTCAATACAGGGAATAAAAGAACAATGGGAATTAGAAATTTGAATTGCAGCAGATTGGATAACCTGAATAAATGTGGTACATAAGTGGCAATTCTCTGCGCTAAAAAAGGGGGAGTATTATTTCTTCAAGTCCCCCCTTCCACATGAGTGGAGAGGTCCTACCTGAGGGGAACTTGAAGAAATATGGAAAACACTAGTTGAAATAAAAATTTCCAAACAAGATATTTGGCCAAGTACATCAATGCCTTGCATGACTATTGAGCTGATGACAAAAAGAGAGCTTGGGATCAAAGCCCGTTATGAAATTTACGGGTTTTAAAATCTCTAACTTTAAGCTCTAAGCACATTAAATTTATAACTGACTAATCTAAAATTTTGGGAACACAACTGCTGCTGTTTCAAGTCTTCCATACTGCCAGTCTAACATTTTCCAGGGCCAAACCTTCACTTTGCCAACCAGCGACCTATCTTTAGCTTTTAACATAATTCTCTTCTTAACAGTTAACGTTAACGCATAAATATCTTCTTAGCTAACAGAAAAAAAATGGCACTCAAGAATTTGACTTGTATTTTGTTCTCATACACCCTCTCATGAAGCTGTGAGAGATGAAAAATCAGAGCAAGCTGATTTTATATGAAAACTGAAATACAAGATACCAGGCAAGGAACAGAACTTAAACAGACTAACAAAATATAGGGACTGTCACAGTTACCTTTTAAATTGTATAAGAATCCAGCGAAAACAAAAGAAATAGTTCAAGCAGTCATTATGCTTAAAGTAGTTGTGCAAAGGGTTGTCTAACAATTCGACCAGCTGCCACAATAAAATAAAAATACATCAGCATTTTCTTTTTCCCTCTTTTGAACTAATCAAAACTTCACCAATTAATTAAACATTAGAAATCATTCTGAAGGAGAACACATCAAAATCATTCACATCTTTAAGGAAAGAGGCTCTTCACAGGAAACTAGAAAAGTACACCCTGTTTTGCAATACAAAATAATGTATATTTATAGATGCCCAATAGAGATTAGCAGTCAATAGTCATATAGTCAAAATCTTTGAAGATATCAAGTAAATACCATCAATGAACATATCACACACTTTACATATAATTTCTGTGCGATTGTTTGCAAGGCTGGCTTACAGTTGAAAAGTGGAAGCTATATTAGTACAGGTGTTATTTGGGGGAATGGCTAACGAGAGGTTCCTTCAAGTGCAACAATATAAACTGTGACTGCATTTCCAACCAGGCATGTTGCCTCTAAGCACTCACAGATGAATGAGCAAAGAAATCACTGAAAGGTACATGGCAATGCTAAGACTGGTAAAAAGTTCACTACAAAAAATCAAAAGCAAATTGTGAAAAGATCTCGATCCTTCACTAAATCAAAGTTTGATACTCCAATGAAATAATTGAAACTCCAATATTTTGAAGGAAAAACACTAAAGCCATGGTTTCAGAAATAATTTCCAGCCTACAAAGAAAGTGTCCCATAGACCTGGGTAAAAGTCCATGTCAAATCTCAAACCTACTTCATCTGTATGATTAATAAGACTTTCTACAAAGAAAGTGTCACATAGACCTGGGTAGAAGTCCATGTTAAATCTCTAACCTCCTTCACCTGTATGATCAATAACAATTTTTCAGGCTAATGAAAAAGCAACCACAGATAGCCAGCAAATATACTTGATTCATTACAGCATATAGCCTTAATATCACAGGACCATGGGAATCACGTCCTATTAGGGAATTCAAGAGAATGAAGAGAAAAGCAATTATTATTTGACAAAAATGTTGAGTATATAAGTTGTCACATCGAGTAGCTTGAGAAAGAATGTCTAGTACATAACTAGAGCCAACTCTTCTCATTACCAATTGATCTAGGATTTATCAATAGGTAATGTTGCACCAATTTTGAGTTAGAGAGCTAGATAACTTTATATACTAGATTTGAACCCATTTTATAAATCTAAGTATCTAACAGATCCTTTGGCTAACTAATCACTCCTTTTGGTCCTCGTTCTTACCAACTTGCAGAGACCATTCTTAAGGGTCAGAGTAGCCCATTTCTTAACTAGTAGCCACTTATCAATTGGGTAATAATTGTTCATAGTTTACTAACTTTCTTTTATACTTCTCTTGTGACTAATTTCTTCTGCTTATCTTTGTGTAGGTCTCATATTTATTAGATCCACGTGCAACCCTTGATAAATAGTGAGGGGTGTGTTAAGAGTATATAAGTTCTCCCACATCAAATATGTGTGTAATATATAGACTCAGACCAACTCTTCTCATTGAATTTGAGTGGGAGAGTTTGATATTTGAGCCTATTTTGTAAATCTAATACATAATGAAGAAAAATTTCACTAAAAGGATATCAAGGAAACAAATAAATAGAGCCTAGATTAAGACAAGCAAACCCCATAAATATAAAATCCTTGCCTATACAAACCTACAAGATCCTATAGTCGTGAGATGTGGAGAAATTACGTAATACAAAGAAAGGGTAAAGCTTTTACCAAAAAAAAAAAACAACCACAATGTCAATGCTCTTCCCTCCCAAAAAAAAGAGTACAACTGTAGAGATGGAGAAGTTGTTGGTTTTTTCTACCCTCACAAAGGATGCAAATAACAATAAAGCTCTGTTCTCAAATAAGTCAACGATATATGAACTTGAAGGTGTTCTCACAATAATATATACGCTCCAAAATCGATCCAAAAGAAACCGTCCGAAGTTAAATTTTTGGGTTGAAATATGTACATAAATTGCTAATTTGAGAGCTAGGATATTCATGGGACGAGTTTGAAGAGGGCGTGTGTACTTCAATTTGTTATGAAAGCTCAAAAGTCCTCAATTATTGAGGAATGCAAGGAATCCTTTCATATTTGTTGTTGGAGACTAGCGTTCTCCACTATTTCTTACCCATAATCTCCTTGAAAAGTGTATGTGTTGAGTTACGTATTGAGGGTGAGAAATCAAAGTACGTAATGAGATGCATACTCCTTATTATCATGTTGCTTAGGGAGTGCGGAGCTCTTTCTTGGAGTGCTAAGAGAGGAGTGGGTGTGTCCTGTTTCGGTGAAAGATATTCAACTAATTCATTTTTGAGAATTTGAAAAATTTTATGAAAATGTTCCTTCTTTTCTATATAGTTGTGGGAAAATTGGAATCAACACGTAATACTAGATCGTTAAAAGAAAGTTGCTTATGTTTTAAGCTATTGAATGATAGGGTTATTTTTTCTAACATCTCTTTATGCTTCTACTCCTTTAGAGGTATCTCTGTGACTGATTTATTGGAGGGATGCACTTTTTTAAGTACTCTTTTGTTTTTTACTTGTTCCCCATGTATTGTATCCTTTCTTTTCTTTCTATTGATAATTTTTCTTCTTTTTATCAACCAAAAAAAAGTTACAAAAATATCCATTTTATGTGTAAATTGAAAAGTGCTACAATTTAAAAGGGAGTGGTGAAGCTAAAATAATTACGTGGTCATAATATAAGACTTTTCAGTTTAAGGGAGAGTGTTAGAGGATTCTGGTAGCATGATTGTAGGAGTAATGTATGCTAATCATTGATGGTAATTGATTTACTTTTTTTTAAGTACGAGTCTAAGTCTATAAAAGGCTTAGCTTTCATTTGTATATTATATGGTTATAGAATAAACCTCTCTACTTCACAAAAACTAAATAACAAAAAATTCCATAATGTATGACAAATTATACCAAGACAATTACATCAACTATAACCAAATTATCTCTTAACAAATATAAATAATCTTGCAAACACAAAACACAATATTTATTACTCCTTCTGTTCCGAATTATCTGCTGTTTTAGCAAAAAAAAATTGTCCCACAATATCTGTTTTTTCAAAATTTCAATGCATTTTTTCCCTTTGTTTTCCAAGTTTGCCCTAATTGTTGATAGTCATTACTTTCATTCACGTCTCTCCTCTTTTTTAAGCATCCTTTTTATATTCCCATCAATAAGGATTCACACATAAGGGCATTTTAGTATTTTTATCACACATTGGCATCTGTGTGAAACTCTAGAACAGTAGATAATTCGGGACGGAGGGAGTTGTACGCAATAATAATAATAATGTTAAAAAAATAGAGATGCATTTCTAAAACAAGGACTTTATAAGGAAAAAAATATATTATGCATGATAATACTTGATCACATGTTACGAACTTCATATCACTTTATAATTCTAAAATAAAAAATATTTCTCTAATTTTAAAACGAACTAAAAAGAAAAATGTAATGAACTAAAAAGAAAAATGAATCTCTAATTTTTGAGCCGGGAATAGTAATAAGTTTGTCCCTGCGTTAATAAATAAAAATATCGTCCAACTCACTATTCTTCCCCAGCTAACAATTCAGCAGAAAACTTTGGTACATGTACTTTTTTACTGTTTTATCCGCAAAGTGGCTTTACCATTTTTTTTACAACCAGCAGAAAAATAGTCTATGCATTGATCCTTTATAGTCTTTAGAGATCTAAAATTAGCTCTTATTGCTAGCATCAGAATCTAAAACTTGTAATAACTCCAACACAAGAAACCAAAACTTTAAAAAAATTAGAAAATATTATAATCCAGTCGCGAATTTGTAAACAATGATGAATGATACACACACTTGAATAGAGATAGAGAGAGAACCTTTGACAATGCACAAAGTTGAGAATGCATGCCATTTTGATCACGATTAAAATTTGGCCCAAGTCTTTCCATCAGTGAAACAAAACACCAAAATGCTTCTGATTCATCTTTCAAGACGAACAGTATTGGGGACAGAAGATCACTCATGCCCTACAAGACAAAGGCTAGAAAGTTGAATAAACTAAACAGAAAGTAAAAATAAATAGTATATAGTATACATGTGCGGCATAATAGAATTTGTTATATCCCCGATTCACGAACTATAAGAACAAACAAGAAGACAGCTACTAGTAGTCTAGTGCTCATCCTGATAAGAATCCCAAGTCGGTTGGTTATATTATACCAATCGGTAAACGTGAATTTTAAACTATCATTTTTTGTTTTTTTTATAATGTATGTTATGAGATTATACCATTTGATAGACATAATGGCAAACAAAAGATCAGAGAGTTATGAAGAACTGGTGCAAAAACCAAAGGTATACTCGAATAATATAGTACAGAACTACAAATACAACATGCTGATTGTATTGTGTAACTGCACAAATATCAATTTTGAAGTTGAAATTTTTTAGTTCATAATACTTCAGTTTATACTTGGAAATTTTTACACTTCATGTTTCCTAATAGATTTTTTTTTTCGCAGTTGATAAAAATGTTCATTAGAGATTTGGAAACTAGTACAACATAACGATTGTGGTCTGAGTAATACACAAAAGCTTAAACAAAGAAATCCCACTAGGAAAATCATAATGTAATACAGTAGAACCTCTACAAATTAATACTCGATAAATTAATAATTTTTCTAAAATAATATTTTTTCCTAGTCCCAACTTGGGCTAATAAGATAAATTAATAATTTCGATAAAATAATAATTTTTAAAAAGACCCTTATATAAATATATGGTCCCATCAAAATCATAAATTAATAATTATTTTAAATTACAAATATATATAGGGTAATCATGTAAAATATGATTCTATTCTCGTTCAAAAGTTCAGGTGTTGCATTCTCGAATTGTAATAAAAACTTGTAAAGAGTTGTTGACACTATAAGTACTTTTTTTCGAGTTATTGACTCCAAAAGTATTGTATCATCCTCACAAGTATGATACATTTAATTTAATAAGTATGATACATTGCATCAAAAAAAGTATGATATAAACATCAATAAAATGCAATAATTTTAATGTAATTAAATTTATGTTCATCGGATAGAAAAACACTCTTTAAATTAATAAATTATTAATTTATCGATTAAATAATAACTCTCTAAATTAATAAAAAAAATTCAGTCCCAGCATTATTAATTTATAGAGGTTCTACTGTATCTCTTTTTGTTGGTTTATGGGTGTCGGGGAGGGGTTGCGACTTGTTTATGAAAGGAACATCTAAAAATCTAGTTAAGCTGGATGGTGTACTGACTGTCCTCTAAAGCATATTGTTATATAATGCCTCAATAGGACATCCCCTGGGGATGGCTAGATGCATGCATCTAGCAAGTCTTATGGTGTTGAGCTTGTGAACCATGCAAGAATGGATAAAACAGGCAGGCCCAACCACAGAACAAATGCCATCGAAGTTGTTTAGTGGGAACTGCCACTCAACTTATGGCTTTTTATACCAATAAAGGATTTTTCACTTTAAATTGTGCATGTGTTGGCCAACAAATTTGTCGCTTGAAGGTGAAACGACATCACATGGTGACTTTGTTAGGTAAGAAAAGAATTTGCCTGTGGAATTAGTTATAATGCTGACTTTTTGTCATAAAATTTTACGGTATTATTATTCTCCACGCGAGGTGAGGAACACCTCAAGCAATTGGGGGAGTTGTCCCCTAAACAGTGAAGTTTTGACATTTTTTGTCTTTCTTTTTTCTTATAGACCGTCCACCACTACCGCCATATCCATCAGCACCACCAAATTCATCCGTACCAACCATCTCCACCTCCATCACCACCATATCAACCTCCTACAATCACCATCACCACTACCACTATATTCACCATAGTTGTCACAGCGACTCATGACGGTAGCCGACTGTCGGGACGCCTAGGCGACCGCCATGACATCCGTATAGCGACAAGTCGTTTACAATGTGAAATTTATATATTATTTATTTTACTCAACATGTATATTAACAATAAAATTTCATATACAATAAAACTTAAAACATAACACTATGGAATAAAATTAAAAGTATAATTATGTAAATATTAGTAATAACAATAAAATTAAAACACTTGATATTAAAAACTAGTAGAAGAAATGAAGAATTCAACAAACACCACCTAGAAAATAAAGTTGTAACCAACAATCACATATTACTAGTTTAATATCTAATAAAACACTACATAGCAAGGCAAAATAATGTCTAGACTCTCTATACTAGTCTCTAAATATCGTTCAAGTAAACTCATAAAAAAAAGGCCATCTCTATCTCTTCCATGAGAACTACTCTCATTTAAAGGCGCAGGTGGTTTCAAAATCATCCTCCATATCTCCATCATAATTTGGAATTCTCTTTTCTTCATAAACTTCATCATCGGACTCGGAATCCATCAACCTTGATTCTCTTGAAGTTGAACCACCACCACGTTGAGGGTACGTCATGCGATTATCACTAGTATTAGCACGAACCCTCCTTGAAGAATTGCGACCCTCAAAAGTGTTAGATGCACCGGTTGCTCGATCTAAATCATTTCATGTAAGATCCTCCCCGGGATGAACATCGGTCTCATTATTGATCCATTCATTACCGTATTCAAAGTCATCAATGGCTAATGGGTCAATTTTGTTTTTCTAAATTCACGCCTCTTTTGCAACCTTGAGACTATCTTTCGATTGTATTGGACATATACCAAGTCACTCAATCGTTTGTGTTCTAATCTATTCCTCTTTTTCATATGAATCTAAAATAAATAAAACAAAAAATAATAATATTAATGATAAAATTTTAATTATATAAAAATAGTTAGTATTAGTAGTGAATGACTTGTTACTTTTGAACCAGCAATAGAAAGTACTTACAAACTCAAATGTACTCTGATTGCGCTCACAACCAGAAGAAGAAGAACAAAGGCCTAAAATTCTTTTTGCAAACTAGGACAGCTCAATAGTCCGCCCTCCAAAAGCACTCCACCAATTAACTAGCAAACATTTAAAAGAAATATAAATATTTTTAAAAGGAAAAAGGGAAGAATGTATAAATTATAATTTAACTTTTATATCTTTATATATATTTCAATATACTTTCGAGGATTCTTTAATTTCTGTTGCCTAATCGTCATTTCTCTTGCAAAAGTATCTCGAAAAGCATCATAGTTATCGGCTAGATTGTTTACCTTGTCTATCAAATCTAGCTTAAGCACCATCTTTGCAAGAATGTCATTGAAGTCTTTTCGTAGAGTACTAGCTAACACCGGACGTTCCTCTTTGATATCAAAGTACTTGCCCGGATTTAGAAACGCAACCCTATAAATTTTTTGCTCAATTTGGTTTTCCCATCGCAGATAAACAATGTCAATCACCTTCTTGTATAGTCTTTGCTTGTTATCAAATGCATCTTTGTTTTTTTCTTCGCACATTCTATCTCAGCGAAAACTTCTGCCATAGCAGGTTTCTCATCACCATCAACAATTCTCAAGAATATAAGTGGTTGTGACGCCCTAATGCAATCCTCAACATGATGCCAAAATATTGTTGAAATAACAGTATCACATACTTTCTTCCCTGCTTCGGTAGCCGACAACTTAGATTTTGTCCAATCCTCGCTGATGAACAAATGCCTAGATGTATCTCTATGCTTGTACAAACTAAGGTGAGGTAAGTTGTACCAAATCTAATAATTGCGGGTCTCACAAGATCTCTCTCATTTGTTTTTCCCTCGTCGCATCAAAAAGATGACCATGCCTGTAAATGAATTTTGTGATTCTTCTTGCATTTGTGATTGTGGGTTGAAATTGTTTCAACCTGTCTCTGTCCTCTAACATAAGGTCTAGGCAGTGAGTGAAGCAAGGTGTCCAAAACAGTGTATGCCTCCTCTCAATTAGTATATGCCCTGCTGCCTTGTAATTAAAGGCATTGTCTGTGACCACCTGAACAACATAGTCGGGTCCAATTTCCTCAATCTTACTATCATGAAGATTTACCAACATTGTGGCATCTTGCGACCCGACTCTATAGGCATCAACAGTAATCATGAAGTCCCCTCCGGACTGTTAACAAGGAAATTTAACAAGTGTCTTCCCCTCTTATTGTCCAACCATCCGACACGAGTGTGCATCCATATTGCTTCAAAGAAATTTCATGTTTCGCCTTTAACTCATCGGTTTTAGTCTTTGCCTTCTCAAATAAAGGAACCCTCAACTCATGATACGTTGGAGGCTTTAAACCCGACCTATATTGCCCTATAGACTCGATCATTACTTCAAAGCTCCTTGCATTTGCAACATTGAATGGCATGCCACTCGTAGAAAAAGTTAACACTGTGCATATGGACTATCCTTTTCCTCCGATGTCCTCAAACGATTTTCAATAATTGTTTGGCTCAAATGCTTGCTATGCCTCCTCTACAACTTCTTCGGGAGTCTTCCTTAGAAGTGCTTCAACAATCTTTGTTAGAGCTTTTGGTTGTGACTTTTGAAATTGAAAAACAGCTTTCTTCCTTTAAGAAGCAGTCCCAGAACTAGGGATAGTGTTAGAAGAAGCATTGGAAGCTATGCTTGGGCGAGCAGATGATTTTTATTCTTGCACTTCTACTACATCATCACCATCTAGCTCAACTAGCTTGTTCCTCTTTTTGCTTGAGCCTCTTAATGACCGAATGACATTTCTTCCTGCAAAGTACACATTGCACGACATCCTTATTACTTATATCCAGCTAATGTCCATATTTCAAACCTGGATTGTTAGGATTAGCTTTTCTTTTAGGGTCCTTAGTTATATCATAACTATCGGCCTCCGAACTTTCCGCCATTTTACTTTCTACACAATAGAATCAAATAAAAAATATAGAAAAATTGTATTAGTATATATATTGTATATATGTACAAGTATGTATCAGTATATAACCACATCAAGTAGATAAATTGTAAGTATCAGTATGTGATGTATTAGTAATTTAGTATGTAACATCAGTTGTGATATCAATATGTCCAAAATATACCCAATGTAAAGTAGATAAATGTTACATATCAATGGATAAAATGTAAAGAGTACATATATATATATATATATATATATATATGGGTTTTAATCCGTGACAAACGTTTGCTATGGGCACTGTTCAGGAACCAAGTTGATTACCGTTGATCTGGACAATGGAAGACTGAGATTGGTCAATTATTCCCCCTGCCGCTACAGCTTGTAGCGGCAGTCCCTTACCCTTTTTGTCCGTTAGCTTATTACATTACTGCCCCTAACAATATAGACTTGCCTGCCGCTACAAGCTGTGCCGGCAGTGTGGGTCTCACCCATATGGCTATGGTTCATTTGATAAAGTATACATGATGTAAAAATAAAAGATAATGTAAAGATGAGTTTATTTTTATGTATACATAATGTAAAAATAAAAGATAATGTAAAGATATATAATGTAAAAATAAAAGATAACGTAAAGATAAGTCTGAATAAAAGATAAATTTATTTTTATGTATACATAATGTAAAAATAAGATAAGTTTGAATAAAAGATAAATTTATTTTATTATAAAAGATAAATTTATTAATATTTTCAAATAATTTATAATATTATGAAAATTATAAATTATTTGAAAATATTAATTAAATCATAAATTTATATTTTTAAAAATTAAAAATAAATTACAAGAATTTTAAATCTAAAAATAATTTATATAAATTTTATAATTCAAACTTATCTTATTTTTGGGATAGAGGGTGTACCCATGTATACATAATATAAAAATAAGATAAGTTTGAATGCATGGGTATAATAAAATAAATTTATTTTTTATAATAAAATAAATTTATCTTTTATTCAAACTTATCTTATTTTTACATTATGTATACATAAAAATAAATTTATCTTTTATTCAGACTTATCTTACCATTATCTTTTATTTTTACATTATGTATACATAAAAATAAACTCATCTTTACATTATCTTTTATTTTTACATCATGTATACTTTATCAAATGAACCATAGCCATATGGGTGAGACCCACACTGCCAGCACAGCTTGTAGCGGCAGGCAAGTCTATATTGTTAGGGGCAATAATGTAATAAGCTAACGAACAAAAAGGGTAAGGGACTGCCGCTACAAGCTGTAGCGGCAGGGGGAATAATTGACCAATCTCAGTCTTCCATTGTCCAGATCAACGGTAATCAACTTGGTTGTTGAACAGTGCTCTATATATATATATTCTTTCATTTTTGGAGTAAGGAGCAAGCGACAACGGTCAACAGAGAACAAAACAAAAGGGCAAGAAAAAAAAAAGAGAAAGGGGAAGAAAAAAAAGAAAGAAAAAGAAAGCAATGAACCAGAGTGCTAGAAAGCACTATAAGGCAGAAGCACTGAAGCATAAAAAGAAAAAAGGGGAAGAAAAAAAGAAAAAAGCAGTAACTCGCGACCAGAGAAGAAAGAAAAGATTTTCAGAAGAGAATAGATGCAAACAACGTCACCGAAAGGAGTGGACTTCGGAGTCGCGCCGATCAGAGTAGGCTTCAGAGTCACGCCGATCGGAGTAGTCAGTACTCAGTGGCCTCTCTCTCGTAGTCTTCTTCTACTACGAATCAAGTATTGACTAGGGCCAATTTTGGAGTTCCTCGAAGCGACGTCGTTTTGGGTATTTTTTTAACCCAGTTGATAGTTGGGTCGATCCATACCCAGAGTAACCAGGTCGCTTGCTCAGCCGACATGTCATCCAAGTCGTCGATGAGTCGTCCAAGGCGACGACTGCCTTTCCTAGGCGCTTTACTTTCAAACCTCCACCAAGTCGCTTGGTTGCCTTGTCCTGACAACGCCTTAACAACTATATTCACCTAATCACAACCATACCACCAAATTTAGCATCTACAATCACCACGAACTATACCATCTACCACCGGAAGGAGTGGACTTCGGAGTTGCGCCGATCGGAGTAGGCTTCGGAGTCATGCCGATTGGAGTAGTCAGTACTAATAAGTTTGTCTCTCTTGCAGTCTTCTTCCTCTTCTAGTCTTCTACTGCGAATCGAGTATCGACTAGGGCCAGTTTTGGAGTTTCTCAGAGCAACGTCGTTTTGGATATTTTTTTAACCCAGTTGGCAGTTGGGTTGATCCATACTAGGTGTCAAAGTTGCTTCAACTGACATGTCGTCCAAGTCGTCTAAGGCGACGACTGCCTTTCCTAGGCGCTCGACTTTCAAAACTCTACCAAGTCGCCCGATCACCGCCTTAACAACTATGATATTCACCACCAAATTTACCATCTACAATCACCACAAACACTATACCACTAGATCTACCACCAACTATCGCCACAACCACCCACCATAATAACACCAGATCTACAACCCTCGCCAACATGCACCACCAACCCACTGCAACCCACCATCGTTACTCGTAACAAAAATACGATAACAAAGCACAACAATCACTTGATTCGGGGAAAAATAGAGAATGAGAATACAAGGAGATGGGAGAGAAGCGAAAAGAGTTAGAGAAGAGAGAAAGAATGGGGAATAAGAGTCTAAAATACGAGTGTGAAAAGTTTTTTTTCGTGCGTATATATATATATATATATATATATATATATATATATATATATATATAGCCTTTTAAGACAACACCATTTTGAAAGGTAGCACAAGCGAAAGATGAGGTATCCCGCATCTCCCTTATTCACTTCTTTTTAAATTGATAAGCCATATATTATATATACATATTCGCTAATTTTGAATTCTTTAGGTGCCTTGGATATTTAATAGGATAAAACTGCAAAGATGTTTTACACAGAAAGCATTACTCATCAGTCATCAGGCAAGTTGGGGAAGGGAATATGCTGCACTTTATTTCTTGTATGAGTTGTGACGTTCCATTACTTTTTAAAAACATTTTGGCCCTTGTCAAAATATTGCCACAATGGGGAAAGTTAATGTGGCACCACAAGTACTTGATAGACCAAGTCTAGCCACTTAAATTAATAACATACATTTAGGCCAATTTGCTTCAGGTAATAGCATTTAAAACTTTCCGCACTTGTATTATTTCAGCGTGAAAAGATGCAACAGCTGAAAATAAGCAAACATTTTTCAATTTTGTAAACCATCAAAGAATATAAAAAAAAATCAAAATTCAAAACTGTGTCACGCAGTTTCAATAATTCCATTTTTTTCACTTTTAAATATTTTTACATTAGAACTATTTATTTATAAGTGCTCAGTTCAAGGATCTAAAAAATAATCAGTATAGGGGCCACGAAAATGGTTAAATTTAAGGATACAGGATTATTGCAATAATTTGGTGGTTACTGGTTAGTGATAGTGGAAGCCATTACCTGACAATAACCAAGATCAAAGTTGTAGTATGAGTATGTCAGCAGTATATCACGTAGAAGCTTTACATTTGGATTGTCATCCCCTTCATAAAAAGAGAGTGACCTGTCGGTCCTTACCTTGAAACAATAACATAAACATGACAATTGAACGTTAAAAAGTTAAAATTAAGTCCTTCAACTTGTTTTATAAACTTCATTCAAATTAGATGAGCGTGCACATTCTTTTAGTACCACATCCTTCACAACAAGGCCTTTCCTCTCCCTAAATTTCGTAAATCTTTTCGCCTGTTCCGCAGAGATGCTCTGAAAGGGAAAAAACATGAACACGTAAATTACACTTCTTGACTAAATAAATTTAGATTTGCCACAAAACTTCTTGAAAAAACACAACAGTAAAATCCAAGAATGCGAAAAACTAATTTCTTTTTATTATTAAATTGCATGATCAATTTCCTTTTAGTAAGATGTTCACAATATACCATCATATTCACTACACTCTTCATAGGGATCTATTCTAGAGAACTACAGCTTGGCTAGCTACAATTAAATCGGACTGAAATCTTAAAATTTTAGTAATGGTTCTCTCTTGATAACAAGTATTTTACACGAAAAAAGCAGAATTTAGTACCTAGTTAAATTAGTGCTATATCTAAATTAAAGGATCTAATTCTGTGGTTCGGCAAGTTCTTATAATTCATGTAGTAGAGAGAGAGAGAAGGAAGTTGTACCAACTACATCTTAGCAGAGATGAATAATCTAAAGTTAGCTGTAGCGATTTAACATACAACATTCAGTCAAAGGTTTAGTGTATAAAAGTTCTTTAATTTTTCCAACCAAGAGGCACGTGAACATACACAGATATAGTGGAAACAAATCATTAATTCCTCAACCATGAGGCACTAGATATACAACTACAGACGACGGGAAGTTTGACTTATAAATAAAGAAGATAAAGAAGGTGAGGGAAGGTTGACCTCCTATGTTGCAGCCTCAAAGGAACAAGGGAGAAAACATTAAAATGACTTGACACATCAGACTACACAACTGAAAATGCAACAAATACATGTTAACAGATATTCTTGGGGACAGATACAAGCCTTCTCACCAGCAAAACGGGATTTACTAAGATCGTGCACCATGTTTTAAAGAAGCTGTTTATAGCTTAAAGAACATTCACCTTTCTGTTAGGAAAGAAAAAGGAAGAAAAACAAGCCAAACTACTAAAGCTGGCACAAAAAAACAGTTGTAGTTTAACTTAACACCTCATTGCAATAGAAAGAGAAGAATTCTCACAATCACAAAAGACTATATCAATTGCACATGAAAGGAAAGAGTGTAATGCATGTGAAAGCTTTGAATCAAACCCATACACATGCAATACCAAGTGCTCGTTCAAGGGAGGATAAACTGATGAATAATGATTACTAATGCTTTAATCACAAACCTGCCATTGGTTTTTTATAGTGTCATACTCTGATTTCTTGACTGACACATGATATTCCCTCTCTGCATACGTGGAATTATGTGCATGGTATCCCAACAAGAATGTCCAGACCTGCAACCATAAAAGCCATAAGAACACATCTTCAGGCACAACCACTCAAAAGGAAGGTTATAATTGTTTTTTTATATTAAAAAAACGCAATCAAAATATAATCTGTGAACCTCTTTTCGCAAACTGTGCTCCACTCCCCCATAAAATATTCTCTTTCTCAAAGTTTTTACATCCACTACTCGCCCTTCAGAATCCAAGACAGTTGCCCACTGCAAATATACGATCCAGAAATCATAAAAAGTAATGCATGAACATTCAAAGAGGAAGGGATAAAATATTGCCAATGAGTTTGTTATACATTATTATGATCAGGCCATCAGGGTCACAATACAAAATTAAATTTAAGCCTAATTATGTTAATATAACTAGTCTTTAATTCATATCACACACCATCAAATGCTCAGTTGGCGATCAAGATCTCTGTAAATCCCACGTGACACCTAAGAAATACAGCTAACAGGTCTGAACCAAAGTGGTGGAGGAATCCCCCAATTTAAAACATTTTGCTTAAAAAAATGGCTTCCTGACGGATAACTTCAAATGCATATAATAACGAAAGTAACTCTATCTGCAGATCTACGTGATACTAAGAAAAACAATAAGGTAGGAAAAAAACAAGAAGGTGGCAGAATAGTTCCCAATTTCAAATACATTATACTTTGAAAAAGAATAGGACTCCTAAACGATAACTTCAAATGCAGATCTATTACAAATGATAATCAATGTGTAGGACAATCTATTGTGCGAAATCACCATCTTCAGACAGCTTTGAGGGAAACTAGATGTGAATAAGCTTAACAAAAAATAAAAGCCTGAAATGCACGCTTTAAAGAAATCTAGAACGAGAAAACCCTAATGCCTTCAGCCTGATCACTTGAGTGATAAATGCAATAGCATATAAAGAAATGAAGTAGTGGCAACAGAATGGACAGACAAATGTTAGTTAACTTTTGGAAAACCAAGTAATGAAAGTTGATCCAAAAGTATAGTTCATACCTCTTCAGGGCCCAAGGGAGGTTGACGTGGTTTGCCCCATACTAGTGTTAATTTATCAACCTGAAGGTAAAGGAGATATTATCAAATTAAGAAGCATAAGAAGCAGGATTACACACTCATACCATGGAGAAAAGAAATATAAAGAAACATAATACAGCATATGAATTCCACATGTTATCTACCTTCACGGGCTTTACTTGTTTACTTTTTTTTCCCTCTCTACACCTATCTCGATATACATATATATGTAGCCCATCAGACAACATACCTAAATCCTTTTGGACCCATTTCTCTTACTACTGCAAACTTGAATATACACTAGTACTAGAGTATATATTGTATTGCTTTGTGTACTCTTTGTTTGTGTATCAAATTGTCGTTTTTTGTTGGTCAGTAAATGCAGATGTGTGTCCCAGACATTACCTCTTCTGCTCTGGATAATCCATGTTGCTTGTTCCCAAAAAGAAAAATATGATCGCAACTTGAGGATAACTCCATCACTAACAAATTTTCCTCTATAATCTCTGTGCTGTATCTCGTGACACAGTTTGGTATTGGTATCAATTTGAATAAATGTAAGTCATTTTCTTTTCTTTTTTATTTTTGTTTTATGAGATTGAACATAGGTGAGAGAGATGAAAATGCTGTGATTGGATGGTGATGCGGAAGAAGAAACTCAAGAAGTTTATTATTAATTTTGTATTGTTATTTAGAGATAATGTTGGATTTTTAATGTAATTATTTTAGTAGAATATTCTAGAAGTTTTAATTATGGTAGTAGATTTTAATTAGTAGATTTTTAATTATGGTAGTAGATTTTAATTAGGAGTTTTATTGTAGTAATAGATTTTAATTAGTAGATTGCTTTCTATCTACGGTGTATACTTAGTCCCCAAATATTGAGTATTTTATTTAAACATTGTAATACTTCATTATTTTACAGATTTATTGAATGAATTGATTTGAGATGGAAGGTGTGCTTATGTTTGTGTTTCTTTACCGATTATCTGCGGAGATGGGTATTATTATTCCTTTTTCCTACACCGTCCTACATCATAATGATATCAAAGTCAAAATTTCTAATATCTTTTGATTTCACCCAATTCCTTCTTACCCTAATTTTCTACCCTTCATCAATTGTCGAAGTTTGCTAGAGAATCGACACCAGTATTTGAGACGACAACAAAGTCTCAAACTTATCCCAAACTTGGGGGCTACATTGTCACTGCTACAGTGATTCTGCCGGGATAATTTTCTGCCAAATTACGGTTCGGTACCCCGAGTTTCTGAAATTTTCAATTCAGCCCCTGAAGTTTCTGAAATTTTCAAATTAGTCCATGTTTCTTTATACTTTCTGCATCTGCCCTAGAGCCAAAAAAAAAAGTGTTTGTCGAGCAAGAGAAAATAGATATACTATATTAGTTATGGTGACCTATAATTGGGAGGTTCGTCTTAGAAGAATTAAAGAATCCATTGTCGCACTTCTAACAAAACAGGCTAATATTTCAAGGTTCATCGCCGCAATTCCAATATGTGGTCAAGAAATCAACGCAAAGCTTAAAAGTGTGATGCCAGATCCTACATGTAAAATACAAGTAGACAGTGAGACTGTTCAAGAACAAGAACTTCGATACGCCAAGACTCGTGAGGATCTTAAAGTGGTTGAAGTTGAGGATGTTGTATCCATTGAAGATTCCATAGAGGTTTGCATTAAAGGAAGTGCAATGCAAGAGATGAATCGTGTTGACCAAAAAGTTGAACACAAAAAAAAAGACCCAATTGAGATAGAACATGTTGACTTTCATATATCAAATTACATATTCAAGTCCAAAGCTACATTTGGTTTCTTGCTTGTGTCAACGATAGTCACGAAATTTGTGCTAAAGAAACATCGGGTGTGCATATTTTGTTGGCATGCATCTCCTGGACTATGGCTTATTATTCTTCGATATTTCAAAAACTTGAGAACGAGTTTTTTTTTCCAAAGGCGGGAGAATGATGCGATACGAAAGAAGAAATTCAGAAAGTTTATTATCAATTTTGTATTGTTATTTAGGGATAAATGTTGGATTATTAATGCAATTATTTTAGTAGGATATTCTAAAAGTTTTAATTATGGTAGTATATTTTAATTAGAATTTTTTTTATTATAGTAGTAGACTTTAATTAGAAGAGTTTTATTGTAGTAATAGATTTAGTTAAGAGATTGTTTCCTTTTTGAATTAGGGCTTTTACTTAGTCCCCAAGTATTGGGTTTTCTATTTAAGCATTGTAATACTTCGTTATTTTACAGATTTATTGAATGAATTGATTTGAGATTGAAGTTGTGTTCTTTTTTGTGTTTCTTTATCGATATAAGTACTATTATTCCTTCTTTCATACCTCGTCCCATTAAGTCTTATGGGATGAACTAAAGAAGCTTGCTTTGCCTCCAGAAGCACGACGGGAGATGTATTATAAACTTAAATGTCATGAAATTGCATCTCTTATATAATTTGAGAACCATGCCTTAAGAATTATTGATCCCAGGTATATCAAGACATCCATCTTGGGCACCTTCTGTGACTTTGTCCCATATTTAAAATGCATGCATCTTTTCCTCTTGCATTGTCAAACTCCTTTATATAAACCCCATACATTTTGATGTACTTCACCATACCTCTAAGTTAGTATTAACAAATGTCCTAAACCCATAATTTAAGACAATATCATCAGCAAATAACAAACACTATAGCACCTCATCCTAAATGTCTTTTCTTAGCTCATTCAAAACTAAGGCAAAAAGATAATACTCAATGTCAAACCTTTGTGTAATCCTATTGCGATTGAAAAATCACTTGATGTGTTTATGATTAGTAGTTGCTACATAATACATGTCCATCAATCCACCACTATATTTCCTTAGTTAAAGGTCCATTCACTTCATAGTTGTCACGACGCCAAGACGGGACAAGGCGGTAGTTGACTGCCAGGACGCCATGGCGGAACGCCTAGGCGATAACGCACCCAACCATGACGTCCTTATGGCGACAAGTCGTTAACAATGTGTAATTTATACATTATTTATTTTATTTTAAACGTATATTGCACAATAAAATTTTATATATACTAAAACTCAAAACATAATAACTAACACTATGAAAAAATCTCCTCTCTACCCTATATCTAGTCATAGCTCAAGCAAAGTCATCAACTACAAAGTCATTTTCGTCTCCCTCACGAGCATTACTCTCATTCAAAAGAGTAGGGACATAGGTTAGGTTAAGGTCATGGGTTGAGTTATTAGGTTAATTGGCCATGGGTTATAATTGATCATGAAAAAAACTGGCTTAATCACTTAACTTGGACCTGCTACCAACGCGTGAACCTTGGTGGCTCAACGTTCAAGGCTTTGCCTTGCCCTTCTCCAATGCCAGGATGCCTAGTCGTCGCCATGACAACTCTGATTCACTTTGCTTTCTTTGAACACCTAGCTACTCTTCAAACACCTATTTAACTACTCTCCAAATATAACTAAACATCTCATTCCACATCATGTAACATCCTTATCTATTTGTCACGTTCTTCGAGCATTTTGTATACGAAAGTGTTCAGACTTTTCTATTAAATTCCACCACCTTGTCCTTAAGTATTTAGCCCTTATATTCCATTTTTCTTGATATTTATGTCCAAGACCCCGAACTTGTGTTGTAACCACACTTCCCAGAAAAGAATCTCCAATCTATACACTCACTATCCTCTATTCTACATATATTATCTTCTATATTGAGCAAATATCCTATCATACCTTTCGAACATCAAGTCTGTCAGCACGTTTTAGTGCATGGAATGTATCCCTCATTTGGTAACAAAAGAGATAGCTTTATGACTTATTTTCTTCCTATTAAAGGAATTTCATTCGTTTTCAACTATTCCTTTTAAAATAAGTTAAGTCTATAACGACCATTATAGTTACTACAACATGTAGATGTAAGGTCTTGATTTTCTCTCATACAAATCTTGTAGAGATCAATTCAACCAACATCCCCTTCAACCCCCCAATACACCATAAATTCCTAAATTCTAGTCAACCCTAACTCATGAACCACTAACAATGTCCTTTAAATTCCACAAAATATAGAAAACCTTAAGTTTGTTATTATAAAAGGTCAAAACTTAAAATGGCTTTTTCCCTACCTATTCTCTTATTCTTCTGTATATTTTCTGAAAATCAGGTTAATTGACTTTTTTGTCACTGCTCGATTTTCATTATGGTTACCGAATCTTTTTTTGTTACAAACGCATTACTATACTCGAAAAAACTTGCAAAATGGTCATTATGATTCCGTCCAAAAAAGTGACAGAATTCATGAGCGTGCATATCACGTGAAGGTTGAATGTTGATGTGTACATTAGTTTTGTCATGTGTGCATATCATGTGCAGACATATATATATATATAGAGAGAGAGAGAGAAAAAAAGAGAGTCAACGAATGGCTTTTTTCCATTTATTTATCAACTCTGATTTCTATCTGATTTGTAATTTAAGGAATTGTAGGTCTAGCACTTGAAGTTCTTTGTCCCTGTGAATTATTCGGTTAAGCTTAACTGAAGATGAATCACTGTGTTCCGAATTTCGATATAGAAGAAGACTCAAATCCCACATTTTCAGCTCTAAACAGATTAAAAAAATAATCAGTTTAAGTGTTTTTTTATTTGATTGAAGGCTGAAATTTTGGCTCCCTGTTTAGTAATACTGCTGAACTATTTTCAATTTGAATGTTTGATCATGGAACTACTTTGGCAAAACGGTCAGCTTGTGGTTCATAGCCAAAGCCAAAGATCTCTCAAATATCTCACGTCAGTGGAGCTTCAGAGAGAGATCCGATCGGAGGAAGAATCGACATCAATTGTTTATGCAAGAAGACGAGATGGCCTCCGGCTTCATTATCATCTCGAAGACTCTTCCTTCGACCGAGATTTCTATGGCAATCTTCTCTATTCCGCTCCCGTCGCCACAACTGTTTCGGCACCTCATCGGAAGGCGATGGTTGTGGCTCCTCAACCACATGTGCCGCCGTTTGGGTATAGGTATATACAGGGTCAATTGTCATGTGCTCTGCACATGATATGCACACATGACAAAACTAATGTACACAACATTCAATCCTCACGTGTGCACGCTCGCGAATTCTGTCACTTTTTTGGACGGAATCATAAGTAATGACTATCTTATAAGTTTTTTCAAGTATAGTAACACATTTGTAATAAAAAAAAGATTCAGTAACCACAATAAAAATTGAACCCTAACACAATAACCAAAAAGTCAATTAACCCTTTGAAAATCTCATTACCAAACAATTTTAAAATCTACTAGTCCCATCTTTCTTTCATCACCACAGCCTAAGAAGCCTTTTCCTGATTACCCTGAATTTTCAAGCTTTACATAATAAAACTAACAGTTGAAACAACAATACAGAGCAAAATCCTAAGTTTCTTAAATCTGCCCACTTGAACCCAATTCTTAAAATCCTCTCTAACTAACAGTAGCCGATTCCCTTGTCTAATCCTTTATCCCATTGCATATATGTATCAGTACCAAAAAAAATTGACTAGTCCTCTCCTGCTTTTCAACACAATAAAACATATGCAAAAAGGTCCTAAAGTGTCGTGGTTTCACTAGGATACAACCTAAGCCGAATATTCACAGCAAGTGAACATCTATCCCATTTTTCAAGTACCCAATCTTGTTATTCAAAAGTGATTTCAGAAGCAAATTAAAGATAAAATACCACATGAAAATGTTTAACACAGTACTCAAGGTTTCAATTTTACTTTTTTGCCTGCAGTAAGTATAAATGTCATACTGAAGTGACTATTTATGAAATTGTTACACCAATAATTATTCCAGAATAATACCAACAGATTTTGAAAGAAACTACCACGAAACAAATTGAATAAATAATACTCCCTCTGTTCCAAAATATAAGATCATTATTGACTTTTCAAAGTCAACTTGATATATTTTCAAACTCAAAATTGACATGATTTATTAAAAATTATGATACAAAGAATCTTATGATGAGTAATACTTTTTAGATAGCTTACAATATTATTCATTGTATTGACAAAAATTAAAAGAATTCATGTCAATATTAAGTTTGAAAGCATATTAAGGTGACTTCAAAAAGTCTGATCTCATATTTTGGAATGTAGGGAGTATATTCCATTGAATCATGTATTATAGTATTACTCAAAGAAGAGAAGAAGATATTGAAAGGAAAGGAATAAACACGAAAGCTTAAACAAAATGAAGGCTCCTCCGGTACCTCCTTCCTATCGATAAGCTCAAAACTTCCCAAAATGGTAGCAGCTTCTTCATCATGATTCTGTTTCCTATATGGATTCTGTTTAACAAGGATAGAGGTCTGCATCATACACTCTTGGAATGGAGGTTTAGGCTAGACTCGGATATCATAATTACTGTGAGCATACTTATTACAAAGTTCTGATGTCCAAAATGGCAATAATTTGACACCCTTAATCTCTTCCTTGGAAGAGACCAACTAAAGCAACTCTTAATTTTGCAACAGACCAACCCACAGAAATGCAAATAGGTATCAGAAGCATTTTCCAAAATCAAATAGTCTCTAATAGTTAATTTTATGCAACATTAATTGCTTTACGGACAATGATGATGCATTCAATTATACAATGTCCAAGAGACCTGTTAGTTGTAGCACATCTGTGTTACAAGCTGAAGTATATTATCACACAGAGATTATCTAAGCATTTAGCAACAACTACCATGATATATCACCAAAATATAATGGTAATACGTTATAAGAATAAAAAGCAGAAAACATCATAACTTGTCATTTTCTTCAAAGAGATAATCACTTGATATAATTGTCAAGAACCATCCCAAAACACAGATAATATTTCTGGAAACATATGTAATTTCTGAAGGATCATAGTTCAGGAAAAAATTGTGAAGAAAAAATATCAATGATCGCAAGGATTTAAAGAAGAGGCATAAGCACAATAAAAGATACTTACGAGTTGACAACATTCAAAAATTGAATATCACACAATTCAATTTACGTTGAAATTTTACTCTTCAACCCCTTCTGCTGGGTGTGAATATCACAATATTAATCACAACCTGTTTCCCCATAATACATTCTATGAAGAAAAGAAAAAAAGAGATTACCTCCAGAGGATCTGGGACTACTGGAATTTCATCATGAATCATAACATCATTGGATGCCATGTTGTGAGGGTGATCATGAGACTGGGTATGGTTCCTCTTCTCGCTAGCACCAAATCCATCACTGTTTTCACGGAAGAGCTGAGAGGTAGTTTCCCGAGCAAATCTGGTCACAAGAGAGAATTTTTCCAAAACTTGAATTGAAAGATCTCGGGCAGGATCAGGGCTTTTTTCTCTCTGCCTTCCATTTTGTTGTATACTACTCAAACTTCCATCAAAATCACTCCCATTGTTATTCTCATGGTTTCTACTTGAAGGAGACTCACTAGTTGAAACAGATGGAGATAGTCCATTTGCAACAGTAACAGCCCTAGGAAGCTCCAAAGAAGACAAAGTTCTCTACAGATAGAAATCATACCAAATAGAATTAAAAAAGAGAGAGAGAATAAAGGGGGGGAAACAGTTTTTTTCTATAGAAAAGAGTATAAAATCAGAGTCAAGTATGGTAACCATGGCTCACAAAATAGAGGAAAAAAGATTAGAAAAATACGTTCGTATTTAATATTCGAAAGAGGAAAACGTTGTCTTTGAGCATCTAGGTGAATGTTTCAACTTGAGTAGCAGTTCAAAAGCATCACACTCTTAAACACGTAGTTTAGAATCATGTTAGATCCATAAATTTGGTTTCAGAAATTGTAAAACTTCAGCAGCAATTTTCTAAACCATAATTGTCGTCTTTTAAGGAGAAGTTTTCAATCTACATGTGGATAAGCAAATCCCATACCATTTCATACTAGAATCATCATCCAATCCAGTCCCCAGTTTTTAAAACTTCACTCGGCTCATTTTATAGATGGCTAACACATTACATCTAATATCCACTATTCCTAGTTGTAAACCTAGCTTTACATTAAATTACATTTCAGTTTGTTTCTCTAGTTTTTCATGTTGTAAAGCATCTCCACACAGTTCTAGTTTAGTAATTATAACTTAGCTAAGCCAACGGTCTAACTTAAGATTAGGTAAACATGCTTAAGCAGATATAAGAACATTCACAAACATAGATTCTATATCTTGCTCCACAGTTGGTACAACGAAAGGTGATTTAATGTACGTACACATAAAAGCATTTCTAACCTAATTCATAATCTACCATGACAGGAAATTTGTTGAGACTGTATTATTATGTTAAATGAATATCACAAACTCAGGTTCCAGTCTCCTGATCCTAAACAGGGGCAACAGAATATATAATTTATAAATCAATAAGTAAACATTGTGTTGTAGTGCTAAAAGCATTCAGTTTGCAGTAAATTTTGAAGTTGTTAAGGCCAATTTGCACCTGAAGAGGATCTTGAGAATCATTCACAAGAAATACATTTGCTTCTTCTGCTGACCTGGAAACACAATACCATCAAATAAGGATCAAGTAACAATCTGATCAGGTAATTTCCAAAATAGCAGTGTTTGACTAGCAGTAATCAAAATCAGAAGGGATGGCAAACAAGGTAAGACTCCAATTGTCAAACCTTTATAGGATAGTGACGTGACACCACCGTAAACATGAAGAATTGGTCATGAGCAAACTATCAAAAAAGAAGAAGTTGTACATATGATAATGTTATATAATGCGCACAAGCATCGCATATTGTTTCACACTCCTATAGGTTATATGATAAACATGTGGGTTCACATTCGACTTGCACTTTACATGAAGACTGAAGTACAACTTAGACCTCGTATACTCATATACACTGATATCTTCAATGTAAGAATCAACCAACTGAAAATAGATTAACGGTATGATTTTCCTATACCAGGTGCTGGGAAGGCGTAGAGTGATTATAGACCTACTTTTGGCATAACTGCACCTGAAAGCTGTCAAAGTCAAACACAATTTTGCATGCTTGACAACCCAAGGACTTAATTATTGAAGTTAACACCTGTTCCAGTATTAAGGTAACAATACTGACCAACCCCCCAACCCTTCTCCTTGGGAAGGGCTACATAATGAAAAGGAGATTATTTTACAACCTAGTGCAAGAGCATAAAAGTGATTGTTTCGAGACATGCTTTTTGTATTATTTAATGTCTTCTGAGAACCCTATTCACTAATAAAGTTGCAAGATAATAAAATACTTTTAAGTGGATTGATTACTTCTCTCCATTGATTATTATGAATTAAGTGGATTGATTACTGTATATTTTGGTTAAATGGAATCGTCTTATCATAATTTGGCTCACACATTACATCTCTAACCAACTTTCTTAATTTTAAAGTAATCAGATTTGAGCTTTCTTATTTTCACAAGTAACCAGCTTCCAGGATTATGTTAACCAGATAATTGTCAGCTATTAAAAGATATTCACTTATCGGGGCTAAGGCAATAATTTTCAACATCAATAGCAAGAATAACAAACCTGACAAGAAAAACATTTTGCTTTATCGTAGCAAGAAAATCTCGGACTCCTCCATTGTAGAAATAAAGGGGAGGAAACGCTAAACCTGCAAAAGATGTAGGGATTACAATAAAGTTGGGAAAAAACTTTTGAAAGCAAAGAAAAATAATAAATAGAAGCAAAGTGATGATAAGATCATCATAGAATTTATCCATACCCTACCAGTAAAAATATTACTAGACAACATTTCATCATGAAGTATCATACCATTTAAATTGAGATACTACTGTGTAGTATGACAAACTATGATCCCGCAGCTTAAAAGACTGCATGAAATATTAAGATATTATCGAAGTAAAAATGACACGACTACAAATCAATTCTTTTTAATCACTTCATCCAGTGAAAGGTTGCTCAAAGCTCTTATTAACATCCAGTATCCTTGATAGGGAAACAAGATGCAGAGATAACAATATAGATGTGTTTCTGATTTTCTCATACTATCATAAAACCTAAAATGTGCCAAAAGCATGCAAATAAGCTTAACAGCATGTCACACAATATTTATTTATTTTTATTATTATTATTTTTTTGGAGGGGGGGAGAGGCTTAACAGCAAGTAGCAGCAACACACTACACAAGTAAGATCCGTGTAAACGGAGAAGAATCTTATTACAAAAGCTTCAAATTATATAAGAAGAAAGTAGATAGTAAAAAGTAATTCAACAATCACCAGATTGCTTGCCATTCTAACAAACATGAATGTACAGAAAATGATTTGAAATGCCACACCTGATGACAGAACAACAATAACATATTGCCACCCAAGTGTTGGAGTATGCCTTCGAATTGACCTAATTTCCGAAAAGGGCACTGCCCGTATTGTATAAAGATTCTTATCTGCAATGAAATATTGACAATAATCAATAGATATATACATACTATATGTAAATACATAATACATACATACTTATGCTACAGAAAAACAGATATTGAGTCTAACCAGAAAAACAGATATCGAGTCTAACCTCTCTCAGACAGCCTGGCATTTGAGTTTTGCCCTTTATAAGGAATCCATGTCTATCAAATTAAAAACAACTTTAGTTCCAGAAATCATATTAGATTATTAAATTGTATAATATAGTTCCGTCAAGTACACGATAGAAAAATACCATAAATAGAGAAGATCCTTGCTTAATCAACTTCAATCGGCCACCGATCCTTTCAGAAGCATACTGAGTCGGATGAATTGAAACATTATCCTTTAAATACACCAATTCAGTACCATCTGGTTCGCTACACGAGTTTCGTTTACTACTATCACTACGTGTCATGCACGCCGAACCCTAATACACACATGCATCCAAAAGTTCATAATGAAATTCAACTGATGAAAAAAATCAAAAGGCAGTAACAAATTCATAATCCAATCAATCAAGTAAAAAAGTTTAATTGAAGCATTCCTAATTAACTATGTGAAATTGCAGCTTGAATATACATGTGTAATCGCTTACCTGCTGTAGAGAAGCAGCGTAATCGGCGTCGTCAGATAAATCATTCAACTCCGTTTCATGCATCGCCGGTGAACTAGAGAGAGAAGCTGGGTTTCTTCGACACGAAGGATTAGGATTAGATTGGAATTTGGAAAGAGAAATTGGCAAATAGCCACGTATTAATACAGGTAGAAGACGCTGTTGTCGGTTTTGTACGTACGCGAAGGTAATCTTAACAAATTGGTTTAGCAGCGTGAAATCAATGTTTAAACATCTATAAATTGGTGTGGAATAATAATGCTATCTTTTGAGAAAAATGTCAAAACAATAAAACAGAACAAAACCCAATAATTTCAATAAATAAATAGTAATAAAATTGAAATGAGTCCACGGAATATACGAGTGATATACCACCATGGTCTCAAAAAACAATATTCTCCCTACATGGTCTCAAATAACAATATTCTCCCTTTTAATAAAATATAATTATATATATAAAAAATATGTAAAT
This sequence comes from Panax notoginseng, assembly GCA_016801055.1. NCBI lineage: Eukaryota > Viridiplantae > Streptophyta > Magnoliopsida > Apiales > Araliaceae > Panax > Panax notoginseng. Next base: position 172,875,147 of record CM029012.1, read on the forward strand.
ATATAAGAGTATATAAACTTTATCGGTTTAAAGTTGTGAATATCATATGGTAAATTATTTATTTATTTTTCACCACTACTGTGACATATATTATTAAACCGTACGAGAATTTACATTTATCATGATTTGTGCATTTGCCCAATTATATATTTTGTCAAATCTTAAAGGAGGTCAATTGAAAATAATTAAATATTTAATTCACTCTTAATTAGAGATATATTTTAACTTCTTAATTTAATCTACGAATTTTAATATTTAAAATTAATATAAGTTTATTTAAGTTTAAAAAGTAATAAATTATAAATTCATAGCTAACAAATTGACTTAGAGATATTTATGTCACCACAAACTGAGACTAAAACAAGTGTTAGATTCAAAGTATATATATAAAATAGCCCACCCTAGTTAAATTTAAATAATTTTAATGTACAAAAATAGTTGTATAAATAATTTCTTAAATAATAAAAACTGACATTATCAACTATATATAAAGTATTTATTTCTATAAATATTAAAATTATTAATTATATTTAATGTATTTATTTGTATGAATAATTTTGTAAGTAATAAAAATTAACATTATTAACTATATATGATGTATTTATTTCTATAAATATTTTTTTATAGATATTAAAATTTAAAAATATTAATTATATTCAATGTATTTATTTGGACCCTCCAGACTTTTCCTGATACTCACCGCTATGATTCTGATTTCCGAGTGGATCATTTGGGGATTCTGGAGAGACAAAAGGATATCTCGAAATGAAATCAATATGTGATATAAACGTTTCTATGTACACAACCCTTAAACGAACAACTGTGACAATATTTACAATGCTAACTTGTTGATCAGTATTTTTAGCTGCGTACGTAGAAACATTCTTTTTTTCTTTTTTTTTGTTGAGTATGATTTCTTATTTTTCTCCTTAACTATATATCTTTCCCCCTTTTTTTGAGAGTGCTAGACTTCTCCTTATCCAGCGTACGTTTTATACTTCAAATTAATTCTCCAGTGTAATTTTTGACATTCTCAAGTTGTTCTTGAATATATTTGGTTATTATTAGTAATTTTTTTCTTCTGACATACATATTATATAGCAGTTCATCTATCATGTGTAAGGTCTTTGATCTTGACGTCTCCAAACGTTTTGGGCCTTTTGGCAGTGTAGGAATAATCATATATATATGGTGAATTAATTCATTGCTGGAGCTCATCAGGATTTGGCATTAATTTGACTGACGCCTACTGCTGCTGCTATGCTGTAGTTTTTACATCAGACATCTGTACAGTATATATCTAGCTTCTATATATATAGCTCGATTTGGTAGTACTTATTTGCTTATATATGTAGCTTCTAGATTATATTTTATTGCAATGTCTGGAAATAAATATTGGTTTCACTGACTTATAGTTTGGACACATCTTTGCATTTTGGAATTACATGCTGTTTTCCCCTTTACTTTAACTATATATATATATATATATATATATATATATATATATATATATATATGCAAGAAAGGCTCAAAATTTATCTAGCTTGTTCCACCGTGGATGCTTTTATTAGTTTGAAAGTTGAGATCCCCCCCAATGTTGTCATGCGCGCAACTGATACCCTTTCTGTTTCAGATTAAAGTAATGAGTTGCTAACTAGTTAGGATTGTCTATCAATTTATTAACATCTTTTAATGATTAATAAAAATATCTATTTCAGCTATTTTGTTATTTTCATTCAAGACATTTAAAATAGATTCATTAAGCACAAACTCCTAACATTCCTCCTTCAATTCCATCAAAGATATTAGATTAACTGCTGACCAAACAATTAGAATTTAGTTCATCATACTTAAGAAAACTAATGCATATATTGCAAAAGGTTCCGTTATACTCCCTCCGTCCCAAATTATCTGATTTTCTAGAGTTCCACACACATACCAATATATGTGATAAATATACTAAAATGCCCTTATGTATTGACTTTTTTGTTTTCTGCGCATGAATCCTTATTGGTGGAAATATGAAAAAATGCTTAAAAAGAGGAGAGGCATGAATAAGAGTAATGACTATCATTAATTAGGGTAAAAGGGCAAACTTGGAAAACAAAGGAAAAAAATGCATTGAAATATTGAAAAAGCAGATATTATGGGACAATTTTTTTTTTGCTAAAACAACAGATAATTTGGGATGGAGGGAGTATTTTTAATTAGAATTTAGTTCTTCATACTTAAGAAAACTAGCATTGTGCAATTAAATAACATCTCAAAAGTACAAATAAAGAAGTAAGGAGAAGATGAAAAAAACTTTGTCAAGAATCTCCAAACTCAGCAGCTCTAATCTCCGACTTGTTCTTCAATGCAATCTCCAATCTCCGTAAGTCGACTCTCAATCAAAAATAAATAATCTCAACTTAATTCCCTCTAAACTATCTAAACTAGGGGTTTAAGAGTTCACAAAGATTGCATAATCATTATTGAATATCAAACATCTATTTATAGCGCCTACTGATATAAATCTAAGTCCTAAAAGAATTAAAAACATCAAATCTCAATCCAATTTAACTTGGGAATCAATCAAACAATATTTGACAAAATCTCGCTCAGGCTCGGTCACGCCTGACCCCTTTGTTATTGAATTGTTGCCGCGCTGTAAAAATCTCGATTTCAGTCTTCAGATAAGTGTTGTCGAGCGTACTTCCCTTGCTATTAAGGCGCGGCCGCACCTGGCCTATTTTTTGCCCAATTCAACCTTTTTGCATGCTAAGTCCATCCTTGCATCCCATTTCAGTTCCAACATACCATAACCTACGAAAGCAATGCAAATGCATGAAATGCAACACAAAATCACGAAGATTAACAATAATTTAAGTTGAATGATGTCCGATTCGTAGGTATAAAATCCACTCATCAATTCTCTTCAAGTATTATCTTTTTAAACTTGAAAGGGAAGTAATTAAACTTTGGAATGTTTGTGAATTGTTATCTTTTAATTTACCAGAGGTAAATTGATTATTGGAGAGATGATTATGGTTGCCGTAGTTACCAAATTTTGACATGATAATCACCAGTCGGAGTTCCACTGATAAAGAAAATTTTGGGCATATTCAGATGATCAGTTCTAGATCTTCTTCTGAGGAACAAAATGTAATGCCTTCTATCGTATTGACTACTATTAAATGGTAATAATTCTTCTCTCTTGTTGAGAATAGTTAGAGTACTAAGGAAATATAACAGGACAAACTTGATGCATGGTTTAAGGAAAGTAGCACAACATTGTACATGGAATGTTATGCACGTACAAATGCCCAGTTGTTGTCAACAACTTGTTGGGAGACTTAATTTTTGACTTTTAGGTGAGGAACACATTTGCCAAGGTATTTTTGGAACCAGAGATGGGGTAATTGTTTGATTAGTTTTGAATTTGCTGGAGAAACCTGAGTTGGAAATGTGACTATATATATATGTATGTATATAATTATGAGTATATAAATAAAAGTCCCATTTGTGATGCATTTTTTGTGAAGAAAGTTTAAAGTCTCATTCTCATATATTGGCATTATGCATTTATAAGTGTTGAGGCACACTTTTGGGGTCTTCTAGGAGGCAAGTGTGCCTTCATTTATGGACAATGTAATGAGAGAGAGAGAGAAAGGCAGCAACTCGAGTTCGCAGATGCGGAGTTGTCTTTCTTTGTCTCTACAAAATGACAAGTGACTTGGCCCTAATTGCCATGCATCAAACAAACAATACTCTTTAGGACAAATTTTGTGCCACTAGTCTTTTATAAGTACTTTGGTTGACCTTAATTTCAGGGCAACATGTAAGAGAGTAACAGAGATAAGTTGTCCAAATTCTTTTTGTATGTTAGGGTTTTTAGATGCAATAAAATACATTATTTATCAAAAGGAATGCTTTGCACTGATATTATCGCTTTAAACAACATATATATAGCTAATTTACGTCTGTCATTGTTCAAATATTTTAAATGAAAGAACCTAAAAGAAAAGTATGTTTACTTTCTTCCTGATGAAAGAAAGAGAATGAACCAACCCTACATGCTAAACGAAAAATGTTACACTAAAAAAAAGAAGAAAAAAAAGAAAGAACGAAAAAGAAGCCAACACACCCAAAAGGAAAAAAAAAAGACAAAAAGAAAGAGAGAGGCCAACATGGCCCATGGTATGACAGAGAGAAAAACATGGGTGTCCCTTTGTCCACCCCTTTTAATTAATTAAGAGCCTGGGATAGTGTAGTAGTAGTAGTAGCAGCACACCAAGTATATATATGGTCAAACTATATATAGTACTGTTAGTGGAAGCAATAAGAGACGCTAAGAAAAGCCATAGGATGGAAGGAGAGCTAACTTTTGACCATCTTTTTTATCACTCCTACTAGTGATCTTGAATGAAGAGAGAGAGAGAGACCGACCTAGGATCTGGCAATGAATTAATTAGAAGAAAGCAAAGTGAAGTGAAAAATTGGTTTAAGGCGTGGGGGAATCTGTTTTGGTAGTGGCACGCCCAACTCCAAAAGAGAAGGAGCCATCTTTCTTTTAATTTACAAATGTTAAGGGCTTATTCGTTTCGTGCTTTAGACCTTTGCGTTTATGAATTATATATGACCACTTATATATATTTTAAATGTACTGTACTAAAAATAAATAATGTAAGACCCCAACTTTTATAAATAAAGATGAATTTTCTATAAATATTATTTTTGAATATTATGAAGTTAATTTGATATAATGTTATAGTTGTGGGTAATATTTATAAATTTTGCAAAGTAAGCAAGTTGTTATAAAATATTCGTTTGGTCGGGGAATATTCTTTTTGTCGGAGAATATTCGTACGACGGCACAATCATTGGTGGACCCCACAACGGAATTATTGTCGGATTGAGAAAACGACAGAATTATCTTTCTACAAAAATAACAGCTGAGGTGTTACCGTTAAAATCGTTAAAACTGTTGAACTACTTGGTAGTAAAAGTACAGTAATACGCGTGGTTGCATAGTAGCACACGGTATTGATTATTGATGCTTACGTGAGAAGTCACTCAGCTATACTCAATTATTGCTACAGTAATTGCTGCATCATATCTCTTAAATTATTGTCATAGTATCATCTGTATAATATGTTATATTATTAAATCAATAATTGAGACGTTGTGGTAAGTTTGGTTATTTTATGGGGGGCCATATGTCATCATCTAAGAGTCTCTTCGTCAATAGTAATTACCGTCGTCAATAGTAATTACCGTCGTCAATAGTATTTACCTTGGTCAATAGTAATTACCTTGGTCAATATTATTTACCTTGGTCAATAGTATTTACCTTGGTCAATAGTAATTACCTTCGTCAATAGTATTTACCTTGGTCAATAGTAATTACTTTCGTCAATAGTAGTTGTCCCTTTAATATTACCAAGAGTCATTTGACCCTTCGTTAAGACCAAGAGTCATTTGACCCTTCGTTAAGACTAAGAGCCACCCTCAGTTTTTCTATAAATAGAGGCCTAGGGCTTCATTATTTTTCACGAATTCATTCAAGCTATAGAGAGAGAAAGTATAGAGAGAATAAGAGAGAGAGAGAGAATAAAAGTATTCTGCTACATCACTTTTCCAATATCCAGTTCTTTTAAGGTAGGGAATATTATTTCTTTTATATTCATGAAGAGAACTTCTGTTATTCCATTTGTTATTATTCTGTTGGAATAACCAGTATACGCGGTCTACCCTATACTTGGTGACATTCTTCTATTATTCTGTTGGAACATCCTGTCTGTGTGTTTTACACCGGACCTGGTTCCGTTTATTATTCTGTTGGAACATCCTGTCTGTGTGTTTTACACCGGACCTGGTTCCGTTTTATTATTATTCTGTTGGAATATCCTGTCTGTGTGTTTTATACCGGATCTGGTTCCATTATTTATTATTCTGTCGGAATATCCTGTCTGTGCGTTTACGCCGGACCTGGTTCCATTATTTATTATTCTGTTGGAATAACCTGTTTGTGCGGTCTATCGCATGCATGGTGATTTCTTTTGTTATTTCATTCTTTATTGTACTCAATTGGTTAAGTTTTGACTTCTATACTCCATGAAATTTGTGGAATATCCTTGATAATTGCGTTTCATCCAGTATCTTTTCATGAAAATATTCTTCTAAGTATTCTTGAATTTTACTCCACAATGCAGTATCATGTTGACAATTTGGACGTTGTTAATTCCTGGATAAATTAATTCTTGAACTTGTTTTATTGAATTCTTATATCATTGTCATCATCCTCATGTTTATATTCTGTTGAAAGTCATCTGTGGCCTGTAGTGCATAGATGGACTTGGTATGATTATGACCAGGGATTATTCGGTGTAATCATGACCGTAATGTTACAAATGATGTGGTAAAAGTCCTCATTGGCCCGTAGTGCATTGATGGACAGTTGTTGGCATGATCATGACCATTAATGAAGATACGAATATCCTTGGCCGTAGTGCAGGGGTGATTCGATGATGTGGATTATTTTATTAAGCTGAGTCTCAGCGATCACAGTGTTGGAAAATCTTTTAAATCATAAAAGATAGTAGAGTTTATTTTCTACTTAACTCTTTTAATGGATTGCTTATTCCGCTACAGTTAAACTTGATGTCTATTGTATTTTATCAGTTTAACATTGTTGAAGGCTAATGATAATTTATTCTGCATTATCTTAGTCATAATATTTCTTACTGGGCTAGTTGAGCTCACCCTTTCTTTCATTGTTCTCTTCAGGAAATGAGAACGTAGCTGGGGCAAGTCGGGGAACGGAGTGATGGTCCGAATGATAGTATTAGTTAGTAGTTCTCACTATTCTATGTAATGGTGTGTTAATAAATGTAATGAGGACTCCTTTTGAGTATGAATACTCTCTAGAAGATAATATTTGTATTCAAACTCACAGTTTATGTTTTGTCGTATTGTACACGACAGTTGTATTATTAAGTTGTATTTGTATTCTGTACTATGTATCTGACGACCCAAGATGGGTGATGTATACCTAATTTTGGGGGCGTCACAGTTGGTATCAGAGCTTAGGGATATGATCCCTGGCTAAGATGTGAGAATAGAACTAGGAGGGGAGAGACGGGGAATTCCTTCGCTAGTATGACATACCTAAGTTTATTTGCATGGTATTTAATTGGTCGGTCATAATATAAGGATAATATATGACATATCAATTAATTTTTATTTTGTGGCAGTATCTGAAAATGGCATCCGAGAATGTTGAGAATAGCAATGGAGCACAGACGACTGTTGATTCACCACATATCAATAATCAGGATAATGTGCATCAGGAAGGTGTCAATCCTCATGCAAACAACAACACTGACCAAATGATGAATGATCAAATGTTCAGAGGCTTTATGCAATTCATGCAACAACAGGTGAAAGCGGCTCCTGTCCACAACGTAGGTGGAAATACTGAAAACTCGCAGGCGGTCACCGCTAAACAGTTTAAGGAGCTGGGACCACCGGAGTTTAAGGGAGAACCCAAACCACTTGTAGCTGAAACATGGATAAAGCAGATCACCAAGATATTTGATGTCTTGGGTTGCTCCGAGGAGCAAAAGGTTCCCTTTGCCACCTTTATGTTGCGAGGAGAGGCAGATTACTGGTGGGAATCGATAAAGCGTACTCAACCTGCCGCACTGAAGATGTCTTGGGAGAAGTTCCAAGATCTGTTTAACGACAAATACTTTTCCGAGAGTATTCGTCACATGAAGGAGGTGGAGTTCATCAAATTGGAGCAGAATAATATGACCGTGTCGCAGTACGAGGCAAAATTTGCGGAGTTATCCCGGTTTGCGTCCCACCTGGTGGATAATGAAGAAAGAATGACGCGGATGTTTTTAAGAGGTTTGAAGCCGGAAATACGTCAACATCTTGTTTCTCATAAACTGTGTTTGTATTCAGATGTTGTAAATAGGGCTCAGTTGGTGGAGCGCGATAACGAGACAACGCAACCAAAAGAGAGCAGCCGACAAAATGATAATACTAGTGAAAGCAGTCATCGAAGCGGTGACAACAAGCGTGGAGGGAATCAACAGGCCAGAAATGGTAACCACTTCGGTGGTAATCAGGGCCAAAACAATAAGAATGGGCATTTCAAGAAGAGGAGATTCAACAATGATGGAAAGACGTCAGCACCAGCACCTGTCGTTAAAGAAGGAGAACGACCACCTATCATATGTTTCAAATGCGGAGGGGAGGGGCACATTAGTCCAAACTGCGCGATGCCGTCCAAAGCATGTTATAATTGTGGAAGAGAAGGTCATTTAGCCCGATTTTGTCGTTTACCGAAAACAAATTCAGCTAGGATGGGGGCACCAAAAGCCGTCCTAGAAAAGTCAAAACCGGTTGTGCAAGGGAGAGCGTTTGTTGTGAACTCCCAGAGAGCAAGGAACCCGAATGAGGTCATCACGGGTAAACTTATCATAAACTCTAAAGAAGTTTATACTTTATTTGATACCGGTTCAACCCATTCTTTTATTTCTCCTACTTGCGCTCATCGATTAAATTTGATTCCGGAGAAATTAGACTTTGACTTATCTGTGGAAACTCCGTTGAGAGAAACCTTCATTACCTCCACTGTTTATAAGTCTTGTTTGATTCAAGTTGGTACCCACACATTACCTATCGATCTGATTTCATTAAAAATACTTGCATTTGACGTGATTCTAGGGATTGATTGGTTAACTACTCATTATGCAAAAAATTGATTGTTTTCGTAAGGTTGTTAGCTTTCATATTCCTAATCGACCTATTATGCGAATTCAAGCAACCAAACCATTAAAATCAATCGCTGTCATCTCAAGCCATAAAGCTATTCGTTTATTGAAAAACGGATGTCAAGCTTTCTTAGCTCATGTCACAGATCTAAACAAAAATACGTCAGTTTTGAATGATATTTCTATTGTTAATAAATTCCCTGACGTATTCCCTGAAGAACTTCCTGGCCTACCCCCAGAGCGTGAAATTAAATTTTGTATCGATCTTGAACCCGGTACAAAACCCATTTCCAAAGCCCCATATCGAATGGCTCCTATTGAACTTCAGGAGTTAAAGATCCAACTGCAGGAATTGTTAGACATTGGCTTTATTCGTCCTAGTACTTCTCCTTGGGGAGCTCCTGTTCTATTCGTGAAGAAGAAAGATGGAAGTATGCGACTTTGTATTGATTATCGGGAGTTGAATCATGTCACCATCAAAAACAGGTACCCATTGCCACGTATTGATGACCTGTTTGACCAGTTGCAAGGAGCACAATTCTTTTCAAAGATCGATCTTCGTTCTGGATATCATCAGCTGAAGGTTAGAACTGAGGATATTCTAAAGACGGCTTTCAGAACTCGGTATGGGCATTATGAATTCTTAGTTATGTCTTTTGGATTGACTAATGCTCCTGCTGCCTTCATGGATATGATGAACATGGTATTTAAGGAATATTTGGATCACTTTGTGGTCGTATTTATCGATGACATCCTTGTTTATTCCAAAAGCCGTGAAGATCATGAGCAACACTTGAGGCTGGTACTCCAAAAGCTTCGTGAATACAAACTTTATGCCAAGTTGAAGAAATGCGAGTTCTGGCTGGAGGAGGTAGCATTCCTTGGGCACGTAGTATCAAGTCGTGGAATATCGGTTGACCCGGCAAAGATTGAAGCTATTCAAAGCTGGGAGCAACCTAAATCAGTAACCGAAGTACGTAGCTTTCTCGGTCTAGCTGGTTATTATCGGAGATTCGTGGAAGGATTTTCTCGAATCGCTACTCCGTTAACTCAGCTGACTCGAAAAGATACAAAGTTCGGTTGGAGCGAAGAATGTGAGCAGAGTTTTCAAGAACTCAAGAGGAGACTCATTTCAGCACCTGTTCTAACAATACCATCTGGCTCGGAGGGATTTGTCATCTACAGTGATGCTTCGAGCAAAGGGTTGGGATGTGTTCTCATGCAACATGGAAAAGTCATAGCCTATGCATCAAGACAACTCAAGGAATATGAGAGGAATTATCCTACTCATGATCTAGAGTTGGCAGCTGTTGTCTTTGCACTTAAAATTTGGAGGCATTACTTGTATGGGGAGAAAGTGGAGATCTTTACGGATCATAAAAGCCTCAAATATTTCTTCACTCAAAAGGAACTCAACATGCGACAACGACGTTGGCTTGAACTGTTGAAAGATTATGATCATACCATTCAATACCATCCTGGAAAAGCGAACGTGGTAGCTGACGCATTGAGTAGAAGATCATATGCGGGTACAAGTGCAATATTAACAACGCAAAGGCCCATTTTGTGTGACTTGCAAAGGATGGAGATAGAGTTGAAGACTCCAGGGACCCATGTGATGATGGCGAATATACGAGTAGAACCGACTTTAATCGATAAAGTTAAAGCTGCTCAAGCTACAGACCTGGAGCTGATGCGTATGAGGAAGAAAGTGCAAGAAGGTGTTATGCCGGAAGCAAGAATCGATGAGGAAGGAATACTTCGAGTCAACTCCAGACTTTGTGTTCCTAACAACCCTGATTTAAAGTATGAAATCATGATGGAGGCGCACAACACACCGTTTGCAATCCATCCTGGAAGTACCAAAATGTATCATGATCTTCGTCATACATTTTGGTGGAGCAATATGAAGAGAGAGATAGCGTTGTTTATCTCAAGGTGTCTAACTTGTCAACGAGTCAAAGCGGAGCATCAAGTACCAAAAGGTCCATTGCAACCACTTGAAATTCCAGAATGGAAGTGGGAGCACATTACCATGAATTTCGTTACCGGTCTTCCTAGGGTTTCTCAAGGTATTGATGCGATTTGGGTCATTGTTGATAGATTGACCAAGTCTGCTCATTTCTTACCGATACGAGAAACTTATACACTTGAACGTCTTGCTCGTATGTACATAAACGAGATTGTAAGACTGCATGGTATGCCAGTATCCATAATTTCTGATCGAGACCCAAGATTCACTTCACGATTTTGGGTTAGTTTACAAAAAGCTATGGGCACGGAGTTACGATTTAGTTCAGCATATCATCCTCAGACGGACGGACAATCAGAGAGGACTATTCAAACTCTTGAAGATCTATTAAGACTCTGTGTCTTTGACTTTAAGGGAAGTTGGGACAAGTTCTTACCATTGGTGGAGTTTTCCTACAACAACAGTTATCAAACAAGTATTGGCATGGCTCCATTCGAAGCATTGTATGAAAGAAAATGTCGTTCTCCAGTATGCTGGGATGAGGTGGGCGAAGCAACGTTGTTGGGACCGGAGTTGGTACGTATGACTACAGAAAAGATTCAAACGATCCGACAACGTATAAAAACCTCACAAGATCGACAAAAGAGTTATGCTGATCTTCATCGAAAGGACGTGGAATTTGATGTAGGAGATCATGTGTTCTTACGTGTTGCTCCATAGAAAGGAGTTACGAGATTTGGAAAGAGAGGAAAGCTAAATCCTCGATTCATCGGTCCATTTTTAATCCTCGATCGAGTAGGAACTGTGGCTTATAGACTCGCTTTACCGCCAAGTATGTCTCGTGTTCATAACGTTTTCCACATATCCATGTTACGCAAATATGTGGAAGACCCGAACCACATTATTGAGTTAGAACCGGACGAAATAGCGGAGGATTTGACGTATAAAGAAGTTCCTGTTCAAATCTTGGATAAGAAGGAACATATTCTACGCTCCAAGGTTATACCTCAAGTTAAAGTTTTGTGGAGAAACCACGATGTTGAGGAAATGACTTGGGAGTTAGAATCAGAAATGAAATCAAGGTATCCTTACCTCTTCGACATACCAGGTACGTACCCTAATTTCGAGGGCGAAATTTCATAAGAAGGGGAGGTTGTAAGACCCCAACTTTTATAAATAAAGATGAATTTTCTATAAATATCATTTTTGAATATTATGAAGTTAATTTGATATAATGTTATAGTTGTGGGTAATATTTATAAATTTTGCAAAGTAAGTAAGTTGTTATAAAATATTCGTTTGGTCGGGGAATATTCTTTTTGTCGGGGAATATTCGTACGACGGCACAATCATTGGTGGACCCCACAACGGAATTATTATCGGATTGAGAAAACGACAGAATTATCTTTCTATAAAAATAACAGCTGAGGTGTTACCGTTAAAATCGTTAAAACTGTTGAACTACTTGGTAGTAAAAGTACAGTAATACGCGTGGTTGCATAGTAGCACACGGTATTGATTATTGATGCTTACGTGAGAAGTCACTCAGCTATACTCAATTATTGCTACAGTAATTGCTGCATCATATCTCTTAAATTATTGTCATAGTATCATCTGTATAATATGTTATATTATTAAATCAATAATTGAGACGTTGTGGTAAGTTTGGTTATTTTATGGGGGGCCATATGTCATCATCTAAGAGTCTCTTCGTCAATAGTAATTACCGTCGTCAATAGTAATTACCGTCGTCAATAGTATTTACCTTGGTCAATAGTAATTACCTTCGTCAATATTATTTACCTTGGTCAATAGTATTTACCTTGGTCAATAGCAATTACATTCGTCAATAGTATTTACCTTGGTCAATAGTAATTACTTTCGTCAATAGTAGTTGTCCCTTCAATATTACCAAGAGTCATTTGACCCTTCGTTAAGACCAAGAGTCATTTGACCCTTCGTTAAGACCAAGAGCCACCCTCAGTTTTTCTATAAATAGAGGCCTAGGGCTTCATTATTTTTTACGAATTCATTCAAGCTATAGAGAGAGAAAGTATAGAGAGAATAAGAGAGAGAGAGAATAAAAGTATTCTGCTACATCACTTTTCCAATATCCAGTTCTTTTAAGGTAGGTGTAACGCCCCCAAAATAGGTCCATTCCATCCAACCTATTCTGAGTCGCCAAATACATGGTACAGAAAACAACTACAACTTTATTACAACAATTGTCGTGCAAAATACAACAACACATATGCTGTGAGTTTGGATACAAATATATACCAAATGTGACTCATGTTCCAACCGTGGACATCACCTCACAATAACACCTTACATAAAGGTATAGTCAAAAACTGTTTTAGAAATTAGAATCTTTGGGAAGTGCTCAAGGAAACCTTCGTACATGGGAGGCCACGCGTCTAGGTTATGATAGATATCATATGGCCACAGAATTATCCTTGGTTGACCCAATAGACCCCAAAGAAAAACGAGAAGATTACTATCATATTCTTCCCAATGGTGAGTCTTCTCTTGACTTATCATTATCTCCACTGTCTCTAATTGAGAATTAACCTTCAAACAAACACCAAGATTATATAGGTAGTGCCCATAGATATACTCAGCAAGTGGATGAGCACATCCCTGTCTTATGATGACACGAGGTTGTATGTCGTTAGACATCTTGTATGATAGTGGCAAACCACCCTTCCAACGTTGGGTACACCTTACCCTATTGGATTCACCAAATATAACTACTAAATGAACTTTTCTATACTGCTTCGGGAGAACATCCACAGCTAGAGACCACCGTTCTATTTCCCCGTTACCCTCGCTCGACCCAGCTACACTCTTATTACCTGAAAGGAATTGTGAAGCAAAAGGGTGAGCACAACTAGCTCAGTAAAGAATATCATGACTAAAGATAATTAAATTATCAATAGCCTTCATCAATAATAAATCAGAGATTAGAACATATGGTAAATGATAAAAATTTCAACCATAGTTGCAGCGGAACGAGCAATCCATTAGAAGAGTCAAATAGACTATAAAGTCTATTATCTTCTCCATGTTAAAAATCCATCAACAATGTTTTATCCCTGTAACATCAATCAACAATTCTGGTCCACAATCATATGAATAACTCATAATCATAACTGTAGTTCTAAATTCCTCTTCTCATCCAGGACGAAGATAATTTTCATCACCTATCTTTACCTGAAACATCAAAGATCATGGTTACACCAAATCACATTTCCTGTTCATAATCATACTAATAACTTCATCTTTGCACTACGGGCCAAAGATATTCATCAACAAGTCATCTTTGCACTACAGGCCAAAGATATTCGTCAACAGTTCATCTTTGCATTACTGGCCAAAGATATTCAACAACAGGTCATCTTTGCACTACGGCCAAAGATATTCATCAACAGACCATCTTTGCACTACAGGCCAAAGATATTCATCTACAATTCATCTTTGCACTACATGCCAAATACATTAATACCTCAAAGAATATATAATCATTTAAGAATTTATATAAACAATAATTATAACCATGTTGATCATTTCACCTTTGTACTTAAGCTAAAGATATTCAATTATAAATTCAATGGTCATGATCATACCAGTCAACAATTCAACTTTGCACTACTGGCCAAAGAGAACCCATAGTCATGATCATACCAAAAATTTACCCATCTTTACACTCAAGTTAAAGAGAAATATCATCATTAGGGTTATAAAAATGTTATATATGATAATAAAATCAATATAATCAACATATAGATTTAATCTCAAGAGTAATATTCATAAATCAACTATAATTTGGTTAGAAAAAGAAACCAATTTTATCGTGAATAGTAATCCCGACTCAAAAAGGTAGAAATTCCACAATAAAATTCATACCAATACTTCGGTATAATGACATTGAAAGAATAACATTTCTTAAGCTTATAAACAATTTATTTTAATTGTTTACACTTTACTAATTAATGCATTTAATCATCATAAAATGCCAACTCTTACAATTTCATCATCAATAACCAAAACCCTCATCAAAAATCTGCATATACCTCATATAGGATTCCCAAGCCATAAAATCCTATTTTCCAATTTTCTTTCTTCACAAAACATATTTAATTCATTTACTCATAACTAGACCATTTTTATGAAAAATACCAAATCAGTTCCAAAAATATTTCTTTTCTGGGATTTAGCATAATATAGTCCCATAGTGAACATATATTTTTCTCAGAATTTTTAAAAGTCATTTACTATTTTTCATATGGCCAAAATAGCCGAATATTTAGACATTTATCAAAAATTATACTTTTATCTAAAAATTCTGAAATTCACAGAGTATACTCCTATCATATTCATGTACTCCCAATAAAAATTTTATCAATTTTGGAGTTAACCACAAGGAATTATAAGCTGTTACTTTTAAAATAGTCTTTTCTCATAAAATTCATAACTCTTAATCTATACATCCAAAAATCACCATTTTTGGACACAATCAATAAAACTCATCAAAATATCATTTCAAATTTTTCCATAATTTTTAAAGATCAGAAAAATTACGAAACTAAAAATCATAACAACCCTTAAAATCCATTACTATCCCTTACTATCCCTTACCTCAAAGAGCAGCACTTCAGAATGGATATCAGATATGACGCTGAAGGAAACTCGCACTGATGAATAGCAACTCACCAAGTATCTAAATACTCACAAAATACACTCAATAATCTAGAGAGAGAAAGAGAGAAAGCTTATGTTTCTGGTGTGATTTTCAATTCTAACTTAGCCCTCTATTTATAGGAAAATTTTGGTAGGTTTGACCTGCAACCTGATGGCTTTACCTGCTACTATTTCCACCCACCACATTTGAAATATAATTCAGCACATTTCTTCACCAACCACAAGTGGGGCCCACCAATTCTAGAATTTTCCACCAAAATGATAAACTCCGAAAATTCAACAATTTCTGAACCAGTCATCTCGTAAAATTCATAATAAATCATACGTTCATTTTTAACGGTTCAAAATTTGTGGGCATATACTCAACTTATATATGTATAACATATCCAAAAATTACCACGATCCAACGGTCGGATTAAAAATTATAACCCCCGCAAAATATCTCAAAAACCCTGATTTTTAATACCTCCATTCCGACAAAAATACTGATAAAAACCTCAACATTAACTCCTTTATTTTTAACCACAAAAATATATTCCTCATTTATATCCACATAAAATAAATATTTCCTTATCATATGAATCAATAATTAATTATTCACAAATAATATTACAGAATCACATTTATGACAATCAGGCCGTTCCCAGGAAAGAGGGGGCTTTCCAATAAGAATTTCTCCTTACTGGCGCGCAATTAGATGACCAAACCTCTCCTTAGACAGAACTTTTTAGACATTGCCAATAATGTTATCTAATAATATTATTCAAATAATATGAATTATTGATCTGATAATGGGAAATACTGTGCAGTGACAATTATTGAACAACAATAATATAAAATTTCAACGTAGCAATTACTGAATCAATAAAATAAAATATTGAACAGTAATTACTGTAACAATTATTGAGTAGTGCCTTCTTACGTAAGAATCAATTATTTCAAAAATACTATGCAATACCGTGTGCTACTGTGCAATAACGCGTATTATTGTATTTTAACCACCGGGTATTCCAACAGTGTTAACGGTAACAACTACGCCGTTATTTGTAAAAACTCAAATTTGTCGTTTTCCTTCACCCGACAGTTATTCGTTATGGGGCCCACAAATAGCTGCGCCGTCGTACGAATATTCTCCGACAGAAAGAATATTCCACGACCAAATGAATATTCCCCGACAACAATGATTATTTTATAACCACTTGCTTATTTTGAAAAAAAATTCATATTTCACCCATAACTTTAAACTTTTATCAATTTAACTATTTACTGAATAGTAATTATAAGAAAAATTGCATACTTTTATTTCATAAAATTCGGGGTCTTACAGTAGGGAATATTATTTCTTTTATATTCATGAAGGGAACTTCTGTTATTCCATTTGTTATTATTCTGTTGGAATAACCAGTATACGCGGTCTACCCTATACTTGGTGACATTCTTCTATTATTCTGTTGGAACATCATGTCTGTGTGTTTTACACCGGACCTGGTTCCGTTTATTATTCTGTTGGAACATCCTGTCTGTGTGTTTTACACCGGACCTGGTTCCGTTTTATTATTATTCTGTTGGAATATCCTGTCTGTGTGTTTTACACCGGACCTGGTTCCATTATTTATTATTCTGTCGGAATATCCTGTCTATGCGTTTACGCCGGACCTGGTTCCATTATTTATTATTCTATTGGAATAACCTGTCTGTGCGGTCTATCGCATGCATGGTGATTTCTTTTGTTATTCCATTCTTTATTGTACTCAGTTGGTTAAGTTTTGACTTCTATACTCCATGAAATTTGTGGAATATCCTTGATAGTTGCGTTTCATCCAGTATCTTTTCATGAAAATATTCTTCTAAGTATTCTTGAATTTTACTCCACAATGCAGTATCATGTTGACAATTTGGACGTTGTTAATTCCTGGATAAATTAATTCTTGAATTCTTATATCATTGTCATCATCCTCATGTTTATATTCTGTTGAAAGTCATCTGTGGCCTGTAGTGCATAGATGGACTTGGTATGATTATGACCAGGGATTATTCGGTGTAATCATGACCGTAATGTTACAAATGATGTGGTAAAAGTCCTCATTGGCCCGTAGTGCATTGATGGACAGTTGTTGGCATGATCATGACCATTAATGAAGATACGAATATCCTTGGCCGTAGTGCAGGGGTGATTCGATGATGTGGATTATTTTATTAAGCTGAGTCTCAGCGATCACAGTGTTGGAAAATCTTTTAAATCATAAAAGATAGTAGAATTTATTTTCTACTTAACTCTTTTAATGGATTGCTTATTCCGCTACAGTTAAACTTGATGTCTATTGTATTTTATCAGTTTAACATTGTTGAAGGCTAATGATAATTTATTCTGCAATATCTTAGTCATAATATTTCTTACTGGGCTAGTTGAGCTCACCCTTTCTTTCATTGTTCTCTTCAGGAAATGAGAACGTAGCTGGGGCAAGTCGGGGAACGGAGTGATGGTCTGAATGATAGTATTAGTTAGTAGTTCTCACTATTCTATGTAATGGTGTGTTAATAAATGTAATGAGGACTCCTTTTGAGTATGAATACTCTCTAAAAGATAATATTTGTATTCAAACTCACAGTTTATGTTTTGTCGTATTGTACACGACAGTTGTATTATTAAATTGTATTTGTATTCTGTACTATGTATCTGACGACCCAAGATGAGTGATGTATATCTAATTTTGGGGCGTCACAAATAATATTACCGTTTTCAAATTAAATAAAGTACCTTTAAAATAAATAAGTTGTACATACTTTCAAAAGCCCCAGAAAACCCAAAAAGTTCCAAACTAAAAAAAGGAAGTCGTGGACGAGGAGGGTGAATTAGTTAAAAGGGTAATTAAGCAAACCCAAGAAGGGTAATGTCCCCTAAAGCAGGCTCGCCGATGTCCCCGCCTGCCTTTGGGTCATAAGTTTGCAACAAAATGCGCGCGTGCTTGCCTCACTATTTTTGTTATAGTAGCAGTACTTAGTTGGGAGAGAGAGAGGATAAGGAGTAAAAGAGAGAGAGAGAGAGAGAGGTGGTGTTTGTTTGTGTCTGAATTCACCTGACATCTTAATGTCTCTTAATTGTTAAAACAGAAACTCAAATCTTAACTATTAAGAGCTGTCTCTTAATAGTTTATTTAAAATTTATAGACAAAAATAGCCTCAACAAATATTGTACTATTTTAATTTCAAATTTTAAGATCATTCAAATAAAAATTTTAAATAACTCACAGGGTTAAAATGGTAAAATAGTGTCATTAAGATGTTTTATATTTTTTAATTATCAATTTTTTTAAATTCAGATATTATTTTACTCCAATAATCTAATTTATTAAAATATATTATCCATTCAAATCTTAATTAATAAATTGTATTACTAGTACTACTTTCTACGTACTCATACTACTTGGGAAACTTCTTTTTAATATCTAGACATTTCTTCGCTGACATTCTGCCTTCCTGTTCCCAAAGCTTCTTTTTTTTTTTTTTTTTTTTTTTGTTTTGTTTCCTAGCCTTGCAGGTATATATCCTTATTTTTTTTTTGAATAGCTGGCTCATTTATTTTTTTACCATTTTAAATTAAATTAACCTATATCAACAACATCTACGTACGTACAACCATCATTTGGGTTGGCTACATATAAGCCAATGTCACTATCTTATTTTCTGATCGATTGCATGATTAATTATGCAAACATAAAACGGAAAGTTAAAATAATAGTAGTTCCGATAGAGAGAAAGATAGATAAGAATATTTGAGGTTGCTAGGTGCGCATGGGCCGGTTTGATTGAATTTAAGTAGTAGCAGTAGTATTTGAGTAGAAACTAAGCATGACAAACCTTAAAGTAAGTTTTGCTCCCCATTGAAATCATTCCCCTCACCTTCTTCAACTCCCTATATCCCGAGGCAAATTTATTAAACCCTACCCATTATACATGATTCCCTTCCTCTCTCCACCCCCACCCCCACCCCCACCCCCACAATACTTGTCTACTCACTACCCACTTCACTACTCTCTCTCTATAGATCTTCTTGTTTACATTTCCTTATAATCACCATGATCATATATTTATCTTTGATTGTTTCTTCTAATTCTCGACATAATTTTTATTCTTCTTGTAATTAACGCGTGCTACCGACCACAACTGTTGCTTATCATGCTGTTTTACTCCTTCTTTAAACATCATGTCCTTTCAACCTAGCTAATTGTGTTCTTGGTTATGTCACGGCTACATGCATCCTCAACTAATATATAGTTACAAACACTTTTGCATTCATCATCACTGCTACTATATACTCCTATATGTCTGTACTATACTATAATATCGATCTTCTAGTACGTGCGTTGCTATTAACAGCTAGATTTAAAGATCTGTATCATTTTTCATTTTTCTAAATTTCCCAAAGTAAAAACTCACATCCCTTTTGATACTCTAGCTTTAATCCTCACTTAATTTCTACGTATTCAGAATATTAACTAAATTTTGGATTAGCTCAAATTGTGATATATATATATATATATATATATATATATATATATATATATAATGTTTTCTTTTTTAAAAATATCTAGTGATCATGGAGTGCGTAACCTTAAATTAAAGTTATTGTAGTTTGAGTTTGTCAAAATTAAGCTCTTTTCAGTGTTAAATTAGGACTTATATTACCCCCATAAAATTTTCTAATGCACACCCTTATAACCTGAGTTAATTAATTTGTCTATTGTGGTTACCGTTCAATACCTCTCCCAATACGTTGTAGTAGTAGCACCAGATATAGAGTTTGTTGAGATATATGATATAGTATATGCTTGATTCACGGAATATATATAAGTCAATTATGGTTTTGAGATCCCACCTCAATATTACTATCATCCCAACCACGAACAAAAATATAACTTCTCTGTCCCTACTGAAATGCCTCATATATTATATATATATATATATATATATATATATATATATATATATATATAAATATGAATTCTGGCCTTTTTGGTTTTTAAGTTGTGCCAGGCATTTACGAAGTACGAACTTGATCCTTAATTAGTACGTGGAACTCGATCCTATTTGGGAAACTGAAGCATGCCAGTTAAGAAAGCGATGTTGGTGAGGTTCAATCCGAAGACGAATTTACTCTGGTAAAGGACGATCTCAGATTGAGCCGCGCCAATATCACTTTCAGATCAATAGATATATATATATATATATATATATATATATATATATATATCAATCTCATGCATGCTCTCCATTTCATCTCTAAAACATATATATAATAGTAGTTAATTCTCCCTCAAATCTCATGTTTTTGTTCCTTTAATTTCGCGTAGAACGAGTTCAATACTTCCATGTATAGTTACTTATATACTACATATATCTTCTGGCGACAGGATCACAAGTCTTTTGTTTTATATTCTAGCTACTACAATTAATCAACAACTAGCTAGTTTTACATGAACTTTTTTTTATATGCAGCTAGACTCTTGTAGCTGCCTGCAAATTAGTCTTCATATAAATACATGCACGCAAGCATGCATATATAGGTTATATGCATGTACGCCATATATCTCTGCCATTTGCTTCAATTATATATTAACTGTTCTTAAACCTCACCAAACTTTGGGAAGTTCTCTCTTTTTTAGCACAAAGTTCTGTTACATGCATTCAACTTGGTACGTTCTCTCTCTCTCTCTCTCCATCTCAAAAACTCAATGCCAATTAGTTTTTGATTTTTGGTTGGTATAATTAATTGTCACATTAGTTTATTGTTCACTCGATCAATATATATGTGTGTGTATATATATATATATGTCAATTATCTTGAGCTTTTATAGCTAATTTCTATGGTTTAACTTAAATAAAAATTACATACATTTTGTTTTGACAGAGGATAATAACATATAGAGATTGAAAATGCTCCAATTTGTCACATTGTGATGATATAATCGACATTCAGTGTTTTCATAAATATGTTAAACCCATTTTCTAAGCAGATTTAGTTGTTTAAAATAGAATTTCAAAAATGATCATATATATATATATATATATATATATATATATATAATTCTCCTGATCATTTAATTATATGGTACATTTAGCTCTACTTAATTTGAACAATTAAAAATATAGGTTTAGATGATGATACACCTAGCCCTCTAATTTGAACAATTGATTATATATATATATATATATATATATATATATATATATATATATATATATATATATATATATAGGGTCAGGATCAGGTAAAGGATCCCTTACTTTATTAAAATAAGGGACTTTTTTTTTTGTTTTTTTTTGCTTGTTTTTTTTAAAACAACTAAAAAAAAAGTTTAATATTTTATGGAATTGAAATTTTTTCATAATACAGTGTTTTGAGTGTGATTTGGGTACGCATAACAAAATATGTATGTATAGTCTGGGCAGACTGTACCACCACTTTTTGGTATAGGTATTTAAAACACGCCCAAAACATTGTATTATGGAAAAATTTCAGTTCCATAAAATATTAAACTTTTTTTTTTAGTTGTTTTAAAAAAAAAAGCAAAAAAAAAGCAAAAAAAAAAAGTCCCTTATTTTAAGAAAGTAAGAGATCCCTTACTTGATCATTTCTGTATATATATATATATATATATATATATATATATATATATATATAAGTGCTTCATAATATGATATCATGTACATGTGTATCGATATATTCATAATAGTAATTCATAAATATTCAAATAAATCTTAATTATTGCGAAGATGATTATCAAAGTCACAATTCTGTATATTCAACTATTTAATTTTTGAAAATTTTCAATGTTTGTCTGTCCTTAATTCGTATGAAAGCGGTTTTTGAGGGACGTACTGTCTTATTAGTTCTTCAAATAAGACTTTCTATCAAAAAAAAGAAGAAGAAGACAATATTGCACACCGGCTCTCCTTTTAATGCCTTTCAGAAGAAGATGAAGAACATCAACCAAATCAGGCACTTAACAGTTTCTCAAATGCCTTATGCATTGCAGTCTCGATAGGTGAATTAAGGTTGATGCTTGTGATCATGAAACTAGTTGAAGATTTGAACATCACCTTGGTATAGTAGACTGGAGTCTCGAGTTTCCCTAAATCTATACAAACAAATTACGCAAGTATATACAGTCCACAAGTAATATAACGATCGATAAGAAGAGTATCTTCTCACGGGAAAAATAATTGCAATTTATACGATCAACTACCAATTCTATATTAACTCAGCTTTATTAAACTAACGATTAAGATTGTGAAATTTTATGAAACTAATGAATCAATTAAATTAAAGCTAATTACCAAAAGATTTAAATCAGATTCTAAAGACATAAGAATACAATTTCATGTATTGTTCCACTTACATCAACACAATTCCTGTTAAATTATGCTAATAATTCTGGATTGTTAATTAACCAAGAACACATCAATATCTATGACCATCTCTCAATGCACCGTAGACCAATCAACTTAAATCTACATATGATAAAATTAAGATAAACACTCTAATTAACTATGATTTACAATTAATTAAAGAAGATTTGAAACCCAAGTTCTTTATTAGATTACAAGAGGTGTGTAGGTATATCTCTATCCTAAACACAAATTATGAATTCCATCGCCATGCAGAAAACATAATCACATGCTATTATGATCAGATCCAAACGTATAATCCATCTCTCCAGTTCATATAGATTATTATGATAATTACTGGTCAGACAATTAAGCAATTAAACGCAAATCATAATAGACAATCCGATTATAATAATCAACAATAGTTAATAAGGAAACATGTCAATCACAGCTACATAATAAGATCCATTGCAGCCTTAAATAAGAAATTAGTTCATTGTCATTAAATCAAAATCCAAATTCCATAATTGATTAAGCATTCAGAATACAAAGGTAAAAGATAGGGAAAAAGAATAAAATTTGTGTTGCAATCCTTCTTCTATTCTCAGCTTCTGCCTTAAATCCTTCTTGCTTGATCAACTGCTTTAATTCTCCAAAAAAACTAAGCTAAAACTAGGGTTGTGTATAAAAGATAGAATAAAATATGAAATCCAATTCACGTAACTCAATTGCACTATGTTAATAAAAATCAAACTTGGTCAACTCCTGAACCGATGCGGCCGCGCTGCTATGCCAGAGGAGAACTTTTGAGACTGAAATGTGGCACGGCCGCGCTGCTCACTAGGTCATTTTGACGCGGCCGCGATGTCCCTGTTCTGCAGTTTTCTGATCCTTTTCATGCTATTCCAACCCAAATGTCGCCAACAGAAGCATATAATCTACAAAAAGAACATAAAATGCATGAAAAATATCTATAAAATACAGGAATAAGCAACAATCCCAATCAATTGATACATGATTCGTAGGTATGAAACCTACTTATCATCTTGTCACTGCTTCTGTTTGAAAATGAGAGTTTTATTTAATATATTTTATTTTTTAAAAATTGTTTTAAGTACACATTCTGGATTTACTTTTTAGATGATTCCTTTCAAAAATAAAATTTAAGGCTAAAATTTATTATTTAAAAAATTACTGAAAGAGGGATGTAATAGTATGATACCTCAATTATGACCTAATAGTTCCAGCTCCTTAGTATTAACCACCAGGTGAAGTATATATCAATTATGTTGTCTAACGTAAAAAATGAATATATTTGCATACTGCTGAATTGAATCACTGCATACCTCCCATAGACCAAACAATTATAGATGTTTATGTGTGTCCTGACCAAACTTTAATATTTATTAAATGAAGTTTAAATTTTAAATGAGACTTTCATTTCGTGACATAAGATTGAGTACTATTTTTTGAAAGTGCAAAATTTCCCTTTATGTATTAGGAATTTCTTCTACATGGTTAGTTAAGAACTAAGCTGTAAATGGTCTCTTATTCAATATAAGTTGACACCAATTTAACCGTACATATAACTTTTTATTGTATTAATTATAAATAATGTTAGATTAACTAATATAATAAAAAAACTATAGAACTTATCAATACAACAATTTTTATAATAAATGCAATACAAAACTATATAAACTTAATAGGATGAAATTGGTTTCATCCTCACTCCAACTGGATTCATATAGGATACGGTTAGGGTTTACGGTTTAGCTAACTTTACTGTTAACTGCTCCAGAACTTATTCGTAGAATAAGATAAAGCTACTCTAGATTCTATGATTGAATTTTTCACAAATAATTACTGTATAGACCATATATGAGCTCCAATTATTCAATGTTTTGTGTCCTCTTCTCTGTTATCTCCCATCTCGATCTCACCAAATGAGATTTATGTGTTTGTACATTATCCCCTCTATAATATTAGAAGGAATTAGTATGCATGCATTTCTTCCACAACTCAAATTACAAAAAAAGCTGCAATATCCAAATCTTCCAAGAAATTGGCCATTCAGGAAGCTGCAACTACCAATTATGAATTGAAAGGTCTCATCCAATTACAAAACAGGAAAATTCAAAAGCTTTTCAGATCAAGGGTTAGACCTCAATTCTATCTCAAGGATGCAGCCCTCTTACATGATCCTCGCTCATGGCTTCGAAAAATTTCAAACATGCACCCAAAATTATACAACAAACTCGAATTTTTTCAGAGACCGCGTCCTATCCTTTGTTTTCCACCGCAGATTGAACCAAGAGAGTGGAATTCAGTCTCCTCTCATCTTGAATGTTGCTTACCCGAATTCAAAGGAGAATCTCTAATGTTCTTGGATTGGTTACAGGTAAGTTGGTGAGCTGATCCGTCTGGTTTCTTCTTACGCCTCCTTTTTTGAGATAATCGAGAGTGATCAGACAATATTGCAAGGTCATTAAGATTTTGCAATGGAGTGAGAACCTTCACAACTTCATCCATGGAAGGTCGGGATTTTGGATCCCTGCTTAAGCAGTTGTAAGCTAGCTGAGAGACTCTCTGCACCCCTTTAAGGGAGTAATTTAATTCCAAGCGAGGATCTACTAGTTGATAAACCTTTCGCTTGTCAGCTAGATATGGCCGAGCCCATGCAACAAGATTTTGTTCTCCATTTGGGCGCTTCTTGTCCATCGACCTCCTACCAGTTAATATCTCCAACAACACAACCCCAAAGCTAAAAACATCACTCTTAGAAGTCAAATGTCCTGACAAAAGTAGCCACATTTTGAGCATGTCAGATTTCATACTCACGAAATACATGAGATGAAAAATAAACAAATGTGGCACTTGGCAAGTTAAGTGTGTTTTCTTGTTATTGGATAAAAAAGGCATTTATAAAATGTCATACATATGTTCTAGTATTTCTTAAATCGGTTGTCAAATGCCTGCATTATTTGAAAGTATTACTTTAAGGCAAGGAATTTTGAAGATAGATTGAATATCAGATGGAAAGGGTATTAAATCATCTAAGAAAAGATTTCAAACAGCTCAAAGCAGCTAAATAAATACCATCACCAACCTGTCAGTACATATTCCGGAGCAGCATAGCCATACGTTCCAACAACCCTGGTAGAAACATGAGTTTTATCCCCTTGAGGACCTGCTTTTGCTAGACCGAAGTCTGAAAGCTTTGCGTTATATTCCTAAATAAGAACAGTCATTATTAATGGCTTGAATTATTGAAAAAGCATCATTATCTATAGTTCACCCGTTAACAACATACCGTGTCAAGTAAGATATTCGATGTCTTAAAGTCTCTGTAAATGACAGGTTCGGAGCCTCCATGGAGAAAGGCTAAGCCATTGGCTGCGCCAAGTGCAATTTTAATCCTGTTGGACCAGGGAAGAGGTATGGTTCCTTCAAGAATTTAACGAGTGTCATTATCAGTTTAATAATAGGATTTCTTATTGTTCTAATAGAAACATGGTCAATGAAAACTACAGAAAAGAAATATCAAATGATACCAGTGATTCGAGAAACAAATTACAATCTTTCTTACACTTTCAGATCAACCTAACATTGTATAACACTACCACTTGATCCTATTAGAGCTTAAGAAATAGTAATATTAAACACATTATCCAAATGTGAGAGACACTTACCATATTTGATGCATCTGCAATTGAAGAGGGAGCCTGGAAACCTTAAGAGTGTTCATAAGAAAGCCTTTTCTTTTCAAATTTGAACCACATAGAGAAATTTTAAATTTTGATATCATGAAAATCAAGTTTACACAAGGAGGAATTATGATGTAAAGGCGCAGGTGAATAATAATACCTAAGTACCCATTTGCATCTATGCATAAAAGATGCACAATGATGGCAGAAATAATGCAAACAGTGTGACCACTCACTTCTAAGAAGATGGTTTTCAAGACTTCCACGCGTCATGAATTCATAAACAAGCAGTCTCTGATCATCTTCAATACAGTATCCAACTAGCTTAACAAGATTAGGATGATAAAGCTGTCCAAGGAAGTCTACTTCTGCCTGCGCAAAGCAATGTCTCATAATGTTAAATATACCATTCTGAAATCACAATGACTTTCTTTTTTGACATTAACCTACTAACCACGAGCAGATAATCTACTAACCACCCATTCTCTATGGCCTTGAAGACCATTGGGCTTTAAACTCTTGACAGCAACAGTAATCCCAGATCCTGGTTTGGCCGGAGCAGTGCCATTTTCTTCTATCCATCCCTTGAAGACATACCCAAAACCACCCTCCCCAAGAATACTATCTTGTCTGAAATTTCTGGTTGCTGATTTTAGCTCCTGAAAAGTAAACTGAAGCAGCTGGTGTGGTGCTTTATTTTCTGATGCTTGTGGAAAATCTGATTTGGGTTTATCCAAGGAGTTTTGAGCTTCATTTGGATCACACATCTCCCGAGTGCTGGCATTTAGGTATCGTGTCTCTGTAACTGCATTTATGGAATCTTGATAGCTAAATATCGTCCTTAACAAAACTCTTTTAAGATATTCCAGTAGTCACATGCAATAGCTCAATGTTAACTTTCATGGTGAACATAACTAAAAATTTTCTTGGAACTATATAAATTTGATTTTGGGGTAGCGGTGTTATGAGATCCTTTAGCTCAAAGAAGGAAAATAGAAACATGAAGTGATTTGGAATCATATATAGCTGTAATTTTATCACCGACCTTGCTAAGAATACGAACAAGTAACAACAGAATGATGCAATGATGACATAAATTTTTTGAGTTTTTCTTTTTTTTGTTTAGATTCAAGAAATATAGAATCAAAATTGAACAACTCATTTGCAATTGCCAAGCAAAAGGGGAAACTGAGGGCTAATCAACTTTCAAGTTTACAAAGTCCTCATTGTATTGTTTGAAACATGAAATCAATGGGGTAAAAGGTAGAGAGGACAAATAAAAAGAGAGCCAAATTTTTGATTCTTCATATAATAAAGACAAGGGTAAGAAACAAATATAGAAATATACATAAAACTTGACTTTTTAAGAAATACATACAAGACAGTGTGAAAACAATCAATTTTTCAAGAAGAAGTTAAAACTGAATCAACCAGTTCTTACACACACAAAAAAAAAATCCAGAAATAATACTCAACCAGTTGAAAATAAACATTCCACTACTTATATAAATCAATCTAGACACAAAAATTAACAAAACCCAGAAAAAGAAAATTGAAAATAAATAAAATTGCAGATTGAACTTTAATGTTTATACCTGCATCATAAACAAGACTAGTTCGAGGGATAGAGTTGGGTGAATTTCTGGAATCAGAGGATTTGCAGTTGGCACCTCTCACACTGCGCCCCAAAGCTTCCCAGCACCCACACTTGTTCTCCATATCTGCCCTCGATCAGCCCTTTTTTTCAGTTTTAATTTAAGAAAGGTATTTTACAATACCTAACTCTTCACTGTCTCGGCCTTTTCATTCATGGGCAGTCATTAATTAATTAATGCTCAGAGGTGAGAACAAGAAGAGATTCACCATGTTTTTTTTAGACAGATAGAGGAGAGAGAAAAAGAGATTGTCCTTGTTTGTTTGTTGCAGCTGTGGAAGATTGTAAGGCATTCTCATCACCATCATCACAGTGTGTGTACACAACTTTTTCACAACCTTTTCTGTGGGGAATGGCCAATAGCCTCTCTGTTCCCTTTCTCGTCTCTCTCGCTCGACAGTTAAAAGGGAATTTACAAAACGACAACTGATATTTTCACATTAATGGGTTTGATATTTATGTAAGAAAAATTTATATAAAAAAATCAAAATTCATATAAAAATATCATTTTCCTTGAAAAGAGGCGAAGAGCGACCATAAAAATTGCTTACATATATCCCGTCAAACTATACAAGCCCTTAACCATGTGTTATTTTATTTGTGTCAAATTAGCAGTACCATGTTATATTACTTGTGACTTTTTATTATTTTTCTGTTGTGATTCATAGTAAATTGATTAATTTACCGCTTGATAGACAGAGAATTTTTTTTTTCGATTTACGTGTTGACACTGTATTAATCAATTAATTAAAGTTAACTTCATACTAATAACTACTTTTCTTTGCTATAATTAAGCAAGTGACTTTTTTACTTTATACAATATCACCAAAATAAAATGATTTTATAATGAATAGAAAAAAATGAATTAACCATTAAGCACTCTATTACAATAAAATATATATTACAATAAAATAAAAGAAGTAAATTTTTTAATACGAGATCTAAAAATATATCTTCCCGTGACACCGATGTTTAATACTCTATGATTCAAGTCTAAAGTAAGTCTATTAATAAATTTAATCGTTTTTTCAAGATGCGTTGACATTTTTTTGAATTATTATTATTAAAGTTATTGTGGAATGCTCGTCATCTAAAATGGTGATTTTATGAAATAAAAACTCAAAATATAGTGATTACTACCGGTTCTCCCAATATAAAAAGAGGTAAATAAAAATAAAAATCAAAGGCTTGGTGAGAGGTCATTCAAGCATCAACTTTTTATGTCAAACAAATTAAAGCAAAAAAATGTGAGGTGGGTTCTATTTATTTTTCGAATTTAATTATTATGAAATTAATTTTAAAATTAATTAATATAATATTAATACGTACATAGGAAAACCACCTCACGACTTGTCATTGCCTCTGCCTTGTTTGAAAAGGACTTGGTATACCTATGGCGTGTGCCCTCATTTAGAATATATGTGGAATTGTGGATCCTCCTATTTTGAGGCTTTGTGTGTGCTACGAGAGTTGTTGTATAGACTGGAGGAACATTGGGGTCAAGTCAAATATCATTGCCCTGCTTAGTTAAAATATTTTATGTATAGTATTTCCTTCATTTTAAATTATTTAATTATATTTTTAAATTTAAAATTAAGACGATTCAATAAAAATTACGTATTAATAAAATTTACAATGAATAATATTTTTATTATATTAATTAAAATTACACATATTAATATCAATCTGTTAAGTTAACTTTAAAAAATAAGTATGTCTTATGATATTAAGTGTGAGATCCCATCGATGCAATTAGGTAAGTGGCAAAATATCCCCTAGAATATGTAGTGTTAGAAGTTGAGACGCACCTCCCTCTTTTTGACCAACTTCCTCCATGACTCATGACTCATGACTCATGACTCATGAGTTGGAAAGTCAAAAGCTGAGTTCAATGCAGAAACATCAGTGAGTTAACTCAATAAATTATGCTCCGTTTGGAAAGAGGGGGAGGGGGAGAAGGGAGGAGTGTTTTTACAGAATGTTTTATATTTATAGAATCCAGTTTTAATTTATTTTCTGGTTTCACACCTCTTCTCTTTATTTCCCTCACTCTTTTTATTTATTTACCAAACACGAAACATATTTAATTTTTTAATTGTCAATTTCATGGATAAATATTAGTAATAGTTTTTAAAAAAAGATGTATAATAAATGAGATTCTCTTATAATTTTTATTAATTTTATATATGAATAAATTTTCAAATTATATTTCGATATAAATTTATTACCATTCACAACAACAATCTTTATTTATATATAATATTTTTTAGCAGTGCCGAAAGAAAAAAAGAGTGTGGACTAACCAGCCTGTTTAAGTGGTAGGATATGCAGCCCATCACTTACCAGATTAAACACCAACCGAAGCCCATTTGCCTTTTGGCCCAATAAGATAAAAAAATTAAAAGTACATGGTGCCGCCCGCCTACTGTTCAACCACTATAAAATTGCGGCGTAAACCGTATTCTTTGTTACGTAACAACCCAATCAAATCATAACACGTTTCACATTCCTTAAACTACAAATATACTTTGGTTTCCAATTGGTCCTTCAAAATATCAAATACAAAGCCCATTCAATCGATCGCAGCGATAACTTCACGGATATGAATTGAAGACGGCAACAGCACGAGAGAGAGAGAGAGAGAGAGAGAGAGGGAAAGATTCAATGGATTGCTATACAGAAACAGAGAGATAAACCCCCCCCCCTAGGTTTTCTGTTCTCAAAGGAGAGAAATAGAAAGATAAGAAAAGAAAACCTAGGTGTTCTTATACTCGCATATTTTCATCGATTTAATTGGGGGATGATTCTCATAGAAATAGATATATTGACAGAGATTAGATTTCGTTCTGGAATTGTTTGGGATTAGATAGATATATGGTTGAAAATAGATGAATCGATCGATCGCTGCATGAGAGATAAAGGGGAGGAGGAAGCGAATCGATCGCTGAGAAAAAGTAGGTAGAGGAGAGAGAAAACTCAACATGTCTGCCATAGTGTGCGGGAAAAGATCAAATTTTTTCGAAGATAATACCCCATCATCATCATCGCCACCTGTTTCCAAGAGGATTCGTTGTTCTTCTACTTCCCCTGTTCGTTTCTCACCGCCCAGAACCAATACCAATACCGCCTCTCTGTTTTCTTCTTCTTTCCAGTATCCGTTTAATTTGTCGTCATATTCATCCTTGTCACGTTTGGATCATCTTGCTGCTCTCTTTCCTGATATGGAGAAACAGGTTTTTCTTCTTATTTTATTTTTACGTTGATTGTTGCAATTGTTTATATTGTTTCATGATCCTTTATGCCATTACTTGGTGTAATTAGATTGTTCGAGGAATAATGTGATGGGATTATAATTCTTTTGATGAGGATTACTTTTAATTATATTTCCTTTTGTATGATGAATTTCTTACGGGAGTCTGAACTTTTGCTATTTTTAAATTACATATAGACTTAATTTGACTTTCATGAGTTCATCCTGAACTTGGTCTTGGTAGTTGAATTTTGGAGAATTTTGTTGTATTATTATCTCTTAATGGTTAAATGCTTTAGAGGGCACCAATGTCGTGTGCATGAGAATAAGAATTCTGTTATAAACTTTTACCCAAAGAAGGGCGTGAAGTATTATTTAGATAAAGCTTGGCTAGACTTTTTGAAATTATCAAAGTTGGTATTAATTTTTTTTACTATAAGAGATTATGAGTTCTCTTGATAGTTTGGCAACAGTCATTACAAGGTACCATCTCTATGAGATAGATGTAAAGAACCACAAAATATAAATTTATGTCTATCTTCGCAGATTAATGGCCACATGATGTTTTGATGTCAATCCACCATATTTCTTAAAGTCCGCAGACAAAGATAACTCACACTATATAAGCTCTCAATAATCAATTATGCTAGTCCGACAAATACCAAGAGAGCTTGTTATTTTGTAGAGACCAAACAAACAATAACTACTCTATCCATCATCTCATGACTTCCCTATCCACTAACCCACTATTTGATGACTTCACACCAGCCCAAAAAACCTTGAATCTTCAAGGTATCTAAATCTTTCAAATATTTATCTAGCACAGGGTTTATATTTTTTTGGTAGGGTAAATTAGTTTGAATAAAGAACTAAGCACACAATTAAGCTGTATAGTTCTGAGTAATAGTGTAGTAATACATTGTGTTAATCTACACTTGGGGCTGTAATTTCAACTGTGAGTGTATTGATTTGGAACGAACAAAAAAAAACGCAAAATGTTGATTTTAAATTTGAGATTGATGATTGTAACAAGCAATAATTATGTAGCTAGAGGTTAATGCTAGAACAATCAGCAATAATCCAAATCAAATCATAAATCTCAGTTTGCTCAATTTTTTTGATGACACAATTAGTTTGCTAACAAATTTGAGTCAACATGTGAGATGTGGATTTAGATGAGTTTGATGATTCAATTAGTGCACAATACTTGCAATAATGAGAAACTTTGCTGAATAACGTATTTAACCGTGGCTTTTTTTTAGTCCTTATGCGCGTTTGTCCTCGTTTACCACAGTCCAATCCAAGATGGACCTTCTCTACACAATTACTATGATCATTAGTAATTACTTGCACTTCTTCTTCTTTTTGTAAAATCCCTCTTGGACCAAGTCACGTGTAATTACTTGTTCACGTGAATTTGGCGTGGAAAAGGCATGTTTGTGGTGAATGAGAATAAAGTCACATAAGAACCAAAAATATAAATTATTGAATTTGTGTTTAGCTTTCAAGTTAGAATGTTAACTGATTCTTGCAATCACTACTTTAACAAGAGGTGGTTGGTAGAGATAATTCTCCAGTTTCTTTGTACTCCTAGTTTCTTAGACTCTTATTTGTTGAATTTGTTTCTATTTTTACACAAACTGAGCTACTTAGAAAATCGAAAAGATGCACAAATATTAATAAAAGTAAGGGGTTAAGATATTATAGTATATTAAACTTTGTGCACTAGTATAGAGAAATTATTCTAAAGTGGTTCTTAAAAATAAAAAAAATCCAAACGTTGTAGTGACAAGAATTATTAACCATTGGGAGTTAGCGGAAGAGGTCTCAGATTAGAAAGCTGAAGTAACAGTGTGTAGTGTGTCTTACAAAGAAGGAATAAGTACTTGGGAAGCAATTTATTTTTTTTGCCCCAGGGCCGAAATGCAATAGGGTCTTTAAGTTCAAGGGCCACATGATTCTTGAGATTCGTGGGTTGTCTCGCGAAAATCTTTTATCTAATATTCGCACAAACTTTTTCTTTTTAGTCGTGCTGTCTTTCCTCGGAAGACTCCAAGCCAGTAGTGAAGACAGTTCTTGTAGAGACACAAGTGACACCACTCTGCATCTTTTTCCTCTCGGAACTTGTGCTAATTACTTGCATATTTGCTTGAGAAGAATACAATGTGCTACTAACCATGAGAGTTCTTTTACTTGTAGCTTCTTGAGAAAGCGCTTGAAAAATGTGGTGATGATTTGGATTCAGCTATCAGAAGTCTGACTGAGCTACGTTTGGGTTCTGCTGTTGGAAAATCTGATGCTGCACAGGAAGCAAATGTCCAAATACAAACTCCAGGTGCTGTTAACTTGAAAAAAAAGATATATACACACACATGTATATATATATATATATATATATATATATTTTCTGTGTGTTCGGTGTTTGTTTCTTCTTTTTTGTTTTTCGTTCTTTCTAGGAATATGCATTTTTTGAATGTCGGAGTTGATGTTTTGATGTATTGCACTTAATTTTCCCCATATTTGCTCTCTCTAGAAGGGTTATATAAATTATTCTGTGCATTTATATGTGAATGAATACATAGTAAAAAATTGCCTGACGAGAAGAAGAAATTTCATAGATGTTCTGAAGTTTTCCACTTTATATCTTAAGCATTAATGTACTTTGATATATTGTGGTTTTAATGATTTTGTAGAACTTGTATATTTGATTGTAGTTAATCATACCTATGATCAAATTTTACATTTTCTTATTTGACATCCGTTAGCATTTTCCCTTTCGGAAAGCTAGTTAATTATGACACTAAAGTGTAGCGGAAGGAGTATATGAGGATAAAAATGGTTCGGACTTGGAATTTTGCAGCTTAAACGTTGTTTGAAAGCTGCTTCAAGATCCAACGAATAGCTAAGGTTTGTTGACTGTCCCTGGCTACAATACCAGGGACATCATAAATAGTACCTGCTATTCCTACTCTTTCCACGATACCTTTCAGCAATATCGTTTCGATACGAGCTCTTGGAATTGGATAGCATATCACTAAATCCTCTCTATCTAGTGAATGGGGAGCATGTTTTAAAATCATTCGCCCCACACCTGCCTAAATGCTTCAACAGGAAGGTAGATTAGAAACCTCTGGTAAAATTGCGTCTAATATACAATTGCGATTGAAACCCATATAACAATTAAAAATGTGAGAGTCTCTGAGGAGTTCAGGAGATGGTTGTGGTGTACTTTAACTGATTGCTGGTTGTGGTGAAAATTGGAAGCTGGACAAAGAGACTACAGAAGAAGGTAGCTAAAGGAGGGGATGGATAATGATGAACACATGTCAAAAAAATTTTATGCCAAGTGTCAGTTTTTCATCTGTTTGCTTAAGTTACTCTTAGGTTTGGTTCAAGGATTGATCATCTAGTTGTGGAGGATGCATGTGTTCAAGGAGTCAACGACTCTTATTATTAAATATTCTTGCCAATACAATTTTTATATGTACAAGTTTACTTCTGGTAAACAATAAAATTGTTGAGTAGACAGATGTTGGACTGCGTATTACTGTACGCAAACTATAGTGCAGTTTGTGCATGAGAGCTGTATTGGCAAATGACCATGATATTTGGCTGCGAGGGATGTAGAGCTGTAGATTATGCCTAATGCTGCCTGAAATTTGTGTGTTTTCTTTCTTAAATATTATTATAATCCCCGCAAAATGTTTCGTCATCTAAAGTTCTCTGCAATGCATTGTGTTCTAAATGGAATAATCTCAGTACATGTTGGTTTTCAACAAAAAAGTTCTAACCATGTCAATAATTTACTTTATTGTTTGGGTCTAGAGTGTTAGCCTTGGGAGAAGACCAATTGAAAGCTCCTGCTTATTAACATATTCCATTTAACTAGAAAGCTTTTTTTATCTACACTCGGTTTCTACATGCTTTGGGATTTTGGATTGGCTCATTTTTATTTATACCTTATGAATTATATTGATTTTGTACACCGTCCGTAATACCAGTTTAGTGTTTCATTAGACACATAATAATGTCATACTGAAGAAGGGAAGTTGTGATGGTGTTTATTTTGTAGTTCCTCTTCCTAGAAAAAGGGTACTATATTTTTTCCTCAAATGTACAAGGTTTGCATAGGCCAAACTTTGACATTTCGACATAATCTTTATTAATATTTTTTTTTTCCAATAATGAATTATAATCTTTAAAGTTTCATTTGAAAAGAATTCATTGCATCAAACGATATTCAAGTGTTCTTGAGAAAGCACTAGTATTTGGAGAAAATGTCAATGAAAATATAGTACTTTCCTTTTCTGAGGATGGGAGGAAGTTAGCATTTAGCTCTATTTGCAGTGTCTTAATAGAAAGATTGATACTCACACGTTTATGTTGCAGTTCCAGTGACAACGAATGGAGAGGATGCATCGTCCGAGTATCCATCAGCTCCCCAAAATCTTCCCATGGATGGTGCAGACTGGGTGGAGCTTTTTGTAAGAGAGATGATGAGTGCCTCCAACATGGATGATGCTAGAAATCGTGCGTCAAGGGCACTTGAGTTCTTAGAGAAATCTATATGTGCACGTGCAACTGCAGAGGCAAGTCAGGGCTTGCAGCAGGTGGTGGTTATTCATGAAATCTTATTTGTTCTCCCTGTTATTTTGAAACCTGTTTAATGCAGATTGTATTTTGACAACAATCATTTCAAATGGCATATATGTTTGGGTTGCCTTTCTGTTAAATCTTTTTCCCTATATTTTTCATCTTCCCCCCTTTTTACTGGTTTTGGAGTAGGAATTAATATAATGGTGAGTTACTTTTGTTTATGAAGTTTTGTTTGAGTCTGTACTTTTGGCTTGTCATGGTGTAGGAAAACAATATGCTGAAGGAACAACTCCAAGCCTTGATTCAGGAGAACACTATTTTGAAGAGGGCGGTCTCGATTCAACATGAGCGTCAAAAAGAATTCGAGGATAAGAGCCAGGAGTTGCATAACTTAAAGCAGATGGTGTCCCAGTACCAGGAGCAGCTGAGAACTCTTGAGGTCAAGCTTCCTATTTTAAATGCTTTTGAAATATGTGCGCGAACGTGGTGCATGCTATAATATTTGGGTGAATCGGTGAATTTATGGTAACATATAAAAATTGACAGCAAATAAAAAAATTAACGCCTGCTTAGCTTCTTCAATAAAGTAGAAGCAGTTTCTTACAAAATCTCCGAATTAGTGGTGACGGGACTTTGTTTGTTTGAGTTTGGATTCAATATTACTGATTTTGATTTCGTTGATGATATTTATTTAAGCAGGTACTGGCTTTAGTTAAAGAAATTACTGTTGTTACTAATTTATGAAATGCTTTGGCAGCTGTATGGTACTTTTGCAGAAGTTCAATTTGGCAACGGACTTGATTAATTTTTTACAGTTTATTTATCAAAAAACTTTTATTTTTTTTGATTTTTTTTTCCTTTTAAACTAATGTTGTTGCCGGTTATGCGAACTGCTTTAAACTTTTGCATTGCTTTGCCAGAAGGCTAAAACCAAGGCGGGGTTATAGTGAAGCTGTATATATTTTTGATCTTTTACTGACGATTTTTTTTTGGAAAATCTGTTGTTTAATCTTATTTTATTTATTTCTGAACCCAAGACTTGTACTTCTTCAGCAACTTTCCCTCTATGTTGGTGCGTTTAGTAGGCCTAGTATTTTCGGCATTGGCAATGGCTTCTTTATCTCTGTATGTTCAAAAGAATAAGACTGTTTATGTTCAAAAGAATAAGACTGTTTTGATTTGATGGGCCCAACTCTCATCCATTTTTTTTTCTTCAAAACTTAGACTTATCATAATGCAGATATCTATCCAATATGATATAACATGCAGTTTCCGCCGAACATAAAGGAGAGGCTTTTATACTTATGCATGTAGAAAGATGATATATGGGTAAAAGAATTCTATAGAATTTTTCAGGATCGACGGATGGCTGAAATGTATAGTTGGTGTATCTATATGTATATACGAAGGGTATGGTGTTATTGGTGAGCCATTCGGGTTTTAACTTCATGGTATACCTCTGGATTGGTCAGTTCCTATTTGGAAGGCTGCAATTTCTTGATTGTCGCAGTTTCTACTCTTGCTAGTAGTTTAGCACATTCTTTATTGTTACTATGGGGTCCTGAAGCACAAGAGGATTTTACTCGTTGCCGGTCTGTGGACTTTTGTTGCTCCATGGTGCTTTTGGACTAATAGGTTTCATGTTACGTCAATTCTAACATGTTTAGTGAGGAAAATGAGTAGAAAAGATAAAAAAACAGAAGATGGAGAAATGGGGGAGAGGACCCTTTTTGGACTGATGATATGCATTTCCAGTAACATGTTATTGCTCAACATCAATCTGTTGATTCCCTTTTATTTATAACAGTGTGTTATGCAGCTGATGATCACCTAGTTCTTTATATTTTGCAACCTTGGGAATGAACTATTTGCTGTTTACTTTCTCTATACATCGTGGAGTATGATTATGAATTTTTGATCTTTTGATGTTTGATGTTGACCAGGTCAACAATTATGCTCTGACATTGCACCTCAAGCAGGCTCAGCAAAGCAACTCCCTTCCAGGGCGTTTCCATCCTGATGTTTTTTAGTGCAACATGTTTATTTTTTTTGTATTATTCTGATGTGGAGTATGGTGTGCGGCCATCCACTTGCCATCTACTTTGTCTTAAGGGGTAAGCTTTGATAAGTACTCGTGTTTCCTTATTTATGCCATGTCTGGCTGTTGAATTTGACACTCATAAGCGATCAATGTCGCAAGGCTTTTTCCTCAGAAGAATGTTATACAATTTCTGGATATCTATCATTCCAATTATTATATTTCTATCTTTATTTCCTACATATCTGAATTCCACTGTGCCCATTTGTTTCAGGTTTTCTTTTTCTTTTCCTTGCTGCTTATTGGTTTCTTTGTTCATATGAAAGAAGTGATTCTGGGCTGTTTGTTTCAGCTATTTGAAGTAAAAATGAAGAAGTTGTGCTATATCTTAGCTAAAACATTGTACATAAAAGCAAGCGTGAAAATATATTTCGAGTTCGTTAAATTCTCCCAATTTAATGAACAGAGAAAACCGATATTGCAAAAAATGGAACTTCATAGTGTATGTTAGGTGGGTTAACATGGCGGGACAACCTTTGCATATGATTTGAGCTCAAATCATGTTTGTGTTATGTTTTGTATCCGCCGATTTAGTGTATACAGAAATAATAATATCTGGATTAGAATTCCTACTTTTTCTTTCCCTAGTGTAGAATGTGTATATTTTATTGAATTAGTAGAGCTAATGGAGTACTAATTCCTTAACTGGAAAATGAGTAACATGCAGTTATATATACACGTACACAGCAGATTCATTCAATATATACACAAAGCAGATGAAGATCTAAAGGGAGAATATTATTACAAAATAAACTATCACAGACAATTCCTTTTGTTATGTATCTGTACAATATTCTAGCTAGCTAGCTAGAGTGAGAAAGAAGGAACCGGTTAGCATGAAATTTATTTGTTGGTAAGTTGAATACTAACACATATATAATATTGACTGCGTGTCAATATTCTATTGATCAATTGACCAATTTATCCAAAAATAAACTTCTTGCTAACCACTTCCGAGAAAGAGAGGGGGAAGAGGGTTTTAGGAAAACTGGAAGAAGCCTTTTACTAGCCAGATTTCATCATCAACTTGAACTCCTCAAAATTAATCATGCCATCTCCATCCATATCAACCTTCCCAATCATATCCTTGCAATTCTCCAACAACTTCCCTTCCTTAAACCCTAAAGAAGACAAAACCATCCCCAATTCATCCACAGTTATTACTCCATCTCCATCCCCATCAAACACATCAAAAGCCTCCTTCAAGTACCCGCCTCCGTCTAATCCCTCTTTCCCATCTTCAATATCATTCATCTGCCCATTGATCACTTCCTCTTTGCTGATAATCGACTCCAACAATTCACCAAACTCATCAACATCTATCAACCCATCTCCATTACAATCAACCCTCTCAACCATCTCCTTCACATCATCATCGCTCATCCTGATTCCGATGTTTTTCAGGGACTCTTTTAGCTCTTGCTTCGTTATGTATCCGTCGCCGTTCTTGTCAAAAGTCGCGAAAACACTCTTTAATTCAGCCTTGAATTCATAACTACTAGTACTTGCACCCTTCATGACCTTGTGTTCATTAGCTATTATTATACAACTTGTGGCGGCGGCGGTGGCCGTAACAATATTTGGAGGTGTTTGGACCATTAATTTTGAAATAGAATTTTGCAGGGAGGAAGACTGAAACCAAGCTGCAAACTTATTCTTGGCGGGGAAATTGAGAAATTTGGTAATGATTAGGCCAAATATAAAGATAAGTGCGAGTAATACATAGCTTGTCAACATATCTTCTCCTTCTTCTTCAATGTGGGTTATTATTATTATTATTATTCTCTGGTTGGAG
Source organism: Panax notoginseng (assembly GCA_016801055.1). Classification (NCBI taxonomy): domain Eukaryota; kingdom Viridiplantae; phylum Streptophyta; class Magnoliopsida; order Apiales; family Araliaceae; genus Panax; species Panax notoginseng. Next base: position 172,915,074 of record CM029012.1, read on the forward strand.
TGGAAAAAATTGCAGGGGAATAGCGCGTTGTTTGGTGCCTTATTATATGTATTTTTGATCCCACAAAACACGTCAAACCCTAATAACTCTCTCTCTCTCTCTAGTCTCTATAGATATACAAAATTCCATGACTTAATTTATTTTTTCCCTCGTGTTAGATTTTGGATGATGGCCGGTGGGTGTACAGAAATTCGTGTTGTCCACGCTGGTACTGACACTTGTCCAACTCTTTGTTGGCAATTAAAACTATTAGTGCCTGAACATGCAAAAAAATAAGATAATTAATCAAGTCTTATAAAAAGAGAATCAATATTGGGCAGTTTTGCTGGCTCAATTAAGCCAGCCTTGCATTGCAATTATTTGTGTTAGTTTTTGCAAAATCTGCAACTCAGCCACCACCTTGCCTTGCCCTTTACCCTTTTTATATATAGCTGGGCCCACTAATTATAAAATTATTGTTTTAATTTTTTATTTTTAGCTAAGAGAAAATGATGTTAGTTACAACAACTATAATCTCTTTGGTTACTACAAGTCTACAATATTGAAGCGAGAGTGAGAATGAAAATAGGAATGAGAATGGACATTCATCCATATTTTTATTTTTATTTTTATTTTTATGTTTGGTCAGAATGAGAAGGTTACTTAAAAAAGGAGAAAGAATTCTATTTTATTTAGTTAATGTAACGAGTGATGCAACATTATTCTAGTTTGTATGATATGAGTGCTCCATAGTTTTTCAAATTATTTAAGTCTCAAAAAGAGACGGTTGTTGACCTTGTTAATTTCTTTTTAATAGTACTTTGGTGACAAAATAACAAAAAATTGTCTACAAAATACTATTAAAAAGAAATTAACAATTAATTCGTGAAGTTTGTAATTGACACGCTTAAACATAATTTCTTACCTCTAAATGTGTCTAAAAATAATTATTGTGCATAAATAAATAAATAAAATTTTATGTGGTACCATACATATTTTCTTCCCAAGTGTTCCGTTTGCTTTGCTTCCAAGATAATTAATTAAGGATTAATTACATATTTTAGTACATTTTTAGAAATAATTACAATAATGGTGCATCCATAAAATAATTACAAAAGTAATACACTTTTCCATATTTATTTACAATATTAGTACAAACCCCCTCCCTCCTCTGTTCCAAAGTATGAACTGATTATTTGATTTCTTTTTTGACGAATTTATTTTCATATAGATTTCGATTCTCCAATGTTTGATACCTGATGATTAATTGATTGTCAATCTCAAGTTCTCAAAATTTATAAGTTCTCATTTTTATTTCAGCGATCTCCCTAATTAATATCATGTTAGAAGTTTAGTGTATGTAAAAATTATTTGGGACAGGTTCACATTGTTAGGCTTTTTATATATATGTTGCAGGAAGAATGTTGCTAAAATAGTCACAAGAAAGTTTGTGTTTGATGGTGAGGCCATTTCAACCTTAAAAGCAAAACTCGAATGCCAAACATCGCGAGTAGTTACGTTGTGACAGCAGTTATATGGAAGGCTTTCATATGTTTAACTCTAGCAAAACAAGGGGGCATTAAGGCATAAATACTTGAACACGCAGTGAACTTAAGGGGAAGAACAGTTCCGTTCAACTGCAACCCACCCATGGGCTTCAATTTACTTGGCTGGCAAAGGAACGCCAGTGCTTAACAAATGGCCCACGGAAATTTAATTGGCAAATTGTTGTCGGTTTCGTAATTGGAATATGTGGAGCTGCATTTGGAAGCGTATGCGGTGTTGGTGGCATATTCGTCCCAATGCTTACCTTGATTATTGGATTTGATCCAAAATCAGCAACTGATAGAATAGATTGGTAACCAAACATTTATACCAAGGTTACCAATCCACCTCTACACCTGCAATTTTTTTATAGTGCAGTTGGTAACCAAACCTTCATACCAAGGTAACCAAACCGTCATACTAAGGTAACCAATCCACCTCCACACATTCAGTTTTTTCATAATGCAGTTGGTAACCAAACCTTCACACCAAGGTAACCAATCCACATCCACACCTGCAGTTTTTTCATAGTGCAGTTGGTAGCCAAACATTCATACTAAGGTAACCAATTCAGTGTTATTAGATTACCAATTTATTTTGAATGTGATGCAATTGGTAACCAAACCTTCATGTAGTGGGTAGCCAAACCTTCATACCAAAGTAACCAATTCAGTTTTATTAAGTTACCAATTTATTTTGAATGTGATATATTTGGTAGTCAAACCTTCATGCAATTGATTGTCAAACTTCCAGACTAAGGTAACTAATTCATACTACAGCAGGTGTGGAGGTAGATTGGTTACCTTGGTATAAAGGTTTGGTTACCTTGGTACGAAGATTTGGTTATTAACATTACATTACACAGCACTCTCTTATCTCTCTCTTTCCTATGTAATGTTTTTATTTTCTTTTGAACATGAAATTGGAATAGGAACTTTCGGAGTCGTGCCGGAGAATCTCGCCGATACATGGTACTGGACAGATCAGTTTGCTTTGGAGATTATTTATCACAACTGTATGATGAATTATCATTGCAGAACCCTGGAGCCAGAATTCGCTACGACGTTCTACATTCCATTCTACGATGGACTCGCGGTGGGCAAGTATTTATGGACGTCAAATTACACATTCAGGGACCGTGATCGCCATTGCGAGATGATTCTGAAGAAGGTAACCTGTGAAGAAGAAGATTCGCGGTGGAGTAGTGGCGGAGTAGCGGATGAGAGGGTTACTGTGAGAGAGATGAAGATTTGAATTTGAATTATTATTTTGAATTTGAATTTGAATTTGTTGTTAGATCACATGTATTTAAATTTGAATTATTAATTATGACAGTTATTTTTCCTTGATTTTAGGTTTTCTTATTAATGTGAATTGCATTATTTTTGTAATTATTTTGTAATTGTTGTATATTAGTGTTAAGGACCCTAATTAATTAATCTTTATTGACACTATAAATCAATGATATATATATATATATATATATATATATATATATATATATATATATATATATATATATATATATATGGTAGACTATAACTTGAATCTTGGGCCTCGTGGCACTAATGACTGACGGGCTAACCTTACGATTCTAAAAATATTTTAAAGACAATCGATTGACTAGTCTTTAGTTTAGTGAAAGCCCACCCACCACGTTCAAATAATATTTTTTTACCAATTTTAAGATTGACCATGAATTGGGTAATGTTACTGGGAGGGGGAAAGGGTAGAGAAGGGAAGGTTAATAATAATCTTGGGCTACATAAAAAATGGTTTGGATCCCATATATTATTGGGGTGTACCGTAGGGACCAATTTCAGTAATTGTGAAAGCAACTAATGAAGCAAACTAAATTGTTAAGTAAGGTACACTGAGATCAGATATAGGAAGGAGTGGTGCAGACTTACCACCCAGCTTTTAAGTATTATTATTCCTTCAACCTTTTAACTCAACTACCCATAATTTTGTTCAGCAATGGGAAAGCCTGCCCACTCCACATACATTTAGCTTTACCCGTTTGTCCTTGTATTCTTTTTAAATATCCTTTTGGTTTCCCGTATAATATCTATAGAAAATTAATTTTGATATTAAGTGTCTAAGTTATATTCCATTGCAATATTTGGATGCTTAGGCAATTAAACTTGGTTTAAAGTGGAGAAGGATTTCTTTCATATATGTTGTGTTCTTCCCGTTGCTATTTGATTATTAAGTAGAGTATTATTGTTATTGAAAAGGAAGTGGTGTAGGGAGTAGGGAGTAGGCTGGCGTGAACAAGCTAGGCTAGGCTGTTAGCTGGGGCCATGACAGCGATCTCGTACGGTAGGTAACTGATAACAGTCCCTTCCATCATTCTCTCATAATCTTTCTCTATCTCTATCTCTATCTCTATCCCTAACCGGCTAAGCCTAAGCCCCCAGCCCTTGTTTATTTTGATATTCTAGTTCGGTGATCCAATTAGCATGAAATTTATTTATTAATAAGTTGGTCAATTAATTAATAGAATATTAACACACATAATTTCTTTTGTATATTAATGCTCTATTAGTCAATTAATCAACTTATCTAAAAATAAACTTCATACTAATTACTTCCCTCTTTTTTCCCTCTTTTAGAATAGTCATTATTTAGAAATTATGTTGGTGCATTTATTTAAGACATCAACTTTCAAATTTAATTTGAGGCAAATTCGGTAGTAGTGAGTGCAATTCTCAAATATATTTAACTTTCAAAATCATGATGATCCTCTCTGTAATTATACCTTAAAATTGGGACCCAATCGTCAATATTGACAAAATTATTAGTATATTTAATCATTATAATGAAAATAGGGACATTTTATTTATTATTATTTTTATAAATAATACTTTTACAAACAAAAATAATAATTCTACAAAATCTTCCTCAAATATATAAATAATTAATAAATCTAACATCTACTTGCACACTTGATAAGTTTCTTCAGCAAAATAACACGCACGTGCACCTCTTCACCAAAGTTGGAATAGCAGCAGTTAATTTGTGAATAATTTTTATATAAATGGCAAGAATCTTTACTTAATAATTGTTCCACAAAATATTTAACTGCATTTTTTTTACTAATTTTAATAAATTTAACGTATGTAAACAAGTTTCATCATCCATCCAATAGTGCATCCCACATAAATGCTAGCTTTAGTAAATTATATTATTTTCATTCTAAAATTTAGTAGACCCCACATAAATATTTTAGTGAGTGAATTAGTTTTTATATTATATTTTACGTTTGATTGGTGTATCAGAAACATATTTTGTTGAATCATTTTTTCTTTTTCACAATCTTTGTTTGATTAATGAGGGAGACTTTTTTGCTTTTTACTTTAAAAAAAAAATAATAATTTGTGCAATTTTCGTTACTAAAAATTATTTCTTTAACAAGTCTGTCCTTGATATACTTTAATACTCATAAAAGAATAAAAATAAATAAAAAGTGTATTATAATCCTGAAATTATAATTCATGAGATTATAATCTCAAGACTATATATTAATCTTAGGATTATAATTCCGAGATTATAATTATAATGTCAAAATTATTAAGTCATTTTATAATTTCGAGATTAATAGTCCCAAGTCTAAATTTGAAAACAAACAAGACATTTGAGATTAATAGTCTTATCCCTAGTATAATCCTTGCAAACAAACATAGCCTTAGAGTATTACTTCTAAACGTATATAATAGTCATATAGTGGGAAACGACTCAACATATAAGAACATCTCCAAGAGTAGTAGCAAAAAAAATCTTCAAATTGAAGTTTGTTGACCTACGTGATAATTTGAAGATCATTATTTACTTCTTTTCATATTTTGTGTCTTATCAGTCTCTTCAATTCAATGAGCCGTACATCAAACCCATCAAACGTAATAAATATTTTTGACTTTTAATTGTATATTTGAAGAATGATAAGGAGGTTGCAGAATTGAAGAGTGAGAAGGAGGTTGCAGATTTGAAGAGTGAGAAGGAAGTTTGAAAATGATTTACATATATATATATATAAGAGAAGTTTTCACAAAGGGTCCAATTTAGCAGTTGGGGTTTTTGGCCTTTTTGTTCAGCAAGTAATTTGTGCAGTCTTTTTCTTACACTTGTTTTCTTAGGTTTTTGGTTCTCCAATTCACTGGTGAGTAACTCTATCGTCACGTAATTCAATTGGTTTTTTCAGCAGAATTTATCCGGTTTCATGCAAAAAAACAAGATATAGTACTTTATTTAAACCTGACGCAAATCATTTATGTATATATAGAAATTGATTTTTTATAATAAAAATAATATTTTTATAACAAAATCGTCGCTATAGATCATATAGCGTCGTCGTACATTTATAACGATATTTTTATTATAAAAATATCAAAAAAACTTTAAAAAAATATCAATTTTCTATACTGCACGTTAGATTCTGTTCTGTTTACAACTTTACATATATATATATATATATATATATATATATATTCGACGACTAATTAATTACTACTTGGAGTCACTTAATTTCTCTAGCTCGATGACATAGTCAGTTCAGTTGGACTTTTATTTAGCTCCATGAAAGAAGAGAGCAAGCGTGGACATTTCAAACTTTTGCATGAAAGCAACACTAACATTGGGTCCGGTCCGGGAGTTTTTAATGACAAGAAATTAAAAGAAGAAAGAATTTTTTTTTATAAAAAAAATATGATACTATAGTTTTCTTTAATCTTATCTGGGAGTTGAGAAGAAGACAAAAAAATGTACACTTTTAATAAATTGTTATATATGTTAATATCCCTAAGATGCGTAAATAAATTGTGATTAGTTAAAAATTTAAGGGTACGGTTAGTATTATGAAAATATTACTAAACCAAGTTTTTCTCAACAAAACTTTGAGAAGAAAGTGATCGACTTATATATTTTTCACAACTTTTTTTTCTTTTTCTCTCCCAAAAAAATTCAAATTCTAAGACACCCACCACATTTTATTTTTGAGAGCACTGTGTCCACATTTCTTTTTGATATCTCCGCGTAGTTTCTTCTTACATGAAGGTGAGACCCAATATATATTAATATAAAAAAAGACCATATAAAAAATACATATCAAAATATCTTTATTTTTTCTTTCTCTCCTACTCTCTACTGCCAGACAGAGGAGTGTAAGTTAAGAATGCTTGTTAACGAGGGCCGGAAATTTTAGTAAAGTAGGATGAATAATACTCCATATATCCCTTTCACAAAAGAATTTCATTTTAATTTATAAAATCTTAAAATTAAAATTAAAATTGAAACTTAAATTTATTTTAATTTGTCAAATAAAAATATGTATTTAGATTAGAAACACTTTTTGTATCATTTACTACATAAATTTATATTAATTTTAAATTTTTATAGATCAAGGAAAGTATTAAATACATGTTTTTCATATTTTTAAAAGAAATTATCCAAAAAATTCACCTTCTCTGTAAGGTGCATCTTTTAGGAAGAAAATATATATAAAAGTTAAATAAATTTGATAGACTGCTTTTGGAATTTTAAAAGTTTTTCATCAGTTTCTTCTAAAACAAAATTCAATTTTGAAAAGAAAGTAGGAGTTACTTGCTGTTGCTGATATTTTCTTTTCTTTTCTCATAAACACAGGGTAAATAGCTTATTTCTTATTCTTACACTTACTCACACTCTCCTCAAATAAAAAATAGTATAATTTTAAAACGATAATTTTTATTTTTTATTTTATTTTTTGAAATATATTTAAAATATTTGTTAGAAATGTGGGGGTGGTATTCAAATTGTATAAATAATTATATATATACATATATATATATGATATATTAAAATTTTGTATTATTTTTTTTTATTGGTTCTTAATTTTAATCAAAAAAGGTGGCCAATGATACGAGAGATACATAAAGGCTAAAGTTGCGCCGGCGGAGGGGTCAATGTAGGCGTAAGTAGCATGTGATTACGCAAACGACGCCGTGGCAGACTCTGAGCTACGAAGAGTGTTTGCTTCTGTACTTAAAAAGCGACCTATCGAACCAGCCGTGACATCATGCGCCCATTTAAACTTCATGCGACCTACCCACCTACTCATCTATATATATATATATATATATATATATATATATATATATATATATATATGGGAATTGTGACAACCCCAAAATAGGTCCATTCCACCCAACCCATTCTGAGTCGTCAAATACATAGTACAGAAAACAACTACAATTTTATTACAACAATTGTCGTGCAAAATACAACAACACATATGCTGTGAGTTTGGATACAAATATATACCAAATGTGACTCATGTTCCAACCGTGGACATCACCTCACAATAACACCTTACATAAAGGTATAGTCAAAAACTGTTTTAGAAATTAGAATCTTTGGGAAGTGCTCAAGGAAACCTTCGTACATGGGAGCCCATGCTTCTAGGTTATGATAGATATCATATGGCCACAGAATTATCCTTGGTTGACCCAATAGACCCCAAAGAAAAATGAGAAGGTTACTATCATATTCTTCCCAATGGTGAGTCTTCTCTTGACTTATCATTATCTCTACTGTCTCTAATTGAGAATTATACTTTAAACAAACACCAAGATTATATAGATAGTGCTCGTATATATACTCAGCAAGTGGATGAGCACATCCCTGTCTTATGATGACACGAGGTTGTATGTCGTTAGACATCTTGTATGATAGTGGCAAACCACCCTTCCAACGTTGGGTACACCTTACCCTATTGGATTCACCAAATATAACTACTAAATGAACTTTTCTATACTGCTTCGGGAGAACATCCACAGCTAGAGACCACCGTTCTATTTTTCCGTTACCCTCGCTCGACCCAGCTACACTCTTATTACCTGAAAGGAATTGTGAAGCAAAAGGGTGAGCACAACTAGCTCAGTAAAGAATATCATGACTAAAGATAATTAAATTATCAGTAGCCTTCATCAATAATAAATCAGAGATTTAGAACATATGGTAAATGATAAAAATTTCAACCATAGTTGCAGCGGAACGAGCAATCCATTAGAAGAGTCAAATAGACTATAAAGTCTATTATCTTCTCCATGTTAAAAATCCATCAACAATGTTTTATCCCTGTAACATCAATCAACAGTTCCTTTCCACAATCATATGAATAACTCATAATCATAATTGTGATTCTAAATTTTTCTTCGCACCCAGGACGAAGAATATTTTCATCACCTGTCTTTACCTGAAACATCAAAGATCATGGTTATACCAAATCACAGTTCCTGTTTATAATCATACTAACAAATCCATCTTTGCACTACGGGCCAAAGATATTCATCAACAAACCATCTTTGCACTACGGGCCAAAGATATTCAACAACAGTTCATCTTTGCATTACAGGCCAAAGATATTCATCAACAGGCTATCTTTGCACTACATGCCAAAGATATTCATCAACAATTCATATTTGCACTACAGGCCAAATATATTCATATCTCAAAGAAATATATAATCATTTCAGAATTTATATAAACAATAATTATAACCATGTTGATCAATTCACCTTTGCACTTAAGCTTAAGATATTCAATTATAAATTCAATGGTCATGATCATACCAGTCACAATTCAACTTTGCACTACAGGCCAAAGAGAACCCTAGTCATGATCATACCAATAATTTATCCATCTTTACACTCCAGTGAAAGAGAATTTCAACATCAGGGTTATAAAAATGTTATATATGATCAACATATAGTTTTAATCTCAAGAGTAATATTCGTAACTCATGAATAGTAAATCGTGAATAGTAACTCATGAATAGTAACCCAGACACAAAAGATAGAAATTCCACAATAAAATCTATACCAATATTTCGGTATAATGATATTGAAAGAATAACATTACTTAAATTTATAAACAATTTATTTTAATTGTTTACACTTTACTAATTAATGCATTTAATCATCATAAAATGCCAACTCTTACAATTTCATCATCAATAACCAAAACCCTCATCAAAAACTGCATATACCTCATATAGGATTCTCAAGCCATAAAATCCTATTTTCCAATTTTCTTTCTTCACAAAACATATTTAATTCATTTACTCATAACTAGACCATTTTCATGAAAAATACCAAATCAGTTCCAAAAATATTTATTTTTCTGGGATTTAGCATAATATAGTCCCATAGTGAACATATATTTTTCTCAGAATTTTTAAAAGTCATTTACTATTTTTCATATGGCCAAAACAGCCGAATATTTAGACATTTATCAAAAATTATACTTTTGTCCAAAAATTCTGAAATTTACAGAGTATACTTCTATCATATACATGTACTCCCAATAAAAATTTCATCAATTTTGGAGTTAACCACAAGGAATTATAAGCTCTTACTTCTAAAATAGTCTTTTCTCATAAAATTCATAACTCTCAATCTATACATCCAAAAATCACCATTTTTGGACACAATCAAGAAAACTCATCAAAATATCATTTCAAATTTTTTCAGAATTTTTGAAGATCAGAAAAATTACGAAACTGAAAATCATAACAACCCTTAAAATCCCTTACTATCCCTTACTATCCCTTACTATCCCTTACTATCCCTTACCTCAAAAGAGCAGTACTTCTGACTGGATATCGGATATGATGCTGAAGGAAACTTGCACTGATGAATAGCAACTCACCAAGTATCTAAAAACTCACAAAATATGCTTCATAATATAGAGAGAGAAAGAGAGAAAGCTTATGTTTCTGGTGTGATTTTCAATTCTAACTTAGCCCTCTATTTATAGGAAAATTTTGGTAGGTTTGACCTGCAACCTGATGGCTTTACCTGCTACTATTCCCACCCACCACATTTGAAATATAATTCAGCACATTTCTTCACCAACCACAAGTGGGGCCCACCAATTCTAAATTTTCCACCAAAATGATAAACTCCGAAAATTTAACAATTTCTGAACCAGTCATCTCGTAAAATTCATAACAAATCATACGTTCATTTTTAACGGTTCAAAATTTGTGGACATATACTCAACTTATATATGTATAATATATCCAAAAATTACCACGATCCAACGGTCGGATTAAAAATTATAACCCCCGCAAAATATCTCAAAAACCCTGATTTTTAATACCTCCATTCCGACAAAAATACTGATAAAAACCTCAACATTAACTCCTTCATTTTTAACCACAAAAATATATCCCTCATTTATATCCGCATAATATAAATATTTCCTTATCATATGAATCAATAATTAATTATTCACAAATAATATTACAGAATCACATTTATGACAACCAGGCCGTTCCCAGGAAAGAGGGGGCTTTCCAATAAGAATTTCTCCTTACTGACGCGCAATTAGATGACCAAACCTCTCCTTAGACAGAACTTTCTAGACATTGACAATAATGTTATCTAATAATATTATTCAAATAATATGAATTATTGATCTGATAAAGGAAAATACTGTGCAGCAACAATTATTGAAACAACAATAATATAAAATATCAACGCAACAATTATTGAATCAATAAAATATTGAACAGTAACTACTGTAACAATTATTGAGTAGTGCCTTCTTACGTAAGAATCAATAATTTCAAAAATACTATGCAATACCGTGTGCTACTGTGCAATAACGCGTATTACTGTATTTTAACCACCGGGTATTCCAACAGTGTTAACGGTAACAACTACGCCGTTATTTGTAAAAACTCAAATTTATCGTTTTCCTTCACCCGACAGTTATTCGTTATGGGGCCCACAAATAGCTGCGCCGTCGTACGAATATTCTCCGACAGAAAGAATATTCCACGACCAAACGAATATTCCCCGACAACAATAATTATTTTATAACCACTTGTTTATTTTGAACAATTTTCACATTTCACCCATAACTTTAATTTTTTTATCAATTTAACCATTTACTAAATTGTAATTATAAGAAAAATTGAATACTTTTATTTCATAAAATTCGGGGTCTTACAGGAATAATTCATGACACACGTTAGCTACGGGCACTGTTAACGCCAAAATCTTTTCACACGTTCCAATCACGTAAGACACGTCCGATCCTGCACATTAAATACGACAACACCAAAAGCTTGACGGCTTCGACCGTCGGAGGATAGCGCCGGCGTGAAAGTCAATACAGGCGATCACCAAGTTAACAATGGAGAAAAATAATATCTAGTGTATTGAGAGAGAGAAAATTATCGGTTACCTTTTTCTTTAAGTGATCCTTGCCTCATATACTCCAATCCCAGTTTCTTGTGCCACCGACCCCCCTGACATCCTCACTACCCTTAGTTCACCTGCTAAGTCCATCACCTTTTTTCACCGCCGGCTAATACAGTCACTTCCCCATTAATGTCATGCAGGATATGACAGAAATAACAGTCAACTGTTAACATATTCATCATTACCGGTCAAAGCCCAAGTCAAGTTATTATCAGTCTGATGGGTCAGCCTAACGATCCGGCCCAACACCTTCAAGACATAATAAATATAACCCAAGGGATGAGCCCAATCGGCCCGGCCCAATGTACAAAATATCATGGCCCAATATTGCCCCCTAGTCTTTTATTAAACAGAATATTTAATGAAAGAGTATAAAGGCTAATGGTCCAGGACAAAAGGAATTAGGATAAGATCAACAGAGGCCCAAAATGAAACTTACTGACGGCCCAACGGGTAAAGTTCAAGCAGCAGCTTAAATAAAAATCGGAGGCCCAATAGAGAAGCCCAATCTGGTTAATATTTTAAGACCAAAAACAGACGCCAAATCTTCCACTTCACCATCATTGCCTTCATTTAATGTGCCGCCTTCGATTCTCATGAAAAATTGAAAAGATCGCCTAGTATAAAAGGTACTTTTCCCCAATTTCGACGATTTTACCTGCCATTTCAAACTTAGACGTTTTCTGCTATCTTCTTCCTCCAAACATTTTTCTGTCTTACTGCAAATCTCTAGCAATGGCTTCCCAAAGTTCCGACAATACCGTTTCAATCGTTGCCATTCCTATTACCACTGTTCCTCCTTCTCCAAATCCCGCCAAGGTAGCCTCGGGGTCAAACCCCAATCCGACCTCCACCATCTCAGAGAACGGTATTCGAAATATCCGACAACGGTACCAAATTCCGGATACCCACCAATTGCGAAAACCTTCCTCCACCGAAAAGATGTATCAGAGGCCTGATGGTTGGACTGCAATCCCACTCATCCTTCTAGAAGAAGGGGTGCGATTTCCTCTCCATCCTTTTCTGGTTACCCTGCTATTATTGGGGTCGGATTCGCCCCACTCATCCCCAATTCCTATATTCATATTTTGGTGTTTATCGCCTTCTGTCACGAGGTGGGGGTCGCCCCTACCCTCGACTTCTTCTTCTCCGTATATTATGTAGGCAAATCTCGTGAAAGGGGGTTTAAAGCCCTAAGCAAACAATCTCCAAAGGCTGGTGAAAATTTTGAACGAAAATCCCTAGTAAGCACTCCTTCAACAATGTTAAACTGATAAAATACAATAGACATCAAGTTTAACTGCAGCGGAACCAACAATCCATTAAAAGAGTCAAGTAGAGAATAAAATCTACTATCTTTTATGATTTAAAAGGTTTTTCATGACTTTTATCGCTGAGACACAGCTAAAAAAATAATCCACATCATCGAATCACCCATGCACTACGTTTTTTAAAATCCAAGTTAATCTTAATTATAATATTAATTACTATAAGATAAAGAAAATATTACTTAAAGCATGTTGCAAGTTTCCAATATTGATATTAATACTATAATACATCCAAAAATTGCCATTTTTGGATACAATCTAGAAAACTCATCAAATTATCATTTCAAATTTTTTCAGAATTTTTGAAGGTCAGAAAAATTACGAAACTGAAAAACATAACAATCCTTAAAATCCCTTACTATCCCTTACCTTAAAAGAGCAGCACTTCTGACTAGATATCGGATATGACGCTGAAGGAAACTTGCACTGATGAATAGTAACTCACCAAGTATCTAAATACTCACAAAATACACTCGATAATCTAGAGAGAAAAAGAGAGAAAACTTATGAATTCTGGTGTGATTTTCAATTATAACTTAGCCCTCAATTTATAGGAAAATGTTAGCACGCCGAAGCAGACTTGACCTGCTAACTGATGGCTTTACCTGCTACTATTTCACCCATCAAAAATCAGCCATCTTCCCTAACAACCAAAAGTGGAGCCCACCCATTTCTAGAATTTTCTACCAAAATTATTTATAAACCTAATTTCCGAATCAGTCACTTCTTAAAATTCATAACAAATCATTCGTTCATTTTTAACGGTACAAAATTTGTGAACATATACTCAACTTATATATGTATAACATATCCAAAAATCACAACGATCCAACGGCCAGATTAAAAATTATAACTCACACAATAAAGCTGTAAGAACACTGATTTGATCTTTTAATACCTCCAATCCGACAAAATACTGATAAAATATCTCAACATTAATTTCTTCATTTATAAGCACATAAATAAATCCATCAATTATATCCACATCAAATAAATATTTTCTTATCATATAAATCAATAATTAATTATTCACAAATAATGTAAGACCCCAAATTATTAATAAATAAAATTTAAATTCCTCTATTTATTATTTTGAAATAGTAAGGGTTGATTTGATTAATGTGGTTAGTTATGGGTAAATACGCAAATATTTCAAATAAGCAGGTGGTTATAAAATATTCATTATTGTCGGGGAATATTCATTTGGTAGTGGAATATTCTTCCTGTCGGGGAATATTCGTACGACGGCACAGTCTTTTGTGGGCCCCATAACGGAAAGTGATTGGATGAAGAAAACGATAAAAATAAATTATTTATAAATAACGGCGTAGTTGTTACCGTTAATACTGTTGGAATACCCGGTGGTTAAAACACAGTAATACACGTTGTTGCACAGTAGCACACGGTATTGCACCAATTATTGATTCTTACGTAAGAAGGCACTACTCAATAATTGTTACAGTAATTACTGTTTAATATTGTATTTTATTGATTCAATAATTGCTGCGTTGATATTTTATATTACTGTTATTTTAATAATTGTCACTACACAGTATTTTCTATTATCGGAACAATAATTCATATTATCTGAATAATATTATTAGAAAACAATATTGGCAATGTCTAGAAAGTTTTATCTAAGGAGAGGTTTGGTCATCTAATTGCGCGCCAGTAAGGAGAGATTCTTATTGGAAAGCCCCCTCTTTCCTGGGAACGGCCTAGTTGTCAGTACTGTGATTCTGTAATATTATTTGTGTATAATTAATTATTGATTTATATGATGAAGAAAATATTGATTTTATGTGGATATAGATGGAGAAAATTTTTAATGTGACAATTGTTGAAAATTAATATTTTATCTTTTTCTGATAAAATAATTCATTTAAATATATTATTTTAATAATATATTGATGGTGATATTTTTACAATGAATGTGGGATATATGAGTATATGAGGAAGAAGAGTATTTTTGTGGCATTAAATGATTAACACATGTTTTGTGTGTTGGTGGACACAATTCTTGACTGAAAATTTATTATTGACTGTAAAATCGCCCGTTTATGGATTTCGGTCAATTTCTGTTTGGAATTTGGAAAAACTTTCTTCTGCAAAGTTGTAGAGAATTGAATTTTCTATAAAAACTCGCGAGATTCAAATTTTCTAATAAAAGGGCTATTTATTATGAATTATTGAAGTTCTGAAATAATTAATTTTTGGAAGTTTTAATTATTATTTTAAAGAAAAACGTTTTTTTGCAAATTAGTGGGCTCAACATGTGATAAGAATGGGCTGAATTCAGATCTTCTAAGGTGGGCTTGACAATTTTGTAAATATAATATTATTATATTCAATTTTCTGCTTTGGTGTTCTAAGCATTTTCCTATAAATAGGGTGCTTAGGTTAGAATTAAAAATCACACCAGAAACTGAGATCTTCTTGTAACGACCCCAAAATAGGTCCATTCCATCCAACCCATTCTGAGTCGTCAAATACATGGTACAGAAAACAACTACAACTTTATTACAACAATTGTCGTGCAAAATACAACAACACATATGCTGTAAGTTTGGATACAAATATATACCAAATGTGACATTGGACACCATCATGTATCAGCACTTCACAAAGGTACCTTACATAAAGGTATAGTCAAAAACTGTTCTAGAAATTAGAATATTTGGGAAGTGCTCAAGGAAACCTTCGTACATGGGAGGCCACGCGTCTAGGTTATGATAGATATCATATGGCCACAGAATTATCCTTGGTTGACCCAATAGACCCCAGAGAAAAACGAGAAGATTACTATCATATTCTTCCCAATGGTGAGTCTTCTCTTGACTTATCATTATCTCCACTGTCTCTAATTGAGAATTATACTTCAAACAAACACCAAGATTATATAGGTAGTGCCCATAGATATACTCAGCAAGTGGATGAGCACAACCCTGTCCTATGATGACACGAGGTTGTATGTCATTAGACATCTTGTATGATAGTGACAAAACACCCTTCCAACGTTGGGTTCGCCTCATCCTATTTTCTTCACCAAATATAACTACTAAATGATGATCACCGTTCTATTCCCTTGTTACCCCCGCTCGACCCAGCTACACTCTTATTACCTGAAAGGAATTGTGAAGCAAAAGGGTGAGCACAACTAGCTCAGTAAAGAATATCATGACTAAAGATAAATAAATTATCAATAGTCTTCATCAATAATAAATCAGAGATTTAGAACATATGGTAGATGATAAAAAAATTTCAACCATAGTTGCAGCGGAACATGCAATCCATTAGAAGAGTCAAATAGACTATAAAGTCTATTATCTTCTCCATGTTAAAAATCCACCAACAATGTTTTATCCCTGTAACATCAATCAACAGTTCTGGTCCACAATCATATAAATAACTCATAATCATAATTATGATTCTAAATTCCTCTTCTCATCCAGGACAAAGATAATTTTCATCACTTGTCTTTACCTGAAACATCAAAGATCATGGTTATACCAAATCACAATTCTTGTTCATAATCATACTAATAATTTCATCTTTGTACTACGGGCCAAAGATATTCGTCAACAGTTTATCTTTGCACTACTGGCCAAAGATATTCAACAACAGTTCATCTTTGCACTACAGGCCAAAGATATTCAACAACATATCATCTTTGCACTACAGGCCAAAGATATTCATCAACAGTTCATATTTGCACTACAGGCAAAATATATTAATATCTCAAAGAATTATAATCATTTTAGAATTTATATAAACAATAATTATAACCATGTTGATCAATTCACCTTTGCACTTAAGCTTAAGATATTCAATTATAAATTCAATGGTCATGATCATACCAGTCACAATTCAACTTTGCACTACAGGCCAAAGAGAAGCCTAGTCATGATCATACCAATAATCTACCCATCTTTACACTCCAGTGAAAGAGAATTTCAACATCAAGGTTATAAAAATGTTATATATAATAGTAAAATCAATATAATCAAAACATCTAGATTTAATCTCAAGAGTAATATTCGTAACACATGAATAGTAACCCCGACACAAAAGATAGAAATTCTACAATAAAATTCATACCAATATTTCGGTATAATGATATTGAAAGAATAACATTACTTAAATTTATAAACAATTTATTTTAATTGTTTACACTTTACTAATTAATGCATTTAATCATCATAAAATGCCAACTCTTACAATTTCATCATCAATAACCAAAACCCTCATCAAAAATCTGCATATACCTCGTATAGGATTCTCAAGCCATAAAATCCTATTTTCCAATTTTCTTTCTTCACAAAACATATTTAATTCATTTACTCATAACTAGACCATTTTCATGAAAAATACCAAATCAGTTCCAAAAATATTTCTTTTCTGGAATTTAGCATAATATAGTCCCATAGTGAACATATATTTTTCTCAGAATTTTTAAAATTCATTTACTATTTTTCATATGGCCAAAACAGCCGAATATTTAGACATTTATCAAAAATTGTACTTTTGTCTAAAAATTTTGAAATTTACAGAGTATACTTCTATCATATACATGTACTCCCAATAAAAATTTCATCAATTTTGGAGTTAACCACAAGGAATTATAAGCGGTTACTTTTAAAATAGTCTTTTCTCATAAAATTCATAACTCTCAATCTATACATCCAAAAATCACCATTTTTGGACACAATCAAGAAAACTCATCAAAATATCATTTCAAATTTTTCTAGAATTTTTGAAGATCAGAAAAATTACGAAACTGAAAATCATAACAACCCTTAAAATCTCTTACTATCCCTTACTATCCCTTACAATCCCTTACCTCAAAAGAGCAGTACTTCTGATCGGTATAAGGCTGAAGGAAACTTGCACTGATGAATAGCAACTCACCAAGTATCTAAATACTCACAAAATACACTCAATAATCTAGAGAGAGAAAGAGAGAAAGCTTATGTTTCTGGTGTGATTTTCAATTCTAACTTAGCCCTCTATTTATAGGAAAATTTTGGTAGGTTTGACCTGCAACCTGATGGCTTTACCTGCTACTATTCCCACCCACCACATTTGAAATATAATTCAGCACATTTCTTCACCAACCACAAGTGGGGCCCACCAATTCTAGAATTTTCCACCAAAATGATAAACTCCGAAAATTCAACAATTTCTGAACCAGTCATCTCGTAAAATTCATAATAAATCATACGTTCATTTTTAACGGTTCAAAATTTGTGGACATATACTCAACTTATATATGTATAACATATCCAAAAATTACCACGATCCAACGGTCGGATTAAAAATTATAACCCCCGCAAAATATCTCAAAAACCCTAATTTTTAATACCTCCATTCCAACAAAAATACTGATAAAAACCTCAACATTAACTCCTTCATTTTTAACCACAAAAATATATCCCTCATTTATATCCACATAAAATAAATATTTTCTTATCATATAAATCAATAATTAATTATTCACAAATAATATTACAGAATCACATTTATGACAACCAGGCAGTTCCCAGGAAAGAGGGGGCTTTCTAATAAGGATTTCTCCTTACTAGCGCGCAATTAGATGACCAAACCTCTCCTTAGACAGAACTTTCTAGACATTGTCAATAATGCTATCTAATAATACTATTCAAATAATATGAATTATTGATCTGATAATGAAAAATACTGTGCAGCAACAATTATTGAACAACAATAATATAAAATTTCAACGTAGCAATTATTGAATCAATAAAATAAAATATTGAACAGTAATTACTGTAACAATTATTGAGTAGTGCCTTCTTACGTAAGAATCAATAATTTTAAAAATACTGTGCAATACCGTGTGCTACTGTGCAATAACGCGTATTACTGTATTTTAATCACCGGGTATTTCAACAGTGTTAACGGTAACAACTACGTCGTTATTTGTAAAAACTCAAATTTGTCGTTTTCTTCACCCGACAGTTATTCGTTATGGGGCCCACAAATAGCTGCGCCGTCGTACGAATATTCCCCGACAGAAAGAATATTCCACGACCAAACGAATATTCCCCGACAACAATGATTATTTTATAACCACTTGCTTATTTTGAAAAAAAATTCATATTTCACCCATAACTTTAAACTTTTATCAATTTAACCATTTACTGAATAGTAATTATAAGAAAAATTGAATACTTTTATTTCATAAAATTCGGGGTCTTACACTTCTCTCTTTCTCTCTCTATATTAGTGAGCGTATTCTTGTGAGTACTCTAATACTTTGAGTATTGCTATACGATGTAAGTTCAAGTCATAGCCTATATCCGGTGTTTCAACTAGAAGTACTGTTTTTGCTGAGGTAAGGGGATGTTATTTTTTTCAAAAATGATATTATTTCTTCAATATCATTATGCCGAAATATTGGTTGGAAATTTTTATCAAATTTAGAACTTTTCATGTCGGGGTTACTATTCATGAGTTACTATTTACGAGTTACTATTCACCGAAAAATAAAATTTTCTTCTTTTCGTCCAAATATCTATTCTGGATACTAGCTTTGATTGTATTCATGTTTTGATCATTCTTGAATTTTACTTCACTATGATTATTTATAAGGTATTTTTGGACATGGATCAATCGAAATACGAATCCTTAATATTTGTTATTTTGTTTCACTGTATTCGTTTTCTTTAAAATATTTTTCATCATCCTCAGTCTTAAATGATGATATAACTGAATATCTTTGGCCTGTAGTGCAAAGATGAATGATTTCTGATGAATATCTTTGGCCCGTAGTGCAAAGATGAACAGATGTTGAGGTGAACATGACCAACTGATGAATATCTTTGGCCTGTAGTGCAAAGATGACTATTTGATTCAAAATATTTATTGATTGATGTTACAGGGATAAAATGTTGATGATGGGCTTTTAAATTCATAGATAATCGTAGATTTCATTCTCTACGTAACTCTTCTATTAATTATTATTTTCCGCTGCGAATATTGATTTAAAACTTGTTGTCTATTGTATTCTATTAAATTTTTCCCTGTTGAAGACTAACGATAATTTGTTGTATATTATCTTAGTCATAATATTCTTTACTATGCTAGTTAAGCTCACCCTTTTTCTTGTTGTTCCATTTTTCTTCTCAGGAGGCGAGAATGTAGTGAGTACTAGTCGGGGTATGGAATGATGGTTCAAGACAATTATTTTAGTAGTCCTCACTATTTTGTAAAATAGTGTATCAATAAGTATAATGAGGACTTAATTGAGTATGAATACTGTCTAGATGACAATATTTGTATTTAAACTCACAGTATATGTGTTGTCGTATTTTGCACGACAATTGTAATAATAAAGTTGTAGTTATTTTCTGTACCATGTATTTGGCGACTCAGAATGGGTTGGATGGATTGGACCTATTTTGGGGGCGTCACAAATAATATTATAGAATCACAATTATGACAACCAGGCTATTCCTAGGAAAGAGGGGGCTTTCCAATAAGGATTTCTCCTTACTGGCGTGCAATTAGATGACCAAACCTCTCCTTAGACAGAACTTTTTAGACATTGCCAATAATGATATCTAATAATATTATTCAAATAATATGAATTATTGATCTGATAATAAAAAATACTGTGCAGCAACAATTATTGAAACAGCAATAATATAAAATATTAACGCAGCAATTATTAAATCAATAAAATAAAATATTGAACAGTAACTACTATAACAATTATTGAGTAGTCCCTTCTTACGTAAGAATCAATAATTAAAAAAATACTGTGCAATACCGTGTGCTACTGTGTAACTACACGTATTACTGTATTTTAACCACCAGGTATTCCAATAGTGTTAACGGTAACAACTACGCTGTTATTTATAAAAACTCAAATTTGTCGTTTTCTTCATCCAATAGTTATTCTGCTATGGGGCCCACAAATAGCTGCGCCGTCGTACGAATATTCCCCGACAAAAAGAATATTCCACGACTAAACGAATATTCCCCAACAACAATGAATATTTTATAACCACTTGCGTATTTTGAAAAAAAGTTCATATATCACCCTTAACTTTAACCTTTATCAATTTAAACATTTACTGAATAGTAATTATAAAAAAAATTGAATACTTTTATTTCATAAAATTCGGGGTCTTACATTAGATATATATTTTTAAAATAAATTTTATAAAAGTTATCGTTTTAAAAGTGTATTCTTATCTTACTCTTGCACACAAGTAAAAATTTTCAATTAATTCAAATTAAATGATAAATGTATTAGAATAATATGTGTGTAATTAGTTAGCTATGTTAACACCGTACGTAATTTGAGAATTTAATCTTAGAATTTGAGTAAAAATTGAAATGAGTTTTATTAATTATTTGAAATGAATTCACATATCAATATGTTCTACTTAATAAGTAGATTAAAATTAAGTATTTAAAAGCTCAAATCTATAGAGTAATAAATGAGAAATTAACTCTCAAAGTCGATCACACTTGGAAATGATAATAAATATTTGTGCGAAGCTAATTAAGCTGGTGTTTGATTGCATCTTAATATACATATTAACAGTTCATCTTTTGATACATCTTAATGTTTAAAATTGGGATAAAAAGTTTCTATTTGAATGTTGTTAACGCCAAGTTTCGTCGGCGCGTCCAATCACAGAATCCACGCGCTTGAACCTGCACAATAACATATCACACACGAAGCTTGACGGCTTGTGCCGCCGGGGGATAGTTCTGGTGTGAGAATGAGTACATGCCATTCACAAGGTTTAACAATGGAAGCTTAAGTATTTAGTGCTCAAAGATGTATTACCCGTTTAACTATAGTCAAGCCTCGTATTTATAGTCATTCTCACTTCCTTAGAATCCCTCTCCGAGTCGGATTATGACTCTTAAATATGGTAGTTACCTATATTTGAATATGTTTAGGACTAGAGTCCTTAACCATATAAACCCCTTATAACTCCAGACTCTGCATATGGGTTGTCCAACCGAACATGTATATACTGGTCTGGGCTTCGGCCTAAAGGACTCGAAGGCCCGACCCCGAACACCCTCAACATTCTGCATGGCCTCGGCCCAAGGGGCCCAATCTCCTCGATTACAGCCCATGCCTTCAACCCACATGAGAATCGGGAAAATACTCCCGAACACAAATATGAGTATAAACTATTAGATGACCTCTTAATACAAAGATGTGGGATGTTAAGTACATTAAGAGGTGAGCTGTTAAGATACATTAAGATGCAATCAAACACCACCTTAAATCCCACATCGGTTAAAAATTAAATATTAAATGAGTTTATATACAATACAGTTACTTTTGGGCTTAGGCCCCAAGAGGCACCCCACTTTTATGGAAGGGAGATGACCTAGCCAAGACTTGATTCAAACACACACGCACGTTGCGAGCACCTTGGCTAGACTTAGGCGCGTAGGATCTGAGTTCTTGTATATAATTTTTTGTACAAAATATAAAATTTTGTTTATTTTATTTTAATTCTATTAACTAAATTGTGTCATTTTTGCCTGAACGGACACACCCTTTTCTGCTAAGCCTAAAACTACGTTGTATTTGGCCCAAACGGACACACCCTTTCTGTTAAGGCCTAAAACTACGACGTTTTGGTTAAATAGTACATTTTCAATGGATTGTGTCCCATCTGAAGGGTCACTAACCCCTCCTATAAATAGACTAGGGGGCAGCTGTAAGACCCCAACTTATTAATGAATAAAATCAAATTTTCTCTAAATATTATTGTGAATAATAAGGGGTTAATTTGATATAATACTTTGGTTATGGGTGAAATGTGCAAATTTTGCAAAATAAGCAAGTGGTTATAAAATATTTATTTTTGGTCGGTGAATATTCGGTTGGTCGTGGAATATTCTTGCTGTCGGAGAATATTCGTACGACGACGCAGCCTTGTGTGGGCCCCATATCGGAAAGCGATTGGATGAAGAAAACGACAAGTATACGTTATTTATAAATAACGGCGTAGTTGTTACCGTTAATACTGTTGGAATACTCGGTGGTTAAAATACAGTAGCACACGGTATTGCACCAATTATTGATTCTTACGTAAGAAGGCACTACTCAATAATTGTTACAGTAGTTATTGTTCAATATTTTATTTTATTGATTCAATAATTGTTGCATTGGTATTTTATATTATTGTTGTTTCAATAATTGTTGCTGCACAGTATTTTCATTTATCAGATCAATAATTCATATTATTTGAATAATATTATTAGATAACATTATTGGCAATGTCTAGAAAGTTCTGTCTAAGGAGAGGTTTGGTCATCTAATTGCGCGCCAGTAAGGAGAAATCCTTATTGGAAAGCCCCCTCTTTCCTGGGAACGGCCTGGTTGTCATAAATGTGATTCTGTAATATTATTTGTGAATAATTAATTATTGATTCATATGATAAGGAAATATTTATTTTATGTGGATATAAATGAGGGATATATTTTTGTGGTTAAAAATGAAGGAGTTAATGTTGAGGTTTTTGTCAGTATTTTTGTCGGAATGGAGGTATTAAAAATCAGGATTTTTGAGATAATTTGCGGGGGTTATAATTTTTAATCCGACCGTTGGATCGTGGTAATTTTTGGATATGTTATACATATATAAGTTGAGTATATGTCCACAAATTTTGAACCGTTAAAAATGAACGTATGATTTATTACGAATTTTACAAGATGACTGGTTCAGAAATTGTTGAATTTTCGGAGTTTATCATTTTGATGGAAAATTCTAGAATTGGTGGGTCCCACTTGTGGTTGGTGAAGAAATGTGCTGAATTATATTTCAAATGTGGTGGGTGGGAATAGTAGCAGGTAAAGCCATCAGGTTGCAGGTCAAACCTACCAAAATTTTCCTATAAATAGAGGGCTAAGTTAGAATTAAAAATCACACCAGAAACAAGTTTTCTCTCTTTCTCTCTCTAGATTATTGAGTGTATTTTGTGAGTATTTAGATACTTTGAGAGTTTCTATTCATCAGAGCAAGTTTCTTTCAGCCTTATACCGGTATTCCGACCAGAAGTACTGATATTTTGAGGTAAGGGATATTATTTTCTTCTTAAATGATATTATTTTCTTCAATATCATTATGCTGAAATATTGATATGAGTTTTTATCAAATGTGGAACTTTTTGTGTCGGGGTTACTATTCATGTATACGGCACTATTCACGTATACGGCACTATTCACGAATACGGCACTATTCACCGAAAAATAAAATTTTTCCTTTTTGTCCAAGATGTCTATTATGGTTACTATCTTTGATTGTATCCATGTTTTGATCTTTATTTTTGAATTCTGCTTCACAATTGATTATTATGAAGTATTATTGATCTTGGATAAACTGTTATACGAATCCCTACTATTTGTCCTTCTGTCTCATTGGATTCGTTCTCTTTAAGATATTTTTCATCATCCTCAGTCCTAAATGATGATATTACTGAATATCTTTGGCCTGTAGTGCAAAGATGTATAATTACTTGATGAATATCTTTGGCCTGTAGTGCAAAGATGAACAGATGTTGAGATGAACATGACCGACTGATGATACAAATGAATATCTTTGGCCTGTAGTGCAAAGATGAATATTTGGTTAAAGATGATTATTAATTGATGTTACAGGGATAAAATATTGATGATGGACTTTTAAATCTTAGAAGATAGTAGAATTCTTTCTCTACTTGACTCTTCTAATGGTTTGCTGTTTCCGCTGCAGTTGTTGATCTAAAACTTGTTGTCGATTATATTTTATCAGATTTTTCCCTGTTGAAGACTAACGATAATTTGTTGTATATTATCTTAGTCATAATATTCTTTACTGGGCTAGTTGAGCTCACCCTTTTCCTTTTTGTTCCATTTTTCTTCTCAGGAGGTGAGAACATAGCAGGATCTAGTCGGGGTATGGAGTGATGGTTCTAGAAAGATGTATTAGCAGTAGTCCTCACTATTTCTGTAAAATAGTGTTTGAATAATTGTAATGAGGATTTATTTGAGTGTGGATATTGTCCAGAAGATAATATTTGTATTTAAACTCACAGTATGTGTTGTCGTATTTTGCACGACAATTGTATTATTGAAGTTGTAGTTTGCTTTCTGTACCATGTATTTGGCGACTCAGAATGGGTGTTGTATACCTATTTTGGGGGCGTCACAGCAGCCACTTCGATCATTCAATTTAAAAGCATTTCAAGCATTTATAGTCTTATAGTATTCATTATTCATAATTCATTTACAGAGAGAGTTCTGAACATTATATTTGGTTCGTTGAATATACTATTTGGAGTACTACTATAATATACGTCGTCATTGTATTCTGGGAGACAAGTGCTATCAGCTCTCAGCACCATAAAGATAGCATAATTGTGTTTAAAATATAGTATCAAGTACTAACATTGACAAATTCACTTTTACAATTTTGAGATAAGTTAATATATCTATAGTGTCCATTCATTTTTACTAACATTTAATTAATGATAGCCTTCCTATTTGAGTATTTTTATTACCATTATATATATTTATCAATGTTAAAGTAGGATAAATCCACTTAACCATAATAAATTATATATTTTTTCATTACATTAAAATTGTATTGGTTAAATTATATGATTTGTCTAACATCAAATATTTTGAAAAAAAAATGTTTCTTATATAATTTTTTTTATGGTTTATTGATTTTGTGTTAGACAATTTAATATTTTTTATATATCGACTAGATTTGACCCTTTTTTATAATCAATCATAATACAAATGCACCCTCAATATTAATTTAAATAAATGATTTATTAAACAACGAATTTTAATGATAATTTTATATTTTCAAATGCATCTTTAATATTAATTTAAAATTTAATTGTTGTGGTATATTGTTAGAAAAAATGATAAAAAGTAATGGTAATCAGAATGTGTTTTTTTAAAACGGACTATATATATATATATATATATATATATATATATATATATATATATATATATATATATATATATCTGAATTAGAGAGAGAGAGAGAGAGAGAGAGTACTATTACTCCAAAATTGAAAACCATTTTGGAGTCGCTGGATAGAGTGCAGTAATTTTGACACCGTGACCAACTTTATACGCTAGCTGTAAATATATTCTTCTAGCTAGTCTATTTGTATAGAGCAATAAAATACAGTAGGGAAACTAATCAAACTGCAAATATTATATATATATACATAAGTAAATTATGTATGCTGACAACAAGAATTAAAGTTTGAAATGATCTGATCTCATGGAATAAATAATAGTCCTAGTTCGACAAAATATATAACTCCATGCATCCCACTTGTGTCGACCACAAACAAAAAATCAAAGAAACACGAAAAATCGAAACTCATCGAATAGGCAGACGGTGGTGAGGTGGACCTGACTTTTCTTTTCTGGACCTTTTACTTATTTCATGTATATATATTATGATATTTAATTTTGTATAATTTTCTTTAATTCCCATTGTTAACGCTAAGATCTTTGATGACGTATCAATCACGTAAGACGTCCTAATTCTGCACAGTAAACACGATCAACACCAAAAGTTTGACGGCTGGACCGTCGGGGGATAGCTCCGGCGTGAGAGTCAATACAGGCGTTCAAGGTTTAACAATGGAGGATGTAAAAAATGTCTAGTGTGTAGAGCCAGATGAAAAGTGTATGCGTACCTTTTGCTAGAAGACTTCCTTGCCCGGTTATACTCTCATGCTCGGTTTTTTGTGCCACCAACCCTGATATGACACCGTCTCCCAGTGCACTCTCGTTTCCGCCGACTGCATGCATGTTGTCACATTTTTCCCACTGTTTCTGCCGCCGACCGGATAAAATCCCATCCACATTAATGATCTGCAGACTTTGGGTCAACTGTTCTCTTTTTTCATCATTACCAGTCAAAGTCTTAGATACTAAAAGATTTTATGGACCGGCCGCTTGACCCAGCCCAATGTTAAGGAGATGCAATAAAGACAGGGTAAAGGTTAAGCCCAATGATTATAAGACTTAATAGTAAAGGTCCACTAGACTAATTAAATGAATGGACCCAATCTGTCTGGCTTAATAAAGAAAAGAAACAATTACACAATATAGTACATTTATAAAAATAATTACAAAAATCATACATTAATAAAATAATTACAAAAATATAATATTTTATCATATATATTTACAATAGTAATATATCTAGGATTAAAGATAAATATTAATGGTTTGAAACTAGCGTGATAACCGCTTGTCATTTGTATTTTTTTTGAATAGCGTGATAACCTGTGCAGTTACCAAACCTCTTTTGCATGCTGAAATCCTTGCTTTTATCAATCTGTTGCGACTAAACGTAATCGGAGTTACCAAACCCTCTGCAGTTACCAAACCCTTGCTGAAACCATTGTTTCTATCATCTATCATCTGTTACTTCTTCATACTTGTTCGTTCGTTCTTCGTCTATATCATAGTTGTTCGGCATACTCGTTGAGTTGTTCGCCCTTGTCGTTGTTACTCGTTAGTTCATTGTCGTTGTCGTTCTTACTCGTCTGGTTCATTGTAGTTGTTACTCGTTATTCTTCTCCATTGATCGAATCTGGTGTTTATTATTGCTTCAAGTGAGTATTTTCTTAATAGTTTAATGTATTATATATTATAGTAGTT
This sequence comes from Panax notoginseng, assembly GCA_016801055.1. Classification (NCBI taxonomy): domain Eukaryota; kingdom Viridiplantae; phylum Streptophyta; class Magnoliopsida; order Apiales; family Araliaceae; genus Panax; species Panax notoginseng. The sequence goes on from CM029012.1 coordinate 172,942,859, forward strand.
TACTAACAGAATGCAGTATTCATTGTTTTGGTTTTTGTTGTTTTTATGTTTTGTATAGAATGGTTGATACAAGGAAGAAGGATGGGAAGAGGAAAAGGATTGTGGAGGGTAGTTCCGTTAAGAAATTGAAGAAATTTGTTGTGGAGAGCAAGGGGAAGGGAAAGGGGAAGGATGTATGTTATAAATCGAGTAAGAATGAGAGTAGTTTGGTGATACATAGCGATGTCAAACATTCGGAAGTGCAATTAGATTCTGATTTTGATGTCACTGTGAAGAATGAAGCTCAAGTGCTTATCCAGAAGATAATTCCAACTCAACGAATTTTAAAGGTGTGTTAATTTAAATGTTGTTAATGTTTATTGTATAATGTTTAGTTGGTTACTATACAATGCTTAATTGGTTACTCCATAATATGAATGATTAATGTTTGGTAACCACATGATTGGTAACCAATGCATTAGATAATAACCACCATGTTGCATGTAGGTAACCAAAACTGAATTGGTTACTGTTTTATGATGTCTTGGTTACTATTTAATGATATCTTTGTTACTGTCTTATGATGTATTGGTTACCGTCCTATGATGTCTTGGTTACTGTCTAATGGTGTATTTGTTATTGTCTTATGATGTATTGGTTACTGTCTTATGATGTCTTGGTTACTGTCTAATGATGTCTTGGTTATTGTCTTATGAGTGTCTTGGTTACTGTCTTATGATTTATTGGTTACAGTCTTGTGTGTCTTGGTTACTGTCTAATGATGTCTTGGTTATTGTGTTTTTAATGTATTGCTTACTGTCTTATGATGTCTTGGTTACTGTCATATGATGTATTGGTTACTGTCTTATAATGTGTTGGTTACTGTCTAATGATGTATTGGTTACTCTTATGATGTCTTGGTTACTGTCTTATGAGTGTATTGGTTAATGTCTTATGATTTATTGGTTACTGTATTATGTGTGTATTGGTTACTGTATAATGACGTCTCGGTCAATGTCTTATGATGTATTGGTTACTGTCTAATGATGTATTGGTTACTGTCTATCCAGTATATTGTATAAAGCTGTATTGGTTACTGTGCAACATTATATTGGTTACTGATTAATGCTGAATGGTTAATGATTAATGATTGCTAAGCACATGGTTGGTAACCAATGTATTAGACAGTAACAAGCATGTTGCATGAAGGTAACCAAGATAGCGTTAATAAGTAACCAATTTACATTGTTTACCTTCTTGCAAATTGATGTTTAATGTATAATTCTGTCTTGGTTATTGTCTTGGTTAATGTCTAATGATTTGTTGGCTGTTGTCTAAATATTATATTGTGTAACGATGTCTTGGTTACTGTCTAATGCTAGATTGGTTACTGATTAATGATGTTTTGTTTTCTGACTAAAGCTATATTGGTTACTTGTTTATGTTATTTTGGTTACTATCATATGACTGGTTAGTTAACTTTCTAAATCTGATTTTGTTTACTTGCAGTTATGGGATCCTTATTATGAAGAATGCAACAGAAAATTCAACGGAAAAGTGATATATTGGTGCGACATGGAAGTCCCCAGTATCATTGCAAAAAAATTGAATAAGAGTCAGCTGGATAAATTTAAGGCAACATGTTTTGGGTATTTTCTTGAGTTTGGCGAGCACCAAATGTATTCCCAGATTATTCACCACGCTCTTGTTAGGGAGGTTCACCAGAGGGATGACGATGAAATGTGGTTTTTGTTCGGAGAGAAAAGGGTCAGGTTCGGTTTGCCTGAGTTTTGTATGATATCTGGGTTGAGATGGAAGGGTGAGGATGATATAACTCCATATAAAGGTATGGATAATTTGATTATTGGTAAGTTTTTTGGTGACGAAGCTGTGACACGTAGTAGTATAGGTAGGATATATAGGAAGGCAGTTTTTGACGATGATGACGAGGCTATTAAGATGTCTATGATATTTTTGGTCTTTAATTTCATTATGTGCACATTTTCTGAAAATTACGTTGATGAGACAATGGTTAATTTTTTGTGTTATGGCGATGTCAGTAGTTTTCCTTGGGGGAAAGTTGCTTTTGAGATGACAAAGTACTCTTTGTCTAATGCTTTGAAGGGGCGTTATAGGAAAGGAAAGAATGGTGTTTCAACATACAATTTTTATATGGATCATTATACCAAGTTGTACAAGTTGAACGGGCTTCCGTATGTATTCCAAGTATTTATGTTTGAAACTATTCCGACATTCAAAAATCGGGGTATATGCAATGACGAGCATCCGTCAGATCTCCGTTTATTCAAATGGAAGGAGTTAATGAAGTCGCTTTCAAATGACAAGTTGAATGAATTAGTGTTTTGTTCCGGACAGGTATGTTGATTTACCTTTAGTTATATAATTGATAATTGAAAATATTATGTGAAGTTTACTATCAACAATGTAGTTAGTTACCTTTATATACACATTTGGTTACTGATTATTTTTTATGCATGTTAATAATAACAATATTTTTGGTTGATTGAATATTCAAATACTGTTACTGATAAGATTACATTCAGGTTACTAACAACATTGTTGTTGGTTACCCGAATATACACATTTGGTTACATTTATAAATTTAGTTGGTTACTACTTATTATACATTTGGTTACATGTATATATGTATTTGGTTACTGATTATGTGTTTATGATTCTTTTTTTACTGTTTATTTCAATGTAATTGTACATTGTTTGTTAGATGATATATTTAAGTATACTTATTATTTTTCAGCTGAGGATAAACCGTTTGATTCCCACTGCCGAGGAGAAGGATCGGCTTGATTTGGGCGGTTTTTACTTTTTTAATGGGAAGGATGGTGAAAAAAAAGTAGATAAAAAAGTGAAGGCTGACAACATTGGCGTTGATATTTCTGTTGTGAAAGAGGCAATTGATGTACGGTCTAAGCCGTTGGAGAAGAAAGTGTCTGAATTGAAGAAAGAAGTTTATGAATTGAAGAAAGAATTTGGAAAGTTGCGAACTGATATCAAAGATGAAATGCAGCTTTTACATGTTCAGTTATGCAGGGATCTTAGGTTTATTATTAGAGATGAGTTACGTGCTATCAAAGACGTAGGGGGCAAAAAGCTTGATGGTGATTCAGATGATGACGATTCTGACAATGGTGGTGATAATGATGATGATGATGATGATGATGATGATGATGATGATGACCACGATGACGATGAAGGAGATGAAGGAGATGAAGGAGATGAAGGCGGTGAAGGTGGTGAAGTTGCTGATGATGCTGCTGATGAGGATGCTAATGTTAGGGTGGAGGAAGTCCATGTTGATGAGGTTGTTGATTATGGTTCAAAGGTGAATAAGAATAATGATGGTGATGATGTGTTGGATGAAGTTGAGAAGAAGGGTGTGAATGAAATTGAATTGGGTAATGAAGTTGGTGATGATGTGTCAATTCTCGTGGAGAATAATGATGTGAATGTAATTGAGATTGCTAATGAAGTTGAACGTGATGTTATGGTTGAAGAGCCTGATGAAAAAAAAAATAATGATGATGAAGAAGATGTCAAGGTTAGACATATTTGTTTGTTTTTGTTATGTGATATATGTCTTTTGTTTTAATTATTAAATTGTTATTTATTTTGCGCAGATTGACAATTATAATGACATGCCGTCTTTTGACATATTAAGCCAATGTACTGGGAAAGAGATTGTTGTGTATGATGCTGATAAGGTTAGTGTTATAATTATGTGCCATCATTTATTTAAATGTTATTTATGTTTTGGTTACCATCATATATTGAATTGGTTACTATGATATTATGTTTTGGTTACCATTATATTGTAATTTGGATACTATTATATTATGATTTGGTTACTAGTTTATGTTATTCAGATTACTAATATATCATGTTCATTTAAGTTTGTTGGCTGTTGTACAGTCAGTTGGTTAATAGTTTACGTTATTCAGGTTACTAATCGTATATATTACCTTTTTATGTCAACTGAAAAAGGGGATGAAATGTGAGGCAGCAAGCAGGTATGCTCTTGATTTTATGGTTCTCACCACTCAGGACATAGCAAAGTGTGACGAATTGGAGAAGAGTATTCACAAAGCCGGTGGTAGACCTGTACGTGAATCTGTAAAGAGTGCCATTTTACGTTCTCCATATACAGCAGAGTTCGGATCGGCTGGTTCATCATGTACTGTAGTGGGTGCTGCTAGTCAAACACTTGCACGTTTAAGTGCATTCCCCAAATCATGCATGGAGATGCCCTCAAAATTTGAAGAGGCATTGTTTGAAGAATGGTTCAAAATTGGAATAAACAACAGAAAAAGGTTTGTTCTTTGTTGTTAACAATGCTATAGTTTTTTATGAAACAAATAAGTTTGTATTATTGTAGTAACATATGGTTATTATTAAATAAATGTTATGGTTACTATTACTTTATATTCTGGTTACCATTAGATTAAGTTTTGGTTACTTAATAGTTATGTTTCGGTTACTATGTGATTATGGTTTGGTTACCAGATTAATGTTTAAAATTAAATTGTTGTTTAATTTACTGATTTTGGTTTGCTGTATTGGTTTCTGGGCAACATTATGCTATATAATGCTGTTTTGGTTACTGTCATTGGTTAATGTAGAAAGCTGTATTGTTTACTGTGTAATATTGCATTGGTTACTGTATAATGCTTAATTGGTTACTGACTAATTTTGTTTTGGTTACTGCATAATGTTAAATATTAAATAAATGTTAATATTAAATAAATGGGGTGTTTACTTAATAAATGTTATGGTTGCTATTACTTTATATTCTGATTAATATTAGTTTATGTTTTGGTTACCTATTAGTTATGTGTTAGTTACTATTTGATTATGGTTTTGATTTTAATATTTGTTGGTTATCAGGGTATTGTTTAAAATTAAGTTGGTTGTTTAGTATGTTAATTATTGAACGTGCAAGTTTGATTTGTAGTAGTGTGTATATTAATACGGTAATTATTAATGTTAGTCTGTATACTAATATTATGTTATTATACTGAAGGACGGACAAATTTCCTGGAAAGAACGATATTATCTTGCCTTCTTTTGTATTTGGATCAATTGCAATATCATCGAAGATGTGGTTCTATAAATTAAAGACGCCTGGGCAGTGGTTAGACGACGATGTGAGTATTTTTTTTAAAAAATTTATGTTTTTATAGTTATGTTTACATTATTTAGTTACATTCATCACATACTTGCATTTTCCAACAACTGTTAATATCCTATTATTTTTTTTTTGGCTCAGCACATCAATGTTGCGTTGTATTATTTCCGTAAAATGGCAAGACATTCCGAAAGTGTTCCTATAAGGGTAACGACCACGGATTGTTGGTTTCACAGCAAGATCACTGCTCTTTTCGATGAGTATACAAAAAAAAATTGTGACAAAATTGTTCTGTCTGGGGAGGGTGATGTTGCTGAATACATACGTGGGCTGTTTATGGATGTCAACACACCATGGAGGAACGTTGACTATGTGTTGTTCCCAATTCATATGTCATCACCGGACCATTGGTTGTTGTTGACTTTTGATGTGCATCGTAGGTGTCTAACTGTTTACAACTCTTTACAACCAAAAAGGAAATCCATGCAAACTAAAATATCTGATGTTTGTGAGCCGTACATCTTCATTCTTCCCATTCTATTGTGCAAGTCTGGTTTTTGGAAGGATAGGGCTGACATTGACTTCAGCAGTGACCCGTATCGCAACAAGGACGAAGATGATATAATTGAGTTGGAATTTGCTGAGACGGTTCCTGAACAAGTAGAGGGGTAAGGGTTATTTTGTGTACATTTTTTTAATTATTATATATAGGTGGAGTTTATTTTTGATCTTTGTTATATGTTGTTTGTTGTTACAGTGATTGTGGGATGTTCACAATATGTTTTGCTGAGCATGTCATTCATCAGAAGTTTGATCAGATTCCTATTCCTTTTCCCATTGCGCAGTATCGAAAAAAGTTATGCACAAACCTATATATGCATGCAAGGAACAAGCAGTTGGAGGGCTATGATACTGATAGAGAATTTCCAGGAAGATTTGTTCCAGATTTTGATTAGTTCGGATTTTGTTGTTTTGTCTTTATTAATTTTGTTATGTATTTTTTTATTAAGTATTGGTGTTATACACAACATTTGTGTATGGTTTATGATTTTTTGATGTTTATTGGATCTTATGTAGATGGGATTACATATTTGATTTTATTAGCATTAATGAAAGAGATATTGTTTGTTGGTTGGTATTTTGTTTCTTTTTAAGTTGTGTTTGTTGAATTTTTTTCAAACATACAGTTGGTAACCAATCATGTATAAAGGGGTAACCAGATAATGATTTGATAGTAACCAGATAGTTACAAGATTGTATTATGCCATATATAATATGTTAAGTGTACATGTGTTATGTATACATGGATTACATAAAATTCAATACCCTTTTAATTACAGGTTGCTGGATATAAAGGTTGTTTACGTTGTGGTTACCATAATAAATTGGTATGGATACTGTCATGAAATTAGGTGGTTAATGTGATGGTTACTTTTATGTAATTATTTGGGTACCATTAATTATTGTTATGGTTACTGCTATGTAATTATTTGGTTTACATTAAAAACTGGTATGGTGAGTGTTATGGTTACTGTCATGTATAAAATTTTAACCAATTACAATTTTGTAATATAAAGTTGGTAACCAATCGTGTATAAATAGGTAACCAGTTAATGATTTAATAGTATCCAGAGAGTTACAATATTGTATCAGGACATGTCATATGTTAGGTGTGCATGTGTTAGTATACATGGGTTTCATAAACTTCAATACCCTTTTAATTACAGGTTGCTGGATATTAAGGTTGTTTATGTTGTGGTTACCATAATAAACTGGTATGGTTACTGTCATAAAATTAGGTGGTTACTGTGATGGTTACTGTTATGTAATTATTTGGATACCATTAAACATTGTTATGGTTACTGTTATGTAATTATTTGGTTAAAAACTGGTATGGTTACTGTTATGTTATTAGGTGGTAAATGTTATGGTAATTACATGTTGCTGGATATACAGGGTGTTTATATTGTGGTTACCTTTATAAAATGGTATTGTTACTGTTAAGAATTTAGGTGGTTACTGTGATGGTTACTGTTATGTAATTATATGGGTACCATTAAACATTGTTATGGTTAATGTTATGTAATTATTTGGTTAAAAACCAGTATGGTTACTGTTATGTTATTAGGTGGTAAATGTTATGGTTACTGTTATGTAATTATGTGGTTACCATTAAAAACTGTCATGGTTACTGTTATGTATTTATTTGATTACTGTTATTGTTAATGTTTCATTGAAATCAGAAATCAATATATAAATGAATAACAATTTTGTTTACTATACACAATCAAAAATTGTACAAACCAATCGTTTAATGGTTACTCAAAGTAAACAATAATACATTCATGTATTTAAACTATTAATATAACTGCACTATATCAGATCCTTTTTAGTGGTCTTAAAATCGGGGGATTATTGCATGTTTTTCTGTTGTGTCCTTTTTCTTGGCACCTGCTGCATTTGTTTTGAATTTTGATTTCAGATCCGTGTTTGTACCTCCCTTTTTTTGGTCTTCCTGCTGGTCTTCTTGTGTTGGGTGGTTTTATACATATGTTTCTTACTTCTTCTGATACATCCCAGTTTTCTTTGTCAGCTAATGGCATGATGGAAGCTGAATATGTCTCGACCAAAGTTGCTTTAGTGTAATTTCTTGAGCAAAAATCGTAACAGTTCAAATTTCTCTTGCTTATAACAGCAGCAGCGTGTGGACAAGGCATTTCATGGTACTGAAATTTACGGCATGTGCATGTCTTTTGTTCGATGTCCACAATATACTGTTTAGAGATGTCATAAACAGTGAAAATCACTAAATTTGATGTCTCAACCTACAACACGCAATGCATACAATCAGATTAATAGTTGCATGCCAAATATACAATAATCAAATAACTAGAACAAGAATTTTAGTTAATAAGCAACCACCAATATAAAAGAAACAATTATAAATCTCATTAACATTATAATGTTACATATTAACTAAGTCAGTATTGATTAGTAACCAGTATGATGTGAAACAGTAACCAAATAAGAATTATACAGTAACCATTTTATAATTACACAGTAAGAAATTCAGTAGTAGTCAGTAACCAATATAATGTTGCACATTAAGTAAGTTTGCATTAGTGTGTAACCAAGTCAGTATTCAAGTTACTGTTAGTCAGTATAATTTTACACAGTAACCAACTTAGCAATAGGCAGCAACCATTATATGGTTACATAGTAATCATGCTAGCAATAGTCAGTAACCAATAAAATGTTTGACAGTAACTAATTTACACTTATTAAGTAACCAAGTTAATAATAATCAGTAAGTTGCAAATGTAAATTAGGACGCAATAATTTAAATCAAATATTAATTACCTTAAGTATCTTTGATTTTAAGATATTAGATTGCAACTTTCTCTCAGCCGTTGTGGAAAGAGTTGTGAATGTTGATATGGCTGATTGTTTATTTGTGAAATACCATCTCTGAACCAGACAACGTAGGCATTCAATCATTGACGCAACTGGAAGATCCCTGATAAACTTGATTGCATTGTTAATAGATTCGGCTGTGTTTGAAGTCATCGTTGAGTATCTACTTACAGTCCCATGGAGCCTGGTGCACTTATCTAATCTGACCTCTTCCTCCATATATGTCCTTATTCGAGGATCAATGGCATCGAGTTCAGCCATGTGTTTGTTGAATTGTTCGACAGTGTAAGCTCTACAAGCCCCGTTGTAAGCTTGTTTAACTTCTTCTCCTTTCTTTTTGAATTTGTTTTTTATATTTTTCAGTATATGATATGTGCAGGAACCATGCATGATATCCGGAAACACAAAATTCAGTCCTTGTATAATGGCTTCATGCCTGTCTGAAACAATACATTGACCTTCCCTAACTCCACAAGCAATTCTCAAATTTACGAAAAACCATCTCCAAGACATTTCATTTTCGCTGTCAACAACTGAAAAAGCAATGGGAATAATATTTCGATTTGCATCTTGTGTGCTTGCTATCAGTAGTGTCCCCCCGTAAGTTGATTGTATGAATGTGCCGTCGATTACAATGATTGGAAAACAATGGTGCCATGCTTGAATTGACGCTCCAATGGCAAAGAATAGATACTTGAAACGGCCATTTGTTTCCAACTCAAGGGATGTGACGGAACCTGATATGAAAATCAGCAATATCATTAGAATTACAAGTAGTATAATGTATCTAAATCACTAGTAATCGTTAACCGTTAATGTGGTTAATTGATTATAACTTGTATATTATATTTAATAAATAAACATGCGTATTAAGGTAACCAAACATGTATAATAACTGCATACAAATGGTCTGAAGATTTAATAATTAAACACGCATAATGTCTAAAGGTGTATTGGTTACTGTGTAATATTTTATTGTTTACTGCATAATGCTTATTTGGTTACTAACTAATGCAATTTTGGTTACTGAATAATATTAATGAATAATGCTTGGTAACCACATGTTTGGTAATCAATGCATTATTCAGTAACCAACATGTAGCCTGAAGGTAACCAATACAATATTAATCAGTAAACAATTTACATTGGTAATATTCTACCGTGTAATGATATTTTGGTTACTGTTGAACATCATATTGTTACTGTCTAATGCTGTAAAACCAATAAATGTTTTTAGAGTGTTACCTGGATTTGTTTTCTTCAGCATGTATAACCATGATGGGATGAGTGAGTAGTCGTGTGGATTTCCTCTCACCTTTTCCAATGCTTTCTCCTTCGATCTCCATGCTTTTTGGTAAGAGATAGACACATTATATTCTGACATCATGTCTTCAACAATATCGGTTGGTGTGTATATTTTCTTTAAATTTGTTATTTTTTGCATTATGCATTCACTTACCAACTCACTATTTACCTGTCTGTGGTCTCCCAATAATACATTGACCGAACAAGTGTGTATATCATTGAATTCTCTCACCTTGAACATACTGGTTTTTCTGAAACTTGATGCTCTCATCTTCCATTTGCAATTTTTATCGCATACACACACTAGCACAAAGTCTCTATAACTTGTTCGTTGGACTTTGTGTTGTCTGTTTTTTCTGATTGAATGCAGCCTCATAGCTTGAGAAAGGATTTTTTTGTCTGTGTAGGTTTGATGTAATTTTACTTCACGTTCATTCGGATCCGATATTACATCATCATATTGTTCTCTTGCGTATGGTTTGTCATGTTGTCTGTCTAGTTGTTGTTCAATAATTTCCATTGCAAGATGATCAACATATTGCGTTCCAAATTGGCATGATTGGCTTGCTAGTCGAACTAGTGCTGAATTTCCTTGTGTTGATCTGATTGGCATTACATCGTAAATTGTAGATTCTTCTACATTTGTCAAGTTATGCAAGATCGTTGTGCGTCCCATTCTGTGTTCAATATCCACAATCAGTGGGAATTTACCTTGTTCATCAGATTTTCTGCTCATTTCCAGAAAGAATTGTAAGGTTGCTTCGTCTGATATACTGATCGGTGAAATGTCGCTTCTAATTTGAAATTTGATTGACAATGTTGTTGCGTTTGTGTCTAGCCGTAATGCACTGTATATTTTGGTTAGCATTTCTTTGAAAGAAATAGTTGATGGAACTAGTATGCCGGTAACTTCAAATTTGGTGTATTGGTTACTATCAGCCCATGTGCCGTTGAAATAAAGTACAACTGGAATCATCTCCATTGTCTGTCAACAGAATAAGTATTGGTAAGTAACAAAATCAATGTTAGCCGGTAACCAATATAATGTTAAATAGTAACCAAGTTAACATTAGTCAATAACCAAGTATTCATCAGTAACCATTATAATGTTACACAATAACAAAGTAATTATTAGTCAGTAACCAATGCAATGTTACACAGTAACAAAGTAATTATTAGTCAGTAACCAGTGCAATGTTACACAGTAACAAAATCATTATTAGTCAGTAATATATACAGTCGGACGGTAACCAATATAATGTTAAGCAGTAATTAAGTCACCATTAGTCAGTAACCAAGTCTTCAGTAGTAACCATTACAATGTTACACAGTAACAAAGTCATTATTAGTCAGTAACCAATGCAATGGTACACAGTAGCCAATTCATTAATAGTCAATAATCTATGTTAGCTGGTAACCAATATAATGTTACACAGTAACCAAGCCATCATTATTCAGTAACCAAGTCAGTAACAATTACATATTATAGTCGGACAGTAACCAATGTAATGCTAAGCAGTAACCAATTCTTCCTCAGTAACCATTATAATGTTACACAGTAACAAAGTCATTATTAGTCAGTAACAAATGCAATGGTACACAGTAGCCATTTCATTATTAGTCAATAACCAATGTAATGGTACACAGTAACCAAATCATTATTAATTAGTAACCAATGCAACATTAGTTAGTACCATTATGCATTAACTAATCCAGCATTAAACAGTTTTATAGACATAGTCAGACAGTAACCAATGTAATGTTAAGCAGTAACCAATTCAGCATTAGTCAGTAACCAAGTCTTCATCAGAAACCATTATAATGTTACACAGTAACAAAGTCATTATTAGTAAGTAACCAATGCAATGGTATACAGTAGTCGATTCAGTATTAGTCAGTAACCAATGTAATGATCCCAGTAACCAAATCATTATTAGTCAGTAACCAATGTAACATTAGTTAGTACCAATATACATTAACCAATCCAGTATTAAACAGTAGAATAGACATAGTTAGACAGTAACTAATGTAATGTTAATCAGTAACCAATTGTATTTTTACATGAAATTTGCAATTAAAACATTCATATTGCAATCAAAACATTCATTATTCTTACCGTGTGATCATTTTAAGTGCAAAAAACTTAAGAAAGGTAACCAATATAGTAATTCGTAGTAACAATAGGTAACTATATGATTATAAATTTTAAAATATCATACCTCAGTATTTATTAATCGAAGTTGATGTTGATCGTGTGTTTAACAATCATTGCAGTATTTGGTTACCGATCTTGAAGGCTTTGTTGATTTTGTATGCTATTTTCGATCTTAGAGAAGCGTCGCGACAACTGGAATTGTCTTCTCCGATTACGAGTTTAGTCGCGACAGGAGCTTCGGCTTCGTATTTTTGTTTCTCCGTCGTTGATCTGTTGTGTCGACGTCAAGTTGCATGATTTTAGGGACGGTTAATTTAAAATATGAAATTGGGTAACTGACTTGATAATGACACGTGATTTTAGGGGATTATGTTTTATTTTTGTAATTATGTTGTGTATGTTTTATTTTTGTAATTACTTTTTAAATGTTGTATATTAATGTAAAGGACCCTAAAGAAAATATCATGACCCAACACACATAAATAAATAATGGATGAGACTCAAATAAAAGTATATATCATAAACAAAAAGTCTAAGATTATAAACTCAATCCGCACAGTAGTTATTAGGACAGTCCCAAATTGCTTTGCAGATGATAGACCCACAACCAAAATAATATCCCAAAATTTACATAGTCCGCGGATTCCAGATATAATTTCTCGGTAATTTGTGTCGAACGTTCACAAAATTATTGTTAATCTTAAGACATTAACGATGAGGGATGAATTGAAAGGTTAGAAACTCTTATACTACGTCTTTGAATGTAAATAATTCTCCCATATATATATATATATATATATATATATAACTAATTAGTTATACAGCTAGTAGTTGAACTATGAAGGTAGCACAGGCCTGTGGCTTGGTCGATGAAGGTAGTCCGCATTTTAACAAATTGCGGGAGGTCCGGACTAGATCCGGACGCATATATATTGCAACTCCCATTTATGTTGTTGTGTTGATGAAGAATGGTCACCGACTCATCGGGAGGTTCAGTTCACATAAGTGGTGGGTGGTGGGAGCCCACAGTACGTACCTTCATCGACCAAGCCACAGGCCTGTGCTACCTTCATAGTTCAACTACTAGCTGTATAACTAATTAGTTATATATATATATATATAGCAATGATCAAATGCATATTTTTTATCTTATTCACCCGTACTCATCCTCCTTTAGGCGACGGTTTCGGTTATACAATCGTCTATACTTTTAGCGACGCTATATATTGTCCGTCGCTAAAAGTATAGACGACGGTTGTATGACCGAAACCGTCGACTAAAAGGGGGTGAGCACTTGTGGGTAAGATAAGGGGTATGCACTTGATCCGGATCGTATATATATATATATATATATATATATATATATATATATACACAGAAAGTATCAAGAGCTTACCCTTTATCCTACATACTTTGTATATCCCTTTTAGCGACGGACCAAACGACGGTTTGGTCTGTCGTTATATGTTTTTCGTCGCTAAAAATTAAGACGACTATTCTTTAATATAGCGACGGACCGAACTGTTGTCCAATCCGTCTATGCAAGGTATGTATGTAAAATAAGAGGATAAACTCTTAAAATGTGTTTTCTCTATATATATAACCCATCCCTTAATGTATGAATATGCACATGTTACCGTTATATATTATGTTATCCCATTCTCATATTCTATTTCTAGTTGTAGGGCAGCTTAATTATTCCATCAGCCAATGGCCAATCCCATTCTACCAATCTCTTTCTTCTTTTCTGTTTCCATTACATTTTCTTTTGGATTGGCCAATCATTGATTTTCACCAAAGTTAATTTGTTGGGGGATATATATATATATATATATATATATATATATATATATATATATATATATATATATATATATATTTGTTATTTAAAAAATAATTGGAAAAACTATGATGTTTTGTGTTAAAAGAAGAAATTAAAAACATTTATTTAATTAGGATAGGATGAAGTTAGCTAGGGAATATTTAATTTTCCTTGTAAATATCTACATTATTACCGACAGTTAATACATGACGATAATATATGTTAGTTAGGATTTTGATTGAAACAGAACACTCACAAGGATTGGGTGACCATAATAAGGCCCATACCTTTTAGTCCCATAAAAATTTGAAACAAGATTTTCTCACATGCTTGCATGTGAATGTGATTATGGAGATGGGATGGTCTTTATCGTTTTCCACTTTTATACTCTTTATTTTCATTTTGGGTTAATTTCATTTCTTAATTAATAATAAATCTAAATATCTCTAGTAGAAAAGAAATATATATATATCTTAAGTTTATCCCTTATTTAACATATCTTACCTACCCTCCTTTAGTAACGGACCAGGTGACGATTCGGTCAGTCGCTATATATAGAACCGTCTTCTTAAGCTCGACGGACCGAATCGTTGCCCGGTCGGTCGCTAAAGGGAGGTATGTAAGGTATGTTAGATAAGGGGTAAGCGTAATATCGAGCTCCTAACCCTAGTGTCATAAAATCTATACTTTTTAGGAAAAAAATAAATCTCATTATGTAAATAGCGTGCAAAATTATTATAGTGTCTAATTTTGATATAGTTTAGTTTAGTGTTGTATATATAACAAACACTTTATAATAATGATAATAAATAAATCCGAGCCATCAAAAATATACCTAGATTACACGTGACAGAATGCACGATGCAGCTCAAGAACCTTGAATCATATATATAAAAATTTACTTATATGATTTTCTTTAAAAGATTATAAAAAGTAAATTATTTAGCATATTAATTTCTTTTATTTCTTAAATATGTTGCAAAACTATTTTTGTAAATTGAGTTTTATTGTTGAACCATCCATTATATATTTTTATTTTTAATCCGTTCTGACATAATTAATTAAATTTTAAACCGTACAATGATATAAAATTCCTAATTAATATGTTATTGCTTACATTGGAGTTAGACTGAGTAGTATTATGCAACTAGTATTATATTTGTAGTTTAAACAAATATAAAAAAATAATTTTTATTTATTTAAAATGGCCAGTTCTAAAAAATGCATCATTTATTTTTGAAATACAATACCCCACTGCGCACTGAGAAGAAAAGTGGACATTATGTGTATAAAATGCGCCATGTGAGTGAAGTGAACCCTACATCTACATCTACATCTACATCTACATCTGCTCTTCCCCTTACCCCTTCACCCTTCACCCTTCACCCTTCACCCTTCACCTCATCTATAAAGTTGGTACATAGTTTACATATGGATGTAGTTGTAGTAATAGTGTGGTCCAGATCTGTATGAGCTACAAATTGTATGGGCATGCTTCTCTTCTCTTCTCCTCTCCTCTTTTCTTCACTCCATTCCTCTCCTTTACTTTCTCTCTCTAAACACTCTCTCCTCTTGTTTAATTTATATATAGCAACAATATTATTTTTACCCATTAATTAATTAATTATATATAATTTCTTGGTGAGATCTGAATCGAAGTTATATATATATATATATATATATATATATATATATATATATATATATATATAACTGGGGCTGGCCTGCAGATATGAATTCAGATGATTACATTTGCAATCAAGTCCTGTCATGCTTTTCCACAGCTTTCTTGAACTTCTTATTAATTTCTACTGTACGTACGTGTGTTTGAATCAACCAAATTAAACCATGCATACATATACATATGAAACTATGGAAGTTCAAGAAAACTGTGGGAAGACATGCCCATTTAGGATTTCTCCCGGCCCGGTTTAATTCTTCGACATGCAGCCCATGGTAATTTTCCATAATTCGTCATTTATTTTTATTTTGCTTAAATTTGAGTTTTATGATGTTTATATAGACTAATTATAAGTATTATATAATTAATTGTTTTCTTTGAATCTTTCTGTTGTTCTACTGCGACACGTTTGGGCATGCATGCGTACTAGTACGTACAGTAGAAACAAAAAAATTAGTGTCAGTATAGTGGAATCTTATACTTGTAGTGGCAGTAGTGGTTTGATTTCTTGTAGATGCAAATGGTTGAATTGAATATTTATTATACTTACAATTAATTAATTCTGGTTAATTAATTGTTCTTTTGATCTAATCTATCTGAGTTTAATTTTCAATCAATCAAATTAAGATATATGTATGTATGTAGGTATAAATGGAAGTGAAAACCGGATGATCAGTTTAACTACAGTATGTCGCAGAGATGATTCCCTGCTTTTTCCTTTTTATTCATCAATAATTGATACTTCATCTTGTTTGCCTTTTGTTTTTGCTTTTCCATGATCCCATACATACATTTCTGTGAAAAAAGGTTAAACTTTGTCACTATGTGATCAATCAGAGAATCAGTTTTTACCTTTCTTCATCTTTTTCTCACTCACACACAAACACAGATGACAGATGGCCTGCACCCACCAAATATATATATATATGTCACAATAATCATGCATATATATATAATAGTATATTACTGGTAGTTGAATTTCATGAGAAATTAAAATTACATCTATCTATGTATTAATTAGCTTCTCTTCTTCAATAAGAGTCTCGTGTACCAATTTTATTTTATTTTTATTTTTCAAGCTTACCAGCATAATTTATTTATTTACAATGTCAACACTACTAAATTAACAATTTATTAATTTTAGAGATAAACGAGCAACAAAAATGCATTCTAAATAAATAAATTTCACAAATTAATTACGACTCTTTTTGGGAACGTGATAAAGTAGGTACTCACTAATTTTCTGACTGACAATCAACAACTGCATTTATAAAAGTATATTCCAGATATATATTTCCATTAATTTGCTCATCTCCTATGTATTCCTTCTGTGCATAATGTGTTTTTAGTTGTCAACTTCATCTAATTAGATTTTCATGACATTTTTTCAGTTGATTAATTGCTTAATTTTAAGGTTGCGAACTTAATTTATTCTTTAGTATGGTAATAACTAGATATATGTTTATTTTCAATTGTACGTCCTTGATCCAGAAATTAAGCTCATTAAGTAGTTTCATATACCCCACTTAAATTTTCTCAAGTATTTTAAGAAATTAACTATCTGGAAATATTCAAATTAAATTCCACGAAAAAAGTTAAAAGAATTACCAAAGGATATATATACATTCAAGGGACTTAAAAGCAAATACTAGGCTAAGAGTTTATCCATCTTTTTGATATGTAGGTATAGATATAGGTCCACCAAATAAGTTTACATGAGCCAGACAATATGAGGCGCGGCTGTTTTGTGAAAATAAATAAATTAGAAATACCATTAATTATTGCAGTCTTGAGTACAAAAATAAACTAATTTATTTTTGTACTAGCTACTATGTCTTACAAACTAATTTATTTATTCTTTAATTTATTGAAATGACTTGTTTAACTTATATGGAAGCCTTCCATATAAGTTAATATACGGAAGACTTCCATATATTAACTTAGGTAGGTGGGTGGGTGGGTGGGTGAGTGAGTGGGGTGGGGTGGAATGGTAGGTGGGTGGATGGGGTGGGGTGGGGTGGGGTGGGGTGGGGTGGGGTGTGGTGAGTAAGGGTAGGGAGTGGAGTGGAGTGGAGTGGAGTGGAGTGGAGTGGGGTGGGTGGTGTATACATATTATTTTTTTTGAGTGTGGGTGGGTGGGTGGGTGGGTGGGTGGCGTGAGATGGGGTGTGGTGAGTAGGGGTAGGGAGTGGGGTGGGTGGTGTATACATATTATTTTTTTTGGGTTTGGGTTTGGGTGTGGGTGTGGGTGTGGGTGTGGGTGTGGGTGTTGGTGTTGGTGTGGGTGGGTGGGTGGGTGGGTGTGGGGAGTGGAGAGTGGGGGGTGGGGTGGAGTGGGGTGGGGTTGGGTGGGGGTGGGGGTGGGGGTGGGATTGGGTGGGAGGTAAGGGGTGTATACATAATCACATAATATTATTATTTTTTGGTTTTGGTGTAGGTGTGGGTGGGGGTGGGAGTGGGGTGGGGGTGGGTAGGGTGGAGTGGGAGGTGTAGTGGTAAGGGGTGTATACATAATCACATAATATTATTTTTTTTTGGTTTGGGTGTGGGGGTGGGTTGGGTGGGTTAGGTGGGGTGAGTGGGTGGCTGAGCTTCTTGAATATGTAAATATGGGTTGAAAGAATTTTTTATTTGGATTTGGAATAAAATATGGGTCGAAAAATGGTTAACCGGGTTGGAACTATATATATATTTTTTAAATATGGTTCCAAACTTTAACCAACCCAAATAAAAAAAATAGTTAACCAACCCATTTGGTTCCAATTAATATGGATTGACCCGACAGTTAACTAACTATATTGTCAGGTCTAATGGAAAGCTATGAATAGGATCTAAGCATGCAAGCAATGATTTGATTTTTGAGGAATTAAACGTGAGAAAAGGCTCTATTTTTCAGGGAAGTGGTTAGCATGAAGTTTATTTTTGGATAAATTAGTCAATTGGCTAATAGAGTGTTGACACGCAGTCGAGACTCTATGTGTATCAGCATTCTATTGGCCAATTGACCAACTTACTCAAAAATAAACTTTATACTAAGTGGATCCATTTTTCAGATAGAAACTAAAGTGGTTGATCATAATGCTACTAGCTTCCGAAATATATATAGATAATTTAGGTACTGAATTAGTAATATTTTTTGGCATTTTAAGAGTACCATTAGCTCTAGCTTTTTTAAAGCTAAAAGTGAGAAAACAAATGCATTGTATTTGGTTTTCAAACAAGAAAATTATTTGGTTGGGTGTTTTTTGGCAATGATATTGAGATATTAATGCATGGACTTTCTATAATCATTCACAATATTTTGCGCAAATAATGTTGAGAATATAGAAAATTTATGTGTCAAAGCATACTTTATATGGAAGTTTACGACTCTTATATATATATATATATATATATATATATATATATATGGGGGGTGGGGGGTGGGGGGGAGAGAGAATGATTATAACAAGTACTCCCTCCGTCCCAAATTATCTGTTTTTCTAGAGTTTCACACACATACCAATATGTATGATAAAAATACTAAAATACCCTTATGTGTTGACTTTTTTGTTTTCTGTACATGAATCCTTATTGGTGGGAATATGAAAAAATGCTTAAAAAAGAGGAGAGGCATGAATGAAAGTAATGACTATCATTAATTAGGGTAAAAAGGCAAACTTGGAAAATAAAAGGAAAAAATGCATTGAAATCTTGAAAAAGCAGATATTATGGGACAAAATTTATTTGTTAAAACAGCAGATAATTTGGGACGGAAGGAGTATTTGTTATGAATTAAAAATGGATAAATATCATGATTAGTAAGAATAAATGACCGAAATTAGAACTTAATAATTCAAGTTATTGAGTCAAGTTAGATGCTAAACATGTGTATTGACGCTAAATTTTGTGGGCATGGGCGGATCTAGAGTAAGGGCAGTGGAGGCAATTGACTCCACTGAATTTTCAGCCTTTCGGATCAAATTTTAAAATTTAATTTTTTTACAGTGTTTAGTAAAAATATGAAAATTTTAAATTAAAAAATTACTGAATGTCTTAAACTTGCACCCATTTTGCTGTCTCTTTTCTAATCTTCTTGTCTTCAATCATAAACCCATCAAAGAAATATTCTGTATCATAATTTTATTTTATTTTCTGTAATTTCACAAATTAAGTAGTTACTTGTAAATTTTTGTAACTAAAATGAGACTATCTTGATATTTTTGAAAGTACATCGTCTCATTAAAGAAAAAATATTAAACGATGAATGGATAAATGATTCTTTACTAATATACATTAAATATGATTGTTTTGTAGTTATTAAAAATGAAGATATCATGTAACAATTTCAAGTAACAAAGTTTCTCAAGATGTTTTAAATAATATTTGAATATTACTTAATTTTAAGATTTATTTTATTTTTAAGTTTTTATGAGAATATTTCTTTTAAAAAATGATCCCACTGAACTAAGTAGTTAGATCTATCCTAGTATGTGGGGATACAATCCCCGGACTAACTCCATGGTTCTCTCCCAACAAAACCACTATAAAAAAACAAGTCATTGTTGACGGACAGCCTGTCGACCCCTGTGTCGTTGACAATGAGGTCATTAACTACGGGCATGCCTCAGGTATCGTCGCCCCGTTCTCCCGTCAATCTCCAATTACTTTTTTTTTTTGTAGTGACACTGATATAATAATGACAATATAAGTGTGCGTGTTTGTGTGGTAGGTTTTAAATTAATATAATATTGTTGTTTGTTTACAACTATATATATATGGATCTTGACCAACTTTCTCGTAGTAATTAAGTTCTATACTTTTTTATTGCATGAGTTATAGAAAATGTTATATTTATAAAGTTCTATAGCTTTTTAATTATTGTGTTGGTTAATGCAATATTTTTTATAAAACATGCAATGAAAAATTATATGAATTTATTACGGTGAAATTAATGTCAACTTAATCACCCTAACCAAATCCTATATAATCCCTCGGTTTCCTTTTATTAGTCATTTTAGGAATTTTTTTCATTCCAAATTAATAGTCGTTAATATCCAGAACAAAAAATTATCTACCTTCTTATAATACCCCTAATTCATTTTTGAGAGATTACTACGTTAATGCTCCTCATTAATCTCTTTTGATGGACTAGGAAGAGTTTTCTCTTCAATTCAGATTGATTTCATTCACCAAAAATTCTTGATTATTGTCCGAAATATTGAAATCAAATTTTGGTATTCCAGCCATGTTTGATCAATTATGATTTGTCTATTCTTTCTTTGACTACCAACACATAAGGGACAAATATAAAAATTAAGACATGTATTAATTATAAAATAATAATATCTTTAATATATGTGTTTTATTTATGTAGCAGCGACTAATAAATTGGAACTGAGGGAGTATATAACTGGCGAGGCATTTGGAATTGCCAAACATTCATCCAAATAAAATATATACACGGAGGCAACTGTCTATATTGTTGATTTTGATAATGGCAATATCTTTGTCTAGATTGTGATGTTATTTTGTAGGAAATATAGTTTTTGGATAAAAAGAAAATTTAAATGTTATGACTTGAAGAATATTAGGACATAAATGTAAGATCTTTTTCATTTCTATGCAATATATTTTCAAGACTTTATGGAATTTAAAAATATCTTAAAATTAAAAGTGAAATTAATCATGAGTCCTAATATAAGAAAAGTATATCCTCATATATGCAGTTTGTTACAAATAAAGTTTTAGCTGCTTTTAAGCTTATATTGCTATTCTATCTAAAAGCACTTTTATTGTTAAACAAACTCCTAACGTACAGATATCCTAATTGATAGCCTAAGTTTTTGGGATTATGGGCTATCTAAATTCAATACTCCAACTTAAAAGGCCTTATTACTACTACAGCTTTAGCAAATTCTTCGTAACTCCCAAGTTAAAGGGCAGATCCGTATTTCTTATCTTTATTCAAAGAAGCTTTTATATCTATCTATCTATATAAGCATTTTGTTGGTTTCCTAAAATCAAGGAACTTTCCTTTTTTTACCAACGAATTTGAAAGAGTTATAAAAATCTGGAAACTTTATTTTGTTATCCTAACAGATTAATTATTATCACAACGACTAAAGGTCCTACTATCGTGGAAAATCTGTTTGAATTATCTTCCATGTATGCATGTATATTAATTTCCTTCATAACGGATTTTGAAGTTTTAGAAAATCTATGTATTATTCATTCATATCTCCTAAAATAGGTTTTCAATTTATATAGATCCGTTTGGTTTGGATCAAATAAACTAGAAAACTAAAGTTTTAAATTTTCTATTCTTTAAACAGTTATTTTTAGTTTAACCAATTATGGAAAAACAAATAAAACACTCAAGCTTACTATATATTATTACTGAAAATATTCACATCTCTTTTAGCTATTCCAAAAGTCTTGATTTATATTGTTTTAGCTAAACATCATTAGTTTTATAGTTCTACGTACTCCTTTTCTTCTCAATTTTTGATCTTGTTTGTTCAAAGAAGGAGGTTTTTTAATATTTTGTAATTGATTATTTATTTTAAAGAAAACCTTAGCCATTAGCTAGTGGATTAAGGGTATTTTTCTGTTATGAATACACTTAGTATTTTGATCCTTACATTTAATTTAATATCATTTAATATTAAAAATTAAAAATATAAAAAGAAAGTAAAGAACAGCCCAGCAGGTTAACAGCAAAAAACAGTGACTGCATTCAGCATCTATCAAAGATAGACGTACACATGCCTGATGATATCGATCTACCAGTTAAATCCGAAGCTATATACTCCATAAGAGTGTCTAAAACAAACCTTGTAACTGAGAGAAAACGTCATACATCGATAACCAATAATTAATGCACTACATATGTCACTATTCTTCTTCTTCTTCTTCTTCTTTTTTATTATTATTATTCCAATGTCACTATATATATATATATATATATATATATATATATATATAAAACATTGCCACCAACTGATTGATTAAAAATATTCATATGATCATACTGCAAAAAACTCATGTTGAGGGCATCTTTGTTGAATATGAAATAGTCAAATAGACAAGGGCTCTTTGCCATTAAAGCTAGAACAAGCTAGCTAGTAGCGAGGGGACTTACCAAGTGTTGGTCCATATATATATAGCCATGAAATATATATGGAAAAACAAAATGGTGTTAATCATCACTATCAAACATATGGAGTAGTACTTACTACTATACATCATCATCATCATTCACGAGAATTAATATAATGAATTTATTGATGATGAATGTAGTAGTATTAACTTTTGAGGCACAATATAATTAATGAATTCAACAACATTGGATTTGCATGTTCAATTCGATCACAGCTCCTCCATTGAACCTTTCTTCGAATTCAAGTAGTAATAGAAATGTAGTACTAGTACGGACGTCTAGCTAGCTTTAATGCCCAAATTACCTTTCCCATACATTACCACATCCCAAGGAAGTCCAAGTGCTAGCTGAAATATATATATATATATATATATATATATATATATATATATCATCAATCCTAATTAATTTTCTGCATTAAATTATTCGTAATATGTTCATGTGCCATATGTATCTACTAGTATATCATTGCTATGTTTTCATTTTTGGATCGAGTTATATTAATCATATCATATATACTAAAAATAAAAAGCAGCAGCCAGATCATATATATATACCATGAACAAAAAGACGTTAACAGTTGTTAAGACAACAAAATCAACAGTCAGATTTGTAGTATATTATTTATATATATATACAAAAGCAATGAACAAACAAAAGGTGTCTAATCTTATCTTTTGAACTCCACCTTTTCCATATATCCAAAAGAAACATAAACAAATCAAGACAAAGAAATGCCAGCCTTTTTCACTTGGATGACAGATCATGGCGAGCGCGCGCGGCTGTTCTCATACGTTAAATTAATCACTTCCATATTAATCAATTATTCCCTTATGTTTAGCTTTAAACCAACAGTATCACTGCATATTAAAAGCTTGACCCTCTAAAGTACAGCAGATGTATGTAGAAATTAAACACCCAACTAGCAGTGGTGCATGAACCGGAAAATTCATCAGATCATTGCCTAATTAATTAATTAATCATTTATCATCTGTAAATCTAGCCAACCGAAGTAATATTGCCACCAGTTTAATGAACTGAATATATGTAATCATGCACACAAGCAACTAAAAATGAAACTTGGGTTAAATTAATAACAATAATACTAGTATTTAAATGGATCAGTACTTCTAGTCTTGTTCTGGTAACTAGTTTGGACCAACCATAATCCATATACAAAACAACAACAACAATAATAGTTATAATAAATTATGTTGTTATATATACCATCCAAGGAGTAGATACTAGCAAGGCAAAGAAAACACTAGGATCTGAATCTAGGCATGT
Organism: Panax notoginseng; assembly: GCA_016801055.1. Lineage (NCBI taxonomy): Eukaryota > Viridiplantae > Streptophyta > Magnoliopsida > Apiales > Araliaceae > Panax > Panax notoginseng. Next base: position 172,966,804 of record CM029012.1, read on the forward strand.
CAGCCTAAGTAAGAGAAAACGTGCAATGTTTGTCTTTTTTACCTTAGTATGTAGAGAAAAATAAGAAAACCCCTTATTGTCTTCTGTAATTATATTAATATATATAGCAAGCTTGTTTTTATTTTTTATCTATATATTTGTATACTATAATTATCTATAACATACATGCTTCACCTAATTTATGTTGAATAAGGCTGCTTTAAGAATTGTATAATTAACCGCGCGAGCTGATGAAAAGAGCAATGCCAACGTTGTGGTCCATGAGTCCCATCTACTTTATCTTATTCTCACAAAATAAAATAAATTATGTAGGAAATGCTGGAATAAAAATGAATATTTATATATACATATATATATATATATATATGTGTGTGTGTGTGTACTCTAACCCTAATATGTAAGTATGTAATCATGAAACGTAATGTATGAAGATGGTTTTCAATCAAAAAAATTAATGTTATATTCAGTGATTAATACAACCAACTGTGTACGTAACTAAAGCAATGGCCCAGGACATATATGCATTGCCAATTAAAGCATATATATATATATAGAGAGAGATGTTCCTTTTCTTAATTATCGATTTATCTTTCCAACTGTATGTTTTTGGTATTCATGGTGCGGTGCATGAATCAAAGGACACAGTAGATCGAAGAATTAATTAATTAAAAGTTTTTTTTCATGTGTGCCTGCGTGAGAGCTAGAGAGAATTGGGAAGAAACTGAGTGTATCACCAAATCAAGTAAAAAATTTGTATTAACTGCAATCCTCTACTTATATGGAGTAATTATTATGAAATATACTAATATACTACTATTATATGTGGAATTGTGTATATATACGAATCAAATTAATGACATAATGGGAGGAGAATTACATACATTTAAGATACATACTATATATATTGTAATAAGTGAAAGTTTATATATATAACTGAATCTAGTAGTATTAATTATCAGAATATGAGATCGATCAAGTCAAGAGAAATGGTGAATATATAAGATCTACATTACCCAAATAATTCCTCGAGTTTTAATTTCCCACCAGGCCAGGTCGAGGACTAATTTTTATCCTTTTGTAACCAAACACTACTTGCATTAATTATTTATTAATGCCAAGCAGAATTGATAATTCTAATGAATTTACCAACAAAAGTTACCAAAATAGCAAGCATCATATATATACAGATCTGTAGCGCAAATGAAAATCAAGATGGAAACTGGAGAGATATACCGTACGTGGAACAGCTAGGTAGCACCAAATTTTGATAAATTGTGGGGTAATTTAATTTGTTGATCCTCTCTGTACCTTCCCACAGCTTTATTGAACTGCGGCAACCAACCGGCCGGGTAGGTTGAATGATGGATGCAGTTCAAGAAAGCTGTGGAAGAACACAAAGACAACCATTTGTACTACTAGTACTATCTGTTTATCTAAGGTTGTTATTATATATACAGAGAGACACAGAGAGAAAGAGAGAGAGAGAGAGAGAGAGAGAGAGAGAGAGAGAGAGAATACATATATGAGGAGATAGAAAAAAATGAGGAAGAATTAAGGGTATGTTTAGGGGATGGGGATGAGGCGGTATTTATAGGAGAGATGAGGTGATCTTTTTACCACCAATCCCAAGAAGAATATTGGGGTTGTAGAATAAGAAGAAACTGTATTAAAACCCCTCCTTTCCCCGGTACTCTCTACCTTAGCTACCCACCTTTAATAAATTAAAATTTCAAGCTGACTGACTACAAGTTTATTTGTTTGATCCCCATTAATTACACCTATTTTAATTCATTACTCTCACCGTCTCTAATTATTTGACGTTTTAAAATTTTTTATTTATTCATAATTATTTGACGTTTGTTCAAATTTAGAAGAATTAATAGCAATTTTTTTAAAATTACCCCTCATTACTCTACCTATTTTTTGATACTTTAAACTCTTTCTCTCTTCTTATCCCAACAAAACTCTTCTTATCCCAACAAAAGATTTAAGAGTATTATAGATAATTGAGTACTATATTTAATGCTTTCCAATCATTATCTTAATTCTTGTGTTCATCTCTAAAACGTCAAATAATTAGGGACGGAAGGAGTAGTACTTGTATAAGCTTAAAACTGATAAAAAAAAAATTTATGTGTTTTTGATATTTTTATATAATGATCTTCTCTTATATAAAATCTAGTTTTCATGTGAGAAATGACCATATAAAAATATTAAAAAATATATAAAAAGAGTGTTTTCCTAAGCATAATGGTTACTCCATATATAAAGAAAGGCCGATAAATGTATATAAATTAATAGTTGCATATATATTTATATGAATTGTAATGTTGTATTATAGGATACAAAAATTAATGTATGACCAATTGTGTAACTATTTATTTAGGGGGACTGATATATTTATATGTATTTTTCACATGATTTTATCTCACATGAGTATATAATGGGTCTTACTTTCATGTGAAAATGAATCATGTGAAAATTATATCAAAAAATATATGTAGCAATAGTGCTCTCCTTTTTTTAGATGTGCATATAACAATATCTTATATAAAGTACTATTTCCTTTATTTTATAAGAAGAGTTTTTTTGATATTTTTTTTTATAAAAAAAAGGTGTTTATTTTTTAATGATAGTAGTAGTATAAAATATATAACATTATATGTCTTTTAATTTATTATTATAATTTTATTATCATATCATACTATTAAATTGATAACTTATTATGTTTAAGATTTTATATATGAAATAAAATTATATCTTTAATATTTAAAATAATTACAAATGAGATATTTTTTATTTTTTGATAAAATGAATTAGTATAAAAAAGTCATACGATCCAACGGCAATAGTGACCCTAGTGGGGGCACAAATACTGGTCCCCATAGCTTCCCTCAGATCCGTCTACTTATAAGGTAGAGATTTCACTCACCACGCGCTTCTATGTGCATGAATGGCTGTTTTTCTTTCTCATTTTTTGTGTGTTGGTAATTTCAAAACAATTAATAGAGTAGTATTTTACTTTTTTTTTCTTTAAAATTTAATTAATCTATAGATATATAGTCTAAGAGTCTCTTAAATTACACTAAAAATAAATAATTGTGATAAGTGGTATGCATTCACGCTATTGTTGCCGTTTTACTTTTTTATAATCTCGTAATATATTTTACTGAATAACGTTATAATATACTAACCACAAACAATGACATTACGTAATTTCATCCAAATTCATAGGCATTTTGTTTGTTCTCTCGGCATTATACCAAGTCAACACAATCACAAAGTTTATGTTTAATTTATTTATTAAATATAAAGGAACACATAAATAGCATGTAGTATATCATTATAATTTATTTGACCAATATATTAATCAATTTAATTTATACTTATGCCATAAGGGAACATACTAGATTCGTCTTAATTTTCAAGACAAAACAATAATAAGAACATTACTTATAAATGAATCCACAAGTGAAATTGATCATTTTTATTGGTTCAAAATTAACTATATCTGATCTTAAGCTTTTGTTTTGACATTTCAAATTAAAAGGGATAATTAATCTTATTGTTTGATGAAAATGCTTCTAAATGGTATGTTTAATAATTAGCACTTTAGCAGGATCAGTACAAAATAATTAACTCTATATTTCAGAGTTTCAGATGAAAAAAAAAAGAATAGAAAACTTAATTTATAATAAAAAAAGAAGATGATAAAAAAATTTAGAGTTTTTTTCTTCATGTTGTTCCTGTGTTTATTAAAAAAACACCTATTTGTTTAGCATTTAAATTTCTAAGTTATTTTTATATTAATTTTAATGTGTTTATTATGTAGAGAGTATAATAGTGATTATAAAGAATTACTTGTGTTATTTAGTTTTCAAATTCAAATAGGAAGAAATATTTCTCATCTTTCATTAACAAACTCAATAACAAAAAACGTCTTTTTCTTATGTCCAAAAAGAAGGTATGAATTGAAAAAATAGGTGGAAGGTGGAAGGTGAAATACACGTATTTGGATGAGGGTGAGGAAAAGGAGAATCCAATGGGTTAAGAAAAATTAATTTAAGGGGAGGCGAGGGGAGGTATCAATGGATTACAGGAAACGAAAGGAAAGGAGAGAACGGAGTAGTATCACATGGAGGCATGTGAGGAATGGACCCACTGAGTTGTGTTGTGTGAAGGTGAATTAAATTAAAAATTAGAATACATCCCGTTTTTCCCGGACGAAGGTCTCCCTCTCGCTGTCGGGTTTTTTTTTTTGCATTGTGGGTGTGGGGTGGCCAACACTTCTCTCCCTACGATGCTGCCGGCCCGGCCGGATACATACTACTCTGTCCTTACTCCTTTGATTGTGTCTCTTAAATTCAAATATATTAAAACCATTTATAATTTTATTTATAATTCCAAACAAACTTTAATCATTTCACAAATATTGTCTCGCAATGAATAAAAATGATATAGCGCATTTAAAGCTCCAAATACACTAAACTCTAATAGCCTCTATGTCTTGGGAGGAATAGTTTCAAATTTATCAATAAAAATTATTGTAAATTAATTAAAAAATTAAATGTCACTATGTATATAATTATAGGAATACATTTTAATCGTAAGGTCCCCTAGGGGGAACTTAGGGAAGAAATAAAAAAACTTGGGAAAAATTTACCTTCATTTAGTGAACTTTTACAATAATAAAAAAAAATGTGACATTATCAATAGATTATCGATCACCTTTGGTCTCTTTAATTTCGATTTGATATTTTCTTTTATTTTCGGTTCAGTTACTCTAACAGTAATAATAGTCTATTTGATTACAATATTGAAATGAGAACGAGAATGAACATTCCTATTTCTAAACGAGAAACTACATAATTTTGATCGATAGATCTTTTTTTTTTAAAGCTTGTCGATTGGAATAGAATGATTAATCTTTATCCATACTGATACAATAATCATTCTTCTTAACATATGATTAGATATTCCATTAAAATTCTCATTCTTTCCCCTTTTTAAGTAACCAAACATAAAAATAAATATTTCTTTCGGCTCATTTTATTCCCCCAAACTAAACAGGCCATAGCACTAGCAATTTCACTTAAATCCTTAGCACAACACATTTTTTTCATTTATCGACACAATTTCTTTCCATAAAAATTAATAGACAATATCATGTCTGCTACCCCAATTTAATTCTTCATCGGAAACAAAGATTTATGAGGTTAATTGTTGAAAGGAGAGCATTATTTTTACATTTATTTTTAATATTTTTACGTAATTTTTTTTCACATAAAAATAAAATTAATTGTATGCTCATACTCACGTGAGAGAGAATCAATTTCCTTATTAAAATCTCTTCTTCTTTATTTCTCTTTACCTGCGAGTACAAATATGTGGGGAAGGAGTTGTTGTAGGGTTGCGTGTGCAAGCCTATGTGTCAATTTTTCTAATAAGAATCTGAAAACTACTCCTTTGCCCTTGGTCATTTCTAATTCTAAAAATTGAATACTATTGCTATTTGTCAAATAACGAAATTCTCTCTCCTTCATTTTCTTTTCTCTTTATTTATTTATTTTTATTTCAGCAATTGAGTTTGATTATGAAGGTCGGGAGTTGTTATAAGGTCCTATGAGTAGCCCATGTGCTTTTTTTTTTTTTCTTTCTTTCATGGAATGGTCTGAGCATATCTTTCTTAATCTAAATTACTTCCTCCGTACTCAAAAGTATGAGCAGAGTATATATAACACTCTGAAATTACTATAGGTCTAAAATACTAATGTCCACAAGATAATAATATCAATACGATGCAACCTAAATAATAACAACTCAACAATAATTTTAAATTAAAACTCAACAACTAAATGCCAATTTTAAAAAATGGAGACGCAACTCCTTGAAATTGAGATTTATCAAAAATTCAACGACAAAAAAGAAATAAATATCATAAACTAAACTTCAGTAATCAAACAAGTATTTAGCTATTAACGATGTAACCTGTAAAAATTTATGTAAGAGGGTGAACGATAAAATACAGCAAGACACAATCTTTACTATTTAAGTGGATAAAGTATAATTTGCATGCAAAACACTTTTTCGAAATAACTTTTTGTTCAATAACAATAGTAAATATACTTTTAAAACTAAAACAAATAATAGCCAAACTAAATTCAAATTCAAAATTAATTTCAATATATCTTTCAATCAACGACCTTATCCACTAAGGTTACAATAGTTTTGTAACACGACTCAAAAAATCGATAATTTCAATGATCAAGTATCCTACTAAGTTATCTATAAAATACACGCTTTTCGAAGGACATCTAAAATTTGTTCGTCTTAGTAAGCCATATAATAGCTCCGGAACTAAATATAAACACAAATTAACGAGTTGTGTACATAATCAGACTGAGAATTTCATAATATCATTGATATTCAAAACTGAGAGCAGATCCTCTGTCCCTATTTTTCTTGTCCCCCTATTTAAATTTTGACACCTAGTCTCTTATTTAATTTTAGAGTAAAGTAGTGTTAAGTAAGAGGCTAGGTGTCAAAATTTAAGTGGGGGATAAAAAATAAGGACAGAAGATCTGCTCTCTTCAAAACTATACTTATTTCAAAATTCAAAATCATATAATCCTATTTCACAGTTCAAATATAAATACTTTATCCGAAATTTGAAATAGAAGAATATAATATTTTAATTTAAATAGAAGCCTTAGATAAATTTTGAAATAATATATTTAGGCATCCGAGTAATCAGTAAGACATACATAAAAGTAAGCAATGATTTAAAAATACTAAATAATTTGAAAAGTCATTTATCTTGATATTGAGAGGCACGAAATTAAAATCGAACAAATCCTAAGTATAAAATTATTATGATACAATACTATAATTTACTCATACTCTTTACTCAAAGCTTATACACATAAATCTTAATTTTTAAATCAATTCGTATTTAATTATTATACTTGAAAATATAAGAATCTATAAAGTTGTAACTTTTGGGGTTGGAAAATACACTTTGAGATTCATAATATTAATAACAATAGCTAACAACTTTGTGAATAATTAAATATTCACGTTATATATATATATATATATATATATATACACACACACACACACACATATGTGTGTGGGTGTGTGTAAGGCATGATTTTAAAAATTGGATCAGATCGCGGGTTCTATAGGTAAAAATCGGAACTGGTTGACACTTCAGTCCGGATTTGACCAAAAAATATTTTTGTCAAAACTCAGTTGACCCATTAGTCGGACCGGTGGTTCAACCGGTAAAACATGTTATTGTGTTATTGACCTAGTCACCCGATATTTTTTTGTACCAATTTTTTTAATATTAAAATTAACCACTTTTAGTAATATTATAACTCAATTTTATTACATTTTAGTTCATAAAAAAATGAGATTTTTAAAATTTTATTAATTATTAATTATATATTTTTATATATTAATGACGTCAGTATGTGTTCGACCACTAATTGAACCAGTGACCCATCCACCCGATACATTTTTTAGTTTGATAATCAATCCGAATCTGAAAACCTTGATGTAAAGATGTCTATGACATCCATGTTATGATCGAATTTACTAATTTATATTAATATTTGTAGTAACTTAACATTAAATTATGATTAACATGTACGCCACATATATTTAATGTATACATAAAATCCTCCCTCCGTTTCTAAAAGATTATCGTTTTATAAGAAAAAAATTGTTTTAATTTATTTATCGTTTAGAACTTTCTAGATGAATAAATTATTTACTTTCCTATATCATCCATACCTTCTCTCATTATCCCAAGAAAATATCTCCCTTGTATTAATAGTTTTTAACTTCCCATAAAGGGTAGTGATGAAATTTCAAACAAATTTTAATTGTTAAATGATAGTATTAAATAATTTTTTTAATCCATGTACATACACCTTAACGATAATTTTTTAGGAACAGAAGTAGTATATAATAGTGATAACACACACACTCTTACAGGCATGCCAATTAATTTATAAAAAACATGCCAATGAAATTATAAAATCTGCAATTCTATTATGACTGAAATTTTTGCACACCCGTACTGAAATACTAATTATATACATATACACGTATATCTGTTATTAATACTTCACTCTATAAAAATATATACATATATACGATTTTAATAAACAAATCTCATTTATTTTCACAAAAACTACATACATAACACCATTTCCAGAATCTTTTTATTATTATAATTATTATTTTAAAATATCTAATCATACATATGAATCAACTCATAATTGAAAAAAAAGATAGTTTACCTTTTTTGTTCTTTTCTTTTTCTCTGTTCTGCATTACTCTAAAATCAAATAGTTTTTACGTTCTTCTCCTTCTAGTTATCTAAATATCTTTAATTCTTTTTGCAAAATAGGTTACTAAGTAAAAAAAGTCATTTTAAAATTAAAAGTTTGTTAAAACTTAAATGACTAGGTTTAAGATGTGTACTAATAATTAGTTTTTCATTATCTAATTGTATATTTATTTTTGTTTTATTATATTATTATTTTTAAAAAAAAATCGAATGTCACGGTACAATTTACATACATATTAAACAAATAAAAACAGAAGAAAGAGTAAAAAAATTCAAATTTATCCTTAATGGTTGTACATAATTATATAAAATAAGTACTTTTATTTTTATATACTAATAGAACCCATTAAATAACTTAGTTACAATTCACTTTATGTACTTTTATCTCATAGACAAAAAAATTACAACATTAGTCATCCTTAACTTTTGGTGACTGAAAGTATTTTTTTACTCCCTCTATTTCATAAAAATTCTTATTTATAAAATTTGTAAATATAAAAAAATATTTTTTTGAGTTTACCCATGAAAATAATAATATTTTAATTTAATAGTTGTAATATGATAATGAAACAATGATCTCTTCTTAAGAAAATAATGTCATTTCATACTATTAAACATGCATTAAAAGAAGGCTCTTTTTTTTAAAAAAAAAATCGTACAAAGGAGACTCTTTTTGTTGTCTTTAAAGGTTGATAAACAGTTCTCTCTCCATTTCATAAATGAGCTCTTTGTGTGAAAGAGCCGAAGAGGAAGTAAATAATATTCACTCTATATTTACATAAAAGGTTCTATTTGCAAATTTGTAAATATTATGGATTTACTTTTATTTCATATTTATCTATCTCTAGAATAAAAAGGTTTAATTTTAAGTTAGTAGCTAGTGATGATATGATATCCTTATTTTACAAAAGGATTTTTTTTCCTAATTAAAAGGAACTTTTTCTTAGAAAGGAATACGTATTCTTTTTGTTCCACAAGTTAGAGTAAGTTGGCTTCAGCTATCCTATGTCCCTAACAAAATATATATATATAGAATGAATCTCGTTCGGACTCTCGAACCTGAGTAAAATACGGATCCTTTTTTTTTCTTTTTCTTTTAAATAACTAATTTTTTTTTAATATTTTATGGGACTGAAATTTTTACATAATATGATAATACAGTGTTTTTGGTATGATTTAGATAATACAGTGTTTTTGTCGGGGAATTTTTTTTTAATATTTTATGGAACTGAAATTTTTACATAATATAATAATATAATATTTTTTCTTTCTATCGGGGAATATTCGTTTGATACATACTTTACGACTACAAAACGGTCAAAACACAAGATAATTTAGACTTTGGATAGTCTTTTCTTTTTTTTGGGTGAAGGGAGTCAATATTGTTTAGTAGTACTCCCATTTATATTTATCAATAAGTTTAGAGGGATATTGTTCTAGTGATATTTCAAGTGATTTTGGTTTTTTTATTTGTAATACTTTTCAAAAAATATATAGTATTTATTGTAATTGAAATTTTTATAAAAAACAATGTTTTATATAAGAATCCAACTTTTATGAATAAAGATAAATTTTTTATAAATATCATTTTTGAATATTAAGGAGTAAATTTGATATAATGTTATAGTTATGGGTAATATTTATAGATTTTTCAAAATAAGCAAGTGGTTATAAAATATTCATGTTGTCGGGGAATATTCGTTTTGTGATGCCCCCAAAATAGGTATACAACACCCATTTTGAGTCGTCAAATACATGGTACAGAAAACAAACTACAACTTTAATAATACAATTGTCGTGCAAAATACGACAACACATACTGTGAGTTTAAATACAAATATTGTCTTCTAGACAATATCCACACTCAAATAAGTCCTCAATACAAGTATTCAAATATTATTTTATAGAAATAGTGAGGACTGCTAAAACGTCTTTCTAGAACCATCACTTCATACCCCGACTAGATCCTGCTATGTTCTCACCTCCTGAGAAGAAAAATGGAACAAAAAAGAAAAGGGTGAGCTCAACTAGCCCAGTAAAGAATATTATGACTAAGATAATATACAACAAATTATCATTAGTATTCAACAGGGAAAAATCTGATAGAATATAATCGACAACAAGTTTTAGATCAACAACTGCAGCGGAAACAGCAAAACATTAGAAGAGTCAAGTAGAGAATGAATTCTACTATCTTCTAAGATTTAAAAGTCCATCATCAATATTTTATCCCTGTAACATCAATTAATAATCATCTTTATCCAAATATTCATCTTTGCACTACAGGCCAAAGATATTCATTTGTATCACCTGTCAGTCATGTTCATCTCAACACCTGTTCATCTTTGCACTACAGGCCAAAGATATTCATCAAGTAATCATACATCTTTGCACTACAGGCCAAAGATATTCAGTAATATCGTCATTTAGGACTGAGGATGATGAAAAATATCTTAAAGAGAACGAATCCAGTGAGACAGAAGGACAAATAGTAGGGATTCGTATAACAGTTTCTCCAAGATTAATAATACTTCATAATAATCAATTGTGAAGCAGAATTCAAAAATAAAGATCAAACCATGGATACAATCAAAGATAGTAACCATAATAGACATCTTGGACAAAAAGGGAAGTTTTTTTTCCGGTGAATAGTGTCGTATTCGTAAATAGTGTCGTATACGTGAATAGTAACGTATACGTGAATAGTAACCCCAAAACAAAAAGTTTCAAATTTGATAAAAACTCATATTAATATTTCAGCATAATGATATTGAAGAAAATAATATCATTTAAGAAGAAAATAATATCTCTTACCTCAAAATATCAGTACTTCTGGTCGGAATACCGGTATAAGGCTGAAAGAAACTTGTTCTGATGAATAGAAACTCTCAAAGTATCTAAATACTCACAAAATACACTCAATAATCTAGAGAGAGAAAGAGAGAAAACTTGTTTCTGGTGTGATTTTCAATTCTAACTTAGCTATCTATTTATAGGAAAATGTTAGCACGCCGAAGCAGACTTAACCTGCAACCTGATGACTTTACCTGCTACTATTCCCACCCATCATATTTGAATAAAAATCTCAGCACATTTCTTCACCAACCAAGAGTGGGGCCCACCAATTCTAGAATTTTCCACCAAAATGATTAACTCCGAAAATTCAACAATTTCTGAACCAGTCATATCGTAAAATTCATAATAAATCATACGTTCATTTTTAACGGTTCAAAATTTGTGGACATATACTCAACTTATATATGTATAACATATCTAAAAATTATCACGATCCAACGGTCGGATTAAAAATTATAACCCCCGCAAAATATCTCAAAAATCCTGATTTTTAATACCTCCATTCCGACAAAAATACTGATAAAAATCTCAACACTAACTCCTTCATTTTTAACCACAAAAATATATCCCTCATTTATATCCATATAAAATAAATATTTACTTATCATATGAATCAATAATTAATTATTCACAAATAATATTACAGAATCACATTTATGACAACCAGGCCGTTCCCAGGAAAGAGGGGGCTTTCCAATAAGGATTTCTCCTTACTGACGCGCAATTAGATAACCAAACATCTCCTTAGACAGAACTTTTAAGGCATTGCCAATAATGTTATCTAATAATATTATTCAAATAATATGAATTATTGATCTGATAAAGGAAAATGTTGTGCAGCAACAATTATTGAAACAACAATAATATAAAATATCAACGCAGCAATTATTGAATCAATAAAATAAAATATTGAATAATAACTACTGTAACAATTATTGAGTAGTGCCTTCTTACGTAAGAATCAATAATTGGTGCAATACTGTGTGCTACTGTATTTTAACCACCGAGTATTCCAACAGTATTAACGGTAACAACTACGCCGGTATTTATAAACAAATTATACTTGTCGTTTTCTTCATCCAATCGCTTTCCGTTATGGGACCCACACAAGGCTGCGCCGTCGTACGAATATTTCCCGACAGCAAGAATATTCCACGTCCAAACGAATATTCCCTGACAAAATGAATATTTTATAACCACTTGCTTATTTTGCAAAATTTGCACATTTCACCCATAACCAAAGTATTATTTCAAATTAACCCCTTATTATTCACAATAATATTTAGAGAAAATTTGATTTTATTCATTAATAAGCTGGGGTCTTACAACCTCCCCTCCTTATGAAATTTCGTCCTCGAAATTGACGTACGTACCTGATATTTCGAAAAGGTGAGGATACCTCGCTTTCATTTCTGATTCTAACTCCCAGGCCATTTCTTCAATAGCATGGTTTCTCCACAAAATCTTAACTTGTGGTATAACCTTTGTGCGTAGGACATGCTCTTTCCTATCCAAGATCTTAACAGGTACCTCCTCGTACGTTAAATCTTCAGCTATCTCGTCTGGTTCTAACTCAATAATGTGGTTCGGGTCTTTAACATATTTACGAAGCATAGATATGTGAAAAACATTATGAACACGAGACATGCTTGGAGGTAATGCGAGTCTATATGCCACATTTCCTATTCGCTCAAGAATCTCAAATGGACCAACAAATCTTGGATTGAGCTTTCCTCTCTTCCCAAATCTTGTAACTCCTTTCCATGGTGCAACACGTAACAATACATGATCCCCAATATTAAATTCCACGTCCTTCCGATGAAGATTCGCATACTCTTTTGTCGATCCTGTGCCGTTTGTATACGTTGTCGAATCGTTTGGATCTTCTTTGTAGTCATGCGTACCAACTCTGGTCCCAACAATGTTGCTTCACCCACCTCGTCCCAGCATACTGGAGAACGACATTTTCTTCCATACAACGCCTCGAATAGAGCCACACCTATGCTCGCCTGATAATTATTGTTGTAGGAGAATTCTACCAATGGTAGGTACTTATCTCAACTCCCTTTGAGATCTAGGACACGGAGTGTTAATAGATCTTCAAGAGTTTGAATAGTCCTCTCTGATTGTCCGTCCGTTTGAGGATGGTATGCCGAACTGAATCGTAAATTCGTGCCCATAGCTTTCTGCAAGCTAACCCAAAATCGTGAAGTGAATCTTGGGTCACGATCCGAAGCTATGGATACTGGCATGTCATGCAATCTCACAATCTCATTCACATACATACTAGCAAGACGTTCAAGGGAATAAGTCTCACGTATCGGTAAGAAATGAGCAGACTTGGTTAATCTATCAACAATAACCCAAATCGCATCTATGCCTTGAGAAACCATGGGAAGACCTGTAACGAAATCCATGGTAATGTGTTCCCACTTCTATTTCGGGATCTTAAGTGGGTGCAATGGACCCTTTGGCACTTGATGCTCCGCCTTTACACGTTGACAAGTTAAACACCTCGAGATAAACTCCGCGATCTCTCTTTACATATTGCTCCACCAAAATGTATGTCGAAGATCGTGATACATTTTGGTACTCCCAGGATGGATTGCAAACGGTGTGTTGTGTGCCTCCATCATTATTCTATGCTTCAAGTCAAAATCGTTAGGAACACAAAGTCTGGAGTTGACTCGAAGAATTCCTTCTTCATCGATTCTTGCTTCTGGAATAACACCTTCTTGCACTTTCTTCTTCATACGCATCAGCTCTATGTCCGTAGCTTGAGCAGCTTTTACTTTATCGATTAAAGTCGGTTCTACTCGTATATTTGATATCATCATGTGGGTACTTGGAGCCTTCATCTCTATCTCCATCTTTTGCAAGTCATACAAAATGGACCTTTGTGTTAACAACATTGCACTCGTACCTGCATATGATCTTCTACTCAATGCGTCAGCTACTACGTTTGCTTTTCTAGGATGATATTGGATGGTATGATCGTAATCTTTCAACAGCTCAAGCCAACATCGCTGCCGCATGTTGAGTTCCTTTTGGGTGAAGAAATATTTGAGGCTTTTATGATCTGTATAGATCTCCACTTTCTCCCCATACAGGTAGTGTCTCCAGATCTTCAACGCGAAAACGACTGCTACCAACTCCAAATCATGAGTAGGATAATTCCTCTCATATTCTTTGAGTTGTCGCGAGGCATAGGCTATGACTTTCCCATGTTGCATGAGAACACATCCTAACCCTTTGCCTGAAGCATCGCTGTAGATAACAAATCCATCCGAACCAGATGGTATTGTCAGAACAGGTGCCGAAATGAGTCTCCTCTTGAGTTCTTGGAAACTCTTCTCGCATTCCTCACTCCATACGAATTTTGTATCTTTCCGAGTCAACTGAGTTAACGGAATAGCTATTCGAGAAAATCCCTCCACAAATCTCCGATAATAACCAGCTAAGCCCATAAAACTACGTACTTCGGTTACCGACTTCGGTTGCTCCCAACTTTGTATGGCTTCAATCTTCGCCGGGTCGACAGATACTCCTTGTTTTGACACCACGTGCCCAAGGAATGCTACTTCCTCAAGCCAGAACTCACATTTTTTCAGTTTGGCATATAGCTTGTTTTCACGAAGCCTTTGCAATATCAACTTCAAATGGCGCTCATGATCTTCACGGGTTTTAGAATAGATGAGGATGTCATCAATAAAGACAACAACGAACTGATCCAAATATTCTTTGAATACACGGTTCATCATATCCATGAAGGCAGCAGGAGCATTAGTCAATACAAAAGACATGACTAAGAATTCATAATGCACGTACCGAGTTCTGAAGGCAGTCTTTGGAATATCCTCAGTTTTAATCTTCAGCTGATGATATCCAGAACGAAGATCGATCTTTGAAAAAAATTGTGCTCCTTGCAACTGGTCAAACAGGTCATCAATGCGAGGTAGAGGATACCTATTCTTGATAGTGACATGATTCAATTCTCGATAGTCGATGCAAAATCGCATACTCCCGTCTTTCTTCTTTACGAATAACACAGGAGCACCCTAAGCAGATGTACTAGGACGAATAAAACCGATGTCCAACAACTCCTGTAGTTGGACTTTTAACTCCTGAAGTTCAATAGGAGCCATTCGATATGGGGTTTTAGAAATGGGCTTTGTACCGGGTTCAAGGTCAATAAAGAATTCAACTTCACGTTCTGAGGGTAGACCAGGAAGTTCTTCAGGAAATACATCGGAAAATTCTCTAACAATAAAATTTTATTCAAATCTGACTTGTCTTTGTTCAAATCCATAACATGGGCTAAGAAAGCTTAACATCCGTTTTTCAATAAACGAATAGCTTTCTGGCTTGATATGACAGTGACTGATTTTAGTTGTTTAGTAGTTTGAATTCGTATGATAGGTTGGTTAGGAATATGAAAACTAACAACCTTACGAAAACAATCAATTTTAGCATGATGAGTGGTTAACCAATCAATTCCTAAAATCCCATCAAAAGCAAGTATCTTTAAAGAGATAAGATCAACAGGTAATGTGATAGTTCCTGTAAGACCCCAAATTATTAATAAATAAAATTTAATTTCCTCTATTTATTATTTTGAAATAGTAAGGGTGGATTTGATTAATGTGGTTAGTTATGGGTAAAATGCGCAAATATTTCAAATAAACAAGTGGTTATAAAATACTCATTGTTGTCGGAGAATATTCGGTTGGTCGTGGAATATTCTTACTGTCGGAGAATATTCGTACGACGACGCAATCTTGTGTGGGCCCCATAACGGAAAGCGATTGGATGAAGAAAACGACAAAAACAAGTTGTTTATAAATAACGGCGTAGTTGTTACCGTTAACACTGTTGGAATACCAGGTGGTTAAAACACAGTAATACGCGTTGTTGCACAGTAGCACACGGTATTACACCAATTATTGATTTTTACGTAAGAAGACACTACTCAATAATTGTTACAGTAATTACTGTTCAATATTATATTTTATTGATTCAATAATTGCTGCGTTGATATTTTATATTACTGTTGTTTTAATAATTGTCACTACACAGTATTTTCTATTATCGGAACAATAATTCATATTATCTGAATAATATTATTAGATAACATTATTGGCAATGTCTAGAAAGTTCTGTCTAAGGAGAGGTTTGGTCATCTAATTGCGCGCCAGTAAGGAAATATCCTTAGTGGAAAGCCCCCTCTTTCCTGGGAACGGCCTGGTTGCCAGTACTGTGGTTCTGTAATATTATTTGTGTATAATTAATTATTGATTTATATGATGAGGAAAATATTGATTTTATGTGGATATAGATGGAGAAAATTTTTAATGTGACAATTGTTGAAAATTAATATTTTATCTTTTTCTGATAAAATAATTCATTTAAATATATTATTTTAATAATATATTGATGATGATATTTTTACAATGAATGTGGGATATATGAGTATATGAGGAGGAAGAGTATTTTTGTGGTATTAAATAATTAACACATATCGGCGGTTCCTGGAAGGGCGTTTGTCGTGACTGGCCAAAACGCGAGAAACCCGAACGAGGTGATCACGGGTAAACTAATCTTGAATTCTTGCGAAGTTTATACTTTACTAGATACCGGTTCTACCCATTCTTTTATCTCTCCTGCTTGTGCTCAACGTTTAAACTTGACTCCGGAGAAATTGGACTTTAACTTATCTGTTGAAACTCCGTTGGGTGAAACCTTCGTTACATCTACGGTTTATAAATCTTGCATGATCCAAGTTGGCACTATCACATTACCTGTTGATCTTATCTCTTTAAAGATACTTGCTTTTGATGTGATTTTAGGAATTGATTGGTTAACCACTCATCATGCTAAAATTGATTATTTTCGTAAGGTTGTTAGTTTTCATATTCCTAACCAACCTGTCATACGAATTCAAACTACTAAACCACTAAAATCAGTCACTGTCATATCAAGCCACAAAGCTATTCGTTTATTAAAAAACGGATGTCAAGCTTTCTTAGCTCATGTTATGGATTTGAACAAAGACAAGTCAGATTTGAATACTATTTCTATTGTTAGAGAATTTTCCGATGTATTTCCTGAAGAACTTCCTGGTCTACTCCCAGAACGTGAAGTTGAATTCTTTATTGACCTTGAACCCGGTACAAAGCACATTTTTAAAACTCCATATCGAATGGCTCCTATTGAACTTCAGGAGTTAAAAGTCCAACTACAGGAGTTGTTGGACATCGATTTTTTTCGTCCTAGTACGTCTCCTTCGGGTGCTCCTGTTTTATTCGTAAAGAAGAAAGACGGGAGTATGCGACTTTGTATTGACTATCGAGAATTGAACCATGTCACCATCAAGAATAGGTATTCGCTACCTCGAATTGATGACATGTTCGACCAGTTACAAGGAACATAATTCTTTTCAAAGATCGACCTTCATTCTGGATATCGTCAGCTGAAGATTAAAACTGAGGATATTCCAAAGACTGCCTTCAGAACTCGGTACGGGCATTATGAATTCTTAGTCATGTCTTTTGGATTGGCTAATGCTCCTGCTGCCTTCATGGATATGATGAACTGTAAGACCCCAACTTTTATAAATAAAGATGAATTTTCTATAAATATCATTTTTGAATATTATGAAGTTAATTTGATATAATGTTATAGTTGTGGGTAATATTTATAAATTTTACAAAGTAAGCAAGTTGTTATAAAATATTCGTTTGGTCGGGGAATATTCTTTTTGTCGGGGAATATTCGTACGACGACACAATCATTGGTGGACCCCACAACAGAATTATTGTCGGATTGAGAAAACGACAGAATTATCTTTCTATAAAAATAACAGCTGAGGTGTTACCGTTAAAATCGTTAAAACTGTTGAACTACTTGGTAGTAAAAGTACAGTAATACGCGTGGTTGCATAGTAGCACACGGTATTGATTATTGATGCTTACGTGAGAAGTCACTCAGCTATACTCAATTATTGCTACAGTAATTGCTGCATCATATCTCTTAAATTATTGTCATAGTATCATCTGTATAATATGTTATATTATTGAGACGTTGTGGTAAGTTTGGTTATTTTATGGGGAGCCATATGTCATCATCTAAGAGTCTCTTCGTCAATAGTAATTACCGTCGTCAATAGTAATTACCTTCGTCAATAGTATTTACCTTGGTCAATAGTAATTACCTTCGTCAATAGTATTTACCTTGGTCAATAGTATTTACCTTGGTCAATAGTAATTACCTTCGTCAATAGTATTTACCTTGGTCAATAGTAATTACTTTCGTCAATAGTAGTTGTCCCTTCAAAATTACCAAGAGTCATTTGACCCTTCGTTAAGACCAAGAGTCATTTGACCCTTCGTTAAGACCAAGAGCCACCCTCAGTTTTTCTATAAATAGAGGCCTAGGGCTTCATTATTTTTCACGAATTCATTCAAGCTATAGAGAGAGAAAGTATAGAGAGAATAAGAGAGAGAGAGACTAAAAGTATTCTGCTACATCACTTTTCCAATATCCAGTTCTTTTAAGGTAGGGAATATTATTTCTTTTATATTCATGAAGAGAACTTCTGTTATTCCATTCGTTATTATTCTGTTGGAATAACCAGTATACGCGGTCTACCCTATACTTGGTGACATTCTTCTATTATTCTGTTGGAACATCCTGTCTGTGTGTTTTACACCGGACCTGGTTCCGTTTATTATTCTGTTGGAACATCCTGTCTGTGTGTTTTACACCGGACCTGGTTCCGTTTATTATTCTGTTGGAACATCCTGTCTGTGTGTTTTACACCGGACCTGGTCCCGTTTTTATTATTATTCTGTTGGAGCATCCTGTCTGTGTGTTTTACACCGGACCTGGTTCCATTATTTATTATTCTGTCGGAATATCCTGTCTGTGCGTTTACGCCGGACCTGGTTCCATTATTTATTATTCTGTTGGAATAACCTGTCTGTGCGGTCTATCGCATGCATGGTGATTTCTTTTGTTATTCCATTCTTTATTATACTCAGTTGGTTAAGTTTTGACTTCTATACTCCATGAAATTTGTGGAATATCCTTGATAGTTGCGTTTCATCCAGTATCTTTTCAAGAAAATATTCTTCTAAGCATTCTTGAATTTTACTCCACAATGCAGTATCATGTTGACAATTTGGACGTTGTTAATTCCTGGATAAATTAATTCTTGAACTTGTTTTATTGAATTCTTATATCATTGTCATCATCCTCATGTTTATAAAATGTTGAAAGTCATCTGTGGCCTGTAGTGCATAGATGGACTTGGTATGATTATGACCAGGGATTATTCGGTATAATCATGACCGTAATGTTACAAATGATGTGGTAAAAGTCCTCATTGGCCCGTAGTGCATTGATGGACAGTTGTTGGCATGATCATGACCATTAATGAATACACGAATATCCTTGGCCGTAGTGCAGGGGTGATTCGATGATGTGGATTATTTTATTAAGCTGAGTCTCAGCGATTACAGTGTTGAAAAACTTTTTAAATCATAAAAGATAGTAGAGTTTATTTTCTACTTGACTCTTTTAATGGATTGCTTGTTCCGCTACAGTTAAACTTGATGTCTATTATATTTTATCAGTTTAACATTGTTGAAGGCTAATGATAATTTATTCTGCATTATCTTAGTCATAATATTTCTTACTGGGCTAGTTGAGCTCACCCTTTCTTTCACTGTTCTCTTCAGGAAATGAGAACGTAGCTGGGACAAGTCGGGGTACGGAGTGATGGTCCGAATGATAGTATTAGTTAGTAGTCCTCACTATTCTATGTAATGGTGTGTTAATAAATGTAATGAGGACTCCTTTTGAGTATGAATACTCTCTAGAAGATAATATTTGTATTCAAACTCACAGTTTATGTTTTGTCGTATTGTACACGACAGATGTATTAATCAGTTGTATTTGTATTCTGTACTATGTATCTGACGACCCAAGATGGGTGATGTATACCTAATTTTGGGGGCGTCACAGTTGGTATCAGAGCTTAGGGATATGATCCCTGGCTAAGATGTGAGAATAGAACTAGGAGGGGAGAGACGGGGAATTCCTTCGCTAGTATGGCATACCTAAGTTTATTTGCATGGTATTTAATTGGTCGGTCATAATATAAGGATAATATATGACATATCAATTAATTTTTATTTTGTGGCAGTATCTGAAAATGGCATCTGGGAATGTTGAGAATAGCAATGGAGCACAGACGACTGTTGATTCACCACATATCAATAATCAGGATAATGTGCATCAGGAAGGTGTCAATCCTCATGCAAACAACAACACTGACCAAATGATGAATGATCAAATGTTCAGAGGCTTTATGCAATTCATGCAACAACAGGTGAAAGCGGCTCCTGTCCACAACGTAGGTGGAAATACTTGAAACTCTCAGGCGGTCACCGCTAAACAGTTTAAGGAGCTGGGACCACCGGAGTTTAAGGGAGAACCCAAACCACTTGTAGCTGAAACATGGATAAAGCAGATCACCAAGATATTTGATGTCTTGGGTTGCTCCGAGGAGCAAAAGGTTCCCTTTGCCGCCTTTATGTTGCGAGGAGAGGCAGATTACTGGTGGGAATCGATAAAGCGTACTCAACCTGCCGCACTGAAGATGTCTTGGGAGAAGTTTCAAGATCTGTTTAACGACAAATACTTTCCCGAGAGTATTCGTCACATGAAGGAGGTGGAGTTCATCAAATTGGAGCAGAATAATATGACCGTGTCGCAGTACGAGGCAAAATTTGCGGAGTTATCCCGGTTTGCGTCCCACCTGGTGGATAATGAAGAAAGAATGACGCGGATGTTTTTAAGAGGTTTGAAGCCGGAGATACGTCAACATCTTGTTTCTCATAAACTGTGTTTGTATTCAGATGTTGTAAATAGGGCTCAGTTGGTGGAGCGCGATAACGAGACAACGCAACCAAAAGAGAGCAGTCGGCAAAATGATAATACCAGTGAGAGCAGTCATCGAAGCGGTGACAACAAGCGTGGAGGGAATCAACAGGCCAGAAATGGTAACCACTTCGGTGGTAATCAGGGCCAAAACAATAAGAATGGACATTTCAAGAAGAGGAGATTCAACAATGATGGAAAGACGTCAGCACCAGCACCTGTCGTTAAGGAAGGAGAACGACCACCTATCATATGTTTCAAATGCGGAGGGGAGGGGCACATCAGTCCAAACTGCGCGATGCCGTCCAAAGCATGTTATAATTGTGGAAGAGAAGGTCATTTAGCCCGATTTTGTCGTTTACCGAAAACAAATTCAGCTAGGATGGAGGCACCAAAAGCCGTCCCAGAAAAGTCAAAACCGGTTGTGCAAGGGAGAGCGTTTGTTGTGAACTCCCAGAGAGCAAGGAACCCGAATGAGGTCATCACGGGTAAGCTTATCATAAACTCTAAAGAAGTTTATACTTTATTTGATACCGGTTCAACCCATTCTTTTATTTCTCCTACTTGCGCTCATCGATTAAATTTGATTCCGGAGAAATTAGACTTTGACTTATCTGTGGAAACTCCGTTGGGAGAAACCTTCATTACCTCCACTGGTTATAAGTCTTGTTTGGTTCAAGTTGGTACCCACACATTACCTATCGATCTGATTTCATTAAAAATACTTGCATTTGACGTGATTCTAGGGATTGATTGGTTAACTACTCATTATGCAAAAATTGATTGTTTTCGTAAGGTTGTTAGCTTTCATATTCCTAATCGACCTATTATGCGAATTCAAGCAACCAAACCATTAAAATCAATCGCTGTCATCTCAAGCCATAAAGCTATTCGTTTATTGAAAAACGGATGTCAAGCTTTCTTAGCTCATGTCACAGATCTAAACAAAAATACGTCAGCTTTGAATGATATTTCTGTTGTTAATAAATTTCCTGACGTATTTCCCGAAGAACTTCCTGGCCTACCCCCAGAGCGTGAAATTGAATTTTGTATCGACCTTGAACCCGGTACAAAACCCATTTCCAAAGCCCCATATCGAATGGCTCCTATTGAACTTCAGGAGTTAAAGACCCAACTGCAGGAATTGTTAGACATTGGTTTTATTCGTCCTAGTACTTCTCCTTGGGGTGCTCCTGTTCTGTTCGTGAAGAAGAAAGATGGGAGTATGCGACTTTGTATTGATTATCGGGAGTTGAATCATGTCACCATCAAAAATAGGTACCCATTGCCACGTATTGATGACCTGTTTGACCAGTTGCAAGGAGCACAATTCTTTTCAAAGATCGATCTTCGTTCTGGATATCATCAGCTGAAGGTTAGAACTGAGGATATTCCAAAGACTGCTTTCAGAACTCGGTACGGGCATTATGAATTCTTAGTTATGTCTTTTGGATTGACTAATGCTCCTGCTGCCTTCATGGATATGATGAACAGGGTATTTAAGGAATATTTGGATCACTTTGTGGTCGTCTTTATCGATGACATCCTTATTTATTCCAAAAGCCGTGAAGATCATGAGCAACACTTGAGGCTGGTACTCCAAAAGCTTCGTGAATACAAACTTTATGCCAAGTTGAAGAAATGCGAGTTCTGGCTGGAAGAGGTAGCATTCCTTGGGCACGTAGTATCAAGTCGTGGAATATCGGTTGACCCGGCAAAGATTGAAGCTATTCAAAGCTGGGAGCAACCTAAATCAGTGACCGAAGTACGTAGCTTTCTTGGTTTAGCTGGTTATTATCGGAGATTCGTGGAAGGATTTTCTCGAATCGCTACTCCATTAACTCAGCTGACTCGAAAAGATACAAAGTTCGGTTGGAGCGAAGAATGTGAGCAGAGTTTTCAAGAACTCAAGAGGAGACTCATTTCAGCACCTGTTCTAACAATACCATCTGGCTCGGAGGGATTTGTCATCTACAGTGATGCTTCGAGCAAAGGGTTGGGATGTGTTCTCATGCAACATGGAAAAGTCATAGCCTATGCATCAAGACAACTCAAGGAATATGAGAGGAATTATCCTACTCATGATCTAGAGTTGGCAGCTGTTGTCTTTGCACTTAAAATTTGGAGGCATTACTTGTATGGGGAGAAAGTGGAGATCTTTACGGATCATAAAAGCCTCAAATATTTCTTCACTCAAAAGGAACTCAACATGCGACAACGACGTTGGCTTGAACTGTTGAAAGATTATGATCATACCATTCAATACCATCCTGGAAAAGCGAACGTGGTAGCTGACGCATTGAGTAGAAGATCATATGCAAGTACGAGTGCAATATTGTCAACACAAAGACCCATTTTGTGTGACTTGCAAAGGATGGAGATAGAGTTAAAGACTCCAGGGACCCATGTGATGATGGCGAATATACGAGTAGAACCGACTTTAATCGATAAAGTTAAAGCTGCTCAAGCTACAGACCTGGAGCTGATGCGTATGAAGAAGAAAGTGCAAGAAGGTGCTATGCCGGAAGCAAGAATCGATGAAGAAGGAATACTTCGAGTCAACTCCAGACTTTGTGTTCCTAACAACCCTGATTTAAAGTATGAAATCATGATGGAGGCGCACAACACACCGTTTGCAATCCATCCTGGAAGTACCAAAATGTATCATGATCTTCGTCATACATTTTGGTGGAGCAATATGAAGAGAGAGATAGCGTTGTTTATCTCAAGGTGTCTAACTTGTCAACGAGTCAAAGCGGAGCATCAAGTACCAAAAGGTCCATTGCAACCACTTGAAATTCCAGAATGGAA
Source organism: Panax notoginseng (assembly GCA_016801055.1). Lineage (NCBI taxonomy): Eukaryota > Viridiplantae > Streptophyta > Magnoliopsida > Apiales > Araliaceae > Panax > Panax notoginseng. Next base: position 172,990,775 of record CM029012.1, read on the forward strand.
GTGGGAGCACATTACCATGGATTTCGTTACCGGTCTTCCTAGGGTTTCTCAAGGTATTGATGCGATTTGGGTCATTGTTGATAGATTGACCAAGTCTGCTCATTTCTTACCGATACGAGAAACTTATACACTTGAACGTCTTGCTCGTATGTACATAAACGAGATTGTAAGACTGCATGGTATGCCAGTATCCATAGTTTCTGATCGAGACCCAAGATTCACTTCACGATTTTGGGTTAGTTTACAAAAAGCTATGGGCACGGAGTTACGATTTAGTTCAGCATATCATCCTCAGACGGACGGACAATCAGAGAGGACTATTCAAACTCTTGAAGATCTATTAAGACTCTGTGTCTTTGACTTCAAAGGAAGTTGGGACAAGTTCTTACCATTGGTGGAGTTTTCCTACAACAACAGTTATCAAGCAAGTATTGGCATGGCTCCATTCGAAGCATTGTATGGAAGAAAATGTCGTTCTCCAGTATGCTGGGATGAGGTGGGCGAAGCAACGTTGTTGGGACCGGAGTTGGTACGTATGACTACAGAAAAGATTCAAACGATCCGACAACGTATAAAAACCTCACAAGATCGACAAAAGAGTTATGCTGATCTTCATCGAAAGGACGTGGAATTTGATGTAGGAGATCATGTGTTCTTACGTGTTGCTCCATGGAAAGGAGTTACGAGATTTGGAAAGAGAGGAAAGCTAAATCCTCGATTCATCGGTCCATTTTTAATCCTCGATCGAGTAGGAACTGTGGCTTATAGACTCGCTTTACCGCCAAGTATGTCTCGTGTTCATAACGTTTTCCACATATCCATGTTACGCAAATATGTGGAAGACCCGAACCACATTATTGAGTTAGAACCGGACGAAATAGCGGAGGATTTGACGTATGAAGAAGTTCCTGTTCAAATCTTGGATAAGAAGGAACATATTCTACGCTCCAAGGTTATACCTCAAGTTAAAGTTTTGTGGAGAAACCACGATGTTGAGGAAATGACTTGGGAGTTAGAATCAGAAATGAAATCAAGGTATCCTTACCTCTTCGACATACCAGGTACGTACCCTAATTTCGAGGGCGAAATTTCATAAGAAGGGGAGGTTGTAAGACCCCAACTTTTATAAATAAAGATGAATTTTCTATAAATATCATTTTTGAATATTATGGAGTTAATTTGATATAATGTTATAGTTGTGGGTAATATTTATAAATTTTGCAAAGTAAGCAAGTTGTTATAAAATATTCGTTTGGTCGGGAATATTCTTTTTGTCGGGGAATATTCGTACGACGGCACAATCATTGGTGGACCCCACAACGGAATTATTGTCGGATTGAGAAAACGACAGAATTATCTTTCTATAAAAATAACAGCTGAGGTGTTACCGTTAAAATCGTTAAAACTGTTGAACTACTCGGTAGTAAAAGTACAGTAATACGCGTGGTTGCATAGTAGCACACGGTATTGATTATTGATGCTTACGTGAGAAGTCACTCAGCTATACTCAATTATTGCTACAGTAATTGCTGCATCATATCTCTTAAATTATTGTCATAGTATCATCTGTATAATATGTTATATTATTGAGACGTTGTGGTAAGTTTGGTTATTTTATGGGGGCCATATGTCATCATCTAAGAGTCTCTTCGTCAATAGTAATTACCGTCGTCAATAGTAATTACCTTCGTCAATAGTATTTACCTTGGTCAATAGTAATTACCTTCGTCAATAGTATTTACCTTGGTCAATAGTATTTACCTTGGTCAATAGTAATTACCTTCGTCAATAGTATTTACCTTGGTCAATAGTAATTACTTTCGTCAATAGTAGTTGTCCCTTCAAAATTACCAAGAGTCATTTGACCCTTCGTTAAGACCAAGAGTCATTTGACCCTTCGTTAAGACCAAGAGCCACCCTCAGTTTTTCTATAAATAGAGGCCTAGGGCTTCATTATTTTTCACGAATTCATTCAAGCTATAGAGAGAGAAAGTATAGAGAGAATAAGAGAGAGAGAGACTAAAAGTATTCTGCTACATCACTTTTCCAATATCCAGTTCTTTTAAGGTAGGGAATATTATTTCTTTTATATTCATGAAGAGAACTTCTGTTATTCCATTCGTTATTATTCTGTTGGAATAACCAGTATACGCGGTCTACCCTATACTTGGTGACATTCTTCTATTATTCTGTTGGAACATCCTGTCTGTGTGTTTTACACCGGACCTGGTTCCGTTTATTATTCTGTTGGAACATCCTGTCTGTGTGTTTTACACCGGACCTGGTTCCGTTTTTATTATTATTCTGTTGGAATATCCTGTCTGTGTGTTTTACACCGGACCTGGTTCCATTATTTATTATTCTGTCGGAATATCCTGTCTGTGCGTTTACGCCGGACCTGGTTCCATTATTTATTATTCTGTTGGAATAACCTGTCTGTGCGGTCTATCGCATGCATGGTGATTTCTTTTGTTATTCCATTCTTTATTATACTCAGTTGGTTAAGTTTTGACTTCTATACTCCATGAAATTTGTGGAATATCCTTGATAGTTGCGTTTCATCCAGTATCTTTTCAAGAAAATATTCTTCTAAGCATTCTTGAATTTTACTCCACAATGCAGTATCATGTTGACAATTTGGACGTTGTTAATTCCTGGATAAATTAATTCTTGAACTTGTTTTATTGAATTCTTATATCATTGTCATCATCCTCATGTTTATAAAATGTTGAAAGTCATCTGTGGCCTGTAGTGCATAGATGGACTTGGTATGATTATGACCAGGGATTATTCGGTATAATCATGACCGTAATGTTACAAATGATGTGGTAAAAGTCCTCATTGGCCCGTAGTGCATTGATGGACAGTTGTTGGCATGATCATGACCATTAATGAATACACGAATATCCTTGGCCGTAGTGCAGGGGTGATTCGATGATGTGGATTATTTTATTAAGCTGAGTCTCAGCGATCACAGTGTTGAAAAACTTTTTAAATCATAAAAGATAGTAGAGTTTATTTTCTACTTGACTCTTTTAATGGATTGCTTGTTCCGCTACAGTTAAACTTGATGTCTATTATATTTTATCAGTTTAACATTGTTGAAGGCTAATGATAATTTATTCTGCATTATCTTAGTCATAATATTTCTTACTGGGCTAGTTGAGCTCACCCTTTCTTTCACTGTTCTCTTCAGGAAATGAGAACGTAGCTGGGACAAGTCGGGGTACGGAGTGATGGTCCGAATGATAGTATTAGTTAGTAGTCCTCACTATTCTATGTAATGGTGTGTTAATAAATGTAATGAGGACTCCTTTTGAGTATGAATACTCTCTAGAAGATAATATTTATATTCAAACTCACAGTTTATGTTTTGTCGTATTGTACACGACAGATGTATTAATCAGTTGTATTTGTATTCTGTACTATGTATCTGACGACCCAAGATGGGTGATGTATACCTAATTTTGGGGGCGTCACATGAACCGTGTATTCAAAGAATATTTGGATCAGTTCGTTGTTGTCTTTATTGATGACATCCTCATCTATTCCAAAAGCCGTGAAGATCATGAGCGCCATTTGAAGCTGGTACTGCAAAGGCTTCGTGAAAATAAGCTATATGCTAAATTGAAGAAATGCGAGTTCTGGCTTGAGGAAGTAGCATTCCTTGGGCACGTGGTTCAAAACATGGGTATCTGCACCCCCGGCGAAGATTGAAGCCATACAAGTTGGGAGCAACCGAAGTCGTAACCGAAGTACGTAGCTTTCTGGGCTTAAGCTGGTTATTATCGGAGATTTTTGAAAGATTTTCTCAATCGCTACTCCGTTAACTCAGCTGACTCGGAAAGATACAAAATTCATATGGTGAGGAATGGCAAAGAGTTCCAAAACTCAAAAGACTCATTTCGCAACCTTTCTGACAATACCATCTGGTTCGGATGGATTTGTTATCTACAACGTGCTTCAGGCAAAGGGTTAGGATGTGTTCTCATGCAATATGGGAAGTCATAGCCTATGCCTCACGACAACTCAAAGAATATGAGAGGAATTATCCTACTCATGATTTGGAGTTGGCAGCAGTCGTTTTTGCGTGGAAGATCTGGAGACACTACCTGTATGGGGAAAAGTGGAGATCTATACAGATCATAAAACCTCAAATATTTCTTCACCAAAAGGAACTCAACATGCGGCACGACGTTGCTCGAGCTGTTGAAAGATTACGATCATACCATCCAATATCATCCTGGAAAACAAAACGTAGTAGCTGACGCATTGAGTAGAAGATCATATGCAGGTACGAGTGCAATGTTGTTAACACAAAGCCCATTTTTTATGACTTGCAAAGGATGGAGATAGAGATGAAGGCTCCAAGTACCCACATGATGATATCAAATATACGAGTAGAACCCTCTTAAATCGATAAAGTTAAAGCTGCTCAAGCTACGGACATAGCTGATGCGTATGAAGAAGAAAGTGCAATAACCAGAAGCAAGAATCGATGAAGAAGGAATACTTCGAGTCAACTCCAACTTTGTGTTCTAACGATTTTGACTTGAAGCATAGAATAATGATGGAGGCACACAACACACGTTTTGCAATCATCCTGGGAGTACCAAAATGTATCACGATCTTCGACATACATTTTGGTGGAGCAATATGAAAAGAGAGATCGCGGAGTTTATCTCGAGGTGTTTAACTTGTCAACGTGTAAAGGCGGAGCATCAAGTGCCAAAGGGTCCATTGCAACCAACCACTTGAGATCCCGAAATGGAAGTGGGAACACATTACTATGGATTTTGTTACGGTCTTCCCCAAGTTTCTCAAGGCATAGATGCGATTTGGGTTATTGTTGTAGATTAACCAAGTCCGCTCATTTCTTGCCGATACGTGAGACTTATTCCCTTGACGTCTTGCTAGTATGTACGTGAACGAGATTGTGAGATTGCATGGCATGCCAGTATCCATAGTTTCGGATCGTGACCCAAGATTCACTTCACGATTTTGGGTTAGCTTGCAGAGCTATGGCACGGATTTACGATTCAGTTCGCATACCATCCTCAAACGGACGGACAATCAGAGAGGACTATTCAAACTCTTGAAGATCATATTAAGACTTTGTGTCCTAGATCTCAAAGGAGTTGGGATAAGTACCTACCATTGGTGGAATCTCTACAACAACAGTTATCAGGCGAGCATAGGTTGTGGCTCCATTCGAGGGTTATGGAAGAAAATGTCGTTCTCCAGTATGCTGGGACGAGGGGGTGAAGCAACATTGTTGGGACCAGAGTTGGTACGCATTACTACAGAGAAGATCCAAACGATTCGACAACGTATTACAAACGCACAGGATCGACAAAAGAGTTATGCGGATCTTTATCGGAAGGACGTGGAATTTAATATTGGGGATCATGTATTGTTACGTGTTGCACCATGAAGGGAGTTACAAGATTTGGGAAGAGAGGAAAGCTCAATCCAAAATTTGTTGGTCCATTTGAGATTCTTGAGCGAATAGGAAATGTGGCATATAGACTAGC